>CM033432.1:11773775-12995442 GCA_019425775.1 Rafetus swinhoei
CCTAGATTCATGGGGCTCTGTCTGCTGGCAGTTCAGGGAGAGGCACGCTGTCCCTGGTAGGGAGAGGGAGCCAAGGCAAACTCAGAGTCTGCCCAGCAACCAATAGGGAGTGAGATGCCCCTCCCGGAGAGTTCAGGAGAGGGGAGAAGCCATTTTTTTGGAGTGAGTCTGCAGCCAGCCAAGGCAAGTGCAGGGCTGGCTGTGTGGGGAGCTGGTAAGCCCCAGGCCTGCATGCAGGGTTCCTCCTGAGAACTGGCCTCTAGGGACCCAAAAGCAGGATCCCTCAGCTGGGCTTTTCCTTTCTCTACTCCTGATTCCCAGTTTGTAGTTTGCTGGGAAACTTCCCCAGCCAGGCAGAGTTAGCCCTCCAGCTCCCTAGGTGAGACCAGTCACCACATGGTCAGCTCTGCTCTGCCTGCCAGTTCAGGGCTGCTGCCTCCTGTGTGTGTGTCTGGATGCTGGGCTAAGAGACTACAGTTTGGATTTTAGTACAGATGTGTAATCTGCCCCTTGAACCCTGCACCCCTTTGTGGTGAGGGGAAATCCTGGGACCGAAGCAGCCTGATTACTATCTGAAGAGGATCCTTGCTAGCAGAGATCAGCCCTCTGCAGTGACTGAGGAGTCCGGAGTCATCTCTGAACCTGAGGATCATTCATGGAGTTTGTGAGTGCACCATCTTTTAGTCAGTCAGTCAGGGAATTTGTTTTGGGGAACCCCTACTCCCTGAACTGTGTCCTCAAGCCAGGGAGTAAGGGTTTGGGGATTTTATAACCTGCTGCATATTAAACCTGTGGACAGATTTACTACCTTTCCCGCTTGTGAGTCCTTTGGGCTGTACTGAACCCAGTCAGCCACACTGCTAAACCACTGCAGAGAAGAATTTTGTGGTCATAGGTCATCAAGGGCCCTATCGAAGGACGGGTACCAACGGGACACTAATCTTACATTTGCTACATCAAGTCACGTGACTGGGGCAAATCACAGTTATTAGCAGCATGGGCACCAGTGAACCTAAAAATAGTGTTTTACCCTGTTATGTTATATTTGACTCCTGTTTAATATAATTATTGTGTTGAATATATTGTATGTGTTTGTGTTATTTCTTGGAAGTCTCCCAACTATGTGGCAAGTAAGTGGGGATTACCCTGTGGTTAGAATTTTACTCCCAAGCTGCCCTGGTGACCCTGCCAGGAAGGAGTGAGGGGGGTGGAGGCACCGCCAAATAAATTCATAGGGAAAAATAAAGAGGATACACCCTGCTGAGTGGGTGGCAGGATCCAGAAGAACCCAGACCTGTCCATCAAAACCTGTAAGCAGACTGGCATTAAAGAAGGTAACTGGGTGGAGAGGGGGCGCTACAGTCAGCTTGTCATTTTGGTTGTGGTGGATTTCTTAACATCTTTTGATATGAGTGACCATGTTTGCTGCTTTAACAGCTAAGGAACATAGGCAGAATGTCTGGAGCTGCTCTGCAGCCTTAGCTAGAAGAAAGGAGTCAGTCCATGGTGAAGAGATGAGATTTGAAATGCTTTGTCCTTCAAAGGCCTCTTTATCACCTATGTTATTCAATTTATACATTGAGCTCCTTTGGCTAGATCATGTCGAAATATGGGGTTAGGGTTGCCAGGTGTCCAGTTTTGAACCGGACAGTCCACTATTTGAGCTTTCTGTTTGGGAAACAAATTGAGAAAATCTAAATGAGAAAATATAAATGTCCGGTATTTTCTAAATAAGATGTAATGTAGATTGTGATGTAATGTCAAGTGTGTCCGGTATTTTTGTTGAAACCATCTGGCAACCCTGTATGGGATATAGGCCCAGCTGTACATCTCTTGCCATATGCACAGCACAGTTCAAGTCTCTGGCCTGGAGTGCTGTTTGAACTATCTTGTCTGGATATATTAAACCTTCATCATCAAGCCCAGCAACACAGAAATCTTGCTGCTGGAGGGTAGCATTAGTTATTACAAGAAGGCTCATTCTAATTGGGAAGGTGTGATTAGAAGCAGTGAGTTAGACATGGCCTCTTTAGGAAGTGCCCCCGCACCGCATGTGTTGCATATGATGTTTTCCTAGTTTCATTGCACAATTTGCCCAGGTGTTGCTCTTATTTATCTCAGGGTAGCTTCACAACAACAATCCCTGCCTTTGTATCTCATTGCTTAGTTGATGCAGTTCCCTCTTGTAAGGCTAACAGCAGAGCAGCTCATGGGTCTAACAGTCTTGTTCATAAGCTTTAGAGGGGTAGCCGAGTTAGTCTGTAACAGGAAAAACTTAAAAAACAACAAATAGTCTGGTAGCACTTTAAAGACTAAGTGCTACCAGACTATTTGTTGTTTTTTAGTCTTGTTCATGTTATGCCCACCCTGCATTCTTTGTACAGGCCGTAGCAGTATACTAATTGTTAACTGGTACTCTTGAGTTTTTAAATGCTGCAATCAGGTAGGCTCCCTGACTATATTTGAAATGTCGTCCTTGAACTTCATCTTGAGGAGGATCTCTTCTCTGACATCACCATCCTTTTAGCAACCATTGTGCATATCAATCTGCCATTGGTAAAGAGGGCAAACTTAAACTTTCTCTGTGTAAAACTTTTAGAGTAAGACCATTTTATTTGGGGTTTTGGTCCTCTTTGGGGGCTGTCTTCCTGGGCCCTTATAGCTGAGCCCTCCTAGAGATGAGCTGGTTCAGTATCTGAGTATGTCTAGACTACATGGCTCTGGCGACAGAGCCATGTAGATTAGTTTACTAGACATACCCAAATGAAACCTCGATTTAAATAATCGCCGCTTCATTTAAATTAAAATGGCTGCAGCGCTGTGCCGATCAGCTGTTTGTCGGCTCAGCGCTGTAGTCTGGGCGGCTCTGTGAGTGACATCAAAGGCATTTGTCGACCTCCTGGTAAACCTCATCCCATGAGGCATACCGGGAGGTCGACAAATGCCTTTGATGTCGACATGAGTGTCCAGACTACAGCGCTGAGCCGACAAACAGCTGATCGGCACAGCGGCAGCTATTTTAATTTAAATGAAGCGGCGATTATTTAAATCGCGGCTTCATTTGGGTATGTCTAGTAAACTAATCTACATGGCTCTGGCGACAGAGCCATGTAGTCTAGACATACCCTCTGCGTTGCTCTGCTCACCCCAACTCTGAGCCTGGGCTGGAGAGACCAGAGCCTCTGACCCAGCAGGATAGGATGGTGGGGAGCCTCACAGGGCAGGAAGGCAGGCATCAGGGGCTTAATCAGTACTTTGGGGGACAACCCCAAGGGGACTTCTGTGATTCAACCCATCACACTTCCCTCTTGGTGTCTTTTAGAACAACCAGTTCGCTCTAATTGCTACTTTTCCATCCATTCCCTTATTTCCTCTTTAGCATCTACATTGATCATTCTCAAATATGTTTCAGTTGTTAATTTTAGTGAAGTTCTTTGAGTTTGTTTAGATCTGCAGAACTAAAACATTCGAAGGGCTTTATTTTCTACTCATTTCCAAAGAGGTGTATATGTGTGTTTCATTTATGTTTTTCCCCCCGTTAGTCCCTAGAACAGTGGTCCCCAACCTTTTTGGGTGGCGGGTGCCACACGGGGCTGTCAGGCCGCCTGGGGGCGGGGCCGCGCATGCGCCACGCGCCCGGGGGTCCGCGCATGCACCACGCGCCCGGGGGTTCGCGCATGCGCCACGTGCCTGGGGGCAGTGGCTGCGCATGCACCGCACCCCCGGGGCCAGCACTGCACATGTGCTGCACGCCCTGGTTGGGGGCCGCACATGTGCCGGGTGCCAGGGTGCGGGGCCGCGCATGCGCCGCGCTCCCGGGGGTGGCACTAAGCGGGCGCACATAAATGCCCTGGCGGGCGCCATGGCACCCACGGGCACCGCGTTGGGGACCACTGCCTAGAAATACTCAAAAAACTTTAAAGCAATATTGCTGAATGGAACTTGAGCTTTGGTTATGCAGCTGGTTCCTTTATAGGCCCAGGGATCTTCTTACAAGAACCCAGTTGCAGGGCTGAAGTCTGTGTGCAAAAGCAACAACAAAAATGCATAGGGATAACATTTTCAAAAGTGTCTTCATGGTTCAGGCGTCTAAATCCCATTTTCAAAAGTGACTTAGACTTTAGACCTAGGAACCATTCACTTTCCATAAGACATAAGGTTCCCACAGGCTAGAATTTGAAAAGTATTTAGGCTAGGGATGTGAAAGGTTAACTGGTGGGGGCTGGAGCAGCTCCCCGCCTGCCACGGCAGGGGGCTGCTCTAGCTCCACAAGGCCCACTGTGGACGGGGCTGCTCCGGCTGCCTGGAGCAGCCACTGTCCACGGCAAGCCTGGGGGAGCCGCAGGCATGGGCTGCTTCGGCTGGGCTGGAGCAGCCCCTTCCTGAGGCGGGGGGAGTAGGGGACTGCTCCAGCCCTGCCGCGGTGGCCTGAGGGATGGCTCCAGTCCAGCTGGGTCGGAGCAGCCCTCCTGCCTATCCCCTTTTTAATTGGTTCAACATCATGTTTAACCGGCTAACCAATTAAATGGGATTTTACATCCCTAATTTAGGCACCTACAGATGCAGATAGATGCCTCAGGGGATTTTCAGAAGTGTCTAAGCAGGTTAGATGCTGACTTTATATTGATTTAAGCAGGAGGTCAGTACCTAATTTCCTTAGGTGCTTTTAGAAATCCTAGGAGGACTCCATGTGCATCTTTAGGTGCCTAAATATCTTTGAAATCTGGTCTTCAGGATAGTATCCTCAAAGGTATTAATACCTCTCTGGTTCTTAAGCCCAGATCCTAAGTCATGTTTCAAAATGGGACTTAGGTACCTAAGATACTTTTGAAAATGTTATCAGCAAAATAAATGTAGGATTGTCTATTTTGAAAAGTAAAGGTTAGTCCATGTACTAAATCACTTTTGCTTAAATGTAGCACAAATCTGGCACCCCAGAATGGAATTTTAGCTTGATACGATTTGAAATGGCCAAGATATCAAATCCTGTTTATTGTTAAGTGGGGTTATGATGAGAAGCTAATACAGGTTGAACCTTTCTAGTCCAGCACCCTCAGGACCTGACTGGTGCCAAACAGAGAATTTGCCAGACCATGGGAGGTCAATATTGTCTAGCAGCATTACCAACACTTCCACTGCTTACTGGACTCTTAGAAGACATTTATGGGTCAGTTAGTGTTCTGTGCTGTTATTTAGCTCAGAGAGCAAGGACTGGTGGCTGTAAACAAATTTTATGGGACCGCAAGAAACTTGGCCACACCCGTGATAAGTGGACATCTGGCTAACTAAAATCATGACAGACCACAGATATTGTCGGACCAGAGAGTGTCAGACTAGAGAAGTTCAACCTGTATAATCTTAATGAAAGTGGCTCTGCCTTGATTTACACCGATACTTCCACTTTGCATTAACCTAACAATGTTCATCCCAAGGTTTCAGCACGATTTGCAAACATCAATTAATTAAGCCACTTAAAGCTTCTCATTAGAAATTTAAGAGGGCTCCTAAGACTTGATTTGATTGAGAAATAAACCGAATAAGAGCTAATAGTAGAGAATCTCCCAAACCTAAGAAAATATGAAATAATTTTAATATTGCATTGTATTTAGTTCAATCCAACAGAAGCAGAGACAGATATCCAAATGCTTTCAAAAGCAAATGCCTCAGGAAAAGGATAGGTATTACATGGAATGAAATGATAACAATTGAGGATATTTGTCAAAGTTCCACAACTTTTTAAAGCCAAAGTTATCCAGAAGAGAAGATGGAAATATCTGGGACCTATTAAGAATGAAACCAGAGCATCTGCAGTGGCAGGGGTATGATTGGACAGCTGGAGGAACACACAAGAGAGGCTGAAAGAATTTCTCCATCGAACACTAGAGAGAGGGATGACTTATGAGCTTTAACATAGGGGCATGCTAAGAGAAGCCCGGGATAGACAGGGAAGGCAGGGTCTTGTTCATGCGCTGATGTTCAATAGTGTGAGAGGTATTCAGATACTTGCTGTGGCAAAGCTCTGGCCGTGTCCCAAGGGTCCTGTGCTTCCTGTTGGTTAGTGTTTGCCTCGGAGGCTCACTGTGACCCTCCACACAGCTGCTGGCCCTTTAACTAGAGGCAAAGGTCACAGCCTACTGAGCCATCCTCATCATAGGCTAGTACATGGCTACTCAATATGCGACCCGTGAGCCGCATGCCCATTTGTTTTCAGCCCACAGTGCTTTTTGGGTTTACGTGGGGCTCAAAACGCAGCCGACGGGTGGGATCCCTTGAACATGGCCTCCACTGGGAACATGCTCCACAAAGGCGAGTCAATACAATGGTCTTCTGTTGATATGTGTTTTAATAGTTAAATTCCTGGACTGTCATTGCTCGTTAAAAGTCCTGTCATATGGTTGGAAAATCGGGTAAATATTGCATTTTATTAATATCAGCAGAACTGACTTAAATGGGGCCTGCGTGTTGTGTACTCTTGCCTTAATCTGTGTATTCATGCCGGTCAGTGTGAAATAAGCTATTTGCATATATTTGCATATACGTTTGCATGTATATGCAACTACACTTAAGTTGCGGCCCTTGGTATATTCTGTGAGTATCATTGTGGCCCCTGAAGCTTCGAAAGTTGAGTAGCCCTGGGTTAGTACATAGTTTGGGGTGAAACTCCTCCATAGTCCTGGTCCCTCCCTCCCTCTCAGGGCAAATTCTGTAGTGGTGTGGGGAGGGTTGGGCGGAACCCAGGCCTGCCCCCTATTCTGGGTTCCAGCCCATGGATCCTAAGGGAGTGGCAACTAGCAGAGTTTTCTCCACTCCCAGTCTTTGTAGCTTTTCCCTGGGCCACTTCCCCAAACAATCCCTCCGAGTACCTACTCCCTAATACCTGAGCAATCCTTCCTGCTCCTCCACAGCACTTTACCAAACTCCCAGTCCTTAGTCTCAGAGCACCTCCTCATTATCAGTCCTTGGCCTTTCTTCTACCCTTTCTGATGGGAAGCCATTTAAACTGGCCCCAGCAGGCCTTAATTGTCTGCAGGTGCTCTGATTTAGGGATGTGAAGGACTAGTCGACTAGTCGCTCCCCCCGCCCCACCTTGCTGCCTCTGTCAAATAGAGGCAGCGGGGGAGGGGGAAGAAGAAGAGGGGGTATTTCAAATGGCAGCGCCGCATGGAGCCCAGGATCAGCTGGGGTCTCCCCAGCTGATCCCAGGCTCCGTGTGGTGCTGCTGCTTTGAAATGCTGCAGGCAGCCTGGCGTTTCAAAGCGGCAGTGCCGCACAGAGCCCGGGGTCAGCAAGTCCCCAGCTGACCCCAGGCTGCACGCGGAGCTTTTGCCTTTGAAGTGTAGCAACAGCCCTAGGGTGGAGGCGCCGTATCAACTCATTGAATAGTCGATGCAAAATGCATTGACTATTCGATTAGTCAATTACCCGATATTTAACATTCTTGCTCTGATTAGCCTGCTGCTTCAGGCAAGCTCTTAATTGGCCCCAGGTGCCTTCCTGCCTTGATTATGTGGTAGCCGTGCCTGGCCAGTTCACTCAGGGTACAGAAACATATGCCAGCTGCCCTGGGTCTGCCACATTAGTAAGTGAAGGCATAAAGAAATTGTCTAAGGTCATATTGCAAGACAGTGGCAGAGCTGGAAATGGAATCCAGAAGAGATGACTCCTGGTAGCTTGTTCTAACCAGAAGTCACCAGTGTCTCCCTGACTGTTTTCATTTACTGGAGAAAAGTTAATTTTGATGTATCGACATTCTATAAAGGTTTTGTCTGGGGTTTACTATTCACAACACACACAACCACTTCCAAATGATTGACAAGGTACTAAGTAACAGATATTGTAAAAATGTCTTTGACAGTGAACTCTTTGGCACTGGGCCCACCACTTCTTGGATTTTGGGAAAGGACCTAATATTGCACTCGTTTGCCCTTGGGAGCACTGTTTCAATGGGCCTCTGCATGAGCTCCATGGTGAGCCACTATGCAAACAAATGTAGGCTCAGAGCCTCCTATGGTAACACAAATATGGCAGAATGATATTTTCTTGCATCTGGAAGTCCATGCTTGATGAGTTCTCATTTAGTTTGCTGCTCAGATATTATGAGTTCTTAGTAGTCCACTTAAATTTCCGGGAGGCTGTCGTAGCCTTTATTAATAGTGAAACCTCACATTCTAATCAATGTCGTCTGACCTATAAAATATCGGGGGCTGGATACACAGGCTCACTGCAGCAGCTTTGCGCCGCTCCAATGAAGCAGAGTCTATAAAGTCATCTTAACTGGCCAGTTAAACTGGGTTGATGGCTGCTTTGCATTGTTGGAGGGACACCAAGCAGCTGGAGTGAAACTGGCAAAGTTGGCACCGATCTTGGGCGTTCACATTGTGAAAAGGACGCCATTTATTTGAGCCCGTGTCTTTTTTTTTCTGGTTCAGAGCTGAAGAAGAGCCTTCCTCCTTCAACAGTAACATGCACGCAGTCCTCCCAGCCAATGATTCTTTTGCAGCAGAAAGGACATCCTCCTCTTCCTCGCCCTGAGAAGCCTTCATCTCCTCCTATGTCAGTGGCCGCAAGGCCAAGAGCCAACTCACCACTGTCCCCGCAGAAACCTTTTGGACTGGGGCCGTCCTTGCAGCACTCACAAGAGGAGGAGTTTGCAAAGGGAGTGGAGCAGGATCCTGTGCTGGAGGAACTATGTAAGCCGCTGTGTTGTAAACTTTGCAATGTCACTCTGAATTCAGCACAGCAAGCCCAGGCTCATTACCAGGTGAGGAGACACAAAGGAAGAAAGATATTTAGATTCATTGTTCCTGGGGAGGCACCTCCCACACTTTCAGTATGAAACGAGATGTCGGGCAAGACTTATGAATCATGGGGCCCCAAGCTGCCATAAGTGAGGGAGTCGTGCCAGGAGCTTCCTCCCCTTGTGGTCCCACTGCCAGAGGCAGGCAGGGCATGGAGGCAGATGAGGCTCCTCTTTCAGATCCCACCCCAGAAGGAGGGTTACTGACGCTACACAAGGTCTAAGAGTGGAGCTCTAATGAGTTACTTATCTTAGTTGTGCTTTAGGCTGGAGCTCATCATAGTTTTTTCATCAAAACTTACCCTTCCCCCCCCCATGAAGAATGTTGCCTTTTCGACCAAAATAAAACTTTTAATGGAAAATTTTTATTTAAGTCGAAGTATTTCATCCCTCCCCCAGCAGGACCAGAAAGCAAAACCTGATTTTTTTTTTTTTTTTGTATAAACACTTGATTTTCAAAATAGAAAATATTTTTACATGTTGTTTTTCAATTAAAAAAATACTGATTTTGGAAATTCCTCCCCCTCCCCAAATTGGCATTTTCTAAGCCTTGGTCTATACTATGGAATTATTTCAAAGTAACTCCCCTTATATCTAAATAATAAGTGGAGCATCCACACTGGTTATTTTGAAATCTGTACTCCTGCTTTCCTCGGGGAATAACACTTCTTTCTAAATAGTAATTTCAAAATAGCGGTAGCGTGGATACTCCCCTGCTGCTATTTTGAAATAACTACTCCCCAGAGTAATTTGAAATAATTACTCCCCAGTGATTCCTGGGGCTCTAAGTCAAGGCAATGATTCCACAATAATGGAGCCTGCCTCAGACTAATTTCAAAGCTTCCCCATAGTGGGGACACGCTATTTCGATTTTGTTATTTCGGGAGTAGTTATTTCAAATTTAGTTATTTTGAAATAATTTCCTAGTGTTGACATGCCCTGACTTGCTTTACTCAAGGCCTTGAAAAGATGGAGGGTTAAAGTAGCTGTTTTAGGAGTTGAGGTTTGTTCTTTTTACCAAAATGTGTTGAATCATCTGCAATATTGCCAATCCCAAGTGTTCAGAAACCATACATCCTAGAATGTTAAAAAAAAGGAAAGCTGAGATTCTCACATAATCACCTAAATCAAGGAGCCAGGACTTTTAAGAAAAAACCCTAATATCACGAGACTCATGATAAAATACTGAGAGTTGGCAGCCTTGCATCTTTTTCCACAAGTAGTTTTTGGCCACACAGGAAAGGTGGACAAATCTATTTAATAAACAAGTAGGGACGTATACAACAGTGGTCCTTGATCTTAATACAGTTTCACTCCTACTGCCATCATTTAATTTTCAGTTTAATCCTCTGCACTATAACCAAAAACCTTTTAGGTTTCCATTGTCCTAGCAGTGTAAAGAGGCTGTAAAACAGTCTGCCAATGTAATTTTCTCATCCTAGAACAGGGATTCTCAATCTTTTTGGATTCACCCACTTGTTTTTTTAAACTTAGAGCCACTGCCTCCTTAAAAAATGTGACTTTCCCAAGTAATCTAGATGGAACTGGGGCCATTAAATGTATTGATTCCAGTAAAAGGGATTTTACCGTGATTGATTACTGTCCATAAGCTAGGACTAGCCTAACATTTGAAAAGCATGTATTTTAATTTCCACAATGCTTTCAGATCACCATTTCTCAATTTCAGCATCAGAGTGCTAGTTGGCACTGTAACCCTGAGAACCAGGGTGCAATACCATTCACTTAGGCCTTGTTGCCCCTCCAGTAGATGGAGCAGCAGCTGGGCTAAATCTGAGGGAATGGCATTGCAAGCCTGTGAATGGGAAGGCTCATCATACTCCGCCTCCCCCCCTGAAAGTTTGATTAGGTCCTAGTTGAGAAAAACTACTAGAAGTTTTCTTCAAACTGCCTGATTGGCATAAAGGGCCCTTAGTTAAAATGAGGAATCTGGTACTAGATTCCCCCTTTAAAATGGAGGAGAAGAGGCGATTCCTCAGTTCAGCTAAGGCAAGCTAGGGTTGCCAGGTGTCCGGTTTTCACCCGGACAGTCTGTTATTTCTGGCTCCTGTCCGGTTAAAAAAACCCAGAAAATACCAGACATGTAAAATGTCCAGTATTTTCTGTTTTTCTTGGACGGAGGCTGTGGGGACATTGTTACATTGTTTCCCTGGCTGGTCTGGCGTGGGTGGGGGGAAGCGAAGAGCATGGGAATTTTTAAAGGCACAGTGACCTTTTTGTGTCCCCCTTTTTTTTTTTTGCTCAATCAAGTTTTTTTCCTGCCATTTTCGGGATTTTTGGTGAAAGCATCTGGCAAGCCTAAGGCCAGCAAAAAGTTCTGATTTTCCTTCCAGTTCTAATCTTAAAAGATATTTTTTTTAAAAATACTGATTACCCATCTTTTCTCCCATCGTGGCTACTTTTAGCAGTGGATGCCAGTTTAGCAGGTGTATATCCTTGGGGCGGGGGAGGTGGGGGAATTAATTGAGCAGGCTCTCTTGAGACTGAGAAGTGCGCTCTGTGAAACACAGATAGCAGGGGGCACTATAAGGAGAAATCATTCCCTTTGCTCTTAGACCATGCCACGCATCTGGTTCATTTGGACTTTCCTGGTCTTTGAGCCGGATTTCGCTACACAAACTGGGGTGTGGTATATGCCAGACACCATTGGATTAGCCAGCTTCTCTATCTGGCTGTACATTTCTTTTGTTATGGTTCATGCTATGGGTCCCCAGAGATCCTTGCTCCTTATGTGCTTCAGTCTGGTAAGAACACCATCATATTGGACACTTAACTTCCAACAACTTCGAGATATCATAATTTGGGGTGGCTAGTCTAATAGTATTGAATTCACTGCCGCTTCCCAAGCCAAAGAGAGTGCCAGTTTACTGACCTTCTGGATATGTTGCAATAGTTTCCATTTCATTTTTTCTGGAGGAGTGTACTGCACAGGGAGCGCTTTAATGAGATGGGGAGCCCTGAGCGTCTTTCTATATTATTGGGATGGATTTTCAAAAAAAGCATCTAATTTTTGCAGGCAGAATTCTGTAATTTCATCGCTTAGGTTTGCCAGCTGGCCTGGAAAGTAGGGATGTCATAGTATAGCTGGTTAAATGATGAACCGAAGTGGATGCTTATCAGTTAATAATACTACTGGCTACACACAACCTCCCCCCACCCTATGACTCTGCCCAGTCATAAATTTTATAGTGGGCTGGCTGGCAGCCTGGCTCAGTTCTGGCTTGCACCGGGACCGGGAGCTACTCCTGCTACAGCTCTGCATGCAAAGTAATTTCGGAGCCGGTGGGCAGGCAGCCTGGCTCAGTCCCAGCTCACACCGGATCCCCGGAGCTACCCCCGCTGTGGCTTTGCAATAACATGCACATAGCTCTCAGGACTGAGCCAGCCTGTCTGCCAGCCGGCTCCTAAATTATTTTGCGTGCAGAGCCACAGCAGGGATAGCTCCCAGGACCTGGTGCAAGCCGGGACTGAACCAGGCTGCCTGCTAACCAGCTCCTAAATTACTTTGCATGCAGAGCCACGATGGAGGTAGCTCCCGGTCCCAGCACGAGCCAGGTCTGAGTGCTTGCAGTGCTATTCCTCATCGATGAATTGTGTCGTCGACACAATTTTTGTTGACTACACAATTAACGAATTACACGCTTCTTAACATCCCTACTGGAAAGCATGTCCCATGCCATCTCAGGAGCCTCTCTTTTCCCAGGTCATCTTCAGAAGTCTCCTCTCCCGCTCTCCTGTCCCTTCAGGCATGGTTCTACGGCACAAGCTGCTTTCTGCAGGCTGCTCTGTGGTTTCTTTCCCAGAAAGGAAACCCCCAGCTACCTCTGTGCCAGGTCCCCTCTCCCTATTGCCTTGCTGCCCTCTCTTTATGGAAGCCATCCAGGTTGGTTCTTCACAGCTGGGTCTAATCATCACTTCAGGTGCCACAGAATGCCTGTGGGCTCCCCTCCATCCTTTCAGTGCTAGTGTGGGGTGCATGCCCCCATCACAGAACCAGGCCCTGCCAGGTAGTGAGCATCTCCTGCAGAATGTCAAGCACTGTAATGTCTTATTGCAATCAATGGGAGTCGAGATTGCTCGGCCCCTCCCAGGATCAATGCCTGTATCTGAGCTGCTAGTGTCATGACTGCATTTAAATGTCAGCCTCTTAGCTGAGTCCTCTGGCTGCTAGATACAGGTGGGATGCTGCTGCCTGGATAGTGATTAATCCGAGTTCTATTTCCAGGGTAAAAACCATAGTAAGAAACTGCGGAATTACTATGCTGCAAATAGTTGCCCAGCTCCTGCCAGAATGAGCACTTCAGTGGAGCCTGCTGTGCCTCACATTGTCTCTCTTCCGGCTCAGGTAAGACCCCGGGGAGGTGGCTGAGGGCATGCTCTGTACGTGTGCAGTGCCCGCTTTGACCAAGGTAACTAGCCTCATGCTCTGGGGTGGGATTGCACCAGGGGTCAGAGGAATTTTCCCCTCTGTGTCCATCATGGTGCCATTAGCCCCGTGTATGTGCCTTTACCAGCAGTGCTGGAACAATTTTCATAGACTCATAGAATCATAGGGCTGGAAGAGACCTCAGAAGGTCATCAAGTCCAGCCCCCCTGCCCAAAGCAGGACCAACCCCAACTAAATCATTCCAGCCAGGGCTTTGTCAAGCCAAGACTTAAAAACCTCTAGGGATGGAGATTCTACTACCTCCCTAGGGAACCCATTCCAGTGCTTCACCACCCTCCTAGAGAAATAGCTTTTCCTAATATCCAACCTAGACCTCCCCCACTGTAACTTGAGACCATGCCATCTGTCACCGCTGAGAAATAGGGATGTTAGCGAGCAGTTGACTCGCTACCCCCCTCCCCCCCACACCTTGCTCCTTCTATAGGAGGCAGCAAGGGTGGGGAGAAACAGGAGCTGGTGCTGGGGGCGAGCTGGCTTAAAAGCCGGTTCCTCTCAGCATTGTCTCCACGATACCGCCTGCCCACCCCCGCTGCATCTGTCAGAGGCATGGGGCGGGGGAGGGGGGGAAATAGGGGAGGCTTCTCCGGCAGCAGCACGAAGAGTAGTAAGAGGGGCTGTAGTTTCTCAGCAGCCCATGGGAGGTTCTGTGCTGGATCGGAGTCCAGTTTGGGGGCAGATGGTCTGAAAGCAGACCTCCCTCAGTGCTGTGGAATCACCTTTCAGGGGTAGGCAGAGGAGTCAAGCCTGTGAGGAAGCTGGATGGGGGAGCAGGAAATGCCAGAGCCAATGCAGAGGTACAGGACCTCTGCAGAGAGAGCACCTGCTCCCCAGAGATCTGTGTGGATCTTAGGAGATGTACAGATTCTGAGGGCCAGACTCCCAACAGGTGCCAAGGAGAGGCAAACCTTCCTTCCCCAAGGGAAAGAATTTAGGGAACCGTGCAGAGAACCCCAAGTTCTAATCCCCAGTCTTCCACCAGCTTGCTGAGGGGTCAACTTCAGTGAGCCTGGCTCAGTTATTTCCGTTACCCTCTGTTTGAGTGTGAGCCTTTCCTTCCTTTTCGCTGCTAGATGGGCTCCTCCAAACCAGGAGGCCGGGTGATCATGGCCACCGAGAATGATTACTGCAAGCTTTGCGATGCCTCCTTTAGTTCCCCGGCGGTGGCCCAGGCCCACTACCAAGGAAAGAACCATGCCAAGAGGCTACGCCTGGCAGAAGCACAGAACAGCTCGTTCTCGTAGGTATTGTTCAACCTTTACAGTAAGGCTGGCCTGGATGTGTGCAGCCGTGGCTCTCGCAGTCTCTGTGGATGTGTCTCTGAGAACGTTAAACCTGAACTGTGTATTTATTTCCCCTTCAGAGATGCAGCAGAACTGGGCAAGCGGAGGGCACGGAAAGAAGGGAGCGACTATAAGATGACGCAGAATAGAAGAAATATGTATGCGGTTCAAAACAGTACAGGTACTGGAGTGCTCCTGTCACCACTTCCATGCTTTGTAGGTCGCACTGTGATTATTGCTTAATGGGTTCACTTCTCTCCTGGGTCCAAGCTCTGATTGACACAGAGGGGAGCATTAGGAAGCTTTTTACAACTCTCTAGGGGTATGTCTACACTTGCACCCTCTTTCGAGAGAGGGATGCAAATGACATTCGAAATTGCAAATGAAGCCGGGATTTAAATATTCCACGCTTCATTTGCATATTTGCATTATGGCGCTATTTCAAAATAGCACTATTTCGAAATAACAGACGCTGTTAAGACGCGGTTATTTTGAGAGAAATCCCTTCTCTCAAAATACAGTAAAACTCCAGTGGTCCGGCATCCAATGGTCCGGCATTCCTGATGGTCCGGCACCATCTGGAACCCGGAAGTGCTGGACAATTGAGCTGCTCTGCCCCTGGCTTCCCCGATTCAGCCGCTGCTGAAACTGACCAGCGGCTGACTCCGGGAACCCCGGGGCAGAGCAGCTGGGGTGCTGCCGGGTTGGTCCCGCAGCGCCGAGGGGCGCATCCCCCCCCACTCCACCCCAGACCCCTCATAGTCCCCCCCTTCCAATAGTCCGGCATATTTGATAATCCGGCACCCCCTGGGTCCTAAAGGTGCTGGATTATCGGAAGTTTACTGTAACTGGTAAACCTCATTGTATGAGGAATAAGGGTTATTTCGAGAGAAGGGTTTTCTCTCGAAATAACCGTGTCTTAACAGCATCTGTTATTTCGAAATAGCGCTATAACGCGAATATGCAAATGAAGCGCGGGATATTTAAATCCCGGCTTCATTTGCAATTTCAGATCTTCATTTGCATCCCTCTCTCGAAAGAGGGTGCAAGTGTAGACATACCCTCGTTCTGTGGGCTGCTCTGCAGTGGTTCAGACTCCACCAGGAAGGACTGTAATGGGAGGCCTTCTCCAGGGTGGCAGGGTGTGAGTCCGCAGCAGCCCTGCCTCATTTCCCCACCCGCCTTCTTATAGAATGATAGGGCTGGAAGAGACTTCAGGAGGTCATTGAGTCCAACCCCCTGCCCAAAGCAGGACCAGCCCTAACTAAATCATCCCAGCCAGGGCTTTGTCAAGCTGGGACTTAAAAACCTCGAAGGATGGAGAGTCCACCCTCTCCTAGGTAACCCATTCCGGTGCTTCACCACCCTCCTAGTGAAATAGTTTTTCCTAATATCCAACCTAGGCCTCCCCCACTGCAACTTCTCACAGCTCTTCAAAACTGCTCAGCCTCATTTGGCTGCTGCAGTGGCTTCTTGCTATGACTTAGATGTGGAGCTCTGTTTCACTGGTTGTTCTGTTGTTAAGGGCTTAGCTGGAGAGCTAAGTTAAAGCCAAACAAAACAGAGCTGCTGCCCCACACTCTAAACTAGGCCCAACCCCTTTTTTTCCTACCAGGCCTCTCTTTTGTTCTCTAAGGGTACGTCTACACTAGCTCGTTAGTTCGAGCTAGGTAGGGTAATTAGGGCAAGCGGAGTTGCAAATGCATGTTCATTTGCATGTTCCCGAGTGCCACCATTTTTAAACCCCCCTTAGTCCGAACTCCGTGCCCGCGGCTACACGCGGCACGGAGTAGGTAGTCTGAATTAAAGATCCTAATTCGAACTACCGTTACTCCTCGTGGAGGGTCAATGAATGAAAAACAGGGATGGGAGTGAGGGTTAAAAGCAGGGAGCTAGAGGGGCACACTGAAGAGAGAACCCCACACAGTGCCCACCAGGTCTGTGGACAGTGGGGGTAAAGGGAGCAATTGCCCCAGGGCCCGGTGATTCTAAAGTTCCTGGGGCTCCAGCCGCTGCTGCAGCGGTGGCAGCAGCAGCATCCAGAGCCCTGGGCCCTTTAGAATCGCAGCAGGAGCGCCGCGTGGTTCACTGCAGAGCCCCGTGCCGCATGCTCTGCCTGGCTTTGAGGGCTGGCAGGTGATGGGTGCTGTGCCAGATGGGTGATGCTGGGGGCTGGCTGCCCCAGCTCCATCCCTTCTGCTTGAGGCCGCGTCCTTTCAGGCACCTGGAGCTGCCCCCTCACCCACAGTGCCCAGGGGCCCGGCAATTCCGTCAGCTCCCCTGGTGCCCACTGCTCCTTGAAGGTGTCCAGGGAACCAATGGACGCGGCCCAGAGGAATTCTGCTCAGAGATGTGACTGGAGGGAGGAGCAGAAATAGGCCCCCCCAGTCACCGAGCACCTTCCTTCCAGCATCCTTCGTATGGTGATGGCCACCGTGGCCAGCGCCAGAAGGTGGCTAATGAGGAGGTCCCACGACTCCATGAGGCCACAGCTGGGGTGACTATGGATCAGGAGGTGCAGGGAAAAGTACAGCCAGAATCGAAGAATGGCCTGTAAACTGGTGCACTCGATATAAATGTATGTCCCAGTCTCCCTCACATGGCAAAAAGGGCACGTCAGGGAGGGGGCTGAACTGTGCCAGGAGCTTCCAACTAATATCCCTGGTAGGCCAGGATCTAGGGTAGAATATAGACTGGCCCACCAGAGAGACTCATCCTCCCCAGGTGGCAGCACCCTTTGGTGTCGGGGCAGGACCTGAGGGGAAGGAAGTGAAGGGTATGGAGTACGAGCAGGTACAATTGCTTCCTAGGCTTGATTCAGAAATGGACCGACTGCAGGTCATGCAGCCGGCTTAGGTGGGGCAGAGGGGACTGTGGGGGGTGGCTCGTGGGGCAGGGCCCTGATGGGGAGGTCCATAGGAGCAGAGGTGGGGGTGGGTGGGGAGTACCCTCCGGAAGGGCCTGTTTGAGGAAGGCCTGAGATGCAGGTGATAAGGCTGCCATCGCCTCCTGGACTACACACCAGGAGACACGAAGGGTGGAGAGCCCCATGTGCCAATCAAGTGCATTCACCTAGTCCTCCCAGTCGTAATCCAGGAGGTCTTCATTGAGCTGGGGATTGGGGTCAGTCATGGCAGCTGAGTGAGCAGCCCTACCCTGGCTGAGTGTTTACCTCGCAGTGGGTAGCTGCAGAGAGTCAAGTGTGTCGATGATTTTGCAGTCCCCCTGGCCAAAGCCTCTGTCCAGAGGCAACGCAGGAAGCTGCGATACTATGCCCCTATTGCTGCAGTTTCGGGGGCTGTGCAGGGTCTGCCTGGGAGCTCCAGGCCCAGACTGGGAGCGTTCCATTCCCACTCTCTTGTCCTCGTACAATCAGTTTCGCTGAGCTTTGGGCAGGTGCTGAGACAGCCCCTCGGTAAAGGAAGCTTTGCAAAGAAAGAAGCTATTTGTGGCGTCCAGGCTTTGGCTCTTCCTGACTCCACCCCTCTGTCTTGATCCTGTCAGCATCAAAGTTACTTCAGTTTGCCAGCCTCTTTGTTCATCTGGTTTCTCGTGTCGTAACTTAATTTACCATCTGCCTTGCTCTATCGCTGCTCTAAGTAGTGGCTATTTTCGGTTGTTTTCTTGGCCAGAGGCCTGGGCTTTTGACTCTGACTGTAGCACACCTACCCATGCTCACATTCTTGCTGTCCTGAATGATAAAGCAGGTTCGCCACCCTCCAAGGCCACATTGCTCTTTTTTTTGGTATGCTAGCTCAGGTACCCCTAGTACAAGTCTGTCTGTCCAGGCTGGGAGGCTTGTTTCTCGCTGCAGTACAGACAGGCCCAGTGGGCTAGAGAAGCAGGAAAGAGGGGTCCTGTGGCTGCTGCAGTGTGCATGTTGGCCCTGAGCAGCAACAGAAGTGGAAAGATGAAGATAGTGTCCTCTCTGTCCCTGTGCTGGCACTAGCACAAATGGGAATCTGGTCTGATTCTGATCTCACCTGCTGTAATTTTACATAAGAGTAACTCCACAGTGGCCTGATTAGCATCTACCTGTCCAAGGGAGAAAGAATCAGCCCTTGGCTTTATGCCATTTTTAATAGCATCTGGATCAGTGGTTTTATTTTTTTCTGCGCAAGTCTTGTAACGAGCACTTGTTAGCTCAGACAGCCATCTCAGGAGTCTTAGTTTAATTTTGTATTTTCGGAATGGTGTTAGTTAATAGTTAATTCTTCTAAAATTACATGAAATATGTTATCTCAGTGCTTTTTAGTTAACTGAGCAGGAAACTTACTCCAATCAGAAAGTTGACCTTAATTCTGAAATAGGAGTGAATAAATGACACAATGTTAATTTTTCAAGTGACTAAGTGACTTAGGCTCCTAACTCAAATTTTAAAAAATGACTTAAGCACTTAGGAGCCTAATACAATTAGGCAGCTTATGACAGCCTAATTTTATAAGCAGCTACAGTAAAATGTAACTCATCACTACACAGACTTAAGTGCTATGCATCTCACGGAGGTACAACTAAGATGTTTTCAGAGGACTATCCACAATGACTCCAAGATCGCTCTCTTGAGTAGTTCTAGCTAAATTAGTCCCCATCACAGTGTTGTATAGTTGGGATTATTTTTTCCAATGTGCATTACTTTGCATTTATCAACATTAAAATTCATTTGCCATTTTGTTGCCCAGTCACTTAGTTTGGTGAGATCTTTTTGAAGCTCTTCACAGTCTACTTTGGTCTTAACTATCTTGAGCAGTTTGGTATCATCTGCAAATTATGCCACCTCACTGTTTACCCCTTTCTCTAGATCATTTAAAAATAAGTTGAATAGGATTGATCCTAGGACAGACCCTTGAGGAATCCCACTAGTTACCTCTCTTCACTCTGAAAACTTACCATCTATTCCTACCCTTTGTTTCCTGTCTTTTAACCAGTTATCAATCCATGAAAGAACCTTCCCTCTTATCCCATGACAACTTACTTTACTTAAGAGCCTTTGATGAGGGACCTTGTCAAAGGCTCTCTGGAAATCTAAGTACACTATATCCACTGGATCCTCCTTGACCACATGTTTGTTGACCTCCTCAAAGAACGCTAATAGATTAGTAATGAGGAGTTCAGAGTGTGGGAGGATGCTTTGGGCTGGAATCGAGGAGTTTAGATGGTGGGAGGTGGCTCTTGGCTGGGACATGGGAGAGCTGAGGTGTGCAGGATATGTGTGGTGCTTACCTGAAGTGGCTCCTGAAAGCAGCAGCCTATCTTCCCACCAGATCCCACATGGTAGTGGGGACACATGGCTCTGCATGCTGCCCATCCACAGGATGGGCACCTCCCATTGCTCCCATTGGCTGCGGTTCTTAGCCAATGGGATCTGCAGAGCCAGTGTTTTGGAGGGAGGGGTTAGCATGCGGTGCCCCCTGGATGCACCTGCTTCCGGGAGGTACACGGAGGCACTGCACATGCAGAGCAGAGCAAGGCATGCCCCTCACCCTGCTCCTCAGCTGGAACACCAGAGCGGGCTAAGCTCCAGATTGTGCTCCCCGGTGAGGGCTTGAGGATCATATTAAAAGATCCAATGGGTTGGATGCAGTCTGCGGGTTGTAGTTTGCCCACTCCTGGTGTAGATACTGCATTGAAATGTAATATTGATAAAAGTGGAAGAGGGAAGGGTTGGATCGGGAGCAGGAGGAGGTGTGGCTAGGGTGGAGCTCAGTGCTGATGCTGCATTTAAATTTAATGTTGATAAATGCAAAGTAATGCACGTTAGAAAACATAGTCCCAACTATATATATATATATATATATATATATATATATATATATATATATATATATATATATATAAATAATGACAGGGTGTAAATTAGCTGTTGCCACTCAAAAAAGAGATCTTGGAGTCATAGTGGTTAGTTCTCTAATAGTTCAATGTGTATGTAGTGGCAGTCAAAAAAGCAAACAATGTTGGGTATCGTTAAGAAAGGGATAGATAATAAGCCAGAAAATATCAAATTGACTCAGAATAAATCCATGTTATGTCTACATCTTGAACACTGCATGCAGATGTGATTGCCCCCTCTCAAAAAAGATAT
Organism: Rafetus swinhoei; assembly: GCA_019425775.1. NCBI lineage: Eukaryota > Metazoa > Chordata > Testudines > Trionychidae > Rafetus > Rafetus swinhoei. The sequence goes on from CM033432.1 coordinate 11,794,397, forward strand.
ATTGGAATTGGAAAAGATGCAGAAAAAGGCAACAAAAATGATTAGGGATATGGGGAGAAATTAATAAGACTGGGATTTTTCAGCATGGAAGAGAGACAACTAAAGGGGGATATGATAGAGGTCAATAACGTGGGGTGGAGAAAGTAAATAAGGAAGTGCTATTTGCTCCTTATAACACAAGAACTTAGGGTCATCAAATGAAATTAATAGGCAGCAGATTTAAAACAAAACAAACAAACAAATGGAAGTATTTCGTCATTCAATGCACACTCAACCTGTGGAAATCTTTGCCAGAGGATGTTGTGAAGGCCATGCTATAGCAGGGTTCAAAAAAGAACTAGATAAATTCATGGACGATAGGTCAATTAGTGGCTATTAGCCAGGATGGGCAAGAATGGTGTTTGCCAGAAGCTGGAAATGAGTGACGGAATGGGTAACTTGATGATTACCTGTTCTGTTCATTCACTATGGGGCACCTGGCATTAGCCAGTGTCAGAAGACAGGATAATGGACTAGACAGACCTTTGATCTGAACCAGTATGGCCATTTTTATGTTGCTTACATGGATGTTGCTGCCTTTCAGAAACTGTCCCATAATGCCCCATACTGGCAGTTAAATTGGTGCAAGTGCTTCTGGTGAGGATGCGCACCATCAACACAAGGAGCATGCATGTTAAACCGATTCAATCACTACAGTGGCTGTACATCAGTGTAACTCATGTTGGTTTAATTTTTTTAGTGTAGACTTGCCGTAGGTCCTGTTGACTTCAGAGAGAGTTAAGCACCAATGCAGGTTAGATGCCTTTGGAAAGTTTACTAGGTGCCCACCTGTAGCTGTAGGTGCCTACATATCTTTGTAAATCTTGGCCTACATGCTTAAGTCTCTGTTGAAAGTAGTCTCCCAAATCACATTTTACTCTATGGTATGTCTACATTGCATTCCTCTTTCAAGAGAGGAATGCAAATGCAGCTAAGTGAAATTGCAAATGAAGTGCGGATTTGAATTTCCCGTGCTTCATTTGCATAATCGCATCGATCGCTTTTGAAATACCTATTTGAAAAAGCGCTGTCTAGACGCAGTTACTTGAAGAAAACTTCTTTCGAATTACCCTTACTCCTTATAAAATGAGGTTTAAGGGTAATTTCGGAAGAAGGGTTTTCTTTTGAAATAACCACGTCCAGACAGCATTTCTTTTTTCAAAATAGGGTATTTCGAAAAAGCGGCCAAACATGATTATGCAAATGAAGCACGGGAAATTCAAATCCACGCTTCATTTGCAATTTCGCTCAGCTGCATTTTCATTCCTCTCTCAAAAGAGGAATGCAGTGCAGACATACCCATAGACCTTAGCGACTGTGACGTGTGAGGCTTGAAACACTGCAGGGTTCCTCTTGCTTGCACATAAATGGACTCCTTTATTTTCTCTGCAGGACCCTACTTCAATCCACGCTCCCGCCAGCGAATTCCTCGCGACCTCGCCATGTGTGTCACCCCAAGTGGCCAGTACTACTGTTCGATGTGCAATGCTGGGGCTAGCGAAGAGATGGAGTTCCGACAACATTTAGAAAGCAAACAGCACAAAAGCAAGGTGTCCGAACAGCGGTATAGGAATGAGATGGAGAATCTTGGCTATGTACAATGACATGCTATCCCTTGGTAGTAGTTTGCTGATAGAGCAGCTTGTCTCGCCTGCTGTTTGCCACATGCCCTGCTTTGTGCTCCATTTGATAGGAGTATGCTCTCTAGCTATACATGTAACACCTGCAAACGTTAACGGTATGGTTAGGGTTTTTTTTATATCACTGTTGGCAGGAATGTGCTCTGCAGGACATGAAGTGGTCTTAATGTTTGTTTGCTCGTTATCTATAGCTCTTCATTGCATTTCCGGGGAGCCCTGTCCTCCCCCATGCCCTGTTGCATGAGTGTGCAAGGCCCGAGAAGCAGTGGGACCACTATGGTTCTGCCACACAGGCAGAGTATGTGGAGATGCAACAGCTATTTTGGCAGATCCTGGAGCTGTGCTCTGTAGCATCACTCTGCAACAGGAGGAGTTTATGGGCAGGCTGGAGAAGAGGAGGGAACAGAACGCCAGCATTGCTGGACACACAGTGCTGGTTGCGAAAGAGGCGACAACCACAAATACAACTTACAGCAGGTGTCTCTTGCATTCCAAGTAGGTATGGCACAGAGGCCGTGTGCATACCCTATGGGAGGAACCTATCTCCCTTACCATCATGTAGGCCACCCTCACTTCAAGGGGCTGATGAGGATTTCAACCTAACGTCTGCAAAAGGAGAATAACTGATCTGCCCCATCAGCAGATATTTTCCTCGGTCGAGAAGGATAGATTCTGGTCTGCTCTTGGCAGTGGGTTTTTACCACACTGGAGTCATGGGTGAAATTCACCTACGGGAGGAGGGCTTGTTAAGGGCCCAGCAGGGGTGAAAGGAACTTACATTTTTGATAGGTATTGTCCTATTGCAACCCGCTCTTTAAGCCCTGCCAGCTCTTTAAATAGTTCCCTGCTGGCTTTTGCCACAGCTCAGCTAGTTCTTGCCAGAACTGTGCAGCTGTGTGCACCCGCTTCCTTTCACCTCTGGGGCCCAGAGAGCAACAGAAGCTAAAATAATCAGCTGGAGGCTCTGTTCTGAGCTTTGGTCCTTCATAGGTCAGCATGGATGGGGAATGAGGGCAAGGAAGGAATTTTGGGCCCTAACACTCTATTGAACTGGTGCGGGGGTGAGGGTTAGGTGCTGTTCTCCAGCTGGTAATAGTAGAGGAGGTGGGTCTGCGACATAGTGCAATTCTCTGGAACTTGAGGATTATTGGATTGCACCTGCCTCAACCTCCTCTCCATTCAGCTGCATTGAACTTGACAGGCATTAAGTGAGCACAGTGAAATTCCCTCCCGCTTCCTTGAGAGGAATTGGGCATATTTCGTCTCTTCCCTTAACTCTAAGACTCAGACTGGGCTTTCCTATATCTTTCTTCCCTCTGAATATCAGCCATTTAGGTCTTTTGTTTTAGGGAAGGGGTAACCAGCAGCATGAGTGTAGCCTCCCAGTTGGGCTGTCATGTTCTCCCCTGTATTACCTCCAGGCTAGGGGGCTGTGCTGTCCCTTTTGTACTCTCCGGGCTGGGCTGCTGTGTTCTCCCATGTTCTTTCTGGGCGAGGCTGCCGTGTTGTCCCTGTGTGAGATTTGGATTGAGCAGCTGTGCTGGAAGAGCTGGGCTGCTTTGTGCTCCCCTGGTCATTCACGTCGTTGTGATGAATTTAATGACCCTTATCATTTTTGTCATGTCCATAATAAATAAGGTCAGAGCCAGGCGGATGCTGTGGCTATCTCCTTTCCAGGCCTAGTTTACAGTTCTGGTTTTATGCTGATAGCTCCTTTGTTTTTTGTGGGGGAAGGTACTAGAAATGAAAAGGTGCTCTGTAGCTTTTCCCCTCCTGCTAGAGGCAGTGAGTCGATTTCTCCCTTCATGTAATCCTGTTGACTTCAGTGGGGTGGCACCAAGGATAATTTTGGCTCGGTGCACGTCATGTTGCAGACAGCCCTGTTTTTCCGCATCCTTAATGTCCCGGCTCCCTAGTTTCTTGGATTCCACCAGCCTTTTTCAGCCTTAAAAAACAGAGTTTCTGTTCATCTTCTCAGTTCAGGGAAGCCACAGAAAGGCTTGCCTCACTTGCGTGCTCAAAAGTAAAAGCTGTTCTTCAGATTGCCCCATCTTTTACATCACACTCCTGTACGCCATGAGGTTCAACTGTGCTGGGGGACCTCAGAGCAACCATCACATGCTACCTGCTGAGCCATGTTTATATGCATGGCAGCAAACGCCAGGGTCTATAGTGCCTACTGCTGGTACTCTGCCCAGAGGCTGAGTAAATAAGCTTTGCATAGAGGAGCTCCATCAGGTGGAATGGGCGGGAGAGCAGACGCCCCACTTGCAGAGCACAAGCACAAGCCACTTCTCCTGTGCTCTCACTGGCTGGCTCCAGGCTGTGCCTACTGGTGTGCCCCATTCTCAACCTCCCTGTGCTGTCGTAGAGAGTGTGGACCCCTGGCATGACCTTCTCCCCATTCCAAACAGTGGAGCATTCCTCTTTCCCCCTGGCTGTACACCCCCATGCAAGGATGGAAGAGGGTGGAGGATATTTGTCCTGTTGTGTCTCCCACACTGATTTCTGCATCCTGTTTAAATGTCCATTTGCCACAAACCACAGCATGTGTTCCCATTGCTTCATGCAACACTGAATAAAATGGGAGATGGGAGAAGCCCTGTTACATGTACAGTGTCTAGCGAGGGAGGAATTTTGACTCACAAAACAGCATCTATGAAATGCCCCAGCAATAGGGCTCCCATGTTTTTTCTTGGGAAGCTGCTCAGCAGGCAGATAGACTCCCCCACCATCCAGCCTCAGTTTGAACACGGGGGATGAGGGTTGTCACCCCCAATATTCCATCTCTCCTCTGCCCTTGCTGTTTCCTTCTGTGAAGCAAGGAGTGGGACTCTGTGGCGCTTGTTGACAAGTCTCCTGGGCAGGAGAAAAGGCATCCCTGGCTAGAGGGATGTGGGATGTGCTGGGACCTGCTCTGTCCAGGAGTCCTGCTGGGAGTACAAGGGAACCAAAGACTGCCTCTCTCCTCACAGCGTGCATAGCAGTTTCTGCTTGACCTAGAAAATGACAACTCATGAAGGTGTGGAAAAAAACCACCTTAGAAATCACTAGTGTTGCTGTGATAGCAGGGGACTGGATTCAGTGACCTGGGAAGACCCCACCAATGCTATGCCCAGGCCTACTGATGGGGTGGGGAGCAAAGAGGGCAGTTGCCCCAGGCCCCGGCATAGCAGTGGTCAGAGCCCTGGGTCCCTGTGAATTGCTTCCACGTGGCTTTGACAGCTTGGGGTTGAGGTGTGATGTGTTTCAGGCGGTGCTGAGATCTGGCTGTGCCTGCCCTTTCAGGCCGAACCCCTTCCAGGGGTGCAGAACCACCCTTTCCCCACCTTGCCAGGGGGACCATGGTGGCTATCAACCCCACTGGCTATACCCTTATGTTTTAAGGGTTAAAGCCAACCCAAAGGCCCTTCAGCAAGAGGAGCAGGCCAGAATCTGACCACATTTCTATTAAAAGTAATTCTGTACATGAGGATTCTGAATGCTTGGGTAAAACATATCCTTCTATACCTACATTCAGGAACATGAGGGGCCTGGAGAGGTGCCATACTCAGTATGAATACAAGTATGGCACCTTTTAAAAGACACCTATGAAACTTTGAATAGTTTATTTCTTGACTGGAAAAAAAAAGGGGGGGGGGGGGCTTTTGCAAAGCTGTCACATTGGCCAGTAGATTAATGACCTTTGCTGCTAAAAAAAAAAAAATTGCATCCATATTTATTTTATTATGCTGACTACTGACATTTTAGTGAATATTTATGGCTTCCTCCTATAGGTTATTTTTGTTTAAATAGAAAAATCTTCAGTACACCTTTATTTCAGACTAGATATTTATTATTTGTGAAAATATGGCCCTTCCCCATATTCCCCGGTATATGTATTTTTTTCACATAAAATTGTTCCTTTTTGTTTTCATGGCAAACAAGTTCCAGATTTGCCTACAGCTTTTTGTTCAGTCAGAGTTGCAACCTTTGTCTAAATGGTTTTTTTCAGCGCATTGAGCACATCTTAAAGATGACTTTAAACATAGACACATTTCATTCCAGCTGCAGCTTTTATTTTTAGGCACTGAGACCATACCAATACATGGGATCTATCATTTATATGGCATATGAAAGAGATACTGTTTTGTTTGTATTAAGCATTAGATGTCATTATATATTACCTAACGTGGGGCTCAGTTTTGCTTACAGTTATTCCAGTGCTAATCTGAAGTAACCCTTCTAATTTCAGTGGAGTTATTCTGGATTTATACCAGAGTTACCAAGAGCAAAATTTAGACCACAACAGTGTTCCCTGTGAGCCAGGCACTTGTGTGGCTGCTCAGGAGACATATTGCCCCGCTGATTAGCAGGGTGCCCACAACTAGGTTTTTTGTTTGTTTCTATGGGTGGTGTATATTCACACGTCTCGGTGCACACAAAAAATTTATTCCACACGTGGATGGAAAAAAATCTGCACATGGATGGAAAAGATTAGCGGGAACATTGGTCCAGAAGATTTTTTTCTTTACTAAATGAACATTACAAGGAGAATCAATCTGTAATCAATTAATATTTTCACCTACTAACCTGCTAACCTAACTAAAATCCTGAAATCACTCCCATAGACAGCAGGAAGGTTACTGGCCAAGTATAGCATGAATGACATGGCTGTACAGGTACTTATGTTGGCTAGGCCAAAACAAAGCAGGGTGCTGAATGTTCTCTCAATCATTCCTTTTGTTACAACAATCTAGGCAGGCTTGGTGCTTCAAAGAATGTTTCTCTTGTTCTGTAAGGGCATGATCTTGATCCCACTGAAATTGGCAGTGAAGCAGGGTCAAGCCCTAAAATACTCCAGGAACCGTGTAGTGCTGATACCTTGTCATGTACATGTTTTCATATGTCTATATGCACAAGGATGCTCTGGATGAGGCAGAAATCTTTTGCCCCTTAAGAAGAGCAAATTTTAAGATGAATCCAAAAGGAACTGTTATTACAATGGGCAAAGTCCATGCATTCCGAGGAATAAATTAGCATGTGAGACTGAACAATTGTGGTCCTGATTCTGCTTTTTTTTTTTTTTTAAAGTCACAGCGAACCTCCCATTGATTTCACTGGAGCAGGATCAATTGCCACCTGCATCAAAGTGGAAGTAAATATAAAATCTGCTTTTAAATCAAGTGTGAGACAATAATAACTAGAGAAAAGGCCAGTGGTGTTATATAAAATGGGTGAGAGATCTCCAGTGAAAGGGAGGATTATGGATGTTTCTGAAATGAAACCTGAAATAATGAATGTGGATATAGAATCAGTTCAGTGCACTTTGTAAAGAATGGATTTAATTTGCATCCTGAATCTGTATAGTAGCATCACTTGCAAATGCTTTGAATGTACTTCATCTAGAGCTTTCTTGTCAGGTTGGTTTTGTACACTTGTCCTTCTTTTTATTGCATTGAACTCTGTAGGGGAATAGTTGATGAAAATAAACCTTTTCTCCACTCTACAATAAATCATCTTGCTCTCACCATTCCACAACCTCAGTGTTTTGGGTTTGCTGCTGCTCTGGGGTAGGCTGCTACAATGAATGGCTCTGAACAGTCTTCTGCTTAGCAAAAGAGTGACAGGTAATTGAGACTAGCTGCCTAATATGCATGAGTGAACAGGTATGGTGCTAACTGCCTCCAGCTCCTATTTGGGGTCCATTTTAGTTCTGAATCTCCCCACAAGATTTCTTGGCTTTGCAAGAAGTTGAGAATGCTGAGCACCTTGTAGGATAGGCGCTGAAATCACTGTGAAGGGCTTTGCATCACATTGTATTTTCCTGAAGAACATAGCCCACAAGCTCACTTGCATCTCCAGATCAAAGAAAGGTAGAGTGAAAAATCATGTGAGCATTTAATTTTATAAAAGGGTTTTGAAAGGATCGAGAGGTTGGTGCATGCCAGGCCTTATTTCCGTGTATGCCCTGGTATAATTCCAGAGAGCCAGATTCCCTCTCATTTACATAATTTTATGGCCCTGATTCAGGAAAGCACTTATTAAAAGGTAAGCAGGGGTTTAAGAGATTTCCTGAATAGGAATGCTTTCCTGAACAGGGGTGGCTACTAAAATTACGGACACATTTTGAATGCCTGGGTACTAGAATTGAGAGGTCACTGCTAATAAATAATTAATATAGCTTGTACACTCTTCATCAGGAGGTTGGCTCATTTTGACTTTGTTGAAGTATTTGGTCCATAAGTGTGTATACACAGCAAAGGAAAAAACAAACTTTTTTTTCATGCTGCTACATCGGGGTTGGGAACCTTTTTTTGGTCGGGGGGCCACTCACCCACAGAAAAATCAGTTGGGGGTCTCCCATAAGTGAGAAGCAGAAAAAACCCCTCACTGTGGCCCCCGACTGAGGAGAAAGACACTCCCCACATTCCCCTTGCACACTAGAACCTGGGGGGGGGGCCCAGCTTAGTAGATTTTGTGCGCTACAGCCCCCGGGGGGCAGCACAGGGAGGCTGGAGCACCAGCGTGGCCTCCCCAATGCTGGGGGGACCCTGAGTCTTGGGGGCCGGATCCAGGCAAGCCGAGGGCCATATTTGGTCCACAGGCCTGAGGTTTCCCCACTCCTGTGCTACATAATAAAAGGCCCCATATTGCCTGTCTCAGTGCCCCATCAGCATGTTGGGCGGTAACTTGTAAATGGCAAAAGTATTGAATTCTGGCTGGACTGTGAATTAACAGTGATCTCTCCTGGTGGAAGTTGCTGAGCACCCTCAACTGTTGTTTCAATTAATGGCACTCAGAACCTTGCGGGATTATGATAGTCTAGTGTAAGAGGATGCAACACAATTCATCTCAATGAGACTGCACCCATTTATGCCAATTTTGAGTTTGGTCTCTTACCTGATGCCTGTCACCTGGGTATCTAGACATTCGGGTCTGGGCCTCTCACCTGCACACTCTCCTTTGACTAACCTGTGAGTGTGCTTTGAAGGGGTTTACTTGTGCCTAAGGATTTCTTTTTTGCTTTACAGTAAAACTGGAAATGATCACATTGGCACTCAGATAAATGTAACTAGTAGGACAGCTTTTATGATATTTTAACTTTGTATTTGACAGATGTAAAGTATGTTTGCTTCGGAGAAACATGGGTTATTGTTCAGTTTAAAAACAAATCCTTTACAATGACTAGTACTGAAAATTATGAAGAAAATGGACCAATTCTTTTTTTTAAAAGATGCTGAATGGTTCGTTCTTAGTCCCAACTGATGAGAGAATAAATAAATAAATGCAAGTGCCACCCAGTTTTATATGGGTATTTTGAATCCCAAAGCTAAATCCCCAAGTTAGACTTTGAAAATTTACTCTGAACTATCAGTCTTCATTTTTGACTCTCTTGCCATCATATTATTAATCTGCATGTGACCTTTTCATAGTCACTTTTCTTAAAAGTCTGTTTTATACAAGGACGAGATTCTGCCCTGCCCTGCAGCTCATGACTACACCAGAGCAAAGGGAGAATCTAGTTCTAGGGACGGCTTTCTTCTGGGAGAGGATAGCTTCTCTCCCTCCAAAGGGATCCAGAGATGCCACCCTGGCTAAATCAGCACAAATCCCAGCTACCTGGAACACACTCTTCAACTGGCCGGCACTGCCTTCCTTTTGGGTAGAGCTGCTGGAAATGGGCATCTGGGTGTCTAGGAAGCATGGACCATTATCCCTTGGGAGGGCTTCTGCCCCTGGGATCCCATCTCCGCAGGCAAAAGCCAGCACATTCTATAAAATAAAGTTGATCAGAAAGGGAGCTGTAAGCACAATAGGCCTGATCCTGCATTCGTTGCACATTTCACACACCCATTAATTTTAATAGTTTTGGTGTCACAAGGGGTGTGTCTAGACTACATGGCTCTGTCGCCGCTTCATTTAAATCAAAATGGCCGCCGCGCTGTGCCGATCAGCAGTTTATCGGCACAGCACGGCAGTCTAGACGGGGATCTGCCGACCCCAGAACTCTTTGTCGGCAGATCCTTTATGCCTCGTAAAACGCTTACAGGATCTGCTGACAAAGGGTTCTGGGGTTGGCAGATCCCCGTCTAGACTGCCGCAAGGAATATAGGCCCACAGCTAGAGATTCTAAAGGCACATTGTTAGCCTTCTTTAGCAGTATTATTTCTAGCAGCCAGCAATCTTACATAGTTAGACCCAGCTCTTGCATTGAGCTCCACTTGGGCACAGAGGTCTGCCGCCCGAGTGGTGCTTATCATTGCAGGATCAGAATGAAGTTATGTGTATGTACATGGCAGGCACTTATTAAAATATAGCTAGGCCACAGGAACTCCTTAGATGCATTATAATCTGAGAGCAGAGAACACAATGTGGCAACATTTTTTTATAATCCAGTAATGGTGTTGGCACTTCACATGCACGCCCCAAACCGCAGCTTCTGAACGCAACATCTAAGCTAGCTTTGCTTTGTGTTTTCTGCTTCCCACCAGATTCCAAGGCCTTAGCCAAATGAAACCATGTTCTCAAACTGTTTTGAAAAATTGAAACTGTGTTAAAGGGAGCTGTCATGCTGTCCACTTAAGAACCTGACTGGTAAATGGATGAGTGACCAAGCTCACAGAAACAATTCGAAGGCAGCTACGGGTCACATAAAATGCCAGCCAATATTTATTGACAGTAGCATACAAAATTCACAATATTACGAATGAGTCCAAAGCACAGGTCTCCAGAATATAAAGGACAATTCCCCATAACAATGGAACCCAGAGAGAGGTCCTGGGTCTGAAGCCAAAGCCAAAACACTTGAAAGAGAAAATAATCTACATGTCTTAGAGGTAGAATTGGCAGATTCTCTAGCCCTCTGCCTTTATTACATTGCTTTAGCATCTTAGCTATAGTAATTTTTTCTCAGAAGGGTTTGCTGCCTCATTGCATGAACATATTATTTCTATTGTACCCAAAACAATGCTAGAGACTTCCTGCTTCTAAAATAAGGCAGATTCCCACCCTGAAAACCTTACACCATCTAAAAACAGACATCAAAGAGTGGGAAAAGGAAAGGCTCAACACAGAATTATTACTGTCTACAGAAAAGAGCCAGATTGAAGGGATCTGACATTTCCTTTAGTTTCCACCATCACCCACAGTCTTCATTCTCCTAAACAGCCTCAGAAAGATTTCCTTGCACCTTGAGAATAACATGAGCCTTTCTGTCGTGCCTTTCCCAGAAGCTCACTCAGTCCAAGACAAAGGAGGGGGTGGGGGTGGGGGGGGAGGGGCAAAAAGAAAAAAGAAAAACAAGAGAGGGGAAAAATAAGTCAACTGGAAATTGATTTTATTAATCAGTTTAGAGTTTATGTCCTTGCACATCCCCATGCCAGGATGGAGAGTCTCCAAGTTGTCTTGCAACAACCAATTTTATAGCGTCTACAGGGAGAACAGCAGCATCCCAGCTTAACTTCTTCATGTATGAACAATTATTACACATGGCTAAACTGAGGTACAGAGAGGCTAAGTCTAGATCTATATATCAACCATATACCTCCGCCTGGGATTGGCCTCGCTTAGGGACATAGTGGTAAAACTACAGTCACTTGTCTCCACTTGGATTTAACATTAAGGTAGATATATTGAGTTAGCCATTTCAATCTAAAACATACCGCTTTTTTTTTTTTTTTTTTAAGAAGACAGAGCCATAAATTGTAAAAGCTGGGGCAGTGCTTGCTTTTTTAAAGGTCATTCTCACTTGCTGTTTAAATGAATGTGGGATTGTGGCTGACTGAAACATGTCCCAGGCCTGGGAGAGAATTTAGATTTACCTCAGTTATGCGGCTGTATCATACATGGGAATCATTTAGGTTTGACATTTTGTGATAAAACAATTATAGCTTTAGATTTCTTTCTTGCTGACAGCAGTTCTGCCAGATAAACACAGTATGTCTCTCTTACTGGGCTTCGATTTTTAATCTTTTTTTTTTTTCCTGGAGGCTGCGGGATTTTCAAATTCTTGTTTGCTAGAAATGACTTGTCTTCTGCCAATATATCTAGTGTCAGTGCCACCTAGTGCATCGTAGAAGCATCACGACTGTTACCTTTGTGAATTTACTGTATGTTTGAAATAGACCAGTGGTTCCCAAACTTTTCGGGCATCACGCCCTCTTTTTGATTTTTGAAAAACCCTCACGTCCCTTTCCCCCAAAATAGCAGCAAAACTTGTTGAGCCAAAAAAAAAAAAAAGCACCTGACCGGGGCAGCAAAACTTGGGGGGAGGCTGGGTCGCCTCGCGCCCTCCCTCCCCCACGGAATTTCTTCACGCCCCCCCAGTTTGGGAACCCATGAAATAGACTGTTTCCTTAAAGAAATCAAACCTCTGAAGGGCTAAACTTAGTTTATTCTTTTATCCACCTTGTCTCTAAGGTGGCCCTTTCCAAATCGTGTCCTTTCCATACCCCCTCAGATACACCTGAGACTGCAAAACAGGTGTTGAAAGAGTTCAGCTATCACAAACTGAATAACTGAATAGGAGTCAACAATTTTGATGCAGTTGCGAAAAAGGCTAATATCATTCTAGTATTAACAAGACTGTCACAAGTAAGGCATGGGAAGCAAACTGCCCCATTCTATTTGGCACTGGTGAGGTCACAGCTGGAGTACTGTGTCCCGTTCTGGACATCACATTTTAGGATATATGTGAATAAACTGGAGAAAGTCCCAAGAAGAGCAACAAAATGATGATCTCTGAGGAAAGGTTAAAAACAATGGGTCTGTTTAGTCTTGAGAAAAGACAACTTGGTGGTGGTGGTGGTGAACCTGATAATCTTTAAATATGTTGAAGGCAGGATGAGATGTAATGAGGCTTAGCTGCTGCAAGGAAGATTTAGGTTAGATATTAGGAAAAAACTTTGTAGCTGTAAGTATAGTTAAGCTCTGGAATAGGCTTCCAAAGGTGTTTGTCAAATCCCCATCCTGGACAGTTCAAATACACACTTACCAGGGAGGGTCCAGCTTTGCTCCATCCTACCTCAGTGCAATGGGCTGGACTTGGTGACCTCTTGAAGGCCCTTCCAGCCCTACAGTTGTATGACACTATCCTCACATAGAACTTGATGAAAGAAAACGCCTCAGAAAGCTGTAAAATGTTAGAAAGTTACATTATCAGGCTGAGGCACAATGCAGCCTCTTCCCGACTTACGAACCGGTTACGGCCCAAACAACTGGTCGTAACTCGGTTTGTTCGTAAGTCGGACACCATAGAGTTACACGTGACCGTGCTGTTCGTAAGCGCGGATCACATTCGTAACTCGGGGTCCGCCATTTACGACAGCTTCGGTTGTAACTGCGAACGGTCGTAAGTCAACTATTCACAACTCGGGGTCTGGCTGTACTTTGAGCGTGCCACAAGTTAAAGTTTAAAGTTAACAAGAGGAGCCCAGCTAAAGAGCTGCTGCTGGCGATGGAAAAATGCCTCATGTCTCCATTCCTCCTTGCCCAGCATGTTAGGTCTGACAATGTTAGGTGTTAAGACCCATATTGTGAAAGGTGGCAGTTAACTCCCATTGAAATCTATGGGCCTGTGCACATTCAACTCCTACAGAGGGCAGGGGAATTGAGGGCACTCATCTTCTCACAGGAACAGGCTCAGAGTCTCAGGTTTTCCAAAGCGCTCAGTTCCCACTTACACACCAAAATAAAGGCCGGATTTAAAAACATTCAGCACTTGCCATTGGGGCTTGGTGTTCAAAAGAGCTCAGCTCCCTGCAGCTCCCATTGGGACACTTATGACCTGATTTGTAAACAACTCAGCAGGAGCTGTTCTGAAAATCTGGCCACTTTGATGTCCAAATTGGAGTTAAGACGTTTTCAAAATTGGACCCTTCATTAGAAGTCTAGATGGGAGAGGACTTTTGAGTGACACACAACTGATGTTTCCTTCTGTCCTCTCTGTAGATAGGCTTGCATGCTGGATGTGTCAGGGGTGGCACACGGGCCAACAGGCGCAATACAATATTCAAGCCTTTTATGGAGCCTTTGAAAATGGTGGCTTCTCTGTGACTGTTCTACATTTCCCCCACTCCCATCCTCCAGTCCAACATGGCCTGGTTTCAGACAGCTGCTATGTGTTTCCACCTTGGTTAGGAACAGGGGACCATGAAGCAAATCTAATCCAGATGGCACCTGACAAGCAAGTACATACTTTGGTCAGCATTTGTGTATGTGAACATGAGGTGTGCAAGATGGGGCATAGCAGGTGGGGGAGCAATGCCTTCAATTCTCCATGGAAGAGGAGTCCTATGACAGTGTGTGCTGCGTTCTTTTTTGTACACAATTATTGCCTGTCACGTAGCCCATGGAACTGTCAATCTCTGTGCTTCAGCGTGATCCCAGGGGTTTCCTTCACCAATGCGTTTACATGAGCACAGCTCCTAAAAGCTGAGCAGGGCCTGTACAGGTGGAGCTATCAGAGGGGGAACAGTGGAACTATGTGGAAATTATCAGCTGGTGTGACGAAGCCCCTCAACATCCTTGTAGTAGATGTCCGGGGTGAGGAAGGATCTTTGTAGGTGAATACATGAATGTAGCTGTAGTAGAGCCTTTGGGAGAACTATAGTGTTGCCAGGTGTCTGGTATTGACCCGGACAGTCCGGTATTTTCACCTTCTGTCTGGGAAAAATATTCAGATAATACCGGACACCTAAAATGTCTGGTATTTTCTGATTTTTTTCCTGGCCAGGAGATGAAAATCCCGGGTGCTTACTTGGTTCCGCAGGGGAGCTGTCTGGCCCGGAGCAGGAAGACAAGATGATGGACGGCTGCTGGCAGCCTCTTAGGACCAAAAAGCCTCAAAAGCATTTCTTAAATGGGCCACGCTGTTTTAAAAAAAATTTTTTAGCTTAACAACTCTCGGGGTCCTTTTTTTGTTTGGTCTCCTCCTTTTTTTTTTCTCAACAAATTTTTTTTGGGGGGGAGGGGGTGTTCAGTATTTTTGGTTAAACCATCTGACATCCCTAACTATATAGTAGCTGTAACATGGGAATCAGATTTCTCAAATGGCAATTTTTCCTCTGCAGATTTACTCAGCATTTGATATACAGGGACTGCTTGTCCCTATTCTCAAATACTTACAACTATTGTGGTGTTTTCCACATTCCTGAAGGAGCAGTGACCTGATAAGCATGGTGAGGACAAGGAAATGAACTGAGGGGACTGATTGTGAAGCTACATGTCTTTGTTACACAAAGCAGAGCCTGTCTGTATTTGTGCACTTCAGGAGTGTGTAACTTTAGTCAATAACACCAGAATTACCTGCCTGGGAGCTGCAGCATTTACTTCCCACATACATCCTAGGCTATGTCTACACGACAGAGTTTTTTTCAGAAAAACAGCCGTTTTTCCGAAAAAACTTCACTTACATCCACACTGCAATTGTGTCCTCCTGAAAAAAAATCAAAAGACCAAAGGGGTTTTTCCAACATTGGTAAACCTCTTTCTACAAGGAAGAAGCCTTTTCCCGAAAGAGCTTTTTCGGAAAAAGGTGTGTGTGGTCGGGGAAGAGGAAGTTCTTCTGAAAGAAAAGGAAAGAGGAAAAAGCACAGGTGTCCTGGTGGATACTCTGTCCATAATAATCACAGCTTAAATGCGAGATAGTGTCCATTCAGTGTGGATGCTCTCTTTCGAAAAAGCAGATTGTTTTTTTGATGCGCTTTGGCAGTGTGGACGCTCTCTTTCGGAAGAAGTTTTTTCCGAAGATCTTTTCTGGAAAAGCTTCTTCCAAAAGAAGCCTGAAGTCTAGATGTAGCCCCAGAATCAGTCCTGGAGTCTACACCCCTTTTCAGATCTCCCCAATGGGAGTTTACATTGTGTGAGATTCCCTGTAAATTACCCTAACTTAAACTGCCCTCTGAATTTGACCCAAATATGTATCAATTTTTACTTTTAAAAATAGAAACTGGCATCTGGGGAGCTCAGGAAATAAAAGGAACAAACCATAAAAAACCTGCAGACTTTGGGTACAAGGGAAGTATCAGAGTGCATGCAAATGGTAGAAGCCATGTCAGGTTTTGGCTGCAGAAAACGCGCTAATGTTCAAACACACGTACCTTCCCTTCCACACCAATGGGATCTTGCAAGAAATATCAATATTTTTCAAAATCTTCTCAGTTCACCTACAGTAGGGGGACGGAGAACACTGGCAGAAAATGATTTCAGCCTAAATGAATGTTGCTCATAGAAAGAGACAACTCTTGCTGAGAATTTAATTTGCAATAGAACTTGGGCCTCAGTCCTCTGCCCCCAAAACATATATTATCATCATTCCATGAATTATATTAATAAAACCTGTGTTTGACACTAACGGTGAATTACTGATCTGGGTTAGAAGCTAGAGAAATGTGTATTGCAAAAGAGAGACAAGTGCAGAAATAGGAGCTATCCATCCCTGTGTTACAGTCCTGTTTCTGCCACTTGCTTGCTGACCGTGGTCAAATAAGCCTCAGTTTACCTGACAGTACAATGGAGCTAATCTTGCCTCTCTCTCATGGCAGAATGAGGATGCTATGCAGATGGGTTAATTAATGTTTTACAGCCATTTGAATATATAAGGTGCAGTACCAGTGTTAAGCCTTATTGGTGCAAGGACTCATGCTACGGACGCCTGACACTGTTTATAAGGACATTTACTTGGAAAAGCTGATTAAAAAAATAGATTTTATGAGAAGGAAGCAATTTGACCATCACCTTAAAGAATCACAAATGAATCCCCTGGAGCTGTTTAACAAATCAACATCCCCTGTAGGAAACGTGCCAAGGAGTGAGAGTTCAAGGACAGCACAGACCTTAGGTCACTTTGAAAAGAAAGGGGAATCATCAGTCAATTATTTAAAAATAAAGACTATAGACTCACCCCTAACATACAGTTTGTATCCATTTGATATTATCATCTTGGTATAGTGGCACCCTCAGGCCCGCCGAGGGGGGCTAAGGGGGTGTTAAAGGGGGCAACTGCTCAGGGCCTGGCGCTTCAAAAGACCCAGGGTTCCAGACCACAGTTGCTGCTACTGAAGGAGCCTGAACAGGCTAGAGGCCTGGGCTCTTTAAATAGCCACTGGAGTGCCCTGCACCATGCTCCAGGTGGCTGTGAGGGCTGGGGCGGAGCACCGTGGCATGCTCCAGGAGGTGCTGGGGGCCATCTGTACAAGCTCTGCCCCTTCCAGGAGCACAGAGACAGCCCCCTGCCCCTGCCCCTGCCCTGGGGCCTGTTGAGGCTGTCGGCTCCTTGGGCCACCCTGACATAGAATTAAAGGTTTTATTGAAAACAAAGGCAGAACATTGCTCACACACACGTGTTCTTGTAATAGTCTCAATAACACCAGTTTAAAAATGCAATATGGCCTGATCCAAAGCTTTCTGAACCCTAGGGGAATCTTTCAATTGACTGAGATGGGCTTGTCTTAAGCCCTCTAACCTGTTGAAAAGGGCAGCACACTGTTCTGCCTGGTATCAAGTTGCTCTCTCTCACGGGGAAGTTCTGTGGTCTGTGATATACAGAAGGTCAAACTAGAGACAGTAGTCTCTTCTGACCTAGAATTAATGATTTCTGTGAATCACAGGCACACTGTAGAACATCAGTTGCAATAGTGTGTAATCTTTTATCTATTCTGGAGTATTTCTAGCCAACAAAAACACAGTAGCTCATGTGGACTCCAATTGTTCTCTTGAACGCCTGTAAGCATTTTTGGATTCTGCTTTCTAATTATCATTATGTATGATTCATTAAGCACTGACAGTTTCAAACCTCAACAAGACACAGATCCAAATTTTCAAATGCATGTGCTTAAAGTTGGACTTCTAGGGTAAAATGAAAGTACTGAAATAACTTAAAAGCCTAATTTGAAAAAAATGCCTAAAATTTACTTAGGAGCCAAATTCTCCTTGACTTTCAATGGGACTTAGGATCCCAAATGACTTATATACTTTAGAAAATGTTGCCCCAACTCCATATTGAGACACCAAAATCAAAATGTATTGATTTTCAGAGAGGTGAGGGTGTTGTATTGACACGGATTAGATTTTGTGGGATGGGAGAAGTCAAGTTCTCTGATTTCTATTTCAGTGCTACAAATACTAGAATTTAAAAAAAAACTGGCAATATCCCTTTGGAACCAGAAGAGGGCAGCTGTTTTTGAGAAGCAAACTGCATCTGCTCTGTATTTTTGAGAATGAAACTGCAGCAGCTCAGGGCTAGACAAAAGAACTTTTTATGAATGAATAACAACCATCACCACCATATTCTGGGGCCAGCATTAGTTTAATTAGTGTATAAAATAAAGTCCGATAGACCCTGTCACCTTTTGTAGTGTTCCTGACTTTTCAGCTGGAACCATATTCTCCTTAAAAATTAGGTTAATTGCAATTTCCCTACAATGTAATTACAAATTAGTCAAGGGAATTTAGGGCCAGATCCTATAATGTGTGGAGTCTCAGCAGATATGGAGGATGCTCAGTACCTCATAGGATTGGGTCATTAATGCTGAAACAGCTGGCAAATTGATGGTCTTGTAGACTGAACTCTCTTTAGCCACAGAACAACCACAGCATAAGCAGCAGCAATACAAGCCACCATACACTACGCTGCCAAACTGCCTCTGTTCTGTTCTACTCACATTTTGATACCACTTGATCACTGTACCATCTGAGTTGTAACTTCCAGTAGTGGGTTAAGTAATGTGACTAACATCTGTCACGTGTGGTTTGTTTTCTCTCTCACCACTACCCATGGGAAGAATTGTGTGGGCAATGGAGTTTGTTTGATGGCTTGTTTGTTTTTTTTGGGGGGGAGGGGGTAGGGGCTTGGGTAGGATTTTGTTTTCAGGTTTCAGTTTTCACCAAGAAAATCATTTCTGGGGGCAGGAGACGTATTTACCTCCTGAAGAACCCTCTGTTATGACACACAACAAAGGCGTCCATAATTTGTCAGTGCCTGGTAGGGTGGTAGTGTCCTTAGGATGTGGAACTTCTGTGGAACTTAGGAACTAAAGACCACCCAAAGATTCTTCCACAGATCATGGCTTGTATATAGTGATACACAGGCAGTGTATAACCCTGAGAACTAAACACTTCTACCACTACTACTAATGGAGGCATAACACCTCTGATGAAGCTTGTTTTTCCAAATGGCAACCATTCAGCACTTAAAATTGGCAAAAAAGTGTAATTTAAAAATATTCCCAGGAAAACAAAGCTTGTGGTTTAGTATGAAAGGGAAGACTCCTGCTTTAGCTGAGAGGTATGCTGGATAATCTGGTAGGTCTTCTCCATTTGTAATGACAGTGGGCCAAATTGGGTATCATTACTTATTTCACATAGTACCTTAATTCATGAGGAGTCCCACTGATTTCAGTGGACCTACTTATGAGGTATGATGCTACTCAGGGTGTTAGAATTTGACCGAAGTCAGAGAGACTCTGAGTGAGTTTAAGAAAGTCTAGAGAGTCAATGGCTCTGGTTCCTGTAATGTTCTCCATGCCTGTGGACCATATGCCTGCACAGAACACTCTAATGCCAAATTGGTCCCAATATGTCCATTTGGAGGGTCAAATTCAGAGGTATGTGGAAGGGTGGGAGTACATCTAAGTAATTCTAAAGTGTGTATCTGCATAGTGATCAGTGCAGAAGTGGGGCCTAATTTGGTGTAACTCACTTGTTTTTCCAATCCAGTATTTGTTCCCCTAGAGTGACTCTACAATTACTTCTTCTCACACTCACTAACATATGGTTTACTTAGCATCCCTTATGTATCACCTCAGAATTTGGTCCCTCAAGTGTATTAAATGGGTGTGAGAAATTGCGTTCTAGTAATTTAACTTGTTTAAATGTGATGGAGGAATGCATTATCCATATAGAACATACAGGAAATGCAAATATAAACCACTGGTAAACAATGATAATTCCTTCCATATAATCTGGGATGTTGAAGCGTCTGATTACACTAACTAGTGCTAATCCTTAGGCTAAATTCTATTAGATTCATTTCAACGCAATCTCTGAAGTAATCCAACTAATTGTCACCTGGAAAATAAACAATGAGGGTGGAATTTGCAACAGTGCCTAAGGGATTTAGGAGCACAAGGTCCATGGAGACCTTCTCTTTTTTAGGAAAAAAGATATAATGCTACCAGGCATTAGAACAGGAATGGGTAATATGTGGCCTGTGGACCGGACAAGGTTTGCTAGGGTGAGCTCCTGATGGGCCGCCAGATCTATATTTACCTGAGCATCCACAGGTGTGCCACTCACAGTTCTTGCTGGCTGTGGTTCACCATTCCTGGCCAATGGGAGCTGGGGGAAGTGGCATGGGCTGGGCCATGACTTCCTGGCAGACACTCAGGTAAACAAAGCATCTGACGGCTGCCAGGGACTAACCCTGGCAAATTGCATCCAGTCCGGAGGTCACTTATTGCTCACCTCTGCATTAGAACTACAGGCTGCCTTGTTCACACTAGGATTCTTCATACATGTTATTACTGTACTAGAAAATGTGCATTATAAGGCAATATTAAAAAAACCCATCCAATGACTTAGGAGTCAAAATCAACAGGACTTTGCTAAATCTCTTAGGAGCATTGGAACTTTTAGACACCAATGTCAATGGGACATTAGCTCCTAAATTGCTTGGGACCACCAAGACTGCAGGCTATGAGTGAAAATTTAAAATCACAAAAGCACTTACATCTTTCAGGCCTGGTCTATGCACAGAATTGCATCAGTTTCACTATGTCAGATAGCAGTGTGGATTTTTTTTAACTGATGTAGCTATACCATTACAACCCCTCTATGGATGCAGTATTAGTGGTTTATACTATAGCTCTCATATACTGGCATAGCTAATTTAACCTTCCTGTATTGGAAGCTATATTGGTATAAACAGTTTTATACTGGCATCACTACATCCACATTATGGGTGTTGTGATGTTTATAACAGACAGTGCATCTTGTGTGTGTAAACAAGGCCCTTAGATGCTTTGGGATACTTTTCCATAGCAGTCTTGCCATTGGGTTCCCAAGCATGAGCAATGACCCAGCTGCAAGGAAGGTCACGCTGAAAGTTTTTTAGCCTGCAGTTAGAAAGAGACCTTCAATGAAACTGTAATCACAGGACTAGTTAAAAAAAAAAAGTCTCTAATACACAAAATAATGAGGGTGACCTAAAACTTTTAATCAAAGCTCAGCTTTTCTGTGCAGCTCTTGGCATTCCTTAATAACATTCCTGAGAATATTTCACTTCCTAAATTAACATAAGAGCAATGAGACTTTAATGGAAACTCTAATTACAAATGCTGGAATTATTCTGATGCAATTCAAAACCTGTGATCTGGAGAAACTCCTACCACGGATGGGTGGTCATCTAATTTCTATTAAGCTTATTGCAAAAAGGTGACCCTTGCTTTACATATCAGATGCAGAGCTCATCATGAATGTTCTGAGTACTTGAACCGGTTGGGAATGTTTCGACAAAACACCAGAAAATGCTGATTCATCAAAATGTTTTGTGGGGAAAGTCTAGGTTTCAATTACCCCTTTCTGCTTAAAAATTTGGAAAAAAAATGTTTCTAACATGGCCTAGACATTTTGTTTTGTCATCTTTGAAATGAGAAAAATCCAGTTTTGCAGTTCAAAACAAGTTTTGCTTAAAAAAAGATAAAGCTGGTAGTTATAACAAAAATTGAAATATAAGAGTGCTCAAAATTGAAATGAAAGGGTCTGAAATTACTGAGATGAAAGGGTTCTAAATGATAACACGTAAGTGTTGGCTTTGCAAAAATGTTTAAGATTTTGATTTTTTTCAGTATCCCGCCTATCTCTGGGGATGCACCTCCTCTCCCATTGACTCCACTGGGCACTGAGGTTGCCCAACTCCTTACAACGGATCAGGCCCTAAAGGAGGATTTTCTCTTGCTGGGCAACTCTTCCAATGAGGATGGTAACTCTAGCCCTGACCCTACTCTCCTTTTTCCCTGATCACTAAAGGAGGGGAATGGATTTGGGTTGTCAGACTTGGAGCCGGACTTTTCCAAGACTCGTGGGTTTTATGGAAAAAAGACTTGCCGCTAACAGAGCACTAGTTTGTGTCCAGCCGCTGGATGGATCCATAATCCAGGGAACATCCAAAGAGCCTCTCCTCAAAGCCCACTGAACTTAGTCAAAAGACTCTCCTTGATTTCAATGGGTAAGACACTTTGCCTAGGTCTATACCAGCGGTTCTCAAACTTTTGGGGCTCCAGAACCCTTTACATGCGTAAAAATTTATGCGGCGCCCCAGCGGTCCACTGATGGCATGTGTTGTACCTATCAATTCTCAATTATGCTTTTGAAGGCTTTCCACTCTGTCAACCTCGCGGAGCCCCTGGAGATGTCTCGCGGAGCCCTGGGGCTCCGCAGAGCACAGTTTGAGAAACTCTGGTCTATACTAAACGGGGCAGGTTAACTTAAGGTACGCTATCCAGCTACGCAAAATGCATAGCTAGATTCAGCTGACCTTAAGCCGAGCTGTCCCAGTGACTACACTGGCGTCAGCTTCCCTTACTCCTCGTAGAATGAGTAGTACAGGACGCTGGCGGGGCCTGCCCTCACTGTTTAATTTGGGGGGGGGGGGTCTACACTAGACCTGCTAAATTGAATGCTAGATTGACCTCCGGAAAGTTGATCTCTGTAGTGTAGACGTACCCTGAGTGTCCTTAGGGAGCTGCCAAGCAAATTGCATTCCTTGCTGGCAGAGAAGAAGTGGCCTGTGGCTCCACATGGGTCTTGAGGACCAGGGACTAAGGACATTTAGGCACCAGTAAGTATGAAGGCTTCCAGAGGAGGCCTATGTCTAAGGAGGCTAACTAGAGAGGGGTGAGGGACCTGCACCACAAAGCTCAAATCTGAATCTGGATCTTTCCCATAGTTCAAGGACATTTAGATCTGGGTTATTTTGTGCTGGCTGTTAAAAGGCCAGCTATGAAGTTTAGAACCTGATCCAAAGTCCCATTGTGGCATTCAGATTTAGGCTTTGGATCTGGCACATCTCTTCAACTAACACAACAAATGATACTGTTTGTGAGCTTCCCACTAGGGTAGGTGTAAGAGACACGGAAACATCATTTGATCCAGGGATACTTCTGTGGTCTGGTATCTATGCTCCCAGTTTCTTTTGAGATGGTACATAAAGCAGAAACCACCCAGTCTTGACCTCTGGCTTCCCCATGGGCTGCATCCCTTTATTCTAAAGAAGAATGATGAAAGGAAGAAGCTGAATAATAGCGAGTAGGAAAGATGGGTGCTTTATGGTGTGCAAATAACCAAAAAGTCAATGGAACAAAAATGACAATCTTTTTCCTTTGTACACTCCCATTACAGATCTAAGGGTACGTCTGCACTGTGGGGGTTTTCCGGGATACTGGAGATATCCTGGAAAAACTCCGCTGCATCCAGGGAACACGTTTGCTCTTCTGCTTTTTTTTGAGGAAGAGTGAACGCGTTCTTTTGGGGAGCCCTGCATACCTCGTTCTATGAGGAAGAAGAGCTCCTCCGAAAAAGGAGGCTTTTCTGTGATTTGGCCCCGTCTAGACAGGGCCAAATGGGGGAAAAGCCTCTTCTGGAAAAGCAATCGGAAAAAGTGATAGTGTAGACATAGCCTCAGTGTCCAGCTCAGCAATAGGCCTGAAAATCTCATTCAGACAACTAGGTGGCTTGGAGATTTTCCATGGTATCTGGTCAATGATTATAGATTCACGAGCGTAATGCTGAAAATGTTCCCAGGAAATATTGAAAAGGAATCAATGAGACTCCATGGCAGTGATGACGGAAAGCTTTTTATCACTGTATACAGAGTGATACTGGGCATGGAATATTGATTTAGCAACGGAAAGATAATGACCTGTTTGATATATGCTTTTGAGCACTTCCATTTCACTGTGTGGGATCTTGATATACAGCAGCCTCCCATCACTTTCCTTTGTTATTGAGAGAGTTGGGAAATCGATCTACCATGTTAATGAAAGCAAGACCCAGACACCAAAAAGGCACGTGGTGTCCTTAATTGTATGGGGAAGGCAACAAGCATCTCTGTTTGGCTTAATGCTCAGTTCCAAATATCATTTAAAACTTTCTATTCTCTCCTTGGTTCCCACACACTATATATCGCAATTTGTGAATGCTCTGGAGGACAATGTATCAGAGGGGTAGCCATGTTAGTCTGAATCTGCATAAACAACGAGAAGAGGAGAAACTACCTTTGTAATTGGCTACCCATTCACAGTCTTTGTTTAATCCTAAATGGATAGTATCAATTTTGAAAATGAATTGTAGCTCTTCAGTTTCTCGTTGAAGTCTGTTTTTGAAGTTTTTCTGTTGCAGGATGGCTACTTTTAAATCTGCCACTGTGTGTCCAGGGAGATTGAAATGTTCTCCCACAGGTTTTTGTATGTTACCATTCCTGATATCTGATTTGTGTCCATTTATTCTTTTATGTAGGGACTGTCCAGTTTGGCCAATGTATATGGCAGAGGGGCATTGCTGGCACATGATGGCATATATTACATTGGTAGATGTGCAGGTGAATGAGCCCGTGATGGTGTGGCTGATGTTAGGTCCTGTGATGGTGTCACTGGTATAGATATGTGGGCAGAGTGAATGAAAAAGACTGTGAATGGCTAGCCAACTACAAAGACAGCTTCTCCTCTCTTGGGATACGTCTACACTACAGCGTTAATTCGAGTTAACTTAATTCGAAATAGTTAATTTGAATTAAGCTAATTCAAATTAACGCATCTACACACAAAACCTATTTCAAAATAGCATTTTGCTATTTCGAAATAGTGCATCCACACTGAGTGCACCCTGAACCGAAGTTAAGGCTGGCCGGAACCAGTGCCAGCAGGGCATCAGGTTAGGACTTAGTGTGTGGGGCTGCTGCCTGAGGCTAACTGAGCTCCGTGCTTAAAGGGACCCTACCCCCACCCCGGACAGACAGTTCTCAGGGTTCCCTGCTTGCTTGTCTACCTCGATGAGGGACAGCAAAGCAGTTCTGTCTTGGAGTGCCCTGAGTGCCTGCACTTGGGACACCACAGCACTCGGCCACATGGAGCCAGGGCTGCCCCTGGGCACGCTGGTGCGTCTTGTGTGGTCGTTGCCATCATCCCGGCTGCACTTGCTGCAGGCTGCCATCCGGGGTGGTCCATTGGGGGGGGGGCTGTCAGGATCCAGGAGGCCCTGCAGGAGAGCGTCCACCCTGAGGAGCCCTCAGAGCCACCCCGGTCCTCCCCACCGGGGGCTCGTGCCCCATTCCTCCCTCACATCCTTCCACTTACCCCTCCCTAGCCCCCCTTTCTGATGTCAAACAAAAGACATGTATGTTCAAAAATAGAAACTGGGTTTATTGAACAAAACCTGGGGGGATGAACCTCTGGGGAGACTGGGAAAAGGAGGTGGGAGAGGGGAAGAGAGAGGGTGGGAGCTGGAAGGGGGAAACCTGGGAGGAGGGAGCTGGAAGGGGGAAGCAAGGGGAAGAAGGGGGACGGGAAGCTCAGGGCTCAGGTTTGGGGGTCTCACTGGACCAACTTGATTTTCATGCAGACCTGCTCCTGGGGTCGCATGTGGCCTTTGGTGGCCAGGCTGGCAGCTATCCTGCCATAGACAGCCGCATTCCTCTGTCTAGTGCGGAGATCATGGACGTTGGGGGCATCCCCCCCAAACCTGAATAAGGTCCACGATCTCCACCCTGGACCAGGAAGGCACCCGCCTTCTCCAGCCCCTGTCAGGCTCCTGGGAGCTGGCAGACTGCTCCTGGGGAACGGTGGACGGCTGGCTGCCAGTGGCTTGCTGGCTCATGTTTTGGGGCTACTGGGTCAGAGGCCCTGGTGGCCACTGCTGTCTCTGGGCTGGCAGCCTTGGAGCTGGCACAGCCACTGTGGCCAGAGTCTACCCCTTTAATGGCTCCGGGCCTGGGGGAGAGGAGAGTAAGTTTTCCTGGCTGTGCCCAGAGTGGCCACCAGGGCTTCCTGGGAAGGGCTGG
Organism: Rafetus swinhoei; assembly: GCA_019425775.1. Classification (NCBI taxonomy): domain Eukaryota; kingdom Metazoa; phylum Chordata; order Testudines; family Trionychidae; genus Rafetus; species Rafetus swinhoei. The sequence goes on from CM033432.1 coordinate 11,820,110, forward strand.
AGGCCCCCTATTTTGAATTAAGTGTCTACACAGCACTTAATTCAAAATAGCTATTTCGAATTTGGCGTTACTCCTCACAGAATGAGGTTTACCAAATTCTAATTAAGCACTCCACTATTTCGAATTAATTTCGAAATAGCAGTTTGCATGTATAGACGCTATTAAAGTTAATTCGAAATAATGGCTGTTATTTCAAATTAACTTTGCAGTGTAGACATACCCTTGGTGTTCATACCTCCACATCAGCTGCTAGAAGTGGGCCACCTCCTCCCTGACTGAATTGACCTTGTTATCTCTGGCCTTCCTCTTGATTGGTATGCCTTTCTTTTCATGTGCCTGTATATTTGTACACGCATCTGGAATTTCCACTACATGCATCTGACGAAGTGGGTCTTTGTCCACGAAAGCTTATGCTCCAATAAATCTGTTAGGGTATGTCTACACTTGCATCCTCTTTCGAGAGAGAGCTGCAAATGTAGACATTCGAAATTGTAAATGAAGCCAGGATTTAAATATCCTGCGCTTTATCTGCATATTCGTGGACAGGTGCTATTTCAAACTACTTTATTTCGAAATAAAAAATGCTGTTTAGATGCGGTTATTTCGGGAGAAAACCCTTCTCTCAAAATAACCCTTACTCCTCAAAAAATGAGGAGTAAGCGTTATTTCGAGGGAAGGGTTTTCTTTCTAAATAACCCCTTTTTTTGGCAAAATAGCACTATTGCAAAATAGTGCCATAACACGATTATGCAAATGAAGTGCGGGATATTTAAATCCCCGCTTCATTTGCAATTTCGGGTGTCTACATTTGCATTCCTCTCGATAGAGAGGAATGAAGTGTAGACATACCCTCAGTCTATAAGGTGGCCACAAGACTTCTGGAGGAGCACATTACAACAGGCCATCTAAGGCTTGATGTATGCCTAAAATTTAGGTGGATTTAGCTACATTGCTTAGGGTAGTGAAAAGTTTCATGCTTGTGCAATGTAATTAGGTCAACCTAATCTCCAATGCAGACACAACTAGGTCGAGAGAAGAATTCTCCCATCAACCTAGTGTAGTGGTAGGCTTACTACTACAGCAATGGAAACACCTTTTCTGTTGCTGTAATAGGTGTCTTTGCTATGGTGCCATGGCAGCCCAGCTGCTGCTGTGTTGCTGTAGTGCGTGTAGTATAGACATACCCATATTCTGCTCTGTATCTGTTAACCCCCGCCCCACCAGGGCATGCTGAGTAGCATTTATACCAGTGCAAGAGGCGTGGCCGTAGCTGCCAAAACAGAGGGACAAGATTTGACATCACTGTGCCTTGGTATGGATGATTACTTCAAGGCACAGGGCAACAGAGAATCATACCTGTTGAAATTAGTGAGTTTGTCTGATGATAATATATATTTTTTTAAATAACGCTGTTATACAGTGTAGTAAGCCAAAAGTGAATGAGCTTGGGCTAAATTTTGCTCTCAGTTATAAACACACACATGCATGCACATGTGAACACACACACACTCTCTCACACACACTTCCATATATGTGTAATCACAAAAATGGCAGAGGTCTGGAGCATATGTAAATGAAAGAAGAGTTTGGAACCATAGCAAAACCTACTGTCCTGCAAGATGAAAAAATAAATTGAGTAACATAATGCATTACTTAGGAAGTGTAATGGAATGCTTAACTGTACTATACTGTTCAGTCCCTAGAAGGTGCGGGGTGCAACATACCTTATTTAAACTAACCTCAGCCACACCAGCAAAACTGTAAAGGATCTTATCCTGAACACATCTAGGGTGTATCTTGTTTAGAACAAAGCTCTGTAGCCAGTCTACACCTGGTACAGGAATATAATATGGCATCAGTACTAAAGTGGTTCTGGAGAAGAACAGAAACTGAAGGAAAACAGAAACAAAGGTTGCAAACAGAAGGAACAAAGCAACAAAAGTTGTGGGATCCCATCAACATGGCATTTGTCAATGCCCCAGAGAACTTCAATTCGACAAGCCTTCACAGTGGACAAACTGGAAGCAGTAATTTGCAATATTTCAAATTGCTACGAAGCTGTCATTAACATAGTGCAGTGTTATCAGGAAACGGAAGTGCATTTTACTCACATTGAATTTGCAAAACAATGGGGGGAGGGGACAACAGCCCCATACTCGACTACAACACAATTTAAGTCAGCCCAAATGAAATATAATTTGATCATATTATTGGTGGTCTACAAGTGAATGAAGAGGCTGAGAGAGCTGCACAGACAGCCATGAAAATCCTACAGCTGCTGGACAACCATTTACTTGCTCTTCTGCGCTATGGATCAACACCAATAGTGGCTACTGGATGTAGTCTAACACAACTCTTGATGGGAAGACAACTCAGAACATCAGTCCCAACTTTTCAAAAGAATCTATTTCTGAAGTGTCTAGACATGAAGAGAGTAGCAAAATTGGATAAAAAGGTTAACAAAGTTATGAATGCTTTTACACTAGTCGTCCCTCAGAGAACTGCCAAGTCTAGAACCTGGTGACATGTTCATGTCCAACTAATGGGGTGGAGGGAAAGGACTTCTCCAGCTGTTGTGAATAAATCGAATTCAGCTGCTGGCTCACATGCGATTGAGACTGAGAGTGGAGAGTTCAATAGAAACCACCAACAAGTAGGGTGCGTCTAGACTACGTGGCTCTCTCGACGGAGCCATGTAAAGTAGTTTACTCGACATAGTCAATGAAGCGGGGATTTAAATAATCCCCGCTTCATTAAAATAAAAATGGCGCCCGCTGTGCCGACAATCAGCTGATCCGCACAGCGCGGCAGTCTAAACATTGACTGCTCCGGTATGCCTCGTGAAACGAGGTTTACCAGAGCGGTCGACAAAGGCTTCCTTGTCGCATCGCTGCGTTTAGATCGCGCGCTGTGCCGGATCAGCTGATTGTCGGCACAGCGCGCTATTTTTATTTTAATGAAGCGGGGATTATTTAAATCCCCGCTTCATTGACTATGTCGAGTAAACTACTTTACATGGCTCCGTCGAGGGAGCCACGTAGTCTAGACGCACCCCTATAGTTTGATCCTCAGAAAGAACAAGCAACAGAGCACACTCAGATGGCAGATGCAGAACAAAAAGATGATCCAAGGACCTCAAATTCTATTCTGCTAAATCCCAGTTCTCTGCAACATGCCATCTGCTTTTCTATGATGCCCGTAAGAAGTGGGTTCTTACTGCTTCTCTTCTCTTGCTTTCCCAGTTCCCTCTGACTGTTTGCTACACTCAGCTGTGTCATGTCTGACTTTTATTGTTAGCTCTTTTGGCTGGGGCAATCTTTCACTCAGCACCTAGCCCGATGGCGCCCTGCACCTGACTGGGATTCTCTGGTGCATCTCCAACAAAAAACATAAACAGCAGCATCAGGTGGTGGTCAAGGAAAGAGTAATCTTTTTGGCTGATTAACATGAAGTTGTGGACTAGATTACTTACATTCCTTCAGTCACAGGCATCCAGCCAAGCTTCTGTACATTTGCAAAGGGGGAGTTCTGTTTTTTCCCAGTACAGTATTGTTATTATTTCTTAAGCACTCACAGCATTCTTAGTACTTTCTCATTACTCAGTAGATGAGTTGGAGCCTGATCTATCGCCTATTAAAGTCAATACAAGTCTCCCTTAATTACTATTTAAATTACTATCAGTCTCTTGACATTACTATCAATTAGGAGTAGAATAGAAACATTCTTATTGTATTCCTTACCGAGGTAGGCCTAAACTCAGGTGGAATTGAGACCCAAACTTCTCCCAACTGGGCCTGTCTCAAACTGCATGTCATTTTTTTTCCTGTTGGGTTTATCTTTTATTTTGACTGCAGAGGCCTTTTAAAAAACAATCAAACTGTGCTGCATTGGCTAAGCTGGGTGAACTGACTGCAACATACAGTTTAGTCACAGCCTCAGTGACATGAATAACTTGGAAGCCTCAGAAACATTGTTTTATCCACAGAAAGCAGGGAGGGACAGGTCAGAGAGCCTTCCTTCTTATTCCTTTAGGGCTCCATTGGCAAAAGCTGCAGTGACCAGGGCAAGCCAGGAGTCACTTGCCATGATCTGGCGGAGGCCCAAAAATTAAGATGCAGAAGTTCTTAGGCCAACAGTGACACATGGGAGTGAAAGATAAGTGGCTCAGATGCCGCAGCTGAGAAAGCTACATGCTGGTGCATAATGGTGTTTGATTTACTCTTGCGCATGTATAGTGCATCAAGCAACTGATGTAGACACTGGGGCAGGAGCTAGAGAATTTGACCTGTGCCATGATCGATGTGTTAGCATCACTCTATCAACTTACCTGACATGCACTACACATAAGAGTGTGGTGCAGATTGTGTCGGCAGGCTGGGTTGGCTGCACTGGATTGTTGGCTCTGGTTTTGACGTGATCTAAAAAATACCAAAATGTGCTCAGACAAAGTTAAAACCACTATGCTTCCTCCTGTCTGCATGAGGGTTTGCTAAAGTGCAGATGACAAGCACATACTGATATTTGCCAGAATGATCGGTTATGTGATCTAAAATAAAGTGTTGGCATGGGAGGTTGTTATAGCCCTCTGGTGCCTCAGTGAGGAGGATCTAGGAAAGGGTTCTCAAAACTTTTTCATAGAGGGATTGGCTCATGAACACGTCCCCTCCCAATCATGAAAACACAGACCCCCCTCCTATCGATGGTATTATTATATCACCATCACCTTAGTAGTAACTAAGGGCACCTCACAGTCTGTAAAGTGCATAGCCTTACAACACTCCGTGAGGCAGGGAAGTGTTATTATCCCCAGAGGAAACTGAGGCACAGAGAAACAAAGTGGCTTGTCTAAGGTCACTTAAGCAAGTTGTGATATACCCAGCGAATGGAACTTAGGTCTTCCATGTCTCAACTGTAGGAGCTTCACTATCCTCCCTTTCTTCTCGTTTGTACTTACATAAGATCTCTATGGCAAGTACCACCATTGTTTACATGGAAAATTATGCACTATACATTTAGCTTCTTTTAATGCAAGTTGGTAGGTAGAGCAAAGATGACAGCCAGAAATATGTCATTTGCTGTCACTGCATGGACCACCAGAAAGTGCTGTGGAAACCTAAGTTTGGTAACCTCTGGTGTGGTATAATACCATTAAATTGAAAACTTTGGAAATTAAAACAGATTGGGGAGAGCTATCCCTGCATTTTAGAGGAGGTATTTAACCTCACTTACTCACTTGTCTACTGAAAATATTATGGAAAAACCAAGGTTTACATCTAGCAGCAGCAGCATAACATCAAATCAGTGTAAATGTAGAGCAAGCGCATTTCCTTGTGCCATAAAATATTACCTGCTCGATCATGATTTTTCATTAAATATTACAAGTTGAACCTCTCTAGTTTGGCACCCTTGGGACCTGACCGATGCCAAACCAGAGAATTTGCCAAACTACGGGAGGTCAATATTGTCTAGCAGCACTCTGAGAGCCAAGACTGGTGTCTGTAAACAAACTTTATGGGACCGCAGGAAACTTAGCCAGATGTCGACATATCATGGTTTTGGCCAATTAAAATCATGCTGGACCATGGATGTTGCCAGAGTAGAGAGTGCCGGACTAGAGAGGTTCCACCTGTAGCAATATTTGACGTTTGTGTGAAGTGACTGCTTTATTCATTAAAAATTCTGGACAGTCCTGTGCAGCAAAAAAGGCAGATGGCACTAGCAACCTTCAACCTATTTTTGCTATTTCTGCACAAATGTGAACAGAGGTCATTTTGATTTCAACATGCCTTTCATGTTAATATGCAAGACCTGTATTACTGTACCAGATTTTGTATTCATACCTTGTAGCTGGGTTTAATTTATCTAGATGAGCCAGAATTCAGCATCTTTTTTTAGCTTTAAAGATGATCTTTCACTGCACTATTTTAAAAGCATTAGTATCGCCATATCTAAAATGGATGTTTTTGAATGTCTAGCTTTACACATCAGTTCTTTTACTGCAGCCACACCATAGCTTACTTCAGAATTTCACCTTAGCATCTGAACTCCAGATTTCAATTTACATTAATCTCAGACACCAAAGATTGATTCCCTAATAACTTGGCATTGTTAACTCTCCAATTTTTTGAGGTAAAGAATGAAAAAGAGTCTAAAATAAATCCATATATTGTACATAATGACAATTTGCAGTGAAGCAAATACCCTTAATGACCAAATGAAAGTTCTTGTGATAAAAAGTAGACAGGTCCCTCTCTTTGACTGTTAATTCTTATTTCACACTTTTTATGCGTTGACTTTTTCAATTTTCTGGAGAAAATGAAATCTCTTTGCTTCATGCTCAGAAACAGAAGCAGTCTTACTTAGCAGAAAAAGTTTTGTATCTAACCTTGAGTAATCCATATGGTCCGCCTCTCAGAGGTATGGTGGAGGGAGGAGGGGGAAACACCCAGATATAGAATATGGTTTTCTAGCCAATTAAAAGCTAAAATGTGATAAGCCAGCTAAAGCAGAAAATGGGGTGTATGAAGGAGAAGATGAAAGAAGAGATTCTTTGAATATAAAATTATGATGTATCTTCTGACAAAAAATCTTATTATAATGTTTTTGAGCTTGGAAAACTGAAAAATAACTTTTTTTAAAAGGTAGGTATTTAGAGCAAATGAATGTCAATGAAGATTATTGCTCAGTAATATTGGAAAGAACTTGGTTTGCAGTCACATGTTACAGTTATTTTAAATTAGTGTATTGAGCATGCACAGTCAATTCATTTCCTCTGGGTTTGTCCATGCTACGAGTTAATTAAATTCTAATTAAGTCAACACATTTGTAAAGGCTAGTCTGTGCACTTCACCATGTAAATTACATTGAATTAACTAGGAATCAATTAATTTGAGGTAAAAAGGTCTAGCTTAGATGTATTAGAGACACCCCAAAGTGTACATACTCAGAAGACTGACTCTGCCTTCACTGAAAACATCTGCTCAATGTGCAGTGACAGTCAAAAAAGCTAACACAATGTTAAGAACCATTAGGAAAAGGATAGCTAATAAGTAAAGCTATGTTTTAGTCATGGGTATTTTTAGCAAAAGTCATGGACAGATCATGGGCAGAAAACAAAATTTCACAGCTGGTGGCCTGCCCATGACTTGTACTACATAACCCTAACTAAGTCTTGTGGGGGGAGGCAGTCCACAGAGGTGCCATGAGCAAGAGACCAGCAGCTTCTACATGCTCCCAGGCAAGGTGTATGTGTGGGGGTCAGCTCTGTGCCCCTGAAAGGGGTGGAGCCTCAGGTGAAAGGGGCGGGGCTGGGGCCAGCCAGCCCTCAGCACTGCTGGGACCATGGTGCCAGGCCGCCCCAGCCCTCAGAGCTGCACAGAGCCTGTGGCGTGGAGCTCCAGAGGCAATTTAAAGGGCCTGGTGCTCTAGCCACCACTGTTGCCACAGTAGCAGCAAGGAGCCCTGGGCCTCTTTGAATCACCAAGCCCCTGGGCAACTGCCTCTTTTGGCCCCTACCCACGTCAGCAAGCCTGGTCCTGAGTGCTTGAAGGGAGAAGCCCAGGCCTCCTGCTGGTTCTAGATGGGGGTTTGGCAGGCTCCCTTCCTAGTTCCTCTTGACTTCCTGGAAGCAGCAACGTATTCCACTCCTCCCCCCAGCTCCTAGTGTTGCCTCTGCCCCAAGCAGCTCCCTGAATCTGTGACTTTCATGATCTCTGTGACCAACTTGCAGCTTTATTAATAAGACAGTAAATCCATTGCACGCCCACACCTTGAATGCTGTGTACTGTTCTGGTTGCCCCCCTCTTAGAAAAGCTACATTGGAATTGGAAAAGGCACAGAGAAGGGCAACAAAAATAATGAGGAGCATGGAATAGCTTCCATATGAAAGGAGATTAAAAAGACTGGGACTGTTCATCTTAGAAAAGAGATGACTAAGGGACGATATGTTGGAGGTCCATAAAATCATGAACAGCGTGGAGAAAATGAATAGGAAAGTGCTATTTACAAGACTTAACACAAAACCCATGAATCACCCAATGAAATTAATAGGCAGCAGGTTTAAAACAAACTTAAGGAAGTACTCCTTGGCTGCGTCTAGACTGGCATGATTTTCCGCAAATGCTTTTAACGGAAAAGTTTTTCCGTTAAAAGCATTTGAAAAGAGCGTCTAGATTGGCATGGATGCTTTTTGCCGCTTTTGCTCAAAAGCATCCGTGGCCAATCTGAAGCCTTGATTTAACAAAAAAAGCCCGATCGCCATTTTAGCCATCGGGCTTTTTTGCGCAAAAACAGTTCTTCGCTGTCTACACTGGCCCTCTTGCAAGTATTCTTGCACAAGAGACTCCCCAGCGGGCGTGAAAGTGATTGGCATGAGAAGCACTGATTTTGTACATTACAAAGTCAGTGCTCTTGCGCAAATTCAAGCGGCCAGTGTAGACAGCTGGCAAGTTTTTGTGCAAAAGCGGCTGCTTTTGCGCAAAAGCTTGCCAGTCTAGACGCAGCCCTTATGTTTGTACTCCTTCAGCCTGTGGAACTTCTTGTCTGGGGATGTTGTGAATGCCAAATCTATAATGGGGTTCAAACAAGAATTAGATAAGTCCATGAACTATAGAGCCATCCATGGCTGTTAGCCAGGATAATCAGGGATACAGTTTACTAGAGTTAATTGTATCAGATCTTCCGATAATGAGAGTGCAGATGGATAAGTGCATGTTGGGATGCAAACATCATGGTTGCCATCATTAGTTGTCATTGAAAGACCAAAGGCTGGAGGTTGGAATGAAAACACATAGCCTTACTGGCATGAATATACTTGATTTTACCTAATTTTCATATTTGACTGGGTTTGAGCCTGCTTAGTAATTGAATGAAGAACCATTTGAGAATACTGACTTTCCAAGCTTGTTAATTTTCTGTAATAGGAATGGCTGTTCTTAAAGATTCTCCCCTACCGTGCACAATGTGCAGTCATTTTGACCTGTGTAAAGCAGGTGGAAAACACTTTGCAATCAGAATGGTACTGCTTTGCACATCTGTAAAGGTCACACAAGTACAAGGCACTGGAGAATCAGGCCCATTGTTTGGAAAGAGTGTGATACATTTGATACCCAGGCTGATGTTTTCCTTCTGTTCCACAAAATATTTCAATGCCTTCAGAAAGATCACAATCCCACTCTGCATTTGTTCTGTATTGTATGATGTTACATGCACGGCCCATGTAGGCCTTTGAATGGAGCCATGTACGTTTATAGTCCCACACAAATAAGAATAATGGTAATGTTTTGCCGGACTACAGAGGAGACAGAGGTTGGGGGCCTAGTAGGTTTCTGTTATATTGGAGAGCGTGGTGAATACAACAACAAAGCCACTAGCCTGCAGGTGTCTAGTGATCAACTGTGATCTGGTCAGTCCTGATATAAGCTAGTAAATATGGCTGAGCTAGGCCAGTACTTGAATGGAAAAGAGGCAGCAATGGAATCTTTTATTTTACACTTACAGTCTCGTCTTGGTCCCCCGGCAGTAGGTGACTGACTCTTGTAAGCTGGATCCCCACTCCATTAGTAGCTTAAGCTTTAGCGGCACTCACGCGCCAACCACTGCTGATGAGCTCACTGCCTCCAGCTTGAAGTCCTGTTACCCATAACTTGACTCTGAGCCACACCCCAGAATTTCTAGTTATAAATGCAATGAAGACCTACCCTTAGATCAGTGGTTCTTAACCTCTTTGGCACTATTACCCCTTAAGCTTAACTAATAAACCAAAATTACCCCTTCTCCTTTTTTAAATGGCAATAGACAAAAAGAAAATCATTAATCATTTTTAATGTACTTTTGTTTTCTCATACGTTATGTTAAACAAAATGGAACACCTATTGTATTTTAAAACTTATTACCCTCTGAAATATGCCAAATTACTCCTCAAGGAGTAATGACCCCCAGATTAAGAACTGCTGCCTTAGATCCTGAAGAACATTTCAGGTGGCACATCACTAGGGGTATGTCTAGACTACATGGCTCTGCTGACAGAGCCATGTAGTCTAGACATACCCTAGGGGTGTAATTATTAGGGATGTAAGTGACTATCGACTATCCGATAAGCAAAAACTTATTGGATAGTCAACTAGTTCCTCGACTAGTTGCTTCCCCCACCTTGCTGCCTCTAGTAGAGGCAGCAAGTGGGGGGAGCAGGAGCCAGTGCTTAAAAGCTGGCTCCCCCCAGCACCGTCTCCGCAGGGGAGCAGCGGGGACAGGGCGCGAGCCAGGAATCAGCTGATTCCCGACTTGCGCCCAGTCCCGGATGCTGCGACTCTGCTTTTTAAATGTATTAAGAGCCTGTGGGCTCATAATACATTCAAAGGGCTGGTGCGCAGCGGGGGGACTTGGCGCAAGCTGGGCCAGCTAATTCCAGGCTCGTGCCGGTCCCCCCTGCTGCACTTTAGTCTTTTAAATGTAAATTCAGCATTTTTTCTAGTCCTACATGCTCCTCCACCCTGCTGGTTTTTAGGAGATGCAGCAGTGCTTTTCCTAGCATAGCAAGGGCCTGCTCCGGTCTGCAAGGCAGTGCTAATGAAGTTCCTCTCTACAGTCCCCAGGTGACCTGGTCATGATGGTGAAAAAGAGATTGGCCAAGTCACTGAAAGGGATCTAAACATTTGTCAGACACTGCCAGTAGCAGGAGTAAGGGGCTGGAGTGCCCAGATACCCTAAGCGTTTGCTTGTAACAACCAGACCCTCAGTTTTCACATACCCAGGTCTTCATTAAGTATGTACTCCTCTCAGTTTGCTGCAGGATGAATTAGAGTAGATCTGAAAGCACTTTCCTGTAGGGGAAGGCACAGTATGTACAATTCCTGAAAGGCAAATCCTCCTCCACCAAAGCAACCTCACACCCTTCAGGTTGGGGACCTGCCTGTGGGAGGGAGGGTAGGACTGGTCCCAAGGATGGGGCTCTCCGCAAAACTGCATTAGCTTGTGAGCGCCAAGGAGCATTGCTCTGGGAAGCCACCCATTTAAGCAGAGTGCTGGGGCAGACAGAGACAGGGGACTCTCTAGCAGCTAGGACACACTTCCAAGGTGCAGGGGGACCCAGCGTCAGTGTGGGAGCACAGGGCTTCTGTTTGGAGAGCCTTGTGCCTCTGGCAGATCACCTGAGATTCAGCCATTCTCAGAGAGGCAGTATGGTTCAAGGGCTAGGGCACTCACTGAGTCTCACACTTGCTGTGTGACCCTGGGCAAGTTGCTCGGAGTGTATCTATCTAGCACCTGGGTAGTATGACTGAGCTGACATGCTAAAGATAGCAGTGTGCCTGAACACAATGCTACTTAACCCCTGGGTATGTACTTGGGTGGCTAGCCTGTGCCATTGTGCTGTTTTTAGGTACTGGTTTGAGCACAGCTGGGAAACATCTGCTTGTAGACATACCCTCTGGGCCTCTGATTCCCCTCCCACCTACTCTGTCTTGTTCATTTGGACTGGAAATGTTTAGTCTCATGCTATTTGTTCATATGTGGCTAGTCTGATGGGGCTGTGCAGGCCCAGTAAACCAGTATGCACCTGATACACTTGCACAGAACCCTCATCTCAGGGGAGCCCCAATCACAGGGGGAACAACCCCCTCCAGCCCTAGAAACCCAACCCAGGGCCAGGAAGGAAGTGGGATGGGATGTGGCAGAGGGCAGGCCTGTTGCATGCTGCAGTCACGGCCAGCAGGCCCGAGTGGGGAGCCAGCCCCATAGGAGAGGAGATATAAGAGATGAGCATGGGGAAGTCTTGCTCTCCAACCACACCCCGTCCTGGGTCTCCCCACCTGCAGGAACAGGATCTGATGCTCTCACTACTTTTTACAAAATCGTTAAAAAATTCCTTGCCCTGGCACACACACACAAACATCCACTTGTAATTTTATCTTGTAATTAAAGCCTCTTATCAGTCCTGGTGTCACTTTAAAAATAGCCCTCAATCCTCCACAGACCACAGAGAAATTATAGCCTGGCTTAAACAACATTCGACAGGGTGACTTTCTGCATTCCCCCTTGTGATGAATGGGAGTTTTAGTATACTTTCCTGGACATCACAGCCATTCAGTTAACTAAATTGCTTGTAATGGTTAAACTAAGGATGTTAAACATCAGTTAACTGACTAGTTGAGTAGTCGATAGAATTTTCATCGACTAGTCAATAGGCACTTTTGCATACCTCTTTTGAAATGTGCATTTCAAAGCTGCAGTGCAGCATGGAGCCTGGGATCAGCGGGGGGATTTTTCCCCCGGAAAAACTGCATCCAGACTACTTTCACTTTAGAAAGATCCGCTTTCGAAAGTGAGACCGGAAGAAGATATGCAAATTCCCGCGGAATTTGCATATCCTCTTTCGAAAAAAAAGTAGTTTACACATGCTGGAAGAGAATTGGGGAAGGGACAGCATGAGAAAAAGGAAAAAACAAACAAACCCAAAGCAATAAAATAATCATCTCCCTTCCCCACAAAACCACTATCTGGATCCCTTTACCCTCACCTAGCATTCAAGCTGGCTGTGGGAAGGAAGATGCTCCTTGCACAATGGAAAAAGGAAGTGTAGATACAATGAAGCACAGACAGTCCATGTGAATGGGGAACAAAATTTCTCATTTAGACTGCATGCAATAAACCATTCCAAAGCATGAGGAAAGAGAAAGCAGCAGCTCTCATAGATGCAGGAGGAGGAAACCCTCGCATCCATTAGGAAGAGAGTGCTGATATTTTTCAAAAGCTCCTTTCTGGAGGGGCATCAAGAGAAGCAGGAGATCCTACAACTGACCATTTTAAGTGAGAGAGGGAAAACAGCTGTGCTGAAAGAGGAAACAAGGCTGGATACAGTCAGAGGAGAAACTTGCCTTCTGCACTGTATTCCCTCAATCTCTTCCCCTCCCCGGTGGAAGCAACTGTTCCTCTCAGTGCTTGTGTGAACAGTGTCTGCCCATTCTCAGTGTCTGATAAGCATCAGCATTCTTTATGTTAGGTAACAATAATGCTATGGTTAGAAATCCCAGTCCTGGCAGATGATTAAAGAATAGAGAGGGGCATTTATTTCTTCACTCTCCTATTCATTCTGCTTGACAATATAATAAGGGAAAGGTCACCCCACATTCCCGCAATGTCAGGGTGATGCATGGTACACAAGAACCTTGCTTCAGGAGGAAGTGTTTCTCTAACACTGATATAAAATTCCCCTTCCCAACTTTTCTGCTACACGCAGTAAACATCACAGAAATTACATGCACAGCTGTTTCAGGGCCAATTAGTCATGTGAGCTTTGAACATCCAATATTCCTTCTCTGGTTATCAACACTGTAATTATTGCTTATCAGGTTTTTATGCTCTTCTTAAAATAAACACCCAGGCTGCTCAAGTTAACTCCTGCAGCACCTTACTGATGTAACAGCACACAACACTTTCTCACAACAGTGGATGAAGGAGGTAAGGATTGCAATTCTGACCTTGCAGACAGGGAAACAGAGGGGTTAAGTGACCTGCCTAGGACCACAGGGGTTATCGGTGTCAAGGCTGGGATTAGAACTCAGCCATTCTTGATGCTCAGTACTGTCCTCAAATTAGTAGTTACCATGTAAGCTTCTTGCCTTCCCCAGTGTGTGTCAGACCAATTATTGGAGGTAGGCCTTTTTGGGTGAAGTGTGTCCCTGTGATGTCTGTCTTCATAGTATTTCAAGTGGAACTGGCCCAGAGTTTTCATTTAAAGCGCTCGTGTTCCAGTGAAAAATGGGTTTTGCCTTAAAATGGTAATTTCCACGGGGAGTGTGCAGTTTTGAGAATGTTTGTCCTAATTTTCCCATCAAATATTTTCAGTAAAACTCACAACTTTTGCCCAACTAGCCATAATTTTTTGATTTTTGGTTGCTGAAAACAGAGGGCTTTTTTTTTTCCTTTTTGACTCCCCCTACCCCCCCCGAAAACCTGAAATATTTTCAGAAGAGTATCTGTGTGAATGAATTGTTTTTTTGGGGGTGGGGGGACTCTCATAATTTTTCATCCAGCTCATTTCTAATCATTTTGCTGGGAGCTGATTTTGCAGCCAAATCTCAGAGAGGGAGAGAGAGAAAGAAGAACTTAAACAGGGCACCATCTCTTTATCCAGAGTAGCTCAGTACTAGAAGCTCTGGTGCAACCTTCTCCACTTTGCCCATGTGGCTGAGCCCTGGCTTGTGTCTTGGCATGCTGGAGTAGTTCACCCGTTCACCAGTGATCTGAGTGAGTTTCAACACTTCCCTTTGGATGCCCGGAGCCAGGGTCCTAGGTGGCTTGTTCATATGTCTTGCGGAGGGAGATCAGCTAGCTGGCTCTGCTTCTTATTGCCTTGGGGGTGCCCAAAAAGAGGGACCTTCTCCCCATTTCAGGAGAACCTCTTTGGGGGCAGGTTGCCTGCTTGTTGCTCTTCCCCGCCCCTTATCCCATTCAGTATTGATATCAAAAAGGCTCCCAGCAGACGTTACCACTGCTCTTCCACTGTTGGTTACCTCATATCTGCTGCCCAGAATGGGAATCCCTCTTTTCTGGCCCCCAACCTAGAATTCCCTTTATTTGTATGGTGCCCATTACTGCAGCATTTGAACGTCTCACAGAGCTTTAGCCATACAACATCCGTTCCAGGCAGGGAAATGCTATAATTCTTAATGCACAGGTGGGAAATGGACGCACTGAGAGACTAAAGTGACTTGCCCAAGATCACACAGGAAGTATGAAGCAAGAGGAAGGGGATAGATCCTTGGTTTCCCAATTGCCAGGCTAGCCCCCTAACCACAGGACCATCCTTCCTGACAAACCTTGTGTGAATACGGAGTTTCTAAGGAAACTGGCCGGGTTTTGTGCTTTGCTGCAAAAGTACCCGTGATTAGTCACCTAGGTTACCAGACCATCTGGTGCTGAGGTGATGTTCAGCCATCTACAGCTCTGATTTGGAAACCTACAGGTTAAAATCTCTATCTCTTTGCAAATCCCTGAGCAAATAAGCTCTCCATGAAACAATTTATGATCTTTAACATGAAGGAAGAAAACAAATGGGGTCACAGACAAGTTGGAAGATTCTACAGAGGCCATACCAATCTAAGCCACGATGTAGTGCAGCGTCTCCTAAGTTCTTTCTTAGACAGAGGAGTAGAACTGGTTGAAAATTTGTAAAATGTTTTGACAGAGAAATGGGACAGATGGTTCACAAAATGTTCCCATTTTCCAGCTAGCTGTATGGAGAAGCCAGGTTTGAGAGCTTTCGTGGTATGACACCTGGATAGGTGTTTATCTGAAAACAAAACCTGGATAGTTAACAGTGTTTAATTCTGTTCCCATTTAAATCAGTCCTAGTTTTGTTACGGAGTTAAATAAGGGGTGAGGCAGCTCTTCAGTGTCATCATGAAAAGGCAGCATGTTCTGGATGAACCCGTGCAGGCAAGTCTGGATTATGAAAGGGGGATTTTGGGGCTGCAGTGGAGGGCCTCAGGCTAAGAGTGGTGTATTCCTGGCTGGCTCTGCATAGTGGAAGGCAGGGAGGCTTCTTGCATTGCTGTAAGTGGAGGGAAGCTCTGTTCCTGCACTTGCCTGCAGGCTTTTTCCATGCCACTCCCATTGGCCATGATTCTCGGCCAATGGGAGCAGTGGGGTTGTTGCCTGCAAACAAAAGGCCAGTTGTTCCCCCTGCCAAATGGGAACTATGCCAGGTAAGCACAATCCCCTGCCCTCTCCTGCAACTCCAGCCCCACCCTGCTCTTGCACCCTATGTCCCACCCATTTGTGGCCCCACCCAGAGCATGTGGGGGGCCTGACAAAATCTACAAGGCCCAGGCTCCTAGAAGAGTTAATCTGGCCCTGTGATGTAATGGCAGCACCGTTCTACATCTAAGTTTCTTCAGTTGTAAAATGGGCCAGGGTGTGGGAGGAAGAACAATTACTTTTCATTCAGAAGTGTTGTGAAGTGTTTTTTTTACAGTTCTTTAATGATACCTGGTATTATTAAAGAAGCCAACAGACTACAAAGTGGATGACAGCGAATTAGTTTGTATGTTCTCTTTTTGCTGCTAGAAGCCTGGTGTTAAGTTACTAATGGAAATGAATTTGGTCGTCTCCTCATATGGACTCCATTTATCTATAGTGATTACCAACCTGTGGTGAAAAGTGACCTTGGGCTGCGGCAGGTCAAGACCAAGGTCCATGGGAACAGCTGTCTGGGAAGTTTGCCCAGCTCCTACCCAGCAGTAGTTCAGGCTCCATCCATCTATTAGGGCTTTGCACTGACAAGCACTAAATTCACCATTAATTGAACAAACAATCATGGAACACAGAAGCTGATGCAGAGTTCCTGCATGCCCAAGTGCTCTGAGGGACAATTTTTAGCTCCTCGTTCTCCTCTTGCCGTCTTAGTAGCTTCACTTTTTGCACCTCAACCAGCCTGCCTGTTTACTATGCAGCTTTCTTTCCCTTTTGAAACCAAAACGATGCCTCGTACTGCAGTTAATACTAATGACGTGCGATCTTGTTCTTTTCATTACTCTACATTGCTGCTTAATGACCTAAACATCTTGAGCATTTTTGATAAGTTGGCTGAGGTGTATTGATTTAATTTCTCGAGTTTCTTTTGTGAAGGGCTCTTACTGATGATCAGTGACGCAAGTAATTTGCAGCTTTCCGTGCCTGAGATGAGCTGCAGCAGAATGGGGAACAAAATAAAGAGCATTTCACCTGGAAGAAGTTCTGCTTCATGAACACTGCTGAGATTTCTTGATTAATAGTTCAGTAGTGCCCATTGCCTGAGCGTCTAGGATAAATGTCAATATAAAGAGGTGCAGAAAGACCATGGAGTGACTTGGATTAGCCAAAGGGACACTTGTAAAGATGAACATTGCACCACACTCTGAGAGCTAATAAACTCTGACTCGGATGGGCCCCCTGAAGAAGCAAGTTGCACTGTTAAGGGACCCTGCACCAGAAACCCTCTGCTTTCAGCCTCATAACACCGCATGAGATTTTGTGTCTATTCTTTCCAATAAATATTATCTTTCTAGGACTTGATCTAGAACAGGGTGGGCAATAACACAGCTGTGATTCATCAGGATTAGCCCCTGCTGGGTCGCTGCCACTATAGTTACCTGTACAGCCATAGGTACCAGTGATCGCTGCTCCTGTTGGCTGCCGATCACTGTTCCCAGCCAATGGGAGTGTCAGGAAGTGGCGTGGACTAGGGCACCACTTCCCACAGCTCCCATTGGTTGGGAATGGTGATCACCAGTACCTGTAGGCATGCAGGTAAATATAACAGTGGGGGCCTGCCAGGAGGTAACCCAGGTGGATCAGTTCCAGTCCGCAGACTGGAATCTGCCAACCCCTGATCTAGAGTTAAATGAATTAAAAAGTGTCTCAAAACCAAATCTTTTCCTTTTTACTCTTTGCTTCCCTTTGCACTTAGGCATGCCAATCCTTCAGGATTATCCTGGAGTCTCCAGGAACTAATCTTTAATAATTAAAGACTGTCTTGTGAGGAAGCCTCCAGGGACACTGCCAGCCAAACTTGGCCACCCTGTTTTGCACTCTGTAAAATTTTAAAAATTAGTTTTCCCCTCCTCTGATATTCACTGCTCATCTCCTTGTCACAGACTTTGAGTCAGAAGACATTGAAAGAGCAGCTTCTGCCTGGGATTAGCTTGGCATAGCTTTTATCTGATCAATTTGGGTGGAGGCTTCTTTTCTATCTCACTTAGTGGTGTTGCAAGGATTCAGATTAGAGCCTCCATTACAGTAACGTGCCAGATGCCCATGTGCTGAGTCCAGAGATCTACTGGGGAATGCTGCAAATGACTGGGATTGGCTAATTTCAGTGTAATATCTAGTTGCTGGTTGGCAGAGGCAGCAGCTCTAACAACACAGCCCTTTAGAAACCGTTTCTCTAACTCTAAGGAGTCCATGACACATTCATGACCAAATCCCCAAAGTGGCTTTGGCCCAGCCTCTTTCTGGCTTTAATATTTAGCTATACTATTTCGGTTTTCCCTGCCTCCTCCCCAAAGCCAGATTTTTGTTTATGTGGCAGTAACATATCTGAGACACCAAATAGGTATTTAGAGGGCTGTGCACTGATTTGCTCACTGCAGCCCACATTTGGGGATACTCGTAAAACCCGTATGCCTGAAGTTGCATAGGCAAGTTGGTACAGAATTTTGAGGTCACACATTGAGAGAATGCTTTTGGAAATTAGTGCCCATAAGAATGATTTCTCTCTCCTTCCTTGGTTGAGTATGGTCACTGCCACACTTTCCCCTTTTTCGTTTAGGTTTACTTTAGCCTTCTGGCCAAAGCGAGTCAACTCTTGTTTTTCCAGGGAAAGGAAAGTCTAGTGTCATTCAGCAAAACCCTCAGGACAGAAAACAGGCCATAACTTCCACAAAATAATTCCGAGAACACACATCTTTCAGAAAAACATCCAATCTTGATTTAAAATGTGTCAGAGATAGAGAATGACCTCACAACCCTTTTTAAGTTGTTCTATTGGTTAATTATTCTCACTGTTGAAAATGTATGTTGCGTTTCCAGTCTGAATTTGGCTAGTTTCAACTTCTAGCCACTGGATCTTGTTACACCTTTTTCTGCTTGAATGGAGAGCCCATTATTAAATATTTGTTTCCCATGTTTAGACTGCAGAGACTGTAATCAAGTCAGCTTTTAAACTTCTTTTTGTTAAGCTAAATAGATTGAGGTCCTTGTGCCTTGTATTACTTTAGCCCTGTTTTTTAATCCTTTAATCATTCTTGTGGTTCTGCCAGAGCCACCCTAACCCATATGCAGAATATGAAGTTGCGTAGGGCACTTGAAAATTTGGGGCACTGTTGGATCTTAATGTCCACCCACCTGCCTTTTCCTATCCCTGTTCTGGGGCTCTGCTTCCTCCAGAGAGGGTCTAGTCTCTCTCTATATATATGAATTTTTTTCCTGTGGGATGACAGAGTGACGTCATCACTGTCACTCTGCATCCTGCAGGCTCCACCCTCACATGGCCTCCTTGCCCCGGACACTGTTCGGGGACCAGCAAAACTGTCTGGCAGCCCAGCCTGGGCAGATTCTGCCTCCCGAAAGGCTGTGGCCAGAGCTGAGCGGGCAGGACGCTTGGGAGGTGGAATCTGCCCAGGCCAGGTTGCCAGGTGGCTTTGCCAGTCCCCAAACAGTGTCCAGGACAGGGAGCAATTCCATCCAGGGCCTGGGCACTGCTCAAGGAACGAGGCTACGGCAGTGCCGCTGCCATTGCTTGCAGGGGAGACCTGGGGTGACTGGATCTGAGGATGTTGGGGGTCTTCCTTATGGCCAGAGGGCTTGAGGTGCAGCGCGGAAGCAGGCCCACAAGGGAAGCGGCGTGGGGTCTGGTGGCTGAGGGGAGGCGCTGGCTGCACACTGGGCCGGCCCTGGTGGACCCCTGCTTGGAGGAAGAAACCACTGTGCCTTGTCCCCTTCTGGCAGCCAACTGTGGTGCGCGACTGCAAGCGTGGGGCGGGATGAGCTTTGGTTTGCTGCCCAGGGATGGGGGGGAGGAGGGACGTAAGGTTGTGCTCCTCCCAGATGGGGGCTCTCAGCCTCCATAACCCAGGGGGCTGCTTCAGCTGGTGCAAGGGAAGACCCTGCATCCCATGTCCCTGGTCACCCCATCCTCTGCCACGCCCTGAGTGGCCGCACCAGCACCAAGCCGCCCCAGTGAAACCCGCTGCTGCAGTCCAGCAACCCCTGAGACATCACAAAGCAGAGGACCAGCAGTGTTTGAGGCAGCTGCCAACATGGCTGAGTGGGGGTGAGGTAGTGTGTGTGGGGGGGGGGCTGCCTCTGGATGGTGGGGCCTGGAAACCTGCCTCACTGCATGGCCTGCCAGCCCTCTTTCCATCCTCCATGTGTGTCCTCAGCCCCTCTCCTGCTACCTCACAGACTCCCTTCCCCCCTTCTCAACCTGGCATCCCAAAGGAACCCGCCCCCCACTCTCTGCCTCTTCCTCCAGCCTCTTTCTCTGCCTCCTTTCCATTTCCTCTGCCCACAGGCATCCCCCGTTTCTGCTTCACAGCACCCCAACAGTGCCACCTTTGCTACCTCTTTTCTCCAGGCAGCTGCCCGGATCTTGCTGTCACAGCACCTGGAGCAGCCCCCCATCCCCAGAAATTCCTGCATACAGGCCTGATGCAGTTTCTTTGCTGGTTAGGTTGCCTGTTTGTGGGAGGGGGCAGGGTGTGCATAGGGAAGGAGGAAAGGGGATAAGGGTGTATGTGGGGATATAGGAATCGAGGCAGGGGGCTGGGCAGTGTGGGGGTGTAGAGGAAGGGGTTAGGAAGGATGGGGTGTAGGAATATGAGGGAAGTGGGGGGGAACGGATAGGCAGTGCGGGGTGGGGAGGGGAAGGGGTTAGGGAGGATGGTGGATGTAGGAATGGAGGCAGGGGATGGAGGTGGGGCTAAGGATGGAGGATAGAGATGGGGCTAGGGAGGTGGTTGGACTGTGGCCATGAACCATTTTATTGGCAGGTGGGGCAGGAGCAGGAAGGGTATGGGTGGGGCAGGGTGGTGGGTGGGGAGGGACTGCCTGGTGATTAAAGGGCACAAGCGGGCGGGATGGGCCAAGAGTGTTCGGATAGAGGGGTCTGTCCAGGAATGTGGTGGGCAGGAGCAGAGAAGGGTGCAAGTGACTTGGGGCCATGGAGAGTGCAGCTGGGCTCAGTGCAAGATTAACAGACTCTCTGGCTGCAAAAGGGGCCAGTGAGAGGGGGGTTGGCAAGCGTAGCGAGCAGGGCGCGCAGCCCCCTAGTTAAGGTAAAACTGCAAAAGCCTGCCAGGCCTATTAGCAGAACATTGAACTTGTAAGAGAGCCATTCAAGTGGTAATGAAGCCATTTAACAGGCATTTGCTGACCCCAGGTACATACTGTCCCTTTCTGAATTTACTGTGTTTAGTTTATAAGATCTTAGTTTAAAGTTTGTTTTAAAATATTCATTAGTTTTGCTGCTGAAGATTATAGTATCGCGTCTCTAAAATATCATCGTCCCACCCCGTTGCCATCAGGTATGGGGCACCAGTTTAATAGTATGGTCGAAGCCCCCATAAATCCAAAAGATGACCCTGGATTCTACTCTGAACCATCTCCAATTTATCAACATCCTCTTGAATTAGAAAGACTAAAACTGGACACAGTATTGCAACGGTGGTCACACTAGTGCCAAACACAGAGGTAAAATAATCTCTCCACTCCTACTCCAAATTCCCCCATTTATGTACCCAAGGACTGCATTAGTCTTTTGAGCCACAGTATTGCAGAGCGAACTCATGTTTACCTGATTATCCATCTGAATCCCCAAATCTTTTTCAGAGTCACTGATTTCCTACACGCAAGTATGGTCTGCCTTCTCTCGATAGATACAGTTAGTCATATTAAAATACGCATTGTTTGCTTGTATCTAGCTTATCATGAAATCCAGATGACTCTGTATCAGTGACCTGCCCTCTTCTTTATTTACCATTTTCCCAGTTTGGGCGTCATCTGCAACTTTATCAGTGATGATTTTATGTCTTCTTCCGTGTAATTAATACAAAAAGGTAAAAATAGCTTCAAGCCAAGAATCAATCCCTTTGGGACCCAATAGAAACACCCCCGTTTGATGATGATTCCACATTTACAATTATATTGTGAGGCCTGAAAGAGAGACAGGCAATTTATTTTTAGTGAAAAAATAAACATTTTAGGGGCACCAAAACGATTTGAAAAGTGGTTTCAGTGAAAAAAGCCCCCACCACAAACAAACCAGAGTTGGAACATTTTACTTTGACCATTTCAAAATGTTTCACTTTGACACCCGCCCCCCCCCATCTTCAAATGCTCTGTTGTGAAAATTTATAAGTGTTTTTTTTTACCTTTGGTTTCAGTCGTAATACCTGCCATTATTTCCTTTAGTTTTCACAAACATTTCAGTAAGTGCTCATACAAATAAGTTAGAAGTAAGACATATGCCAATTAAAATAAAGGTGACAATTTAAAAGAAAGTACAAATTAAAAAGAAAAATGTGCAAATAGCCAACCCCTTTCTACCTGTTACTCAGTCCAATTCAGCCTGAGGGTTAGGCTCTTTATTTACCATTTTCCCAGTTTGGGCGTCATCTGCAACTTTATCAGTGATGATTTTATGTCTTCTTCCGTGTAATTAATACAAAAAGGTAAAAATAGCTTCAAGCCAAGAATCAATCCCTTTGGGACCCAATAGAAACACCCCCGTTTGATGATGATTCCACATTTACAATTATATTGTGAGGCCTGAAAGAGAGACGGGCAATTTATTTTTAGTGAAAAAATAAACATTTTTATGTTTATACCTTCACCTGACACAGCAATTTTGTTAACCTACTATATATTTGAGAGAGTTTGTCTGTATGTCTGTTTGTTCAACAGTGCCTCCTAAACAGTAAGAGCTAGGACTACCAAATTCAGTAGACAGCTTCCTCTTATCATAACTTAAAGCAAGGTCAGGGTTTGTTTGTGCCAGGAAAATGGGATGTGTGTAGAATGGGATTGCGACTCATAAAACCATACAGAAAAGAGACAGAATCAGCAGGCAGGTGAAGGGGAGCTGGCTGGGGATATGTCCCCACTTTGAGAATGCCTCAGCCCCAAGCCTCCCATGCTCCAGGGGACCTTTAGGGAGGGCATGGGGGGCCGAAGATCTCCACCTCTGATTCATAAGGGAACACTGTTGGCTATTCCCCTTCGTTAGGGGAAAGTGCACAGTTTGCTGCATTCCTCACTCTGGCTGGGAAGAGCAGGGGGGTGATGAATCTAGACCTGCCTCAAACAGGGGACATGCATCCCTCCCCCTGGCTGTGCCTGCTGAAGCTGCAGCAACCATGGAGAGGCGTGTCTCACCTAGCCCCACACTGCTGTGGTAATAGAGGACTGGGGTTGTCCACTCTCCCCGTGGCAGCCCGCATACCGGACCCAATTCCCATCCCCAACCCAGAGCAATGATTTAAATGAAGCACATACATTTTCATTTTTTCTCAAAACACCCCCTAAAAATTAATTGAGGTAAGGACCCAAGCAATGCCAGGTAAATCTTTTAGTATACTATAAAGAGATTTCTATACACAGCGCTCTGAGCAGTTTTCTACTCTGCAGGAATTCAACCCTGAGTCAAAAATCTTCCAGAGGCTGAAATTCTAGCTACCCATTACAATAACTGTTTGCTTCTAGAGATGGTGAAGCAATTTCTTGCTAGGAAGTTAACCATATAAAAACAAGTTGCAAGAGCTACATAAATAGCTTGGTGGATGGAACAGACAGAGATATTATGTAAGAACATCAGAATGGCCATGTTGGTTCTGACCAAAATTCCATCTAGCCCAGTATCCTGTCTTCCAACAGTGGCCAATGCCAGATTTTTTGGAAGGAATGAACAGAACAAGGCAATTATTGAGTGATCTATTTCCTGTTGTCCAGTCCCAGCTTCTGGGAATCCACAGGTTTAGGGACACTAAGAACACGGTGAGTTGCATCTCTGACCATCTTGGCTAATAGACATTGGTGGACCTATGCTCCATGAACTTATCTAATTTATTTTTTTGTTTGGAATCCAGTTATACTTTTGGCCTTCTCAGCATCCCCTGGCAACAAGTTCTCTTTCTTGTGTGAAGAAGTAGGTCATGTCAGTTTTGCACCTGTTGCCGATTAAATTCATAGACTGATCCCCTGGTTTGTGTCGACACACCCTTCATGATTATATAGATCTCTGTCTAGCAGTGGCAAAAATTATCCAGCAATGCACTGATCTTTTCCTTTGCCCTTTGACCGTGTATTGGTTTGGAAGGGTAGAGTAAAGAAATAAAAACATTCCTGTGGGCCCCTCATGACTAAAAAATAGAAACTTGTTTTGCCTGGCTGTACCCACCCTAATCTAAAATGACCCAAATGGGGAAACAATAGCCTGAATCTCCAGTATGGAGCCTAGTGTATGATACTATTTTAGATCAGTGGGATGGCTCCTATGGATACCAGTAGTTAAAATCTTGGATGCTCCAATATCCTGCCCTCCCTTCCCGTATTAACGGTTGCTAAAGAATATACTGCTAGCTGGTAGCCCTTAGAACCTCACAGGTAGCCTCTTGTCTTCTCAGTGCTCGATCTCACGAGTCCTATTCTCCCCTCTCTGCAGCTGACCAGTGGAGCTGGAACAGTTTTTAGGTTAGGGGTGCTGAGCTGCACCCCCTTACCCCTGTCTGCACCCTTATTGCCTCCTAGAGCTGGGGCTGGTATCTGAGATCCCACATGCAGGTATGGTGGCCAGGTGGGACCCTGATGTTGGCAGAACACCCGGGTGCAGGGCCGGTGGCTGGGCAGGATTGAGGACCAGCAGTGGATCCCCAGTCAGTAGTGGGCCTGGTGGCCAGGACCCCGGGAGGTAGGGGCACAAGGTCAGCAGCTGGGACTCCAGGCGGCAGGGGCACGGGGCTCGGATGCCCAGTACCTACAGGTGTTCAGCACTCCCTGCATCCCCACTTCCCATGCCTATGCAGCTGACTTCAAAACAGCTGGTCCAATGGAGGGACTTTAACTGGAGCTGGGCTTCAACCCAACACCCTGGACGCAATTGCACATTTCTTGTGTGGCTCAGACCCAACTTGAAATTCATCAGCAGAGAAACGGAGAGGGCAGCTGAAGACAAACCATCCCCCATTTCCCATTGCTAGATTGGGTCTTCCATTCTGAAGTTTCGGAGGGCTAGCCATGTTAGTCTGTAACTGTATTGCTCGTTATTCTGAAGTTTGTGCCTTTGTAAAACTGTGGCATTTAGAAGGTAAATGTTATTCATGATTTATTTAATTCATTCATTAAAGATTTGCATCTTGCATGTCTATTTTTCCCCACTGACAAACAGGAGATCCTACTCAGTAACAACGTGTTATGCATTGAGTCTTCACTAATTCCCTATTTTTCATATGCTTAATATATTCTTGAATCACTGAGCATGAACTCTCACAGCTTCAAACCATATGTTTAAAAAAATGAGATGAAGACACTCAAAACAAGAACCAGAGTGAGAGACGCAGATGCATTTTCAGCTCCAGCAAAGTCACCAATAGGGGTTGGGGGCAGAAACCCTTTTGAAATAATCCAGGTAAGTCAATTAGTTGTGCTTCATCGCCTCTTGATTGATGCTTCACCTTATCATGTTTTACCACATTTTGCTAGAATATGGAGGCTTACATTAAGGTTACCGTCAGCTGAGAACCGGCTCCGCAAATCCCGAGTGGCCACTTGTAACTTAAAGATCTTTTTTTTCCATTTTTCTGGAAATGACTTTCCTTGTCCAAAGGAGGTTGGTTGGGAGGGAATAGCTTGCTAGTCAGTGCTGATGTCCGATTTAAGTTAAATCGGGCTTTTTTTTCCTAGTGCATATGAGTTTTGGTCTATGTATACAGGAAGTCAGAAAGGGCATTTTATTATCACAGTTCTGGTTTTAGATACCGATGAAGCTATGAGCTTACACTGTGTGGAGCGGGAGCTAGATAATCTAGTCAGTGTCCTCCCTAGCCTCTGCTCTTTATTTATTTGTGTCACAAAACCAGCAGCCCACAGCTTGGCTTCTGGACTGCAATGAAAAAGGGGTTGCTCGTCTACCACTGTTGTGGTATGTGGGGGTGTATCTGAGCTGAGCTTTGTTCAGGGATCAAAGCAGAAGTGGCGATGAATCTCCTCTGTGCTGGGGCTGCCAGGGGCAGGGAGGGGCCCTGTTACAGGAGATAGCAGCCAGCAGTCCATATAGACTGTTTCAGCAG
This sequence comes from Rafetus swinhoei, assembly GCA_019425775.1. Classification (NCBI taxonomy): domain Eukaryota; kingdom Metazoa; phylum Chordata; order Testudines; family Trionychidae; genus Rafetus; species Rafetus swinhoei. The sequence continues at coordinate 11,845,930 of CM033432.1, forward strand.
CCAGGAGCAGATGGGCTGCAAGGATGCCCCAGCCAGGGGACATGCTGAAGGCCAGAACTATAAAGGGGGTTGAAAAAGAATCACAGAAGTTCATGGAGTATGGAGCCATCAATGGCTGTTACTTAGGATGATCCCAGATGCACCCCTCCCCCTTGCGGTCACCTGTGAGGCAGGGGGTTTTAGGAAGTAAGAGAAAGATCTCATGGTTAAGTGCGCTGATGCTGTCCCCAGGGGAGCCAACAGCCACAATGGGCCCTTGGGCAAGGTGTGGGGGGCAGCTCCGCACTCCCGGAAGGGGTGGAACCTCAGGTAGAAGGGGTGGGGCTGAGGGCAGCTGGCCCTCAGTGCCGCCCAGACCGCAGCACCCTCCAGCACTGCTTAGTGCACCTCTCCAGGCAGCGCTAAGAGCCACCTGGAGCGCACACCTGGCTCTCCAGCAGATGAACCCTTTAAAGGGTTTGGGGCTCTGGGCCCAGGGGCTGTTGCCTCCTTTGCTGCCACCCACCAATCGGAGGGCCTGGCTGCCTCAGAGAACTCAATTTTCTCCCTCATAGTTCGGCCTCAGAGTTCCTCTGGGACGCCAAACGAGTCACTCAAACCAAACTTTTCCACTAATGGTCTGTTCCTCATCAGGTGCCCAATTTGAGACTCTGGGTCTGATTTGCGGAGGTGCTGAGCACTCACAGCTAAGACTGACGTCCATGGTAGCTGTGCCTTGAACATATGAAGTTCAGAAAAAAATCAGATGGTCCGAATTTTCTCAAATCCCAATTAGTGGATACTTTTGACCTTAATCCCTCTACACCTCAGTCCCCCATCCATAAAGTGAGGGTAACACTTATTCATTCCGCCAGTGTTGTGAAGGCAAAGTCGTTGATATTTGTATGGCACTCAGATACCTTAGTGATAAGTGCTATAGAAAAACTCTAGGAGGAAACGGATAATTCCAACTTCAGAGAAGGCTTTGAATAGTGTGCAGTGAATAAATCATGGGGCCACACCCTCCCCAATGAAACACTGTCTAGCTGCTTAGTAAGTGACAGCTGTCCAGCTGAATAAGGCAAGGATCCTATGGATAAAATAGTGCATGATCGTGTAATTAAAGATTATATCAGAATGTACACACGCACAAGGGGGTTGAATTAAGGTTCCACAGTCCACCTTAATTTTGGCATTTCCTAACTTTTGAGTGCTTGACTTTGCAACCTCAATAATTTTCTTTTAAACAGGTTTTTTTGGGGAGTAATTATAATCCTCCTTGACACAATCTAACAGCATCAGGGCAGTGGATTTTTTATCCAAGACTTGAAATAGTTGTCAGAATAGCTTTGTCAGCTACTGAAACAGCACAAGAAAAGAGGAATAGTATCAGTGCACATTTTCACATACGAATCCAGAAACTGGAGCAAGACACCCACTCATCCCTGGGCCCCTGCAGTGGAAGGAAATGCTTGTGAAACTAGCATAACAGTTCATGACTGGTTGGAGAGCCCACAGCCTATCCGAGCTGTCACATCACACAAACCGGTTTGCCTATCACAAACCCTTTCAATCAACTTGCTGGAGAGAGAAGCAGGAAAGAGAGCACAGTCCATGTGAGCTAACATCGTACCAGAGAAGGTTTTGAGTGAAAGAGGCTTTAAGTGTCCTGGAAGACAATTTTGAACTGGACAAATCTAATAAAGAGACAGTTCATTGAGGTTCCGCCCCAGTAGCTGACTCGGTGCCCTTTATGTTGGATGAAAAGTGTTATCTAAATGTAAATTGCTATCACTACATGGAACCTAGCAGGATTAGCTATGCAAGGAGCACATTGCAAAAGCAAAGCTGCCTTCTCCCTTAAAAGCCAACATTTCAAACCTTTACCAGTGGTACCTGCCATATCTTCACTTTACCTTGAAGCCCAAGGAAGCCCAGATTCCCTCTGGCATTGCTGGACGAGTTCCAGTTCAACTCTTGCCCAAGCAGTGGGAGAGCAGGCAGCCAAGGAGCAAGATGAGCATCAAATACATTAGCTGAGGGCCCAAATCACAGCTAGAGAAATTCCAACAGTCTGTCCCAAGGTCGATGGTATAGCTAATTAGCATTCCAACTCTAGGTGACAGCCATTGCCCAAATACTCTTTTAAAAATCTGATTTTATGGCTGTGAAATCAAATTCTGGCCCTGTTGAATTGTATTTAGAGTTTCCTGCTGGGCAGGTGGGTGTAGACAGAGCCTTCCACCTTATTCTTTGCACCAGGCTCCCATCCAGTGATTTAAAAGAGAAAGAAGAGGCGTGGAGAATCGTGTGAACAGGTCAGCAGCACATGGATGCAGGTTTCATGGTCTCCCTTGGCAAAGGAGCTAGTGGATTACAACATGTTCACATCCGAGCCCTGAAGGGTCCCTTTGTCAAGCTGCACTTTGGTGGTTTGTCTCGGCAGGAGATAATTTGCCAGCGCTATAAGACCACTGACCTATAGGAATATTCCCAATGCCAGCCAGCGTAGCTCCAGCATAGCTTCATTAAATCCATGAACCTACACTGGTGTAACTCAAAGCAGAACTTAAAGTCCTGTTCAGGAACGCTTAGTCAGGCAAAACACCTGTGATGCTACCTTCACATAAGCTGGCTCACAATTGATGCCTATATGTGCCCACTTAAGGCTGCAAAAGGGCATCACGTACCCCATTACTCTCCTGCATGAGCTAGTTACTGTGTGGGTCACAATAACGGGAGCAGCCATCATTGGATTAGTATGCAAAAGTAGGATGTGGGTGGAGTCTTGGACCTGGTCTCCTCTTTCCTGTGCACTGGCCAATGCAGCTGAGCCACCATGCAGGGAGAAGCAGGGGATAAATTGTGACTCAGGGCAGATGGCAAGGAGACTGACCAGCCCTTATTTTGCAATTCATGGTCGGAACTTCATTTGCTTGGAGATAAAGAGCTTGGAAGCTGATGGCCCAGGCTGCAATGTGCCATCAGAAGTCCATAGATTCAGACAGGCTCAAGAGTTATGCCACCTTCAGATCGACACACAACAGCCTCAGGTTCGTGGCAGGAAAATGGAAAAATGCCAAGCTGTGGGTTCCTCCCAGGCCGACTCACAGTTGTACTCTGCCTATTTGAAACACCCACAAGAAGTGCCAGAATAAGACTCCACTTACAGCTGATGGTACAGCTCTTCAGAGGCATTCATCCTCTCCTTTCTTACACTCTGTGCATGGGACATCAACCCATCAGCCTGACTTTGTCTCTTGGATGTGTTTGAGGGGCAGCGAAACAGTTCACTGTACTGACATGTGAGTGGCCATTGTTGGGCACAGAGTTTGCCATCACATCGAGTATGAGCAGTTCCCCCCTCTCAGCGCTCTGATGTCAGGCTACTTGCACACTCAGCTGCATCAGTTTACACCTGTCTCACATTTGGAAGCTCACCTTTGCAACCATAATGACTATGTATTTGTAAGGAAAACTTCCCAATAAAACTAAGAGTTCTCTGGGTGCTAAGATCCAGCCTAGTTCAGCCTCTGCACATTGAACTGCCTTTGTGTCATTTCTATATTTCTCTGCTACATGATGCCTGCCAGTTCATGGAGATAGCTTTTGCTCATTCTGCTTCTATCCATCACAATAAACATTGCCTGACTGCTGACAGATCATGGCTACAGTGTGTGAGTTGCAAATGGAATGCTTCTTCCCAGCAATGTTGATCTGTCATATTGAATCCCTCTCTCCCTGCCTGCCATGCATTACCATCAGGTTCCACTGCTGCTTACTCTGTGCCAAGGCAGAACGGTCAAAAGATAATGAGATTAGAGCTGGGATGACTAGCTTTAATAAAGTAAGAGGCAGATGAGCCTGGGAGCTGCAAAGTTCAGGTATCATTCATGCTACTACAGGGATGGGAATCATGCAAGGACCTAGATTACAACGAGATGGAGGATTTAGAATCATCACTGATAAAGTTGGCAGAGGACACAATAATTGGGCATGTGGTAATTGAGGAGGGCAGGTTACCGATATAGACTAATCTAGGTCGTATAGTAAGATGGATGCAAGCAAACAATATGCATTTTAATATGGCTAGATGTAAAAGAATATATCCAGGAATAAAGAATGTAGACCATACTTACCTGATGGGGGACCCTAACCTGGGAAGCAGTGACTCTGAAAGAGATTGGGAGGTTGTGGGGGATAATCAGCTTTACAAGAGCTCCCAGGTGACACTGGATCAAAAAGATGAATGCAGCGGTTGACTATATAGACCGGAGCACCTCAACAAGCAGAGAAATAATTGTACCTCTGTATTTGGCATTGGTGTGACCACTGCTGGAGTAGAATACTGGGTCCAGAGTTCAAGAAGGATGTTAATAGATTGGAAAAGGTTCAGAAAAGAACCATGTGAAGGATTAAGGATTAGATAACACAGTCTATACTGATAGATTCAAGTAGCTCAGGCTATTTAGGTTAATGAAGAGAAGGTTAAGGGGTGACCTGATTACAGTCCTCGCAAACCTACATGGGAACAAATATTTAATAATGGACTCTTCAGTCTAGCAGAGAAAGGGCCAACATGATCCAATGTCTAGAAGCTGAAGAGAAACAAATTCAGTCTGAAAAAAAAATTCAACACTGTAATTCAACACTGGAACAACATGCCCAGGGTCATGGGAGGAGTCTTCATCACTGGAAATTGTAAAATCAAGATTGGATGCTTCTCAAAGGTATGCTGTAGGAATTGTTTTGGGGAACTTCCATGGCCTGTGTTATAGGATGTCAGAATAAATGTTCACAGCGATCCCTTGGAATCTAGGACTCTAGTACCCAAGCATTTGTAATGGATTGTCAGCCACACAAAAGGCAGAATCCTGTGGACTTTACTCCAGCAGTGCTCCCTTTGACTTCAGGGGGAATTTTGACCCAGCAAAGATGTCCAGGATTTGAGAAAGGGTACTAATTTCCCTCTGCTGACAGTACTAATTATAATACTCTTTAGTACAGGAAGCGCCATCTTTAACAGGATGCATCACTGTTAGGAGAATGAAAAGTAAAGCATGGTGGATAATCAGCAGAAAAGCCTGCTTTTTAAAGCAGGTTTGTCAATTCTCCATCACTTTATCGGTAACTCTAACTTTACCCCTGTTCATCCGATAAGCCCTGTTGCATTGCAGGTCCAGTACATTTGAAGAAGACACAAAAATACTTGTCTCAGCCTTATCCAAACTTCCTGGCCCAAATTTTCAAATGTGGCTAGTGATTTTAGAAAGCTAGCTCAAGATACTTGGAAGGGGCTTGATTTTCAGAGGATGGGTTCTCTGTATTTTCTGAAAAATCCAAACCTTTTCAGACATCTTTAGTTGGGCACCCAAAAATGGAGTCATCCAAAAAAAAAAAAAAATCACAGTGACTTTGGAAAATGTGGGCTCTTACATCTGCAGAATTGGGCTGGAAAAATTTCCATTACCATTTAATGCAGCTTATTCTTGATTGGAGGTTTACTTGCCACCAGTGTAACACTTGGACATGGCAATTATTGATTAATTACAAATTGAGTGTAAATGAATGTGAACCACTGGTGTACAGGTACAAAGTGCAAACTACGTCAGCTTCACTTCTCAGAAAGCATTTGCTAAGGATTAATTAACTATTGGAGCTGTACTATGATCCCATGAACCCTAACCATGTTCTCCTTAAAATCAATGGGAGTTGAGACACCAGTTTCAATAGGACCAAGACCAGTCTTGTTTCCTCTCTCGGAGATTCTTCCCTCTTCCTGTGCTTCTGGTTCTGGACTGAATATTTGAAATTTCCAGTTTTCCATTCAGTGGGACAACAATCATCCAGGAAGGGCCAAAAATGTAAACACACATGTGATATAGCCCACTTCCATGGTGCCACCTTATGGCAAATAAAGCATTGTCACAAGACTTCCGTGGTTGTTCATTTCTCACAGAGTCTAGTGCAAAAACAAGGAGTCCATTTATTAGGGCATAGGCTTTTGTGGGTAAAACCCACTTCAGATAACCTGTAGTGGAAATTACAGGGCATATCATATTATATAATGTACAACAAAAGAAAGAAGTTACTTATCAAGTGTAGGACCAGTGTTAATGAGGCTAATCAAGTCAGGGTGGATGTGGCTCATTCACAGCAGCTGATGGGGAGATGTGAATATCAAAAGACGGGAAATTGCCTTTGCAATGAGTTAACCAGTTTAAGTCTTTATTCAGGCCTAATTTGATTGTACTGAATTTGCAAATGAATTGGAGTCCAGCTGTTTCCCATTGTCATCAGGATTTGAAGTTTTTTTGTAGAAGGATGATTGCTTTTAAACCATTACTGAATGTCCAGGGAGGTTAAAGTATGCCCCTCCAGGTTTATGTATGTTACCTTTCTTGATGTCTGATTTATGTCCATTTATCCTTTTGGTGTAGAGACTGTCCAGGCTGAACAATATACATGACAGAGGGGCACTGCTGACACTTGATGACATATATCACATTAGAGGATGTGCAGATGTGAGCCTCTGATGTTGTGGCTTATGTGCAGGGCTTGATGAACCATGGCAAAAGCCGCTCGCCAGCCCCACACTGAGCATGCACAAGAGCCGCATTGTGCATGTGCGCGCCTCCAGTAAACGGGGCACCGGGCTGAAATCTACTCGCCATGGGTGAGTAGATTCAATAGATTGTCAAGTCCTGCTTATGTGGTTAGGTGCCATCATGGTGTCGCTTGTATAGATATGTGGACAGAGTTGGGAATGGGGTTTATTGCTAGGATAGGTTCCTAGGTAACAGTTTCTGTGGTGTGATGTGTGGCTGCTGGTGAGTATTTTCTTCAAGTTGGAGGGCTCTCTGTAGGTGAGGACTGGCCTGTCTCCCAAGGTCTGAGAGAGTGAGGGATCATTTTCCAGGATAGATTGTAGATTGTCAATGATGCACTGGAGTGGTTTTAGCTGGGGGGCTGCAGGTAACCAGTGGGGTTCTGTTATTTTCTTTGTTGGGCCTATCTTGAATCAGGTGACTTCTGGGTCTTTGTCTGTCTCTGTTGATCTATTTCTTCACTTCCCCAGGTGGGTATTTAAGATTTAAGAATGCTTGATAAAGATCTTGTAGGTTGTAGAGCAGATACTGTTGTTTCTTAGAGCTTGGCTATAGACAATGGATCGTGTGATGTATCCAAATGGAAGCTAGAGGCATGTAGGTAAGAAGAGCAGTCAGTAGGTTTCTGGTATAGGATGTTGTTTATGTGGCCATCATTTATTTGTACTGCACTGTTCAGGAAGCGGAGCTCTTGTGTGGACTGACTCAGGCTGAGGTTGATAGTAGGGTGGAAATTATTGAAATCCCATTGGAATTCTTCAAGGGCCTCCTTTCCATGGGTCCATATGATGAAGATGTCATCGATGTAGTGCAAATAGAGGACGGGAGCCAAGAAAACTTTGTTCTAGGTCAATCAAAAATAGACAAACCTGGTCTCTTCCAAGGGACGCCCAACAAATTTAACTTTCTGTCTAGTCCATTCTTTCCCATTCCTAGATGGGGCACATTTAATACTCAGAAAACCCCAGAGTGATAGGATTTCACAGCGTTGGCTGACATAAGAAGCAATGGCACATTCTGTCACATGATCAATGGCTCTCACTAGAACTCCACCCATTCTGAAAATGGAGATAATACTTTGAAAGGGAGACAAGCAGGCTCCACTGTGGCAGCAGGTGCAAACAAAGCAGCAGTAAGAGCAGCCGGTGGTGGGCAATGTTCTGTTGCTGATGCGAACTTGCTTTCCCACCAGTCCTTAAGCAGATGGCAAAGTGGTGCGGAGGAAGCAACATCGCATTACACCAGGACCCCCTCTGTGTTGTGTTTTGCAGCATTCTGCAGTTTTAACTAATTCCCATTATACCGTACAGCTGTCTCAGCATATTAATGGCACTGAAGTCGTGTTTGTAGTGGGGCTGAAGAAGAATGTGCCTGCTTAGTCACCATTCTTTGCCTCCTACGCTTAACATGTGACGAATATAAGGGAGTTTATGTATAGTGCACAGGGTGATTAAAAATGAGTGCCTTGAAAAAGGCACTTCCTTTTGCACCATTCTGTTTCAAGGCTGAAGCTGCCTGTCGACCCTCAGATCAGCCTACAGTTAGCTAGAGTAGGTTTTTCCTTTTCTGACAGTAAAGTATTTGGGTGACTGGCTAGATAAGCATGCTTTATAATTGAACAAGGAATACCTTGTAATGAAATACAATATGCTTGTAATATTTGTAATTATTCATAAGGATAATCCGGTGCCATGCTTTAGGATATAAATTAATCACACCTACCGTCTCCCCACACATACATATCAGACAATATACTACAGTATTAAAGATGTTCTAGGAGATTCTCATTCTCTTTTGAAGATATTGGCTAGAGCTAGGTATGCTATGGTTTTCCTATCCTGCAAGAATTTTCATGATTTCAAAAATGTGTCCTGTCCCAATATAAGAGCATAAAAAGTAAAAATCTTGAAAGTTTTTGAGAACTGAAAAAAAAAAAATCGGACTGGGTCAAAACAAAAACACTTTGTTTCACTAATTTCAAAATGTTCTATTTCAATGTTGTAGGCTGCAGCAGCTGTTTCAATGCCGACTTTTTTAAATTAAAAATGTTTCCCATAAATTCACTGAAACCAAAACAAGTCATTCTGAGCCAACAACTGGGACTCTCAACACAACCTCTTTTGTGCTTTTCAAAGCAATTTCAAAACTTTTTTTTTCAAAACCGGAAATCCACTCAAACCAACCCTTTTCTAAGGACAGTTTTGGTTTTTGCAAATCTACATTTGCCAATAAAAAAAAAAGGCTGAATAAAAAAAAATTCACTGTTGGTACTGGCTATTGATTAACATAGAATACCAGGCTGGATGGACTAATGGTCCCTCTGGGGCAGTAAATCCTGTGTTCCTATAAAACACTCCATTGCCGGCCTATGGTTATGTCAGCCTCTCATGCGGAGGAGCCTGGTTCTCATCTGTTTTCCATACAATTCACAAGGTAGATAGCCCCCTTCCTCTGTAAATGAGGATTTGATTTAAAAAATTCCAGCTGATTGGATGATGCCCCCATTGGGGTTTGTTTAGTTTCCTCCCCATCTCCTTTGTGCTGTGGCACATGGGCTAACTACTGCTCCCCACTGCAGTGGTCACTGCATTCCAGAGGTGCTGGTCTCGCTCATTGGCAGAGCATTTGGGGATGAAAAGCTTTATGTACATTTGAACTATCGTTACTAGCCACTTGTCACAGGGTGTACTCACCACCAGAGTCCTCTCTCAGGGCAAGATACGGTGTTGCAGGTCGGCTCATGAGCACCCCCTCAGCTGTCATTCTGCAGTTGTAGCAGCGTGAGCCTAGGACTCTGGACAGGCCACCTTTCAATTCAGGCCCCTTCTGGGATAACAGAAGTACAAACAGAAACCCAGAGTCTTTATGCCAGACTTTCAGCCCCCATCTGTCTTTTGCCTCTTTAAGTCTTAAGACTTGTACTTCCTCTCAGGCAGGGGGAGAGAAAGGAGAAATCTAGGCCTGCCCTCTCCTCAAGGACCTTGTGTTAGCCAGCTAGGAACCGCTTGTTCCAATCCCTTGTCCTTCCTTCGGTTGCTCCTAACTTTTCCCTGTTTGTCAGCCTCCCTCACATGGCTGTGGAAACCCCCCACTCCAGTCCTGCTCTGAAATTCTACCTCCTCCTGTGACTTCTTCCCAACCAACTACAGAAGAGCTTCCTCAAGGCCTTTCCCAGCCTCTTTAGCAGCAGCTGGGTCGTACTGCAAGCAGTCTCTCACTCTCCCTTCCAGACAAGCCCCTCAGCTTTCCTCCTTGAAACGGGGAGTTATAATTGAGCCCAACAATAGGGCTCTAGTCAGCTTCACCTTCAGCTGGCATCTTTTCCCCAATTAGTCTTCCAGCTTGGATTGTTCAACAGGCAGCCTGCCCTTGGCTCTCTACTATGCCAGAGGAGAAGACATACATGCTGGTCCCATTCCCAAAGCTTACCCCAACTGGCTGGGAGAGAGGGGGACACTGGAAGGCTTCTAGTCCCAGGCCCATACAGAGACAGTAATGAGTTTTATTTCCAAATATTTCCTATTCCCAACACGGCTTCCTCTCTTGCAATAGCTCCTATTTTCTAGTCCTTGCCCACCTCAGACCTCTCAAAATCTTAAAGGGCCATGCCATGGGACAGTGGTGGGCTAGCCTGGTGGCCCCCACAACCCTCAAAGGGGCAGATCACATCGTCACACCAGTAAAGAAAAATTATCTAAACCAGCATGTGACACATCAAACATGGACAAATATTTCTTGCTCTGCATATGTGAGCAGTAAAATATAAAAGTATATAAGCTCATGAAGAGGACTCTTGAATTTCACACATTACTCAGTGTTCAGAGATCTGATTAATCTTAAATAAGCTGCAAATCAAATGGCCACACTTGCCTACTTATGGAATGGGTTCTCTCCTTTCATTCTAGAGAGGCTTTCCCCCTAGTTTTGAAATTAGTTTTGTTTTACAATGCAGCAGCCTCAGATCTCGGCTGAAGGATCATTCAGAGAAGAGCTCTCAAATGGCTGGAGAACTGTCAAAACTGAGCTGACTGAAAAGAGGCAGAGAGAGAACAGTTCCTGTTTTGCTTTGTTTGCTTTTAATCACCGCACATTCTGCTATGTGCACATATTGGCTTATTTAGTACTGTCCTAGTGATTTAGTGGAGTAATGAATGGATTGTTATCATGATGATCAAGGCATTAAGGATATAGAAATGTTGCAGCATCTGCTTAATATTGAGGAGATGCAGGTTGCCTTGGATGTTTCCAAAAAGTAGCAAGTACATTTCTAAGAACATTAGCACAAATGGACGCACAACTATCAGCTGACACGGTTTGTCTATTACAAATGCCAGAATCTAACCAGGCAAAGAGTTCACTTCTTTGCTACTGGAGCGTGCAGCAGGAAAAAAAGGATGGTCTTGTGGTTACAGCAGCCCAGTGGGAAGCAGGAGCACTAGATTCAATTCCCAGTTTTGCCAGAATTGTGATTAGAGCAAGTCATTTTATCTCATGGTGACTGACTCCCCTCGCTGTAGAGTGGAGCTAATATTTAGACTATGAGTTCTTTGGGGGCAGGGTCTGTCTTTTTGTTCTGTATTTATACAGTACCTCACGCAATGGGATCCTGATCCATTCTAGGTGCCACTATAATACACACTGCATAATGCCCTTTCTACTTCCTTTCTTGTCTAGTTAGATTGTGCAGTCTTCAGGGTAGGGAGGGTCTTCCTAAGTGTTTGTACAGCACCTACCATGGGAGGGCCTCAATCTGCTGTTGAGCCTGAAGCTGCTGTCATGATCGGGATTTAGGTGGCCAGGCTTAGTGGTCAGGGCCAATGACAGAGTCCAGGGGCCTCATTCAGGAATCAGAGTCTAAATATGGTAGCCTGAGTTTGGGACTGGTGTCAGGGCCCTGGAACCAGTGCAGGACCAGAGTCAGGATTCAAGGGACAAAGCCAGGATCCATAGCTAGAGTCTGAGTTCAAGCACCAAAGCCAGCAGGGCCAACAGCCACTGAGGGCCTCAGGGCAAGGTGTGTGTGTGTGGGGGTCTGGCTCTCCACCTCAACAGGGATGGGGCCTTAGGCAGAAGGGGCAGGGCCAAGGGTAGTCATCCCTTAGCACCGCCCGGACTGCAGCATGCACTATCCCCAAGCCCTCAGAGCCGCATGGAGCAGTGCTCCAGCAGCAATTCAAAGGGGTCCAGGGTTCTGGCCATAGTAATAGCAGTAGCGGTTGGGAGCCCAGGGCCCCTTTGAATCTCCAGGCAACTGTCCTCTTTGCCCCCTTCTCCCAGATTGGCAGGCCTAACCAAAGCCTCGAGTCAGACCCCAAGTACCAAAGCCAGGCATCAAAGACCAGTACCAGAGTCTAAGTGCTGAAGTCAGGGAGGCAAGAGCTGGAGTCAGAGTCCTAGTATCAAAGCCAGAGCTCGGAGTTCAAGGGAGGAAGCCAAGAACCCAGGCCAGGGTCAGGAACCCAAGAGTAAGCTAAGAGATGGGGCCAACACTACAGCTTGCTGGGGATCTAAGTTTTCTGTAAGCTCTGCACAGCTTCCCATTAAGCCCCGTGCAGGGGATAAGGGCTGTACTGGGGAGAAATCTCCTCCCAAGCCCTGAAGAGAAGAGATCTCACCCCAGCATGGAATTTCTGGGGCTGGCAGAGGGGAACCCCTTCCTGGCTGACCCCAACACCGAGCTGCCTCAACCGGGAGAAAGGGCCCCTTGTCGCTGTCCCAGCAGGGAGCAACCCAGGTAAGCTGAGCCCACCCCCAATCCTCTGCCCCATGTTGAGCTCCTTCCCTAGCCCTGAGCATTCTCCTTGCACCCCAAGCCCTAAGCCCAGCCCCCCCCAAAGCCTACACCCCCAGCCTAGAGCCTATACCCCACTCTTGCACACCAACCCCTAGCCCAGAGCTCTTCCCCAAACCTGGAGCCCCCTCTTGTATCCCAAACCTCTCATCTCCAGCCCCACCACAGAGCCTGCACCCCCAGCCAGAGCCCTTGCAACCCAACCCTCTGCCCCAGCCCTGAGCCCCTTACTGCACCCAGGACCTTTTTGGTCCCACCACATGAATTTTGTTACGTACACCATTTCACACATCACCTCCACATTGGTGCACATAAGAAAATTCACTCCATTCTGGAGTGGAAAAAATTAGAGGGAACATTACTGGGAAGCCCACTTCATTGCATAGATACTTCCTGGTTGCTTCTGGGTGACACCAATACGGTAATACCAATACCAACATGGAGCCACGAGGGAAGCTGTCGGTCAGGCAGTACTTCCTGTGGTTTTTCTCTCCACAGGGTCTGTGAGGGAACGCCTGCACTCTGTAGGTAGCAGAGTAGAAGCATTACGCACCCTGCAGTTCTTGGGACTAGTCCAGCCCCTGTTGAACCTCAAAAGTGCTACTGTGATACAAATACCAACAGTCAGTCATGCTCTCTGGAGTGTTGATCTGTGGCACCAGCAATACTCTCTTGGGGTCCCATGAGATATAAGTATGTGGCAGATGAGGGAGCAATGGGGCAGCTAATGGAGAAGAAACACTGCTATGCTCAGATTCTTAGGTCTTATCCACATGCAAAAACTGTATCGCTTTAACTATATTGATATGGTCTTTCTAGTGCAGATGTGGTGATATCACTATAAATGTGCTTTATGCTGGCACAGGTATTCCCCTATAAGAAGGGGAATGAACTATACACATAGAAGGCACCTTTATAGCGGTATAGCATTGGCCACCATAGGCATTGTACCAGTAGAATTATTTCGGTGAAAAGAAAATCACACCCCAATCACAATAGTTATACCAGACCAAAAATGTGCTTTGATGAAGCCATGATGTAAACATTGCTTTTCTTACCTCCCTCTTACATTTGATTTGTCTTCCTCTGTGGCCTGTCAATTGGCAGCAGCAGTTAAAAGAGAGAGACACACTTAATTGTGATCAAATGAGTTCTCTGCTGCTTGAGAACCCCCCCGTCATGTTTGCTCAGCATGTAAAGGGGCCATCCGCTGCCTTGCGCTATTTGCCAGATTTTAAATGTGACAGATTAAAAAAAATGTTTGTCTTTGTGCTGTTCTTGAAGTGGGAAGAGGCTAAAACTGGGAACTGGGAAAATCAGATACAGACTCAAGAAGGGGGTTTGTAATGGGTCATGTATCCGCAGTGGCATTCACTGGAGGTTGTGACAGGCTGAACACTAGCCAAAAGCAGTGACTGGTAATAAAGGGAGCATGGTTGAGATCATGGTTAGAGCAGGAAGCCAGATGTCCAGACAGGTAGATTCCAATCTCTGCCATTGATTCATAGATCTGAAGGCCTGAAGGAATTATGTTAATCTCGTCTGACCTCTCCTGTATTACCCAGACCATCAAAACTCGCCCATTAATTCCTGCATCAAGACCATAGCATCTGTTTGAACTATAGCACCAGTTTTACTACAGTATCCAGTCTTCATTTCATGGGATGGTGGCCTCACCATGTCCTGCGTAAGTCATGTTTGACCTCCAGTCTCTGTGTGATCTTGGACACACTACTAAAAAGATCTGGGTTTCAACTTAACTATATAATACCTTCCTCATTCAGAGGTGGGCTGTGAGGCTTAATTAATTCATATTTGCAAAGTATTTTGTGATCCTCAGATGCACAGTACTATAGAAAAACCCACAGGAGTTTAGGATTTGCCACATTGGTTCAGCCCAAATATTAAAAAAATTAGGAATCCCTGTTGACAGCTGAGACATCTTGATCAATCATAGTGTACAATACAGTAGGTCCTAAGACCACTGCTAAGGACAGTTCCTGGTTCTGCCGTTGGCCTGCTGCATGAGGCAGGGGCAAGTCATGTCACCTCCCGTTGTCTCAGTTTTTCCATCTGTAAAATGGGGACAGTGACACTGACTTCTTCCATACAGTACTTTGAGACCTACTGATAAGACCGCTATACAAGAGCTAAGGGTTATTTTTATTATTAACGGTGGCACTGAAGCCAAGGGTAGTACCTCTCACTGACAATATTTCTACACTACAATAAAAGACATGTGGCTGGCCCATGGCAGCTGACTCAGGCTCCTGTGGCTTGGGCTGAAGTGTAGATGTTTGGTCTCAGGCTGGTGCCATGTTCTGGGATCCTGATGGGTGAGGATGGAGGGTCTCAGAGCCCAGACTCTAGCCTGAGCCTGAATGTCTGCACTTTAATTTTGTAACCCCTCAGCTGGAGCCCTGTGAACCCTTGTGTAGCACTCTGATGTTTAGCACTCCTGGCGGCCAGCTGCACACCCAGGGTACTGGTTGCTAGGCCTATGCTTGTGGCTCTGCTCCCAGCAGTGCCCCAGCCATGCCCCCGCCCCTTACCACTGTCTTGGTGCCCCCTTTGGAGTCACTGCCCTGCTCCTTGCTCCAGCTCTGTAATGGGGTGGGGTGGATAGACCAGGGTTAGGGGGCTGGCTTTCAGCACCCCCCACTATTAAAAATGTTCCAGAGGTTATGACTATGGCTGGTGTCTGGCTATCTCTAGATTTGCTAAAGGAAATGCCTGACCAGGTCTGTGCTGTTACCATAACCTTGGACATGTTTGGAATAGGCCTTACTGCAGGGCAGGTATATTTTCAGTTGACTTTACTGTTTACCTCCTCATTGCAGGATGACTTTTGAAAGGCAGCGAGACAGTCAATGGAAAGAATGCAGGGACTATACTGATGCTGTATTGCACTAACTACACTGACCTAAGGGCTATGTCTCCCGCTGAGATGGAGTTATTAAGTAGGTCTAATGGGTAAATTAAGTTTAGTGTACATGCTTATAGAATTAGGTCAACGTAAGCTGCCTTATGTGAACCTAACTCTGTAGGGTAGACCAGGGCATAGATGCATTTGTGAATACCAGTAGATCTTACAGTATCTAAACATAGCTGTAAACCTGTCCCTTTGTCTTTATATAGCACCTTCCAGTAGAGACCCTCAGGTGACTGATGGGCGTTAAATGTTCACCACGTGCCGTAGAGGTGGCCAAATTGGGGCACATAGTGGTTAAATGACTAGATCATGGTCAGTGGAAGAATCAGGAAGAGAACCTGTGAAAACCAGCTGTCTCCTCTACCCACTAGATAACATTGATGAAGCTGTGCAGAAGGTCAATGGAGACGTTCCTCTCCAATTGATCTGCCCAGAGTGATCTCAATTCCTGTTCATGGGAAATGAGCAAGAGGGGGTAAAATGAGGAGAAAATGAGGTAGAGAAATAAATAGCTTAGGCAAATACTCGGACTGAAATTAATGTCTCGGATGCGGTAGCAGGGGTTGCCTAAACTGTATTTGAAATGCTGACACTTCAGTAGGGGGCTAAATATGCTAGTGATCAAACTGATAATTCCCTTTAAATTATTGTTTTACCTCCCTCCGTCCAATTACTCAAGTTATTTTGCTATCCCCCAGATCTCTCCATGAATGTCAACAAAATGATTACAGGCTGCAACAGCGTCAAGATGTTTCACCCATAGGAACACTGGTAAAATGTTTATGGCACAACAAGTTGAAAAGTGTGTTTGATGTGTAAATGTCACACATAATCAGCATCCTGTCACTAGAAAACAAAATGGCATAAACGCAGCCCTAAAATGTCATACATAGAACTAAAGAGCTACTCTATTGCCAGCCACGTAAATCATCATGTAAATGGCCAATGTTTGTGTCAGTAATTTTCTGAAGAGTCCTCTGGTATTACAGCTATTTGCTAGATAGCATTGGGCAGAATGTTTGACGTGCAATAATTTCAGTGGAGAGTCCTGAGTTCTTCCACCGGCCTATGTGATGCTGCTGAAGACAGTGAGGTTTTTATATAAAAAAAGGCTAATTTAGGATAGCAAATTTGAACACAAACCAGCCTTTCTTGGAGCACAGAGACACCTCCTCACCTTGCCCGATAAGGCTGTTGGCCCCCCACCCTGCCCAGAGGCCTTTTCTAAATGCCATAGGGGATATCCTAGTCTGTCTGACTACCTCCGTTTTTTTTTTGAACCCTCTTTGATATGCCTTAATAATAATCATTAGCACTTACACTGTGATGTCCTTTGTATATTTAAACTACTTTCCCCCCTCTCTTAGGGGTGCCAGGAATCCTTGCAATGCCTCTGTAAGGTAGGTTCAGCAAGTATTATGCCCATCTAATAAGGAAACTGCAGCAAAGACGTGAAATGACCTGTTCAAGGTCAGCGGCAGAACTGGAAGCAGAGCTCAGGATTTCTTGACTTACAATCTTGTGCTTAGTCCTTGGCCAGGTCCCCTCCCAAAATGCTTTGAAAATAAACTGCAAAGAACTTCCTGCCAGTCTGGGCCAGTCAAGTGCCTCAGCATCCTCTGTAACTGGAATAATCCATGTCTGCCCTGCAGAGCCTTCTGCCTCCAACTAATGCTCTTGCATTTACTTGGATTAGCAGGTGTGTTCACTCTTCCCTCTCTATCTGTTATGACATATAGCTCTTACCTGTAGAAACTCCTGTAATTCAGATGCAATAGCTTTCTTCTTGTGGTTTTCCTGCTTACAAAACTGCAACTGAAGTTTTTTCGCCTCCCCTTTGGGGCACACGTTATACTTTTTGCCCTCTCTTAGGGGAGCCTTAGTAAAACCAAGGCAATGTACCAGCAGAAATGTTCTCCCAGCTGCATTTGAGCTTGATTAATCCCTTTTCATTGGATGATTAGGATTCTTCTCCCCCAGAGACTTCTCTCATCATCTATTCTAGGAAGGAATTCTCCAGTGGGAGAAAATAAGGCATCAGTCAGATTTTCTGGACGTATCCAAAATGATATGGGTGGTGAGTTCTTTTGAATTTAAACAATGACATCCTGAAGTCCACTAGTGGCCTTCATTATTGTTAATCTAAATAATGTAGAAATTGCTCAGATACTATTGTAAAGGTCTGGACAAACCCTCCAACAGATAAACAGGTTTTATAAGTAAACTTTTGCAAACTCCCTCTCATGTTACAGATGATTGGCAATCCTGGTTTTAAGCCAAAGAAGCTTTTAAAAAAAGTTTGTTGAAACAAGCCAGTTCTGAATGGAAAAGTTATTGAAATCCTGAATATTTAATTTAAACATTTTTATTACACATTTTTGGAACCCTGATTACACCTCTCATCCACAGTAATTTATTTGCCTAAGAAAAATTATACCATGGATTACAAGATTGCAGGTTAAATCCACTGCTGTGAACTCATTTTTACAGCTCAGACTACACTTGTACAATTTGTAAAATTTTGTAACACCTTAAAGTTTTCAATACTACAGTATGGAAGAAGGTACTTATATATGGATGGACTAGACAGAAGATTCTGGGATTTCTCCTTCTCCTATCTTTTTGGCAAAAAACGTGGAATTTCCTTTTTTTGAATATACCTGTAAAGAATTTCCTAAAAGTATTCTATAGTAAATTCATGGAGTGATCAAATTTGCCTTTCAGGTTAGGTGCAAGGTAAAAATGAAGAGATTGTAGAGTATAACACAAGATGGAAAGTTATGACTCGGGAAATAAAAATAAATTATGCCAAGGATGTGGACATAGTGTGTGAGGAATTATGTCAGTAAAGTCCCCATGGAACATACATAAGACCTAGGGCTACATATTAGTTTGAATCTCAATTTTCCAATACTTCATATTACATCTGGACATTTTGGAACAAAAGCACTTCAGCCAGCACTGTATAATGATAATAATTTCCAGAAATATTATGATTATTGTATAACAATTCAATTAATATATCTAGCAAGGTGGAGGTGATTTTTTTCAATCCAAATGTCACAGCAAGAAAGACCTCCATGTGATTGAAACATCAGTGTGAGTATTGGATAAAAGCCCATATTTCAGCTTTTTGATGTTATGATATTATCCAGGTTTTGAATGCGATAAATGCAGGAGTTATACTGCTCACTTTCCTGTTAATCAGAGGGAAAAAAGTAACAATCATATTACAATACACAATTAGATATAATATAGCTTTCTTTATATATATTTATATATATACTCAAGTAAAAAAAGTTAAAATAGTTTGAAGTAAAAAATGAAAAAATAGCTGATTGTGTTTTTGTTTTTCTTTACAGTGATATGATAGCAAATACAGGACAAATGCATAATAAACCTTTACATAAGGTGTCTGGTCCCATCTCCAGCAATAGGGCTCAGCTTGGAGTAGAAAATGAAACTGGTTGACCTTTCTTTGTTTTTGGCTGTAGCTTCTGTAGATAATGTGGTGTGAGGAAAACATATTGCAAATATCTATCTCCAAGGTGTTTTACAAAAGACCTAAAACACCAGAGGGTGAAATTTCCCCCTTTGCAGGGAAAGCCAGCCCATGCAACATGCAAGTCCCACTTAAGCTGTCAATAGTGTATGCATCCTTCTATACTCTCGGCGTTCCATAAACAGACTGTTTCTATGCGCTTGTTTCTCCCAGTCCCTTCAAAGCCATCCATTGCATGCCCTGAGGATCAAGAGGGACATAAGTGATGCACAGGCCTTTTGCTAGTCCTCTGCAAAGGGGTGAATTTCCCCCAAAATGTTACACTGAAATGTTGATGTGGTCGTTGATAAAGCTTGGCAAATGGTCACACCGAGCCCTATTTTGGCTGTAGAAAAGAAAGAAGTACTTGTTCCAGCATAAAATAAGATCATATAGACAACCAACACAAACAGTATTTTTTTCTGTTGTCTGCATAATAATAACATCATATTTGCATATAGAACAGCTTTTGCATTATTGCTCTACTTATAAGAACATAGTAAGGAACTTATAACAGACTTGCACATTACAAACTTAAGGTTCTTTGGTGAAGAATGAAAAACAGTATTTTAGCTGAAATACATCTCAGGGAAGTTTTTGCTTTTATCTGTTGATCCTTTGGATTCTCTCACAGAGGAGGGAGAGGTACTGAGTCAGCTTTACCATCGCAACGATGGCTACCCCACCAATCATCATGCATGTTGGCCAGAAAAGTGAGTGGAACAGCACGTTGTAACTGTAAAGTTTGGTTAATATCACGTTCTTCTGAATGCCTTCTGGGTCGTAAAAGCATGAGAAACGCTGGTACTTCCGGAAATTTTCCATTACAACATTCACAAGTGACATGGACTCTTCATAGTTCTTACCACACTTGGGGATGTAGGAACACTGGGAAGAAAGGAAAAGGAAAAGAAATGTCTCTACCCAAATACTACATTCAGATGACAAACAGGAAATTCTCCAGCTGACTGTGCCTTTCATAAGACTACAACACAATTACATTTAATAATAATAAAATAACGAGGAGTCATGTGTCGCCTTAGATAACAGATTTATTAGGGCATAGAGTCATAGTCATGGTCACAAGCATTTGCTAAATAATACTTTACACTTTTATAGCAGTTTCTGTGTGAGGAACTCTGAGGGTATGGCTAGACTGTGGGTTTTTTTTGGGATACTGGAGGTACCTCCGCTGCATCCAGGGAACGCATTTGCTCTTCCACTTCTTTTGGCGGAAGAGCAAAAGTGCTCTTTCGGAAGCCCCTTTATTCCTCGTTCAACGAGGAAGAAGGAGGCTTTCAAAGGAGGGTTTTTTCCCCAACATTTGGCCCAGTCTAGATGGGCCAAATGTCGGAAAAGCCTCTTCTGACAAAATTATTGGAAAAAGCTACACAAAATGCGGAGCGCATGTTATGTAGCTTTTTCCGACAAACAGATGTAGTCTAGATGTACCCAACGTTCTGTACAAGCATTAAAGGAGTGATCCTCACCATTCTCACCCTACCCTTTTACAGACACTTAGCCCCGAGGGAGGGGAGAAAAAAAATGGAGCAAGCAGGCATTACACTTTCCAGTGTGGCAGTGGCCAAATCCTCTACCTGAGCACAAACTGGGAACAGGAGGAAACCCTTTGTACATTTCCTTTTTGCACATCCATACAGACTGTGTCCTGTAATTAGGGCTGGTAGTTCATTACATGGCCATAGGGTGATCCTGGGTTCCATGATTGAGCTGGTCTCTGGGTAGCTCTCTCTCAGACCCCTCTCTACACTGCTGCATGGCTGAATCTATCCGCATTGAGAGAACAGCTGTCAGGGGCTTTGGGTGATTAGTTTGATCATGTGAGATTTGCAAAGGTGAAGGATATTTTGATTAAAATAATGTGACCCGTGACCTGAGAATTTTTAAAATACATAAACTTAGTAAACTTCATAAACCCCTGCTCTTTTTTATGACTATGCCATGACATTTCATAATGTACTGCAGCAAACCTCCAGTCCTAATAACAATCCATAGATTAACCTTGTAACATGATTTGATGGATTCATTGGCAAGTTTATTAGCTGAGAATCTGAATTCCAGTGTAGCAGAGATGCTGGATGGCATTGGCAGACTGCAGCACTGAAGGTACAGCATGTCAGCACTTCTATTATGAATATTTCATAGAGCAACAGAAATTAGAGATGGAAAAGACCAGAGAGGTCACATCTCATCCATCTTACTGCTAGAGCAGGATTATTCCCTCCAGCATATTCTCTAGTGTTTTGCCTGCTCCTGTCTTAAATGCCCAAAGCCATGAGGTTTCTTCAACTTCCCAATAGAACCTAATAGATCACAGCCAGATAGGCTGCACTGGAAGGAAATGTTCAATCCGGGTCAGCCTGAATTTTCCTCTATATCCCATTGCTTCAAGTGGCAATTGTAACCCCAATGTTTCCAGCTCTTGTGATATTATCCTTTTAGTCCACCTGTCCAAGGTCACTAACCTACTAAAGGAGAAAGGTAGGCACTCAATGTTGCAAAGCTCCTCTGAATAAGAAGTGTTTGAATGCTTTATTTGGTCAGGTTTTCATGTTATTTATTGCCATGTCTTATAACTAAATCTATGGACTCTACAAAACCTGTACTATGCCTCCTTAATATCAATCACTTTTAATATTAGAAATGTGTAGATATAAAAATATCCAATGCCAGGGTCTGTGGGTAGCCAGATGTATTCTGGGTAGCCATAAGAAAATTGGCAGGTAACATAAAAAAGAACTCTCCTTATATTTTGATCCTCATTTGAAATTGACCCAAAATAAATCTCTTTTTCTAAATTGGAAAAGTAGTTTGCTTTGACCTTTCCATCTATTTATTTTTAATATTTACATATCTGCTATTTAAGGAGCATGAGAAAAGCGGTACTTGTGGTGTCCACACACAGAATCTATGGTGAGAACTCATTCTGGTAAGATTTGCTGTCCAACTTTTAAGATTCAAAGGTTTGGAGAATTCAAATACATGTCCAGATTTCTGAATTTCTCTCCATACTGGAGAACTGAATCAGGGGCAAAATTCTGATCTCACCTCCATCACTTCTAAATTTCTGTTACTCTTGATTTGAATCAGTGCAAGGGAGAGTGGTGTAACGAGGACTCTTAAGTAACTAAACCTCAGAATCTCTCTGAAACAGGCAATGGATATAGAGAGTCTCATTTGCACCATCAGAATTAAGGAGTAATTCCATTTATGCTAGCAGAGTTACACTAATGAAAAACTGGTGTTTCTGTGGCCCATAATTTAGGGCAAGAAGAGAAGGGAACTGTCCTGTCCAGTGGAATTTGCAGACTGTATAAGCATTTGCAATGTCATTCCTGGATTGGAATTCAGCTTGGACACTATGGTTAATGATCCTGCTTATCTAAAATGTGGCCTGGGAACTTTAATGATCATATGGTCTGGTCTGGACCTTAATTTATTTCTCCGTCGAATAATGGAAGAGAGATATGCAGCATGGAGCACAGAGGATAGCGTGGTCTCTTTGACATTGACTCATCTTTAATTCCCACAAAGCCTTCAATGATTGGAGGAAATACTGTCTCCTGGAGGTGGAACAATGAGGAAAGAGAGTGGAACATGGATGGCTCACCGTGTCTTTCCCAGTAAACGGATGGCTCACCGTGTCTTTCCCAGTAAACACATGTCAGCAGGTTTAAAGGTAGCTGAACTTTTTGTGGGTACCTGCTAGGGCCCATTATCATTTCTGAATTAACAAGTTGATTCAGAACTTCGGAGTCTTGGATCAGCATAGCAGCTTTAGGTTGCAGCAAAACTTGGAGAAACTTCACCATGGTAGGTGGACTTTTTGTTCCTCTACCACTCTGCTGGCCATGTTTGGCACTTAGCCAGGCATCCGCTAAGGCGGTGGTTCTCAACTGGTGGTCCATAGACCACTGGTGGTCCATGGTGACTTTTTCGGTGGTCAACAGGAACATTGTCCAAAGTCACACAGCGTGAGCAGGCGCCGCCGTTAGGCTGTTTTACGTCATGTTCATAAGCACGCGGTGCATCATCCATAGCGTCACCTAGGATGCAACCGCATTGTGTTGCCAGTAACTTCTGTCTGAGGCTCTGAGTGTCAGTGTAGCTGCCGCCGTCGTGCTGAGTGGTTGCTGTGTTGTTCGTCCTGTGCTACGTGCTGGAGGTGGTCCACGAAAATTTTTTGATTGGCTTGGTGGTCCATGGACTGAAACAAGTTGAGAACCATTGCTCTAAGGGAAGAGGAATGGTCTGCAGGGGAGAAGGGAGGGATGTGTAGACACTTGGGAGTGGCAGTTTTGAGTTAGAATCCCTGCTCTGCTATTGAACTCTCCATAGGCAAAATTTTCTTGTAAGTTTAGCTCCCCATTCTTCTGACTATCCTAGTCACCCTTTTCTGCAGTTTGGGCTTTTCTGCCTTGATTTATTTCTAGGAAACATTTTGGGGAAATTCTTGGCCTCTGTTATATGGGAGGTCCAGCTAGTCCCAATGATCTGTTCTGGGCTTGGAGATTATGATTACAGGGCACATATCAATTAGTGGTACACAGTGTCTGTTCCTGACATCACTTGTGCTTTGTGGATGTAAACTAGGAGTAACCCCATGGGAGAAAAAGAATTAAATTGATATAAACAGAGATCTGAATCTGGCCTTTCCAACTACTTGAGTTACTGCAACACTTCCAAGGTGTAACAGAATGACTCAGTAGTTTGAATAGAAGAGACTGCTGATCCTATTTACTTTCCCCAAGGGCTGCTAGCAGCTGACAGTTAAGAAGAAAACATAGCAGCTAAGATGCCATGGTTGTAGTATTGACAAGGGGCTGGGCAATGGTCTTAAAAGGCTAGAAATAAAATATACACAGGAAGAGGAATGAAAAATCTTGTGTGCACCCGTGGAGGAGATTAAAATAGCTCAATCAACATCCATTTACTTGCTGTTGATTCTGATCAGAAACTGACAGGAGTGCATTACATATCTCACCATAAATTGTATCTACTTCTTCCCTTAACCTTTTGGGAAGACAGCTCTTTTAGATAGTGAGTCTGACAGAGGAATCATTCTCTAAAATCAAAGCGCATTTTCCTCAGTCTGAGCTAGTGAGAGAAGTGGAGAGCTTGGCTGCAGACACTGCAGTGTGGGCGTGTGTGTGTGGTGGGGATGTGCACTGAGCTGGAAAGATTATGCAGGTTTCGGCTGACCTTTTGAAGGTCACTTGTGCTGACCTTCCGGAAAGTAAGTGCCGCTCTTTTCATAGTGTTGTCAGTAACATTTGGAATCAGCGAGACAGATGCATGCTTTTTTTGTGGGTGGGTAATGGAGGTGAATCTTAGTAATACGATGAGGTGGTGGAAGGAAACTGACCATCAGCTCCCTGTGGGCACATACAAAAAAACCAAGCACTTTTCTGCACACTTCCTCTTCTGTGCACGAGGCCACTCTCCAACCTGTTGAATGAATGCCAGCTTGTCAGGTCGAGCAGTGGGGAATTCCCATCAGCTGTTCCTAGACTGCCTTTCACAGCTGCAGCATATATCATTGCTTGGGAGGTGTTTGCAGCTGCCGTTATACATACAAACAAAAACAAGGTGAGAAGGGTACATAAGGAATTAGAGCTCTCAAGAAAGGGGCATGCGCCTTCATTTCAGAGCCAAAACTAGAATCAGAAACATGAGGAATATTACAGATGGGGCTTAGGATGCTTGGGATCCTGAACGTACAGTGGCTTGTATTTTTCCTAGTCTGAGGGATCAGTATGTAGTTAAAATTATGATAAAAGCCGTCCTCGCTATAAGTCCAAGACAGAAAGCTATATAATTATGGCTGGTGCAGAGAAAAATTCGTATTTACCTCTTCATGTAGCACAAGAAGCAGGGGGTCACCCAATGTAATTAACAGGCAGATTTATAATAAACAGAAGGTAGTCTTTCTTCACACAGCCTACAGTCAACCCATGGAACTCACTGGGGGAGATGATGTGAAGGCCAACTTGGACTTATAGCAAACAACTTAAAGCAGGGAATTTTTTCCCACGGCTGACTTCCATTTCAGCAAACTGGTTTTTGTGTGTGTGTGTGCAACTTAAGAGCAGGGAATGGGAGGACTTATAATGGAATGCATCAGTCCCTACCACTTTAGTGTGGAATGGATGTATACCGGGGTGACTAATAGCAGGGACGCCCTGTATGCCTTGAACTACCAGTGATGGAAATGAATGATGTTTGCCAATGGAAATCTGGTCATACCAGCTCCCCTGGAATGTATAGCAGGGTCTTCTAGTTTTTGTGGTTCATAAGAGAATGGCTCTCCAGTGCACCATTCAGCATCCAAGATGAACACTGAGGAGGAACTTTGCTTCAGTAGACAGGGTATAAGTCTGGGAATCAGAAAACTGGGTTCTAGCATTGTGTGACTTTGGGCAAGTCACTTCTCCAGCTGTAACATGGAGATAATGATGCTTTGATATCCAGAGATGCAATGCTAAGTTTTAATATTATTTAATGCAGATTTTTTTCAAGCACTATATGGAAGAAAGAAGAGGGTTATATGCCGGCTGTAGGGGAGAGTCAATACAACTTTTGTAAACAGATATCATGCCTCACGGATCTCTTCATATTCTTTGAGAGATCAACCAACATGGACAAGGATGATTGAGTGTATTTAGTTTTCTTGAACTTTCAGGAAAGTCTTTTAAAAAATACCTCCCAAAGGTTCTTAAGTAAAGTAAGCTGTTGTGAGATAAGAAGGGAGGTTTTCTCATGGATCAGTAATTGGTTAAAAGATAGGAAACAAAGAGTAGGGATAAATGATAAGTTTTCACAATGAAGAGATTAGGGAGAGGTAAATAGCCCTCCCAAGGACGTGTGCCGGGACCAGAGCTGTTCAACATATTCATTAATTTGGAACAAGAGGCATGCAGTGTGGTGACAAAGTTTGCAGATAACATAAAACTATTCAGGTTAAGACCAAAGCAGACTGTGATGAGTTACAAAGGGATCATATAAAAGAGAGTGACTGGGCAACAAAATGGCAGATGAAATTCAGTGTTGATAAATGCAAAGCTATGCACACTGAAAAACATTATCCCAGCTATGTAATGATGGGCTCTGAATTAGTTATTACCACTCAAGAAAGAGATCTCGGATAACTGACAGTTCTCTGAAAACATCTGCTCAATGTGCAGTGGCAGTCAAAAAAGCTAACCATGTTAGGAAGCATTAGGAAAAGTATAAAAAGACAGAAAATATCATAATGCCACTATATAAATCCATGGTACATCTACACCTTGAATGCTGCATGCAATTCTGGTTACCCCATGTCAAAAATAGTATATTAGATTTGGAAAAGAGGCAGAGAAAAGCAACAAAAATGTTTAGGAGTATGGAACAGCCTCCGTTTGAGAAGAGATTAAAAAGACTTGGACTACTCAGCTTGGGAAAGAGGTGACTAAGAGGGGATGTGATAGAAAGCTATACAATCATGGCTGGTGCAGAGAAAAAGTCTTATTTACCTCTTTATGTAGCACAAGAAGCAAGGGTCACCCAATGTAATTAACAGGCAGATTTATAATAAACAGAAGGTAGTCTTTCTTCGCACAGCCTACAGTCAACCCATGGAACTTATTGGTGGAGATGATGTGAAGGCCAAAAACATAACTGGGTTTATAGAAGGATTACATATATTCACCGAGGATAGGCCCAAGAATGGCTATTAGCTAAAATATTCAGGGACACAATCCCATGCTCTAGGTGTCCCTAAGCCTCTATCTGCAGGTGCTGGGATTTGATGAGGAAGGCAGATCACTTGATAATTGCCTTTTCTCTTCTTTCTCTCTGAAGTATTGGGCATTGTCCATTGTAGGAAGACATGACACTGAGCTAGATGGACCATTGGTCTGACCCAGTGTGGCTGGTCTTAACCCCTGGTCCGTCTATGCAACTGGGCTGACAGAAGAATGCTTTCCCCATCCCACTTACTGTTGCTGGGGAGGTGAAGTTCACAGAGTCTTAGAAAACCCTTCCGTCAAAGTAGGAGGCATCTTCATTACAGGCTATGCCATCGTAGCCCCGCAATGCAGACATGGCCAACATGTCTACTGTGTCTTGTGGCTGTAGCACAGCATGGTGCCTTGTGACCCAGACAGTCCTCCTTATAGTGCATCTCAATACCATAATGACGCAGATCTTCCTAAATATACCGGTCTGGCCACTACAGGACCAGACTCTTGTTTTTGGACTTTATTGTGGTCTGCAGCCAATGGTTTAGCTTCCTAGCACGGACTGATGACAAAGGAGGGAAGAAACTGAAGTGGTTACAGATGACTAGATAAGAGTCACAGTTATACACTAACAGCATGCAGCAGTGTGACCCTGCCCTCTGCTGAAACTCTCACAACCTGCACAGCTGTCAGCATAGCAGGGGTGGGTGCATGCTCTGGTTGTGGCCCAAATACCTTAGCCACAGAGCTGTGATGCGGAGAGTACTGCTAGCCTAGGAACAAAGATTTGTTGTGCTGATTTGAGTGTGCTGAAACTTGCAGGCTATGTTGATTCTATCAAGGTTCAAGAAGTCAGGTATTTTAAACAAATTACTATTAAGGGCCAAGTCCTATTTAATATAGGATTTGGATTCAGATCACATAACCACTAGCATATCAGTTAAAAAAACAACAACCTTAGGAATCCTCCTGAGAGCAAAGCTTACCCTGTAAAACAACCTTGGGCTGGGGAAGTATTAACTGTGCCTACATTAGATTAAGGGAAGGCTGTGTTTGGGAGAATTTAAGACTAGACTTAGACAAACAAAGACCTTCAAACAGAATTTGGAGATTTATA
The DNA here is from genome assembly GCA_019425775.1 of Rafetus swinhoei. NCBI lineage: Eukaryota > Metazoa > Chordata > Testudines > Trionychidae > Rafetus > Rafetus swinhoei. The sequence continues at coordinate 11,873,637 of CM033432.1, forward strand.
CAGAATCCTTTGATTTGTTTATACGCATTGTAGGACCAAAAGTGACTGGAGCTGCTGTAATCAAAAAACAGCATGGATTTAACTGGTTGCTTATACATTGTGGCAAAACAAGTTTCTGCTGTTTACCTGCTAACCTGATCTTTAAGAACTATATTTCTAAAGTAACTCTGGGTAGAGAATTGGAAGCTGCTGAACATTACAACAGAAAGAAGGCAGGGGGCATTATCCTCTGTTTGACAACTGATTTCATAGGGACTCGTATCCCAGCTACTAGAGTTAATTATCTAATCAAATAATTGGCCTTGTGAAATTGTTAAGTGCTTTGATTAATTTCAATATCACTTCATCTTAATATGTGAAGGTAATTTGGTCAGCTGAACTACTTCCTGAAATAGAAACACAATGGGTAAAATTTACCCTGGGGTAACTGAATAGGACATATTTGCAGTTCAGTTTGAACTGGGCCTCTATTATTATTCCAGGTGCATATAATCTAGGGGTAGTAGAGGTCCCTGTGATGATTTTAATGGCCTCCTTGAGTAACTGCAGGTGCAAAATGGGGCTTGCAATAATTTGTGCAAATAATTGTGGATGCTAAGATGAAAGGCAGCTTCTAAAGCTCCGACCCTCAATACCTTGCTACACAAAAGAATACAAACAGCCATCTGCAGATAGTCACTCACTGGTCTGGAACAATAACAAACCCTGATACACATTGTCATGAGTCACTAGCACGTATGTAATCTGGGGGAGACATTCATTATAGTCTGAAGAGATTTGATCTGGCTCAGTCCCACTGGATTAAGTTTACTCTGGTTTTATGTGGTACAGAGAACAATTTTTTTCCGCAGGATTTTAAATATGATATCAATTTTAATAATTTCAGGTATTAGTAAGGCAGATAAGGACAAGTGAGCTGGTATAAATGGAGCTATATTGATTTACACCAGCAGAGAATGTGGGCTATTATTTATGATCTTTATCATGACAATAGCCCTTCAATACACTGTCAGCATCTTCATAGCACCTAGGAGATCAAATTACACTCCATGGTCCATGGGTACCACTCTCCTGACTCCAACTGGGCTGCACCGGCAGAATTTGGCTGCCATGTCCAAGAAGGAGACAAGAGCCCTCACCTCCTTCTGTTGCCATGCCCACACTGAAAAGGCCTCTTCTAGTCTCACTGCCAAGGATGCTGTGTTTACTTTGTTAGAGGGATTAGAGTATAAAGCACAACCATATAAAATGTGCCTCAATATTCTAAGTGAACTGTGCACAAGTCACTGTGACAGACACTCAGGGTGAGATTGTGTCTCAGTCACTGCCTGCAGAAGAAGAGGAGAGGACTGACCATACACCAGCAGCATCTCCCCAGAGGTGCTCTGCCTCTGGCAGATCCAAACGGTGCAGGAGAGATACACAACTATGGTATGTGCATTTTCTTTCTAACAGGGGGTAGCATGTAGTCCCTCTGGCAGTCAGCAACCCACTCCATAACTATTCACTCCAGGCCAGGATTTGGGAAGACCCTGCATGGTGATGCTAACCTTTTATTTATACTATCTTTTGGAGTAAGCGTCCCGGCGTGGCCTGACAGCTTGCAAGGCTCTCACTAGGACTCTAAATAAACAGACCTTTGAAGTCAGCTTAGGCTGGACTGAGGACTTGGAAGCCCACCCCCCTGCCTGGAATTTGGAGCTTGAGTCATAACTCCATAAGTCTGTCAACCCGGCATTGAAGACTGGATCCCATAGACTCCAAAGTGCAGTGTAGACATACCCTGATCTGCCAGGTTCACACAGCCTGCACTGTCAGAGCACCAAGGAGAATCACTGGGCCTGTGTGTGTCCAAGAGCCTCAGGCTATGTCTAAACTGTAGGCTTCTTTTGGAAGAAGCTTTCAGGAAGAGATCTTCTGAAAAAACTTCTTCCACAAGAGAGCGTCCACAATGCCAAAGCGCGTCGAAAAAGCAATCTGCTTTTTTGAAAGATAGCGTCTGCACTGAATGGACGCTATCTCTCATTTAAGCTGTGATTACTATGGACGGAGAGGCCACCAGGGCACCTGTGCTTCTTCCTCTTTCCTCTTCTTTCAAAAGAACTCCTTCTTCCCCATCCACACATGCCTTTTTCTGAAAGAGCTCTTTCGGATAGAAAGAGGATTACCAATGCTGGAAAAACCCTTCTGTTCTTTCAATTTTCTTTCGAAAGAACGTGATTTCAGTGTGGACGTAACTGAAGTTTTTTTGGAAAAACAATTGTTTTTCCGAAAAAACTCTGTAGTGTAGACATACCCTCAGTAAAGAGTCCTCTGTAATCATAGAATCATAGAATCCTAGGGCTGGAAGAGACTTCAGGAGATCATTGAGTCTAGCCCCCCTGCCCAAAGCAGGACCAACCCCAACTAAATCATCCCAGCCAGGGCTTTGTCACACCAGAACTTAAAAACCTCTAGGGATGGAGATTCCACCCCCTCCCTAGGTAACCCATTCCAGTGCTTCACCCCCCTCCTAGTGAAATAATTTTTCCTAATATCCAACCTAGACCTCTCCCACTGTAACTTGAGACCATTGCTCCTTGTTCTGCCATCCGTCACTACTGTGAACAGCCTTTCTCCATCCTCTTTGGAACCTCCCTTCAGGAAGTTGAAGGCTGCTATCAAATCCCCCCTCACTCTTCTCTTCTGCAGACTAAACAAGCCCAAATCCTTCAGTCCCTCCTCATAAGTCATGCACTCCAGCCCCCTAATCATTTTGGTTGCCCTCCGCTGGACCCTCTCAATGCATCCACATCCTTTCTATAGTGGGAGGCCCAGAACTGGACACAATACTCCAGATGTGACCTCACCAGAGCCGAATAAAGGGGAATAATCACTTCTCTGGATCTGCTGGCAATGCTCCTCCTAATGCACCCCAATATGCCATTAGCCTTCTTGGCTACAAGGGCACACTGTTGACTCATCTCCAGCTTCTCATCCACTGCAATTCCCAGGTCCTTTCCTGCAGAACTGCTACTTAGCCATTCGGTCCCCAGCCTGTTTGGGATTCTTCTGTCCCAAGTGAAGGACTCTACACTTGTCCTTGCTGAACCTCATCAGATTTCTTTTGGCCCAATCCTCTAATCTGTCCAGGTCACTCTGGACCCTATCCCTGCCCGCCAGCATATCTACCTCTCCCCCTAGCTTAGTGTCATCTGCTAACTTGATAATAGTGCAATCCATCCCCTCATCCAGGTCATTAATAAAGATGTTGAACAAAACTGGCCTTAGAACCAATGCTTGGGGCATTCCACTTGAAACTGACCGCCAACCTGACATCGAGCCGTTGATCACTGTTCTCTACCATGAGAGACTCTACATACTCCAACCTCTGTACTAATTCTTCTCCACCTCTTCACCGGGGTTCTACCACTGCTGTTGGTGCATGAATCTCCTAGGCTGTGTCTATCAGGAACGTGAGGATGGAGGCTGTACCTGACGCCTTCACAAGTTAGGAGGAGCTGTTTGTGCAGAATGATTCTCAATCCACACCACCCCCCCAGCAGCTAAAAAGCGGATTCTGCTGCCTCCCGTTGAACATTTATGAAAGAGGAATACAGATCTATTGGGAGACATAAAGCAGGGGCTGGAAGCCACGTATACATTAACATGGAAAATGGATACAGCAAAATGAACAGCTCTCTAGAAATCCATTTGAGATGGAATTTGTTCCATGTTCTTACCTCAGAATTAATTTTCATTGTCTCTTCCGTGTGGTAAAGGAGGAGCTTTTGCCCAGAAGAAGTTAAATTAACGTACACCTGTAGGCAGGGGTATTGAGAGATTTTCCAGCAGTCTGGACCACAGCTAAATGAGCAGTTAAATGTTTCTGTGATGGATGCATTGAGGAGTGTGCACTGAGCCTCTTCTGTCCAAACACTAGGTAGAAGAGAGACAGGTTAGAAAAAACACATCAAAAATTGTCAGTAAAGCAGTAAATAGAGCCAGATGTTACCTTCACACATACAGAATAGGAAGTGACTGTGTAGGAAGGAATACTGCAGAAATGGATCTAAGGGTCATAGTGGAGCACAAGCTAAATATCAGTCAACAGTGTGACACTGTTGCAGAAAAGCAAACATTATTCTGGGATGCATTAATAGGGGTGTTGTGAGCAAGACAAGTCATTCTTCCACTCTACTCTATGCTGATTAGGTCTCATTTGGAGTATTTTGTCCAGTTCTGGGCACCATGTTTCAAGAAAGATGTGGAGAAATTGGAGAAGGTCCGGAGAAGAACAACAAAAATGATTAAAGGTCTAGAAAATATGACCTATGAAGGAAGACTGAAAGAATTGGGCTTGTTTAGTTTGGAAAAGAGAGGACTGAGAGGGGACATGATAACAGTTTTCAAGTACTTAAAAGGGTGTTCCAAGGAGGAGTGAGAAAAACTGTTCTCCTTGGCCTCTGAGGATAGGACAAGAAGCAATGGGCTTAAATTGTAGCAAGGGAGGCTTAGGTTGGACATTAGGAAAAACTTCCGGTCAGGATGGTTAAACACTGGAATAAATTGCTTACTGAGGTTGTGGAATCTCCATCATTGGAGATATTTAAGAGCAGGTTAGAGACACATCTATCAGGGATGATCTAGATGGTGCTTGGTCCTGCCTTGAGATCAGGTGATTGGACTTGAAGACCTCTCACGGTCCCTTCCAGTTCTAGTATTCTATGATTCTACAATTTATGGATATGATACTGTAGGTATCTTAGGAGAGACGCTCTTTCACAAGACTATTGCTTACAGGGTAGACTTACATTCTCACTATAGCTCATACATCAGAGTGATTATTCACCAGCATATGAAGTTCATGTCTCAGGAATGCTAATGTAGTGGGTTCCCATACATGTAATATTGACACATGTTGGTGGGTTGTTGGCAGTGGGCAGTTAGCCTTGTCTCTTAAGCAAAGCACTAACAGATTAATCAATCTCTAGTTGGCTGAGTCACCACAAGGGGAAGACAAAGCACCACACTGTCTGGGCATGGCTTAGATGTGTTAAGTTCTTCCATTGATAAAAAGCAGAGAGGAACTCTTAGTTTGGAGGACATTTATGGAAGATTAAAGGGAACAAAGAAAGCTAAGAAAAATGGAAAGGGAGACAGCACAGTCAGCACGACTCGTCCTTTAATAGTCTCAGAGGGGTAGCCGTGTTGGTCTTTAAAAACAACAAGTAGTCCTGTGGCACCTTAGAGATTAACAAAAATATATATAGTATCATGAGCTTTCATGGGCAAAACGCACTTCTTTGAGGGTGTACCCATGAAGGCAGAGTAGGAGGGCGATTTCACTCTTAAAGTGAAGTAGTTAGATGCATTGTACCATATGGCCCTCCACCGTTATGTGTCAGAATACTTTTTATTCTGGTATAGCTCTCACTAAGTTTGAAGAGATTTTTGGTCTATCTTGGGTACTTAAGAGGCTAAAAGGGAGTGATGTAGTTATTTTGCCCCCCCGGCCCTGCCGATACTGCCTCACAAACCTACAATCTATGACTAGGCTTTTCTTAGGGACACAGGTCACTGGAATGTCACAACTGACAGCTATGAGAGGGAGTCTCCCTCTCCTAATGGTCTTCTCTGGGAGATTTTCTGGTGCTTTTCACTCTCTCCTAACTTTCTGCCACAGAGGGGTTGGGACATAGCTCCTTCCAGAACATGTCAACCCTACTGCCTGAAAAGTATCCCCAGTCTCTGCAAGCTGTGGATCCAGTATGAGAATCAGGGCTTTTTCTATACAGGGACACTCATCCCTGGTCTACACTAAGGAGTTATTTCAAAATAACTCCCCTTATTTTGAAATAACTGCTGCTTTCCATGAGGAATAACAGTAATTTTGAAATAGTTATTTCGAAACAGCAGTAGTGACTCCCCAGAGTCATTCAGAGTAATTACTCCCCAATGCTCCCTGGGGCTCTAAGTCGAGGTAGCACATCCATATTAACAGAGCCTGCCTCGGACTAATTTTGAGGCTTCTCTGTAGTGTAGACCAGCTATTGTGTAAATTACATGGCCATGGGATAAGAGGGAAGGTCCTTTCTTGGATTGAGAACTGGTTAAAAGACAGGAAACAAAGGGTAGGAATAAATGGTAAATTTTCAGAATGGAGAGGGGTAACTAGTGGTGTCCCCAAGGGTCAGTCCTAGGACCAATCCTGTTCAACTTATTCATAAATGATCTGGAGAAAGGGGTAAGCAGTGAGGTGGTAAAGTTTATGGATGATACCAAACTGTTTAGGATAGTCAAGACAGAAGCAGACTGTAAGAGACTCCAAGAAGATCTCACCAAACTGAGTGATTGGGCAACAAAATGGCAAATGAAATTTAATGTGGATAAGTGTAAAGTAATGCACATTGGGGAAAAATAACCCCAACTATACGTACAGTATGATGGGGGCTAATTTGGCTACGACAAATCAGGAAAGAGATCTTGGAGTTATCGTGGATAGTTCTCTGCAAACTTCCACACATGTGCAGCGGCGGTCAAAAAGGCAAATAGGATGCTAGGTATTATTAAGAAAGGGATAGAAAATAAGACCCAGAATATCTTACTGCCCTGTATAAAACTATGGTACGCCCACATCTTGAATACTGTGTACAGATGTGGTCTCTCACCTCAAAAAGATATTTTGGCCTTGGAAAGGGTTCAGAAAAGGGCAACTAAAATGATTAGGGTTTGGAACGGGTCCCATATGAGGAGAGGTTAAAGCGACTGGGACTTTTCAGTTTAGAAAGAGGAGACTGAGGGGGGATATGATAGAGGTGTATAAAATCATGAGTGGTGTGGAGAGGGCCGATAAAGAAAAGTTATTTATTAGTTCCCTAAATAGAAGAACTAGAGGACACCAAATGAAATTAATGGGTAGCAGGTTTAAAACTAATAAAAGAAAGTTCTTCTTCACACAGCGTGTAGTCAGCCTGTGGAACTCCTTGCCAGAGGAGGCTGTGAAGGCTAGGACTATAACAGAGTTTAAAGAGAAGCTAGATAATTTCATGGAGGTTAGGTCCATAAAAGGCTATTAGCCAGGGGATAAAATGGTGTCCTTGGCCTCTGTTTGACAGAGGCTGGAGAGGGATGGCAGGAGACAAAGCGCTTGATCATTGTCTTCGGTCCACCCTCTGGGGCACCTGGTGCTGGCCACTGTCGGCAGACAGGATACTGGGCTAGATGGACCTTTGGTCTGACCCGGTACGGCCGTTCTTATGTTCTTATGTTCTTATGTTATTTCAAAATTATTATGTTGTTATTTTGAAATAATTTCCTACTGTAGACATGCCCTCAGGAAAGTTAATCTGAATTAATTAAAGGTGTGAAAAGATGATATGCCATGTGATTTTAAATGATCTCCTGGACAATTTCTCTTTTGCTCTGGTAACAATTATAGTCCTAGGTTCCATGCATTCAAAGTGGCTGATTATGAAAGTTCAATTATGGTATGATAATTCTGTTAATAATTATTATGAAAAAGTGAGATTTTTGCCCATTAGGGCATTATGTATTTTGGTGATGGGTAATTGTTCTCTTCAAGGGGTATGCCTAATGGCTATTTTAGGAGAAATGATGCAGACTCCTGGGATGTAATCCTGACTCTCTCTCTTTTACTTCTCTGTACCTTATTTTATCCACGTATAAAAGAGGTTATAATTGCACTTATCTCACAGCTGAGTTTTGAGACTTAGCTAATTAATAACTTCAAAGTGCTTTGATATCCTTGGAAAATATGTCCTATAGCTCACAACATAACTGATCTTTTCCCCAAAAAGCAATGTTGACGTTAACAGCCTCCATAATTGGCAATGTTCTTTCTAAGGAGGTCTGGGAGAGAGAGTGATTTTGAAATGTAAATACTCTTGGATGTTTAAACAGGTTTGATCTCTGTCTCTAAACTTAAGATCTGTTTGGATTTAAAAAGAGAGGAATAATTGTATGCCTGGGAATAACATGCAGGGTAACCAATCCTCATGCATCAGTGCTCATCCTGAGAATTGCAGAGGACAGGAAGGCATAGTTTCCTACTGGTACAGCATTCAGATGTTTTCCTTGCTTCCTCTGAAGAATCAGCTATTGGCCACTGCCAGAGGCAGGATATTGGGTTTGGTAGATCAATGGTGCAATCCAGAAAGGCACAGTCTTGTTCCCGTGTCTTCATGGATCAGAATGGATAAGCATTGCTGATAACCCCATCATGCTTGAAAGTTGCCCTGAAGCACAGCTAGTGAATCATAGTCCAAAGAGTTCTGGTGCTTAGCTAAGAAGTGAAACTATGGAAGGACATCAGAGAAATTAAGTGCAGTATAATTACTATGAAAGATGATGTCTCACTTGTAGCAAATTATTATATTTCAGCAGGATTTTACTTGTTAAAATGAAGGAATTAACTTACATGAGAACTAAATGCTATAAAATAGCACAATCCCTTTTCAAATTAAACTTCCATTTTTCCATTTGAAAGGACAGTGCTTCTCTAGGCCACTGAATATTACTGCTGCTTCCTGCTGATTTAAACAGGGGCTCTGTTTTACAGTGATAGCCACTCCATAGTTTATGGACTACAGGAATCCACAGATCAGCTGTTAAAGATGTTATACAACATTTATATTGTGAGGGAGAAGGTGTTTTCAGAATCGAAAACTGTTCATTCTCCCACTACAATTCAACAGTGACAAATCTAAAACTGGCAATCAGTGTTTTGTCAGACCCTGTAGCTCTGATTCTGCTCATGCTTACACCAGTACAACTCACTTAGGCCTTGTCTCTGCTTACCAGGAAATTGACGCCACAGAGATCAATCTCCGGGGGTTGATTTAGCAGGTCTAGTAAAGACACACTAAATCAACCGCTGATTGCACTCCCATTGACTCCGGTACTTCATTGGCTCATGAGGAGTAAGGGAAGTCAATGGAAGATTTTGTCCTGTTGACCGTCTTCTCGCAGTGGGGATGGAGTGCAAACTTGAACTAAGGTATTTTGACTCCAGCTAGTCACGTAGCTGGAGGTGCATACCTTAGTTTGACTTTGACCCTAATCTTAGAAGCGTAGCTGTGTTAGTCTGTATCTGCAAAAACAAGGAGGAGTCCTGTGGCATCTTAGAGACCAACAGATTTATTAGAGCATAAGCTTTTGTGGGTAAAACCCACTCCATCAGATGTAGACCTGGCCTTATTTGGTATGGAGTTATTCTGGATTTATATCAGCGTAAGTTAGAGGAAAATCAGGCAATTCTGATCAAAGGGGCAAGATGAAGAGAAGAGAAAGCAAGGAGGGAAATGAAATCAGTGGAGCTAGACATTCCAGGAACAGTATATCCACAAAATTTACCTCTGCATGTATGACCGCAGCAGTGTAATTCCCAGGAGGAAGTACATCATAATGGAGCACACCATCATAGTCAGTCCTAGGAGTATGGCCCGATCTTCTCCTGCTTTCAGAGCTGTGACAGTTTTCCTTTTGTCCAGTAGATCGTGATCCCTGATTTTTTGGTAAATATTTCTGAGGTTGAAAATAATACATTCTTATGTGAAGTTCATATTTAATTGGCGAACCCTCTAAAGGGTGGGTAGTTCCACCACCACTCCCATCTCATGGGAGATAAGGACTAAAGGTTCCTCAGATGTCCTTTTCAGTGGATTCTTTCTAACCTGGCAGGGAATTAATTCACTTCCAAAATATTTTACATTCCAGAAAAGGGTAAAGTCCTTGTATTGCAATAAAAACATTTAGACAGCTGAGCCAACTCAGTAAATCCCTCTCCGATGTATCATTGACTCTAATGGACTTACCCCACAGTTGAATTTTGACTCATTAACACCAACTCTTGCCGCATTCCCCTGAACATTATTAGGTATTTTGCTGGGTTTTCTTCTAAGTTCATTATAGTAGCCAGGCCAGAAGACAATACCACCCAAAAATGTTTGAGGGGACTTCACAACACACATCTGCTAATTTCCCTATGGGTTAGTAGAGGAGTTTGATTCAAAGCACATGGAAGACAATGGCAGTCTTGGGATCAGACCCTTATGTTCTATTTTAAAAATGTAACTCAAGGGAATATATCTAATGCATTACAATTAATATTCTCTCTGAAAATTATCCAACAAAGCTACTTTTTCCCTGCAATTAAGAAAAATACAATAGACTATTCTCCCCTCCAGCTCAGAGAGTCCCTTTCACGTCCTATATCCTTTCATCTCCAGGCCTTTGATGATTCAAGAGTCAAGGGGACACAGTGACAGGGGAGGGATGTAGTTGAGTACATTTCAAACACACACAAACTTTGTGGGTTTAAAATGTACTTACAGACCTGAGGTTGATCATAAGCTTCTGCATTTTCTGTTAAGATTCTTTTGAATCTTCCAGGCAGCACCCGATGCATGTGACTTTTTGAACCACCATAAAATGGCCATAGTAGTACACCCGGAAGTAGTTCATCTTCTACCGTCTGCAAAATGGCAGGTGAGCAGCATCAGCATGAGCATTATTTGGGGTTCCAACAAACCCACAACTCATCTAAGCTGAATCTATCAAGTTTCATTTGTTCTTATTTTAAAAAGTAGCACGCAGTCAACATTAATAGACCAAACCCTGCAATTTACAATAGTGTTACTACAACACATAAGGATAATACTGCAGTCACTTTTAAAAGAATGTGGAACTCCTTGTTCCTGTGGAACTCCTTGCTGGAGGATGTGGTGAAGAGTAGGACTTTAACAGCGTTTAAACAAGAGCTAGATAGTTTCATGGAGGTTAGGTCCATCAATGGCTATTAGCCAGAATGGGTAGGAATGATGTCCCTAGCTTCTGTTTGTCTGGAAATGAATGACAGGAGAGGGATCACGTGAGGATTACCTGTTGTGTTCCCTCCCTCTGGGGCATCTGGTATTGGCCACTGTTGGCAGACAGGATACTGGGCTAGATGGACCTTTGGTCTGACCCAGTATGGCTGTTCTTATGTTCTAATGGTTTTGATGGAAAATCATAAATGGTACCATGTCCATTAGAAACAGGACAAATATTTTGACCAACAGGTTCCCAAACCTTTGCAATACTTTTGAAGACTCTAAACTCAGTTTAAGTTTACAGTGAGAACCAAAGCTAGGAAAGGCACATGTAGTTTGGTAGCACATGTTTTGCCCAGATCTTGCTAGAAACCCTCAAACATTTCATCATACCTGAAGTAAAATGGGTGAAATCCTGGTTCCTCTGGAGTCAATGGGAGTTTTGCCATTGACTTTAATAGCACTAAGATTTCATCCCAACTCTCGAAGTTTCTTCCTTTACTATCAATATGTCTCAACTATTTTTTCCTTAGGCTTTTCCATTAATTACCTTCTCCGGATAACTATTTTCTTTCCCAAGTTTATGGGTTCACTTCTAATTTACTTCCTTAGGTTTCCAGGGTTTCTCTATAAAACCAGGTTTTACTAAGACTATCATCTATTTCCTTCACTAGAAGTTAAACAGTAATGCAGCCTATTGAGATTTTCTGTGGTGTTGTGGGAAATCTTTTGTAATTTTATTGGATGCTGTTGCTTTCAAAGAACTGATGTAAAATAATAGACTAATGTTACACTGCTTTTATTATTTGCCAAAATGTATTTAACTCTGATAGCTGCTATTAAGATATGCATTGCTTCCAAATGAAAACAGGCAGTAAGGTACCAATAGTCATACAGTTCCAGAACATTAGCCAATCACACAGCGTAACTTATGTCAGTCTGTAGACGTAAACCAGACACAGTGCAATCAGTCTCTAATGTCACCAGAACCACCAGAACATAAAGGTGATTTAAATGGACAATTTAAAAACAAACAACTAATTGAAAATAGTTACAAATGTTTCCCATGTGGCCTGTAGCCAAGAAGAGCGCAATGAAATGTAAAAAGATGGACTATAAGCTATGTTGTAGAAACAATCTACCTACAAGGCAACTGGAAAATGATCAGTATGTGGGGAAAGTCTGCCAGTTATGTTTTCAAGACCCTGGGGCCACAGAGAATAAGGATTTGCTGATGAGGTCATGCCAGGAGCACTGACTCCACAATTTTTCTGTTGTCATTGTTGATGAAAAGCCCTAAAAAAAGATGGAATTTGATGCATTTTATGTGACATTTCATCCCCTGAATCATTGCAGTAAATACTTATGGGTAACAGTTGAACACTGTGCAAATGTGTGGCTAGACGGTGACTTGAAGCACAGGCCTGACAACATGGTGGTGTGTCAGATGCACTAACTCAGGAGTAACTCCAGGAGATGCAATTCCTCCCCTGCTTCCCACTTGCTCCAGCAGGTTAGTGGGGGAACATGTCCCATACCAGAAGAAAATTCTGATGCTCTCCTTGTGCCAGCCAGAGAGAATAGAAGGAGGGTGGAGCCAAGAATCTGTGCACTCCCTACATTCCCTGCCCATCTTTTCCAGTAGGAGCAGTCAGAAGGCATCTAGTGCCTGTTTATATCTATGAACCCTCACTCGATGCCTGGGTAGCCTGCACAGCAGAACAGTGGAAGACTTTACCTCCATCTTACTCCTTGTGTGGGTGTGTAGTCCAAATCATAATCTATCCCATAAGCAGCCTGTCCTCCCAGAAGCACAAGCATCACTCCCTCACCTCAGTGAGCATAACAAAATTCTTGTATGGGGACAACTGTCCTCCATGTCAACAGAGTGGATGACTCCACTAAAGTCTGCTCTGTAGCACGTGGCTTTGTGATTGAATGGTTTGGGTATGTGTGTAATAGGGCCCCCTCTGCTGGGTGGGGATTTATCAGGTGGGAACTATTAACCCAGGGGAGGAACTGCTCTTGAGGAGAGGATAGGATACGTCTACATAGCAGAGTTATTTTGGAATAACTAACGTTATTCCGAAATAACATTGTGCATATGAACACTGCCAGCCTTTATTTCGAAATAAAGTCGAGCTGGCGGACTTCTTAATCTGGCTTCTGTAACCCTCATTTTATGAGGAGTAAGGGAAGTCGAAGGAAGAGTGTTCTTCCTTCCACTTCCTGCTGTGTAGGCGGCGCCAAAAGCTGAACTAAGCTATTTCAACTTAAGCTACGCAATTGACGTTGCCGAAGATGGGTAGCTTAACTCGACGTTAGCCCTGCTGTGTAGACATGCTCATAGAGCGCTACACTTAGGCAGCTGATCTTTGTTTCTGCTGCTGTATGGACACAATGAGCTCACCACTGCAGTGTGGCATCGCAGATCAATGCATCCAGGCCATTATGTCGTGGAGATTCATTCTAGTGCCTGAGCTCATGTGATAACTCCCCGTATGTCTAATTGTTTTTTTACAGTCCTAAGCCTGAGAACAAGGGTTCTCCCAGGTCCCTCCCCAGCCATGTACAAAAGGAGATTAATGTAAATGAGGCCAGGTGGACAAAAGTTCTTTGCTCCTCCTACTATTTCTGAATTGTCATTTCTTCCTGATAAATCTGCAGGTTCTCTTGTTAAATGGCTCTCAGCCAGTGTAGCTTGGATGACTTCACACTCTGACGTGACTGCTAGGGAAGGAAAATTACACATGGCTGTGTTGTATGGGCCAGGGGTAGAACAGAGGGAATCTCTCCCTCTCAATTCCCAGTATCTCTGCGATGTAGTCAGCAGTTCCTTATATGAAATCTGAGCCCAGACAAGAGCTTAGGGAGAACCTATGCAATGAAACTAGGCAGCACAGGCTATGTTTAAGCAGTCTGGGAGCTAGAGAGACAAGCAGATCATCAGGGATTTGTCTGACTCTAGTGGCTTGAAAAAAAGAATCCTGTTTATATTCATTATCGTCCAGAACTGTTCCTCTGCCAGCACAAAGGACACCGCATCTTCTTAGCACCCGTCTCAGTGATAAGCAGGGGCCTGCCAAATGCACCCTCATGTACATTAAGGCCTCAGGGTGACTTGAGGGTGTGGTTTTATCAGAGTTCCTGTGCACAGGCTAAATATGCCACACACATTAGAGAGGAGTTCATATGACACCTTTTTTAAAAGGAGCACTATGGTGTGCTACAGGGATGAATGGCTCAAGAGACCCACTAAACAGCCAGCACTACTCCTCTCCACCCATCTCACATGGCCACAATGAATAAGGGCAAGATTTTGCATATAAAATGTATGTCCTATTTCCTCCATTCTCCCTTGCAGCTGAGAACTCACGATCCCATTCTGAGAGGTGATGATCGTCTACAACATTCAGGTCAGCCATGAGGAGCTGCAGAGGCTCAGGAGTGCCCAGGATATGGCCCCCAATTGGCAGGGTCTGGGAGCAGCAAAGAGATGAGGAATAGGACTCTCGGGATTGTTTCCTGATTCAAGTCTCCCATAAAAAAAAAAATCTACAGTAACCTACCAGCCAAGCTAAAAGGACATACTTTGGATTTTGAAAACAACTACAACTCAGCCAAAGGATCCTCATCCTTAATGAGTTTAATGGGGGTTAGTTAATTTAGATGCATCCTAATCTGACAGCATGGTCATGCTGCTGTCAGATGGGAATACACACATGCTTGTATTTTGCCAAATGGCTCTGAATCCTGATTCAGTTCTCTGACATTACAGTTGTTATGCAGGTATCATATTACCTCATGCCAGGCATCTCTAGGTACCTGAAATCCTTGAATGTAGAGGTCAAATCCAAACCTGCATATTATCTGCAAGGTTCCCGGTGCTAAGTGCTTGGGGACCTTTTGTGCTCTGCTGCCTGTCTCCCTTTTATTTATTTTAAAAAAGAACACCCTGTATGTGGTTGCATAAGGTTTGTTGTGATGAGATCTGCAGCAAAACAAGCAAACTCACCTGGGGGCCTGATCCAAAACATATTGAACTCTATGGAATGCTTCCTATTAAATACAAGGGGCTGCAGCCCAGGCCAAACAAGTTCCCCTTCTCTCCCCTCCCGCCCCCACACACAAAAAAACATTCCTTAGATTTGTCAAGCACAAGAGATTGGGCTCAAAGTAATTGAAGATAATTGAGAAATTAATGAAGGCTTAAGCAGCCTTCTTTAGGGATCTCAAAATTTAAATAGTGACATTCGGGGGGGGGGGGGGAACCCAAATCAGTCCATGTCTAAAATAAGCATGCAATGTCGGGCTTTAATCCTTCATATACTTATGATTGTGAGTAACTACATGACGGTAGCCTACTCATGTGGAAAATTACTCAGGTGCATAAAAACTTTTGCAGGACCAAAACGCTAGGTGCTTATTTTTGGAGATATGCCCTTTCAAAAGACTGTGGTTGTGGGGTTCTGTAATGTGATCATCTTATTGATCCATGTCATAACCTACCCATATGATGTCTAAAAAATAAAAATTCCTATGAAGGGATCCTTTGGGGCAGCTGTTTCGCTATAATTCACTCCTTATTTGAGATGGTGATTTTGCAGGTGACCTTGTATGCACTAAAATCACTGCAAAGATTCGAGCTCCTCTTGTTAGCACTCCATTAACTCCTCTCCTTTTGTGTTTCTGAGACAAGATTTGGGATACATTTTTTTTGGTTTTCTATTCCATCCTATTCACTCTCCCACAATATCATTTATTACTTGCATGGCACTAACAGTGCCTTAGATATGGATGTAGAGAGATGACTGCGAAATTAACCCAGACCAGTTGTGTCAAAAGCAGCAATGGTAACTCCTGTATTGCCTGTGTCACTGAGGATGCTGTTGCATGTGAAATGGCAGTTGCTGATCACAGACAACCATTAATTGCTCCCATGGAAACCAATAGTAACAGTCCCATTGAACAGAGAAAAAGTAGTATTGGGCCCATATTTCTGGTCTTTCCTTTATGAAGCAGAAAATAATGAACATAATTAAAGCAGGCTGCAGACAGTGTCTCACGCTTTCAGACTCCTGGTGTATCTGTGCTGCTGACTGTTACACAGCATATCTCTGACACAGGATGCAGGTGGCATTGACTGCTGAATAACTTCCTAACGCTGGAAAGAACTGACTGTGTCTCTTTGCAGCATGGTACGAAGAATCTGATTGTCAATGGTGCTGAGCACTGACAACATCAGCGGGAGCCCGTGGGAGTTTTGTGGGGCTCATTAAATCAGATCTTCTGTAAGTTTCTATAACAGGGCTAACCTTGTATAGCCCTTTCCAGTTCTGGGTATAAACACAGGAGAAAGTGTTGTTTTTAGACCAATAAGTATTTAAGGGGAACAATTTAAAAGGCCAGTTTGGTGCCCTACTCCCACTGATCATCAATGGGAATTGGATGCAAAACTGGCCTCTTTGCCTTTGAAAATCTCCCCCTAAATATTTTACAAAAATACAGCTATGTAGGACCAGATTTTCAAAAGAGCTCAGCTCCCATTTAAGCACCTAAATAAGTAAGTATATTTTTAAAAGAACTCAGCAGGTTGGGGGCAGGTTAAGCACCTACTCAGCCTCCACCCTGACACATTTTCTAAAGCAGAGGTTGGCCAGCCACAGTAATATCCCAGAAGAATCCACTAGAATTGTGGATGCCTTTTCCCTCAGCGAGGCCTGATTTGTTGTGATTACATTTAATACCCAGTGCAAAGGGAATGGATGAGAGAGAAAAAAAAAAAAAAGAGAAAAAAGGGAAATGCATGCACATGGTGGCAAAACAGCCTGGAGAATCTCATAAACTGGAGAGGTTTTGGAAGGATGAGACTGGCCACTAGCAGACAATTTTTCTCTCATCAGTGATCTTTAACTTTTTTCATTTCCAACTGAGCACTACCTCTATCTGTGGATTTTAAACTTTTCCCTTCCTTCCCTTTTGTATGAAGATTCCCAGCTGCTAAAAGAACGCTAGTAACTTGCATTATTTCTCTGTCTCCTTCCACCAAGCCCCACCACTAACACCATTCAAATGAGCTGGCCTTTTCATAATAATTAGCTCACAATCATGCTGGCAGTGATTGTGCAATATAGATAGGCTTGGAAAGATTAGATTGGTATTGGTAAATGTCGGCAAACATTTATTTTGCTACACAGGCACAAACTGATAAAAATATTTCTATCTATAATAACCTAAACGTACAGATAGGCAAGAAAGAAAAATTCTGCTTGGGAACTTACAGTTTGATTTAATACTATTTGCTTTGTATATTTTGACACATGCTGTTAATGATCTGAATATTGATGGCTATAAAGCTTAAACTTTTTGAATCTCAGCTACTACCATTATATAGTTATTGTCTGACCACCCCCTTATTTCTGTGAAAATTTAAATTGATAAAAATTGAAAAAATGCTTACCACCCATCATTTTACATGACTGTAAATATTTAATTTGGAAAAAAAAAAAAGAATAAAATGCTCAAAAATTAACACGGATATTATCCATCAAAATTACAAAACAAAATAAAAATCTAACACAGTATTGCACTTCCTCTGTATTTTTACACACACACACACACACACACACACACACACACACACACACACACACACACACACACACACACACACACACACACAGTCTGTAACAACTCTCTAATTTCAGCATATGCATCGTATCAGCCAGATCCATTGAATTTATTTAAGGTGGCATTCTGGGTTGGACAGCCAAATTTTGAGGATGTGTTGCTTGAGGAATGGTAGCTGCAGGCGTGATGTCTGCAAAAAATGTAATGGTGTTGCTAGCCTTGTGGGGAGAGGTTTGAGCTCATGAGGTAGCTAGCACATCTTTAGAAAGGGTTGGGGTATGCCAGCCTCAGAGCTGAACTTCGAGTGCTAGTGACCATGCTAGAATGTGTACAAGAACGACCCTTGACACACAAACAGCTTGTCTGATCAGATTCTTTTGGGGCGCTGCACCAGAAAACCCCTCCATTTATCAAGCAGTTCTATCCTAAAAGCCTCCTGCATCACTTCCTCCTTTCTTCCCTCCTTCACAACCGCCTGGGGAAAACCAGGATCTGACGCTTCGGAGAGACCTCAGTTTAAAAACCATAAATCACACTAAGCGCCGCTGTGGTTTACCTTTTCTCGTCATGTCTGTAAGATGTGGCGGTCCGGCCACTGGTCCAAATAAACATCTTAGAGGATTGCCCAGTGCTGCCTTTTCTTACTGTGGAGTTCTTGGAGGGATGCCGGAAGGACCTAGAAGGAGAGAGATAGTCTTTGTTACTATTCATTTGAAACACACCAGACCATGTTGTGTCCATCATGCTAAGTTCCCGGGCCTGGATTCCTATCTGGTCCAAGGAGGTAGGCCTTCTGATTATTTACGGTGATATGTAAAATAACAGAGATGCCCTTTCTGTTCCCTTCTAGGAGCTTTGCTCGACAAAGTTATCTTCTACTTTTCTCTCTCTCGTTTATTTGTTTTGCTAGTACTGGCTCACATCAGAGATAAGACGTTTCATTGCCTGTGCTTTACAGCCTGGACAAAAGCTTGCTTTCCTGTTGGATCACCCTGATGAACACACTTTGGAAAATGAAAACTTCACCTTGGAGTGAACTCCAAGTGCGGGCTAAACAATATGCTGGGATCTTTTGCTGCTCCCCTCCTTTTGCCTGCATTTCCCTGGCTCAAGACCTCTTGATACATTTGTTTTAAGCAGCCATAGATTTTAAATAATTATGTGAGCCCACAGTATATTAAGAAAGCATTGATCTATCACCAGACTCATAGTTAAATCTAACTGCAGTTACAGTCCCTCTCCCAGCTGGCATTCTGATTGGCGCTGCTTGAGAGAATCATAGCAACTGGACCAGGTGCTCCATCGATGCATGCAGAATAAATGTTGAGGACAGTTTGTTTTCCTTTTTCTATTGCTCACATAATGGATTAACTCTTTGATCTCCAGGATTCCTTGCTGGCCCTTAGGCATTTATGTAATCAACATAAGATCAGGTTAAGACCAAACACAGGCTAATCTTTCTGGTGAAAGTCTCTGCCAGCATTTTTGCCTTTTCCCCAGTTCATCAACGTGATCTATAATTAAGAGGTTATGTATCTTTGTTTCAGCTTATTATGGGCTCAATCCTGCAACCCTAAATCAGTCAACACTTGCATTGTCTTTACTCCCAGGCAAAACTTGCCTGAGTAAAGACAGCTTTACAGCCCTGGGAGCTATTGATTCTTTTGGAAGTGTATCTGACATCACTACTGACTTTCAAAGGATTTCAGATTTATTTCAATTCCTTTTCATGCAGGCAAATTATTGTTCCAAGCCTGCTTTGCTGATAGAATCTGAGAGGGATTTTGTTTTTTAAATGGCTCCAATTAGTTTCCTCTTATTCTCCCCTTAATCTGCACTCCCTCCAGCAAGTTCTCCCACTCTAACATTTGTGCTTTCTTTCATATCCCCAACCTCCGCCACCCTGGCACAATCTCCCACTTCATGTCTTCCACGTAGGCTCTGTCTCCGCCTCCTGCCATGGCTCCTTCCTACTGCCTTCTAATCAGTGGGTTCCCTAAACACTCCCCAAACACAACTACTGCTCCAGACTTTCTCTTTTGAAATGCTACTGCCATAGATTCTCAGAATTTAAGATTTAAAGACAAGAGAAATGTAAAGGGGTTTTGGTCTAGGGATTTCATCTGGACTGACTTCTCTCTTTTTAAAATTCATTTATGCCTAGGTTTGCCAGAATTCAATTTACTTTATAATTTTGATGGATATTTACTTCTAAGCATTTTATTTATCATCTAAATTTTCACTGTTTCACCAAATTTTATGCATTTAACATTTTTTATTGATTTAAATTGTCACAATGGTGGGAAATTGTGATGGTGGGGGGGTCAGACAATTAATGACAGTAAACACTGAGATTCAAAGAGTTAAAGCTTTATAACTATTAAAGCATAAATTGTCAACATCAGCTGTGAAAGTCCACAAAGTAAATATCCTTAAATTAATCACTATTAAGTTCAAGGAGAATTTTTCTTACTTTGCCTCTCTGTAAATTTTATTTCCCATCAATGGAAATATTTTTGTCACTGCATGAGCACCTGGTAAAAATCAATGTTTATCAACATTCACTAACAAAAATCTAATCCTTCCAAGGATAACTATATCTATATTTGCTTACATCCTTACAAACAGGTGACTTAAATGATGCTTAGCATCTCTGTAGATCAGGCCCTCAGTTGTAAAGTCTCTTTGGGCAGAGGCCATATCTCATTCCATGATTTGTAAAGCACCAGGTGCCTTTATTGCACTATGGAACAAGCCTCAATAACAAAAATGAAATAGTCTGGATTGTAAATGTCTTAATGTAAAAGCTTTTCATATCTCTGTAGCCATTCCCTTGCTCACTGAGAAATAACCTCGGCTGCTTGTGGTTTCCATTGAGAGTGTATAAAAAAAGAAAGTTATAATATCACCATCTACAAAGTCACACAAGCAGCTGATTCATGTATTTGTGTAGCAGTGAACCTGGGTGAATGCTCAGAATAGACAGATGGATTGATAGGGAAAAAATAGAGCTGGATCTGAGCTGAAATCCAACTTGGAGTGTGAGAGGGCTGGAATCCAAAACTGGATTGGGATCAGAATTTTACAGAGGGAACCCGATCTTGGTCAGGGGACAAACAAAAATCTTGGGTCTGTTAATGCCAAACGCTGCAAGATAGTGGTATGGAGCCTTGAAATTTGGAGAGAAAGAAGTCCTTCTCTCTAAAAACCACCACCAAATCATTCTGCCTCTTTAGCTCTTGGGGTGAAATCATATAATGCTACAATGTATATTAGTGAGTTGGCCTTTTGGCAAGTGCTTAGTGCCATACTGTTAGCATTGAGCACCTTCAAGCTCACACTTAAATTAATAAAGTCCATCTTTAACTCTGGGGCAGTGTCCCCTTTTTGTTCTGTGCAGAGAGGCTGACAGACTTGCTGGGACTCTGGGCAAAGTGGGAAGGAGGCAGCCCTGTGCTCCTAGGACAGCTATGGCCTGGTCCAGCCTGTTCTCAGCACCACCCAAAGCATGTGGTGCTGCCTTCCCTCCCCGCTCTCAGGAGCCTCTTACTGCTTCTCCCTCTGCTCTACCACTGCCTGGTGCCCTGGGCTACCTCCCCACAGCCATGGCACCTTTGGCTCCAGCCCCATGCTCTCTCCTCACAAGGAATCAAGCCAGACATGAGGCCATGCCTAGTACTAGCTGTGCAGCCCTCTGGAAAGTCAGACTCCTTGCAGTAGACTTCTCCTTCCTTGATTGGTGGCTGCCCTTTTATCAGGGTCAGCTGTGCCCTAATTAGCTGCAGCATGAGACCTTGAAATTTGGAGAGAAAGAGGGAGGCCCTTTTCTCTGTGGCAGCCTCCCCAGATTAATTTTAACCTTGTAGGGCCAGTGAGGAGCAGATGCCCTGTCACACAGTCCTCCTCAGATAGGATAAAGCATCCCCTCAAGTAGCTAGGCATCTTCTGATTCATCTAGTCAGAGTGAAGGCTATCAGCCTTCAAAATGGAGGTGGATGGCTACACTGCAGACAAGGGTGTATGAGAAGGATGGAGAGGTCTTTTTCTCTGGAAGAGTTTGAATGATTTCAGAGTGTTTCAGAATGCCAATGCCTTCGAGCTATCCATATGTGATATCATTAATGCTGCCTGCTTCATTAGCTGGGCAATCCAAGTCACCCTTCACTATTTAACAGATAATTACATGCCTAATCTTGTGTAAAATTGTAACACTAATGACATCACAGCAGCCACTCCAAAGGTCAGATGTAAGTGACTTGATTTGGTGTTTTCTTTAGCTGTAAGGGTCACCTATAAGTTATAATCCTTTCACAGGAACAATAGGGTGTGAAATCTTCAAGATCATTCTTCTGAGGCCCTTTAGGGGGAAAAGAGACATTTTACAGGAAGGAATTTGAATCTATCTTAACATATGCTGGTTCAGTGGTTTCGTTAGACAACATGTGCCTTTCCTTTACACTAAGCTTTCCCCCCCCCCCATCAAATTGGGCTGTGAATGTACAGGTACTATTAGAACAGCCCCACTAATAAAAGAAAATATTTTTTTCACACAACATATAATGAGACTGTGGATCTCTTTGCCACATGATACCATAGAGGCTTAGAATTTAGCATGATTCAGTGAGGGATATTTATATGGACGACAGCAATCTCCAAATTTATAAAATAGTACCCACTAAAAAAGAAAAGATTTGAAATTATATAATGCCTCGTGATCAGGTCTTAAAATAATCTCTCATTATTAGCATTTAGGAGAGACTTTTTTGTGGGACAGATTACCAAGATCAGACCACAGAAGCATTATCTTGTACTTTTCTCTGAAGTATTTAGTGCTGGCTACTCTAAGGCTGTGTCTACACTGGCGCGATCTCGCGCAAAAGTGGCCGCTCTTGTGCAAAAACTTGCTGCCTATCTACACTGGCTGCGTGTTCTTGCGCAAGTAAACTGACGTTCTAATGTATAAAATCAGGGCTTCTTGCGCCAGAACTCTGACGCTCCTGCTCAGGAAGAAGCCCTTTTTGGGCAAGAGCTCTTCCAGAAGAGGCCAGTGTAGACAGGCAACATGAATTTCTTGCTCAAGAAAGCCCTATGGTTAAAATGGCCATCAGAGCTTTCTTGCGCAAGAGAGCGTCTACATTGGCATGGATGCTCTTGCGCAAAAGCACATGCCAGTGTAGATGCTCTCTTCTGGAAGAGTTTTTGCACAAGAACTCTTCTGCAAAAGAGTTCTTGGGCAAGAAGCTGCCAGTGTAGATGTAGCCCAAGAGATCAGAAGGACTTTGAGTTTGATCCAATATGGTAATTTCTATGTTCCTATATCAATGGGGTTACTGTGGAGATTGGCAAGGGAGGCTATGTTTTGGTGTTTGTAAAATTCAACTGGTCCTTGGAAGCAAGGTTCCATTGTATTTAAATCACCACTGTTCAGGGGGCATGGTCTGAAGGAGCTCAAGATATACTGAGATAAGCAGTCTATCAACAGGATTACAATGGAGTCCAATCCCCACTGGTTACATTTTACATGTTACATTTACTCACTTTAGTGCCTTGCCTTTGCTTAGGCCAGGGGCAGACCCTAAGGGCCAGTACCCTCATGGTGAATAGCAGCATTCTCTGGGAGCAGTTCTGCTGATTTTCATGGCTCTACTTTGGCATAAGTAGATCTGGGTGAAATGTTTACTGGCAAATAGTAAATTTGCCAAAAGTGCATTTTAACAGGCACCAAAACTATTCATGAATTTGGGTTGATCTTGGCAAATACATTTTAACCAAAAAGAAACAAAAATCAGCAATGTTTTATTCAACGTTTTTTAAATTAATTGTTCCAACATTTGATTTTGAATCATGATATTTAGAAAATGTCGTTTCAACATTACGTACAAAATGTTTAATTCAACTTGAACACATTTTTGTTTTGTTTTTCATTTGGTGAGTGAAACCGAAAAAAAAATGGATTTCATTTTGAAAGGAATTTTTTTTTTGCCACTGCATTGAAAAAAACTCAATTATTTGCTCAGCTCTAGTAATAAGGCACTGTTTAACAGGAGTCAGAGTGGCAGAAGTAGGCCTCTGCTGCTCAGTTACCTGTGGAAAAAATGTTTCATATAAATGGCTTCAATTTTAGCCTAGAGCTGCATAAAGTGTTTTACTACAAATATGACTATGAAACAAAGTTGCTCCGTGCTGTCATTAGCTCCTCTAGCAAGAGGAAACAAAACACGGACAGGCAATGCTTGCTTTCTCTCAAGTGCTAGTATCAAGTCAAGAACATTAACTTTTTAGTTCACAGCTTTCAGATCTTTGTTTGTGGTCCTAGGGATGCAGCAAACTATCCACGTGTGATTTGGCTACTGCTGAACATGGGAGAGGCAATACAGCAGTTACACACAGTGTCCTCGCAGATGTGATTTCACTGGGCTGTAATTATTATATACTCATACTTCAAGGAAAATCTATGTCGAGTTCAGCAGTTTTTAATCCCCATTTAAATGGCGTGCACAGGTACAAACATACAAACAGACCTCAGAAGTAGAAAATAACTTCAGCTCATATTTTTGGGATAAAGATTCTGTGAAACATCTGTGGCTGCCTCCAGCTTCATTGTAGCCACTATATTGCATACCATAGCCCTTTGGCACGTCCAACTAGTGTCAGGGATGAAACTCAGATCTTCCTGCCTCGAAAACGTAGACTTGTACCACTTGAGCAAAAAGAATCGCTGTCAGCAGCACAGGATCTGTGACAAAGCCAAGCAGCTCTGAATTCATCCTTAGAGGGACACAGACATTCATTCTAATCAGGTCATGATAGCGTTTATGCACTAAAGCCTCTCTCCCACTCTTGCTGAAGTCAATGACAAAACTCCCATGGACTTTAACGAGGCAGGATTAAGTACTCACACTTCTACCATTTATTGTGACAGTAACTGGAAATAGATTCCTACTACAGCCCAAATTAATTCAACAGTACGCAAATACTTATTGCAACCAATAATAACCTGTACAGTGCTGTAAATTTACCTGATGCTTTTGATGATCAGGCAAAAAAGGATTTAATATAAAACAGCCAAAGACATGGTATCACAGTTCAGGGGAAGAGGTAGCAAGGAGAACAAGTCGTAAAGATTCCTGGGAGAACAGGGTTGGAGGTGCAGGAAAGAATGTGTTTGGTGGAATGGATGGGGGAAAATGTTTCAAGTGGAGAATGGGAACTGGAGTGGAAAGAAACAGTAAAGAGAGGGAACATGGGGAGTGAAAGGAAGAAGAAAATGAGATCAGAGAGGTATCTGGGGCCAAAGAAAGTGCAGGGGAGGGAGTTCAAGTGGATGCAGCAAAAGACAGAAAGGTGGGGGAGAGATTCAGTTTCTGGACACAGTTTTCAAATGCCTAAACCCAACTAACATTCTATCCAGTTCCTTTCAGAATTGCCAGGGCTGCTTCTAAGCCTCTTGGCTAAGAATAAGTGTAGTGTGATGTCAGTTTAATAAGTTCTCTCGTCTATCCTTCATATGGGACAGCAGGGAAGACAGACTCTGATTTTGGGGGTCACTTCCATCCTATACCTTTCTGGAAAATCGCACAGGCTCTTTTCCCACAAGAAACCCTGCCCAAAGTTCAAGCTATAAGTACAAAGATGTTTGGAGGCTGTTCTGATTTGATTTGTTCATCCAGCTCTTAATCTGATTATCATTTGTATAATAGGTGCCCCAGTATATATTGGGACTGACCTGGTGTCTGGATGGCTTCAAGATCAGTCGGCCCAAAAAAGGGTACTTTGGTTTCCCTCCTCCTCCTGGATGCACTGAGCATGGCTGCTCTGCCTTAGTGGAGGATGTGGCCCCAAAATGCTATTTGTGTGTGTACTTGCACAGACTCAAGGTCACGAGGGTCTCCTTAGCCTATGGAATACACTGGGAAAGTGACAAGGAGTAAAACAAGATTCTGAAAACTGACTGTGCCCCCTTCACTTCCCCATCACAGTTTATAAAGAACAATCCTACTGGTTGAGTATTCCCAAGACTTGTTTTGTTGCTGCAAGGCCCTTTCCACTGTTATTCTGGGAAGCAGCCCTGAAAATCATTAGATATCTCACTGGCATATTACGGAGGGCATTATATTCATGCCACATTCCTCCTTGGGTCATGGCTTTCTCTTTTCAAGGTAAGGTTTAAGTGTCTGCATGGGTGTCTTTTGCCTTGTATAGAACTGATGAAGGATAGTGCGGGTAATATTTTAGGAATGAGTGAGAGGCTGGTGTTTGTTTTTGAGGATTTCCTGCACTCAGGTTTCTGACAATAATAAGCTCTTTTGAGGCCTCAGTGGGCCATTTATGACATCAGTTCTCCTCACGGCATTTCAAATCTTGGATAATGGGAAATCTGCAAAAAGATCAGTGCTTGTGTTAATTTGATGCCATAGATGGCTCCTTGAGGTATTAAAAGGCCTGTGAAAATCATGTATCCACATAAAGATATTATCATTGAGCTGTTTGGGTTTGCCTGAATATAGCCATTTCCTGTATTATCCAGGGTATGAAATATTTATAGGCTCAGTCCTAATATTTCCCAACTGAAGAACTCTCACTTTTCTCCTAAGGGGAGTCTTCTTTGTCTCGCAAGACTTGAGGAGTTCCCTTAGCTCTCAGTTTAATCTTCTACTACTCCCTGGCCTTCACTCTGAGCTCTGCATTCATGATCCTTCCAACTGAAAAGGACTTCAGTAGTACCTCTTATTATGTGGACAGAATTATTATTAAGTGGGTGTGAGGTACTCAGTCTTCCTAGTGGCTTAGCAGTGTGCTTTTGCCATGTTCCTAGCCACAGGTACCCAGGGATAAAGCAAGAACCTGGAACCAGAAGTCAAATCCCACCCTCCCACAAACATAAGCTTTGAGGTATATTATCTGCAGAGATATGGACATTCAGTTCTGAGACACCAAGCAGGGAGGAAGATTGTTCAGGGTGAGGTATTAAAAAAAAGATAATAATCACAGAATCAGAGAGCTGGAAGAGACCTCAGGAGGTCATCAAGTCCAGCCCCCTGTCCAAGGCAGGACCAATCCCAAATAAATCAACCCAGCCAGGGCTTTGTCAAGCCAAGACTTAAAAACCTCTAGGGATGGAGATTCCACCACCTCTTTAGGTAACCCATTCCAGTGCCTCACCACCCTCCTAGTGAAATAGTTTTTCTTAATATCCAACCTAGACCTCTCCGACAGTAACCATTGCTCCTTGTTCTGCCATCTGTCACTACTGTGAACAGCCTTTCTCCATCCTCTTTGGAACCTCCCTTCAGGAAGTTGAAGGCTGCTATCAAATCCCCCCTCACTCATCTCTTTTGTAGACTAAACAAACCCAAATCCCTCAGTCTCTCCTCATAGGTCATGCGCTCCAGCCCCCTAATCATTTTGGTCGCCCTCCGCTGGATCCTCTCAATGCGTCCACATCCTTTCTATAGTGGGGGGCCCAGAACTGGACACAATACTCCAGATGTGGCCTCACCAGAGCCGAATAAAGGGGAATAATCACTGCTGTAGATCTGCTGGCAATGCTCCTCCTAATGTACCCCAATATGCCATTAGCCTTCTTGGCTACAAGGGCACACTGTTGACTCATATCCAGCTTCTCATCCACTGTAATTCCCAGGTCATTTTCTGCAGAACTGCTACTTAGCCATTCGGTCCCCAGCCTGTTTGGGATTCTTCTGTCCCAAGTGAAGGACTCTACACTTGTCCTTGTTGAACCTCATCAGATTTCTTTTGGCCCAATCCTCTAATCTGTCCAGGTCACTCTGGACCCTATCCCTGCCCGCCAGCGTATCTACCTCTCCCCCCAGCTTAGTGTCATCTGCAAACTTGATAATAGTGCAATCCATCCCCTCATCCAGGTCATTAATAAAGATGTTGAACAAAACTGGCCTTAGAACCAATGCTTGGGGCATTCCACTTGAAACTGACTGCCAACCTGACATCGAGCCGTTGATCACTACCCGTTGGGCCCGACAGTCTAGCCAGCTTTCTATCCATCTTACAGTCCATTTATCCAATCCACATTCCCTTAACTTGCTGGCAAGAATATTGTGGGAGACTGTATCAAAAGCTTTGCTAAAGTCAAGGTATATCACATCCACTGACTTTCCCATATCCACAGAGACAGTTACCTCATCATAGAAGCTAATCAGATTGGTCAGGCAGGACTTGCCCTTCATGAATCCATGTTGACTATTCCTGATCACTTTCCCCTCTTCCAAGTGCTTCAAAATGGATTCCTTGAGGATCCCCTCCATGATTTTTCCAGGGACTGAGGTAAGGCTGACAGGTCTGTAATTCCCTGGATTGTCTTTCTTCCCTTTTTAAAAGATGGGCACTACATTTGCCTTTTTCCAATCTTGTGGGATCTCTCCTGATCTCCACGAGTTTTCAAAGATAATGGCCAAAGGCTCCACAATGACACTTGCCAACTTCCTCAATACCCTGGGATGCATTAAATCTGGGCACATGGATTTGTGTATGTTTAGCTTTTCTAAATAGTTCCTAACTTGTTCTTTCCCCACCAAGGGCTGTCCACCTCCTTCCCATACTGCATTGCCTAGTGCATTTGTCTGGGAGCTGACCTTGTCTGTGAAGACAGAGGCAAAGAAATCATTGAGTACTTCAGCTTTTCCCACATCATCTCTCACTAGGTTACCTCCCTCATGCAGTAAGGGCCACACACCCTCTGGCTATGTCTACACTGCCACCCTAGTTCGAACTAGGTGGTTAATGTAGGCATGATCTGTAAATGAAGCCGGGATTTAAATATCCCGGCTTCATTTGCATGTTCGGTGGCGCCATTTTTAAATGCTCAGAGTTGAACTACCTGCCCGCTCACACACGGCATGGACTAGGTAGTTCGAATTAAAGCTCCTAATTTGAACTACTGTTATTCCTCCTGCAAGGAGGTTTAACGCAGTTCAATTAGAGCTTTAATTCGAACTACCTAGTCCATGCCGCATGTAGCCGCGGCAGGTAGTTCAACTACGGGCATTTAAAAATGGCGCCAGAACATGCAAATGAAGCCCGGGATATTTAAATCCCGGCTTCATTTGTAAGTTCGAATGCCTACATTAGCCACCCTAGTTCGAACTAGGGTGGCAGTGTAGACATACCCTCTTATTGCTAACATGCCTGTAGAAACCTTTCTTGTTATCCTTCACATCTCTTGCCAGCTGCAATTCCAATTGCGCTTTCACCTTCCTGATAACTCCCCTGCATTTTTTAGCAATATTCCGTAATTTAGCAAATATAACCCGTGGGTTATATTCGTTTTTACAAACCCCGCATCCCTCCATGGGGTATATTCGGGTACGAGGTATATAGGGTTTTTTTACTCACCAGCAGTTTTTTTTAACTCACCGGAGGATGGTGGTTCCTGCTCCCTTGCCCCTTCCTGCGGCTGCGGAGGAACCAGGGGGATAAGTGCTCCCACGCCCAGGGGCTGGAGGCTGGTGGCTGCGCAGGAACTGGGGCAGTGAGTGGCTGGCTAATTTCCCCCTACTCCCCGCACCAGAATTAGCAAATATACCCCTGGCACAGAAAAGTATTGTATACCCTGCGGGTTATACTCGTGTGTGGGGTATACACATTTTTTTAACTGAAATAGAAAAAACCGTGGGGTATATTCAGGTGCGGGTTATATTTGGGTGCAGGGTATATTCGCTAAATTATGGTATTTATACTCCTCCCTAGTCATCTGTCCAAGTTTCCACTTCTGTACGCTTCCTTTTTGTGTTTAAGCTCACCCAGGATGTTCCCGGTAAGCCAATCTGGTCACCTAACATATTTGTTTTTCTTGCTGCGCACCGGGATGGTTTTTTCCTGTGCCTTTAATAAGGCTTCTTTAAAATACTGCCAGCTCTCCTGGACTCCTTTCCCCTTCATGTTAGCATCCCAGGGAATCCTGCCCATCAGTTCTCTGAGGGAGTCAAAGTCTGCTCTTCTGAAGTCCAGGGTGTGTATTTTGCTACTCTCCTTTCTTCCTTTGGTCAGGATCCTGAAATCTACCATCTCATGATCACTGCTTCCCAGGTTGTCACCCACCTCTACTTCCCCTACTAATTCCTCCCTGCTTGTGAGCAGCAGGTCAAGCTGCACATGGCCCCTGGTTGGTTCCTTCAGCACTTGTACCAAGAAGTTATCCCCAACATTCTCCAAAAACTTCCTGGATTGTCTGTGTACTGCTGTATTGGTCTCCCAACAGATGTCAGGGTGATTAAAGTCGCCCATGAGAACCAGGGCCTGCGATCTGGAAGCTTCTCTCAGTTGTCCAAAGAAAGCCTCGTCCATCTCATCCACCTGATCCGGTGGTCTATAGCAGACCCCAAGCACAACATCACCCCTGTTGCTTCCACCTCTAAATTTAACCCATAGACTCTCAACAGTCTTTTCTCCCTCTAAATACTGGAGCTCCGAGCAATCATACGGCTCTCTTACATACAGTGCAACTCCTCCTCCTTTTCTCTCCCGCTTGTTCTTCTTGAACAGTTTATACCCTTCCATGACAGTGCTCCAGTCATGCAAGTCATCCCACCAAGTCTCCGTTATTCCAATCAAATCATAGTTGTTTGACTGGGCCAGGGCTTCTAATTCTTTCTGTTTTATTTCCCAGGCTTCTTGCATTTGTGTACAAATTCCTTAGATAACCAGTTGATCGTTCTACCTTCTCATTCTGAATCAGGGGTTCTCCTTTGTTGCTCGTTCCTCCTTGTGATTCTTCCCGGTGTCCGACTTCCTCACTTACTTCAGGGCTTGGGTCACCATCCCTCAACGAACCTAGTTTAAAGCCCTCCTCACTAGGTTTGCAAGCCTGCATGCGAAGATGCTCTTTCCTCTCTTGGTTAGGTGGATCCCATCTCTTTCTAACAATCTTTATGCCCAGAACAGAGTCCCATGGTCAAAGAAACCAAAGCCCTCTCTCCGACACCGCCTGCGCAACCACGCATTTACTTCCTCAAGTTGACAATCCCTACCCGGACCTTTTCCTTCAACCGGAAGGCTGGACAAGAACACCACTTGCGCTTCAAATTCCTTGATCCTTCTTCCCAGAACTACATAATCTGCTGTGACCTGCTCAAAGTCATTCTTGGCCGCATCGTTAGTTCCTACATGGAGAAGCAGGAAGGGGTAGCGATCAGAAGGTTTAATCACTTTCGGAAGACTCTTGGTCAGATCCTGAATGCGAGCTCCCGGTAGGCAGCACACTTCTCGAGATTGCAGGTCTGGCCGGCAGATGGATGACTCAGTCCCTCTTAGGAGGGAGTCCCCGACCACCACTACCCGTCTTCTTCTTTTGGGGGTGGTGGTTGTGGAACCCTCATTCTTAGGACTACGCATTGCATGCCTTCCAGTAGATGATGTTTCCTTCCGATTTCTTCCCTGAGAGGTCCCTGCCAAAGCATTCTCCATCAGAGTGCCTGTGGAGAAAGCCTGATAGTGGTTACTTACCTCTACAGGAATGGGGAATACCGGAGTTGGCCGCCTTCTCCTTCTAGAGGTTACATGCTGCCAGTTTGTTGCTTGTTCCTCCTCGTGATTCTTCCTGGGAGACTTCCTTATCCTGTACTGCCCTGACTGGCTCTTCAGCCTGCTGTACCTGCAGGATTAAACGCTGCCTTCTATTGAGGAAGTCTTCATCCTCTCTGATAGAATGTAAGGTCAATACTTGGGCCTCAAGTCCTCTAATTGTTTCTTCCAAAATGGTGACCAGCTTGCACTTAGTGCAGATGAAATCCCTTCTTTCTTCTGGGAGGAAGACAAATATGGCACATGCTGTGCAGGTAACAACAGCAGAGCTATCACCATCCATACCTGCCTTCCTTCTGAGAGATTCCTCAGTTGTTATTCAATGCCTCCTTGAAGGGAAAGAGTGTAGTGAAAAGATGTTAAAGAATGGCGAGTGTATCTCACCTCCTTCCAAACTCCCCTCAAACAATGAGGTTTACAGGATCTTTCAAAAAAGGGGTTTATTTTCAAAAGATTCCCATCTAAACTGCCGGGGTTTTTTTCCGAAAAAACCCTGTTTTGAAAAAAAGCGGCAGCCGCCATTATGCAAATGAAGTGCAGGATATTTAAATCCCGGCTTCATTTGCAATATCAACGTGCCTAATTTACATCCCTTTACTGAAAAAGGGATGTAGTCTAGATGTACCCTAAGAGAGAAACGATTGCATTGTATACCAGAGCAGCAAGAACAAAGACTCACCTAACCTGTAAGCATATAAAATCAGTGGCATTCAGGCTGTTATGATAGAGTTCATGGGAAGAAAGGTTTCAGGAGGTAGTATTTGTTAGAAAATCCCCCCAAAGTTACATGGGTCAAAATACCTGCTCTTCCTGCAGGGCTTTATACTAATATCAGCATTTGTGGAGCTGGTTCTATTTGAGGTCATTACCAAAAATAAATACTACAACGAATCAGGGATGCAGAGGAACAGAAGTAAAGCCAGCATGATCTAAGAAGAACAGCTATAAAGCAACTAGCTAAAGGAAATGCATCTGTATTAGTGGAAGACAGCTACCACTTAGGGAACATTTAACGCCCCGGCAGCAGTCATACTAAATTGTGCAGTGGCGCAGGCAGTATCAAACGGCGTGACTCTACTTTAGTGCCAGCATGTACTGTAGAGTAACCAAATGGTACAGAGTGAGAACAGGAGAACTCAGTGCAAGACAATGACCTACATAAATAGCTCTTATTTATCTGCAATATTTTACGAGCAACAATGCTGAATACTGACGAAAGCAACTGGCAAGTGACAGTTTACAGAACTCCACTGATATGTACTTGTAGAAGATCTCCTGGTTTACCATGTAGATTGCCCCTTACAAATATACCTATACATTTTCTAGCTATCGGATTTGTTCTTTAGTGGAAGAAGCTGGGGTTACCTCTCCAGCACGTCTCATGACAAGTGGCACTAAGAGGTGCCTTACTAGCAAGTGTTCCTGTCCATCATTAGAGCCTGAAAATCCCACCTCAGAAGTGTGAGAGATGGTCAGTGTTATGGTGGAGAAAGATGGGTGCAATCAGTAAGGTAATGCTGCCGCTGAGAAGAGTTTAAGAAGGTTGATGTGGCTGTCCTATGACTTTTGCCCTTTTCTCTGCCCTCCTCCTCCACCTTCCTAAGGTATGGTTCTCAGCCCTCCAATGGGAGATCCCACAGAGTCAAAGAGACTCTCTGTTTGAAATGTGGTGTGCAACATGACTCACAAGGCATGAGGGGCCATCATTATGAGAGTGGAGTTAGCTAGCTACAGAAAACAAGAGGAATTTGTTTTTTAAACAAGGCAAAATATCTTTTCACTTGAACTTACTGTCTATAATTTTTGCTATGAATATTTCATTATTACAGGTTGAATTGGCTACATTGCCGGAAAAGGGAGGATGCTAAGACCAGACTCAGCAGAAATGAGGGATGAAAATTTAAATATCCGCGGTATTTGCATTTACATGGCTGCCGCTTTTTCGGCTCGGGCTTTGCGGCAAAAGCGCCAGTCTAGACGGGGATCTTGCGGAAAATAAACCCTTTTCCGCAAGATCTCTTATGCCTACTTGAAAGATTTGCAATTGCGACTGGTCTCATTAGCATCCCTTTTCCGAAAAAGGGTGCCAATGTAGACACAGCCCTCTAGTCTGGCACTCTTGGGACCTGACCAGTGCCGAACCATAGAATTTGCCAAACCACAGAAGGTCAATATTGTCTAGCAGCATTACCAACACTCCATACTCACACACTAGGGAGTCCTTCATTTTCCATTGGTGCATTAGATACCCACATCTACCATGGTTGGTTCAAATTCAGTTCAAGGTTGACCAAGATGCCTATGGAAGATCAAACCAAGCAACCTTCTGCATGGGATCTGGAATAAGGTGCTTATTGTTTAAGTCTTGTTTAGCCCAGTCTGCTTTCCAAGCTTCCTTTTGATCACAGCTCGATTGCATGAGGCTAAATGAATACGCCCAGAAAGGCCTGCAGGACTTAAGATGTTGCAGGAGGAAGAGGTGTTGTCATGGTCTTAGTGAACAGTCAGAAGAGGAATAGAAGAGAAGGAATAGGAATAATAATAAGAATTTCTGTTGATATCCCAACCAGTGCCCCAAATGTTAGTATCACTGGGTAGTTTTTGGTATGATCCTTCTCTGGAGAATTACACTGGTCCAGACTTGCTGGGCCCCTGGGCAAGATGGGTGTGTGTGGAAGGCTCTGAACTCCCCAAAGGGGCAGGGCTTTGAGCAGAAGGGGCAGGTCTAGGGGCAGCCAGCGCTCAGCACTGCCAGCAGCGTGCCACATCATGGTACCCCCCCAACCCCAGACAGGCTCAGAGCTGCCTGGAGTATGATGCGTGGTGCTCCAGCGGTGATTTAAAAGGACTGTGGCTCTGGCCACTGCCGCTCCTGCAGCAGCAGCAGCTGTGAGCCCCAGGCCTTTTGAATTGCTGGGCCCCAGGGCAATTGCCCTATCAGCGGGCCTGTATCGGTCACCATTACTTAATATATCAGTGACCGTGAGTTCTTGGACCAACTACCATGGCTATGTCTAGACTGGCATGATTTTCCGCAAATGCTTTTAATGGAAAAGTTTTTCTGTTAAAAGCATTTACGAAAGAGCGTTTAGATTGGCACGACGCTTTTACGCAAAAAGCACTTTTTGCGGAAAAGCGCCCGCGCTAATCCAGACGCGCTTTTATGAAGAAAGCCCGATCGCCATTTTAGCCATCGGGGCTTTTTGTGCAAAACAATTCTGGGTTGTCTACACTGTCTCTTGCGCAAAGCATTTGGCGCACGAGGGCTTTTGCCCAAAGCAGGGCGTCATTGTATTTTATAAGAAGCACTGATTTTGTACATTACAAAGTCAGTACTCTGAAATTCAAGCGACCAGTGTAGATAGGCAAGTTTTTCCAAAAGCAACTGCTTTTGCGGAAAAACTTGCCAGTCTAGACACAGCCCATATGTTTCCAAAATGACCAATAACAGAGGGATTGCTGTGTAAGTAGGAGCTGAGGAATCCTGGATTCTATCCATTGCTCTGCCTCTGGGGATGTTTGAACTGTAATCATGGGGGGTGACTGTCACTCCAGTTGATTTACCTGAGCTAGCTATTTCAGGTACTGGAGCAGCGAAGCTACAGCAGCTTATGTGGCTGGTCCAACAGAAGCATGTTCTGCCACAGCTTCACTCTTCCGGTCCCCAAGCTAACTAGATTAAAGCTAGCTTCATTATGTCTACACGAGCAGCACTCACACCCTCTGACTACGCTATGGACATACCCACTGACTTGCTGAGTGACCTTTAGCCAGTTATTGAATGTCTCCAGGTCTCAGTGGACTCCTCAGTAGAATGGTGACAATCTTCTTCCTCTGTCCTTGTGGGGGGCAGTTTGTGGCACCTTGAGGTGAACGACTCAAGAAAAGTCAGGACTTTATTATTCTCATCATCTGGTGATGATGAGTTTGCAGTCTCAGCATGCGGCAATCACATCTCTTGGTGCACTGCAGTCAACGGGGATTGTTGTCTCTGGGGAAGAGCCGGGGATAATTGTCACCTCTGCCTGTCAAAACTCAGTAAACATTTTTAAGCTTTCTGTGCCCTGTCAATTGTAAACAAATTTGCATTTACGTAGGCAGTGACATGTTGGACAAGCACTATATTCATCGTTTCAAATGCTCCCAGGGTGCCAGGAGGACAGGGGCCCCATGTAAAGTGGTCCAGCTTTGTGTTGTGTGTCCAGTAGCAGCAGCAACAGGCTGGACTCCCCACTGTCTTCATAGCCCACAGAACCCCACTGGGACTTGAGTGGAGAAGCCTGAGGTTTTAATCTAACCCTAACAGAGAACTACATTAAGGAGGAAGGATGTTGAAGGCAACAATGGTGGAACTTAGGGTTGGGATTGGTCCTGCCTTGGGCAGGGGGCTGGACTTGATGACCTCCTGAGGTCTCTTCTAGCTCTATGATTCTATGATTCTAACTTCATGTTTAATTGTTCGAGTCACACAGTCCCCGTTTGAATCTTACCGGCATGACCAGCATTGTCACATATAAACAGGGGAAGGATGGAAAGGAGGGGACATGGCACAGGCCAAATAAAATCTGTGGTTCTTTCTGGCATCAGTCCTCCTTTTCCATCTTAAACCAGAACCTAGATTGGTGGTCATTTCCAGCTCAAGCTCTATGCCGCAAGCAGTCTTCATTCTATTTCTCAGGGCCAAAAAAACCTTCTCTAGCCTGGCTTTCCTGGACATATAATTGGCCAGATTTTCAGAAGAGCTTAGCTCCTGTTTGGACACCAGATTTTCCAAAGAGTTAGGATGCACTTTGGGAGTGGGTTATCTGTGAACATAGGTTCATGCGTGTCACAAGGAGGGCTACTGGGAGCTGCATGCTGTTGAAAATCCATCCGTATGTAGGTGCCTACATTGGAATTGAGCTCTTTTGTGTATACTGTATAATTGTCTTGGAAGTGATATGTTAAAGGGATATGTTTAACCTCATGATTAGCTCTTTACTATATGCACACAGGGGGTAGGGGAGATGACAGAATTGCAGGGCCCATGGGCAAGCTGGGTGGCTCTGTGCTCCTAGAAGGGGTGGGGACAGGCCTCACCAACTAGCCCTTAGCACCACCCAGGGTATGTCTACACTACAGCTGTCCAACAAAACCTGAGTTACGTCCACACTGCAATCGTGTTCTTCCGAAAGTAAATTGAAAGAACAGAGGAGTTTTCCCGGTGTTGGTAATTCTTTTTCTACGAGGGAGAAGCCTTTTTGCGAAAGAGCTCTTTTGGAAAAAGGCATGTGTGGACGAGGAAGAGGGAGTTCTTTCAAAAGAAGAGGAAAGAGGAAAAAGCACAGCTGCCTCGGTGGCCACTCTGTCCATAGCAATCACAGCTTAAATGCGAGATAGCATCCACACTGAATGGATACTATCTTTCGAGAAAGCAGATCGCTTTTTTGATGCGCTTTTGTATATGGACGCTGTCTTTCGGAAGACGTTTTTTCTGAAGGTCTCTTCTGAAAAAAGGTTCTTCCGAAAGAAGCCTGCAGTCTAGACATAGCCCCAGAGCATTCTGCCTGGGGCTCTGGTGACGATTTAAAGGGCCTGGTGCTCCAGCTGCTGCTGCAGTAGCAGTGGCAGCAACTGGGAAACCTGGCCCCCTTGAATTGCTGGGACCTGCCCGCTTTCCGCCAGTGGGCCTGGATAGACAGGAATAACTATCTCAGGTCCCCATTATTGTACATATCTGAGCTGCTCAATCCTTCATGCATTTATCTTCACAACAGTGCAGTGAGATAAGGAAGTTCCCTTTTACAGAAGGGGAACTGAGGCCCAGAGTGGCTGTGTGACATGTCCAAGGTCACAGAGGAAGTCTGTGGCAGAGCAGGGACTTGAACACCTTTCTTAGAAATCTAGGCTTATGGCCTAATCACTGGACCATCCTGCCTCTCTGAGAAGCCAGCACTCTGACTGAGAAGGTAGAAAAAATTGTGTAATTATCTTAGGACTAGG
This sequence comes from Rafetus swinhoei, assembly GCA_019425775.1. Lineage (NCBI taxonomy): Eukaryota > Metazoa > Chordata > Testudines > Trionychidae > Rafetus > Rafetus swinhoei. Next base: position 11,910,617 of record CM033432.1, read on the forward strand.
GTAAGTGGTTAAAATAGACAGGTGCTGACCATACCAGCCAAAGAGCAGAGGAGACAGAGGGAGTGCTGCTTACCTAAGTCAGAGAACCATGGGGAAAGCTCACTACTCCTTTGGGACCCATGATAAAGTTAAAAGGATGGTGTGCCAAATGCTGGCCCTAATGAAATCAATGAGAATTCTACCACTGGCTTCAGTAGGGGCAGGCTTTGGCCCTGTATTTCTGTAGCTCTTAGTTACCCCATTTCTAAGTGTTTATTCTTGTTTATTCCTTGTGAAAACAGAAGGACGATTTACACACACTGAGCAACACCTGGCTTTGAAATGCCATCCAACGGCCCATGTCACGCCGGGAAAGCTTAAGATTAAAAAAGGGATGGTGGCTTTGTGTGTGGGGGGGAGTCCAGGAGGAGAATTGTGATGGGAGGTGTGTGAGGGAGAGGATTTTATAGAAAAGTTCCCACTACCCCAGTGGAAATGACAAAAGAGGAGCAAAGATAACACCAGGGAAGCGGTGGAAGGAAAGAAATAAACAGCAACAAAACAATCCCCAAAGGAAAAGAGCAAACAGCAGGGGCAGATACGGCAGAAACAGCTTCTTCTCCCACTGCACCCATCTAATTCCATCAGGGGGCCAATCATCTCTTATCTCCTCTGTTTCAGTCCCTGGGCCACAGAGAAGAGCAGCTGGAGCAAAGCAAAGGCTGAGGCGATGCTAAAACTGTTGCACAGTGGGGATTGAACACTGGGCAATAACTTATTGTGGAGGCCGACGTTTGAAGTAATTTTAAAAAGAGACGTGCAGATAAGCAAGCAGGCAATTACAGCCCAGATGTGCCATTTATGAATGGAAACAGCTACTGTCTATGTGGGCCATACTGAAACTCTAATTCAGTTAGGTTCCTTTTGTCACACCATTCATCATGGACGATAAAAGAGATTGAATTAAAAAAAATAAATATAGCTCTGTTGCCGTAGGCCTGCTTTTAAAAATCTGTTAATTTTTGTTGTTGTTGGTTTCATTTCTGTTCAGAAAAACATAGCTGTTCAGTTTAAGTAGATTAGTAAATTGCAGGAGGAGCTAGAAATAGATAGCCAACCAAACACCTATAATGCCAGCTAGCTATTGATTTTTTGGGGGATACAGTTATATACAAATAATAGTAAATAGCTGTTCTGTAGCACTTTTAATCAGGTGATTGCAAAACTCTTTACGATGGAGGGCAGTATCGTTATTCCCATTATATAGATGGGAAAACTGAGGCACAAGACAAAGTGACTCATCACCCAGCAGGCCAGTGGAAGATTTGGGAATAGAACCATATCTTAGGTGTCACAGATCAGTACTGAGGCCACACTGTCTTGTAACAGGCAGATTTCTTACTTCAGGTTTAATCTGCAGGTATCTTATCTTTCTGTTGAGTATCTACATTAAGTGTATTAAACCTATAATCTAATGAACAACTGCAAATGGGACATGGAGTCTGGACTTTGAGTTTTATTCTTAACTCTGGCACTGACTTCGCGTGTGACCTCAAGGAAGTCTGAAACTGGATTACTAGGCAACAAAATGTTGATGATGAAATTCAATGTTGATAAATGCAAAATAATGCGCATTGGAAAAATATAATTTCAACTATACAGACAAAATGATGGGGTCTAAACTAGCTCTTCCTACTCAAAAAAGGGATGTGGAGTCATTGTGGATGGTTCTTTGAAAACCTCCGCTCAACATGCAGCTGCAGTCAAAAAACAAAACAAAACAAACAAACAAACAAACAACAAAAAAACCCAATAGAATGTTAGGAAGCATTTGGAAAGGAATAGCTAACAAGAAAGAAAATATCATTATGTCACTGTATAAATCCATGATATGCCAACATCTCAAATACTGTGTGCAATTTTAGTCACCCCACTGCCAAAAAGATATATTAGAATTGGAACAGTTACAAAGAAAGGCAACAAAAATGATTAAGGATCTGGAACAATTTTCATTTGAGCAGAGATTAAAAAGACTGACTTTTCCACTTGGAAAAAAGAGATGAAATTGAATACAGGAGTGTTATTTACTCCTTTGTATGACACTAGAACTGGGCTCACCCAATGAAAATAATAAGCAGCTGATTTAAAGCATATAAAACAGGGTTTCCCAACCTATGGGTCAGGACCTAAATATGGGTTGGCATTACATTTCAAAAGGGTCGCCAGATGTCTCCCCAGGTGGCTCTTAAGGAGCTATTCACACATATTTTGTATTGCCTTGGGTCAACAAGTCTTCCTGAATTGTCAAAATGGGTCCCCATCTGGAAAAGGCTGGGAACCGCTGATATAAAACGAGGCACTTCTTCACATGAGAGTCAGTCTGTGGAACTGGTTGCCCCACGAATGATGTGAAGGCCAAAACTATTACAGGGTTCAGATAAGAACTAGGCAAATTCATGGAGGAGAAATCCATCAAGGGCTACTAGGCAAGATGCTCAGGGATGCAACCTTATGCTCTGGGTGTCTCTAGCCTCTGAGTACCAGGAGCTGGGATGGATGACAAGGAATGGATCACTCAGGCTATGTCTACATTGCAGAGTTTTTGCACAAAAATGGAGCGTCCACACCTCAAGCGCATTTTTGTGTAAGAAAATGTACAGTGAATTGACAGAACAGAGGGGTTTTTGCGGTATAGGTATTATATGAGGAATAACTCCTTTTTACACAAGAGCTCTTGCGCAAAAAGGTGTATGTGGACAGGAAACGGGGTTTTTTTTTGCGCAAAAACAGTCTATTGAAAGAAGCACAGGTGCCCTGGTGGCCATTCTGTGAATGGCAATCAGAGCTTTCATGCAAGAGAGCGTCCATGCAGTCTGGATGCTCTCTTGCGCATCACTTTTTCAGATCTCTTCTGAAAACTGCTTCTTGCGCAAGAAGCCTGCAGTGTAGACATAGCCTCAGTGATTATCTACTCTGTTCATTCCTGCTGAAGCATCTGATGTTGGCCACTGTCAGAAGACAGGATATCAGGCTAAATGCACCACTGGTCTGACCCAATATGGCCATTCTTATGTTCAGCTTCCTCACCTATAAAATGGAGCATGCAGCAGTCTTTCAGCATGCTGGGCTGTTTTGAGGAACAATTAATTGATGTTCGGAAAATGCTCCAGGATCCTTGGACAACAGGAACAATGCAAGCGCAATCTTGTTTTGTGTGCTCAGTGGCTGTCACAATTGCATCAGCTATCAGACTCCTCTTTGGCCCTGCCACAGCGTGATACAATTCTGCATTCAGGAGGGGAGTATGCAGATACCAGCTATGAACAGGACCTCTTCTGGAACCCAGTGAAGACTTTTGAGCACAAATTAGTTGTTACCGTAGGAACTAAGAAATGGGTGGATTTGAATGATATTATCTTGTGGCCAAGAGACAGTCCTAGCTAGCACACAGTGGATAGGTCTCATCTGGAGAAACATTCATTCGTGGACAGCCAGTAGGATCAGGGCAGAAGAGGATTTGACTCTGGTTTCCTTATTTTTCTACTTGGTTAAACAGTGTGCATAAAGGTGCAGATAGACCTATGGCAGAAAGCCACTGTTCCATCTGCGGGTTCTAGTTTAATAAAATAATTACAGTACAAGCCTTGTTGGGGCATAGTGTTAGAACACGGTTTTGTCTTGCTTATGGGAACACTGTGTGTTATAAACAGATTACAGAATTGTGCTACTGCCCATAATATCCAGAGTTGTAGTAAAGATCCCATACGCTAGCCCAGTGGTCCCCAACGCAGTGCCCGTGGGTGCCATGGTGCCCGCCGGGGCATTTATGTGCGCCTGCTGAATCATCTGGGCTGGACCCGCCCCCGGCATGCGGCACATGCGCGGTGTCGGCCCTTGGCGCGCGGCGCGTGGTTGGCCCCTGCTCCGGGTGCGCGGCACATGCGCGGTGCCGGCTGGCCCCGGGCACAGGGTGCATGGGCGGCCCCTACCCCGGGCACGCGGCGCATGCGTGGCCCCACCCCCGGACGCGGCGCGTGAGCGGCCCTGCCCCCAGACGCCCGGCCCATGAGTGGCCCCGCCCCTGGGTGCCCGGCAGCCCCGAAAGGTTGGGGACCACTGCACTAGCCCAACCGTGCTTGCAAGACCAAACCCAATACAGCACATTGTGGCTGCATTGTACGAAGGGCTGTAGGAATACCTACAATAAGACAAGCCCCTGCGTCAGAGAATTTAAAATCTAAATAGATTAGAGAGATTCAAAAAAGGAAGAATTATTACTCCCACTTTACAGATAGGGAATGGAGACATGAAGAGACAAAAGTGAGCTCTCTTAGGTCACATAGCACATCTGTGGCAGAGGCAGAAATTGCAGCTAAATCCCCTGAGTCTCAGTCCAGTGCTATACCCTCAAAATCATCTGTCCTCTTTGCCATGGTATAATGTAGTACATTTTGCAGTGGATTGGTTCTTGGAGTGGCACCTTATCATTCCAGCCTACACTGTCCACCTTGCTATTTGAAATTCACTAGCCACTTGGTCAATGTCACAAAAGTCTTATGGCTTAACAAGCTGCTCTAGAAAGGCACCAGAGACGTTTTTTATCTATATTTATTGTTGTTTTTACAGAGAAAGTGAACGTTTGAGACAAACTATCATACCCTGAACTATAGTTTCATGTTTACTAAATGGAGCTGCCTATTAGCTGGTGAGGTAAACTTGGTTTCTTTTTGTTTTCGGAACAGAATTGTAGTCCAAAACCAATTTTACCATAGATTCAGAAAAGCCAATAACAAGAAAGAACAAAAGCCAAGTCTCCTTGGGAGAACACTTTGTGCGTCTCCCTTCAATACAAGGCAGCAGCAGCCATGAGAATAAAACGCTTGCTCTCTTTCTCAGAACTGTAAAGGAGCAGCAAAAACAAAACAGAACAAAACAAAAAAGCAAACAAACGAACCCCAACAAAATAGCAGCAGTTTGATATCCCAGTACAGAAATGCCAACAATGCTAGTAGCTGATACAGTGGTTTCAATTTCTCATATGGCTTTTATCTATATTAATTACAGCAACCATATAGTTTATAAGAATGACACTGCAGTACTATTACTATTGGACAGTGATGGTTTATATTTTTTAAACGAGATTTTTCTCCTAATCATAATTCCTTGAATTAGACTCCAGGGGTTGTTCAGTCTTGGTTTAGCTGCGATAAATGGACATTTCCATCCTCCATGAGTTGCATAGACACTAGTTAAAGCCACACACACTGCACTATTAATCCTCTTTCCAGATTATATTCTTGCCTTCTTTGCTGTTTTATGCTGTTTCTAGATATGAATCTCAAGGAGGAGCTTTGCAAAACCCTGTGCAGATGGGCAAAAATAGGGGATGGCTTAGGTTTGGCAAAACTAAAACTGGAGGCAATATCTAGGTTGGTCCCATTTCATTCTAGCCCCAAATCTGACAGACTAGGAATAAACAATTCTGGGTTTGACCTGCTTACTCTTCCATGCTGGCGATTCCTCTAGATCAGCAAAATGTAACAATGTGATTTTCTGTGGTCTTTCTACTCTCCTAAAACAAGAATGTCTGTGCCAAATCCTTTCAAACCAAGGCCTGGCACTGATCAAGAATCTGACTAATATACTGCACATTTAATTTAGAGCCCCTATTTGTCATTTAAGCTAAGGTGCCAATATTAGAAGTTAACATTCAGCACAGCAGATGGAGAATTGGAAGCAAAACTTCTGTCAGTGATGAACAGGACTTTCATGCTTCACTTCCCACAGGGCACACTGAATGTTCTCCTTTTAAACAGTGCTGGGCAAGAATGCCTCAAGGAACTGGTGGCAGCAACACTGGTTGCAGTAGAAACTCATCATGATGCTCTAGACATGTAACACCTGTTTCATTTTTAGGAGATTATTTTCCAGTTGCTCATGGAAGATGCACATCCAGGTACTGAAGTTAAAGTGCAAAACACGCAACAGTAATTTTCTTTCCATCAAGGAGTGGAGACCCTGAGGTCAATAATATTGTCCAAAGAGCAATGAAGTGCAAGAGTTACATCTGACCACACTATCATCCCTAGACTCAAAGGGGGCTCTTGCTGGGTGTGTGCGCGCCGCGCGTGTGTGTCTAAGTATCCAGACCTCATCAATTAGGAGACAGCTGGCTCTCTCGTGACCTCTGATTGGTGTGTGGTGGAAACTGCCACACTATAAATGTGCACCTCTACAATTCCCTTGCTGTACTGAGTGTCGGAAGAAGCTTTGTGACATGATCACTGAACAATCTGTCTCTTCCTTCCTGTCTCTCCCCTGTGTTAATTGCTTCGGGGTATGTCTACACTTGCACTCTAGTCTGAACTAGGGATGCAAATGCAGGCATTCGAAATTGCTAATGAAGCGGGGATTTAAATATCCCGCGTTTCATTAGCATGATCTCACCGGCACGCTAATTTGAATCACAGCTGATTCGAACCAGGAAGCGCGTGCTGGGACGCGGTAGTTCGAACCAACCCCCCTTGGTTCAAACTAACGTTACTCCTAATTTTTTGTATATCCTGTCATTCTATTCAGTTTCTAGCAAGCACCAAAAGAGTTAATGGCTTTGTGCCTAGTGCAAGCGTTCCCACAAAATGAGGAGTAACGTTAGTTCGAACCAAGGGGGTTGGTTCGAACTACTGCGTCCCAGCGCACACTTCCTGGTTCGAATCAGTTGTGATTCGAACTAGCGCGCCGATGAGATCATGCTAATGAAGCGTGGGATAGTTAAATCCCCGCTTCATTAGCAATTCCGAATGCCTGCATTTGCATCCCTAGTTCGAACTAGGGTGCAAGTGTAGACATACCCTCAGATAATGGGGAGAGATGTAGTTCACACAAGTAAGAGTGGAGGTTATGGGCTTGTTGCATGTGTTCTACTTTAATTTTGATACACTGAGACTGATCAGGACATGCAAAGGCTGTAGCAGTTTGATCTTTTTTTCTTTATGGCCCATCTTGCTTTTGTAAGAGCTGCAAACATAAAACAATCCATCCCCACCTCGGCCCTGCCCTTCTTCGATTAGGCAGCATCAAAGAGATAGATGATTAAATTGCTGCCATGCAGGACATGCCTGGAAACACTTGCACTAGGAAGAAAGCCATTAACTCTTTTGGTGCTTGCTAGAAACTGAATAGAATGACAGGATATACAATGCCAGACATGCTACAATATCAGTTGGATGGTGAGCACGTCTTTAGTCAGGTGCACTTTTGAAAGCAGTTTGAGTTAGTTGCTTGGCTAACACAGTGCTGCAAAACGGTGGGACCAGGACTAGGGGAGTATGCACATTGCAGGAACACACAGGTGTGAAAATGTTGATCATAATGGTTATGTCTACACTGCAGGCTTCTTGCTCAAGAACTGTTTTGCGCAAGAGTTCTTGCACAAAAGGTCTTGCGCAAGAGTGCGTCCACACTGCCATGTGCTTTTGCGCAAGAGCATCCATGGCAGTGTGGATGCTCTCTTGCGCAAGAAAGCTCTGATGGCCATTTTAGCCATAGCGGTTTCTTGTGCAAGAAACCCCTGTTGCCCGTCCACACCACCTTCTTGCGCAAGAGCTCTTGCACAAGAGGGCTTATTCCTCGTGGGGAGAGGAATAACTCTTGTGCAAGAAGCCCTCTGTTCCGACGCTTTACTGTAAGTTTACTTGCTCAAGAATGCACATGCAGTGTAGACGCTCTGCAAGTTTTTGTGCAAGAACATCTGTTCTTGCGCAAAAAGCCTGCAGTGTAGACATAGCCAATAGGTTAAACTCTGTGTTGCTTCAGTTGTTTATTGTATTTTAGCACCTCATTATACCCAGGTAGAAGAAGGGAAATTGAGGCATAGCAAGATAAGCATGATTGTCCATGATTGCTTCGGGAGTCTGTGGAAAAGGTAAGTACAGAGCCCAGATCTCCTAAATCCCATCCAAATTCTTCATATGCAGCACTATCCCTAACATCAAGAAATTTGCACAGGTTATACAGCACCACAGAATGTGGCTCACCCTAACAATCAGAGCTACACACTAATAACACCTGGCTCTTACCTAGAGATTTTCCATCAGGTGATTTCAAAGATGGCCAGTATCATTTGCCCCATTTTACAGATAGGGAAGCAGAAGCTCAGACCAGGGAAATGATGTGCCCAAGGTCACCTAGCAGGGCAGAGGTCAAACTGGGACTAGCACTCAGGTCTTCTGAGTACAATTCAGTGCTCTATCCACTAGGCAACACTGCTTCCCATTAGTGCATGGCCATGTCATGCAGCCTGTATTTGGGAATACACCAAGATTCTATATTGTGCCCCTGTTTAGTGTGGACGAGTGAATTCCGCTCCTAGCTGAGGAGAAGCAAATCTGAAGGGAAACGTTTGCCATCTGTTTGCATCCTGGTATAAAACAGGGCAAAATCTTTTACTGAAGCAGTAGCTGTTCAATGGACATATTTGTGGTGATTGGTTACCCATAAATTACCACCAGGACTGCCTTTATAGCCACATCATCTAAATATAATATGAAATGTATGTGTGAGTGTGTGTGTGTGAGAGACGCTGGATCTAGGATTTTGGTTCAGGTCTGTTACAGGAGGCATTTATTTGGTCCCTCTTCAGGTGCATGCCTGTGTCTCAGGATATGTCTACACGGCAGAGTTTTCCGGAAAATGGTCATTTTTCCAGAAAAACTACACTTACGTGCACACTGCTATTGTGCTCTTTTGACAGAAAGTTGAAAGAACAGAGGGGTTTTTCCGACAGCGGTAAACCTCTTTCTATGAGGAAGAAGACTTTTTCTGAAAAAGCTTTTTCAGAAAAAGGCATTTGTGGACGTGGAAGAGAGTGTTTTTTCGAAAGAAGAGGCCTCCAGGAAAAAGCAGAGGTGCCCTGGTGGCCACTCCGTCCACAGTAATCACAACTGAAATGCGAGATAGCGTCCAATCAATGGATGCTATCTTTCAAAAAAGCAGATCGCTTTTTCATTGCTCTTTTGGACCTCATCTGGAAAAGCTTCTTCCAAAAGAAGCTTGAAGTCTAGACATAGTCTCAGATACCCCAGAAGCAGGAGAATCTCACACTCCGCACAACTAATATTGGGATCTTCCTTCCTGAGAGCTGGTTTGTAAATATCCCAGTTAAATCCCATCATTCTCTCTGGAAATTCCCTCTCATTTATGCTTTGGCCTCAGGCTTCTGAAGCCTTTTTACTAAAAACTACATATAGACCTTCTGCCCTTATACTGGAGTTTGCTATAGTCCTTCCACTCCTCATCTGCTCTCCCACCAAGGTTTCTGAATAGGCTGTTTATCCCTCTTGCCTGCAAGGATCTACAGTAGCTGCAGGCAGCCCCTAATCAAAGCCCCACACAGGCTCCCTTCCTGGTCCTTTTCTTAGAGAAATCCAATAGCTACCGCACTTCCCTTTCAGGTCACCCAGGCTACGTCTACACCGCACAGTTATTTCAGAATAAGCTATTCTGGAATAGTTATTCAGAAATAGCTTATTTCAAAATAGCATATCTGCACTGCAGGGAAGCCTCAAAATTAGGCTGAGGCAGGCTTCCCTAATGTAGATGTGCTATCTTGATTTAGAGCCCCAGGAGGAATAACTTAGAATGGCCCTGGTGAGGGGCTATTTCGAAATAGCAGAAGTGGAGCGTCTACACACACCTTATTTCGAAATAGCTGTTTCGGAATAGGCGTTATTCTTCATAGAATAAGGTTTACAGAAGTTGGAATAAGCCGTCCATTATTTAGAAATTATTTCAAAATAGTGTAATTGCTGTGTAGGCGCTCGCATAGTTATTTCGGAATAACTTGGCTGTGTAGACACCCCTCAGTGGACAGACTCTCTGCTTTTTAAGACCAAGAGCACAGCCATCCCTCTTCTACCCACAGGCATTTCCTCTCACATAGTCATGTGATCAGTCACATTATCTTAGTGGAGATTACAGCTCCTAGAAACCTGTTCTTATAGAGGGAAAGGCTGCAGACCATGTATTCTGGGTTGTGCCTACCTTTAAAGGGTCATTTTACTCTATTACAAGCTCTAGCACTCAACTTCACATCTGGCCTTTATGTTAACAATAGGTCAAACCAAAATCTCAGATCCCAACGTGGCCAGGCTTTGAGGAAACTCAGACCTAGATACAGCTTTACACTGTCTCATATCTTTGTAAATTTAAAATCCAGATCCAACATGCCCCTATCCGAACTCTGGGTCTCCAGCCAGACTCTTTTTAATGTACAGAGATCCTACAGTGGGAATTGATCAACTGCTACTAGTTTTATGCTTTATGCCTGTGTATACGTAATTATTCAGTACCAAGAGACAACACTCAAGAAGATACAGCATAGTTCCTGGGTTTTGTGGGACCAGTAAAACTTGCGAACCGCAAGCGGGTGCCTCTGGGAAGCTTTGTTCCTCAGCTCTGCACAACAAGTAAAACCAAATCGTGTGTCCAAAGTCCAGTGCAAATCAAACAGACACAAACTAAGGCCAGCTTACTGCAGCTAGTCCCAAATATCTTCTCTTGCAGGAGGACACAACCACTTCCCTTTCAGGGTATGTCTATACTTGCACCCTCTTTTGAGAGAGGGATGCAAATGAGGACATTCGAAATTGCAAATGAAGCCGGGATTTAAATATCCTGTGCTTCATTTGCATATTCGTGTTATGGCGCTATTTCAAAATAGAGCTATTTCGAAATAACAGATGCTGTTAAGACGCAGTTATTTCGAGAGAAAACCCTTTTCTTGAAATAACTGGTAAACCTCATTGTATGAGGAATAAGGGTTATTTCTAGAGAAGGGTTTTCTCTTGAAATAACCGCGTCTTAACAGCGTCTGTTATTTCGAAATATCGCTATTTCGAAATAGTGCCATAATGCGAATATGCAAATGATGCGCAGGATATTTAAATCCCGGCTTAATTTGCAATTTCGAATGTCTTCATTTGCATCCCTCTCTCAAAAGAAGGTGCAAGTGTAGATATACCCTCAGTTCAACTTCTGGAGCCAATGAGCGTTAACGCCTCTTCCTGAGCAGGACTCATCCACCAGCAATCTTTCTATCACAGTAATCACTCTGGTGAGGAAAGACACCTGTTAACTTCTTGATCTGGAATAGAACTTTAACGTTTTCCTGGTTAAACACAGGACAAGCTTTGTCCATCCTTCCTACATAAACAATTATGAAAGCTGTGATGCTTTATTGGCCCACCTGCACTTGCCATTCTTTCTTCTTGGGTGCTGAATGTTGGAGAACTATGGGGAACTCACAAAGCAGGCAGCTAGTTAATCTGCTATAGGGAAAGAGCACTTGTGATCAAGGAAAGACCCACAGATAAATGCCCCTTGACTGCTTATCTTATGGGGCACTTCCAAGTTGGAGATCTACCTGGCCTCTCATTGGACTTAATTATCTGAGTATTCTGATGGCTTTATTCTAGGCTCCAGGGCTGCACCACCGATGCTGGAGGCTTCATGTGTTTGAAGGGCTTTATCGTGCTTATTATTCTCACTGACTCATACAGGATTTGAAGCAATGTGTCTTGTGTTTGTGTCTGCTGCTCTGAATATTCTATGGCCCTTCAGGCTGATGTGTGTGTGTGTGTGTGTGTGTGTGTGTGACCGGGAGGGGGGTGCGGGGGGTATCAGAGTAGTTTGCTTACTGGGTCCTGAAACATCATGTAGGCCAGCTGCCATCCAACAGTTGTGGAGTGACAGGAACTATCAGGATCAAGGGGAGACATTCACCAGCCAAACCTGCCAAATGTTATGCAGGAAATTATAACCAACTCAGAGCTGTAGAAACTTGCATCTACTGCAGCAGAACTGGTTCAGGGAAACGTCAACTGACAAATCCAGCCTTTCCTTCTCCTTTTTAATCTTTAATTTTTAAAATAACTTAATTTTTTTCTGCACACTCCCAGTATTTCTTGCCTCCCTGTCCCCACAGCAGGCCCTCATCCATTTTTCTCTCCAACAACAAAAAAATACTAAAAAGGCTTTAGTATTGTTGGTGATTCAACGAGGAGATGGATATTAAGAAGCAGAGAAAAGTGAGTTAACTTTGCCTGCTGTGTAGTTTAGGGAAGTATAACAGTCTCCTCTCAATTTTTTACCTTTCTGCTCTCTGCATGCAACCTTCTTCCCTTGCCCATGCCTCTCTAATATTCCTTTGAGCTCTGGTAATCACACAGGGAACATTCAAATCAAACCTAAGTGATTCTGTTTTTCCAACACTGACCTTGAAGGTTACCTCCTCTGGGATACACACACATCACAGTTTTCTCTCATTGCAAACCTGGCATATCACCGTTTCCCCACCAACAACCAAATAGAAGGAGAAGGTAGATTTCACGAGAAATGTTGCTATTCTTAAGGCCCTGTCTTGACAGGCAAAATGGCTCTTTTCTGCAATTGCACGTTTATTTGAGTTAGCTTAACATGATTGAAATGCCCTCAATGGTAATTAAGACAACAGCTAACACCTTTTAGATATTTTATGCTCTCAGGTTGCAACATAACCAACTCAAAATATCTAATGAGGTTAGTCTCCATCTAACGAAGTGAGTTTTCAGAACATCTACTCAGCAACACAGCCTACTATGATATGAATAGGTCAAACTCTTCTCTACGCTTTGTCCCTCCCACATAGGAAGAGCAGCTACAGATCTGGTTCAGAGTGCACAAAGGAGGCAAAATTTTAAGGAGAACTTAGATGGAAAACCAAAATTCCCTCTTATGTTAAACAGAAAATTGGCTTCAGCCCAGATCCTTTCTTGTAGCAGTCAGGTGCAATATTGCATTGCGACCTCTCTGTTCTAGGTAACAGTTCTTGAATGTCATGTGAAAAGGCATTAATAAACATCTGCCCAGCTCTTAGATTTAAGGGGGGGGTGGGAGGAGAATTAATTGAGGTTTTAACATGTTCATATTTTCTAATTATGGCTGATGCTTTTATTTATAAGCATAATACGGGGAATGAAAATTGTCTGACACCATGTCAATATATACAATAAAATCCAATCATTTAATGGCATTACACTTGGCTAAGGAATCATGTCAACAAAAAGCATCCAACTCCTGAGTAAGGGCAATTCAGCTGCTGGAACGTTCTTCATGGAATAAAAAGAATAATTTTGCAATGAATCACTGGGATAATAAAGCACACACCGTTTGGTATATGAAACTGGCTCTCACATGCTCATTGAAAACTCGACTGCACCGGCCCAACCATCCTTACCTTGAGTGAAATTTGTCCTTGTGTCAACATAGTATAGGGCCTATGCATTACTGAAGGTCTCAAAACAGGACTGAAGTGGGACTTCAGTGCTGCACAGACTAAACAGTATCGTATGCCATGGGCAACCCTATTACTTTTAAGGTAATATTCAAAGGATGAAATTAGCCCCTGTGCAGAAAGACAGCATGAGCCTCATAGGCCGTGTAAGTTCTCCTTTTAAAAGGACTTGGGTGGGATTTAAATTGTTCCTGCTCTTGGTCAGTGTGGATAAAATTAACCCTATTCAAAAGACTTGCCCATGCTAGAAAGTTGTACTGTTTTAACCAGACCAGCATACCCCCTGCTGTGGGCCCAGATATAAATATACATTGTTGGTATAGCTATTCCCACAGTAAAGGGGAATAGCTACCCTGGTATACGGCACTTGTAATGGTAAAAATGTGTCTGAATAGGATAGCCAAAATGGAAAGAAATTATACCCCAATTGACATAGTTGTACTTGTACAAAAACTGTGTGTAGAGCTTAAAGCAGGAAGAATCCAGCCCACAACATTTCACATCCATGCAGCAAAGTATCTGGGATAATAAAACATGTCTAAGATGAGGTTTACTGTACTTTCACTGTTGTTAGCTGTGGCAAAACCAGCTAATGCCATAAACTCTGCCTCATGAAGGTGCCTTAGCTTTACACCCACCTATGGCTGTGAACTATTGTGAGCACTTCCATGGGAATAATATGATCTTTTGCCAGAGAGATAAATAAAACATAATTTCAAACCTTTGCTATGTTTATTCCTCCTAAGAGAGGGGAAAATCCCCATACAACTCCCATTAAAGTAGACATAGTTTTGCTGATCATTGGCAGCTTGTTGGCTAAACTTGGAAACCAACTATTAGTCTGCCCTTATTAGAAGATGCCAGTGCAGTCGTTAAGAATCGCTGGGGTTTAAACAAGCATGGGAACAACTGAGCCTCTTTTTAAAGGCCTATAAAATACAGTTTATAAACCCTCTGGATGAGAGGAGGAGATCGGACATTTTATAATATATACATTTCTTTGATGCTCTCCTTACTGCCCAGAAAAATAGATTTTATAATCCAAATGGATCCTCTCATGCCATTGCTCCGAATAAATGTGCACAGTAAAGCAAATACATGATACTGTTTGCATTAATAAATGCAATAAACAGAATCCATCTCAGGCCTATGCATCTGTATGGTGCTGTGTAACTAGTCATAATAATTCAGCTGCTTAAGTCAGAGCTCTAGTGTCTGCTCTCAAATAAGCAAAGCTGAAGCTGACAGATGTGTAACGTGTGATGACATTTAGTTCAGGGTCTGACCTTATGCCCACCAGAGTGAATTGACTTCCTTGGATCGTGGGTTTTGGAATGGGTTTTTATCCCTTTTCATTGTAATCTTGTCAGATTTTCCAAAGTAAGGAAGTTTGGGCCTGGTCTGTATTTTTTTTTTAATGGACACCTCAGAACATAGTGAAAATATAGAATCTACAGGAAGTACTTCTGGTGTCACAGTAGCTGTCTCTCTCTTCTCTTGGCTGAATCATTGCCTTCGTGGGATGCTAAAAGGCATGGTGCTACTGTAGGTGCTGTTTTGCCGCTGGAATATAAATAAGGAGGGTCCTCGCTACTTATGATCATGCTGTTTTCCATGTCTCATATTTTTCATGCTAACCCCAGTCTCCTGGCCAAATTACTCCTCTAACTGTCAACTGGCATGGTTCCTTTGGCATGGTTACAATAGCAGCTGTGTTGTACTCTCGAGGCTGCGTCACTTCAATAAATAGTACGGGCAGCTATTCCTCTGTGGGTGTGAACGTAATGGGCCAACATCATATAGTGGACCCTTTCAGCAGGGCTCTCCTTCCTGTTAAGGAAGCATCGGTCATCTATGTGATGGGGTGTGACAGAGGTAAGATAAACTTGCCCAGGATCACACAACAGATCAGTGGCAGAGCTAGGAACAGAACTCAGAACTGTTAAATCCTATGCATTGCATTGCAATGGCTCTAATAATAGTATTTGTTCCTTAGAACTTAGTGATTGACACAGCTCCTAGTACAGAAGAGCATTTTGCATCACCCTGTGTTGATTCTTTCTTCAGTTCAGGCATTGCATCAACAAGCTTCAAAGGAAATGCTGTCTGCTTCATGTCCAGTGGAAGTACTATAGCTACACTCATGATGGTGAGCACGGGGGTTTTCAAGGAGACACACAAGGTTCTATCTAGGTGGTATGGAAAAAAGTTAATATGCTGGGCTGATCATTCCTGCTCTTCTGTAGTTTTTTAACTTTCAGATTAAAAAAAAAGCTTTTCTTTTCATGACATCAAAAAAAGACGTAACAAACCATTGGCAAATCTATTTGGTAGCAAGCCACAGGCCACTGCAAAAAACACAGAACTTTGCTATAGCAAACTGGCTCGACAGAACAGTGCTCTCTGATAGCTGCAATATTCAAGAAGTAACATTTTCAAACCACTTTTGAAAGGAGCCTATTCTGATAGCATACTGCTCCAGCAGCCCAAGGAGGGTGGGGGGGAACCTTCTCTGGGACATAGTGCAAAAGGCTGATTTTTCATTTACTTACATACCCAGCACTCACAGAGCGACTGGTGATACATTTTAAACATCTGGCACAGGCAATTGACTGGAAAAGCAACAAAATGCTCAGCTTTGACTAAAGATGGGACTTGAGTTTCCTTTGTGGCAAAAGGTAAAAGTAAAATACAAATGCCAGGAAGAAACAATTCTCAGAGGGCTCGCGTGTTAGTCTGTATCTTTTAAAACAATGAGGAGCCCTGTGGCAGCTTAAAGACTAACAGATTTGTTTGGGCCACACAGTCTTTTTGCAGGTTTTGGCAGCCTGGGAGCAATGGACCTGGCTGCGATCCATCCTTCTGTGGTTACACATTGTGTTGCCACCAGAGGACCGGATCACAGAGCAGTGCAAAACTTTGGTTACAAACTGAAGATCGGTCCAGCTTCAACAACACTGACAAAGTGGGGCCAAGTCAGAGTAGCATCAGAACCTGGGGCAAGCTATATTTGAGAGTGGAAACCATGCCAAACTTGGTGGCTCCCCATTGTGTCCATTAGAGAGATGTGAAACATTTGCAACAAATTTGAGCTGTACAAGTGTCACCTCATGCTCCTCACTGAAGAGTGGTTAGGAGCAGCTCAGCACCCTTGAATAGGTGCTATCAAGAAGATCTGAAAGAAGTGGGCTGTGCCCACGAAAGCTCATGATACCATCTACATGTTTTGTTAGTCTATAAAGTGCTACCAGACCATTTGTTGTTTTTTTCTGTAACAGACTAACTCGGCTATCCCCTGAAGCTCCTGAAAGAGCAGATGTGAGAGACACAGAGAGGGGAGACCTCTGCTTTTGGAAGGATGAATTTTATCCTCAAGTATCACACGGTAAAATGTAACGGAAGGCCAAATTGGGATGCTCTCTCTGAAGAGACATGCCCCAAGAGACAGAGAATTAGCCAGATACTGAGATTAGTTCAATTCCTAGTTCTGCCGACAGCCTAAAAGAGTGATCGTGGGCAAATCAATTCAGCACTCTGCATCTCAGTTTCTTCATCATTGAAATGAGGATCCTTTGTAAACTGCTTTGAAATCTACTGTTGAAAAATATGAGTTAGGTAATAATATTATTATGATAATTTGTTTTCTTATAAGAATTAATCTTTATTGAAAAAATCCTACAGAATATGACCATGTTTGATTTTTATGCTGGGTTGTTGCACAAGTTTAAAACCCAGATGTATCAAATCACTTAAGACACAAGCTTACCTTAAAGCAAATGAGAGGTCTTTTTTTAAGTCAGATGTGCATGAGGGGAACAGTAAATATAAGCATCTGCCAGGAGTATTTTCACATATAATGACAAATTCACTCTTGGCGCAAAATTTTTGTGACATTGTCTATTGACAGACAGGACCTACCCTTTCAGTTTAAAACATTACAACCCAAAATATTTTTAACCTAAACTTTTACACTACAGAAATGTGTGAAATAGATGATTTTGAATATTCCTCTGACATGTAATTTCATATTTTTTTTTTCAAAATCTCAGCATTCTTATGGGCTCAAAATGTGACAAAATGAACCTTGTGGAAAGTTTGTAAAATTGTGGGGAAATTTTCACAACAGCTCTAGTTTTCATCTGTAACCCAGAAAAATGTAGTGGTTTTGGCTGAATTTTGCATTGAGGGACCAATTTAGATCCAATCTAGTAAGATACTGTCACTGAAGTCAATAGGTAAAACCTGGTCTAAGTCTCACCTGATATTTTGGATTTGAAGCTAAAACTAAAAGTGAAACTAACACAACTGTGTGCTCTTTGGGCAGGGGCTCACTTTTCATTATGTGGATTCAGCTCCTTGCACATCAGGACCCTGATTTATGTCGGTCCTCTATGTGCTATTATAATAATAAATAATAACTAATGAGGTGCAAGCCCTAAGATGTAGGATATGCATGAACCACAAAAGGATTGTAGGGTCCAAACTGAGTTCCATTCAGCAGTGGCCAGGAATCTCCTATAGGGTGCAATTCACCTCTCTGTCAAGGGACACCACAGAGGTTGTGTGCCACTTAAGCCTTCAAAATAGAGCTTGAGTGGAACTTAAGCAGGCCCTAGACCTTGCTGCAGCCTCTTCACAGAGGTGTATTTCACCACTGGGGCCCAATCCAGCTCCTATTTATGATCATGTTAAAATTCCCACTGACATCAATGGGAGCAAGGCAGTTTGTCCAAGGATGGAGATTTGCTACATGTTGATCCTGTGGGCTTTCTAACTGGCTTCAGTTCTGTAGCTGTGCTCAGGTTTAGGAGAGTTAGTTGTGCCAATTGTTTTGTGCTAACAACACTTTAGGGAACTATATTTGAAAAGGGCTCATGTTTTTTTCTTCCATGTCTGCCACTCGTGCCTGACTCCTTTGAGACGGACAATGTTTGCCTATTTCCCTATTCACCCCTCTCTGAACCATCAATGCTTTTTTTATGCTCTCTCTTTCTCAAAATTGCCTTTTGAGAGACACACATAAACAGCTATTGTTGGAGTTGGCATTTCAATTAATTTCAAATTGCACATTTCCACTCCCAGGCCTATTTTATCAGTGTTATGATTTTTATTTAATCTTCTCCTGGGTTTTTGCACTGATTCTGATCTCACTCTACAGTGCTTATCTGTGTCACTAGATCCGCAGCTTCTGGTATCCAGACTTCTGAAGAAGTAGCCTAAGAAGCTTGCTTTTGACTTGAAAGCTTGTGCACCTAATTGATAAATATAGGAGGCCCACAAAAATGTATGATCTGTAAAATAGCTTTAATCCTGCTTAAGAGTAAACGAGTTTCAACCCATTTTGAGGAGGGGCAGTGGAGAGAGGTGGTTGTTGCCAGTTTTCTGCTTTCCTTTTCTAATGCAGAAATACTTGGTTCAGAGGTGTAGTAAGAAGAGGGCCCAAAACAAAAGTCCATGTGGCATAGGCCTGAGAGCTAGCTAACAATAGACAAAACTTGGCTAATATAAAGCAAAGCTAAGTTGTGAGCAAAAGGCAGGCACCTGCTAAAAGAACTTGGCATGAACAGGGCTGAGAGTGCAAAACACTAATTGGTAATAGGCCCCGGTGTAGAACAGCAATTAGTACTGGTCATAAGTTGAAAGCACATTCCAAAAAGATGGTACCACCAGCTTGTTAAAAAAGACCTTGGTACCCACACTCCACACAGATACTGACTCAGGTTGCGGATAGGGTCTAATAGGACAGCATGATGAACAGAGATGTTCTAATCGAACCACGAGGTTCAGGGTGATAGGTGGTATCTAAGTAGCGCCAGAGGGTGGGAACCTGACATGTCAGAAATGATGTGTAATTTGTCTGTATCTGTATATAAAGTGGTATCTTGGAGGGGCAGTCTTTGTCCAGCCTAGGGGGCAGTGAGACCTCCCACTGACTGACCTGAGTCCTTTGTTACGGGTACATATGCGTTGTGGTTCGGTAGAGTCTACTTCGCTTAAGATGCCTGACTAATCTACTAGAGTTCTTTGAGGGGGTCAACAGACATGTGGACAAGGGGGATCCAGTGGATATCGTGTACTTAGATTTCCAGAAAGTTTTTAACAAGGTCCCTCACCAAAGGCTCTTAAGTAAAGTAAGTTGTCATGGGATAAGAGGGAAAGTCCTCTCATGGATTGATAACTGGTTAGAAGGCAGGAAACAAAGGGTAGGAATAAATGGTAAGTTTTCAGAGTGGAGAGAGGTAACTAGTGGGGTTCCTCAAGGGTCTGTCCTGGGACCCACCCTATTCAACATATTTATAAATGATCTGGAGAAAAGGGTAAACAGTGAGGTGCCAAAATTTGCAGATGATACTAAACTGCTCCAGATAATTAAGAACAAAGCAGACTGTGAATAGCTTCAAAAAGATCTCACAAAACTAAGTGATTGGGCAACAAAATGGCAAATGAATGTTAATGTTGATAAATGCAAAGTAATGCACATTGGAAAAAATAATCCCAACTATACGTACAATATGATGGGGACTAATTTAGCTATAACTACTTAAGAGAGAGACCTTGGAGTCATTGTGGATAGTTCTCTGAAAACATCCACTTAATGTGCAGCAGCAGTCAAAAGAGCAAACAGAATGTTAGGAATCATTAAAAAGGGATAGAGAATAAGACAGAATATCTTATTGACTCTATATAAATTCAGGGTACACCCACATCTTGAATACTGCATACAGATGTGGTCACCTCATCTCAAAAAAAAATATTGGCATTGGAAAAGGTTTAGAAAAGGAGAACAAAAATGATTAGGGGTTTGGAGTGGGTCCCATATGAAGAGAGATTAAAAAGACTTGGACTTTTCAGCTTAGAAAAGGGGAGACTAAGGGGGGATAAGATAGATGCCTATAAAATCATGACTGGTATGGAAAAAGTGAATAAGGAAAAGTTATGTACTTGTTCCCGTAACATAAGAACTAGGGGTCATCAAATTAAATTAACAGATAGTGGAGATAAAACAAACAAAAGGAAGTTTTTCTTCACATAGTGTACAGTCAACCTGTGGAACTCCTTGCCAGAGGATGTTGTGAAGACCAGGACTTTAACAGGGTTCAAAAAAGAATTAGATAAATTCATGGAGGTTAGGTCCATCAATGGCTATTAGCCAGAATGGGTAGGAATGGTGTCCCTAGCTTCTGTTTGTCAGAGGCTGGAAATGGACCACAGGAGAGGGATCACTTGATGATTACCTGTTCTGTTCACTCCCTCTGGGGCACCTGGCATTGGCCACTGTTGGAAGACAGGATACTGGGCTAGATGGACTTTTGGTCTGACCCAGTATGGCTGTTCTTATGTACTTATGTAACAATAAACCTGGCTGTGCACCTTTGATCCTTATATGATTTGTGGTCTTTGGGGGCTCTCTCGGAGTCTGCTGTGTTGACTAATTGTGCACACAATTGAGCACACACACATACAGCCTTCTGGTTATCATCGCTGATGGAGCAGGAGACATGTCAGGACACCATGACAGTTAATCCTGACCTACTTACAAGAGGTAGGTAAGAGGTTTTTGGTTTAACAAAGACACCCTTTCCAGAAGGGTTATGGGGAGACCAGCCTGTACCCATGCTAGGATGGGGAGAGGAATGCTTCTGGGGCCTGATCCTATCAGAGTCAGGGATATGGTTGGAATTCTTAGCCTGATTCTGCCACCCTGCCCCCATACCGTCTGCTCTATGAGGTTTCGTACATAGCAATGCTGTTCCAGGAATAATTTTTCTCCTGCTCCCCTGCTTGCTCTAGTGGGTAGTAATGTACAATTATCCCTTACCAGAAATGCACTGACTGGCCCATTTTGGGTGGAAATCAGATTCTGTCTAACCCTTGCCCTCTCTGCCCAATCCTTGCCCTCTTGCAGTGGAGGTAGGAGGCAGGTGGTTTCTTCTTATTCCTATGCTCTTGCCCCAAAATCTCAGGCTGCTGCACAGAAGCATGCATGCAGAAAAGTTTAATTTCTCCTATTACTGTGCACAGATACATATCCCGGGCCATAATCTGTGCCCTGACTTTTTCCAATCGTATTCTGAACTAAGTAAAAGGTTTGATATCATGAAATTTCAGCTCTAGGCCCCCAGGAAGATAATAGTGTTACTCACACACCTCCTGGGTGTTGTGTTCTGTGCCATCTAATGGCACCAAGACCTCTTGGGCTACGTCTATACTGTAGCCTTTTTGCGCAAAAACATGTGCAAATGAGGCTAAGCGTGGAATATCGCTCATTTGCATAATTAATGAGTGCCCATTTTTGCACAAGAGGCTTTTGCGCAAAAAGGAGCCATCTACACAGCTCCTTTTTGTGCAAACTCCCCCTCTTGAGCCGTTCTTCCGCATTTTTTCCTGAAGAACAGCTCTTGCGCAAGAGGGGGTTTTTGCACAAAAAGGAGCTGAGTAGACACCTCCTTTTTGCGCAAAAGCCTCTTGCACAAAAATGAGTGCTCATTAATAATTCAAAGAAGGTGCGGTGATATTCCACGCTTAGCCTCATTTCCATGTTTTTGCGCAAAAAGGCTACAGTATAGACATAGCCTTAGAGAGAGAATAATGAGTCTGCTCTATAGCCTTAGCTGGTAGCCAACTAGCTTTTACTTCACGCAGTAGAGGCTCATGTTCTAAGCTGCAGAGGTCTCAGGTTCGATTCCACCTGTCCGCATTACAACAGCTCAGCAAAATAAAAAAATGAGGATTGTGTGTGGCTTTATACAAAAAAAGAAGTAAAAGAATTAATAGAATGCTTGACTGGGAGACATTGCTAGGACCTGCACCGAAAGATAGATTTAGATAGTTCAGTGCATATCAGTTGCTCCTGGGAAAGCACATTATATGCTTGGTCTATTGTACATGCAGGAAAATCTACTTAATTCCATGTGGATTATGGCACTGGAATGACAGGACCACGTGTAATGAAGCTAATCATTCCCAACCAGTGTGTGGAATAAACAAGTGGACTGAGTATGAAGAACTGGCCATTGGTTGAAATGAGCAATACAATGGCTGGTAGCACAGTTTAAAATAGACTGCAGGTTTATAATGTTATCGTTCACTGGCCCTTCACATAGGGGGCTGTAGTTTCTCTATAGTTCATCATCAGACTGTACTGCACTGCATGTCAATCCTATATATAAATTTGCTTTCTACAGACTTGTACATGTTTTGGCCAAATAGATTATGGTTTAATATATTGTGGAAAATAATGGATATGACACTATTACAGCAATCCATTCAACATTCTACTTTTAAGCTCAAATGCTGTACATATTGGGAAATTGCATCATTCTGGAAATTAACAAATTAGCTTAATCACCATGACAAGTTACAGTGGCATATTTTGTGAAAACAATAATGTTAGGATAAAAGCAATTGACAAACTGAAAACTTCAAGGGATTGATCCAACTGTCATTGAAGCTGAGGGAGTCTTTCCATGGACTTAATACGTGTTAGATCAGACCTCCAAAGAGTATGCCACTGTCAAAGTATTCTGCTTTTTTAGATATAGTAGTAGATTTGCAGAGATGGTATTAGAGCATTACTAGTCTGTTAAATTACTTTTCAAGCTAATAATTTGTTATTTTCTCTATGGATTTTTGTTTTAAACCCTCTTACTGATTGGTTTCAACTGGATACAAAATTCATCTTCATTTTCTGTCTATGAGCTGTTAAACTGTGACCTTGTTCTACTCATATGATGGGCTGAGTGCTCAGTGGGTGGAATAATGTCTATGGATATTTAGCTAATTTTTCAAAGGAGAAACTTCAACAGGACTCTGAGATCTTGCAATGGCATCTGTTTATACTTGTATGGCATGCACATAAATTAGTAAGTGCCCCTGCACAATTAGAAAGTGAGATATTCAGGTGGTATAAATGGATCCAGCTGCATTGAAATCAGTGGCAGCTCAGACCTATAGTTCCTATTTCCAGATGGAAACACATATACTCCAATTTTGGGACACATTTTAAGAGACTGCTTTGGAAAACCCTTCATAATTGTAAGTTATTATTCAGTTATGAATTACTAAATATCCATTGGATTTTCTGTTCTTCAAAACATATTTTTATATATCAGATATTTGTCAGTCTCTAAGGTGCTATAGGATTGCTATTTGTTTTTACAGAGAAATAGGTAACAATATTATGAGCTTTCATGGGTAAAACTCACTTCATCAGATGAGTTGGAGTGGATATTAGAGAATCTAGATTATATAAAACAGCAAAAGACATTACCTATCAATTGTAGGACTGGTGTTAATTGAATCATGATGGATGTGTCCCATTCATAGCTTTTGATGTGTAAATGCAAATATCAAAGGCAGGGAAAATTGTCTTTGTAGTGAGTTAACCAGTTAATATCATTATTCAAGCCCAACTGTCAAATTTGTAGATGAATTGCAGTTCAGCAGTCTCTCTCTGTAATTGAGTAATAAAATTCTTTGTAGAAGAATGGCAAATTTTAAATCCATGTATAGGTTTGTGTGTGTTACCATTCCTGATGTTTGATTTGTGTACATTAATCCTTTGTCACAGAGACTGTCCAGTTTTGTCAATATACATGGCAGAAGAGCATTGTTGGCACTTGATGGCAATATCATTTTAGAGGATGTGCAGTTGTATGAGCCCTGATGTTGTGGCTCATGAGGTTAGGTCCTGTGGTGGTGTTGGTTGTATAGATATGTGGACAGAGTTGGGGGGCAATAGGGTTTGTTGCAGGAATAGGTTCCTGGGTGAGTGTAGCTGTGGTGTGATGTGTGGCTGCTGGTAAATATTTGCTTAAGATTGGGAGGCTGTCTGTAGGTGAGGAGTGGCCTGTCTCTCAAGGTCTGTGAGAGAGAGGGATCATTTTCCAGGATAGGATGTAGATTGTCAATGATGTGCTGGAAGGGTTTAAGCTGGGGGCTGGGGCCAGTGGTATTCTGTTATTTTCTTTGTTGGGCCTGTCTTGAAGTAGTTGACTTCTGGGTACTTACCTGGCTCTGTCAGTCTGTTTCCTCAATTCCCCAGGTGGGGAATTGAAGTTTTAAGAATGCTTGATAAAGATTTTGCATGTGTTTGTCTCTGTCTGTGGGACCAGAGCAGATCCATTGTATCTTAGGGCTTGGCTATAGACAACGTAATGTGGCCTGGATGGAAGCTAGAGACATGTAGGTAAGAATAGTGGTCAGTAGGTTTCTGGTATAGGGTGGTGTTTATGTGACCATCATCGTTTATGTGACCATCGTTTATTTGTACTGTAGTATCAAGGAAGTGGCTCTCTTGTGTGGACTGGTCTAGGCTGAGGTAGATTGTGTGATATGACTTCCCACAATTAGAATATCTAAGCACATCGGTCTTTAATGTATTACAATACTTCCGTGAAGTAGGAAAGTGATATTATTCTCATTTTATAGATGGGGAACTAAGGCACAAAGAGTGAGAAAGACACTAAGTAAGTTGCCCAAGATCATACAGAAAGTGTGCATCAGAGCAGGCAGTAGCACCAAATTTCTGCAAATTCCTATGCTAGTTCCCTAACCACTGGACCATTCTACCTCCTACCTTAAAGTGATACTTTAGTGTCATAGCATTGTGGTCTGTATTTTGCAGGGGGGAAAAAAATAAACAAGAAATTGATTCCTAAGAACTTAGTTATATTAAATTATTTATATTATTTACTCCTATAATACCAGTTACGTGCTAAGTGTTTTATAAACACGTAGGATGACCAAGTTCCTGCCCCAAAGAGCTAAATATTCATATTTGATTCAAAATAAAGCATGCTCATATTTTGACTGAAGTAATAAATCGGATTAGAAAGGATTATCTTTTTAAATTAGCTCACAGAAATACAGCACCGTGCAGGATGGAAGCAGGCCGCTGAGGGAGAAGGGGGAGCTGGCGCTAGAACATACACAGTTTAAATCGTTCTACCTCCAGATGTACTTTCAACCTCAGAAAGGAATTAGTAATTAACATAGCTCAGCAGGAACAGAAATGCATGAGCATCAATTTTACATTTGTTATGTTAGTATAAAGCTTTGGTTTAGTACCATACTCTTAACATTGGTACCAAATGGCTTCTAATCCAGCGAAGGACCTGAAATAGGATCCTGAAAAATAGGGCAAATAAAACTGAAAATTGGACACACACACACACACACAAAAGGTGAAACAAAATGCAAAATTCTCACTAATTGTGGTCTTCATCTTTTATTTTGAATTTTTAAAAACGGGACAGTCTCAAAAAACCAAACAAAAACCCATGAAATGTCCATCTGGAAATGAACACGGTCCTGTTCAAATGGGAGAATCTTGAAAACTTTGAGGGAAGTCAGTTCATGTTAAAATAAAAGGAGGGAGGAATTTTGAATTTGGCACGTTTTTTATTTAAAAAAATTACCATTTGGGGGGAATTTTCATCTAAAATAAAATGTATGGGTGACACTTTGGGCCACAACATAATGATGAAAAATTTCACATCAAACTGCAAAAAACCATGTGTGTCACTTTTGTCATAGCTGGAAAGAACCCTGAAATGATACAGCCCAGGCTAAGCCATAGCTATGATTAATCATTTCTGATACATCAGGCATACACAGAGAAAGCCAGACCAATGGTACCCAAGCCAAATATAAAGCTGGGTACTAGCTGCTCAGCAGAGAAAACCCACAACAACTACACCCTGATGTCTGATCTAGAACCCTGGAGTATGCTAAAATGCAAATTTCCTGAACCAGGGCACAAATCCTTGTACTGGGGCAATCTCTAAGCTGTACTCAGTTGAAACCAGTCATGAACAAAGACAACGTTGGTTGTTTTTTAAGACCATCCCAAGTCCGCATGTTAATCAATCTCATGCAGATACTAAATTGACCTGAAACATTAAAATGCAAGTACAGAAAGCAATAAGCATGCCAACATTTGTAAAAGAAAACTGCAGGTTGTATATAGCCTGAACACTACTTTACACTTCTATTACCCTTCATCTGAGGATCTGAAAGTTTTTTTTTACATTGGGGCTGACAGATATGGAGGTGGAGAGCAGTAGTGACTTAGTCAAGATCTCACAGAACTGCGTCAGTATAAAACAAAGGACTTCTGCTCCTGCCCCCCGTGCCCTGCTATGAGGTTAATTCATACTGATTTAATCAACAAGGACATCTTAGTAGCAGTACTTAATCTTAAACCTAGACTGAAATTTGTGTAAAGAGATTGAAGTAATCTCTTGAAGTATTGTCAAAATCTCAGGAAGCAGCATTCTCCCTATGCTGGCAGGAGTATAAGGATTTGAGATCTAGGCATGGGGAGGAGGGGATAGATTGACTTACTTACTTACAGAGCAGCATCTTCAAACTAGATTTACTGTAGAGCTCAATAAGGCACCTTAAGGAGCCAGGCTGTGTACACAGAATAGTAACATACAGCTCACAAACTACTTCAGAGACTTAACTGACCATGATTGGTTCTGGGGTTTGGTTGCCTGGGAAGCCAGCACGTGCTGGGGTGATATTGCAATGCAGATGATGAAATACACACTGGGCCTGCTCTAGGGGTTTTACCATCTAGACAAACATTCACTCCTTAACACACCTGCAGTCACTAGCCAAACAATCACTGAATAGTTTGTTGCCTCTGACAGTTTGCTGCCACAGGCTATACTGCCTGTAAGGCAGAACTAGACTTGAATAAATGAGACAGGATCTCACACTGATGTAGGAAAACCAGTGGGAAGTCTCACAGTAGGAAAGCCATTGATGCCAAAATGGTCCAGGTGTGAAATTGGTGCCTTCAATAAGGTTTAGTGCCCAAATCAGTTCTCCCTTTCATTTAATCATTAACTAATTAATTGGAAGACATAGGCTAACGTCAGAATACTGATTTGGAGCCAGTTAAAATTTTGGTGGGGTGGGGTACAAAGATCTGAATTCCTTTATTGAAACATATGCATAGAATTTTGATTGTGGGTTAAATCTGAAGCCAAAAGGGTCTATTTTCTGGTGCTCACTGAGATGTGGCTGAAATCCCAGGAGGCCAACCAACTATTCTATCTTTAAGTGCTTACATGGCCCTCATCACCATAATATCTGAGCAGTGCACCTCAAAATCTTCAGTGTACAATCCATACACCCCTAACACTCCTGGAAGCTAGGGAAGTGCTATTATTCCTATTTTGCAGAGGAGAAATTGAGACACAGAAAAGCTACATGATTTGTCCAAGGTGTCACAGCAGGTCTTTGTCAGAGCTGGGAAGGGAACTTAGCTCTCCCAAACCCAAAACTAGTTCCCTAACCACAGGATCATTTTTCTTCTCTCACTAGACTTTGGCCCAAGATCATGGAAATCTCATGAACGCAGCTGATTCTGACATCCCAGACAGAAATCTCATCAAATCACATCATATGACCTTGGTGCTTCTGACTCCTCACCCTAATTCAGCTTCAAATCTGAGGACTAGTGGCTTTTGTGAGCTTTCCACCATCTTGGGCCAAAGCTTCATAAGAGAAGAAATCTGAGCTCCTGGCCTGGAACACCCCAGATTTTGGAATACCAGATTAAGTATCTAAGCAGACGCAATAAATTGACCGCCAGTGGATCAGTTACTGCAGCATTGATCCACTGTGTAGTGGAACCAAGCTCTTAGATAAAGCTTTAAAAGGAGACAGACTGCTATTTCAGAAAATCATGATGCAATAATCAGACAGTGCTACTTAAGCAGGAATTGAGAAATAAAGCTGAGGAAAATAAACCCTGAGTACTTTTAAAAATTCCACAGCAGAGAGGTCAGGCTGGTGTCTCCAAATCCTTCCACAGTAATTTAGCTTCATCTAACAAAAAAAGTGTGTCTCACCAGAGTCCCCCAAATATCATAGCAGAAGTTGTAGCTGTATTGATCCCAGGGTGTTAGAGACACATGATGGGTGAGGTAGTATCTTTTATTGGACCAAGTTTTATTCATGAGAGAGTGTGTTGTATCATGCAAGCAAGGTACTAACAAACTTCAACAGGCCTTTATTTAACAAAGGTGAAACCTCTTTAGAAAGCTGCTGTTGCACCCCTCTGTTGCTCTCACTCAGGCCTGGCTCATCTTCTCCCCCCTCCTTCCTGTTTCCTGTACTTCCAGACTCCTAACAGCCAGTGCTCCCAGTTCTAATAATTACAAGCAGCATCTAAAACACCACAGAATGGAGGGAGGGGACAGACTTGCAGGGCCCCTGGGCAAGGTGGAGGAGAGCCCACCCCCATGCTCCTGAAAAGAACAGGGCCCAGACAGAAGGGGTGGAGTTTGGGGCAGCCAGTCCTTAGGGCCACCTAGAGTACACCACGCCATGCCCTGCTGAGAGCCACCCAGAGTGTGCTGCCAGGTGATCTGGCAGCAATGTAAAGTGCCTGGGGCTCTAGCCACGGCTACTATCATAATAGCTGTGGTCAGGAGCCTCCGGCCCTTCTGAATCACTAGGCCCTGAGGCAGTTGCCTGTATTATCTCCCCCTCCCACTCCACCATGGGTGGGCCTGTGAGAGAGGAAAGCTTTCAAGCTACAACCCTCAATATAAGCTCAAAAGCTTGTCTCTCTCACCAACCTCATTTAGCCCAATAAGAGATAGTAACTTGCCTGCTTTTCTAATAGCAGACAGGTAGCATTGCTGAACCAGTTAGACACATCTATAGGGAAGTTCCATTCAGTCCCAAACCACAAATTCTGGTCAGGCACCAACTGGCAGTTTGTTCCATTTGCCAGACACCCCAGAGAGACCTTGATCTTCATTATTTTTTCTTTTTCTGGCACCAGCAAAATTTGCTGATGGCAAAACAGAAAAATACCCTCACACCGGGACAGGGATAGCAATCTTAAAAACACGGAACTAAAGTAAAACCTCCAATGGGTGAGTTAAGGGTATATAGGAAGAGGTAGCCAATATTTTCAGCCTGTGCATTGTAATCCAGCAGCAGACAGATAGAAATTAGCTCTTCAGTATTTTCTTGTGGTGATGCCAAATTTTCCTACAAGCCCCAAAGTCCAAATCCACCCAGACAATAAATTAATGGGAGGGGAGGAAGCATTGAAAAAGACGTATATAATCCCATTTCTTAGAGCCAAATTCTGCTCTCATTGGCATCATCTTATTTTGTATCAGTAGAAACTCCACTTGTTTTCCACAAGTTAGACCAGATTGACACCAGGGTACAAGGCCATCCATAAGATTTATGGGGCCTTATACAGTACTATTAAACTGGTGCCCTATGCCCAATGGCAGCCAAAGGGGAGGGGTGCAACAATTTTTTAAAGAAGGGATTTTTATCTTCAGCAACACACTACTGAAATAGTTTTAAAGCAAATTTTAGACTCAGATCCTCTAGTCTAACATAGTAAATTTAGAAACTGAACAGTGTATACCGGGGGCTGGCCAATGCCGGTTAAATGGCTTCATTACCACTTGACTGGCTTTTTCACAGGTTCCATGGTCTGCTAATAGGTCTGGCAGGCTTTGTCACTTTTAAGTGAACTAGATCCTCTCCAGAGGAAGCAGAACCATGGAACAGGCAAGTGGGTGGACAGTAAGACCCAGTGTTGCCCCAAATTTTCAGGTGCCCCATGCAACTGCATATGGGTAAGGATGGCTCGAGAATAAAAGTTGGCCCATGATTTGGGGCTCATTGAGCTTGCAGCATCTTAGCCCTGGTCTACACTAGGGAGTTACTTCAAAATAACTCCCCTTATTTCAAAATAACAAGTGGAGCGTCCACACTTCCAAGCCTACTATTTCAAAATAAGGGGCTAGTTATTTTGAAATAATATCTCATTTCAAAATGGTTATTTCAGGAGTGATTATTTCAAAACACATTATTTTGAAATAATTTCCTAGTGTAGACATGCCTCTGTTACTGAAAGGGGTCTCAGCACCAGTGCCCTTTTCAAAATTTCAGCCTGACCTTTAACAATTTAGAGTAGAACTCATCCAAAGCCCATTGGAACTAACAGAAAGGAGAGAATCCGGAGCACTCCAGCGCAAAGTGCATGCAGACATACAAGGTTCTGAGAATTCAGTCAGTGTTTCAGGAGATAGTCCGAACTGAGCATTAAATACAAATTGTGAAGATGGCCAAGCAACTTCACTAGTCTCTCTAAAATAGCCATTTAAAAAACTGTATATGGTAGCCTAGAAGTACATAGTACTGTACAAAATCCGTCACCACTTCCAAAAGCAACTGAAAGACCAAGATACAATAATTTATTATATAGACACATTACAAAACTTTTCTCCTTGTGATTTTCTCAGTGATCTCATATCATCTTGTGTTGTATCACATGGGTATCACCTCCAAATAGGATCACCTTCATATGCACCCCCATATATCTCTAAAATTTTAAGTACCTCAATTGTAGGTATCCAACTTGGGATGCAATTTAAAAGGGCACAAAAATCTCCCCTAAAATATAGCTAAAGCAGAGAAAAACACACCTAAAATATAGTTAAAGAAAATAACTATAGGGAAAAGGGTAGAAGTTTGAACTTTTAAAAAGTAAAAATACACCCCAGAAGTTTGTGTGTGTGTGTGGTTTTTTTTTAAATAACCCTCATCTTTGCTCCCTGCCCTTCTTCCAAAACACTCACTCATACTTTGATAGAATCAAGTCGTGCACATCATTGGTGTATATATAACTGTGATCTCATAATAGTTACTCTTGTTTCTCTCCTCCTCCCCTGACACTTTTTGTGATATCTGTGTCTTGATCCTACTATGAGCTCCATCCATGTGGCCACTGTACCTGCCCGTAGCCCCATTGACTTCAGCAAGAGTTCTACATGATGAAAGATTGACAACTAGATTATAAACTCTTTAGGGTAGAGTTTGAGAGTTTTTTCGTATGTTTGCCCAGCACTTAGGACAATGAGATCTTAACCGGGCCTTTAAGTACAGCTGTAATGTAAATAATGTGTTCAAAACCTTGCTTGACTGAGTGCTTTGGTGTATATTTGGCAAGCTTTGCCTTAATTTAAGTCATGTACAGCATTGCATGTAATTTCACAATGGGTGTTTCTTTCATCAATACTCATAATAACTAAAAACTGAATTGCTCCCACGGCTGTTATACTGTATAGTGTGTGAAAGTGAGGGAGATTGTGCATTAGGTATATACTCTAACCTTTCCCCTCCCACTCCAGGACACCCCAAACACTAATTCATTCTTTACTCAGAGCAAAAGCAAAAAGTGACTCAGATGTGGTGAACACAGATATCAAAGACATAGTTTCCTTAGCAACAGGAACCATATGAAAACATCCAGAACATATTGTGTGTCTCTTGCTTGCTGTCCCTTGAAGTTGCTGCTACAAGCAGCAGATGTGAAGGCTTTTCCTTGAATTTTGAAGGCACAATGTGGTGTAGAGCAGAAATAGCCTTATTGTTTGCAAACTCATGACCTGCTGCTGCCTCCCATTTGCTGAAATAAAGTTATTTCAATTGTATTGTTACTGAACACTGAGGCTATGTCTACGCTGCAGGCTTTTTGCTCAAGAACTGTTTTGCGCAAGAGTTTCTGCGCAAAAATTCTTGCTCAAGAGTGCGACCACACTTCCATGTGCTTTTGTACAAGAGATGTGCTTTTGCGCAAGAGCGTCCATAACAGTGTGGACGCTCTCTTGCGCAAGAAAGCTCTGATGGCCATTTTAGCCAAAAGGGTTTTTTGCACAAGAAACCCCTGTTGCTTGTCCACACTGCCTTCTTGCGCAAGAGCTCTTGCGCAAGAGGGCTTATTCCTCATGGGGAGAGGAATAACTCTTGTGCAAGAAGCCCTCTGTTCCGACGCTTTACAGTAAATTTATTTTGCAAGAACGCGCATGCAGTGTAGATGCTCTACAAGTTTTTGCGCAAGAATGTCCGTTCTTGCGCAAAAGCCTGCAGTGTAGACATAGCCCAACAGTGCTCAGAGATGAAGACATAGGGAGATCCTTGGCTTTTGTAAACTGAAATTAATGAAGCTATGGTGATTTATATTACCTGAGGATCTGACCCTTGATCTATGATCCAAGATACTTACAATCTAGACTAGATAAATTCTGGAGACACAACTCATCAAAAGAAGACACAGCATTGGAGAGGTGGGAAATTCTTGTAGCACTCATTGTCAAAACACTGTGAAGATCATGTTTAAAGGAAGAACTGGAAGAGCAGGAGGCCAGTCACCACATGAGAAGAGAGGCATTTCCAGTCATTAGGCAAAGCACAAAGTGAACGTGTAAGAATGTGTACCATAATACCATTTTTATGGGTGTACTGCACCTTTAAGTGTCCCTGTCCACTATCATAGCAGTCATTTTGTACAGACTTGTTGCACTCTACTAGGGAGGAGCCCCATATCCTCTGCTTCCCCCTCACACTCTTGTTCTATATTGTTGCTTGGCTTCTATTTTAGACTGTTTTAGACTCTCAGACTGAACATATCATGCTTTGCCCTGGGTGCATGTGCAAGGCTGGAGAAGAATTGTGCAGAAAAGGACGCCACTGATTTCAATGTCCGCATATGACCAGACGTGTGGATAGTTCAGTTCACCTGGTGGAGCTTATTAAACAGCCCAGTTGTGCTGGCTATAATATGTGCATAGCTCTCTGCAGCTGATCCAGCAAAGTCAGGTCTGAAATATTAGCAGAAGCTGGTCCAGAGCCAGTTTTTACATTCAGTAATGACTGTGCAGCAGGGCATTCCTATTTGTGCTGAAATTAGGCAATATTTGGAAGATTACAAAGCTAGCAATAAGAGCTAGGCTACTGGAATGAGATGGAATATCAGAAAAAGATGGGGCACTGAGGAGATAAAATTGAAAGCTGCTCAGCGGTAGTGTTTCTCAACCTTTTTTTTATAAAGTACCTACAGTTTTCAGACACACAACATTTTTTTCTACCATCGCAACACATTTGTTTAAACAACTTAATCGTAGCAGGGTGGGCAATGGTATTTTGGGGTGTAAAAAGTACGAAAATAATAAAGCGCTGTAAAACTTAAAACAAAAATTCAGTTTTCTCCAAATTTCAGTTGTGTTGATGTACCCCGCAGACTTCTCTCAAGTACCCTTTAGGATACTCGTACCACTGGCTGAAAAACACTGCTCTGAAGCACTTATTTCAATAGAACAGAAACCCTTGTTTTGTAGGAGTGGATGGTTTTGGTTTTTAATGGATTAAAAGATTTTACTTTTCACTGTTAGTTTTTGAGTTGAGGGAATAGATACTTTGGACCAAACCCTGAAAAAAGAAAAATATCCTTTTAAAAGCAGCATCAATTTTATAGCCATTATAAGGAGTGGCATGTGTGGGGAAGTAGATTGTCTATTGGGTGGAATGGAGACCTACAAGTCAGAACCTCTTGGTTCTATTTTCACCAGTTCATTGTGTGATTGTGGGGGAAATCACAACTGATCTCTGCCTCACTTTACCTTCCTTGAGAGAAGGTATAATAGTGTCATGTGGCTTCACATGTCAGCTGTTCACTCATTACAGCTGTTTAAAATCCTTGGTAAAAAGCTGCGATAGAAAACATTTTTAACTTATGGGCCTGAACATGTATGGGTTAGCTTTTGGCCTTAGGGACCTTATTACACTTATATAAGCCTATCAATAGCTTATAATACACATCAGGATATGTTTTCAGGATTAAAGATGGGGAATTTAATAACTTTGTATACCATTTAACTCCAGTAATAAATCAGATTGGAAAGGGGAACAGCAGTAGTCACACCATTGTTAAAGTAGAAGCTTGCTCTCCATTTGATATGTGATGTTCAGCCCCCCGACAGCCTCGCTCTCTTTCTCTCAAAAAAGAATCTTTCTGAAAACCTGCAAGCTGTAACTCCCTCAGGGAGGAGACTTTACAGCAATCTTGGGAAAAGGCAGGCAGTGTTTTAAAGTTAAAAATGTTTTGAAAACATGACTGTGGGTTACTGTACCAGAGTGCCTGTTTACTGAGCACCCCCTTGTGGCCACAAGAGGCCATGCAGGCACTCTGCCCCAGTGAGCCCCCCCAAAGAACTCCCCATAACCTCTCTTGTGGCTAACGGCCCCCTTCTCCCCACCCCCCACCCCCGGATGGTTTAACAACAGAAATGGACCAAAAGATCCATTTCTGTTATTAATGATTCAAACAATCATCAGGGTCTCCCCCAATAAACGCCTTTCACCATGAAAACAAAAATTCACACTCCAGCCTGGTTGTTCTGTCATACACCCGAGCTCTTCCTCTAGTCCAGTCTGCTCCATTCAAAGCCAACAGTCCAGGCTCTTGCTAGCAGGAGCTCAGCCCTGAGTTTACCTTCTCCTTTCAGCCACAGTTTGTAGCTTCCAAATCCCCTGGTGCCAGGGTCTCCCCTCCCCCACCACCACAGGAACCTCTCTTAGGGTATGTCTACACTGCCACCCTAGTTTGAACTAGGGTGGCTAATGTAGGCATTCGAACTTGCAAATGAAGCCTGGGATTTAAATATCCCGGGCTTCATTTGCATGTTCCCGGGCACTGCCATTTTTAAATGCCCGGTAGTTCGAACTACCTGCCCGCGGTTACACGCGGCACGGACTAGGTAGTTCGAATTAAAGCTCCTAATTCGAACTACCATTATTCTTCTTGCAAGGAAGTTTAACGGTAGTTCGAATTAGGAGCTTTAATTCGAACTACCTAATCTGCGCCGCTTGTAACTACGGGCATTTAAAAATGGCGCCCGCCCGGGAACATGCAGATGAAGCCCGGGATATTTAATCCCGGGCTTCATTTGCAAGTTCGAATGCCTACATTAGCCAACCTAGTTCAAACTAGGGTGGTAGTGTAGACATACCCTTAGTTCTTTCAGCTTCAGAAGCTTCTCTTGTCATGACAGCCACCTGCAGCCCCTTTTAACTGAATTAACTGATCCAACTTAGGAGTGCCCCTTTGCCCATGAGGAACAAGCTACCCCGATACACCTTTTAGGGATCCATTTGTTGGTGTTGTGGTGGAGAAGTTCTCCTGGGGAGCAGAGGGAAAGGGTTAATATACACATGGAGACTGTATACTGAGAGCATCATTTATATGGAAAAAGCCCTCCCCCAACTTTATTCTGACTCCAGCTTCTTGATTCAACCAGAGGCTACATGCATGGATTGGAGGATATGTGGAAGGGCAGGAATCCTGTAAGGTGTATGGGGAAAGGGAAGTAAAGCACAAGGAGCACATGGACTGGAGAGGCCCTGGTAGGATGGCATGATCTCAGAATGAGAAGGCTTTAGGAGACAAGAGAAAGAGATACAAGGAAGGTGGGACAGGACACTAGTGGGGGCATGAAATGGGGAAGAGAAGGGCATTGCAGGAGCATACAGTAGTGGTGGGTAGATGAGGCACAGAATGGGGCAGGTTGAGAGGTTATTTAGAAGGGAGTGCTGCAATCTGCTGAGACATAGGTGAGGACAGGGAAGGGCAGAGTGCTTACACTGATACACATGGCTCCTTTCACTTCCCTTCCCTTCCATAATCCCCTCCCTGTCCTATGGACCTGTTAACATCTGGAGTGGGGGAGCCCTGCTTTGGGGAGTCATGAGATCTGCTGGGAGCAGTAGGGTTCCTCTTTTCCAGACAGTACAGCCCACCCCAGTTAAAACTTCCAGCACTCATGACAGACAGGAAATTCACAAACCAAAACTTCATTAAGGAAGAATTAAGGTAGAAAACATATATCAGTGGCAACCATCTAATGCCCAGAAAGTGTCTTATAACATCCACAGAATAATTCTTCTGCTTCAAAAACATGAAAATTTGGATACAAACACTGAAGGGATGCAGCCACTTCTTTCATGCTATATAGTTTTCCTTCCTTTACTCTCACCCCATTCACATTACACTTCTCCACTTAGTATCTTAGGGTATGTCTACACTAGCTCGTTAGTTCGAGCTAGGTAGGCAACGAGAACAACGGAGTTGCAAATGAAGCCTGGGATTTAAATATTCCGGGCTTCATTGGCATCTTCCCGGGTGCCGCCATTTTTAAATCCCCCTTAGTCCGAACGCCGTGCCCGCGGCTACACGCGGCACGGAGTAGGTAGTTTGAATTAGGATCTCTAATTTGAACTACCGGTGCTCCTCGTTTCACTCCTTGACTGCTATCTCGTTCCACGAGGAGTACCCGTAGTTCGAATTAGAGATCCTAATTCGAACTACCTACTCCGTGCCGCTTGTAGCCACGGGCACGGAGTTCGGACTAAGGGGGATTTAAAAATGGCGGCGCCCGGGAACATGCAAATGAAGCCTGGGATATTTAAATTCCGGGCTTCATTTGCAACTCCGGTTGCCCTCATTTGCCTACCTAGCTCGAATTAACGAGCTAGTGTAGACATACCCTTAGGGTGTATGTAGACTACAGGGTTTTTTCGAAAAAACTTCCCCGGTTTTTTCGAAAAAACTTCCCCAGTTTTTTCAACCGTGGTAAATCTCATTCTACGAGGAAGAACGCCTTTTTTCGAAAGTGCTCTTTCGAAAAAAGGCGTTCTTGAATGCAAACAGGGCTTTTTCGAAAGAGAGCATCCAGACTGCCTGGGTGCTCTCTTTCGAAAAAGTGGCTTGCTTTTTCGAAAGAAGTGGTTGCAGTCTAGACGCTCTCTTTTGAAAGAGGCTTTTTCGAAAGATTATTTTGAAAAAGCCTCTTTCGAAAGA
Source organism: Rafetus swinhoei (assembly GCA_019425775.1). Classification (NCBI taxonomy): domain Eukaryota; kingdom Metazoa; phylum Chordata; order Testudines; family Trionychidae; genus Rafetus; species Rafetus swinhoei. The sequence continues at coordinate 11,947,615 of CM033432.1, forward strand.
GGCTTGTAGTCTAGACGTTGCCTTAGTATCTTAGCTTGGTCCATTCCGCCCAGCATGACAAAATGAGGAATAATTGGTTAGGTGGCAGAACTTTTGAAAAGTTCTGGAGAAAAGAAGATTTGGGGAGCACACCTGATGATAGTCTTCAGATATGGTAAGGGCTGTTATAAAAAGGATGGAGATCAATTGTTCTCCATGCCCACTGGAAATAAGACAAGAAATTATGGGCTTAGTCTGCATCAAGGGAGATTTAGATCAGATGTTAGAGAAAATGTTCTAACTCTAAGGCTAAGTCTACACTTCAGGCTTTTTGCGCAAGAACGGCTGTTCTTGAGCAAAAAGTTGCAGAGCGTCTACACTGCACGTGCGTTCTTGCACAAGTAAATTTACTTGTGCAAGTACAGCATTGGAAAACAGGGCTTCTTCCAGAAGAGTTATTCCTCTCCCCATGAGGAATAAGCTGTCTTGCGCAAGAACTCTTCCATAAGAAGGCAGCATAGACAGGCAGCATGAATTTCTTGCGCAAGAAAGCCCTATGGCTACAATGGCCATCAGAGCTTTCTTGCGCAAGAGAGCATCCACACTGCCACGGACGCTCTTGCGCAAAAGCACATCTCTTGTGCAAAAGCACATGTCAGTGTGGACACGCTCTTGTGGAAGACCTTTTGCACAAGAATTCTTGCGCAAAACAGTTCTTGAGCAAGAAGCCTGCAGTATAAACGTAGCCGAAGGGTATGTCTACACAGAATGGCTAAAGTTGAATTAAGCTACTCAACTTCAGCTATGTAGCTTAAGTCAAAATAGCTTAACTTGGCTTTAGGTGCTGCCTACGCAGCAGGAAGTTGAAGGAAGAATACTCTTCCTTTGACTTCCCTTACTCCTCGTGAAATGAGGGTTACAGGAGTCAGAGTAAGAAGTCCTCCAGATCGACATTATTTTGAAATAAAGGCTTGTAGTGTAGACATGCTCTTTATTCCAAAATAACACTGCTGTGTAGATGTACCCTAAAGGAATTTAAGGTCTCAAAAACCTCCAGAGATGGGGATTCTACAATCTCCCTTGGGAGCTTATTTAAGAACAGGTTAGACAAACACCTATTAGGGATGGTCTTGGTTCACTAGCACAGGGGGCTGGATGTCCTAGCTTCTCATGGCCCCTCCCAGCCCTAGATTTCTATGATTTAATCAGGACATATTACACATTTGAAGAAATAAAGAAGACTAGAATGGTGTAAAATCCCATTTTAAGTAAAACAAAACTGGTACAAATATTAATTGGTAAACATTATGTTTCAGATTTTTAAAAGTTCTCAGTGTTGATCCAACTCTTGTCAGTGGAAGTAGAGTTAAACCTCATCCTAAGTACCAGTTAGCATGGTCCTCTGTACTTCCCTAAATGTTATACACTACAAGCCAGCTCCTCAGTTGGGGTAAATCGGCATAGCTCCATTGATTTGTTGCATATTTCCAACAATATATTCATATTGCAGAGCACATGAAGGGGACAACATTAAGGCCAGGTGAGGAGGAATTAATCTGTCTGGGGTAAGTGGAGGGAAGGAGGGATAATTGGCATGGGTGAAGTGAATGCATCCTTTTGGTGTTTTTGACCCTGATCCAGCAAAGAACTTGACCATGTGTTTGCCTTTAAACTCATGAGCAGTCCTGTTAAAGTCAATGGCATGACACTGCTACTTAAAGTAAAACATTTCCAAAGTACTTTGTTGGATTGGAGCATTAGACATTTTCACACTTTTGATTTTCACTGAAATAAAGAATTATTTAGTAGAAATTAAGACACTTTCTGATGGCCTCACTGACATACACTTCCTACCTGAATGGTTTCCCATATTTGTGTTTTGTTTACAAATGTACGTTAAATCCACACTATTTATAGTAGTTGAGACAGTCTTGTGACCAACCTGTTGCTAAACCCAGCAATATTTAATCACTCTTATGGGTAACACTCAGGTGCATGGAAGTCAATGGGTGTTTTGCCATTGACTTTAATAAAGCCCGGATTTCACTCTAGATTTCCAAGACTAAAGAATCCCAGTAAAAATGCATTTTTACCTTTGTGTTTACTTTAATAATATATCTGCTGTAGACATTTAGTTGAATCCATGGAGAAGTGTAGGGTGAATCTACTTAGCAGTGACTATTATGATCTACAATATAGCAGCAAAGGGAACTGAGTTTGCCTCCGCTAGTGTGTGAAGTGGTATTGCTGAGTATCCCTTGATTAATAGCTTTCAAGGCTTGCAGCTGCATAGCAGAGAATGTTAGCTGCATGGAAAAAAAGATTCAAGAGTTGTGGGGTGTACCTGGGAGCTCCACAGAAGCAGAAGGGCAGCCCGACTATAACCCACCTTGAGGGGGGTTCAGCATGCTCCTCTTTCTACTGGTTGATATGATCCAACCTCCCCCTTCATGCCTCAACACCCTCTTGGAGAGACCAGCATGCAAAGGGGCACTAGCAGTATGCCATCCTTGAACTCATTGGTACCTGACTTCTGGCCAGGAGTGCAGAGGAGGGAAAGTCTTTTGTGTGTCACCCTTCTGCCTGCCCAGTTTTGAAGGGTCCAAGCCTAATCTGGCCCTCAGTTGACTGGTAGATAGAAGAAAAATGACAGAATGTTGACATCATTCAATCGGCATTTTTACAGAGAACATCCCAGAAACACACAACAATTTGTTGAAATGGAGGTTTCATCAGGACTTCAAACTATAATTCTACAAGGCAAAAAATCTCAAAGGGATAGCAGTGTTAGTCTGCAACTTTAAAAACAATGAGTAGTCCTGTGGCACATTAGAGACCAGCAAATAGATGAAGTGGATTTTACCCATGATAGCTCATGATCCTATATATTTGTTGGTCTCTAAGGCAGTGCTCACCAACCAGTAGATTGGGATTTACTGGTAGATCTTGGAACCTCTGACAGGTGATCTTGACTGGTTTGGCCAAGAGGCTAGCAAGTGCCAGCACTTCAGCTGCCCCTCCCCCCACTGCTGCAAATCTCCTGACCTTTGCCTTGGAGTTGCCCCCTGCCCAGGAGCCTCCTGCTTGCTGTGCAGAGCAGGGAAGGGAAAGAAAGGGTGCTGATGTCAGGGTTCCCCCTCTCCCACCCTGTATTCTATCTCCACAGAATCGGGGGGGGGGGAGGGGTAGAGAAACAACAGGACTTGGGATGGATGGAGCTTGTTGGCTGCTTTTGAGAATGGTGCAGGGGTGAGCCTGCCTTAGCCCCACTGCACCACCACCCAGGAGCCACCTTAGATAAGCAATGTCCAGCTGGAACCAGCTCTGAACCCCTGCCCCAGTCATGAACCCCCTCCTGGACCCCAAGCCTCTGTCCTAGCCCTGAGCCCCTGGGACCCAAACTCCCTTACAGAACCTGTACCCTGAACCCCCTCCTGTACCTCAACTCCCTGCCCCAGGCTCAGCTCAGAGCCTCCTCACACTCCAAATCCCTTAGCCCAAGATCGGAGCCTGTGCTCCAACCCTCTGTCCCTGCCTGGTGAAAGGGAGGGAGGATGGGGGAGGGAGGAAGGAAGGACGGAGTGAGCAGAGGCAGGGCCTTGGAGAAGGGGTACCAGTATTTGGGTTTGAGGTAGATCTTACATTGCTCTTAAATTCAAAAAGTGATCTTGTGCTTAGAAAGTTTGGAGACCACTACTCTAAGGTGCCAAAGAATTACGTGTTTCTTCTACAAGGCAAAAGTTTAACACTGAGCTACACGGATTCTCTCCATGGTCCTGCAACGTGGCTCGCAAAATCACCAGGAGAAAGAGCAATTCTTCTTTGACCAATTTAAAAAGTACACCAGGAAATAGAGATTTTTACTAGATCTGGGAGAGTAGGGGCTCTGGAGCCTTCTTGTTGCCTTTTCCATTTCCTTCTTCCTTTCTTCTCCTGGGCCAGATGCTGAAACAACTCATCCTTCCTCTAGAAGAGCACCAGTTTTGGGCTCCCTCCACAGTCCATTGTGGGTGAATGGACTCAAACGCCCTAACCATGCCTGACATTGAGTGTGCTGCCTTCCAGAGCCAGTGTGAGAATGAGTTAGGTCCCAAATTCAGATTGCTAGCATGATAATACAACCCACAGCATCCCCTGGACCAATGGGAATGGCTCTAAACTGTCACTTATCTGTCTAAAATGACTTTTTAAAATTTTGGGTTATTTTCCTATTAAACTGAAATGTGCAGAGTGACCATATTATATAAGAAATCAGATTATTGGGGGAAGCAATGCAGTAGTGCAAGTATGGTGTACATTCTTATAAGATCAGCTAAAACAATCATTAGGGCAGGAAATAAAGCTCTGAAGGATGAAGTTATCAAAGCTGCCATCCCCAATCCTGTAAATGACACCTGTGCGGCAAGATGATGGCCACCAAATAATAGAGTTCCTCTAAAAGTCATGCTATTTTTCTGAAGGATTGGTGGGATTCTATAGTGGGACTGTGGGGAATATGATCAGGAGATCATTCATATGGCTATTTGATAAGTTTCCCCAGCATCTGGACTCCATGCACCATAACAGAAGCCAAATGAGCACAGAAGAGCCACATTTCTCAGAAAATCCACTTTTAAACAGGATCTAAATTTAGATTTACACAAAACACCATAATGGAGTTACATAGTTTTGCCGCAATAATCTACTGGGTAAAAAATAATAATCTGCCATTTCAGAATCAGTACACTTTCTAACAACACACATTCCCTTGAATGACCATACTGGCTTAGAAGGAGCTGTAATCTTTAACTGGCAACTAATTCTTTCAGAATTCCCCCCACACCCAACTTTATTTGTATTAACCCTGACCTTGGGGATTTACACAGCAGACCAGACTCTTGCGGCATCAACTTTAGTTAACTTCAAAAACAATTTTTAGACAGCAGCTCACCCATCCCACAACCCCCACTCTCCACCCTAAAATTCACAATGTTTGCATTCAGATAATGTTATGATACAGTGATTTTAGATACTAGTCTTTAAGCCATGAAGATTTGTTTTTTTTTTTCTGGTAAATGTCACAATGAGACAATGAATAGACCAGGCTTCCTGGATAAATAGACATGGTGTTGAAAGTCAAGGCTAGACCTGGATTTTAAATCTACCTCTGACCCTGACCAGGTGAGTGATGTTAGGCAAGGCACTTAACCTCTCTGTCTCTCTTTCCCCATATTAAAATAAAGTTTCCTCACCTAAGGTGCTTAGATATTCTCAGATAAAAGAACAGCGTGGGAACAAAGGTATTATTTATGTCCCTAACAGATGTTGATCCACATTTAAAAAAGAACTGAAAGCAGTTGGTGGAATAACCAGTCTCCAGGACACAGCTAAGTATGGAATAGCAAAGCTCTCATAGGCTAGGACTGAGGTTTAGTAGCAAATGCAGGCAGGGAAGATTGTACTTTGTTCACAGGAAATCTGTCTCTAGCTACTGCTCTCTCAATTTTCTCTTTTTAGTAAGGGTTAATGTTCAGTGGAGGCCTCACCCATTAAAAATTATAAAGAACATAAAAAAGTCAGGCAAACAAGGTCTAGGAATCCACAATATCCATGAAACTGAAATGCTGGAAGTCTATTTCAACTTGCTGCCCTATCATCATTATCTTGCCTTGATGTACCTGAGAAGTGCAGCAAATTGCTCTATACAATCCCTGCACTCATCTCAGAGTCTTTCAGCATGCCTACATGCAAAATATCAAGCGAAAAAGAGAGTGACAGTGAATACATGATGGGCTTTCAGCCAAATCCTGGAATTTCCTTGAGTTTGTCTCATGGTGCCAAAACCAGCTTTTTGTCTATAACTGCTTGTCATAACACTTCATTATTCCATATGCTGTTTTCAATCACTATCAATCTACATATTGTGGATGATACTCTCTCCAAATGGAAGTTCTATAGTCTAGTCTAATAATAAGACTTTTCTTTAGTGGTGATAAACCTTACAATATGCATTACTAAAATATTATCACCTTCAGATTTTTGCTTCAGCCCATAAATGCTGCCACGAGTTAATTTCATTCCTGAGATGAGAGATGAAATGTATATAATAAAATGGTACTTGAAATTATTTGCCTATGAAATGTCCTTCACTTGAATCCCTGATTAGCAACCTAGTTAGCATTAGCCTCTTCTCAAATGTTAACACTATACGCATTCTCCTTCCAGAACACACTTAACACTAAAGCCTACATTTGTTCTAGCACACTTTAATCATCATTCCCAGACACATCATGCTGGCCTCTCTAACTCTCAGATACATTCCTTATTTCATACATTTCCAGATATCCTGCAATACAAGTCAACCTTTAATTGATCAGGTTACCTTAGCAACAGTGGACTATCTGTTTCCAGTATGGAGATTTCAACTGGATCTGACAAAGATTTTTCCTTTAAATTTACATACTTCTGTAGTTTTCACCTTTGAGAAAATAGCTTATATTCAAAAGGAAGATTTCCATAAACCTTGTCTCTCGATGTCTGTCTTGGAATATTTTTCACTTTTCTTACAGTTCCAATGGTGTTTTAATTATTATTTGGAAAGGAAAAATACCAAGGTGTTCTGTAATTTTCCTAAAATGAGCAGTCAGAAGTCGCTGGGAGAGGAGACCCTCTTTGAATAAAGTAAGTCTAAAAGAGCTGAGCTTCCCATATGAAAACTTTATTTTACAAAGCTCCTTATCTTTGCCACATTTTTTAAAACTCCTCTTTTCATCCGCTCTGTTTACACATCTTCGGCCGACTGAACTGTTCATGTGTTTCATGGACATTATGGTAATTTCCATTCACAGCAGGCAACTTCGGGTTTGTGCCGGATAAGTGCATTTTATGACACTTTGCAAAATTTGTCACTTTCACCTGGTACTTGGAGAAAAACTGCACAAAAGTCACAAAGAAAACCAGGGCTTATTGACAATACTTCAGTTAATGGTATTGACGCACTAGGATTATTGACGAAAGCTGTTGATGCTGAATACAGTCTAGTGTTTGCATTCAGCCAATTTTGAACCCGTTTTGTGGAAGTTAGAATCCTGATCCATTCAGTCCTGTGCCAGACATGCAGAGATAAATAGGAAGAAGACACCTTTTCTTGTCACACAACCTTTACTTTTAGAAATACTGAGGCTGCAGCAAAGCAGATATGCAAATGCTTCTCCAGTACTTGCTTGACATTGCATCTTCTTGTTCATTCCTGTGTGGAAATAGAGGCTTTTCAGCCTTTTCTTCTGTCACCTCCATCTGGAGCACTTTGTCCTTGGATGGTATTTGTTTTTCTGAATCAAGAGTGCTCCAGAGAAATTCTCCCATTCGTCTAAATCTGATAACTGATTCCACACAAGATGCACTTGTTAATTTGCTTCTGTATCAAAAATAAAAACTGTCCTCACTGGCAGGAGAAATGCATGGTCCATAGTTGGTTGTGATAGGATCTTTCCCCTCCTGTTTAAAATGTAAGATCTCATGAATTAAGAAGATACAATGTGTCTAGATCTTACACCAGTCAGTCTCTGATTCATCAGAGAGTCTCCTTGGTAACTAGCTGTTCCTCTCTGGTGATTCGTGTTATAAAAAAGCTCTCTGAATTTAAAGATAAAATACAGTGAAAGGAAAAAGAGGAACTAAACTATGTATACACATTAGAAAGACACACATGAATATCTATACCGTGCATTTTGCACATGCATGGGTATGTGGGAGGAAGAAACACTGCTTCTGTAAAACAAAGACATTATTTGCAGAGGGAAAATATACCCACACAAATTATTGTATTTTTGGTAGAAACCCTTGCTGTGGTCACAGTGTTGTCTATGTAAATAATTTCAGAAGAAAGGGTGTTGTTTGTACTGGCATTTAATGAGTGGCTCAGCAGTGTTACTAAGCCAAATATTTAGTCTTGTGTGAGATTGATCACCGGTTATAAAGATTCAGAAATACAACAACTTACTCCAGGAATAACAGCTAGACTATTGAATGCTGCTTAGTGATCCCCACTTTAGTCATTAGCATAGTGGCTGCTCTCCCTTAGATGCATAATAAGATGCAATTATATGTGTTTTCAGGCTGCTAAAGTGGAAAGCATGCTGCTTTTTAAAGTCTATTTTTCTCTGAGAGCTCATGTTATGTGAAAGTTAGTTCAGGGTGAGGTTAAAACACTCTCTGTTTAGATGATAGCCGTGGGTTTAGAGTTAATAATCCACTTGAAACCAGTTAGCACAGAGAATAATAATCAAGTTAGAAAAAAATGTTCAGTGGTTTACATTTCTTTGGTAACCTTCCAGCTGCAGATCTCAAAGCGTTTTACAGGCATTAAGCTGTTAGGTAAATATTATTCCCATTTTACATAAAGGAAACTGCATCACACGCTAGGCCAACATTTGCAAATTTGGGTGCCTAAAGTTAAGCACCTAAATCTACTTTTAGACACAGAAATATGTAGCCAAATATTCAGCAGTTTTGAACATTTTGGCTTAATACATCTGTCCAGGACTACAGAGGGCATTTGTGACAGACTCAGGCCTAGAAGTCAGGTTTGACACCATGTCTTATGTCTTAAAGATTCCTATTTTGTATAATACTTAATATCTACAGATATTCCAAATTACAACAAGGTAAGCTCTATAGGAAGCCAAGTTAAACAAGATACAGTAGGGATTAATTCATCCCATTCCTCCCAGGAGGCCCAGAATTCTACCGTGGGAAGAGGCTGGGAAACCTGCTTTCAATTCCACTTTTCTAAAATAAATAAAAAGCAGAGACTCACCTATCACTTTCATATAAAAAGCTCTTTTACAAACCTATTGTGGCTTCTGAAAAATAGGTGACCAAAGGAAAATTATGGTCTAGATCCTGAGCTGGTGACAGTTGGCTCACATCTCAAATCCCTGTTTATGAGCCTCTCTCCCTTTCTCTCTCTTAGGTTATGTCTATGCTACACTGATGTATTGGAAAAAGGTAAGAAAATTCCGCCCCGCAATTTGCATACCTTTTTCTGATAGTTTTTTTTGGAAGAGGCTTTTCCGAAATTTGGCCCATCTACACTGGGCCAAATTTCGGAAAAGGCTCCTCTTTGGAAGAGCTCTTCTTCCTCATGGGTGGAGGAAGACCGGGCTTCCAAAAGAGCACATCTGCTCTTTTGCAAAAAAAAGTGGATGAGCAGATGCATTCCCTGGATGCGGCGGAGTTTTTCCAGGATACCTTTGGTATCCTGGAACCCCTCCACCCCCGTAGTGTAGACATAGCCTTAGTGGGTTCTTGCTCTTTTTCTGCATTGTATCTAGGATCCTGCTGCTCCCCCAAATAAATAAAAGAACAAGCCATATTTCCATAACGGCTTTTATCTCAAAGGAAACAGAAGTACTTTAACAGGAGTCACTTTACCCACCTCTTGGGTTGAAGCTGGTTGGTAATCAAATAGGCAACACGCTGCTTATTTTATGATGTGAGGAATGGGCATTTTGGGTAAAGTCATGTTGCAAGCTCTGCATTTCTGCAAAATGTGCCGTGAGATTTTTTTTAACATTCCAGCAGAACAAACAGGATCAAATTATCTATGTTTGAAGGAGGAAGTCAACACTGTGTAGTTCCAGAGAACCTGAGCTTAGACAACGGCAGCATCCCCTCCAGCAAGGGCCTAATACACTCAGACTTCAATTTATCAAATAGCATGATGGACACTCATTTATCAGAACCAATTCAGTGTCCAGATAGTCAAGCTAATTCCCAATGCAATTAATAAAGGTTAGGGACACAACCTCATTTTGGATAACTGAGTTTTTGGATAACCATAGATGGGCTAATCAAGATATGACTGGACTCCTGAGTGACTAGAGAACCCTAGTCAGCTCTGCACAGCCAGGGAGAAGGGGAGAGAAAGCGATAAGGGTGAGCTAATTATCTTTTCTCTCTTCTGCTTTCTCTCTGTTTTGGCTGAGTGTTCCAATGCTGCTGCAGGTGCAGTTGGCCAGTCTTGTGTGTGCCCTAAGACACAAGCCGTAAACAGACACTGAGGGATACCCCCGTAGCTGCTTTCTGAATTGGACAACAAACCTCAGATCTCACAGCACTGCTGGGGCTACCATAGCAGGGCTGAAGGGGAGAAAAGGGGAACCCTTTCCTCTCCACCTTCTTTCCTCACCCTATTCGACCTTCTTGAAGCCCAAAAGATATGGCAAAGCCTATATTCTCCTAATGTCTGTGTCTGCATCCCTCAGTGGAACTTGGGGGGAGCAGGTGATGCAAAGAGGAGTTCCTAACAGGAAGGAAGAGGAAAGGAAAGTGGACGACTGTGATTGATGCCCCATCTCGGTGAGGATGAAAGGAGTGAGTCACCCCCACCCCCTCAGTGTGCCTGTGATTTGGCTTTTTTTTATGCTCACCAGAGAAATCAGGAGGGTTTTCATTTTCCCAAGTGATTTATTGATTTTGTTTTCCACAGTTTTCCTTAGATGGAGAGGGAAGCAGGCTGAACTGTGCCAAGGCTTAGAGTGCCAACACTCTGAGGAGGTAACTCTGGCTCCCTTAGGCACTCATTCACCCTCCTCCCCTGACCCTGGGAGTCCACATTGGCCCTAATTACGTTTTCTTTAGCTAACCTTTATTGTGACTTGCCTGCTTAGAGGATATTACACCTGCCTGCATCTGACTGACCTTCCTCAATATCATCCAGATTTCCTCTGGCACATGTTACATGGCAGTTTGAGAGAAGTAAAAGAACATGCAGTTGGCGGCAGGAAACGTGCATTGTTCTGATAAGTTGGTGGTGCCCAGTCAGCAAACCATTGCCTTGCTCAGCTCAGATACTCTGGCCCTCTGGTATTACTTGGCGGCAATCTGCTAAAGAAACAATATGCTTGGTGCGTTGTGCCCATTCCCATTAGTGCAGCCTTTCAAAATGTACCAGACTAGTACACCCAGGAGTGCCACAAGCAGTGTGGAGCCCCTTAAGTTCTCACTGACAATACTGACATGGTACTGGGCACATCTAGCTGATCTGTCACTCCAGGCATTTGCTCTAGGCTCATCGCCATGATCTGAGCACCTCGCAGGCTACAGCCTCACAATGAGGCAAAAGGTCAGAATCAAAAAGCAAATGCTATTTACTCCCAAGGGCGCAAGTTGAGTGTAGTGTGTCTGCACTAGAGATGGGTGGGAACTCTCTTCTCCTGTGGCCAACAGGTGTGCTGCCTTAAGGTAGGGGTGGAGACTCTAAGGCTTGGAGATCTGATCTGGCCCCCAGCTTGCCTGGATCTGCACCCCAAAGGCTTAGGGCTCCCTCCCAGAGCCTCCTTTTTTCACTTGTGGCACCTGACTGATTTTTCTGTGGGTCAGTGGCCCCCGGCCCAAAAAAGGTTCCACACCCCTGCCCTAAGAAATGTGAAGGAAGAATAAAAGAACTCCCGGGTAGTGCAGATTTATCAGGAAAGGGGCTCCAAAGCCACAGCAGGATCACACACATTTCACCAAATGGCCTGGCAACCACAAAACAATGGGCACTTTTAAAAACGCCCCTCATTAATGAGCACATGTGCAGATAAGGAAGGTTACAGCCTCCCATCCAAATTTTGATCCGTCACTTCCAGACCTTATATGAAAGCCACAGACAGCTTATGAACAGTGCCATCTCGGGCCAGTGTCCATCTGGATAGCACAGGCTCTGCATTCACTTCCAAGACCAACATTTTGATGTGCCAACTATCCTGCCTCTTCACTATTCCAAAAAGCAGCCTGATGGTGCCCTGAAAAGATGGCCAATTTGTCAGGAACTTCCACAGCAGGTCAGGGGAGAGCAATCGAAAGCGAAGTGATTATAACGTGGGCTGAGCAAAAGACCGTGATAATCTGAACCGGTCTATGCTGGCAGCATGAGGGTCAAGGTGTCTGCTGAAGGGAATCCAAACAGTCACAAGTGTAGGTGCAGTGGAACTGGCATTGTGATAGGATGCCCATCCACTGAAAACATGCTCTGTGCTCTCAGCCACAAGCGGGAGGAGAGGGCTAGATCTAATAGGAGATTTCTAGTCTCTTTTCTTCTCCTAGGTCTAGGCAATTGGCTCTTCTGGGCTTGCGATGGTTTGCAAGACGAGGTGGTGAGGTCTTGACTATTATCACAATCTCTTCTCAGATAGAATGAGGAGAGGAAGGCAGGCAGCCATGTAGCATCTTTTACCTGGGTTGGTAAACAAAGTGGGAGGTGGGCTCACGGAACCCCGCCCCCACACCTTTAGCCCCCTAAAAAAGGAACAGGCAGAACTGCAGACCCTGTGCTCCACTCAACACAGAGTCTGCTCCCTTTTACCATCCTCTGGGGCTCAAACCACTCCGAAGAGTTGGGTGCCTCTGGGCAAATGCCACTGCAGCTACTTCACACTAGTCTGGAGAGGTGGCCAGGTGCTCTCTGGTGGGGGAACAGGCTGCATCATGTACTGGGAATGGCAGAGCATTTACACTTTCTAGAAGCCAAGAATATCTGAGGGGGATTGTGTTGCAACTGGGGCATTGCCAGCTCAATATAGCTTATAGTTGGGACTGGTATAGCTATTGCTGTAGTGGAGCAGCAGAGTGATTATTAGACTTTGTCTACACTAGCACTTTTGTTGACAAAACTTTTGTTGGTCAGGTGTGTGGACCCCCCTTTGCCCTGACTTACATACATTTTACCAACAAATACGCTTGTATAGACAGTGCTGCGTGGGTGGCAAACAGTTTCCTGCCAACGTAGCTACTGACATTTGTTAGGGGTGGTTTAATTATGCTGGTGGGAAAGCTTTCTTCCACTGCATCAACTGGCTGCCCAAGAGACCTTTAGCAGTGCTGCAACAGTGGTATAGCTGTGCTGCTGTATGGTCCGTAGTGAAAACCTAGCCTGAGACTGTTTGGGATTTGAATTAGTGGGCTAGATCCTGGAGTTATGCTGATTTACACCAGCTGAAGACCTGGAGCAGTATTTTGGAGGGGAATTTAATTTTGCATTACACATTTTAATCATTGTAATGTAGGTTAGGGATTGGACTAGGCACTGGGAGGAATCAAAATGAATAATGAAATCCCCTTGTTTCCATGTTTGGCACCTAGCAGATGATGAATTTCATTTGCTAACATGGAGGTTAATACTTAAACGTTCATCTACTTTCTTGCTTCCTTTTATGAGTCTGTTTTAGGTAAAAGTTAATATAGTTAATAAAAATGAGCTTAAGCACAACTTCATCTCTCTTCCCACAACTTGTTGCTTTTTGGGGAAATCAAATGAATGTGGCTGTTGCAATTTCCAAATGGCAAAAACTGTATGAATTCCTGCTGTTGACCATATGGTCATCAATATGTGTGTGTGTTGTTTTTTTTAAAAGCAATAGAAAGGGGGGTTTCCTGCAGTTATTCCTGATCCCCTGCACTTGCTCGGTGCAACAAACAATAAGGTTATTCCATTTTATTTCAATCTCAGATCTAATCTGCAATCTGATTTAAACCAAAAGTAATATCAGTGGGAGTAAAAGGAAAAGTGCACAGCTTGTGTAAGTGGTTTTATGAAATGGACCTCTTGAGATGAGAGTTTCATTATCGCTGAAAAATGAGCTCACCACGCTGTCGATATTATAAATGAGGGTCCCATTTGTATTATGAAGACACAAGCTTATTATTTTTAACCTGTTCCTATAGAACAAGGAAAGTTTAAATGTGATAATCAATGTAATTGAAAAACTGAAAGTACAGAAAATTGCAACAAGCTAATAGGGATGATAATGGCTACACATTGACTATTAATGAATTGTCTAAAGGCTGCGCATAGTATAGTAATAGGTCCAGATATAAAGACATACACCTATACGACTACTTTCTGCAGGGCTTACCTAGCCCTTAGCTGGGTGTGACTCCCGTTCAGTGTAACTGGAGTTATTCCTGAATAAAGACTGAAGTGAGTGCATCATGCTAAAGAGAAGTCTGATCTAGACTCCAAAATACAAACCCTCCTGTCCTAAAAATAAATATGCTCCCAACCCGGGATCTCAATTTTTACTTCTAGGGCCTATTTCTAGAATGAGCTGAACTGAAACCCTGAATTTGAATAGTTCTACACTTTATGGTGCTTCAAAATCAAGACCTCTAAACTATGTGGCTCATCTCTGCATATTATGGGCCAGAACCTCAGAGGATGTAAATCAATTTTGTTTCATTGAGGATACTGGAGCTATACTGATTTGCTTCAAATGAGGATCTGTCCCTTACATATTATATAGTATGTATACAAACACAAATTGTGTGTAAACTATATACACATATTGCACACAAAAAGCTAACTTATGGGTACTTGACTTTACAATGTTAATATTCTTTTAACCAAGGTTTTAATATGCAATTGCCCAGATTTAAAAAAAATTAAAGTTACCCCCCCCCCCATGAAATTACATCCTATTGTGTTGCATTGACACCCACATGTTTCATCTGCAAGGTTGGAAGCTTCAGATGCAGAGCACAAACTTCTACCATTTGAGCTAATATAGTAATGGATCACTGTAGGAAGTTGTCATCCTCTATTTAGACCTGCCACTAAAGGGAGAAGAAACATATTCAGAAGGGGGTTTCACAGATGTCTGCTGACAGAAGAGGGATTCAGGTTCTGTGGGGAAAGTTCTCTGGTGATCACAGACCCTACTGCCACTCTTCCCAAATTCTCCTCTCTGGCTCCTCAGTCCAGCTCCTATCTCTCCCTAGGGACTCCTTCTTAGACCCAGTCTCCTGCTCCTTTCCAACTCATCTTCCTACTCCCTGCTAACTTCTTGTCCCAGCCTCCTTGCTCAGTCAGATCCAGTCTCCCCTGATGCTCGTTATGCAATCTCAGTCTTTCCCACCCCATGTCTCCTTGTCTAGCAACTCCCAGTCTCTCTCTTCCCTCTATGCCTCTATCAGCTCCCAGTAATCTTCCTTCCCTTCACCCTCCCAAACTCCTTGTCCCTGCTTGAAAGCTAGGAAGTGCTAGAGGTTAAATGGTTGTAAAAATGTAAAATGGACATTTTCCGCTCAAAAGTCAGTCTGAGGCAGATAACCAGCATGGAGAATTTCAGCCTGAATGGTGAATTTGGCAAATATATAAGCAACTTAAAATAGAGATGTATTATAAAAATGTTGGATAATCTTAACTATAGATGACAATGCTACCAGCTCTGCACATAACCCTTCCCCTCACCAACCTACACAATGAGTGCCTGGATTTTCAGAAGTGATAATTACTTTCATTGCTTCAGTGTTTTGGAAATCATACCTTTATTCTATTCCCACACTACTTATATCAATTTCACACTGAAGCTATTCTATTGACCTCACCAAGGTAAGCAAGACTGGAATATGGTCCAGTGTGAGTTCATTTGCACACAAAGACATCTGTGTTGGACCATTAAATGAACTCATTTTTAAAAATATGCAGTTTGTGTCCTAAATTATGTTTAAGTATAGTGCAATGATCATTTATTTTGTTCAGGGAGATTACTGAAGTCAAAGAAAAATCTACAGCTGATAAATTGTACCTTGCCTGCAATGTTCATTTTCATAATGAAATTGCTTACATTATGAAGCAATTATCATGGTTTAAAATGCCAATGGTATTTGAAGGCATAGATGCCTTGGGTTTTCCATGTACAGAAATATTTCTTTTACTGCTTCTACTTGCCTATTAAGTTTAACATTTTAGATACTGTGGCAAGGAGCCTTCTTTCCCTTGCCAGCCTCCCCATTTCTCCCCCATGACAAGATAGGGGGTGCTTTACCTGAGGCCTATCTGCCACATCTGGGCAGTCAGCCTTTCCCTTAGCACAGGTTTATGCTTATTATCTTCCCCTACAATAGGGAGAAAGCTGCTTAGTAGCCACATGGGTTGGTGCCTCCTTCTCCTTCCCCTTTCGCCCAACAGGGAAGGTTTCAAAAGGTCTCCGTCAGCCCTGAAATGGAATCAGCTGTAGATGATGGAATCATCTGTAGCTGATCCTAGTTGGTCCAAGGTAGATCAACTGTCTCAAATGATCCTAATCTGTCTGAGACATCCTCTTTTTAGCTGATTCTGATTGACCTGCAGTAACCCACTTCTGGAGTCGGTCTTTTACACTTCTAGGGCTGCCTTTTCCCACTCTGTGGCATCCATCTGGCCTGCCTTTGTCACAATACCTTATGTGATCTTTGTTAAAAAAAGAACAACAAACGCCAGAGTAGTTGCTCCATCAGAGCACACTTTTACGCCATTGGAGCCATGATTGCTTGTAGCCATTACCCCATTACATCTGCCCAAAAATGACTGGTGACCATACATTTAGTCTTTCCCCATGTTAATTTTTGACAGCAGATCCTTCAGCTGTGAGAGAGCAGATCATTGCATTCCACATCATTGTGACTTCATTACCTTCTTTATGATCAACCTATACTCTTCAAGACCAGGATCTGCTCCTGCCATACATTTCCTTCCAAAATGCTACATTTATCGTTCTCAGAGAGTGTTTCTGTTGTCCCAACGATAAATGGAAGGGGGTCAGGGCAGAGGTAGCTTTTCTTTTCCCTTCTTCAGAAACCAAATACTAAATTCTCTGCTGTTATAGATCGGTTGACTTCAGTGGAAACGCACCAAATAACACCAGTAGAGAATGTGGCGTAAGTGTGCTAATTACATAAGCCAGTGGCTATTTTCAGATCCTGGGCTTGATTCAATAGGCTTAGGATCAGCCCTTTGTGTGGTTCTAAGAACCCTTTGTCTTATGATAGAACATCTTTGCCTTCCATCAGAAAAGTGGGAGTTGAAGGTGCTCAGCACCTTGCAGGAATTAGGGTTCAGGAGCTCATGAGTTCTGAAGTCATTTTTCAGACAGAGTTCCCTCCACAGCTGCATAACTCTGCTAGCTCTTCAGAAACAAAGTCATTTTTACTAGACAACTTGCTCAGAAGCCTCCAAAAAGATTTGGTGGTTCCAGTTCATCTTCTAGAGAATTTGCCAGACCTACCAGGAAATCTAGCACCACAACTGGCACTTTCTTTTTAAGCAGTCTCAGCAGGAAAAGCCAAGGACTGAATGGGCATGGAGATTGGAAAAAAAAAAAGCTAATAATGTCAGGCAGTCTTTTCATATTAGCATTGAAAAAGCTTCCTTTGCTGCTGCCTGTGTTCCTGTTCACTGCACAGATGATAGAGGACTTCAGTTTCCAGAGTGGTGAATTCACCACCTTTCACTGGTATTACATTTGCTTCAAATGCACAATGTGGACCCGATTTGCAAACAGTTATTGTGCATGCAAAAATGATCATGTTAGTATTTGCATATTTATCACAATTATAGTTTAGGTATTTGATTATGCAGAAGGGCACCTATGTGCATAATTGATAAGTTTACACAGACACACACACACACACACTGTAATATAAAACATTTATTGCTGAACTGAGCCACTGAGTGTTTTGTTCCTGGCCTACCTCTGCTGAGCCAATAAATATTTCCAAAGCGACTCCCAGTATTTACCTTCATTTTCTGTAACATCTTAAAGGTCATAGCGAATTCCTTTTGCAATCCATTTTATAACCAATAACACAAAATGTCCCTTCCCAAATCTCGCTGTCAGCAAACAAATGCCATGAAGCAGAATGATTTTTTTTTTTTTTTGCACCATTCAGAAGTCCATCAATTTGGTTTCTGTGGTGTTAGGTAATGAACGCTCCTGCAGCAAGGTCACAATTCCATTTTACATCAAATAACTATCGCTTCTCATGTATGCATTAAGCATATTTCTTGCTGGGGGGCAAACTGTTTTATTGAAATTATTTTTCTTTGTTCTTTCATATTGATTGTCCAGAAGGACTATAAAGATTGTCTGCATGACATCTTTTTTTTTTTTTAATTCAATGCATAATTGTAGCAATGGAAATTCATCTGACGCTACATTAATTTCCTCCTCATTATCTTCTCCGAACAGGGAAACTACCTGTTACTATTTATATGGCAACGTAGGCTTCTCTTGGTCACATGGAATTTTTACCTCTAGGGATATACACACAGTGTACATGCAGGGTAATGACAGAAAAAATGTGAGGGCATATTGTTCAATCTAAGCTGCAAAGACAAATGGAAGCATGAATAGCAGAAGTGGTAAAGATGTGAAAGCAAAAACTTTACTGAAATAAATAAATAAATAAATAAATATCTGTGATGGGAACCGACGCATGAGGTTAACAGCCATTGCAGATACATCGAGCTGAGTGTCGAGTTGGGTTAATTTGCAAGGGCGATGGATGTCTTTGAAACTGATGAGTGATTAAGAGAAGACACTAGTCTTTGCGAATCCTCAGCTGTTATAAATTAGTGTAGTTCAATGGAGCTATGTGGACTTACAGAAGCTGAGCTTTGTATCCCCATGTTTAAGGAAGATTATGAAATCCAAATGGACTTCCTTTTGTGATGAAAAACAACTGGAGACACAGCTGTCTAACCCAGGAGAAACCCAGATGCTTTTCATTCCCTATTACCAATGTGATTTTGATTGATGTACGTAGGCACTGTTATGCTGAGAGATACTGGTAACTTCATGGGTCTCTGAGGCTACGTCTAGACTGCAGGCTTCTTTTGGAAGAATCTTTTCCAGAAGAGATCTTCTGAAAAAACTTCTTCCGAAAGAGAGCATCCGAAGTGATCTGCTTTTTTGAAAGATAGCATCCAGACTGAATGGATGCTATCTCGCGCATGTAAGCTATGATTACTATGGGCGAAATGGCCACCAGGGCACCTCTTCTTGCGAAAGAACTCCCTCTTCCCGTCCACACACGCCTTTTTGCGAAAGAGCTCATTCTGAAAAAGGCTTCTTCCTCATAGAAAGACGTTTACCAATGTTGGAAAAAACCCTCTGTTCTGTCGATTTTTTTTTTTTTTTTTTTTTTTTTTTTTTTTTCTCTCTCAAAAGAATGCGATTGCAGTGTGGATGTAATTGAAGTTTTTTCGGGAAAATGGCTTTTTCCGAAAAAACTCTGTAGTATAGACATACTCTGAGTTTGTAGGTGAATGCAGTCCTCAAATAACAAAGCTCTCAGGATAAGAAAATCACACATAGGACTAAAATGGTTGTGAATTCACCCAGGAGTTTTAGACTGAGTGGACAGAAGGGTTTTCCTGAGTAGAGTGTGTGAGAGAGAGATGAATGGGAGAACACATACAAATCAAAAGCAGATAAGAATGGAGGGAGAGGCAGGGGCAAACACCAAGCTAAGTTGCAGCCTCTGAACACAGAGTGACCCTAGAAAAAACCTAGAGAGAGGTTTATAGTGTTTACTAGCGCCTGGGGAATGTAAGCTGAGAAAGTGCTCTGTTCTTGGTTTCTCCGGCATTTGGAGAAGCAGGACTTTGCACATTCCTTGTAAATACACTGGATTGTATGAAAGAAACTAGCAGACTCCATCAATTTCTGCTCCCAGCTGGAACATCCCCAGGGCCCCATACTTTGACTTGCTACTTGGGGTCAAAAAAGGCAAGAGGCGTAAAGGATTTATAGCAGGATTTTCCAAAGTGCTCAGCACTGGCCTAATTCTGCTTTTATTGAAGGCAAGGGGTGTTTTATCATTAACTTCAACAGGAATAGTGTTAGCAACTCTGAGTGCTTTTGATTATTCTGCCTTTAATATCTGTGTGGTGGAGGATAAATACAGAGAGTGACAGTTGGTGGGCCACTGTTGGTGACAGTCCTGGCAAATTTAAGCGCAGATCTGCTATGCTTGAAAGTAG
Organism: Rafetus swinhoei; assembly: GCA_019425775.1. Lineage (NCBI taxonomy): Eukaryota > Metazoa > Chordata > Testudines > Trionychidae > Rafetus > Rafetus swinhoei. The sequence continues at coordinate 11,967,362 of CM033432.1, forward strand.
TTTGTAATATCAGATGTACTTTGCTTTTGCCATCTAGTGTACTCACACGAGTGTACACACAGTGAGTCCAATAGACCAGGACAGACAGCACTGGCAACAGACATCACTGGGCTCTGCATAACGTGTGTGTAGGGTCTCAGCTCTGGGCCCCTCTCGAAGGACTGGGGCCTGAGGTGGAAGGGCCCTCAGTGCCACACGGATCACACCACCCTGGAATCCAGCGGCAATTTAAAGGGTCCAGGGCTCCAGCTGATGCTGTTGCTGTGGTAACGGCAGCAGCCGCCTGGAGCCCTGGGCCTTTTTAAATTGCTGGGACCTGGAGCAAGTGCCCCCTTTGCCACCCTCCTGTAGGTGGCCCTGAGGACAGAGTAACCCATGTCTGTTTCAGCTCATTGTGCTCCTAAAGGAACCAAGTTCTGCTCCCGAATCCAACACTTTCTGATTGCTTGAAAGCTAGGACAATACATCCATAAGCACACACAAATACAGATACCTGAGAGAGAGCTGTATGATGGCATGGCATGGTTAATAGGGTTAAATCAGCATGAGTTTAGAATGAATGTATTACTCACAAGCTGCATTCAAAATTAATTTAAGCTACACCCCCAAAGTGACATCAGTGGCACAAATACTCACCACAGCAATTTCATTGTTTCTTTGTTATTTCTTGAACCATTTTCTCATCTTGTCTTATAACTGTGCTTGCCCTTAAGCTTCCGAGACCCCAAACTATCAAATGAGCAACATTATCTTGCCTATTGCAGGATCCAGGGGTCAGGCAGGAAATTTCCTCTGACTCTGGTGCCATTGTTGAGTTGTGAACCCATGTGAGACCTGCCCCTCACAGATCTGGGGCACATGAGATGCCCATTCAGGGAGCCTGTCCAGTCTGTGCACTGAATTAGACAGGGTCCTGTGGAAAAAAATGAAGAAGGGGACAATTTAAGGTTGCATCAGCAACCTTAATTCTGATATTTCCTAATACTTGTATTTGCAGACTTAATGTACTTTGAATGTAGTTTTTGTGTGTGTAATTTCCTAGGTTTAAAAAAAAATCAAAACACGAAACGTCCCATAATCTGTGACATCACCCACCATTTCAACAGCAGGACTGGAGCATTTAGCTCCAGTGCACAGACCTCATAGCAATAGTAGGTTGTCATCTTCTATGTGGACCAGCACTAGAGATGGGACAGATGATTTCACACATTTACTGACAACAAAGGAATGGTGAGACTTGGGAATCTTGTGTTCCCTTCCAGGCTCTGAAAGGTTGTGTTCTCTAGTGTGCACAGACTGTTCTGTCCCCAGGCGTGACCCCTTTTTCCCCATCTCCTCCAACCCCTTGCTATCTTAATCCTATCTCTTATCCCTGTTCCCTTCCCCCAGCTCCAGTCTCCTCACCTACGCAGTCACACTTTGCATTCTTCAGGTTTATTATCCCAGTCACAGTCTCCCCTTGCTCTAATGTGATCTCAGTCTCTTCCTCACTCCCTGTCCTAGTTGCCTTCTCTAACTGGTCTAAATCTTCCCCCAACTCCCAGTCCTAGTTTCCTTTTCTCCCCCATTCCCACAAACCTTCACAGTCCTTGTTCCAATCTACTCTCTCTGCAGATCCAGCTCTGCATTTGAATAACACAGCATCCTTCTCCACAGTGCCTGGCACAGCAGAGATCTCACTGAGAGCACAGAAGAGAGACTCTCCTTGGCCTCAGTTCAGATACCGGGCATGGCCTGCAGTAGACCAGTGTTGCAATTGTAGGGAAAATCCTTCTCCACCTTGGGCTGGAGCATGCTCCAAGCACATAGAAGCAATTGGGAATTTTAGCTGATAAAATCTAAGAAGTCTTTGGAGCATTCATGAACTATGTTTTTCAAAGGCTTATAACTGGGTCAAATATGGGCATATTTTTACAGGGATTGCAAAAGGCACACCTTAGGCTATCCTTGGCACCCATCAAGTTGCTGCTTCAGAGTATGATGGGAGGAGAGGGGGTTGAAGCTGTTCAAAGGAAAGATTGACAGGATTTTTTAACATGAGTGAAATAACGTATTTTCCCCTAGTCGGAGTTTCAGCAGCTGTCAAACCATTTTGGCTAAGGTAACCATATGTCCCTTTTTGGCCAGAACAGTCTCTTTTTTAAGGCCTTTCCTGGCAGTTCTGACTTTTTTTGGCAAACGTGGGCATTTGTTCTGTTTGCTTTTCCTGACGTGATTAGTTGGCAAGAGCAAAGGGGACAAATGCCCACTTTTCTCAAAGTGGGGTGTGGTATGGAGGAACGTGCAGGGGGTAAGTGGTGATGCCAGCCCCATTGGCTCCAGTGGGGAGGCAGGCAGGGTTTGTGGCAGGTAAGGGGGTGGAAAGTGAGGAGGAGGCAAGGTTTCAGCAACCAGCCACAGACTTGCATGGAGTGGGGCAGACAGGGTTCCAGCCTAGCCAACACAGGTCCCATTTCAGCAGCAGTGGCCAGGAGCTCCAGGCTCCTTGGAATCTCTGGGACCAGGGGCAATTGCCCCCTTTACTCCATCCACCTTGGACCAGCCCCACAGAGTGTCCCCTTTTCTCTTTGGGAAATATGGCACCTTAGTTTTGGCTGAAGTGTAAAAAAATAATAATAATTCTGAGGCAGCCACCTGGCATGGAAAATTTCAGCCCAAACAGTTAAAAATTTTAAATGACTGAAAAATGGGACTTATTATGGCAAACATCAGGCAACCTTAATAATATGTAGTATTACTGGCCCTGCCTATATTATTTAAGTTTTGTGTTCCAAGTGCTTAACCAACATAACTAATTAATGTTCACAAGATTATTAATAATATTATGTATTGTTTATATCACGGTAGCTCCTAGGAGCCTCAGCCATGAACCAGAACCCCATGTTAGGTGTTGTACAAACACAGAACAAAAGGAATGTCCCTGTCCTAAAGTATTTAGTTCTAGATCTCTGTGAGGTAAGTATTATAATTCCCATTTTGCAGATGGAAAAACAAAGGAGCAGAAAACAGTTTGAGTGATTTATTCAAAGACAGATAACCCGTCTCTAATTAATCTCCTGCTTAACCTTTCATTCCCAGCACAAGGCATTGTCAAGGGTTATGGTCTTATCCTGCATCAAAAACTGAGATATGCTCACCCTCTCTGTTTAGTCTAGTGGGATATTTGCTCACACTGAATAAGGGGGAAATCATTAACTTTGCCTTTTCATATGTTTTTAATTCCTTTATTCATAATGAATTCCTTGGTGTGGCTGTGGGGTTGAAATATGTTACACTATAGGAATTTCCTTGCAATTTAGCATTAATTAATGTCTACTTCTTACATATCATTAACAGTAACATGGCTGATCTTTCAGAAACCATCATGAGAAACTCTTTTCTTTTATTCTTTCTGAGCTCCTGAGTTGTCAAAAGTACAGTTCAATTTGCATTTTAGATTGTTAGTCAAAACTGTGTCTTGAGGGTTTTGAAGTTTTGGCAGACATTAAAGACAGTGCCCTTGTTATTCTACTGTGCTCTGTATAATTGAGATTCCAGTCCTGGTCTTTTCACGCTTACAAGTCTACATAGAAAAGGACACCTCATTTCCAGAGAGACGATGATAAAGTTTGCGTTAGAACAACAGGTCTGTCAATCCCCATTCATCTTATTCCTGTTAGAGTTTTAGTTAAATACACCATGCTGCTTGCTAACATTTATACTTCTGTTTTCCCTTCTCACCATCAGGAGAAATTCTATTCCTAAGGCAGCTTTTGAAAGTCAAGTTGTGTAAGGTGCTTTTTCTGCATCTGTCCATTGCAATAAGAACTTACTGCAAGTTTTACTGGTCTAACATCTCTGGAGAATTAGAGATGCTTTTTAGCAAAAATGGCTATCCGGTACTAAGGATAGTACATTCACATTCAAGTCATTCTGTACTGTGCAGTAAAAAGGCTCATCTTGACTTCATTAGTTAGGTAAAACCATTTCTTTAAAGCCAGGAGGGAATGGGCCTAGTGGTCTAAGCTTCAGGTTGGCAATATGTCCAGGGCCTCCATATATGGCTGCAATTTCTAGAACCTATTCAGTCCTTTTTGTGAGAAAGGAGTGGTTAGAACAAAGATTGGAAGCTAGAGGCCTGGGAGGCAGTTGTTTTAGCAATTTCACAATGCCAAGGGTCACTCGCTGGAATTGAAACCAGGACCATCAGCAACAAAGCACAGATCTCTGCCATGAGAGGTAAAGGCATAGTCCTATTAGCTGGCTTCAGCCACAGATTTTTATCCTCCTTGTAGATTAAAGGATGACTCAAAATACCCTCTGCAAGTGGTTGATGTGGTGAGAGGACAAGGGGGGGGGGCAATTGTTTTGGGGTCTGGTGATTCAAAAGGAGCCCCGGGCCCTTGAAATTGTCCCTGGAGTGCACTGCATGGCACTCCATGTGGCTCACAGGGTGGACTCTGCACAGTCCATTCTGGGCTGCGCTGCCCCTTCTGAGAGCACAGAGCTGCCCCCCAACCTTAGCCAGCAAGTCTGTCAGCCCTCTTGCACAGGTATACCAGACAAAGTGAATCCCACGAAATTAATAGGAAAAATGCACAAGGATTACAATAAGATCTTTCCCTTCTCTGTCCACTTGGTTACTACTTTTAACATCAAACTCTTTATGGGTTTTGATGGATGGACCTGGGTTCAATTGGAGCCTGCCAGCTTAGCAAGCTATAACTTCCCAAATAAATGTGCTTGGTGGTGTCTCCCCCACCCTCCTTCCTTCCTGACAGGATCATCAGGGAAACTTAGCAGGAAACTTCTAGCCACAGGGTAATTCTGAGTTACTTTTCAGATAGATGGAGATTCTCAAGGAATAACACACCCACCAGGTGCCTGATCATGCCAATGTTTCTAGGCCTTCCTATATGCTGACAGATGTGTAGCTGGAAATCAGCCCGATTCACCAGTATGTTATATAAATTAGATGTTTAGTTGATTAAAATGTGTTTAGTCATGATGCAATGCTTGCAGAATGCTGCATATTTTGATTTCAGTTATAACATCTGCTGCCTATAGTATACAATTTTATGGAGTGTTTGCACTTTTAAACCTCTATAAAGGCACGTCTAGACTACGCATGGCTTCTGAAAGAAGATATGCAAATTCAGCTCAAATTTGCATATCTTCTTCCATTTTTTTCCCCCCAGAAGATGCTTGTCCGATATTTGGCCCCATGTAGACGGGGCCAAATATCGGAAAAACTCCCTCTTTTTAAAGCCCCCTTATTCTTCCTAAAAGGAGGTTTACAGGGGGCTTTCAAAAGAGGGTTTTTTCCCCAATATTTGGCCCCAGGTAGAAGGGCCAAATATCGGAAAAGCCTCTTCCGGGGGGAAAAAAATGGAAGAAGATATACAAATTCGAGCCGAATTTGCATATCTTCTTTTGGAAGCCGTGCATAGTCTAGACATGCCCTAATTGTGGAACTCACCAAACAGGAAAGTAGACTAAATTAGTGTAAAGTACTGGCCCTGCATGCAAGAAGGCTCATTGAATCCAAGTGAGCCATTGTGAAACTTCAAAGGACAAAGACTTTGTTGATTGCCTCCCGCCCTAGTGCCCATGAAGAAGAGAAAAGGCCCCATACTTTTTCCATCAATTTGATCTTTGGGGGAAAGGAATAAATATCCCCGATCAGAAGAAACTGTATCACCATGCTGCTTGGAATTCAGACAGAGAGAGATAATAATATTGCTTAGCATAAGCAAGGGATCCCAAGCTGCATGACCTGAGTTAGCCCTTAAGGACATAAAGAATTTGCATATTACAGCAGCTATTATTATCTTTTGGAACCTAAGACTGTGTCTCATTTGTATGTTTACCTGCTTTAACCTTGTAAATAATGATTGCTATGTCCTTTTTTAATTAATAAACCTTTGGTTAGTTTATTATAGGATTAGCTACAATTGTGGTCTTTGGTGAAAGATCTGGGGTGTACTTGATCAGTATTAAGTAACTGGTTCTTTGGGACCGGGAGTAACCCAAATATTGATGTGATTTTTGATGTTAGGCACTGTCTGTCCCAAAAGCAGATTTGCCTTGGTGACGAGACATACTGGAACACTTAAAGGGATTGCCTGTGACTCCATGTTAAGGCTGTTATAATGATACTTGTTTGGTGAAATCTAATTATAGAACACACAACCAACTTGGGATATGTGCCCTTCTTCTTGACAGTCTGACATGAGGCTGGCACACATGGTCAGGAGCCACCCCAGTTAGTCTGACAATAGCCAACAGAGTAATTGCATTAAACAGGACATAAATATGAAACAGGGTAAACCAATACTTTCAGGGTTACTGGTGTCCTCCTCACACTGTTAATGCCTATAAATTTTCCTCAAACTCCTAGTCATGTGACTGAATGTACCAGGAATAAAAATTTAGTGTTCTGTGTTCACTGTGGGGGCCCTTGATAATCTGAGAAACCTATAACTTCTGTAGATGCAATAAGCAATTTGATTGATTTGGGTCAGTACAACCCAAAGATTCACACTTGGGATAAGATGTTAAGTCCATCCACCAGGTTTACTAGCTGGTAGGTAATAAATCCCCCAAATCCTTACCCTGTGGCTTGAGGACACAGTTGGGGGAACAGATATCTCACAAATAATTTCCCTGACTAACTAGATGGTGCACTCAAAACTCTGCAAATTATCCTCAGCGTTATAGCTGAATCTAGACTCCTCAGCAGCTGCAGTTGGCAGGCATCCTTTTTATACCTGTGTCAGATGACTTCTGTTTCTGAAATGACTCCTCACCATAAAGGGATGCAGGGATCAGGTACGGATTTTACTAAGTAACCTAATCTTGTACCTAGTGCTCAGATGCAATCGCAGCAGGTAGGTATGGCAACCCTAAACTAACCACAAGAGTAGTAGCTGCCATGTGGTAACTGATTTATTGGGGAGATGAAGGCCTAACTCCACCTGACTGGGGAGGGTGTTTTCCCAATAAAGTTCTATATGCCGTGAGTCACCTTAAAACAGGAAACAGAACAAGTAGGGATCTTGCTTCCATGTATTGAGAGGCAAGAAGACTCCTACATGCAGATCTGGAACTCACAAAGTCACCAGCAGCGGGGTACTTCTACACTGCTAATAAATACACTGCCGCAGGGCTGTCAAATTACTCAGTCTTGCTCTACAAGACTAAAAATTGCAGCGTAGACTCTCACTCGGACTCTGCCTCTCCTCCCTAGCCAAGCCCCAGAGTAAGGCTCCATCCTTAAGCCCCATAGCATAAGACCTGAGGAAGTTGACCCAGGCTCTAAGACTTGTTTCATTAGGGTTTGTTTTTTTGCCATGTATTTTTTTGTATTCTCAGGGGCTGGCTCCAGACACGCACCAAAAAGGGCTTCTCTCCTCTCACAGTGCTCCTAGCAGTGAGCATACCACTGAGAACTTCCCCTTATTGGTCAGGCTCTACTTTCCCAAGGGTTTTCCTATCGGTCCTTTGATTCTAACTCCCGTTTCTTTCAGATACTGGCTGCTCCTCCTCTAAGCAAGCACACTGGTGACCATCAGGCCTTCCTCACTCCCCTGAGCCAGCAGAGGCCTTAACACTTCCACTAGTATCGCTCCTCTGTCCCTATCAGTTGCTTAGCAACCGGGACTGTGCTGACTTCTTCCAGGGCCCAAACTAAGCTCCATGGGGGTTGTAGCGGTATGAAATCTGAATGATATTATTCTGCAATGTTAGAGAAATGTTATGCAACCATTTCATTAAAACTGTATTGTAATATACTACACAAGGGGCTACCACTCCAGTTGTGTGCAACTGTAACTTTGGCTTTCCCTGACTTCTGAATGGATACTCCATTCCTCTGAAGAAGTGGGTTGTACCCACGAAAGCTCATGATACCATCTACATGTTTCGTTAGTCTAGCAGCACCTTAAAGACTATTTGTTGTTTAAAAAAGAAACTAGGGACTTCCATCTAAAAATCTATGCCCAGAGCCGGTTACATTTGCATAACTCAAAAGTCAGGAAAAACTTTATAAAGACAGAAAATTCAACAGTCTGTGTCATGGATTATCAGTGTTCTCCCTTCTGGCCTTAAAAATCTATGAAATCACTAGAATGTCCAATGTAATGAAGTAGGAATTTTCTTAATATTTTGTATGAGGATTCGGTACACCTCACTTTTTCCTATGTGTTTTATGTTTATTTAGGTAGAGGGAAGTGGTTAAATATTTGTAGAGACCAAGAGGAGCAGGTGGGACTGTAGCTTGGCTGCGTAGGCCCAGACAGTGGCTGGATATTTTGTCATCTAGCAATTGATGACCACAGGGACCTAACCTCTGCAAGAAGCCAGTTGGCTGTGATGACTTGAAGAACAAAGAGTAGAAGTTGAGGCCAGCTGACCTGTTGGTCTGAGAGAGACAACAAAGAATGGAGGAGGGGCAAGTGCGCATAACTTGGGGTGGGCTGTTGGAAGCTTGAGGCTCTTGTGACTTGGGTCTTGGTGGGTGGGTAGTGCCAAGGTTTGACCAAGATTGGATTTAGCTGTAATTTTCTGGTTTTTGTGCCAACACAGAACTTTCCTATGCTATGTTCCAGAACACTTATAAACCTATTTCATGCTGGCTGAGAGTCACTGCTCACTAAGGAAGTTGGGGGTGCAGGACTCCCCTTTGGGTGTGTAGGGCTCCCTCCAGGTGGCCCATTCAGTTGGATTCACTGTGGGGTGCTCATGGTGAGGAACAGGGGAGTTGGAGGCTCTAAGGTCTGCCCCAGGAGATGCTGAAGCCAAGAAGGATTATCCTAGTGACAGTGTGCCCTGAGGGATGTCACACTAACAAGGGTCCTTCCTGGGTTTGATTCAGAGCAGTTCCAAAGCACTCTGCCTGTACATTTGATGGCCTATAACAATGGTTTTCAGCCTGGGGTCTGCCTACAATGACCAAGGGATCCGTGAAAGGTTGTCATTTCCACAGAACAGTGGTTTCCAACCTGTGATCCATGGACCCATGGGGACCCTTCAACGATGTCTGATTTCCAAATGGGTCCATGTCTTAATTCAAAACTTTTTAGGGATCTGCAAAGGGAAAAAGGTTATGTAATGTAAGAAATCCAAAGGAAGGAACCTCTCTCTCTTGCACTTCTTTGAATCAAGGCAGAGTTTACCACATGCCACACCAGATGTTCAGAGACTGAGACAGGGCCTGGCATACCATACAAAATACACATTCAGTAATGCAGGTCCCTGTGCTGTGCACACTTTAATGAATTGGAAAGATGCATGCATGTCCTGGTGCATGCTTACAAGCTGTTAAGAGAATTAGCTGAGGCTTCAGTCTCATTTCCTGCCCAAAGGCAATGAAGTCTGCCTTCCTACTGCATGTTGCTTAATATTTCACACAGCACAGCCCCATCTGCAAAGTATAGGTTTCTAAGGCTCACCACTTGCACAAATCAAAACTGAATACTGAGCTGAACTAGAACATTCTTAGTCTTTCTTCCTTAATGAAGACTATCTCCTTGCCAAGTTCCAACTTACTGTCCTGCTCTGCTTCCAGATAGATCTCTTCAAAACTCACAAAGGTCACAAGAAATTTTTGTTCTAATGAGTAAAATCTATTTGCCCCATGCTGCATTCAAAAAATGTCTGGGAATAGGGAGAACTTGAGCCAAAACAATTGAGACAAGGGAAGATGTGGCCCAGGCCATGCCACTTCCCACAGCTCCCCTTGGCTGGAAATGGCTAATCGGAGCCAAAGAGAGTCAGTAAGAAACAAAGTGACATGGACCCCCTATCGGCTTTCCCAAAGCAAGCCCACAGCCCACTTTGAGAAACACTGCTCTAGAGAGCTGAGGAAGGAGATGGAGTTTTAACCCAATCAACCTTTGGAACTCCTGGCCGGAAGATGCGGTGAAGGCTAGAACTTTAACAGGGTTCAGAAAAGAGCTAGATAGATTCATGGAGGCTAGGTCCATCAATGGCTATTAAGTAGGATGGGTAGGAATGGTATCCCTAGCCTCTGTTTCTCTGAAGGTGGGTGACAAGGAAGGGATTACATGAGGATTACCTGTTGTGATCCCTCTCTCTGGGGAATCTGGTATTGGTCACTGTCGGCAGACAGGATACTGGGCTAGATGGACCTTTGGTCTGACCCAGTATGGCTGTTCTTATGTTCTTATGAAGATAACCTGGCCACCCCGTGACTCTTCACAACTTTTAACATTCAAATTCACTCTGTCTGCAGACAGAATGGTGTGTGTGTGTGTGTGTGTGTGTGTGTGTCTCATGCTGAATCCTGCTCCAGTCTATCTACCTTAGGTAAGTTACTCATGTCAATTTCTTGCAGTGTCAGAATTGAAAATCTACTTGCAGTAAAATGTGAATGATGAAGATAAACATGAATAACTAATGCCATCTGCCTGAAGGGTGTATCTCCCCACAATATGCGTGTGTAATTCTCATTAGTGCTAATGAGAGCTAACCGTATGCATCAAAGGCACAGTAAGCCCTTAAGTTAGTAGTATACTGTATGGATTATAAATGGGCTTTGCAGAACAAAAATAAACATATTTTATACCTTCCTCTTTGTTACACCCATTGGCAATTACAGAGCTGCTTGATATAATAATTTTTCTCCTCACAACTGTCCAAAGTGAATTTGTATTAGGAAGTTTATACAAAGAGATTAATTGTTATAATGCCTAATGAATTCTGCTATCAAAGATGTCTTCGTAATAAAGATAATATATGTCAATGGAGCTGACACAGTTTATACTGGAGCAATTTTTGATTGAGTCCAGAGTAAATGTTCTATAATAAATGTTGTAACTGCTGTCAGTCTCAGTCTTAATAGCATGAGCAATCACTTAGCTTGCTAAGCAGTGGATCTAATTCAATGGCTTGTGTTTTTTTGGCATCATGCACAAGTGTTCTCCAACCTTTCCTGTCTTTTGTTAATCTGCTTGTGACTAATTCACAGGTATTTTTATATTGTTAGAGAGGGCCCTGCCTATGCCTTCTCTGACCCCTACTGCTTACCTTTTTTTATGATTGATGCTACCTATTTTCACTGTGAAACGTGATCAACATACTCCAGTTTACTTTGCTGGATTACAGAAATTTCTGAGGAAACAGATGCTTTTCCATTGGTGGCATTAGCACATTGGTTCTTAGAGAGGCTGTAGGGTTTTTTTCCCCCTTTCTCTCTCTTTTAACCTGCAGAACAGATGCCATCTCTTTTCAAAAGGCTCCAGACTAGACATCTTTTCTGGCTTTCACAGCCATGCTGGCAAATCTCTGGACCAAATTACATTTATTACTTACTAGAAGATTTACCCAGCATTGCATGAATCCTTAACTCAAATACGTTTTTTCTTAATTTATTCTGGGGTGGGGCTGGGGATGAAGGTTTCAGTAAGCAGGCTACTCTGGGGAGAGAAGACAACCCCAGACCTCTCTCACCACAGCAGTTTAGGGCCATGTGAGAAGCGCCTGTCCATGGTTACTGCAGCTGCAGCAGACATAGCCGGGGGAAGGATGTATGTTCCCCGGTGGGGGGACGGACAGACAGACACAGACACACAAACAGACAAACTCTCTGCAATATATAGTAGACCTCTCTGCCTTTCTCTGCCTCTGCCCCCAACAGTCCCAACGGGGTTATAGCTGTCCTGGTCCCCATCTCTGGCCCTTTGCTGCCTCCTGTGGTCATTCTACAGTATAACTGTCCCTGGTAGCAGACCCTCTCCCTTTCCATTTTATGAAAAACAATCTAGTTCCAGACACACCCCATTGTCCTGGCACAACCAAACCCTGACCTTCCTTTAAATTATGCTAAGAGGAAGCTGCATACCAAATTTGGTGGTCTTACCATTTAGGAGGAATTCTTGAACCAACAGACTCACAGATGGATGGACAGAAAGACTGGCACACAAAGTTTCTAAAATATATAGTAGATAATATCACTCTTTGTTGCGCCATTGCCAGGCAGATGTAGATCTTCTAAATAAGGTTAACAGCCCACCGTTTCATAAATAGACCCAGAAGCCTTGGAGTATGGGCTCATAGCTATGATGATTCCCGCCTCCGCCTTCCCCGGCTGTTTTTGAAGTGTCCACAGCTATTTCCAGAGCAAAGTCTAAAAATACTTCCTTCTGTACTTAAGAAAATAATATCTATATATGATACTCAGATCAGCACCTGGATTTTTAAAAATATCTGTTCTTTATTGATGTTTTTACTTGCAAAGAAATTCCCATATATAGGATGGGGGTAAATATTTTCATGAATTTGTCAATGTGCAGCAAACTCAGAAGACTGAGAAGTACTAAATATTAACAAGAGCTGTGTATCTAATATGTGAAATGCAAACTTTGGGGAAGATTCTCGGATGGTGAGCATTGGCATAATGCCCCTAAAGTAACAGGATCTAATACAATTTAGACCAGCAGGAGACAGTTTACATGAACTGAAAATGTGGCCTAATATTGTGAGACCTGTGGTTAGCAGCACATACAAAAAAAAAAAGTACATCTGTGCTGTTCTCTCTATTTTCTCATCGTATGGCAGCACAAAGAATATCATAGACATAGATACCAATGGCTAACTTGGACTTTCCAAATCTTTTGCCACTACAACTCTTAACTAAAATGTGTGAGGGCAGTGTGAAAGTTATACTGCTTTATATAGCAAGGGTGGGCAATAAATGGCCTGCTGGCCAGATGTGGCTCATTTGAGTTAGACTCTGATGGGCTGCCAGATGCTTTATTTACCCGTGCATCCACAGGTATGGCCACGTGCAGCTCCTAGTGGCTGCGGTTCACCACTACCAGCCATTGGGAGCTGCAAGAAATGATGTGAATTGGGACACCGCTCCCCGAGGCGCCCATTGGCTAGGAATAGAAACTGCAGCTAATGGGAGCTGAAAGTGGTCGTACCTGTAGATGCTCAGGTAAATAAAATGTCTGGTGGCCCTCCAGGGGCTGACCCTAGTGAACCACATCTGACCCATGGACCGTTTATTTCCCAGGCCTCGTATAGATGCAGTACATGGTCAGTGTAGTTGGGGCATTTTCTTTTTTTGCGGGGGAGGGGGAAGAGTGGTAATATTTATCTACATATGACAAAGCCTCCAATATTGGGAGAGTCCCGATAATATTGACATGACTGGTAACCCAAAGTGGGTGCTTATGGAGCCCAGCCATACGGAAAAGCTGTCCTCTCCCAGGGATCCCCTGAGGAAGATGCCCCTCCTCAAGTGTGAATAGCCTTGGGTACACCTGCACCCCAGAGTTTACAGCATTCAGAGCAGCATACATGGTCCCCACCTGGCTGAGGAACCCTGTCTGAGGAATTGCTGGCTGGAAGCTGCCTAGATAAGCAGCTCCCGGCCAACAGCCTGGCTCTGGCACCCCAGCCTCTCCCCAAACCTCTCCCCCCTCTTGCACCCCTGCTCCATGTAATCCAATCCCTCTGCACCCTTGCTCTTGCACCCATAACCCCTTTCACATCCTGCACCCCCTCCTGCATTCCTGCCCTAGGTCACAACCCCATCTCAGACCCTACATCCCCTCCTCCACTGCTTCTCCAGGTCAGAATCCTCTCCTGTACCCATACCCCCTCCCAGACCCTGCAACCCAGTCTCCCATCCGAGGTTACAACTCCCTCCTTTACACAAACTCCCTCCCAGATCCCACACCTTCTCCTGTACTCAAAGCCTTATCCCAAGCTCCCTTCTGCACTCAACCTCCATTCCAGACCCCGCACTTCCTCCATTAATAGAATGAAAGAGTTCTGCCCTTAAGCATTTACCTTACCAAATGCATGGAGTGCCCCCCCCAATCTAGGTCAAATGACAAAGGATGACTATAAGCAAACAACACAGGTATGCAGGGGCAAGATTAGAAAGGCAGAGACACAAAACGAGCTCAGTCTAGCTAGAGACATAAAGGGTAACAAGAAGATGTTCTACAAATATATTAGAAGCAAGAGGAAGAGCAAAGACAGGGTAGGCCCATTGCCCAGTCAAGAGGGAGAAACGGTAACGGGAAACTTGGAAATGGCAGAGGTGCGTAATGACTATTTTTGTTTCAGTTTTCACCAAGAAGTTTGATGATGGCAAGATGCCTAACATAGTGAATACTAGTGGAAATAGGGTAGTTTTAGAAGTTAAAATAAAAAAAGAACAAGTTAAAAATTACTTAGAAAAGTTAGCTATCTTCAAGTCACCAGGGCCTGAAGAAATGCATCCTAGAATAGTCAGCAAGCTGATAGAGGCGGTATCTGAGCCTTTAGCTATCATCTTTAAAAAATCATGAAAGTCGGGAGAGACTCCAGAAGACTGGAAAAGGGAAATATAGTGCCCATCTAAAAAAAGAGAAATAAGAACAACCCAGGAAACTACAGACTAGTTAGTTTAACTTCTGTGCCAGGGAAGATAAATGGAGCAAGTAATTAAGGAATCCATCTACAAACATCTGGAAGATAATAAGGTGATAGGTAAGAGGCAGCATGGATTTGTAAAGAACAAATCATGTCCAACCAATCTAATAGCTTTCTTTGATAGGATATCAAGCCTTGTGGATAAGAGAGAAGTGGTGGACATGGTATACCTAGACTTTAGTAAGTCATTTGATATGGTCTTGCATGACCTTCTTATCAATAAACTAGGGAAATGCAATCTAGAGGGGGCTACTATAAGGTGGGTGCATAAATGGCAGAATAACCATTCTCAGAGAGTAGTTATTAACATTTCACAATCATTCTCGAAGGGCATAACAAGTGGGGTTCCACAGGGGGTCTGTTTTGGGACCGGTTTTGTTCAATATCTTCATCAATGATTTAGATGATAGCATAAAGAGTACGATTATTCAGTTTGCAGATGATACCAAGCTGGGAGTGGTTGCAAGTGCTTTGGAGGAGAGGGTCATAATTCAAAATGATGTGGACAAACTAGAGAAATGGTCTGCAGTAAATAGGATGAAGTTTAACAAGGACAAATGCAAAGTACTCCACTTAGGAAGAAACAATCAGTTTCACATATACAGAATGGGAAGTGATTGTCTAGGAAGGAGTACTGCAGAAAAGGGATTTAGGGGTCAGAGTGGACCACAAGTTAAATATGAGTCAACAGTGTGAGACTGTTGCTAAAAGAGCAAACATGATTCTGGGATGCATTAACAGGAGTGTTGTGAGCAAGACACGAGAAGTCATTCTTCCGCTCTACTCTGCTGATGAGGCCCCAGTTGGAGTACTGTGTCCAGTTCTGGGCACCACGTTTCAAGAAAGATGTGGAGAAATTGGAGAAGGTCTAGAGAAGAGCAACAAAAATGATTTAAGATCTAGAAAACATGACCTATGAGGGAAGACTGAAAGAATTGGACTTGTTTAGTTTAGAAAAGAGAAGACTGAGAGGGGACATGATAGTGGTGTTCAAGTATCTAAAAGGGTGTTATAAGGGGGAGCGAGAAAAAATGTTCTCCTTGGCCTCTGATGATAGGACAAGAAGCAATGGGCTTCAACTGCAGCAAGGGAGGATTAGGTTGGACATAAGAAAACTTCCTAACGCTCAGGGTGGTTAAACACTGGAATAAATTGCCTAGGGAGGTTGTGGAATCTCCATCACTGGAGATATTTAAGAGATATTGGATAGACATCTATCAGGGATGATATGAGGGAAGGGGACTGGACTTGATGAAGTCTCATGGTCCCGTCCAGTTCTAGTATTCTATGATTCTGTCAAAAATTATTGCCCACCCTGCACTAGTGTCATCTACAAACTTAATTGCACTGTATATAGATAATTCCATAGTAATGGTGAAGCTGTGATTCTTTGTTTTATGTATGTTATATTAGACATGACTGCTGTGAAACTGCTAACATATCTGGGCCTTATACTGTGGCTTTCCAGGCAACTAGTCCCACATTGCTAGGTAGGTGCCAAACTATCTCTGCACTATCAACATCACAACGATGGACCATTCTCAATTTTGCCCAGGGACAGAATTTGGCTAGTCTCACGGCAAAGATAGCGAGAGTAGTGACATTTTGCCCAAGCATGATTTTGTAACTATAACAAGTTGGATGTTGGTCACAGCTCTAGATTCTTGTCAGCTCTTTCTAGCTGTTAGATTTTCTATTTGCCTGCGATTGTTCCTGGAGGGTCGCTCTGGGTTGTAATCACAGGGAAGCAAATCTTGAGCTAATTGTAGAGCATTTTATCGCTATCTCAGAACAGATGTTTTTCATTTTCAAAGTGTCCTTATAAGGTTTTCTACAAATAGACCCAAAGGAGTCACATAATTTCTTGCTGAAAAGAAAAATCAGTGATGAAATTGCAACCATCAGTGGTGAAAAAATTCCACCTTTCAGGAACAGCTTAGAAGAAGAGATTTGGAGTCATTTGCAGCCCGAATATTGCATGGATTCCCAGTATTCCTTTGTACAAGATACACCAACTGCACTCACTTTGTCTACAGTGGGACTACTTATTACTGAGTAAGGCTTTGGGGATCAGGTACTTGTTTGGAATAACTTTAAGTGCATTGATTCTCAGACCTTCTTAACAGTCTAGTTCAAAATCTCAGCAGGAGTGTAGTTATATTATTCTTCCTAACAATTGGTTACATACAACACATATGTGTTTATGTGTATGTGTGTATTACACAGAGAAAGAGACACACACACATGCATACAGTTACATGCAGAATATTCTGGAGTGTGATTTTGGGCATTATCCTTCAAAAACTTATGAACACGCTTACTATTGCATCAGACTACTTTTATGTCTGAAATTAAGCACATGCATAAGTCTTTGCAGGATCAAGGCCCTAATGGTGCAAGCATCTTGATTGGACCTTCCAGGCTCTCTGCGGCTTCATATTCAGATCTCATCATAGTTTACTCATTTGTCCTAAGCAGAAATTTGAATTCTCCCACCACAGCTGTTTGCTGAGGGCATGTCTACAGTAAGGATGTTAAATATTGGTTAATTGAATAGTCAAGTAACCTCATTAAATTTTATTGGTTAGTTGACTAGTCTGTAGTCCCTTGGGGCTGGGCTGGCAGCCCCTGTCTCAGAGGCACCACAGGATGCCAGGCGGGAGCTGGTCTGCGAGGGGATCCAGTTTAGAAACCAGCTCCTCTCGTGGACTGGCTTCCTGTCACCTTGTGCTGCTGCTTCTGAGACAGGCAGCAGCGTGGGGTGGCAGCAGCCCCTGTCTAGGGGGGTCTGATCTCCCGGATCCGGTGCAAACCAGAACTGAACTGAGCTGCCTGCCCGCCCAGCTCTTAATACACTTGAAATGCAGAGCCACAGCAGGGGTAGGTCCTGGACCCGTTGTAAGCAAGGACTGGGCCAGGCTGCTGGTCAGCCTGCAAAAATTTACTGGCAGGGAGAGGGGGAGAGGGAAAAGTGTGTAATCTATAGCATTAACCTATAAGCTTTTGCTTATCAGTGAATTGGTTAATCAATTGTACTATTACATCCCTAATCTACACTGCAGTGTTATTTCAAAATAACTGATGTTATTTCGAAATAACAAAGAGTGTGTCTACACAGCAAGCCATTATTTCGACATAAAATTGAGATGGAGGACTTCTTACTCTGTCTTCTGTAACCCTCATTTCACAAGGAGTAAGGGAAGTCGAAAGAAGAGTGTTTTTCCTTTGATTGATGCAGCTGAAGTTGCACAGCTTAATTCAAGTTTTGCCCTATAGATGTGCCCTGAGTGGTTGTCACAATGTGCAAAGTAGAGCACATTGGAAAGTATAATTCCAAGTGTCCATACAAAACAATGGGGGTCTAAATTAGCTGTTTGAAAGGGATCTTAATGTCACTGTGGGTAAGTCTCTGAAAACATCTGCTCAATGTGCAACAGCAGTCAAAAAAGCTAATAATGTTAGGAACCATGAGGAAAGGGATAGATAATAAGGCTGAAAACAAAAGTTCATGGTATGCCCAGACCTTGAATTTGGCAATTCTGGTCACCCTATCTGAAAAAAATATATATTCGAATTGAAAAAAAAGTACAGAGAAGGGCAACAAAAATTATTAGGAGACTAGAACAGCTTCCATATGGAGACAGATTAAAAAGAATGGGACAGTTCATGTTCGAAATGGGTGGATAAGTTAGACACTATAAAATCATAAATGGCTTTGGAGAAAGTGAAAAGGGAAGTGTTATTTACCCCCTCACATCACATGCAAACCAGTGGTCACCAAATGCAATTAATAGGCAGCAAGTTTAATACAAACCTAAGAAAGTATTTCTTCACATAACGCACAGTCAACATGTGGAACTCCTTGCCAAGGGGATGTTTTGATGGCCAAAAGTGAAGTGGGTTGAAAAACAATTAGATACGTTCACCGAGGATAGGTCCAGATCTGTCCCTCCATAGAGCAGTTAAGGGTGGCTGCCTCAGGCCCTGCTCTTTGGGGGTCCCATGGCGGCTGCCTCAACCATTCTATGAATAAGACAGTCCCCACAAATTGATGTTAACCACAGGGTCCAGAGCATCCTGGGGGATTACCTGAGGGGCCTGACGTGGGGTGGGACTAGGAGTCAGTCCGCCCCTCCCCCCATACTCACCATGGAGCCAGAAGCTGCAGGAAGAAGAGTGATGCAATAGCTCCACCATCTCTCAGCTGGGTCACTCTGCTTCACCATGGCGGTGGGAAGTGGAGCGTCCTGGCCCAGTTCCCAGCCCAGTCCACTCCCCGAGCAACACAGCTCAAGGGAGCAGAACAGAGCAGGCTGGGGTCAGGGTGCTCCACCTTCCGCTGCTGCAGTAAAGCAGAGTGACCTGGCTGGGAGTGGCAGCAAAGTAGAGCAGCCTTCTGGGTCGCTTCGTTTCCTGTGTCTCCTGCCACCGTTATGAGTGCAAGGGGGGCCTGACTCCTGTTGCCACCTCATGTCAGGTCCCCTAATAATCCCACGGGTCACATCTCTCGGGGGAGGGGAGTTTGGGGAAAGGGTGCTCTGGGGGCGGGAGGGGAGCAGAGCAGGGGCAGGAAGAGGCAGGGTGGGGATGAAACAGGAGCAGCGCGAGGGAAGGGGTGGAGTGGAGGCGGGGCCTGGGGCAGGAGGGTTGCTGCAGGCCTCATGCCCCACTTAGGGTTGGCCGTGGATTGGTCTATCAATAGCTGCTAGCCAAGACAGTCAGGGATGTAACCCCATGCTCTGGATGTTCCTAAACCTCTGATTGTCAGAAGGTGGGACTGGCTGACAGGGGATGGATCACTCAAGAATTGCTCTATTCTGATTAATCTCTCTGAAACGTCTGGCACTGGCCACTGTCAGAAGACAAGACACTGGGCTAGATGGACCATTGGTCTGACCCAGTCTGGCCATTCTTAAATTCTTTTGTTCTGTGCTCCAGGAGCAGCTACACCTCAGGGGTGTTTTATGTCTGGAGCGGGGAAATGATTTGGGAAAAAAGGCACTGTAGCAATACAAAATATTAAGTAACATTCTCCGTAATGCAGTAATAAACGTCATAGGCAGGCAGTATAGTGTACTGAAAAAAAAAATATGTGGGGAGGGTATTTTAGAATACTGAACATACTACTAAAAATTGGGGGAAGGGTTGGAAATATTTTCCTATTTTTTTTTAATTTTTCCTGAGGGCATCTTCTTATCTTTGCCATGGTGACTATCTATTTGATCTCTTCTTACATGCCAGAAAAAACAGATATGATGCATTGGATGGTACAGCTCTATCTTTACCTGTATTTTATGGGTTATTTCCACTTTGATTATGTTAATCTGAGAACATTATATTTGAACAAGCTGCTGCAGCAGAGACCAAGAGCTGTGTAATGGAGGCAGAACCCAGTGTAATAAAATATGCTGCTTTTGTATTTCAGGCATTGATTTAAAAAAAATGGATATAGTCAGTGGGCAAAGGATATGAATTTTTATGGCACAGGGAAGTGAAGTTTGAACTTCCAGCAAAATGTTAAGAGGCAATCTGTAAACATGTGAAATGGGGGATTTTGTAAATCTCCCCTATGATGCAAAATAGTATGGGAAAATAACCAGTGGAAGACTGTATTCATATTAATAACATCTTAACTGGGCAGAAGCTGTCTCTTGAAATACACCTCACATCATTTAACAAAAAAGAGGGACTGGCTGTCTAACTGTATTTCTTTCAGACTATTTTCCTTCCTGGTACAGATGCTCCTTTGTCGTTATAAAGCTTACCATTAGAACATTCTGTCTGAGACAAGTAAAGCTATTTTATCTTGGTGCCCAATATATTAACCACAGCCTATTAGAATCCTCCTCCTTGTTAACAGATTGCATTTTTATACTGCTCAAAAAAATGTTTCAGTCTGCCAGATGGGGTTATAATAGGCATTGAATATATTTTTTGGTTTTTGTATGCAGGAATTTTGCTCTTCAGCAAGTTAATTTTTCCAAATAAACCTCTTGGTGAGTTAAAGAGGATCATTTTAGCAAAAAATGGAAACCGAGAAAGCCAAGATAATGGCTCAGATTTCCTCAACTATAGAGCATTTAATTTAGCATTAAGGTTTCTATAATGCAGAGCATGAACTGTAGCACAGATGTACTCAGAATGCAGGGCAGTGCAGCTAAGGCAACGGTTTCAGAATACAAAGTGGGCTGTGCTCACTATGGTGTGGAATGCTCTTGCTGAAAGGGACACTAATAATCATAAATGGTTAAACAACAAAAGAAGCTACAGAAAATCATCAGGAGTGATGTTTGCACCGACAGATGCAAGAAAATTGAAGGAAATATCCTGCCACAGAATTGCAGCCCACAAGGTATACACATGGACCACGTGGTCTGGGCTCTACTGCTGTGATTGTAATGAATCTAGGGAAAAATAAATGTAATATAATTATACCTCTGAAACATCGAACCTTCCTACCCAAAAAAATGACTTGGGAATACCTTGTTCCATGAGGCATGACAGAACGTAACAGCCTCATGAACTATTGACATGTCTGAATGGCTGTTCTTTCTTTTGTGTCAAAGGTCTAGTTATAGACTTCCAGAAAGTGCTTGTGAATGGTTTCAGATACACCATACCAAAGACTGGATTTTTCTATTTAGTCAACAGTGACAGTACAAGTGCAAGCGGCTTTTTCAGACTTGTTTTTGAGTCCCTTCTTACCATGTTCTTAGTCATGTATCATGACTTCCTCTGTGTGAGAGAAGATAGCTCTGTCTCTTTGGGCCTTGTCAGTAGGTGATGTATCTGATGAGACTGCTGTTGGAGGTACAAGGCCAAATTAAGAAGGAGGCTTTAGGGTCTGCACTCCAGGGACCTGGGCTAAGCGGGACCCTGTGAAAAGATCTCCAGGCTGACAAATGCACAGATTTTTTTGCAAGGCCACCATAGCCAGGACCCCGGACTGCAGCCACTAAAGCCCCTGCACACTATCTGGCCCTGCCTGCCTGGCCGTGTAAGAGGGAGAAGGTGGCTCTGTGGGCTGCCGTTCCTCCCCGTTGGGCTGGAGTTTCATCATCATGAGCACCGGGGGTAGCTCCATCCCATCACTGCCCTCGCCTGCCAACTTAGCCCCCCACAGATCCCATTGGCTGGGAATTGTGGCCAATAGGAGCTGCAGAGGGTGATGCCTGCAGGTGAGTGCAGTGAAGAGGACAGAGCCGCACTGAGCCACCTGCTTCCCCACCACCAAAGGGGGGGCTGCCCCAGGTAAGTACCCCACACCCCTGTCCTCTTCCCAATCCTGAGTCCCTTCCCACACCCTAAGTCTGGGAGGGTATGTCTACACTAGCCCCCCTAGTTCGAACTAGGGAGGCTAATGTAGGCATTCGAAGTTGCAAATGAAGCCCGGGATTTAAATATCCCAGGCTTCATTTGCATCTTCCCGGGCGCCGCCATTTTTAAATCCCCCTTAGTCTGAACTCCGTGCCCACGGCTACACGCGGCACGGAGTATGTAGTTCGAATTAGGATCTCTAATTCGAACTACTGGTACTCCTCGTGGAACGAGACAGCAGTCAAGGAGTGAAACGAGGAGTACCGGTAGTTTGAATTAGAGATCTAGCTGCGGGCACGGCGTTCGGACTAAGGGGGATTTAAAAATGGCGGCGCCCGGGAAGATGCCAATGAAGCCCGGGATATTTAAATCCCGGGCTTCATTTGCAACTCCGGTTGCCCTCATTTGCCTACCTAGCTCGAACTAACGAGCTAGTGTAGACATACCCTAAGATACTAAGTGGAGAAGTGTAATGTGAATGGGGTGAGAGTAAAGGAAGGAAAACTATATAGCATGAAAGAAGTGGCTGCATCCCTTCAGTGTTTGTATCCAGATTTTCATGTTTTTGAAGCAGAAGAATTATTCTGTGGATGTTATAAGACACTTTCTGGGCATTAGATGGTTGCCACTGATATATGTTTTCTACCTTAATTCTTCCTTAATGAAGTTTTTGGTTTGTGAATTTCCCCTGTCTGTCATGAGTGCTGGAAGTTTTAACTGGGGTGGGCTGTACTGTCTGGAAAAGAGGAACCCTACTGCTCCCAGCAGATCTCATGACTCCCCCCAAAGCAGGGCTCCCCCACTCCAGATGTTAACAGGTCCATAGGACAGGGAGGGGATTATGGAAGGGAAGGGAAGTGAAAGGAGCCATGTGTATCAGTGTAAGCACTCTGCCCTTCCCTGTCCTCACCTATGTCTCAGCAGATTGCAGCACTCCCTTCTAAATAACCTCTCAACCTGCCCCATTCTGTGCCTCATCTACCCACCACTACTGTATGCTCCTGCAATGCCCTTCTCTTCCCCATTTCATGCCCCCACTAGTGTCCTGTCCCACCTTCCTTGTATCTCTTTCTCTTGTCTCCTAAAGCCTTCTCATTCTGAGATCATGCCATCCTACCAGGGCCTCTCCCAGTCCATGTGCTCCCTTGTGCTTTACTTCCCTTTCCCCATACACCTTACAGGATTCCTGCCCTTCCACATATCCTCCAATCCATGCATGTAGCCTCTGGTTGAATCAAGAAGCTAGAGTCAGAATAAAGTTGGGGGAGGGCTTTTTCCATATAAATGATGCTCTCAGTATACAGTCTCCATGTGTATATTAACCCTTTCCCTCTGCTCCCCAGGAGAACTTCTCCACCACAACACCAACAAATGGATCCATAAAGTCTCCACGAGGAGTAACGGTAGTTCCACGAGGAGTAACGGTAGTTCGAATTAGAGATCCTAATTCGAACTACCTACTCCGTGCCGCATGTAGCCGCGGGCACGGAGTTCGGACTAAGGGGGATTTAAAAATGGCGGCACCCGGGAAGATGCAAATGAAGCCCGGGATATTTAAATCCCGGGCTTCATTTGCAACTTCGAATGCCTACATTAGCCTCCCTAGTTCGAACTAGGGGGCTAGTGTAGACATACCTGGAGGGAGTTAGCGAGGACCATCTGGGAGGGTGTTAGGGACTTAGGGTACAGGATAGGGCTCAGGGCTGGGGCGTGGGGCCAGTCTCATGGCCCCTGGCTCCCAGAAGAGTTAATCCAGCCACGTGGAGGTATCATTTGCAATGGTGGATTGTCTGGGACGTCAACATCTGTCGGTGAGAAATGGACTCAGGTCAGCCAATCAGTTTGCACATAGGTCAACAAGCAAGCTGCCAGCTGAAGTCTATAAGCCACTACCAGCTTGTGTAGGATTGCAGCAGATATTTGTTTTCGTTTATTCAGAATTATACAGGAATAAAAAAGGCTACCTCTATCCAGGCATCTCTGACACAAGCTGCAATAACAAATCTGTAAGTAAACAGCAGCTCCCCGACAGCAAGCAGGTCTCAGCTCCCTTCAGAATGTAGCACTCTCCTGTCCCCCCTGCCCCATACAACTCTTTACCCCTACTGTATGCTGCATACCTTGCAAACAAATGTGGCTTGTTCAGCCCAAAGGCCAGCAATCTAGGGCTTAGCTTAAGCATGGGATGAGTGTTCCAGAACTGAGGGCACCCTGGAGAAAATGGGCCCTTGCTAGCCTCTTTTAAACCAATCAATTGCCTCCTTACTAGACATCTTTAAAGTTTGCCTCATGGACAACTGTCACTATCCTCTCCAAGTCAGAATATTTCTGCAGGTAGGTTCAGCAATGGCTTGAGTTTATAGCAGCCCATTGCTTGCTGTGATATTGCACAAATGATATGTATGGGAAAAAATGCACGCTGTACCACCAGATGCTTCCAGGGCTGAAAAGGAGATTGAAATCCCACTATAAAGCCAGCAACAACTCTAACGGAGCCAGCAAAGCCACTCACTGAGAGTGCCACACTTCTCTGCTGACTTGGCACAGGAAAAAAAAAGTCTCAGAAAAGCAGCTTCTAGAATTGTGGGGAGAAAGAGGACATTTCAGTTGAAAACTAGTAATTGGTTTTTCTGTGTTCTGGCCAGTTGTCCCGTATAAAGCCCCAGATTCAGCAAGGAAGGAACCTACAACAGAAATGTGCATTGTTGTCTGCATTATTTGGAGGTAATGCTGAGGCTGTGTGGAAAGCTGATATGAATTGTCCTTTCCTCTAGTTACTTTCATTTCCAATGGAAGGCAGGACTTCTAGGCCATGCCTACACAGCAGCGTTATTTCAGAATAACATCAGTTATTCCAAAATAATGTAGTGCGTCCCTATACAACAAGCCTGTTATTTTGAAATAAATTTGAAATAACATGCTTCTTACTCCGAGTTCTGTAAACCACATTGTATGCGGAGTAAGGGAAGTCAGGGGAAGAGTGCTCTGTCTTGAAATAACTGCTGTGTAGACAGCACCAAAAGTCGAAATAACCTATTTTGACTTAAGCTATGCAATTAGCATAGCTCAAGTTGCACAGCTTATTTCGAGTTTAGCCCTGCTGTGTAGATGTGCTCCTAGTTACCATGGAAAGTTTTCATACAGAGGCTTGGAAGACAAGACTGTCACTAAAATAGCATGTTGTACTTTGAATAGGCAATGAACTTGCTCCAGCCTCGACAGAGCATATAGCGTAAGGGTGTCCAAATTTAGGATTTGGATTTATCGGTAACTCATAAACAATAACTCAACATAAATGTCAGTCTAACCCTGTTCGTTCTTGGAGACTGCCTGCATGACCTCCTTTCTCGGTTCTATCTCCTTAATTTCCTCTCTGCGGAACTACTCCCATATCCTTTTGTTCCAATGGGTGTCAGCAAACCACACTTGCCACATTGACTCAGCAGAATTTCAGCAGCTTTATTTAGGCATCTGCTCTCCGAATATCCCAGCTGAAGGGCCCTGCTGCCCTATTCAATGGATCTCTTGTTTTCCATTATGCTCTTGAAAAATATGATTTGGATTTTTTAAAAGACAAAATAGAAAGTGTTCCAAATTCCCCTTCCACACACACACAAAATGCACTGTTTACAAAAACCTCTGGAAGATGACAGGTGTGCTGTTCAACTTTTCAGACCAAACCGATTATAATAGAAGAGTCTAAAACTGAGTGGTAAAGGAGACATTATAAGGCTACAGCTACACTGCACAGTTATTTCGGAATAAGCTATTTGGGAAAAGTTATTCTGAAATAGTTTATTTCAAAATATCATGTCTACACTGCAGGAAAATCTCAAAATTAGTCAGAGGCAGGCTTCCCTAATGTAGACGTACTATCTCGATTTACAGCCCCAGGAGGAATAACTTAGAATGGTCCTGCTGAGGGACTATTTTGAAATAGCAGAAGTGGAGCATCTACACACGCCTTATTTCAAAATAGCAATTTTGGAACAGGCATTATTCTTCATAGAATGAGGTTTACAGAAGTCGGAATAAGCCGTCTGTTATTTCAAAATTATTTCGAAATAACAGAATTGCCGTGTAGACGCTCGCATAGTTATTCCGGAATAGCGGCCGTTATTCCAAAATAACTTTGCTATGTAGACACACCCTAAATGACCTCAGAGATATAGGAAGAAATAGTTATAGATTTAAAATCAAATGTTCAAACAAACTCAATTGTTACATATCTTCAATGGCAGAATTAATATTCATGGGAATCTATTTGATGAGTCGTGAATTCTGGCAGTGCCTGATCAATGTTTTGTACCCTGTCATTGAGGCAGCAGCCAGAATTATGACTAGAGCCAAGAGTCTCTCAATTGTTTCCACTGTCCCACCTTAATTATTCTTGGTTTTGAAAACCTCACCATCTCCAGTTGCCAAAAGCTGAAACTTAGAGGGATCAAAGAAATCATTAGCATTCATAAAGCAATTTAACAATACACAGCCTTTTGAATTGCTATTTGTTTTCTACAGAAATGCAACATGTTCAGAGCTGTATAAACCTTTTGTACTGACACCATGTGAAATTCCTATTTAGTTATGGAAATGAAATGAGAGTTAAAGGAAAAACATCCTAGGACTGTGGACATTTTGATGAAACTTGAAGAAAGGCTTTTGCTGCTTGTAGAGAGGCACAAACTTCTGCAGACTGAGAAGGTGGAGTGAGGAGAGGATAGGACTGATTCCAGATTTACATTAATAAAAGTGCAGAAAGAATGGTTCCTGGTACTTGCAGGTTTCAGAGATTTCTCTTTTTAATTTCATGCTTTCTGCATTGTTTACAACTGTATTTTATTACATTGGAAAACCAGAAACAAATACCATATCATAGGTCTGTGAATGCTGAGACATTTTTACGACTGAACCTCACACTAGCTGTATCTTTTTCTTTGTTTATTTTTCCATTTGATCTCTCACCCTACATGCAGTGGAGGTGTAATTAAAGCCATCTGGGGATTTTAAATGACTTTTACTTAAACAGCTTGCTTTTTAGTTCAATGTAAAGTCAATGATAACAATTATACAGGAAAATGTACAGTTACCTGCTGTAACATTCATTTGGCAAAAACCTCTTTGGCTCAGTTGGGGCTCCTCAATCATGTGGATTCAATGAATGATGTACAGTAGAGTCCAACTAGTTGCTCGAAAATACAGCAAAGTTCCGAGCCCTCACCGTTCCCAATGAGCTGCTCCACTCCTAAAGCACTCAGCACCCTGCCAGATCAGATCTCTGTGCCAGGGAGCAGCTCATGAATCCCTGCTAGTCCCCAGCCTCACTCCTTCTGTCTGAGAATCCACCCCAGCACCACAGCCACAGAAGCCCCAACTAAGCCACCCCAAACACTGTCTGGCACTCCCTAGGCACCCTGGCCGCTAGCCAGCCTGAGACCTGTCCTCCAGGTCATTGGTCTGAGCTGATCCCCACCAGCCTCGGGGGGAGAGGCAGAGCAAGGGAAGGGCCTCAGGGAAGAATAGGGGTGGGGCCATGGCCTGGGTTTGGGGAGGCTTATTATATTCCTTGCCTATGAGGAACAAGAAAGAGGAGACTATAAGGTGGGGAGGAAGGATGGTAAAAGTACATTGGGACACTTGTCCCAAGTATTCCTGTTGCTATCTGGTCACCCTACGCTCACTAGTGGAGCCTGTTGATTCAGTGCATCCCGAGTGTCATGGTTATGCCTCTGTGACCAGCGCTACCCACTCTCAGGGCTGTGCTGGCTGCTGCCATCCTGGCAGCTTGGATTGCCCTGACAACCTGGGTGCATGTTTCACCGCAGCAGGCCCGTAGAGTGGAACCAGTGGACCAGCATCAGTACATGAGCACCATTAATTCTAATAACCATAGAGTTCTTTTTCCACACACAGTCGCCCTGCTCCATGAGACTAACATCACTCTGAGCCGGGGTGCTAAGGTTCAGAAACCAGGAAGGTCAGAAACCAGCAAGTGCCATCGTGCTGCACAATGCACTGAGAAGAGACTGGGCCTTGTTACTCCTACGAGGCTCTGTTTGCAGGGCACCACCATTCATTTGTTGCTTTTTCTATTGTCACATTTTGTACTTCAAAACAGGTGAGCACCAAGCTCCAAGAACCTCACTGCGCTAGGCTGTGTTAACCAAATCAAAGAGGATGGTGGGAAAGACCACATCAAAACGAGGACTGTAGCCCTAGGGACAATAACACATTAGCCAAAAAGGGTCAAATGCTACCCATTGAAGCACTGGGGACTTACATGGATACAGGCCCACCGAACGGGTAGGGGGAAGGGGCAACTGTCTTGGGACATGGTGATTCAAAAGGGCCTAGGGTTCCCAGCTGCCACTTCCACTGTGGTGGCTGGAGCCCTGGGGCCCTTTAAATTGCTGCCAGAGCCCCAGGCAGCATGCTCTGGGCAATGTTAAAGGCTGGCTGGGGTGGGGCATGGTCCGAGGGCTGCCCTCCCACTTCTGCCTGAGGTCCCACCACTTTCGCAGCACGGAGATGGCCCTTCCACTTTGCCCAGGGGCCTGGTAATTCTTTCCACACCCATGCATGGATCCAATGGTAGAACAAGCTCCAAGAAGTTTGTCAATTCCTGTCAGATGTGGACACCCTAAAGTGTGCAAAGCAGTGACAGGAGAATGGCAGGAACCCATTTGGTAGAAATCTCTGCCAGACGTGGCATTTCAACACCTACGCTGTTTTCTGCTTCAGGAGCCTTGATGTGTGTCACAGCAGGAGGATGGTGTGTTTGCTCTATCACGGTTTAAGTGAAGGAAGATGACAATTCTCTTTCCAAGTTGCTTTGCACGTAAAAGCCCTTTCCTGTGAATATTCTGCTCCTCATGACACAGTGGTTTAGGATTTGACTTTCCAATTTCACATGAAAAAAGTGTCAAGGCTTTGAAGTGACTTTAAAAAGACAACCAACCCAACACCCACCTTTAAAGCGGCTTTATTTTTCTTCATTACTGTGTTCTCTGGACCATATTCTCCTTTGATAGTTATGGTAGTGGAGGTAAACTTTAACTAGACATTAATGTAATGGTTATTGAGCTGTACACTGAGTGTCTTTGCACCCATTAACAAGATAATCAACGTAACACTGCTAAGCTGCCCTGCAATTATAATGAATCAGAAAGACAATGATGTTCTAGCTGCACAAGAGCACTTGCAAGACGTGATAAAAATATGTTATCAGGGAAAGGCAGAATGAAGAGAGATCCAATAAACACAGAGAGCACCGTTCGGTTGTGTTCTTCCTGTGAGCCATTTCCGTGACATTGTGTAGGCTCAGATGACATAACCGTGTGCATATGCAGAGTTATGCTACGTCTGGATGGGGAATTACTCTTTTTGTACATCTGGATATCCAAGTTCAGGTTTGGTGATTTCTTTACTGTCTTCGTCACTGCAAATCTTAGTATATGCATGGGTGTGGGGGGCATTTTACACCATAGGGATTGGCCAGTGCCTTGGTTTGGGAGGTGGTTATAAGAAGGAATATCAATGGCTAAGGGTAAAAATGGAGCAGGTTAAGATGCCAGGGTGAATCCATGCACTCTCCATTCCCACTGTCAGCAACCAGCCCGTCCTGTATTGTTCAATATCCCCATACTGTGGGTCTTGTCCCTGCAAAATACCTGCAGGTTACAGAGATGATAGTTACCATGGGAAGGGACCTCCTGACACATAACCAACACAGCTTTATGCTGGAGGGAGAAGGAGAAGTTGGTTCTTTGCTTGCTGAGATGGGAGAGATGAGCAAAATACGATGGAGGTGGAAGGGAATAGGTGTGTGGGGGGCAGGGGAGGGGAGTGGGGATAATTCCAGAGGCAGGCAGAGATTAGATGTGAGATGTGGGAGGTAAGATAATTTGACCTTAATAGAAACATTCTCTTATAGAAACATGGATGATTGTAAGAGGTTAAAATGCAGTTCCAAGAAAACATTCTCCAGGTATTCAAATGGACTGGATTTGCTTAGAAGCACTGACCTGAGGAATTGTTCCATCTACACTTGTTTTGATTTGAATGGATGCTCACAGCAATTGATTTTTCAGGACTTGTGCACTGAAGTAACGTGTTCTGGATACACTGTTCATTCCTTCAATTTGTCTTATGCAGAGAGGTGAAATCTCAGAATTTGCCTAATTTGAGATTTTGTAACTGAGATTCACCATCAGTATCAATAGGTTTGTGGCCATCCTTTTCCCAAAAAGGAAGGAAGGAAGGAAAGAAATTCCAGGGTTAACCATACTCTGACTCCAAAGGACCAACTTCATGTGTAATTATATCTGTGCACCCCCCCCCAGCTTCAATGTGGTTTCACTGGTGTAACCCAAGAATTAAACTCTGTAACCTACCAAAAGATGGTATCTATTTTCCACCCTAACACATTAACAAGTATTACAGACACTGAAATACATGAACATTTCACTTCCCAGATTCCTGTGGGTACCACAGAGTGGTTGGCACCCATGAATCTATGTTCTTATTTGGTGCTCATTTCTCTACTACCTGTGTGCCTCCCAAAAGTAAACTGAGTAATAAATAGAGAGAAATTATAATCTTCCAGTTAAAGGAGATAGCTGGGAATCAAGAGAGCTGTTTTTTTTGTTTGTTTGTTTGTTTGTTTTGTTCTTTCTGACCATGTGGGAGCCACTTTAAATCTCTTTGCACATCCACTTCCTCCTCTATGAAATGAAGATACTGCTAGTTGCTGTGTAAGTATTTTATATGAGGCTGGATGCTTTACATTACAACAAAGCATGTTTCGATCCTTTCATGGAAGGCACTGTGTAAGCACTAAGTATTAATTGCCAAACAGTGTAAATATCAGCCCTCTCTGTCCGAGCCAAATGATTCTGAATGACGACAACTGGAAAACATGCAGCAGCAGCCAGACATTCAGGAGTGACAAACTGAGATTAAGGATTAGAAAGACATTTCTGAATTGCAAAAAGAGTATGGTAGCCAGTGACTGAGATGCCATGCTGTGGAAGATGCAATCATTCCTCATTCATTTGGAAGTGACTAGGAGCCCTTTCCTGCTCTTGGAGACAAAGGTACTCAATGTTGTCAAATCTCCCTAAAGCAATTCCACAGCAAACATTATTGTGTATTGTGGCTCTGGAGGAGGAGTTGGAAGGTAGTACATGGGGAGACAGCCAAGGCTCCAACATAGTGCAATTCCAGTGTGTGAAGGTTTGGAGACAGATGGAAAGAAGCTCCTAATGAGATGATGGTCTCTGATACATATTTATGTTGGTTCTTGTGATGCCGCGGCCCATCTTTTAAGCGGCCCATCTTTTAGCTAATCTCATTTAGTTGCTGCTCATGCTGTTCTTCTCTCTCTATGCTGCCATGATTGTCTAATGGTGGGAATGGATTTCCAGAACTCTAAGTCTAATATTTAAATGATGTTCTCAGTTCCCCTCCCCTCTATGGATTCTGCTGTTGTCCTCACTTCCTTGCCCCCTGAACTTTATATTGAGCCCTATTATTTCCATGACAAAAATCCTGAATTGGAAGGAGATTATTCCCATATAGCATGTATAAATCAGGACCATGGCATATGTGTCGAAATATTGGGGACATTTGTGCCTTTCAAGCACTTATTTTCCATCTGGCACAATTCTAGTTGCATCCCTTTGAAATTACATACACTGTGCACCACAGACAAGGGCCAAATCACAAGTGGGATACAAGTGCAGCTGAGTGTAGTGGGAGTTTGGGTGTGCAAGAAATGCAAGATTAGTGTTTAGGTGGAAAAATGGGGTGCTACAATAAGTGGCAATTAACAGTTGAGAAATAGTCAGGCATGTTTTTTTTATCATCATCAGAAGCCTGTTTCCAGAAATACCTCTGAGTGAAACAAAGCTCTTTTCCTGACAAACATCTTCCTTTTCTTCTTAACAAGCAGTAAAACATACTGCTGTGGATGGAAAATAAGGAACAAAGGATGAGAACTGTTTTCATATTCACAGTCTCAGAAAAACAGTTACATTGCAAAACTTCACGACTCTCCAGCTGCCAAAGCACATACACAAGCACACAGGTAATTCAGTGTGTTGCGGGAAAGACCATAGTCTGGGTTCTCTTGCACTGAGTACACAAGAGCAACTCGCTGAGTAATTTACTAATCAAGATGAAGGTGGCAGAATCTGGTCCTATGTAATTTGTGTTGACATTTATGACATTATCTTTGAAATCAACGAACATTTTAAATACTAAGAAAAAAAGTTTATTGGACACAGCAGACCGATTTCCTTAGCTGATGTAAATCAATGTAGCATCGTTGACTTGTGTGGATCTGTGCCCATTCATTTTAGATGAGGATCTCTTCCAGTGTTTGGTATAATTTATCTGGTACAGAATTTATTCTATCAGCCTGAACAGACTAATATTCTCCAAGGGAAAATTACCGCTTTTAGCTGTGTATTTAGCCAGAATCCCACACTAGCTTCCTTAAGTGTTTTCTATGAAGATGTGAACACCATCCTACCCAATTAAAGGAGTGCCCTTAATAATTTATCAGGCAATTAATGTCATCATCACCCTTTTATTTCAGAGTATTCTACCAGCAATATATAGTCAGGCCTTGAGTTAAAGCAGTACTAATATAAGAGTGGCACAATGTATCAACAACAATGAAGATATTAAGGCAACTAAGGGTCGTTTGTCAAGAGTGGAGTACATAAGCCAATTAGCAGAGGCTAAATCTTCATTTCTAGAAATACGACTTTTCTTGGGAGAGGGAAAGAAATCTCAGCAAGAGAAATCTACATTACAAATCAAAGGAAAATCCTACATAAAAATTAAATATGGAAAAGATCTGTTAGTATTAAGAAACTTCCGAAAGTTATGAGCAGATGGAAAAAATATCTTAGAAGTTGAATTTCAACCATGATTTTGGAGACTACTTTTTCTATGACATCACCACTTTCCATTTATAGCCTGACATGTGATTTGCAAAACTAAAATTAATAAAGAGATGAGTTCTGGACAACTAACTCCTTCACAATCGTTTGATAATCCTGGCCATCATTGTAAGAGTGTCAGAATCTGGACCAGACCTGCCACCACTTCTAGTGGGAATTTTTGCCCCCATGGCCTGAGAGAGAGATCAACAGGTAGACAAAATAAAGACATACTCTTTGTAAAATTCAATCAAGAACGAATGCTGTTGTGCTATGGGTTGCAGATTACCTTAACCTCCCTTTGCTAGGTCACTTCTGGAAAAAGATTTGGGGCCAAAACAACATATTCATCATAAAAAATAATGTAATTGTCCCTCAGAATGTTTGAGAAACTTTTTGTTCCTTCTGTAAAAACAATGAAATGTAATAAAACTTTGCATCTGGAAAAGGTAGGGTAAGAAATGACAGGCAATATAAAAATAAATGGTTCTATACATTAATGGCGAACACTTCTGAAGGCTCTGGATTAAAGTCACAGACAAAAAGATCACCAAACATGTTTAAAAACAATGTATTGGAACCTCCAACACGATTACTGTGCTCGGACCAATACGCAAGCTGGGCTTCACAATTTCTCCTGCTAGATTCTGTTGTGTGCTAGAGCATGTAATATTTGGTAGAGAGCTGTGACAATGAGGTTCAATAGGACACTCCCTGAAAGTATCCATGGGCCAATTCCTATTTAATAGATTTCCTCTCCTGACATTTCACAAAACTTTATAGCAACTAAAGTACAGACTGACTGGAGAGGATCCACCCTAGGTTCTACACCAAGCTCAGAATATACTGAGACCTGCACTTGGGATTTGCCTTGATTTAAGAAACTATCCCACAACCTCACCAGGCAACCCAGATTTGTCTACAGAAAGTGCTTAAAGTGATCTGAAAAAAGTGGGGGCAAAAGGGCCTGTCATTACCCACACCTCTGCTCACCCCCCTGCACAACAATTAATCCTGGCCCCCAAATCCTGCTGTCACCTCTGGAGCCACATCTTTCTACCCTCCCATCATCATCATCATCCACAACCATGGGCTCAACGCCCATTGGTGTCCGATGCCTCTCACTATTTCCTTCCATCTTTCCCTGTCCAGTGCAGAGTGGCTTAGTTTCTGTAGACTAGCTCCACACCAATCTACTATATCATCTACCCATTCTCTGTGGGGTCTGCCTCTCCTATTCGCACCATCCATTATGCCGAATACCAGGGTCTTAACTTTTCACTCATCGTTCATTCTGCAGATATGCCCGAATAGCTGTAACTTCCGTTGTATGACCTTCTGCAGTAAGTTCTCTTTTGGCTGTATCTTCCTATATAATTCCTCGTTGGTGACCTTCTGCATCCATCCTATTCTCAGGATCTTTCTAAAACAACTCCTCTCAAATGCCAATATTCGTCTCTTCAAATCTTTTGTTATCACCCATGTCTCACGTCCATACAACATGCTGCTAAATACACATGTTTTCAAGATGTTCAGCTTCGTTCCTACGCTAATCACTTTACTTTTCCAGATCTTATCTATCACCTTCAAACTCACTCTTGCTTTCGCTATTCTAGTCGCTAGTTCCTTCTTGCAGTCTAGATCATACGTCATGTTGCTCCCCAAATACATGAACTTCTCTACGTTCTCTATTCGATCCCATCTACACTGATCTTCCTTCCTATTTCCTTATCTCCAAATACCATTGTCTTCTTCTTATCAATATGCACCTTATCAATTCTTCTTCTTCCAGTCACCCTCCCATATCAGTTCTCTCTCTCCCCAAACACCCTTACCTCTACTCCTTCTGCACCCGCTGGGGTTCTTTTCCTTTCTGCTCCTTCTGAGGTGGGTGTTGTAGAGAGATTGAGGAGAAAGGGGGAGGGGCAGAGAAGGTGTCCTGCAGCTCACAGGAGGGGAAGGGGAATGAGAGAGTGAAGCTGTGCTGAGGTGCCATGCTCTTTCTGGCTCCTCCTTCCCTCCTGTAAGAATAGTGTCCATCAGCCACGGTTGACATTTTTTCCCCTGTGGCCCCTCACACTTCAGGCACTCTTTATCTTAATAACATCTTTTGGTTATTTATCCCTACTCTAAAACATACTTTTTTATCAATGACCATTCTGTCTTGGCCATAGGTATGTGTACACTGCAGCTAGGCACCCATGGCTGGCCAGACTCAGGCTCATAGGCCTCAGACTGTGGAGTGGTTTCACTCCACTATGGACTACCAGCTGTGGGTTTTTCATTGCACTGTAGGCATCCCCTCAGAGCCTTCAACTGCAGCAAATGCTGACACCTACAATCTCTAGGTGAGCCTAGGATATTGGTGAAGAAGCTCTGCAGGGCACCAAAAGAAGCTAGTAAACGATATGGGATTGGGCCAAGAATTGGTGTTCAGGAGAAAAGGGGTGCTACTTTCTAGTCTTGGTTCTGCCGCTTGAGGGCAAGACAGTCACTTCATTTCTATTTCTTCTCATATGCTTTGTTTAGTTAGATTGCAAGCTATCTGGAGCAGGGACAATCTTTTTGTTACATCTTCATGCTATGCCTAGCACAACTACTGTACTGCAAATAACAATAATAGTGGCATAAGAGATCAATGTTTGTGGGCTAAATATTAAGAAACATGGAATAGCCCGTATTGAATGGTGAAGCACTGGAATGGGTTACCTAGGGAGGTGGTGGAATCTCCATCCCTAGAGGTTTTTAAGTCCCGGCTTGATAAAACCCCAGCTGGGATGACTTAGTTGGGGTTGGTCCTGTTTTCAGCAGGGGATTGGACTTGATGACCTCCTGAGGTCTCTTCCAGCCCTAGGATTCTATGAATGGAACAGTGCATTTGGATACCTGGAGCCAGATTCTTCCCTCACTTGCACTAGCCTAACCCTGCTGATTTACACAAGCATGAGGGGAGATGGGCGCATACTGCTATATATTGCCACCATTCCCCATGCAGAATTTGCAGTAAATCAAACAGACTTTGGTGCAAAATTTAGCAATGGTCCTGAACCAAAATCAATCTTCTGTCCTCACCAAACTTTGGATATAGGTCCAGACCTAGAACCTGATGAGTTCCAAATCTAGCAAAAAACGTCAGGATAATAGCCCAACTGAGTTAATAAGGATTTCAGTGTCCAAGAGAAGTTTTTTTCCCCCAGACTGCTATTATCTGAATCTTCCCCATGTCATATAATTTATGTTAATTGAATGCTGATGGAGTCCAAAGAAACATATTGATGGGAGATGTATCTGAGATAGTGTTATTAATTCATCATTCAGTAACTAGTCGGTGAAATGCATTT
Source organism: Rafetus swinhoei (assembly GCA_019425775.1). Lineage (NCBI taxonomy): Eukaryota > Metazoa > Chordata > Testudines > Trionychidae > Rafetus > Rafetus swinhoei. The sequence goes on from CM033432.1 coordinate 12,003,396, forward strand.
CTGAGCATAGATTTAGGACACTTCATTTTCAGTATTACTGAGATGTCATGCTCCCTCTCATCTACAGAAAGAACCCATCATTCAGCTACTTGTAGAAAAATAAAATTAATTTGAGACAGATTGGCTGAACTGCATTGTTAAAATTATATTTATTTATACACTCTCAGATTTTTATGATGTGCCTATCGCCATTCTCCAGGCACATGGACAATAAAACATTGATTTAAAAACATACATCATAACAATAATCTAATGTAAAAAGTGGAGTGCTTCATATTCAACCCACTGTCTCAGCCTGAGGGAATACACAGACCTGGCAACTTGCCTTGAGGATTAGAAGGCTTGGACTTTGTGAGGCCAGATAGGGTGTGTGTACACAGCACCATGACTTGAAATAAGATATGCAATTTGAGCTACACAAATTGCGTATCTTATGTCAATGCTTTTTCGAAATAGCTTATTTCGTAATTTGGCGCTGTCTGCACAGTGCCAAATCTTGAAATAAAGCACTATTCCAAAACATCCCTTACTCCTCGTAGAATGAGGTTTAAAGGGATGTTGGAATAGTGAGCCCAAAATAATGGGCTTGCTGTGAACACGTAGGATAGCTATTTTGGGATACTTCGGTATCCTGAAATAGTGTTGTAGTGTAGAAATACCTGTAGGGCGGTGAGTGAATTCCAGGTAGAAGAACCTCTGCTCTAAATACCCTGGTGTTTTAATTGAAAGGGTTCCAACATGGATATCCCAGATGGTGCCTGGGGTCACAGTAAAGCACAGAAAGAGCTAGGTGACCATTAAGTACCCAAGACCCAAATCTTAAAAGGCTTTGTAGGACAAAACCAGCATCTTAAACTGCACCTCACTGTGCCTCTGCTATCATCTCTATGCTTGACAAGGCTCTGTCGAATAGACAATCCGTTACTCATGCTGGGTTGCACCTTACTCCACAAATAATCCCAAGGGAGCCAATGGGACTATTTATGGAGAGCGATGCTACTCTGACCTGGGATTTGGCCCTGAGAGTCTTCCCATTGATTTCAGTGGGGTTTGGATCAGCCCCTACGTAAGCAGGGAGGTCTGTTCTGCTCTTGTGGAAGTTCTAAGTCATAGAGACTGATCTTTCCATGGTGTTGACCCCCTTATCCCTCCCAGAGCATTCTGCTTGAGCTAGAGTTGCTGAACACTTCCGGCAGGTGATGGTATTCCATTACACCATTTGGCTGGAAAGTATTCTGAGTAGAAGAACCCTGGAACCTAATGGGTTCCATTCCTCTGAGGCCAACTCAGAAAGAGCTGCCATATCCTAAAACTGAAGAAGGAGCATTATTAGAATAAGGAAAACAATATTATCCCTAGAAAGCTGCTTTCTTTGCCTGCCAATGCTAGAGGTTCAGTCCTAAATCTTCCCGAGCTCCTGCTTTACTTCCTGTTATAGATAAGTAGAATAAGTGCATGGGTCCTCACACTGCACAACAGAGGGCAACTGGGATTCCTTACTTCAAATCAGAGAAGGTGACGAGCTAACCCCATAGGTCAGTGGTTTTCAAACTATGGGTCATGACCCTGTACTGGGTTGCGGAATGTCAGGCACTGGGTCTAGTTGCTGGAGGGGGATCAGGTGACTGGTGGGGGTGCTAAGGCAGCTTCCTGCCTGTCCTGGCACTGCAGACTGTGCATTCTCCCCCCGCCCCCACCTCAGAGCCAGGCCTGTTGCTGGCTGCTTCTTGGGTGCAGCACACACACACTCCCTGCCCTGAGCCCTAGCTATGTACTCCCATTCACTGGCAACCTGCTGCTGGTTGCTTCTGGGGTGCAGCATGGTCTGCGGTGCCAGGAAGCTGCCTTAGCACTCCCACTGCACCGTTGACTGGGAGCCTCTCAAGGTAAATCCCCTCCTGCCCCAGCCCTGATCCCCCCACCAAAGCTGGAGCCCCTCCTACATCCCAAAGCTCTCATCCTTAGCCCAACCCCGGAGCCCACACTCCAGTCAAATTATGCTGGGTCACAGGCATCAACAATTTTTTTCAACAGAGTCAGGAGAAAAAACCACTGCCATAGAGGGTATTATTGTAATATTCCAGCTGAATCCCACAAAAAGATCAGGTGCAGCCTTTAAGTCACTTCCCCCCTTAAGTTTAATGAATTGATGTAAGTTAGATTTTTGGTTTGTTTCTTTACTGGGATTTGAATCAAAGCTAATTGTATATGGGTTCATGCCTAATGTTTATGTTATGCCTACACTCAGTGGGGTCCACAGACTCACTGGGCCCCTGAGCAAGATGGGGGAGGGCACCATGCACCCTGGAAGGGGCAGGGCTGGAGTTATCCTCCCCCAGGTAGCCCTCAGCACCACCTGGAGTGTACTGCACCTATCACAGGTAGCCCTCAGTGCCGCCTGGAGCATGCTGTTCCTACCTCAGATAGCCCTCAGCGCTGCCTAGGGCATGCTGTGCAGGGCTCCAGAGGTGATTTGAAGGGCCGGGGGTCCTGGGCCCTTTTGAATTGCTGGACCCTGGGGCAGTTCCCCTCTTTGTTCCCCCCACTCCCTATTGTCAGGCCTGTCCACACTACGGACCTTTGTGCCACTGCCACTGTGCCACTATAAGGTCTCCTGTGTAGCCGCTCTATATCAGCAGACGAGAGTTCTCCTGCCAGCATAATTAAACCACCCCTAAGGAGTGGCAGTAGCTGTGTCCGCAGGAGAGTGTCTCCCACGGTATGTCTACACTACAGCGTTATTTCGAAATAGCTTATTTTGAAATAACACGTCTACACACAAAATGCATTTCAAAATAGCATTTAGCTATTTCGAAATAGCGCGTCCACACTGAGTGGACGCTGAATCGCATTTAAGGCCAGCCAGAACCAGGTGCGGCAGGGCATCAGGTCAGGAGTTACTTTGTGTGGCTGCTGCCTGAGGCTATCTGAGGCCTGTGCTTAAAGGGACCCCTCTGGACAGCCGGTTCTCAGCTTTCCCTGCTTGCTTGTCTACCTCGATGAGGGACAGCAAAGCATTTTTGTCTCTGCGTGCTCTGATTGCCCTCACTCGGGACACCATAGCACTCTGCAACATGGAGCCACAGCTGCCCCTGGGCACTCTGGTGCTTCCCGTGGATGCATTGCTGCGAGCCTGGCTGCACTTTCTGCAGGTGTCATCCAGGAGGTCCATCGGGGGCTGTCAGTATCCAGGAGGCCCTGTGGGAGAGCTTCCATCCTGAGGAGCACTAAGAGCCTCCCTGGTCTGCCCCACTGGGGGCTTGTGCCTCTTTCCACCCTCACGTCCTTCCACTTACCCCTTCCTAATCCCCATTCCTGATGTCAAATAAAATACATGTATTTTCATGAACACAAGCTCTCTTTATTTAACAAAACTGTGTGGAGGGAAGGGAATGAAACTCTGGTGAGACTGGGGAAAGGAGGCGGGAGAGGGGAGAAGAGAGGATGGGAGAAGGGAGGAAACCTGGAAGGAGGGAGCTGGAAGGGGGAAGCAAGGGGAAGAAGGGGGAGGGGAAGCTCAGGGCTCAGGGTTGGAGGTCTTGCCGGACCAACTTGATTTTCATGCGAACCTGCTCCTGGGTTCACATGTGGCCTTTGGTGGCCAGGCTGGCAGCTATCCTGCCATAGAGGGCTGCGTTCCTCCATCTAGTGCGGAGAACATGGACATTGGGGGCATCCCCCCAAACCTGAATAAGGTCCATGATCTCCACCCTGAACCAGGAAGGTGCTCGCCTTCTCTGGGCCCTGGCAGGCTCCTGGGAGCTGGCAGACTGCTCCTGGGGAGCGGTGGAGGGCTGGCTGCCAGTGGCTTGCTGGCTCATGTTTTGGGGCCACTGGGTCAGGGGCAGTGACTGCTGGCTCTGGGCTGGCAGGCTTGGAGCTGGCACAGGCACTGTGGCTAGAGTCAACCCCTTTAAGGGCTCCGGCGAGGGGGGAGGGAGAGGGGTGTTCTTGGTTGAGGCTAGAGTGGCCACCAGGGCACCCTGGGAAGGTTGGAGGTCCCCTATTTTGATATAAGTGTCTACACAGCACTTATTTCTCAATAGCTATTTTGAATTTGGTGTTATTCCTCGTGGAATGAGTTTACCAAATTCAAAATAAGCACTTCGCTATTTCGAATTTATTTCGAAATAGAGGTTTGGCTGGGTAGACGCTAGGAAAGTTATTTTGAAATAAGGGCTGTTATTTCAAAATAACTTTGCGATGTAGACATACCCCCACTGACTTAGGCCGTGTCTACACTATACCCCTCTGTCAGCAGAGGGGATGAAAATGAAGCACTTTGAAAGTGCAAATGAAGCGGGAATTTAAATATCCCGTGCTTCATTTGCATAATCACATCATGGCGCTGTTTCAAACAAGCGCCATTTCGAAACTGAAACCGCAGTTTAGACGCGGTTTTTTCAACAATGGGGCGCCTTTTTGAAAGATCCTGTACTCCTCAAAAAATGAGGCGTATAGGATCTTTCAAAATGGGGCATTTCTGTCGAAAATGCCCCGTCTAAACTGCCGTTTTTTTTCGAAAAGCCCCGTTTCGAAAAAAAGTGGTGGCCGCCATTATGCAAATGAAGTGTGGGCTATTTAAATCCCCGCTTCATTTGCACTTTCAATACGTCTAATTTACATCCCTCTGCCAACAGAGGGGTGTAGTTTAGATGTGGCCTTAGTGCTGTCCACACTAGCATTTCTCTCAAGTCAGGGGTGGTGTGTTTTTGAGAAAAGGTTTACCAACAAAAGTACTAGTATAGACATAGCCTCAGACAAAGGGGCTCAAATTGGCTTCTTGTGTTTCCTCTTCAGGTTTAAGAGTTTTACCATTTCAGAAGTCACAAGTAGGCTGTGTTGTTGACACCCCATTCTGCTAATGAATGAGAAAATTCACACTTATGCTTTTGTTATTGCTTTCTGCCCTAGGGAACAGGCTCACATGCAAAAGAGAAATCTAATAATAGGCAATTACAAATTTAGCGCTAGTGTATGCTTATAAACTTGTGTAGTGCTTCCATGTAGATACTTTTCCCCTCAGCATAGGTAATGCATCTCCCAGTATATCAGGTAGGAGTGTGATTTTTTTTAACCAAATAATGATCAGTGCAGCCCCTAAAGAGTGGACACAGTTATACCAGTATACAAACAGATTTATGCTGGGCAAGCTTTTTCCCACGTGGCTATAACTATACCAGAATAAAAGCGCCTTTATACTACTATAATTACATCCACATTAGGCGTGAGGTGATTTAATACTGAACTCCACTGAGGTAAATGAGCCAATTTCTCCCTCATTAAAATCAATGTAAAACAGAGGTAATTCCACTCTCCTGAATTGTATGAATGGAAGTGGAATTCTATGAATGAAAGTAGAGTTCTATGAATGACAGTGGTATTTAGCCCAATAGAGTAATGCTAGTATATACTAGCTGTATCTTAGAGCTGTCTGAAACATAAACAAGAGGAAAAAGTTGAAAGTTTTCCTTCACTTTTTTTTGTCAAAATTCCAAAATTAAACAAACAAAACCAAAAATACCCTCCCCATTGTTCACTTGTAATCTTTGAAGTTAGAAAGTTTTGCCAAGTTTCTCTATGGGCGCTTAACTGAAGTCTAAGAGTAATGAGATTTTGACAACACTGTCATAAGGCTATAAAATGGGTTGAGTGACAGCAAAGCAGACAAGTCATTAATGCACTGCAGATGTTTTGGTCAGCCCAATGGTCTAATGGCAGCACAATAATAAGGATCCAAGTTGGGGTTCAAAGTCAGGCAATTGCTCCCTAAACTCTATGGGTGCATCTACACTGCACCCTTACCTCAAAATACGCTACGCAATTTGTGCTATGCAAATTGCGTAGCTGATTTCAGTGTTATTTCAAAATAAGGTGCTATTCCGCAACCTCCCACATCCCTCATGCAATGAGGTTTACAGGGATGTCGGAATAGCGAGTCCATTAAATTTCCATATAATGGGCTTACTCTCAAGATGGGAAATCACTATATTGGGATACTGGAGGTGTCCCAAAATAGCTCTGCTGTGTAGACATAGCCTATTAGTGAAATTCACCCCTGTGCAATGGTTTGGCACTAGAGCTACACGACACATAATGTGTATTGTTTATGTAATGCTGGCAGGTGAAATTGAACCTGGGACCTCAGGTGCTTAGTGCATGACCCTCTACAGTTTGAGCTAAAAGCCAGCTGGCTCTCAGCTAAGACTGTAGAGCAGGGATGGGCAATAATTTTTGTAGGGGCCACTTCATCAATGTTGGTAGTGGTCACAGGCCAGCCCCAGAAGGGGTAGGGCCTTAGGTGGAAGGGACGGAGCCTCAGGCAGAAGGGGCATGCCCTGCATAGGGAGAGACTTTGCACACTCCCCTGGAGGGTGGGGGAGCATGCGAGGTCTCTTGCTCCCTCCCCAGCCCTGCCAGGGGTGCATGGCATGCAGACGGAACTGCCAGCTGTTTTGAACAGCTGGTGTTTCTCTCTGGTGCCATGCACCTCAGTGGGTGGAGGAGATTTCATTCGCATCCCCCAGGCCAATTGAAACTCGGGGGCCGGGAAGCACGTGAAGGCTCCTGCCCCCGCCCAACCAGGGCATGCGACATCTAGAGAGAATCGTCAGTTGTTTTGAACAGTTGGTGGTTCCCACTGCTGCTGGGGTGGAGACTTCAGGAGCTCCCCTGCCCTCAGATGTCAATTGGCCTGGGGGCCGGGACATGGCAAGGCAGGCCGTGAGCTGGATCAAATGGCTTGGCAGGCCAGATCGTGCCCACCCCTGCCATAGAGAAGACTCATTCTTTCTCTCTGAAAGTGCCACTATACGAGACTAGTATGTGTGTGGGTTACATTTACACAGACATTTTTTACATGGGAAAGTATTTTTCATCACCTTGGTACAGCAGCTGGAAACGTACATCATTGTAAGATTCCAAAATGTGAAGGTTAGTAAAAAAAATTATTTAAACTCTTTCCCATAACCGAAAGGGTATTAGCAACACCTAAGGGAAAACAGTGTGTTTTCTTCCCATGTTGCATTTGGGGCCCATCTTCTGAGTATGGCTCCCCTGACCTCCCACCCCAACACACACACATCCAAAAATGTAAGTGGCTGTCACAGACCAATTTTTCTGTGCATACAGACTCTAAAGAGACATCCAGATCTTTTTGATGCACATAGAGTACAGTTCTGGAGTCAGAGAAGAGTCAGTTAATTACCCTAGATTTCTAGTACAGAAAGCATTTCATGGACAAGAGTGGAAATTAAGTGTAACCCCAATCAGTGGGGTAAAAGGTTATACATTCATGGTACAGATTAGAGGCTTGATCCCAGAAATCTTCCAGATTTCACCTGCAGAACCCAGAATGCAGACCCTTATGATGGGCTGTCTAGGATGAGGCTTTTTCAGAGGCAAAAGGCTCAGACACAGCCATCACAGCCCCAAAGTGTGGGTATTAAGGGCCACACATGGGGCATGGCCATGGTATATGAGAGGCAAACTGATTCAACATGCATGTATCAGACAGTCCCTGATGGTTAAACATGAAAAAAAGAAAAAAAAAAAAAAAGAAGCCCCTGTCACAATTTAAAGCTGGTTTCTCCTGTAGGAGCCCTTAAATGTGGCTGTTGTCCCTCAGAGGTGAACGTCCTGCCCCAGATGCAGTGGCCCTCGCTGGCACAGAGTGTACATGTGCGAGTTATATCCTCCCGTGCAAGTAGGGATGAATCAAACCCACCATGTCCAGAAGCAACAGAAGGAGCCAGTTATCTGGATATCACTTTCTAGGGACCAATATACTGCATATCAACAAAGAAATGAAGAACTCAAAGAGGGTTTTTTGGTGCCTCTGTACAGAAGGGATAGAAACATTCCAGACTCTAAATGGCCACTATCCACGTCTGCTCCCTGGAAGAAATGAAGGAAATGCCTCCCAATAGGAACGCTGCATTCTTACTCATGCACATTTAAGTTGCTGGCTTCTTTTAAATATAATTCCTTTGGGTTCTTAAATTGCCGCTGGAAAAATGCATCATTTAAAAAAGAGATCTCAAAAACATTTAATTTTGTTAAGAAGACCGAGTTATCCAAGAGCAAGTATGTCTTCAAGGTGTTTGCTAAACAATTTATTTTGTGTGCGTGTATGTGGTTGGCTGAGGTTAATACGCTTTACCAAGTTTGCTCATTATTTTTGCTGTCAGTCCAAATACATTTTGCACTTAGGAAAGGTGACAAATTTTCTGGACAATCAAAGTCTTCTATTTATTTCACCTGTTCTTCGACTGCCTGCCCTTGGTGATGTCTGTATCAAGAGGGATTGCCTATATTATTAATTATTGTTAGAAGGCTGTGGTCAGTTTGGTTAAGGAGTGCCAGGAATGGTTTGCTGCATCGCTAAAATATTCAGAGGTGGGTTTTTTTCCTTTAAAGGCTCTTTATGGTGTGATATGCACCTCCCTAGACTCTAGGGAAATAGTAGCAGAAAGACAAAACATTTTGTTATGCATTACTTAGGTCATAAAGAGGGGTTAGGGATTAAGAAAAGTGGATCCTGGTGGTCTGAAAACCAAGAATAAGTAGAACTGACTCTAGATGATAAACTTGCGTAGACAAAGAGCGTAACTTGCTGAAGTTACGTTTTAATCACTAGAAAGCATGTTTTGGTTTGTTTCACTTTAACCTTATTTGTGTCTTCTATTCATGTATTATCAACTTAAATATCTGTTCTTTTTTAGCAAACATTCTCCTGTTTGATTACAAACTGTCTTGGTGCTGCGTATTAAACAGGTTGGAGAAGTCCCAAGCCAAGCTAGCAGACAGGTGAGTGCTCTGACTCTCTGGCAGCAGTGAACTTGATCACTTTAGTGAGTTGTCCAGTGAGAGGGATTGGATACATCAGAGAGACATCTCTGAGGAACTTGGAAACTGGGATTCACTGGTTGTTAATCTGCAAGGCAAGAGGTGTTTGTTGGCAAGGCAGACAAGCTCTTGTGTTCAGGGTACAGACACATGGCTTAGCCGTAGCAAAGCTCACTCTTGCTGAGGCAGAGCGTCTACACAATGGCTCACAGTTCTGACTGTCATGAGTAAGATGTCACCAAAAGTAACCACATTGACGTAACATATTTAGACTTCTGTGAGGCATTTGGTACCCACATGGCATTTCAATTAAAAGAATATACAATTAACATGGCAGACATTAAATGGATTAAAAACTGGCTTAACTGATAGATCCCAGAATGTAACTCTAAACGGGGATTCATGTCAAGTGGGTTTGTTTCTAGTGGGATCCTGCAAGGATCAGTTCTTGGCCACACACTATTTAATATTTTTATCAATAACCAGGAAAACAAACTCATCACTGATAAAGTTTGGAGGTGATACAACAGTTGGGACAGCGATGAATAACGAAGAGGACAGGTTGCTGAGTTTGTGATCTGCATTGCTTGGAAAACTGGGTGCAAGCAAATAATATGTGGTTTTAATACAGTTAATCATAAATGTATACTTCTAGGAACAAAGAACGTGGCTATACTTCCCCAATGGGGACTCTATCCTAGGAAGCAGTGAGTGAAAAGAAATGGGCTTGTGGTGATAATCAGCTGCTTACGACAGTGCAGTGCTGTGGCTGAATGCAATTCTTGGATGCATAAACAGGGAAATCTGGCAATGGAGCAAAGAGATTATTTTACCAATGTATTTAACACTGGTGTGGCCTCTGCAGGGATATGGTTTCCAGTTCTTGTCTCCACAATGCAGGAAGGACTGGAGAATGTTCAGAGAATAGCCTCAAGAATGACGAAAGGGTTAGAAAACATGGCTTATCGTGCTAGACTAAAGGGACTCAAACGATTTAGTTTAACAGAGAGAAGGCTAAGGGGTGACTTGAGTGTAGTCTATATATATCTACATGGGAACAGATATTTAATAATGGCTCTTCCATCTAAACAAAAGTTCCAACCTGACCCAATGACTGGAAATTGAAGCATTCTTACATTTTTAACAGGAGTGTAATTAACCATTGGATCAGTTTACCAAAACTTGTGGCAATTTATAAAGCTACATCAGATGTTTGTCTAAAGGACCTGCTCTAGGAATTATTTTTGGGGGCATTTTCTGGCCTCTGTTGTACAGACTGGAGGAGCACAATGGTCCCTTCTAGCCTTGGAATCTATGTGAGGGGGACACTTGTCCACTCAGAACCAAACTTATCTACTCATTTTGCTACATTCTGATACTGCACGGGCATCCACAGTGATGATTTCAATCACTAGAAGGGTATGTCTACACTGCCACCCTACTTCGAACTAGGGTGGCTAATGTAGGCATTCGAACTTGCAAATGAAGCCCGGGATTTAAATATCCCGGGCTTCATTTGCATGTTCAATGGCGCCATTTTTAAATGCCGTAGTTGAACTACCTGCCCGCGGCTACGACAAGGACTAGGTAGTTCGATTAAAACTCTAATTCGAACTATCATTAAACCTCCTTGCAGGAGGAATAATGGTAGTTCAAATTAGGAGCTTTAATTCGAACTACCTAGTCCGCACGCATATAGCCGCGGGCAGGTAGTTCAACCACGGCATTTAAAAATGGCGCCCAATTGAACATGAAGCCTGGGATATTTAAATCCCAGGCTTCATTTGTAAGTTTGAATGCCTACATTAGCCACCCTAGTTTGAACTAGGGTGGCAGTGTAGAATACCCGAAGAGAGAGGTCCTAACAACCTCCCGGCCCCACCTGCAGATTCTTCTACCCAGGAGTGCTGCAGCAGGAGGAGGACTGACAGAATCTAAACTTAGCAGCAGTGTTCTAATTATCAGACGAAAGCCATGTTTCCCCATACCTCTTGAATGTTAAGAATAACAACGTGTTTGGAAAGCAAGCTCCACCTTGAGTTGAACCAGCACTTGAATGAAAAACTCCCTATCCCATTGTGCTGGCTCCACTCCTCCATGTATGTGGCAGCTGATTTTGCAACCTATGCAGTTGTGCATGCATGTGTCTGAGATCAAGGTCAGTCCCTCTCTTTGGAAGAACACTGCACACTTTTCTCTTTCACAGTGGCTGTTGCAAGATAAGTAAGCAGAAAGAGTCCCTTCCAAGCCTGCTAAATATTATTCCTAATGAGCTTTTGTCACGTTATTGGATTTTAAGGGGAGCAGCCAGATTTTAAGGGGTGGGGAGTGTTTGCCCCAAAGTCTGTACAAAGGGGACCATGTGCGGTGTCAAATGAAAGCTTATGTTCTACTGATTCTATATATGCTATTCATGTACTTGTGTGATGTCTGTATGTGGAGTTATGAATATGGACTCTGTGCTGGTATTGTGAATGTTCTCTGCCTGAGACAGAGCAATGGGCCTGGACTGCCTGCTGTAAGGAAGGAATGTCCAATGAATGACTATGCTAACTAGCACGGCCCCATGGACAATGGCTCTCAAGGTGGCCAAATAGTTGCAGGCATGTGAAACACAGACAAGTCACTTGACCATGTGACTCACTCTGGTTAGGGAGATGCCAGGAGTGGATATAAAAATGCCATGAGGAGGACTCCATCTTGTCCTCAATTCTGCTACTGATCCTAGATGCAGCCTTACGAGGAACAGTGAGCCGGGACGGATTGTTGACCCATCCTGACAGGATGTACACCAGAGATTTTTAAGATAGCAGTTTGTAACATCTCTGATGACAGCCTGCATCAAGAACTTGGTGATTGGTGCATGTAATGTATTCTCCTTAACAACCTTACTCTCAACCTTTTCTTTCTTTTATTAATAAACCTTTAGATTTTAGATTCTAAAGGATTGGCCCAGCGTGATCTTGTGGGTAAGATCTAAAGTGTAAATTGACTGGGAATCTGTGGCTGGTTATTTGGAACTGGGCGAAACCGTTTGGGGTAGATGAGATTGGATTCTATAACCCCTCACCTGTGTGTAAGGCCTGGGGCTGATTGTGGCACAGGGAGAGTTGGGCTGTCTGAGGGGTTTTGCTCGTGAGGCTTCCTGCTGGTCGGATTGGCAGTTGAAGTGCTCTGTGTGACTGGTTTGTGACCTGTTTGGGAAAGGTCTCTAGTCTGGGGCTGTAAGGAGCCCTGGTTTTGAGCAATTTGACCTGAGCAGATGCCCTCAGCGGTGCCCAGACCCGGCCCGGTCCATACAGCTTTGTCTATACAAAAGGGCTTTTTTTTGTATTGTTGTTGTTGTTTTTTAAACTAGGAGAAGTTTTAAAAGGTTGTATGAAGTTTGTTTCCTTTATTTTTTAAAAATAACCAGTAAGTGTTTATCGTTTGATTTTGGCTTCAGGAGAAATCCCCTTAATTAGTTAAATTGATTGATAGTGGGTAACAGAGAGAGGGTGAAATAAATTCCTCAAGAGGAGTTGGTTTTCAGAGAGAGCGATGCAAGCTGGAAAGCTTTCAGAGAGAAGTGATAACAACTTTTGCACAATATCTGATGCTGAGTTCTTTTCCTCCTTGAAGAGAGATCATCTTTAGCAGTGTCAAATAGCCCTATTTGTTATATGTATTTCTGGAAACAGAGAGAATAATTAAGCCCAGGAAAATCAAGTTCCAGGCTGCTGGGGAACATATTAACCATCAGATTCCATGGGAGCGTTGAGATAGTACCAACCATCTTTCCCCAGGTACTAGAAGCTGACTCCATGATCCCACCTAGGGATCCTGTGGTCACCACAACATGTTCAGCTAGAGGAACTCTGCATCCACTTGACTGACAGACACGATGGCTCCAATAGTGAAAGAAGCTAAACCTCTTGGCCCCAAAGGTAGGATTTTTTCTGCTGACAAGTCCTAATGCAAAATGCATTAGCATCAGGCAGGATGCAAGCGTGGGGTGAGAAATTCCAGCCAACCAGCACTCAAGGGTTAACTTGAGCATACTTGATGGCTAGCAGCTGCTCTGATGGAAGACAATTCAATTTCCGGCACAATATGTCTCTATAGATTGAGCCTCAGGTTACTATTGACTTTTCCTGTGCCCATATTGCTGGTGAAATTCATTCTCTCTCTCTCTCAACAACAACTTGAAATGAAAGTCACTGAGAACATACTCAGCAGAGAGGGGAACCAAAATGCTTTCCTGGGGATGCTGGAAGTGCATGTCCCTTCCTCATAGGGCTATCCTGCTGGAATCAGCTTCGCTCTTTCTTCTGCACTCCATCTGTGCTTGTTTGCAGCCTTCCCCTGCCTGTTTCCAAACACAGTCACAGCCTACTGTAGTGGTGGCACGTGTGTGCCCATGTCTTACAAGGCTACAAAAGCCACATTACAAACATGTAAAGAAATCAAGACCAGGAGATTGTAGCTCATTCTGCACCCTAGCTGAGCAGCCTAGGGCATAGGTGTGACCATCACTGTCGTCTGAAATAAATCTTTGTGCAGGCAGGATGTGAACATCTCAGACATTTTGGGGTAAATCTCCCATTCTTATTCTTGCGTGGATGCAGCTCCATCAGTTATGGGAATAGTATGGGAATAGTAGATGTGCTCATGTAGACAGGGCTCAGGTGTTGGGATTGCCTTACTACCCAGACCTGCTCAGATATGGCCGGGTCAATGATCTAGCATTCTTAGGGTTGCTAGTGCCGGTGGAGCTGCACTGCTATTAAAGCAACACCGTATGATTCTCACAAACACCCAGTACAGACAACACCGTAAAGTTGTTTAGAATCCTCTCAGGAGTCTGGGGGACAATATGCATCGGTGGGGACTATGTTGCTCTGGGGTGGATATGGCCCTTAGTTGAAGCTGAAGTATCTGAGAAAAAATCTGCCTAATGGAAATGAGGAACAAGGCAATATGTACATGGAAGGTATAAACATACCTTATGTTTAGCTTTAAACACTCTCCCTGACACTCATACACATGCTAATCTCAGTTTGCTTGTGAATGTCTGTCTCATATGACCCCATGTGCATTTCACATCTAGCACAGGTGAAAAGCCAAAGGTTGGTGGGCACTGGAAGTGGGATCAACCAGAGCACCGTACCCCCAAACACCTGGTAAGCTTGGCTTAGCAGAACATCAGGCAGCTCCCATTGAGTATTTTTTTTTAAATTACTATTCCAGTAAATACTGAATACTGTATGCAATTGAGTAGAGCCTCTATTACAGTACAGAAAATAAAAACAAAAGGAAAACTAATAGATTTATTTGGCCAGTTCATATGGCTAAATCTGGTGCCTTGCACGTTAGTCTTTAAGGTGCCACAGGATTCCTCATTATTTTTGCAGATACAGACTAATACAGTGACCCCTCTGAGACTTATATAGAAAGTGGTAAAGTACAACAGAGTGTACCAACATTTGTGTGAACTAATTACCTATACCTTATCTTACATTATCATCTAAACTATCACTTTCACTGAACTGTCCAATAGTCTTATTTTTTTTTAAATAAAACCATTGCTAGTTTCATAAGATTGTTGCAACACTGGGAAACACAGTAGTACCAAGTGCTTTTCATATAAGCAAAGTGCCACATGATTCTGGCTGCCTTTGTTTTTGATGTCCCAATGCCTGGAAGAGCTCAGTCCATCCTTCCAGCACCTGGGAGACAAGCAGAACTAATCTAACTGTACAATGTGTCTTTTTCTATGTCCAGTGCATCTCTCACATAAAGAAGCATTTCAGACTGATGTATACAGAAACTGGTCTTTACAAGCATCTTTGACACAAATATTTAAATCTCTTGTTTAGAAGAAAGGAAAAAACAAAGTAAAAAAGATCTTACCTTTGATGCATGGTTGCCATAGTACAAACAAACTTCTCCAATGAAAGGGGTGTGAGAATGCAGAAGTTTGTATTAACTCTCTTTTAAAAAATGGTAAGAGCCTTAGGGGAGGAAAACTCCTTTAGAAATTTCATCATAGATCATATGGGACAAAAGAGCCACTGGAAAAGGTTTTAGTGCATTTCAATTATGATGATGTTGCTTTCAACAGGTCTTGCCAGAGTGTAAAAACCACAAGCCCTTTTAAACTTCTTAATTGTGCAACGGGGAGTCCATTTTCTGTGTACAGAAACACAAGTGACGGAAAGTGGATCTGGTAGGGGGAGTTTGCTGTTTGCTAGTGATGTTGTTTTGAAAAACAATGGCTCTGCATGAATCCTCCCTCTTTCTTAGTCTGTCAAGAAAATATATGTGTCTGATGCAAAAAGTATTGGCAGAGAGACACATCACCGACAAATAAAGAACTCTACGCATGTAGCCACATGCATATAATACACAAACAAAACCTATTGCTTGTGGTATTATTTTGCTGCCTGTTGCAATCTTTCAACAAAGAGAAACAATAAGCAAAAAGGTACTGAAATCAAACAGCTTTTTGTCAATAGGGTATCCACAATTACATGGAAGGTACTAAGTTAATATAAACATGGGAGAAAATGTAACTGATGATTGGAAATCAGTACTGTGATGAGGGTGGTTCTCTCACACTCATGGTGTTACAAACGTTGTTTAGTTACTTTATCTTTAGATAGTGAAACACTGACAGTGCTAGGTAGAGACAGATGCTGTTTATGCTTTTCCAAACAGCTCTCCAAATCTAATGGACCCCGCAACCCCCAAAGCTATTTGTTTTCCCTCCTTTCCTTTGGCACCGCTTTGCAGCCATTTCAATCTTCAGCATATTTCCAAATCACCCCAAAAGTTTTTGGGATACCACTAAGATGGATGTTCAGAGCATTATTTTTTTGGAGGATATAAAAACACAATCCCTGCTGAGTTGTGGTGATTGAAAATCTTACAACATTTGGGCAACAATAAAGATGGTCTCAATTGGGTAAATAAATCCATTCTGCATCCTAAGAGTTTGCCTGTAGAGTCAGTGGAATTCTCCACGAACTGTTCTAAGGGTGGCCATTCTGAACAGCTGCGGCCTTTCATGCTAGAGGGGACTGCATTTTGGTGATGGCAGAACTGATTCCTATCTATGTAGCATATGAGGGGCTGATAACCTTCCCAGGCCTTTGGGCAAGGTTGGGGGGTTGGGAGGCAGCTCCATGCTCCTGGAAGGGGTGGGTCCTTGGGCAGAAAGGGTGGGGATGCCAGAAGCCAGCCCTTAGCACTTCCTGGACCATGCTGCGTGGTGCGCTGATGGTGATTTAAAGGGCCCAAGGCTCCAGATGCCGCTGCTGCCACAGTACCAGGGGCAGCAGCTGGGAGCCATGAACCCTTTTGAATCACTGGGCCCCTGGGCAACTGCCCCCTTTGCCCTCCCCTCCTCTGTCGGCAGGCCTGGTAGCACACAGTTTGTAAATCAGTTCCTGAGGTGCTTGGAGATCCTTCTAGTTGAAAGCTCAATGGATCAAATCCTGAGGAACTATTTCATTGTGAACATAGTTTCCTTGACTGCAGGTGTTATTTTATCTGAATAAAACTGGAGTAAAAATCTGATCTAGTCCAAAGGCTGTTTAACATAAGAACGGCCATACCGGGTCAGACCAAAGGTCCATCTAGCCCAGTGTCCTGTCTGCCGACAGTGGCTGATATCAGATGCCCCAGAGGGAGCAAACACAACAGGGAATCATCACGTGATCCCTCTCCTGTCATCCATTTCCAGACAAACAGAGGCTAGGGACACCATTCCTACCCATCCTGGCTAACAGCCATTGATGGACCTATCTTCCGTGAATCTATCTAGCTCTTTTTTGAACCTCTTTTGTTTCAAAGTATACATCTGTATTAAAGATAAGGAGGCGTCTACACCACTTCCCCTACAGTTTCTTGCCTCATTGTCAGTCTGCCTTATTTGATAAAGTACTGTATGCTAATGACCCAAGCATTCTTTTTTGTTAATTTTAAACATGGGGTTCACTAATGCACGGGCTAAGGGTAGTCCAATCAGAATACCTGTGTCAGAGCTGCAGGCATTTGAAGTTATTGAGACTATTACTCTCTGGTTTTTTTTTTTAAACCTCAGCTATGAAAAATGTGTTTTAGGCTAGAACCTTTACATAATATGATGATTGCATCAGTGCCCTATTGTGCAAGGCACTGTACAAACAAGATTTTAAAAGGCAGTCCCTGTCCTAGGGTGCATCTACATTGCACCCTCATCTCAAAATAAACTATACAATTTGAGGTGCACAAATTGCATAGCTTACTTTGAGTTAATTTTGAAATAGAGCGCTATTCTGAAACGTCCCTTAATCCTCATGGAACGAGGTTTACAGGGACGTCAGAATAGTGAGCCCATTATATTTCAAAATAATGGGCTTGCTCAAAAGATGCAGAATAGCTTTTCGGGATACTTCCAGTATCCTGAAATAGCTCCATAGTGTAGACGTAGCCCCAGAAAGCTCACAACTTAGGAGAAAAACTTAAAAACACAACAAATGATCCTATAGAAAAAAAAAATCCTTGTCAATTAAAATGTCTGTGCTACAGCCCACTCTATTAGCCTCATTTAACATGACCATTTTAACTGACAAGTTTTTTTTCTTTCCCTCCCTCTCTCCCCTCTTTTTCTGGTATTTATTTGTCCCTCTGGACCCCTTGCTCTATTCATCTGAAGAAGTGGGTGGTGCCCAGGAAAGCTCATGATACTATCTATATTTTTTTGTTAGTCTCTAAGGTGCTACAGGACCATTCATTGTTTAAAGTTTTTTTTAGTTACAGACTAACACAGCTACCCCTCTGAGACTTTTAATCTAGGAGAAAGACACTATGCAAGAGCAGGAAGTAAGAGGCAAATGTGTGAAGGAAGGAAAGATGAGATGAGCATGTTTTGCATAATATGCAATAGTCTCAACTCATCGTATGCCTACCACGTCTCTGCTCACATGCAGCATTTTTTGATATTGCAAATAATTTTTAATAAATCAGTTTGGGAATTTTAAACTTGTATAAGTGAAGGTGGAAAAACCCCCATGCGTATCAACTGCTGACTTTCCCCCTCTTCCTGGTTGCATAACTCAACCCCCTTTTTTATTTAAGAAAATGAAATTTGGCACATGATTAATATACAAAGGTAATCTGATCACTGAGAGTGCTTGGAAGAGAAAATTAAAGCTAAAGCATTACTATTTTTTAAAAGCCGATTTACTCTGCATGTGTGATAGAAAGCTTTAAGAAAAGTAGTTACTACTCATAGTATGCACCCTAATTCGTATTAATGGCTCCAAAGGAGCCATCACAGTTTATCAAGAAAGTAATATGCATTTTAAAAGTACTCAAAGATTTACATGATGAACCTTAAATGACTCCAGAGTGTATTATCAGTAATTTCAGACACTCACAAGCACTCATTCACTTCTGGCAAACTAGATAATTCAAGGGAGCACGTGAAAAACCTCAGTTCCGAGGGAAACTGTTACTCAGCTACTCTCAATAGGATGTATTTAATGTGCTTAGGAGTACTTTCCATCTCACTCTATCTAGCATAAGTGGTTGCCTATGACCAGTACATATCCTATGGCCCCATCTAAAGAAAACTAGCTAAACGTTAAGGCCATCATTTATCAGTTACTTTAATACAGTCTTATCTCACTGGCAATATTTCACAGCTATTGTCCTGCCAACCAGGAGCTAGTTAAAATATCAATATAACCAGGGCCTGGTTGGGAGGGCAATATCTGTAAAATATTGCCAAGGAAGACAATAAAGTTCCCCAAGAAGATGTTTTTAAATCAAGCCCAAAGCCAAAGGCTAAACCAAGCAATAACTTTCTTAAAGTCAGTGGAGAAATTAATACTCTGAAAAAGTGAGGCTAACAACTACGTTTCTGCCAGCAAGATGAGATCAAAGAAGAATTGGAAGAAGGATAATTACACGGCTCTTAATTGTGCTGCAGACTTTCCTCTAGTGGGACCCGGGTCTGCAATGAGTCGCATGAATCAAGTGAAAATATATTATTGGTATTCATTCTGTACTCACAGGGAGATGGACTAGATGACCTAAGGGTACGTCTACACTGGAGCTGGAAGTGTAATATCCAACACAGGCAGATGTACCTATGCTAGCTCTGACTGAGCTAACATGCTAAAAATAACAGAGTACTGGAGTTTCTCAGGTGGCAGGACAGGCTATCTGCCCAAGTACAATTCTGCCTTAAAACCTAGGCATATACTCAGGGCAATTAACCCATCCTGCCAACACCACACTGCTCAGTGGGGTTCCAATCCAGAGATACATTCTGGCATGCAGTTAATTTCAAATATGTGAGTAGTAAACTTCAACAGGGCTTGGGGAAGGGGTTGTGCTGCACTCTGGGCTGTCCCTGGCCCGGCCCCTTCTGCCCAAAGCCCCACCCCTTGCAGGAGCGTGGAGCTGGGCTTCCTCCATACCTTGCCCAGTGGCTCACGGAGGCTGTTGGCTTCCCTGCTTACAGCTCTCACAAGTTCTGAGTCATGACTGATTTCTTCAGATCTCCTTCCAAACAATTTCCTCCTAAGTTTTGGAGGAGTGTGGCGAGTCCAGTCACATTCTATCCACAATCGTCTGCCTCCATGTACAGCACTTGCTGCAGGCTCTTTTAAAGGTTATGATATGTTCCACAGCTCTGGGTCTTGACTCTGAGTCAGCAGTGAAAGTAACTTAAAATTTCATACAGGTGCTGTCCTATTGCAACCTGGGTCCCTGCCAGCTCCTTAAATAGCTCCCTGCTGGCTTTTGCTGCAGCTCAGCCAGCTGTTGCTGGAGCTCGGCTCACCCGCTTCCTTTCACCTCTGCTCTGAGTACAGAATTCGGGGCTGCATATGTATAGAAGTCCCTTCACTGGACAGGGAATTGATAACACTACAGAGGCTACGTACATTTGTACCAGCGGATCTGGACAAAGTGGAGGGGGGATTCAAGGAATAGCAACAAAGATGGCTGACAGCTTGTGAGGCCAAAGTGGTAACAAAAGATAAAAAAACGAAACGCATTCAGCTTGAACTGACTGCTGTGCGGGATGGGATAACTGCCATCAAATATCTGAAGAGAGCAAATGCCAAAAAGCGAGAGCAACTGCTTAGCGTAGTCTGGGGGAAGGGACATAATGAGGAAGAATGGAATGAAATGAAGGGAAGGATAATTCCATCTGAATACCTGACATGGCCCCTGACAGTGACATCTGTTAGACTCTTCCAAGACTAATGGTGGGTGCCCTGCTGTCAGTCATTTACCACCAGACTGGACAAAGCTAGGAACAATTCCATGCTGGCAGGCAGCTGGCAAAGGTCTGATTCTAGCAATACCATGGTTTCTCTCCGACTGACAACCTGGAAGCATGTTGCAGTGCAAGTGCTGTGAGCATTACTTGCGGCTCTGATGAACTGCTCTCCGCAGCTCGATCTATCTCACTAGCTCATGAGCTGCTGAGTAATTATGACAGCAGACTCAAATATAACAGATTAGCACATAAGCCAAGAGCACCTTGGGAGGGACTTACTCAACCCTCCTTGCGTTTCTTGATTTGCCTGGTGTGGAACAGCCACACGAGCCACCACCGGGGTAGAGAATTAAATGGAGGAATTAAGGAAGAGCTTACTGAGCCTGGTCATGTTTGCATCACTAGTTGGATGGGGCTCCAGAGGGAAAACTCCTTCCCCCCTTGGCTAGTTCCCATAGCGATTGACCTCTGAGCTACTGGTTTAAATGATCATTAAGCATAAAACAAAGACAACAACCAAAAGAAAAAACAAACCCAACATTGCTTGGCTAGCAGGAAAAAAAGAGACAGTATTCACACAACCCTGATGCTTCATTATATCTGCAAATATATTCTAATAATAGTCTCCTCCCAACCGTGAGGAACAAAATATACAGTTCAGGGCACGAGAGAATGCACTCAGATGAGTTTGGAACACTGCGTTGATCACCTTACACCTTGGCTTCAAAGCAAACAGGCAGAACAAGAACCATGAACTGAATCCCAAATGCCACTGTGCCGACTAGCTCAGCAGTGGGTGGAAGTCTCAGTCAAGCTTCACTGGCAACAGGCAGCTGCTGCCAAGTTGCCCAACGCTGAAATGAAAGCTGGAAAGACTGGATGAGAGATTTTATTCCTCCCTTTAAAGTACTGCATGGCATGGCAAGAATGAGCAGTCAGGTTACTGCCTGTGTGGAGTGGGTCTGTGCCATTATCCTTTTAAATAAAAGGTTGTTGTTGTTAGTGATATTTTGCCAAGATGCAGTGGCCGAGTGGCTCTCCATCTTGACAGAGCAATGTACCCCTTTCAGGAGTCTGATTTGTCTTGTGTACCTCAAATTTTGCCTCACTTAAAAACGACTTGCTTACAAAATAAGAGTTACAAAAATATAACAATGTCACAACATACTGCTACTGAAAAATTGTTTTCTTTTCATGTTAGCACATATTATAAAATAAAGTAATTGAAATATAGATATTGTACTTCTATTTCATAGTATAATAGACAGAGCAGTATAAACAAGTCATTGTCTGTATGAAATGTTAGTGTGTACTGACTTTGTTAGTGCTTTTCATGTGGCCTTTTATAAAGCTAGGGAAATATCTAGATGAATTGGTGTACTGACTGGAAGACATCTCACTATCCCTAGAGGTACACATATCCCTGATTGAGAACCACTGCAGTAGTCCAATTGACAGTTACCAGCTTTTATAGAGCACAGAGTCCTTGAACTAGGGTGGATGTAGAGAATAAAATAATATTTAATTTTCCCATCATTCTCTTCACTCAGAAATCTCAAAGGGCATGTCTACACTAGGAAATTATTCTGAAATAACTTATTTCAAAATCGTAACACCTGAAATAATTTCAAAATAGCTTGTCCACACTATTGAGAAGCCTCAAAATTAGTCTGAGACAGGCTCTGTTAATGTGAACACGCTACCTTGAGTGAGAGCCCCAGGAAGTATTCGGGAGTAATTAGTTTGAATTATTTGGTGGAGTAGTTATTTTGAAATACTGGCAGCAGAGCATCCACACTACCACTATTTCAAAATAACTATTTCGGAATTAGCGTTATTCCTTCGGGAAAGCAGGAGTTATTTCGAAATAACCAGCCTGTTATTTCCGGACTAGGACAGGAAAGTAAGTATCATTATCCCCATTTTGCAGATGGGAAGAAAGGCACATAGTGATTGGGTCAAGGTCACAGAGCAGGGCAATAGCAGAGCAAGAAATACAACCTGATTTACCTGATTCCCAATCCAGTACTTCTTTATCAGCTAGTCCATACTTCTGAGCACATATGTAGGCATATAAATACTACTAGATGGGGTCCAGATTCACTCCTGGCCAAACGAGACTCCCCTGGTAACGGATAATCTCCAATGCCAATGGGTAAGGTTACTGTTGTGTATAGTGATCACAACCTCTCCTTCACATGCAGAAGGTCATCCCAGCATGACCTCCTGACGTGGTACATTCCCAAGGCAGTATCTGCTATTAAGGCTACTGGGAAATCCAGATCATAACTTACTGCTACCCCACTCTCAAGGTGAGGCCAGAAGTGGCTGTACTGCCCAGTGCCTCTGAATGGACTATTTCAAGGGCGTGACATAAATTGCATTGCTTTTCACCAGCTTGTGTGAATCTCAAACCATGTGGTAAAAATATCACATTGCTATTAATTGACAGAATACAACTTTCCACACTGCGTTGGGACAGTGGTACAGGCACAAGGCACATAGCATGGAAGGAGAGTCCGGAGAATATAACTACCCGTTATAACCAGCTGAGAACACCTTCAGAGCCTTTCTGATATTAGTTTTCAGACCTAATCACACTGTCCATGTTCTCCAGTCAATGCCAGCCCCTCTGCCCCCAGCCCAGCAGGGAACCCGACCCTGGCAGGGCTGCCGCCAAACTGGTAGGGCTCCCAGCCCCACTGCTGTTGCCCCAGCCCCACTGCCACCATCCTGGCAGGGCTCCAGGTCCTGGCAGCGCTTGCCAACTTGGCAGTGCTCCCAGCCAGGCTTCTGGCCCTGTTGCCATCAGACCAGCAGGGCTTCTAGCCCCAGCAGGGCTCCCAGTCACCAGCCCTCCTGCCACTGGACTCCTGGCTGCTGGGGCTCTCTGGTCCAGGAGCATCCATGTTCCGACAGGACCAGAGAGTGCCGGTTTAGAGAGGTTCAACCTGTACCTTAATTTCTCTGTTCTTCCATTCCACATCTTTCGAATAAGGATAACAATATTTCCTTTCTCCCAAGCTTTGTCCGGGAACCTTTCTGAGCAGGGACTTGTTTTTACACTGCCTCTCTCACTACAGCTCTGGTCTCAGTTACAGGCTCTCCACTCTACCATAACTCTGCCACCACTGGTGATGAGGAGAGCTTTAGCCCGACCTTTACATTTCCTGCATGTTGTTGGTTTTGGCATTTTTAATTTTTTCAAAGGTTTTTTTTTTTCAAATTTTCTTGTTTTTAAAAATAATTAATCTTTGTGCCCTGGTATTATTTTTAATCCATGAGAACAGATAGGGAAGGGAATGTGGAGTTACCTTCCTGTGTGGTATTTGGACAATGTCACCCTAATCTGATAGGGTTAATTTACAATGAAATGCTCCTTTCACCAGCGATGTGGTTGTCCTATTCATACTGATGTGTCAGAAAAGATAACACAAAGCGGGAAGCATCTGCATCTCAGGAGTTGGTGAGCCACTGTCAGATACAATTTGTAACTGTTTTCTCATGTCATAAAATAAAGGATGGACTATAAAGGGAAAAGAACGCTATTCAGATAAAAAGCAATGACTAACTATCCCTGTGTAAGTTGTAGAAATATCAGATCTAATCTTGCATAATGAGGGAACAAAAATCTGTCCTGGGAAATACATATCTGAGGGTCTGAAAGGTACCAGTAGCTTGAGAGTGAAGATTTTTCACTAGTTAGCATGAATACGTATTCATGAAAATGTCATACCTTGGGATTTGTAATGTTATACATAGCATCCTAATTGCAAGTAACAATCTCTCTGAAAGAAGATTCTATAGTCGAGTTAAGTGACTCTAAATACATCCCTCCTCTAGCCCATAAGAAAGCAAACAAGAAAGAGATAGAAGGAGGTAGGAAACACTAAGATCTCTAATTGCCCCCCTTTACCTTTTTAGTTACCCAGCCAAACTAATAATGGTCTGTTTACCTCCAGGATATGAGTTAACTTACAGATAGCTGCCAAGTAAACATTCATTACCTTTGATATGTCAGTTTGTTTGGAGCTTCTACTGTCCTACTCTTTCATCACTTTCAGATGCTCATTCTAAACAGTTTGGAAATATGATAAAGCCTCCAGGAAATTGAAACAGCCAGAGAGAGGATGTGTGTGACAGTGTGTATGCAGAGGGTACAATGCAACCTGCTATGAAAGGCACAAAGATTGCTCATTGGTCAGCATATTCTTAGGATATACATGGCGCTGGGTCAATGCACTTGACTCTGCAAACTAAACAGCCTGCCGAGAGGATTAAAAATATGTGCCTAAGAGGCGAGTGTTTGCATAACTGCATACGGTATTTCATTTCCCGGTTTTACAGGGTTTTTTTTTTTATTGCACACTGACAGATTTCTGTGGTAGTATCTCCTCCTCCAGTTGCTGTTTTGTTTTCTAAGAAATTCTGGAGCTGTCAGCAAAATTACTCTAACAATATATAAATTGCCCCATGGTAATTATTGTCCTATTGTTCTTCTGCTCATCTGAGGTGTTTCCAACACACAACTAACACAATGCACAATGTAAACTGGAAACATACACGGGACACTACATTTCTGCTTTCAAATATATAATCAAGTCTGTCAGCCTAAAGTAGGATTGTGACTTTGTCTACAGGCACATTCAGTGGCACAAGAGAGAGGAAGAATCCCCCTTTCTCCATCTGGGGTATCTGGATGTGAGACTGGCTGAGCAGGTGAAAGCAGGTGTTGAACGTTCACCTGTTCTCCCCTAAGAGCAGGTGGGCAGGCAGTCGGGGCTGGGCATGCATGAGCATTGGCTCTGTCCCTTCATTATGCTCACCTGGCACAGAAGCAGCTGTGATTTGCTAGGGATATGAGCCAGAAGCAAACTGCTAACCTCCTTGAAAAACAGGGCTGCAGTGGGGATGGACACAGGGGCAGGGAAGGAAATGCCAAGGAGAGGTGTCTCTGAGTCAAAATGGCTTCCGGGGCCAGCTCCTAGAGTGGTGCAGCATATGCACCACCAACCCTTCCCCAGCGTTCCCCAGCGTCAGTCTAGACTGGACACGGTCCTACCTCATTCCCCGCAACTGAGAGACAGGGGTGCAGTGTGGAACTTTGATGAAGGTGCGTGTACTGAGGGAGTATGGTCTACCCCCTGACAGACAGGCTGAGAGCCGCGACCGCCTCCTGATGGGCAGAACCAGATACCAGTAGCCACCTTGCTGGAAGCAGTGGGACGGGACAAGAACAGGAAATGGACCTATAAAAAGCCAATTCTCTAGCTCAGGGGTGGCAGCTTCCCCTTTTTGTGGCCAGAAGGCTTGCATGGGTTTGGCCCTCCCTGAACTAAGGTGCCAGATGGTCTGCTGCCACCACACCCACAGTGAGGGCTCTGGGGCAAACAAACCACAATGTTGCTCGGCCTGATGGCAGGCTAGCACTGAACTGATTGGGGCCAAGGCAGGCAAACTCCTGACTGCTTTACTTAACTGGCCATGGGGTTTGAGCCCCACTTGATTACAGCACTGCTCTGAGTGAGGGCCTTGAGACTAGAGACTTATCACACTCTGGCCTGACCACAGACCTGGGACACTAAGGCTATGTCTACATTGCCGGCGTAACTGCCACCAGGTAGATTTGAACCTGGGACCTCTGAAAGCTGATTATAGGAGCCTCTACCCTCTGAGCTAAAAGCCAGCTAGCTCCCAGCCCATCCTGTAGAGGTCTCTTGGTCTTATCTGTTGCTGTGGTCTAAGTGCCACTGCATTGGTCAGTGAATCACAGCAGGTGTGTGGGTTACACTGGCAGAGTATGCAAATGAAGTGCTGATTAGCATTTTTTCAGGCTTCATTTGCATAAACTATCCAAGCCGTTTTTGCGCAACGGGTTTTTGTGCAAAAACAAGCAGTGTGGATGTTTCCTTTTTGTGCAAAAACCCCTTTTTGTGCAAAATCCTTATGCCTCTCCCGGTTCTTGCGCAAAAAGGGGGTTTTGTGCAAAAAGGAACCATCCACACAGCTTGTTTTTGTGCAAAAACAGCTTGAATAGATTATGCAAATGAAGCACGACAAAATGTTAATCAGCACTTTATTTGTATACTCTCTGCCGGCAAAAGCCGGCAACGTAGACAAAGCCTAAGTGTGAGCTAATTTCCCCTGAACTGAAGGACTCCAGAAGTGTTGTAGCGAGAGGACGAGGTCCCCCAACCTCACAGACAAGGAGAGAGCCCTGAAATATCATGCTGTAAAAGTGAGAGGGAAGTTCCAGGTTCTAGCAGAAGTGAAGGGGACTCTCCTGCTCACTTTCTTTTCTGCTTTTCTCCCACTGTCTAAGGCAAGGCAACTCAACATGCGGCCCGCAGCCCATTTGTTTGCAGCCCGCGGTGCAGTTTGGGTTCACGCAGGGCTCAACACACAGCCTGCAGGTGGGAGACAAAACAAAAAAGTAGTCAATATAATGGTCTTCTGTTTGATATACATTTTAGTAGTTAAATTCCTGGACTGTCATTGCTCATTAAAAGTGCTGCCATAGGGGTGGAAATTGGATAAATATTGCATTTTATTAATATCAGCAGAACTGACTTAAATGGGGCCTGTGTGTTGTGTAGTCTTGCCTTAATCTTTGTATTCATTCCTGTCCTTTGAAAGAAACTATTCGCATATATTTGCATGTATATGCAACCACACTTAAGCTGCGGCCCTTGGCATGTGCTGTGAGTATCATTTTGGCCCCCGGGGCTTCCATAGTTGAGTAGCCCTGATTTAAGGGGTGTTGGTACAGCTTGGGCAAACCCTCAAAAGGTATTGCACTCTTGTCTGCAGTTTATGCCAATGTCTCCAGACCTCTTTGATTTGGAAATTGGATAGATACAAGATTTTGCAAAGCTGTGTGACCCAGTGGCCAGTAGCTAATTCTGGCTCTGACAGAGACTCCCTTTGTGACTTTACCTAGGGCAAGTCACCAAAACTTCTCTGCCTTTGGGTCCTCCTCAGTAAAATGAAGATTACAATGGGATTCCCTTCCCTGACCAGTGGGGTAGACAGTGATAGGGTCAGGCAGGGGTTGAAGGAAGAGCACATGAGAGAGTGAGCCTAGTGTTGCCTGTGGCCAGTTCCTAGGAAGGGAGGCTGTTCTCTGTCAGGGCTCTTGCTGTGTAGGATCACAGCATGGTCGCAGGTTGTTCATTCAAATACAATCCAGATATGGAGTAGCCGCATGTAGGTCTGCTAAGTATCTCACTTGTTGCTAATGCACGCAGGCAGCTGCCAGTTTTGGTTGGACGTATTCCTGGAGGTCTCATCACATGACAATCTTTAATTAAAGATCCATCTTTCATTCCTGGAGACTCCAGGCCAACCCTAGAGGGTTGGCAACCTGCACCCTGGCCCATTCCTGAATGCGCTCGGCTGAGCTCGGGGAATACAAATACTGAGGCTGAAATTCGTCTGGGCCACCATGAAAAATACTGTGGCACCTAGCAAACAAGCAGCCTGGCCTCTTTGCCTCCCTCTCTGGCTGCTATCTACTCCGTCTGCCATGCTCAGCTGCATGGAGCAGCTGGGAAGGCAAGAAGCAGCGGCAACAGCTCCAGCACTCTATCGGCATGAGTAACTCTTGAGAAACAAAGGGGAGAGTGAGCTACTGGGGGGGAAGGAGCTGGTGGAATGGAAGCTGCTGTGGGACTAACATAGAGTTGCCAGCTCTCTAATTACAGAAAACCAGACACCGCCTCCCCCGTTTGCTTTGACACTCCACCAAAGCCTTGCCCCTTTCCCGAGTCCCTACCCTGCCACTCCATCCCCTCCTCTCACTCACCCACACTCACTCACTCCTTTTCACCAGCCAAAGGGAGCTGTGGAGCTGTGTGTGGAGCCCCTGTGGCAGCCCATATGCCTAGAAGCTAGTGGAAGATTCCAGCTGTTTCCTGTGAGCCATGTGGAGCTGGGCAAGGAACCTGTGAGCCCCACACCAACTGGACTTTTAATGGCCCATTCAGCAGTGCTGTCCAGAACTGCCAGAGTCTCTGTTTTTTGACCAAGTATTTCAATTGGAAACAGGACACCTGACCTGGCAATCTTATAAAAGTTGTACAAAATTTGTCAAGTTATATGCATGGTCTAGTGGACTAAATGTGAGTCCCTCTGGCACTTAGAGCCATGATTTTAAAAAAGTCTGTCAGTTTTTAATGGAGACATCTTAAATTACTAGAGGCTTTTTAAAAAACAAGGCATTGTGTAACTGATTTGGGAAACAGACACTCCCAATTAATAGAAATTCAAAACTAATTGGTCACAGCCTCTTTATATCTCAGTATTCTCACCTGCAAAATGGGATTGAGAAAAAGAATGTGTTTTCTACCTAGAGCTGTTGTGAAGATTAATTACTTAAGGCATGATTTGCAGAGTGCAAATCAGGCTCTCGAAGTCGACTGGAGCTGCAAGTGTCCTTTTGAAAATGAGGCCATTACTGTTTGTAGAGAACCCTGAAGAGTAAAAGTGTATATTTCTAGTATTTCCAGATTGTAGTGAACCCAGAACATGTGATCTCATACTTTTGCTCATCACGAGTCAAAAGGACAAAGTTAACCAAGTGTTTTCAGAGCTTTGGCAAAGTGTTAGAGTTTGATTTTTCTGAGAGTTAAGCAATGCATCACAGTGGTTTTTATCCAAAGCAGTTTGCTTTTTCATCCTACCTGAAGGATGCTATTAACTAACATATGATCTTCTTAGGGGAAGATAATTTCACATTTGATGGTAGAACTCAAGATAGGGCATTTTATGAAGGCTAGAATTTAAAGCAGTAAAGTTTATTGCCTGATTTTTCTTTAATAAAGTACTAGCACAACTAGGCAAGCTTACATTTTTACAATGTCTGGCACACATTTAAGAGATGGAAATATCACAGTAAAAAGAAATCTAAAGATCATTAAAGATGCAGTCAGATGTGACTGTGATATTTATTCATTCTCATACATCTTGGGGACTGAGCCTTTCAGTGTAACTCATTAGGTCATCACATTTGAATATAAATTATAGGATTTTTTTTTGGTATTAAAATTACTTAGGTATGCCAAGACTACAGAAGACTGGGGAACTTCAGAGAGTACCTAGTAAGTTAAATGAATGGGAACCATGACTGCAGATGAAATTCATTACTGACCAAAGCTAGGTAATGTTTATTGGAAGAAATCATTTGATGCACTCACACACATTGCAGGGTTCTAAACTGGTTGATTGCTTTTTTTGTGTACTGAAGTGTGTTGAGCAGATGTTTTCAGTGGGTTCCCAACAACTGCACCACATCTTATTCCTGAGTTGTTACAGTGCAACAGTGGTCACCAACCAGTAGATTGGGATCTACTGGCAGATCCTGGAGCCTTTGACAGGTAATTCTGACTGGTTTGGCCAGAAGGCTGTCAAGTGCCAGCACTTCATCTGCCCCTCTAAGCACTGCCATGCTGCTCCTGCCCTCTGCCATGGTGCTGCCCCCCAGTCCTGGGAGCCCCTTGCTGTGCAGGGCATGGGAAGAAGAGGAGGGGTTCTGATGTCAGGGTGCCCCTCCCTCCACCCTGTACCCCATTTCCACAGAGCGGGGGAGGGGGGGAAGGAGCGAGGGGCAGGGATGAAGAGAGTTTGTTGGCTGCTTTTGGGAGTGGTGCAGGGCCAGATTGGGGTAAACTTGCCTTAGTCCCCTGCACTACCACCCAGAAGCCACCTGTGGTAAGCCATGCCCAGCTGGAGCCTGCATTCCAAACCCCAACCCCAGTCCTGAACCCCTCCTGCATCCCAAACCCCTGCCCTAGCCCTGAGTCCCCCTGCACCCAAACTCCTTCCCAGAGCCTGTACCCTGAACCCCCTGCTGCACCTCAACTCCCTACCCCAGGCTCAGCTCAGAGTCCCTCCCACACTCCAAATCCTTTAATCCAAGATCAGAGTCTGCATCCCCCTTCCCCACATCCCAGCTTTCTGCCCCCAGCCTAATAAAAGTAAGTGAGGATGGGGGAGGAAGGGAGGATGGAGTGAGAAGGGGCAAGAAGGAGGCAGGGCAAGGGTGTTTGGGTTTGAGGTGGATCCTGGATTGCATTTAAATTCAAAAAGTGATCTCATGCTTAAAAAGGTTGGAGACCACTGAAGTACAATGTTAAGACACATACAGAATGGAATAGAAAACAATATGGAAATTATAATGACATTATGTAAATCAGTTGCATGTTCCCACCTAGAATTCTGGTAATCCAATCTCATAAAAGGCTACAGCAAAAATAAAAGGGGTTCAGAGATTGACAACAAAAATGATTGGAGAACAGAAACTGCCATAAGAGGAAGGACTAAAAAGATCGGCACTGGTTAGAGATGAGATGGACCAGACTACAAAATATACACACTGCTTAGATGCTATGGTGATGGGCACTATTGAAAACCTCTTGACAGGGAGGCAGACTAACAGGGAGGAAGACAGACAGTACCAGTTTTCCAACTACTAGAATGTAGATCAATTTCACATTTTAAATGGAAAGAGAAAACATGACAATAGGGAACACGTTCTCAGATATTTTCTCTATGTAACTATCTCTTGTTACTTTCTCTAACACAACTTCACAGATTTTTCCATGGGAGAGAACAGGCAAATTAGCTGCATACCATTTCCGTTACTCAAAAAACATCTAAATTTTTCAGTTGTGCGGTGCTTGCTCTCCTTCGTATTTCTAAGGCTCCCATTATAGTGGCACATAAGTGCTATGTGGATAATTGACATGTGACCAGCGGGGTGTGTGTGTGTGTGTGTGTGTGTGTGTGTGTGTGTGTGTGAGAGTGAGAGTGAGAGCGAGAGAAAGAGAGAGACTTTTAAACTGAGTCAATCAGAACAGATATTCTGAATATTCTAAACTATAAGAAAAATCATCACAAATCTTAATGCAGGCTGAAGAAATTGCAAGTCATCCAGTGAGCAAGAGAGCTTGAGAAATATACTTGTGCACCTGCCCATGGAAAGCAGAAAGATTTCCCAGGGAAGGAATGGAGAAGACTCCATGAAGTCTACTCAGGATCTTGCTATGCTGATCTAATTCACATGGGAAGCGTGTGTTGATATTACGGAGACGGGTGCAATACAAAACCCAGAGATAATAAAGAGTGAAACTGTTTAGTAGCTGGACACTGTGACTGGCAGGCAAAGAACTTCTGCTTTTCGTTAGGATGGGCCCTGGTTCTAGTTTGTATTCTTAGTATGCATCAGTTGGAATTATATTAGGGATGGGCACAAGCCGCAACACTGTGATCCAAAAATGAATTTTGGATCGCCAAAGTGCATTGTTTTTGGCTTCATCCATTAGATATCAAAATGACATCTGCAAAAATTGGATCTGAGTTTATTTTTGAACAACCCTCAAGTTTATGGATGTTTGGAGCCAGGATTTCAGTTTCCATAGGTCTATATGTATGTTAAGTACCACTGTGTGTTCTTGATCAAATCCATGTCCACTGCTGTCAATGGAATTTTGTCGTGCACTTTAGTACTGGTCCCAGATTGGAAGCACTTTATAATGAGAATCAAAATGGTCCTGGGTGTATGTAGAGGAACTAATTCTGTGCTAAAGAAGAGTGTAATGCCTGATGAAATATCACTGTTATGAATATTGCTATAGTCGAGTCAGGGAAATTGTCCCTCAAGTCAAATGATCCAACTACAGAATTTAGGACATGTTTTTACAGAACTTTTGGAGAGCTTTTGATAGTTCAGGTCCCAGCTGGGATGGACTCCTCACTCTAAATCCATCACATATTCAGCAAGAGAGAAAAGAGAGACTTATATCATGTTTGAGTTTAAGTGAGATCTCCTCTGCTTGACTTGGAACAGTCTAAATATGCCTAACAATATAAGTATTCACTTGGGGGAACACAAAGGCATGCATATCTGAAAAAGAAATCCTATTCACATCTAATACATTAGATAAATAACTCACAAGTACCAAGTTCTTTGGTGAGCTCTCATTGAAAAGATGCAGCAGCTACACATGCTTCCCACTCAAAAAAGTTTTAATTAATTTCTTTCAGGCATTTGCTTTTTGTAAAGTTGGAATAATTAGAGAAAGGACTGGGTGTGAATGGTTTTGACAGTGGTGAGATGGGATCTGTCTGTGTCTGTGAGAGAGAAGTATTATACTGATCTACTTGAAATGTCTAAGACAGAAACCAAGGATCGGTAAAAGAAATTTCTTCAAGGCCATTTACCCGTAGCAAAATTCTTCAAAATTAGCTTCCTACAAATTGATCGGTGCGTCTTAAGACCTGAAAAAGATTTGGTCATAGATTTCCTGAAAAATATCATAGACCAAATAGTTAATCTTATCAGATATACAGGAATATCATAGGACCTATTAGGAGAGCACAACAACAGAGAAGAAAGAGTGGAATGACATAATTAACTCAAGATAAAGCAGCAAACATGAGAAGAAGTTTGTGCTCTGCCCAGATTATTAATAAGGATTTGCAATAAGTCAACAGGCCTATACTTTTCATTTTCTGACTCTTCACATAGTTCATCTGTAACCATATCATTTTATTTTCTTTGCTCAGTTGTTTAAAATAAAATGATTGTTTCCCATGCCTTGAACTGTCTGGGCTTTGTTAACTGGCTTGAAAGACTGCATAGTTTCATTGATGCTTTTCATTCTGTATCCTTTTCTGAAATGCTAACTTCCTACCTTAGTCATTCTGGCTGTGTCTACATTGGCACCCTTTTTCGGAAAAGGGATGCTAATGAGACCAGTCGCAATTGCAAATCTGCGGGGGATTTAAATATCCCCGCAGTATTTGTTACATAACTGCCGCTTTTTCCGGCTCGGGGCTTTGCCGGCAAAGCGCCAGTCTAGACGGATCTTGCGGAAAATAAACCCTTTTCCGCAAGATCTCTTATGCCTACTTGAAAGGGTTTATTTTCCGCAAGATCCCGTCTAGACTGGCGCTTTTTGCCGGCAAAGCCCCGAGCCGGAAAAAGCGCAGTTGCAAATGTAAATACTGCGGGGATATTTAAATCCCCCGCGGATTTGCAATTGCGACTGGTCTCATTAGCATCCTTTTTCCGAAAAAGGGTGCCAATGTAGACACAGCCCCTTAGTATAGCCCAACAGATATCCTTGAACCATCTGTGCCAATATGCACCAGAGAAACTATTATTCACAACCGCATCAGTTTCCTATTCTTTAAAAGCACACCACTGAGAGCTTTTCCATTTAAGCAGTTTTCAAATCAGTGCATTATTGATAGATGGATCAGGATGACTGAAAACCAAAGATTGGGCATTCTGTTGCCTTCTCTTTTTTCTAACTGTGCTCCTGTCTATCGCCCAGCAAGACTTTCCCAGCTTCAGCATTGAGTTATTTCAATTGTGTTTCTGTAGTCATCTCCACTCCAGGTCATCAAAAGGGACAGAACTGAAGACCTTCTGTGTCTTCTAGGTAAGAGCTGCTCTGTTAGCTCAGATAATAGAGACCTGTGCTTTGGATGGTGAAGACTCTTTTCTTCTAAGCACTAGCCAATTAGCCCGTCATAAGATGGGATTTTCAGGTCTTCTCTCCTGAGCTCTCTCGCTCCGTCTCTCTCTCTTCCTACTGCCTCCCCCACTCTCTCTCAGCTCTCCTCCGCCTCCTGCCTCTCTCTCCGTCTCCTTCTTTCTCTTCTCCCCCTCCTGTCTCTCACTCTCCCTTTCTCTTCTCCTCCTCCTCCTGCCTCTCTCTTCCCCTCTGTCTCTCCCTGCCCCCCTTCCCGTTCCCCTTCCCTCCCGCCATGGCGCTTGGCTGAGTGCTGCCTGCTCAGCCAGGCTGCCACGAGGGAGGGGGGCAGGGCAGTGATGTACACGGCCAGAGGGCGGGGCCGTGTACGTCACCTACCTCCCTTCCCCTCCCACTGCAGGGGAGCCCAAACGGCCCCTTGCGCAGCTGGCACCCCCGGTGGCCCGGCTGAGGGGTGCAGCACTCAGCTGAGTGCCACAGCGGGAGGGGAAGGGGGCAGTGACGTACACGGCCCTGCCCCCTGGCCATGTACGTCAGCGCCCCGCCCCCCTTCCCGTCCCACCGGGGCTCAGCTGAGCGGCACAGCGCCAGCACCACTCAGCTGGGCCGTGGCGGGGGAGCAAGCGGCGGCAAGCAGCCGTTTGGGGTCCGTGCTCCCCATGCATGGGGAGCGTGGACCCCAAATGGCCGCTTGCCGCCCGGGGCCCAGCTGAGCGGTGCTCCCGCCAGGGCTAGGGTTGCCAGGTGTCCGGTTTTCTACCAGACAGTCCGGTATTTGTGCCCTCTGTCCGGTAGAAAAATTCAGAAAATATCGGACATGTGCAATGTCCGGTATTTTGTGAATTTCCAGCTGGGTGCCGGAGGGAAGCCTGGCAGGGGCAGGGGAGCGACTGGGAGGCGGAGCGCGATTGGCTTTGGGAGCCCTGTGGTCACGCACAAAAGCTGGGCAGGGCGGGGCTGGGGCCGGGACTCCCAGCCACCACCCCCCACCCGGCTTTTGCATGGGACCAGAGGCTCCCAGTGCCAATCGTGGCCCGTCTCCCAGCTGGGAGCCTCTGGTTGCGAGCAGAAGCTGGGCGGGGGGAGTGGCTCCCAGCCCCGCCCCTGCCCCCACCCCCGCCCAGCTTCTGCTGGCAAGTAAAGGGAGCGCCTGCTGGGGGCACGGCCAGAAGGACTCCGGCTGCGGCCAGTGGCTGCACCCTCCCCTCGCCAGGTCTGCTTCCTGCCCCCTTTCCTCTGTCCCCTCTCCTCCCGTCCAGCCCCACGTCCCCCCGATCCCCAGCTCTGCTTCCGCCCCTCTTCCTGCCGGCCAGACTCATGGCCCCCAGATACCCCCACCAGCTGTGCTTCCCACCCCTCTTCCGGCCAGCCCCGGCCCCCTCCTGGCCGGTCCGCCCCCGGACAATCGTGTCCGTTTTTTTAGCGGGGTCTACCTGGCAACCCTAGCCGGGGCCCAGCTGAGCGGCGCCGGCAGAGGGAGGGCAAGGGGGGCAGGGCGCTGATGCACACGGCCAGGGGGCGTGGCTGTGTACGTCAGCGTTACAGACTCACAGACACTGGGCTACTATATATATGATGAGGAACAGCCCACACAAACAAAGCATGTTACATTTCTTTCTTTCTGCCTTTGATTTGTGGTATTTAAGCATCAGACTAATTAGACACAGCAGTGAATTAAGGATGTAAGAGTGTAACATTATGGTTACTCTCTTTGCTGGCGTGCGTAAGCGCCCGGATGCCAGCCCTGCTCGGGGTGGGGCAGGGGAGAGCTGGGTGCTACCCCACACTATGGGCTCTGCAGTATTAAAGCTTATACTGCAGAACCTACAATACGGGGTGGCAGCCAGCTCCCTGGAAGCAGGGATGGCAGCAGGAGCGGGTGTGCGCCGAGAGCCTGCCAGCCCTATTCCCAGGGAGTTGGCTGTGCTGTGGGCTCTGCGGTATAAGATTTACACTGCAGAGCCTGCGGCGTGTGCTATTATGTAACTAGCAGGATTTTTAATGGTTACTTTTTAAACTGTTTTTTCTTACATCCTATCACAGGGCGGCCTCACCACCACGGCGCCTCCTGCCGGTAGCACTGGGAATTAACTCGTATCTGCCTGCCAGATGCCTCCCCCTTACTGGTGGGTTCTGGACCTGCATCTCTCCCAGACCACGGTGTCCTCTTCAGGACACTGCCCTCTTGCAGTGCCCACTAGTTTCTCTCAGCCCCCTTCGGGGTGGGTGTTTAACCAGTCTCCACACTCTGGGGTATTCCCCTCCCAGGGAACCCCCGAATTCCCCTATACCTGCCTTGCCTCAGTGACCCACTGCCAGTCTTCATCTAGCCCCAGCCACAGGGCAAACTGCAGTCGGACATGGCCACCCATCATAGGCAAAGGGGGTGTGGACCTACTGCCTTTTCCTATCCTGGCTGCCCCCCTGCAGCCCTAGTACTCTCAAGCCTTGATTCAGGCCCTGCAGCCTGGGAGTGAGGTCAGGCCAAAGCTCCTCCGCCCTGCCTGCCTTTCCCCAGCCCTGCTCTGTCTTGGGAAGCCTCCTAGCTTCCTTAGCAGCCATGTCCTTCCTGAGTCTCAGCTAGAACAAGTGTGTCTCCCCCCCCACACTTCCCTCCAGGAGCCCTTATTTATGCAGTCCCCAGCTGGGCCCTAATTGGCAGGACTTGCATGGGCTTTGTTCTCAGCCTCTCCCAGGGCTGGGTTTTACCCTTAAAGGGCCAGTGCAGAGCAGAGGCCCCATCACACATCTCTAAAGTGAATATGCTCCAAAAGGCACATTCTCAGTCTTCCCACAATTCCCAATTTGGCCTTTTCCAGGCTATATCTCTGTAACATGATTTATCCATTTCTAGAGCCTATCTGCAACCAAAATGATTAGGGGGCTGACGCACGTGACCTATGAGGAGAGACTGAGGGAGTTGGGCTTGTTTAGTCTGCAGAAGAGAAGAGTGAGGGGGGATTTGATAGCAGCCTTCAACTTCCTGAAGGGAGGTTCCAAAGAGGATGGAGAAAGGCTGTTCTCAATAGTGACGGATGACAGAACAAGGAGCAATGGTCTCAAGTTACAGTGGGGGAGGTCTAGGTTGGATATTAGGAAAAACTATTTCACTAGGAGGGTGGTGAAGCACTAGAATGGGTTACCTAGGGAGGTGGTGGAATCTCCATCCCTAGAGGCTTTTAAGTCTCAGCTTGACAAAGCCCTGGCTGGGATTATTTAGTTGGGATTAGTCCTGCTTTGGGCACTGGGCTGGACTTGATGACCTCCTGAGGTCTCTTCCAGCCCTAGGATTCTATGATTCTATGATTATATCTAGGGTATGTGAGGTGTGACATTCATACACCCCAGCTCTACTCGCAGATAATACATGGTGGTCAGCAATGGCTGCTACTACAGTGACGTGGGAAATGGTTTGCCAGTTGGTAAAGATGGGATGGACCCAGATATTAGGAAAGTGTTTCATAGGCTGCGTGATTTAGTCCCAGCCACCCTAGCTGGTAAGGTGTTCTCAGCATGTATAAAAGGAAAGCATTGTCAGCAAAGGGTCCACTGTGACTGAAAATGGAATACAATAGTCTTAAAATTCTATAATGCTGATCTTGGATGAGTGTGTTTCCACACCTTTGGAACTCACCTTCTCTTCTTTGTCTGTCGCAGAAGTGCAGGGCCGGCTTTAGGAAGTGCGGGACGCGATTCGCAGGGGCAGGGCTGTGCATCCGCCGCGCGCCCAGAGCAGTACCGGGTATGCGCCACGCACCCGGGGCACTGCGCATGCGCCGAGCGCCTGGGGCCCGGGGCACCACGCATGTGCTGTGCACCCGGGGCCCGGGGCACCACACATGCGCCGTGAACCCGGGAGTGGGGCCCTCTTAGGCATGGGGCCCGATTTGGAGGAATCGGGGGAATCAGCCTAAAGCCGGCCCTGCAGAAGTGTGCTAACCTTCACACTGCTTCCCAGGGACCAACTTTTCTCTCTTGCTCACAAGCAGATGGGCAGTGGGTCGATAAGGTGCAGTACGATGTGAGGGTAGGGGATTTAGAGGGAAGGTTGGGCTCAATTACTTTTCTTATACTTGGTGTAGTTGCTGGCTTATTTGATCTTGGAGGAACTAATCAGTGAAATGTTCAAAGGTTGTTAAGGACCCATAGAGCTATGCATCCCTGTTCTCACCTTGCAGAGAAGTAAACAACTACATTAATAAATCAGCCCCAGATCCTTATGCATTTCAAGAACCTTACTGTGGCCTCCTACCTAGGGAAAAGAAGGCGCTGCAGCTCCAAAATGCATGTTGAATCTCTCTAGTCCAGAACTCTCTGGTCCATCAACATCCGTCATCCAGAACGATTTTTGTTAGCTAGATTTGATCCTAACAAATAGGGAGGAACTGGTTGAGAATTTGAAAGTGGAAGGCAGCTTGGGTGAAAGAGATCATGAAATCATAGAGTTCACAATTCTAAGGAAGGGTAGAAGGGAGAACAGCAAAATAGAGACAATGGATTTCAGGAAGGCGGATTTTGGTAAGCTCAGAGAGCTGATAGGTAAGGTCCCATGGGAATCAAGATTGAGGGGTAAAACAACTGAGGAGAGTTGGCAGTTTTTCAAAGGGACATTATTAAGGGCCCAAAAGGAAGCTATTCCGCTGCGTTGGAAAGATAGAAAATATGGCAAAAGACCGCCTTGGCTTAACCACGAGATCTTGCATGATCTAAAAATAAAAAAGGAGTCATATAAAAAATGGAAAGTAGGACAAATTACAAAGGATGAATATAGGCAAACAACACAGGAATGCAGGGGCAAGATTAGAAAGGCAAAGGCACAAAATGAGCTCAAATTAGCTACGGGAATAAAGGGAAACAAGAAGACTTTTTACAAATACATTAGAAGCAAGAGGAAGACCAAGGACAGGGTAGGCCCACTGGTCAGTGAGGAGGAGAAACAGTAACAGGAAACTTGGAAATGGCAGAGATGCTTAATGACTTCTTTGTTTGGTCTTCACCGAGAAGTCTGAAGGAATGCCTAACATAGTGAATGCTAGTGGGAAGGGGGTAGGTTTAGAAGATAAAATAAAAAAGAACAAATTAAAAATCACCTAAAAAAGTTAGATGCCTGCAAGTCACCAGGGCCTGATGAAATGCATCCTAGAATACTCAAGGAGCTGATAGAGGAGGTATCTGAGCCTCTAACTATCATCTTTGGAAAATCATGGGAGACAGGAGAGATTCCAGAAGACTGGAAAAGGGCAAATATAGTGCCCATTTATAAAAGGAAATAAGAACAACCCAGGAAACTACAGACGAGTAAGTTTAACTTCTGTGCCAGGGAAGATAATGAAGCAAGTAATTAAGGAAATCATCTGTAAACACTTGGAAGGTGGCAAGGTGATAGGGAACAGCCACAATGGATTTGTAAAGAACAAATCATGTCAAACCAATCTGATAGCTTTCTTTGATAGGATAACGAGTCTTGTGGATAAGGGAGAAGCGGTGGATGTGGTATACCTAGACTTTAGTAAGGCGTTTGATATAGTCTCGCATGATATTCTTATCAATAAACTAGGCAAATACAACTTAGATGGGGCTACTATAAGGTGGGTGCCTAACTGGCTGGTTAACCGTACTCAGAGAGTAGTTATTAATGGTTCACAATCCTGCTGGAAAGGTATAACAAGTGGGGTTCCGCAGGGGTCTGTTTTGGGACTAGCTCTGTTCAATATCTTCATCAACGATTTAGATATTGGCACAGAAAGTACGCTTATTAAGTTTGCAGATGATACCAAGCTGGGAGGGGTTGTGACTGCTCTGGAGAATAGGGTCATAATTCAAAATGATCTGGACAACAATCAGTTTCACACATACAGAATGGGAAGCGACTGTCTGGGAAGGAGTATAGCAGAAAGGGATCTAGGGGTTATAGTGGACCATAAGCTGAATATGAGTCAGCAGTGTGATGCTGTGGCAAAAAAAGCAAACATAATTCTGGGATGCATTAACAGGTGTGTTGTGAGCAAGACACGAAAAGTCATTCTTCCGCTCTACTCTACGCTGGTTTGGCCATAGTTGGAGTTTTGTGTCCAGTTCTGGGCACCACATTTCAAGAAAGATGTGGAGAAATTGGAGAGGGTCCAGAGAAGAGCAACAAGAATGATTAAAGGTCTAGAGAACATGACCTGTGAAGGAAGACTGAAAGAATTGGGATTGTTTAGTTTAGAAAAGAGAAGATGGGGTGTGGGGGGCATGATAGCAGTTTTCAGGTATCTAAAAGAGTGTCATAAGGAGGAGGGAGAAAACTTGTTCATGTTGGCCTCTGAGGATAGAACAAGAAGCAAGGGGCTTAAACTGCAGCAAGGGAGGTTTAGGTTGGACATTAGGAAAAAGTTCCTAACTGTCAGGGTAGTCAAACACTGGAATAAATTGCCTAGGCAGGTTGTGGAATCTCCATCTCTGGAGTTATTTAAGAGTAGGTTAGATAAATGTCTATCAGGGATGGTCTAGACATTATTTGGTCCTGCCATCAGGGCATGGTACTGGACTCAATGACCTCTCGAAGTCCCTTCCAGTCCTAGTATTCTATGATATGATTCTATGATTCTATGTCCACTTTTCATGGGTGTAGCCAAGTTTCCTGCAGTCCCAGAAAGTTACAGCCACCAGTCATAGTTCTCAGTGTTCTGTGCTGTTATTTAGCTCTAATTTACCACTAACTATCCTCTGACAGCCTAGTAAGCAGGGGAAGTGTTGGTAATGCTGCTAGACAATATTGATCTTCTGTGGTCCAGAAAATTGTCATTTGGAACTGGTCAGGTCCCAGTGGTGCCAGACTAGAGAGTTTTAACCTATATAACTCGAACTCTACACTACAGAAACTTTGCAACCTTCCTAAAATAACATTAGGGTAAGAAATGACAATTTGTAACCTATTTCTTGAGTGTATTAAGTTTAGCTTGTGTAGTTTATATTATTTGCTCAGTAATCTGCTTTGCTTTGTTTGCTATCCCTTATAGTCACTTACAAGCTACCCTTTCCAGTTAATAAACTTGTTTTCATTTATTCTGAAACCCAATTTATGCAGTTCATAATTGGAGTGATAAGAGGCTATGCATACCTTCCTGCACATTGAGAGAGGGAGCGGATTTCACAATATACCTTTGGGTCTGCACTCCATGGGAGTTGGGTATCTGAGTGCTAGGGCAAGCCCCTTAAGTGGAGTCTCTCCAAAGCTGATCTAAATGTCTCTTTTTTTGCAGCTGGGTGCAGCATTGCCAGTGTGTGTGTGTGCTGGAGAAGACTTAAGAGCCTGGCTCAATAAGACAAGGTTAAAGGGTGCCCAGGTTGGCAGAACAGATGAACTTAATGGTATCCCTGTACATCAGGTGGCATCTCAAAGGGGTGGAAACGTGTTATAGGGAGCTTTACATTGAGAACCGAATGGTTGTATTTGAAAAAAACAACAACCCCAAAAACAGGCCCAAGAGGGTCTGAACTTTAGTAAATGGGGAGTTTGGATCCAGGATACCCATTTAAAGTGATTCCTCTGGATTTTTCAGTTCTGCTAATTCTTTTAGGTTTTCTTTTAACACTCTCCTAGTATGAGCACACTGGTAAAATATGCTTACACAACTACTGCTTGTACAATCTCTTGAAGACAGAATTGAACCTGGGACCTCTGGAGCTTGTATGTGCCTCTGTCACCTGAGCTAAAAACTAGCTGCCTACTAGCCAAGGCTGTCGAGCAGACTCATTAGTCTCTCTGTAAGTCATCTCAGAGTCACTAAATGGGACTATACAGCAGACCCAGAAGGCATGTGTGTTACACAAGTGTGTGTACATAAAATGGGCAGCTTCCATTTTGGTACCTTGAAGGCCTATTTATTACAGTGATTTTTGACATCTTTGGCCCATAGGC
This sequence comes from Rafetus swinhoei, assembly GCA_019425775.1. Classification (NCBI taxonomy): domain Eukaryota; kingdom Metazoa; phylum Chordata; order Testudines; family Trionychidae; genus Rafetus; species Rafetus swinhoei. The sequence goes on from CM033432.1 coordinate 12,044,905, forward strand.
CAAATAAGGGGCATCTATGAGTGATTGGATTCAAATTCCATCAAGAGAGTTGATAGATCTTTTATCTTGAGGGTTCTATCAACAGTGACAGCAAAGCATTTCTGGTTTCCATACCATAACAACCCTGTTAATTCACAACATCCTTGATTTTTTATTTTACTCTGAGCGGAAGGCAGATTGGACAATAAAATCCAGTCTCTGTGAGATTTAAGTTTTCCTCCTACTTGGTATAAGCTGGAGCAAATGTAAATCAAAGTCAAATATATTCCTGGCCTCCTGTTTTATAAACTTCTTTTCCTTATTTGTTACAAAGTCAAAACAGCTTGACATTTTGACAGCTGAATTTTTTTACAGAAGAGAAGCCACTTGACAGAAGTTCTTACTCAGACCTGTTTCTCACTGCCTTTTAACCACATGGCAGTGTTCTTTTGTTTTAAGAATGTTACTGTCATAAGATTTTCATATTTCCCAGGTACAAAGTCAATCCCAGGATTATGAGGGCTGAGCCACATAATGTCTCAGCTTGCACCGTATTTAAAACATATGTCCAAGTATTACACAGAGAATAAAGAATAGGGCTGTGAAGTTGTGAATTATGGAGTTCTATTTTTCATTGACAGGGTATAATGAGACCATAAATCACCAGGGAAAATCTCCAACATCACCAGAACCTCAAGCTAGAATATTGATCCATAATTCACAACTGTACAGGTCTTTTATTGAATATACATAATTGATCCACATCCCCAATCCATGAAATTCCTCCCAGCTCCCTTTATTGTTATCTCTATCTCTTATCGCTACAGGTTGAACCTCTCTAGTCCAGAACTTTCAGGTCCGGAAACATCCATCAGCCGGAATGGTTTTTGTTAGTTGGATGTCCACTTATCATGGACATGGCCAAGTTTCCCATGGTCCCATAAAGTTTGTTTAGAGCCACCAGCTCTCAGTGTTCTGTGCTGTTGTTTAGTTCTAATTTACACCTAAATGTCTTCCAGTAACCAGTGGAAGTGTTGGTAATGCTGCTAGACAATATTGACCTCCAGTAGTCCAGAAAATTTTCTCATTCTGAACCGGAGAGATCCTGAGGGTGCCAGACTAGAGAGGTTCAACCTGTTTTACTGTCCTGCCCTCAGAGCCTCCTCTATTATTGTTGATGTTCTCCAACCTCCTCCCCAGATGCTCTTCTCCCAGCCGCAAGCTTTCCTTCTTCCAGTGTACAAGATAGACACAAAGAAGATGGGATGCAATGCAAAACCTAGCCATGAGAATGATAGTGTTTTCTGTTTCAGTTATACATGCACACACCTCCTGGATTTATAAAAGGGACTGAGTGGAGAGAGGGTGGAGGGACTTGGTACATGTGGCTGAAGAGAGTATTCCATACAACATATGATTCTGAAAATTAATTTTAATAGAGCTGCAAGAATTAAAAGTGTGTCCCATGAACATTCACATGAACCTGATGTGAGGAGCCTTTGTGTGGACAACTCACAAACAGAAAAGCAGGTGAGAGTAATTAAATAAATTATTCAGTTTTGAGAGAAGTCATGAAGTAGAGTTCTGTGATGTAATTTACCCAATCATAAGCTATGCGTTAATGATGGGTGCGGGGTAGGGGGAGAAAATCTTGACACCTGTGGGGTTTGGTGATGAGTTCTGATAAGTATACTAAGAAGTCTGGATATTTATTGCTAGCTGAACTTCTTGGAAGGGGAGAAATTGGCTGGAATACTTCTGAGAACAGACTGGCCCATGAAATGTGCGGTAATTCTTGCTTGTGATTGGAAAGGCTGAGAATGTGAACTACCTTATATACTTATATATTCCCTGATAATGCCACAGCGCAACTGGTGGCTTAGCTCTGTGACTTTATCCTCACACACAACTATTTCAGATTCAGTGACAATATATACCTCCAAACCAGTCGCACCGCTATGGACACCCGCATGGCCCCACAATATGCCAACATTTTTATGGCTGACCTGGAACAACGCTTCCTCAGCTCTCGTCCCCTAACTCCCCTTCTCTACCTATGCTACATTGATGACATCTTTATCATCTGGACCCATGGGAAGGAGACTCTGAAAGAATTCCACCACGATTTCAACAGCTTCCACCCCACCATGAACCTCAGCTTGGACTTGTCTACACAAGAGATCCACTTCCTGGACACCACGGTGCAAATAAGTGACGATCACATAAACACCACCCTATACCTAAAACCTACCAACCACTATGCCTACCTTCATGCCTCCAGCTTCCTTCCCGGACACACCACACGATCCATTGTCTACAGCCAAGCACTAAGGTACAACCGCATCTGCTCCAACCCCTCAGACAGAGACCAACACCTACAAGATCTTCACCAAACATTCTTGAAACTATAATACCCGCATGAGGAAGTGAGGAAACAGATTAACAGAGCCAGACGTGTACCGAGAAGCCTTCTACTACAAGACAAGTCCAAGAAAGAAACCAACAGAACACCACTGGCCATCACCTACAGTCTTCAACTAAAACCTCTCCAACGCATCATCAGTGGTCTACAACCCATCCTGGACAATGATCCCTCACTTTCACAGGCCTTGGGAGGCAGGCCAGTCCTCGCTCACAGACAACCTACCAACCTGAAGCAAATTCTCACCAGCAACTATACACAGCACCACAGTAACTCTAACTCAGGAACCAATCCATGCAACAAACCTCGGTGCCAACTCTGCCCACATATCTACACCAGCGACACCATCACAGGACCTAACCAGATCAGCCACACCATCACTGGTTCATTCACCTGCACATCTATCAATATAACATACGCCATCATGTGCCAGCAATGCCCCTCTGCTATATACATCAGCCAAACTGGACAGTCCCTACGTAAAAGAATAAATGGACACAAATCAGATATTAGGAATGGCAATATAAAAAAACCTGTAGGAGAACGCTTCAATCTCCCTGGACACCCAGTAGCAGATTTAAAGGTAGCCATCCTGCAGCAAAAAAACTTCAAGACCAGACTTCAAAGAGAAACTGCTGAGCTACAGTTCATCTGCAAATTTGACACCATCAGTTTAGGATTAAACAAAGACTGTGAATGGCTAGCCAACTACAAAAGCCGTTTCTCCTCTCTTGGTGTTCACACCTCCACATCAGTTGCTAGAAGTGGGCCTCCCCCTCCCTGACTGAATTAACCTCGTTATCTCTAGCTTTATTCTGGCCTGCATATTTATACCTGCCTCTGGAAATTTCCACTACATGCATCTGATGAAGTGGGTCTTTGCTCACAAAAGCTTATGCTCCACTACATCTGTTAGTCTATAAGGGTATGTCTACACTAGCCCCCTAGTTCCAACTAGGGTGGCTAATGTAGGCATTCAAACTTGCAAATGAAGCCCAGGATTTAAATATCCCGGGCTTCATTTGCATGTTCCCGGGCAGGCGCCATTTTTAAATCCCCTTAGTTCGAACTGACTGCCCGCGGCTGCGTGGCAGTCAGAAGTTAATCGAACTAAGTCCTTGGTTCGGATTAACTGTTACACCTCATTGCAGGAGGAGTAACAGTTAATCCGAACTAAAGACTTAGTTCGGATTAACTCTGACTGCCACAGCCGCTGTCAGTCAGCTAAATGATTTAAAAATGGCGCCTGCCTAACATGCAAATGAAGCCCGGGATATTTAAATCCCGGGCTTCATTTGCAAGTTCGAATGCCTACATTAACCACCCTAGTTCGAACTAGGGGACTAGTATAGACATACCCGTAGGTGCCACGGGACTCCTTGTCGCTATTGCAGATCCAGACTAACACGGCTACCCCTTTGATACTTATATACTGTATTTTCCTTTGTTCCCATTTCAAACATTAGGTACTTATGTGGCCCCCACCTCTATAGTATCTGAGCCCCTCACAACTGTTAGTGTTTTCCTCCTGATCAGGTAGGGAAGTGCTATATCCCCATTTTACAGTCCAAGCTCTCTCAGGCAGGCTGTGACAGAGAAGAGAATTGAATCCAGTTCTCAGCTCCTGAGACAGTGTCCTAACCACTCAACCATCCTCCCCTACCAAAGCAAAACTGCAAATAAAGTTAACTGACCAATTCTGAATCTTGCCAAGAGGTTTGGTTTGCTTCAGTTTGAGAAGAGTTGAGGGGAAAAACCCCAAACACTTTACTTTCATAAATAGCTGCCCATTCCTAAGGGTTCTCATCTATGAATGAGGCTATTGATGCCTATCAGAAAATCACAGAAAATGTTTTTCAGAAGGTAGCTTTTCCTATTATTTTATTTGCCAAGTGCTGTACATAAGTAAAAATAATCCTATGCCCAATTTGTAACTTAAAGCAAAACATTTAGCAGAAAATATGCCTTTGTTTGAGTCAGATGCTAAATATTTATCATTTAGATTTCATAAAAGATGATACAGATATAGAAAAACAGAATTCTTACTACTCTAGATCTACTATTGCATCTCCATAGCAAAGATAACATTTGCTGTCAAAGAACAAGTTTAGTACTTTTGTCATTAGAATGTCATCTGAGTATCACTATCAAATGAATTACATCATGGCCCACTTATAATGTACTCTAATGTAATGAAATTCTCCTTAAAGGAAACATTTGATATGATGACTGAAAGCAAATGCCTTTTGTAAGTTCCTGATACACTGACATTTTTCTCCTAATGAAGATTTAATGAAAACAATCAGTTCTCCGAGTTGTGAACTTTTGACAATAGCCCTGTAAAGTACATCTAACGACAACCACATTAAATTAGATTTAAAGCAGCATCATATCCCTAATTTTATTATTTAGTAGAGCAAGTGGTACTGTACCTCTCTCTGCAAAATGTGACTCTCCGTTCCTTTAAGTGCATTTTTTAAGAGCCCCTTGAAAAGCATTTCCACAAACAGAAAATCTACTGTCACCAACTACAGCTTATTCCAAAGTCTCTGCATAATTGTTTGGATATGAAACTTTAATGCATTAGCAAGAGAAATGTATCAAAAGAGGAAGCAATATCGTCAGACCAAATACACTGAAAGGCCCAATGATAATGATGCTGCATATGCATGTACATAAGGTATTCACTCATTAAGTTCCTGCTACTTATCTCGGTGAGGGTCATGTGCAATGACAAATATCCAAACTTGCAGCCTGTCTCCAAACAAGGAACCTGCATACTCCACACTGCCTTGTTGTACCTTAAAAAAAATAAATCCCAGCCTGGGATTTTCTGACATTTCCCTGTCTAGCTATGCTAAACCAAGCACATAATGAAGTGTATAAGGCTTATAACTTTGCATATCACTTCATATTCCTTTGGACTCTCTCTCTCTCTAAAAGAAAAAAAAAGCCTTTTCAAAGAGAATATTTCTTTTTATGCTGCTTTATTTTTTTTTTGTTTATTTCCCCCCAACCCTCTCTCAAATCATTCAACCTCTAACTACACATCGCTTACATAGCCAGCCACTACAGTTGAGAGGAGGGGAAAGGCAAAACCTTTTCTGTCTGGAACGAGAGTTCTTGTCTAGCAAAACAATTAAATGTAAACAGTGCCACGGAGGCAGTCATTATGCAAAATGGATGGACACATTATGCTGCTCGTGGCAATAGGTTACCTTTTAAATAGTTCTTTAGCAGGCAAATCTCCCTTGGACGCTCCACTTCCCCTTTTCACACGGCAGCAGGGACACTCAAGGCACATTTTACATGTCAGTAGCATATATTCCTTCTCTAACAGGTTTCAAGACTCTCACATCTTTCCCCTCCTTTTTAAGCCCCCTCCCGCCCTCCACTCATCCTGAGAAATAACCCAGCGAGCATAGTAGAGAAGAGGCAAAGTGTTTTCTTCGTGACCTCTATGCATCGGACTTCACGGGAAAAGCAACGTGGAACGCACACTCAGCTGGTGAGGAGATTCGAACCAGTTTGTCCTCAAGGCATTTCTGACACAAACCACAGTCCTCTCAACAGTATTTTTATCATAAGCAGCCTGGCTTCCCCTATCCCCCAACCCCTTCTCTGCTTACAGCGTCTCACTTTGCACCTGGCTGCATTTGGAAACCCACCAGAGCAAAACATAAACACTAAGCAGCAAGCAGCAACAGATTCCTTTGTTTTACATTCAGATCCTACCTCTGGTACTTGTCACATCTTCCTCGGGAGCAGAACCTAATTATTAGCAGAGATCCAGTGGAATCCTCCAAACTGCCACCAGTTGTTAAGCGCTGTCATCATTACCTCCTGGTGCTTAAGCCTTTTTGGACCATTAATGTCACAACCCCTGCTAACTCATAGCTTAAGACTCCCTGCTCAAAATGTCTGAAATAGTTTGGAAGGACAATAGGAATGACAGGCTCGCTAGACAGCCATGCTTGAAATTAGTTATCTGAAGCTCTGCTAAGGCGGTTTTGTATTGTTTTAAAGCTTGCATTAGGTAGCATTTATTAACCTATCACAGGCATGCTATTTCTGTTTTCATTAAATGCTGTAGCAGGATGGCTGTTAGAAATGCAGTGATAGGTCTAACCTCCCCCTTTTAAATCCTCACGTTAGAGGAGAAAGATTCAGACAGTCTTAAACTTACTAAGGATGCCTTTTCTGTAGAAAGGAATTTCACACATTATTTTGAAATTAAAGAGAAATTCACTCCTTGGAATGGAAGATGCTGTAGCTCCCATGACTAATGCAAATGAAAAGATTAATCTTCATGCCACAAAATCCCTATCCACCCCAATCCTGTGCTACAGAGTTAGTGAAAGTATTGATCAAAATCTGAAAGTTCCCAATGTGCACTAAGGCAGCTGTAGTATTAAGTCCGTAAGGACTAAGCATCTACACTATCTTATTGTGAATTGCTTATTTAGCACCATAAGTGTGTGTGAGGTTTAATAAAAAGGAGAATATGATTCACAGATAGCTGCATCTCAGTTTACAGTCTAAAGGCACAAGTTGCTGCAATACAGAACAAACAATGATAATGAGCAGAATAAATAGAGTGCCTTTATGGTCTTTACAGCCTCAGTGATTTGTGGAAAAGGTGAGGTTTTGAGACATGATTTATGTGCAAATATAAATCCCAAATCTCAAATGTTAGGATTAAATTTAGAAAATTAGACTATGGAGCCTTTCACTTCTAGGTGGTGGCTTATTATCAGCCCAGGTCAGTAAAGATCAAAAGTTGGCTGTTCTGGTTCCTAGTGTAAACACATCCACTTCAAGCTAACAGCACAAAAACATCTTTGCTGGAAGTAGCAACCTAGAGGCCAGTGCACTGAATGTGCAGATCAATGCTGAGACAGTCTGGTAGTTATGGAATCTACTATGTCCAGGGCTATCAATCCAGCCAGCACATTTCACAAGCATTAATTTTCAATGAAAAAAAATCACAGTGAGCAAGCAGAGACATGAATAATGATCTGAGCGATTAGGGAGCAAGGCGGATCAGTGTCGGGATAGTTAAAACATAGATTCAGCCATATTAAGACGTGGGATTTGATGGCATAAGGAACCCCCTCCCCTACATTCCTGAAAAAACAATCAGCAATGAAGAGGTTAATAAACCAGTAATAGAGGGGAAATGTTTAATAGTTTTATCATTAATGGGTACTAGAGGGCACAGAGGCTTGGTCAGGGAATGTGAAACTTTTCCTTTCGTGTCATTGGTTTGAACTTGAACTAGTGAGTCACATAGCTGCAGTTCAATATTGCTGGAGAGGAGATCATGGGACTATATTAACCCAATGCTGCAAAAGCCACTACAGGTTGGACCTCCCAACTCCGGCACCTGACAGGTCCCAGATGAGGGATTTTGCCAGACCAGGGGAGGTCATATATACCCTCGCCCCTTGCTACTGGCTCCCCAGCCCTGGACCCACAGCAGGCTCCACTATCCTACTGGTCTCCATCCCCCCGTCACGCCGGGCAGCCTCGCTGAGATGTTCCAGGCTCCACCGAGTCTCCCCTTCTGAGTAGCTCTGTTGAACAGCCCCGCTGCAGCTCCCCAAGCTCCAGGCCCCGCTGAGCATCCCTGCTGCGGCACTGGGGGCTCCTGGCCCCGCTGCCAGCAGCCTGCTGCCAGCAGCCCGCAGCCCTGCCAACCCACAGGGTTCGCAGGCACCAGTGGCCCACCAGGACTCCCTGGTCCTGCAACATCCGTGGTCTTTTTGGACCACGGATGTTGCCGGACAAGAGAGTACTGGTTTACAGAGGTTCAATCTGTACCACATTTAGCACCAGTTGCCTACTTTGTTGAAAGCTTTGCTAAACATCCAAGGACTGGGCCAGCATTTAGGGGTGAATTATATTCTCAACACAAGGACTAGGCTTTCAAGTGCACACTGAGCGAAATTCTGAGTTTGCTTGCATCACTGTAAGTTTACTGAAATTGATGATGTTACTCCAGATTGGTGGAGTGCACAATTTGGGCCATTATCCATCTCATTTATCTATGTTTTTAAAACAGCCCCATCATTGCATATCTTCATGAGACTTTATGGAAAATGGGTGATGTCCCAGTCAGGACTGGAGAAAGGAAAACAGAATCATAGAAGTATAGAAGATAAGTGTTGGAAGAGACGTTAGAAGGTCATCTAGTCCAACCCCCCAAAGCAGGACCCCCAACTAAATCTAAACATAGTACTTTTTTTTTAAAGGGGGAAAAACAGACACAGGGAATTATAGACGGGTCAGCCTATCTGTGATATTGAACATGTTCTGGAACAAATTATTGAACCATCACTTTGTAAGCACCTGGAGGATAACAGGACGATAAGGAATAGCCAACAGGGATTAATCAAGAACAAATCAAGCCAAACTAACCTAAGTTCCTTCTCTGACAGGGTTATTGGCCTGGTAGATGGGAGGAGCTGTTGGCATAATATCTTGATTTTCGTAAGGCTTTTAACTGAGCCCACAGGGTAGTTTCATAAGCGAAGTTGTTAGAACATGGGTACATAGCTGGTTGAAAAACTGTACTCAGTGTTTCACTGTCAAACTGGAGGCAAGGCTGCTGCTGATGGGAATAAAAGCCAGGCTGCTGACCTTTCCAACCATTCAAGCTGCCTAATACAGGCCAGCTGCACTCATTAGGTTCTCCAGAGACTGCCTCTGCTATGAACCCTGTGTTACAGCCTGAGATATAGGTAGTGTGCTTCAGTAGTCAAAGCAGGAGTCAGTTCTAGTGGGGGGAGCAGGCACTGAGGTTAAGGAATGAAGCTAAGGGTCAGCACGAATGTCCACTGCCAATTACCAGAGCCAGGATCAGAACCAGGAACTGAAGCTGAGGGTCAGAGCCAAGATCAGATGCCAAATGCAGCATCAAGGGTCAACCCAGAGGCAGAAGTTGTGGGCTGGGGGTCAGAGCCAGGATTGGTCACTGAGGGGAGGAGGAGAAGAAAGAATCAAGGACAGAGCAGGAACATAATTGGAACAGGAGGGAAGGCAGTTGCCAGGAGCCTGATGAATTTTGGATTTGCCAGTGGGTGCCATGTCCCAGTCCTGCCCTTCCTTAAGGCGCTACCTCTACTCCACCTCCTCCTGCATCCACTCCTCCCCCTCTCCTTCAGTCTCCTCCCCTAAGTGGAGAAGCTGTCTGCCCCCCTCTTCTCTCTCCAGCCCCAGCGGCCAGCTGACCTTGGAGAGGTGTACTTTTTCTTTTTTGGAGTTTCATCTTTTTCTCTTAAGTATCCCCAAGAGGGCCAAATCGCAAAGTGTGATCCTACAGCATGTTATAAATAGATGTATGGATGTGTTTTATTAGTTCATAATTTAATTACTTATTATGGTATGAAATATTCTGAACACTAATAAATAAATACTCAAAAGCAGTGTTTTAATGAAACTCAAAGATTGTGCATCCTGATAGTTTGGGGAACATGTCTGTGTCCAAATATGAATTCCTCTGTTTTATAGAATTTAATTGTAACCTTCAGAGTGGGCTTAACTTCCATTTTTGTAGCAGAAAACACACTATGTCTGGAAAACTGAACCATGGCCATCAACAAGTCATCAACATTAATTAATTCTACCTTGGAGTTAGAGACAGACGAATGCTAACAATCCCATACTGGGTTGCAGGATGAACAATCCCAGCAGAAGGACATGACCAAAGAAAATGGTCATGGTTTCTAACAGTGACATGGTCTTTGAGCAAAGGAGCCATGTCATTGTTAGAACCAGAAGTCTCAGCAGAAAGGCTGGTGGTAGGAGGGACCTGGCCCTGCTTTAGGACTTGAACCAAACCTAGAGACTCACAAAAGGGGTGAAACCTGTCTAAGCATAACTGTGTTCAGAAGCTTTGTTTTGCCTAGCTCTAACTCTTGTGCTGTCTGGGTAAAGTGTGTGTGTTGGGGGGGGAGGGGGGAGGGGCTTTGCAATGTGTGTTCCTGGCTTTAATGTCATAGGGTCCCCCAAAAGTTAAACCATAATCTAGCATGTCTGTGGGGTATACTGCAGGAGAGCGCATTAGCTACTGGGTTGGCTTGGGAGGTTCAGAATGGGCCTCAGGGTGGGAGGGGAAGCTCAGATTTTGAAGTTTTCCTGCCAAAGAGGGGTTCCAGACAGTGACTCTTCTTAGCCGCTCACTCATCTCCCCCCAACGCCCTGCAGCCAGCTGAGAAGATGCCGGCCCAGCCTGACTCTCCCCGCACAGACCCAGACCTCTTCAGCCAGCCAAAAAGTTGCTGCACTTCCCCCCAGGCTGTCTGCTTAGCCCTAGCCCCTTGTGGCAAGCCAAGAAGCTGCCTGTGTCCCTGCTTCCCTTCTGTCCTGGAGAAGAATTCACCTGCCTGAAGTCAGAGCTGGACTGGGAACTGCAGCCACCACATATGCTGGGAGTGATCCTAGCTGCTGCTGCCAAACAGCTGATAGGTGGCTTTGTGCCAAAGAGCCAATTGGCCAGATGGGGAAGAGCTGATTGGCTGAAGCACAGAAAACAACTGATGGAGGCTGTACATGCACAGCTGATTGGCTGCCTTCAGCTGATTCTTCCTTTTTTTTCTGTGGGTGCTACAGCCCCTGAACACCCACGAAATTGGTGCTTATGGCAGGAAGAGGCAGAGTCCAATGCAGCCACAACAGGAAACCATCTTGTTGCTCAAACTTCCTGTTCCTCCTCCTGATTTAAATAATGTATTTGGACCAATCAATGGACCTGGGCCATGCTCGACTGGGACAAATACCCCTTGTAGCTTCAGCCCACCGCTTTCAGAAGCCACTGGGTGAAGACAAGGGTGGGTAGTCCAAGGCCTGGGTTCAAGATCAGAGTCATCGCACCCTGTTTCCAGACTGGCTCTGCTCAAGATCTGATTCCTGACAATCTGTCTACACTGCACACCCAGGCTCGTGGACTCGGTGTTTCCAAGCCTGTGCTTGAACTTCCACGGCATTGTAAACCTGGGTTTACCATTACTGCACCCATGTCTCACAGCTGTGCTCCTGCATCAGGCAGACCTTCTGACTCAGATCCAGGGTGTGACATGCATCCAATCTACAAAATGGCAGGGCTAAGACCTAAGTTACAGTAGGACTCGGGCTCTGAACCCCCACCTTCTAGCAAGATCCTATGACCTCGTTGCTACTGACTGCTTACAGACCCATGTCTGGCTGATTTCTGTGTGAATGGAAGTGGGGCTTTGGCTCCAATCTGAGTCAGTGCTTGGACTTAATTGTACGCAATCTGAACGTAGAGGGTATGTCTACACTGCACGCTATATTGCAAGTTGGCTGGCAAAAGGCAGCACTGTTTCAAGTTGGATGGCAAGAGCTCAAAATCTTCTTCACATATCACTAAGGGTATGTCTACACTGCCACCCTAGTTTGAACTAGGGTGGCTAATGTAAACATTCAAACTTACAAATGAAGTCGGGATTTAAATATCCGGGCTTCATTCTGCGTTCAGACGGCGCCATTTTTAAATGCCCTTAGTTCAAACTACCTGCCCGCGGCTACATGCGGCACGGACTAGGTAGTTCAAATTAAAGCTCCTAATTCGAACTACCATTATTCCTCCTGCAAGGAGATTTAACAGTAGTTCAAATTAGGAGCTTTAATTCGAACTACCTAGTCCGTCCGCGCGTGTGGCGCGGGCAGGTAGTTCGAACTAAGGGCATTTAAAAATGGTGCCCGCCTGGGAACATGCAAATGAAGCCCAGGATATTTAAATCCCGGGCTTCATTTGCCAGTTTGAATGCCTACATTAGCCACCCTAGTTCGAACTAAGGTGGCAGTGTAGACATACCCTGAGTCTTCAGTCTTCCTTTATATACTCTTATGTATCACATCTATGATGGCTGCAGACAGAAAAGAGGCTAAGTGCATACTCCTGATGCAAGTCAATGCTTACTGGAAGTTCTCTATTACAGCCTTATTGAATTTTCAAGATGGTAGAGTCTCTGCCATACATACCCTGGATAAAATAGACATATTCTTCTGGCATACTTCTCTGTTACAAACTCCTTCAAACTAGTTAGAATCATAAAATCATATGGTTAGAAGGGACCACAAGGGCTATCTAGTCTAATTCCCTGCCAAGATACAAGATGTTGTGTCTAACCATTCAAGATAGACTCCTCAACTATCCTGCCTCTTTTGGAAATCTCCTGTAAAGAAATTTCCAGAACTTCCCTTGGCAGTCTGTTCTATTGTCCTACAATTCTTAAAATAGAAAGATTTTCCTGAGATTTAATCTAAATCTATAGTTTGAACCCATTGCCTTTTGTCCTGTCTCTCTGGGTGTGTCTAGACTACAGGGTTTTGTTGACAAAAGTGGACTTTTGTCGACAAAACTATACCTGCGTCTACACTGCCACTGAGTTCTGTCGACATAACGTCGACAGAATGCAGCAGTTTTGTCGACAGCTATAAACCTCATTCTACAAGGAATAACACCTTTTGTCGACAGAGTTCTGTTGACAGAAGGTGTTATTGCATCTACACTGTCCTTTGTGTCTACACTGTCATGTCGACAAAGTGGCTTGCTTTGTCGACATAACTGGATGTAGTCTAGACGCTCTTTGTTGACAGTATTTGTTGACAAAACTTCTGTCGATAAAAGCCTGTAGTCTAGACGTACCCTCTGTGGTAAGAGAGAACAACTTCTCTCCATCTGTACTGTGGCAGCTTTTCAAGTATTTGAAGACTGCTATCGTGTCCTCCCTTAATCTCTTCTCATTGAATCACAATCATGCTTTTCCTAGGTTCACAAAGACCATTCTTCTTTTCTCTAAATTCTCCTTGAAGATGTGTAGAATAAATATGGCATCAACTTCTCCCTTCCTGACATGTATCCACAATGACCCTTCCAAATTTCCACCAATCGATGTGGATGCTTTTCCATGATCTGCTCCTATACGTTCACAGCATATGATATTAGCTTAATTGAATGATAATTAGCACCTAGTGTAATGTCTATTTTATGCTTAAAAATAGACACCATAAAGCTTGGGTTCTCCTCATTCATCTCTCGTTCAAAATAATCACCCTAAACGTTGCTAATTGATGCACCATTTATTGGCAATATACCATCTTCATTTCCACTGTAAGCAAATTTCTTCACATCCATTGGCCTTGTCTCACTAGTCTTGGCAAGTCTATAGTTCATCTGTTGTCCCTCATGTCTCCTAATTGTTTATACAGCTTATCACAGGCCCCGCTTTTAGTTGTTGCAACTCTTCTTTTGGCCTTCATTTGCCTCCATGTATGCCATCTTATTAGTCTTTAAGTTTCTCAACAGATGCATTAACTTCTACATTCTACCCCAAGTCTTTCTTCTTATCCTTTTTGGCACTAATTTCATCACTCCTAGGATTTGTGTGCTGTTTCCCACGAAGTTGCTTTAGTTTGAATCAGTTGTCCTTAACACATCCCTGTGGATAGTCAGGAAGTTTATGGTTTACTCTTTGGTTCAATTTTTCCCCCATTTTCATCTTTCATTCCCATTCTCAAATGCACAAGCAGGAATGTAGGAATGCTGACTGAAAGAACTATGGAGCTATGTGGGACTTTAAATAGGAGAACAGCAAATATAGCCTCCATACAAGAGACTAGATAGAAAGCTATGAAGCCTAGTGTTAGTGGAGAGTTACAAAAACTATTTATCAGGGAGTTCAACCTTCTGGAACAACATTGGAGGTGTTCTGGAGGAAACCATGCAGAAGTATGGGATAGAGGTTACCAGAAGGTTAGACTGACTGACAAGTATTAAATTGTGTCAGGAAGAGGAAATAGTTCATTCAGTAAGTGGGTATGTACTACAGCTAAGAGAAATCAAAATGTAAAAGAGGAGTTTTTTGGTAAGTTCTTGTGACTTACTAGAAACATCAATCCAATGGGTGAGTCGTGATCAGAGCAGATTTAAATGCACATGTTGGACCTATGATAGCAGTCCATCGAGGGCACTATTTTGGAACCAGAAATGCCGAGAGGGAAATGCCCCTGAAGACTTGGTGATAGCAAACACACCTTTCAGAAGAAGGAAAGATATTTAATAACTTACAACAGTGGAATACACAAGTAAACTGATTTCTTTTGAATACGAACAGAACTAACACGAGCAATCAATTGTAACGTAATACCCAGTGACTGCATTGTGAGACAGACCAGATTTCAACTTGTGGAGTTTAGAATGATGAGAGATGAGTGTCTGGGCAATACCAATTTAGTGGATAATTTAAGAGCTCCCTTCTGAGCTGTCCATCCAGCATTTTTCATGAGCGCTAAATTCACATTAGGGGGGAAAAAAAAGATTTTGGTGTCCTAAGCAATATATTCCCAATTCACTAAAGGGCTCATTGTACAAATGATTTGTATATGGTGTGTGTGTGCGCATGCACTAACAGCTCTAGTGGCAAGAGGTAGATTCAAATGGAAAACACAGACACTTCCTTACCTTCAGAGTAACATCATGATTATTCAGGAGTCTATTCTGAGTGGATGGCCTCTAAGCAGCCTACCTAGGAGTTAATACTGTGATTGATATTCAGAAGTTTGGCTGATATTATCTAGGGCCTGGCTGAGAATTAAGTGTTTATATCAGTGTTTCCCAATTTTATTTGGCTACGGAACCCTTTTAAACTCGAAAGAATTTTGTGGAACCCCTAATAACATGGAGCTGAAAAAGTAGTCCACAACTAAGTAAGGATAATAATAAACAAATGCTAAACAAGGTCACGAGATCAACATTTAGTTAAATTGCACTTATTTAAAAACAAAAATCACATAATCTTAATTATTAGTTTTTTAAAATCATAAAATGTTATTGTAATGGAATTTTCTTGCGGAACCCTTAATTTCACTTCGCGGAACCCCGGGGTTCCACAGAACACCATTTGGGAAACACTGGTTTATATAGACAAGCCTTCCAAAGGAATGTTTAGAATGAGTCATTTCGTCCCCTGCCTCTGTAACCCACACACCTAGGCTATGTCTACACTCGCGGCTTCTTGCGCGAGTAATATGCAAATGAGGCTAAGCGTGGAATATCGCCGAGCCTCATTTGCATACCTAATGCGCCACCATTTTTTTCAGAAGAGGCTCTTGCGCAAGAAGGAGCGTCTGCACTGCCCCTTCTTGCGCAAGGAAAACCCTCTTGTGCAATGCTGTTCTTCCTGAAAAGTAATAGGTGTAACGGCATTGCGCAAGAGGGTTTTTCTTGCGCAAGAAGGGGGCAGTGTAGACATAGCCCTAGTGTGGTTCACTGTCCCATGTAGTCGCACCTAGACCACTTACAGTGAGAGATAAGCACAAGGCGCTCTACAGCCTAAGAGCCAGCTGGCTTTATCACTCAAGTGGTAGAGGCTCCTATGCAGAGGTCCCAGGTTCAAATCCCTCCAGTGGCAGTTGCACCTCCACTGTAGAGGAACCCCTAGCCCCATCATCAGGGTTATCTTCTTATTGTGGGCTGATTCCTGACCAGTCTATGAGCCCGTAGGAGGGAGTGGCACATATTGCCAAGGCAGGCTAGGTGTAAACAAGTGGAAAAAAGCCAAGAGTGGCCCTGTGTGTGGAGGCTGATCTGACAGGCAGGTGTAAAGTGAAGCTGGGAGACAGCTCTCTCTCATCAGTGTGGGGGCAGGGTGATACTGCTAGGGGAGTGGTAATGAGGGGAGTAGGATCTCCTTTAGTCACAGAGTGAGACAGCAGGCTTGTGGAGAGGCTCTTGCTGGGGAGGAGGCAGAAGGGAATGAAAAGGATGTGGGACTGAGAATACAGCTTCTCATGTTGGGTGCCTTAGTGGAGAGCCAAGACTCCTAAAACTCTTCCCCCAGGCTCTCAAGAGGAAAAGAACTCTCTCACTACACTACTAACATTTTTTGTTGTTATTGCCACCAAGTTAGTTTAAAGAACCCCAACAACTCCTTCATTAGAAACAAATAATTCCTGTTTCTTCTTCTTGCTAGTACACATTCAAGAGCTGGACTAGGTGGACCACTGAGCTGACCTAGCTTGGCAATTCCTCAGTTCCTGTGTAATGCGTCTGCTTTCTGAATGCCCCCCGGGACAAAGTGGGGATTGTATTCTCTCTGTTCACTCTGTTACATTGCATGTGATTTCCACTGTCTGTGGTAACCCTCTGTGTGCGTGCCTCAGTTTCCTGGGCACTGCACCAATACCGAGATGGGGATGGACATTTTGGGTGTCACTCTCAATGAGGGAGGCTGCCCCAGTTCTAGCATGTGCACAATGGTCCAGGCTTTCTGTAACACAAGCCTGGGGGGGTGGGGGTGCAACCAGGTGACACTTTTTGCCCCAGAAGCTGTACAAAGGAGGAGCATGGCTGCCTGCAGAGCTGGGACAAGTTGCTGAGTGTGTAAGTTAGTTTCCATTGATTTAGGATAGAGGGAAGATGGGTTGTACTGACTGTTTCTGGTTCCTGTGGTAAAAAGTCTGTTCTATGCTGTATCCCTAAGAACTAATAAGCCTTCTGTTCTACCTCCTGGCTGAGAGTCATATCTGGCTACAGATGGGGGTGCAGGGCACAGTGACTCCCCACACCTTCAGTGACACCCCCATAAATGATTGCTTATGCATGCTGTCCATTTGGCACCATCAGAATAGTCACATTGATTGTAATAAGAGTAGAGGTTACTCATCTTGCAAAAGTACTATCTTATTGAGATACAATGGAGATGCAGCTCTGTAAATTGGTTTTGACTCTTCTTTCTTTGATCAGTATTAGTTTTTGACCAATATTAACTTGAGAAATAGACAAGGAAAGATGAAGACGAGGAATTCTGAGGATTTGTTGTTTGCATGCTGACAGTAAGTTAAACAGTGTAACTTATGCATAATTTCATTATGAGTCATGCTTATTATAATGAAAATTTGATAGATACAGAGCTAGAAAGTGTAACTATCGGATACAAATATATATGCTAATTGCATAGCGAACTATACAATATAATTAATGTTGCACGTTATGCACACAGTAACTTCTTTTCCTCCTGCAGAGACAAAATTTTCTAGGCACCAACACAATTTGGTTTGAAGTTGTATATTTTAGAAAACTTTTATTTCCACTCCCATGCTGTGTCATTTTCAAAGGGTGTCCAAATCTGAACCCTCACTGGGGAGCTTTTCAGTAATCCAGTAGATGGTCTGGTGTGAATTAGCTACAAGAGGGAGTGCAGAAATAATCCACTGATGGTCACTCAAGATTGGATCTGTTCAACAACTGAGGCCATATCTATACTTACATGCAGATCAATGCTCCGGAGGCTAATCTTCTGGCGTATGATTTAGAGGGTCTAGTAAGGACTCACTAAATCGAATGCTTAGGGTGCCCCAGTCACTGCCAGTACTCATGAGGAGTAAGGGAAGTCAACAGGAACATTTCTCACATCAGCTGCAGGGATGGTGACAAAGTTCAGATCAAGGTACGTTGACTCCAGCTACACAATTAACATAGCTGGAGTTGCATATATTAATTCAAATTTATCCCCTAGTGTAAACCTGGCCTGACAATATAAAAAGTAGCCACAGTCTGGGTACAGATGTTTCACATATGGCAAGTACCACTGCAAGTTGTATCAGGAGTGTGAAATTAATTTTTCAAGAGAACTAGATTGAAATAGTCAATTGGATTCTTAAAGGAGGCTGGTCCAAACCTGACCTCAATCTGGGCACCCTTAGACATTGTGGTAGCCCGACCCTAAATCCAGAACTAAATGTTTTGTCTGACATCTGTTCTGACTCACCTCAAACCTCACATTCAAACAAACACCCTCACATTTTGAAGAAGTTTGACTCTGGGTGGAGATCTCAGTGAGGTGGTTTGGCCCCATCTCTATTCATTTAAGGTTTAATTTTCTATTTCTGTACGGTTAAAGCAGCAGCCTCCTCTCTTTTATATATTTACAAATGTCTAGATCTACAAATGTCTAGATTAAATTGGACTTGTGCAGCTTCAATAGAGGACTTTCTACTACCCCATTTCTTCATCGTTTCCTAGACTGTGTTGTTCCATCTCTTCCCCTTCAGCTTTTAACTGAAAGGACAAAAAGTTCTGAAAATAATTGGAGTTTATCTGAACAAACCAAGTTTGAGTCTTTTGCACCAAACTTGGACATCGATAGCAGGAGCTTTAGCAGACTCTGACTGAGTCACACTATCAAACTTTCCAGGAGTCTTTCCTGGGCATATCTGGATTATAACCTCTTTCAGGCAGGGAATGCTCTTTTTAAAAATGTTTGTACAATGACTAGCAAGTAATAGAGTATGCCAGGCAAAAATGATCTGCCCAGGAAGGTAAAAGAGTCCTGGAGGAACCCTGTGATAACATACACATTATGTCAGTATTAAACATTAACACCCACAGTTAAGAGGTCTGTTCACCTATCTGTTCACCTATGGGGAGAACTGGCTAGCCTCTTGGTTCTCTGCATTCCAGTCCCAGAATGCAGGCTTTATGGAGCCAGCCCAACACTCTAATGTTGTATCTTAATGTTGCAACCAATTCCTTTTTCTATGCATGGCGATACAAAAGCATGATTCTGAACTCAAACTTGACATCGCAAACTAACAAACATTATCGTACTTTAAACACAGAAATCCATTTATAGCGATCTCTTCACTGCCAGAAAGTTTTATTTTTAAAGTTACAACAAGCTAACTAATATGCATTAGCAATCCCATTATAAAAGCCGAGTGGAGACAACATATATTAGCTAATACCATGAGGCAGCTAGGTACAATTATATCCCTGGGAAACGGGACACTATCTTTCCTAAGCACCCCTTGTGACTGAGTGTAGCGTTGTTGTGGCCTGACTCAGTTTTCCCTCCTAAATGAGATAAAAATGAAGTCACCGCATAGCCCAGGCAAAGAGAAGCCAAACACTCTATTTTAGAGCTTTCTCTCTCTCCCTTTGATAAAGCCTTTAAAAAGGAGCATTTGTAGAGGGTTTAAAGGCTTTAACTTCAGAACCCAGACAAAACTTAGAAACCCCCAAACCAAAAAAAATCTCCAAGGTTCCAGCCACAGCTCCTTCTACTGTAAGTCTTCTCCAGTATGTGGAAAGCACTGTGCTCTCCCCTGGGTCTCTCCCCAGCCTACCAGCCTGGAGAGTTTTTGCTTAGTTCAGGCTTTCTAGATGCGCCCCTGCTGTAGTGCTTTTTACCAATTGCAGTCTCCTGCAGTGGTTCCCAAACTTTTCAGCATCACACCCTCTTTTTGATTTTTGAGAAACCCTCATGCCCCCCCAAAATAGCAGCAAAACTTGTTGAGAAGGAAAAAAAAAAAGGAACTGACTGGGGCAGCAAAACTTGATGGGGGGGGCTGGGTCACCTCGCACCCCCCAGTTTGGGAACCCATGTTCTACTGGATCCAGGTGCTCCATACTCAACTAACTGCCTTCCAGCTACTTAGTCAGTTAACTATGCCCAGGTGAACCTGGGTTGGCTCATTTCCTTTGGAGGAGTCCGTTACAGGTGTGTGATCTGATTCCCTTCAGGAGCTAGTCCTGTAATCACCTCTCTTTCCCCCTGGGTAGCTGCCCATGCCTTCTTTACCTTATGGGAAAGCTACAGTGCCTTGTCTCCACTAGGGTTTCACAGCAGGATACCCAACATGTGGTGTAAAAACATACTACTTTTTCACTATAAAGACAAAGCCATAGTGTGATGGGTGAATAGTCATAAAAAATACATCATTTGTGATCTAGCTTCTATGGGGTGCAGGTGGGAGGGAATTCCATGTGTAATTCTCATTGAGAGCAGTGGAAGTTATCTAGTAAAAAAATCCGTGCATTGAGGGTGAACAGCACCTATGTCTGAATTTAGTCTCTGATTTTCTTTTGTTTTCAGACTGATGAGCCACCCAACTGCCCGGGAGACGTGTTCATGCAACTGATTTGTATTCCACTGGGTGAGCTACTAATCACTTCCACATTCTGCCTGATTGTTCTCCCTTGTCACTCTTCTGCCTTCTCCTCCCCATCCCATTTTGACCCATTTATCTGAGAAAAAACAATTTTATTTAGATGCTTGTTAAGTGACCCAGAAATCCCAAACCAATATTTGATGCAAATGGACAGTTGCATGCTGTGAAAATCTTGGTTGGCAATTCATTAGGTACTTTACACAATATTTGTTTGTAGAGTTAAAGCAGCAGCCTCCTCTCTTTTATATATTTACGAATATCTAGATCTACAAATGTCTAGATTAAATTGGACTTGTGCAGCTTCAATAGAGGACTTTCTACTACCCCATTTCTTCATCGTTTCCTAGACTGTGTTGCTCCAGCTCTTCCCCTTCAGCTTTTAACTATCTTTAAAATGCTCAGGTGTCAAAAATCTTCTTACTCATCTCCTGTAAATATTATTCTGCCTTTTTCTTTACTAACCCAACCTTTATTTATATTCAGTCTCATAGATTTTGCTAACTGTTCCCAGAACATCTGCTACATATTGTATTTTATGGAGGTGGATGGGAAACAGACTATATACATATGCATGCAAAGGTAATGATCAGTTAACTCTTCTCCTTACAATCACGTTCCAAAATCTTACTAATTTAGTACACTTATAGATACCTCGGGTAATTAATGCAGCTATGCTTACCAGTGCCATTGCTGCACAAAAGTGTATACATCACAAAGCACAGTTAATTTCCAGAAGCCTCAGAACTTCCATATATTTCAACAATGTCTAGTCTTTAATTACAGCAGGGAGAGAACTGGCAGGAAATATCCTAGCAGCGAAGATTTCAAATGAACCTCCAAATCCCTTCTTTTCATTTGCTCAGATTCACCCGTGGTATATGGTGGTGCCAGTTCACTGACTTCATAGTATCGTTAGCCTGGATACAGGTCATGTATTATTCTTGATTAGCTGTAGGGGAAATCCAAACTCATACAACAGCTTTCACAGTGATGGGTGGTGTAAGCTATTGAATTCTGGGGCTGAGATGGTGAAATTAAATGAGTTCTGGTGTGACTGACACTGCGCAGTAAATCACTGAAGGCTGCAGGTACATTTGAACGACAAAAAGAATCCCAAGCAAACAAAACCACTCTCACAATTGTTTATTGCAGCCCCTCTACAGTTTTCTGGTTAGTAACTATGCAAATTATTTTGGTAGGGATGACTCCCAACTTGCTGCTGTCAGCCAGAAAGCTTGTGTTGGGTAATCCCATGAGAGTTTCATGTGTCCGTGCTCCTTGGTTTGGGTCATAATACTGCAGGTTGGACCTCCCTGGTCAGCCCCCTCGGAACCTGACCAGTCCCGAACGAGAGAATTTGCCGGACTAGCAGAGGTCCCCTGCCACCATCCCTCAAGCCTGTCCTCTCTTGCAGGCAGGATATTGCCCCACTCCTCATTGCTAGCCTGGTTGGGCTGCTCGCTTAGCTCCTGCCAGCTCCCTGGTTGGCCTGGGCTGTTGTAGACTCCACCCCACAGCAGCCTTGGCCCCACGCTGTTGTGGACTGCCACAGGGCTCTGTCCCCCCTTCCCCGCTGTCTCCTGTTGGGCTGCCAGTCCTGCTGCCTCCAGTCCTGGCTGGTCCTCCTGCCATTAGGCTCCCGGTCTCTCTGGTCCAGGAGCACCTGTGGTCCTGCAGGACCATGGATGTTACTGGACTAGAGAGTGCTGGTTTTTGGAGATGCAACCTGCAGTGCTTTCTAAGCCTGATTATGCATGACCTCTGTGCCAAGACACCACTGTTTCCTGCTCTGCACATCCTGCCTGCCTCTTCCCCATTTGTGAAGTAATGAATTACAGTTCAAACATTTGCAGCCCAGATTAGCCTAAGCTCTGCACGCAATTCCCCAAATTGACTGTCATATCCCGTGATCGGGGGCACTTCTTGCTTGCTCAGTAACTCCCTGAAGGGCTGCCCCAATCATTGCCACTGTGAGTCTTTTCTTTGTGATGGATAATGCATTTTGCCAGTCCTCTGTCACGGAAGCTGAATTGGCTATTTAAATGCTTTCTGATTTTGTACACGGTGTCTTGATTATTTTCTCAATTAGGTCCGAAATATTTTTTAAATCCATTTCCTCTTATTCCTACATTAATTTTATTTCACGTAGCAACCCTTATGGAGATCTTGCTAGCTAATGTGGTTTTCTTCTTTTTCCCCTCCAATCACCTGATATAGAATGCCCTGCTTTCTTCACGACTCAGGTAACTCTTTTAACACATTCTTCCTTTTATTCTTTACTCAGCTGTTGCTTTGCTTTAGTGGAAGCCTCACTCTTTGAAGAAGCTCTTTTTGTTTAGTTTTCTATTCTCCTTTTAAAGGTCATTTGCATCCCTAAAATGGCTCCGCTGTTTTGTCTGTCTGGCCATCTTGGACTAAATCCTCCAGCCTGAGGAAGGCAATGAGAAATGCCCTGCATGTGGTGGTACTAGCATGGTATTATTGAATGTAGAAAGTCAGATTGTAAGGTCAGACTGAAAAGAGAGGAAAGGGTTCCTTGCTAAAGAGCACAAGACTGCAGTGACTTCTGCAGCCAGCGCACAGAGAGGGAATTAAGGTGAGGTGATGATGTCAGTGGAGAGTGGAACAAGAGTGAGATTTAGAGTCAAGATACCTATATTCTAAGTGCTTCTGACTTGCTCTGTGGTTGTGGGGATGTCATTTCACAGCTCCATGCCTCAGTTTTCCTTTCTGTAAAATGGGGATAATGATATCTACCTTTATAAAGTACTTCAAGATTTATGGACAAAGTGCTGAGCTACAGCAGCCACATACCAGTTATGATTTTGCTGTTTATGTACTATACCTGAGATATCTAAGACGCTGCCATCTGCAAAGTTAGCTCCCATTTTGAGAGGTAAAATTGATGCAGCATATTACAGAGTGCATGCCTGCACACAAATACTGAGTGCTTTCTCTCAGATGTTTTACTTTGGATAAAACATCTAAAATAAAGGACATTCAGATAGCAGGAGTAATTTTATTTTTTGTATGTGAAACGCAGAAGAGGCCACATCTTCAGTCTGTACAATTTGATGCAGTTCCACTGATTTTTCTGGCTCTGTGTCAGTTTACACTAGCCGAAGATCTGCCCCAACATGTGCAGGCCAGAGAAAAGATGGAGATATGGCCACTGAGAGCATAGGAAAGCACATCCACTGGCCCCACAGCTGGGCTTGGAAGTGATTGTGCTTCATTGGTAGTAATACTTGGTACAGTGTAGCAGTCTGTAGAGGATTCCACCCTGTGGGGCTGTCCTGCTCACAGGCAAGTTTTTATTTCTGGCTATCTGGGACTAGATCTGAAAAAAGAGGGGGGAAAAAGGCACCTTTGCCACGAACTTTAATCTGGCAATTGGGCAATAACTTGGCATATCTCCTGCCACATTCAGCAGGTGGGATTAAAGAGCATAAAAAAGGTCATGGAAGGCTAAAGATATCAAACGAGTGAGGAAGAACACAGAAATAGATGGGCAGCCCCAGACACAACCCATGTCTGCTAATAGTGGGGTTGGGAGGAAGTGAGGTCAGCTGGCTTCAGCTATGCTACTGAGCATGCTCAGTCCATATGAGCATGCTCAGCACAAGGCAAGTAGCACACGGGTGCTGGGAAGGAGACCCCACAGCCCCTCTCCCACTACACTACCTTTGGGCAGCTCTGTGGGCACAGCTATCTCTTTTAAGCACACAGCTGCATGTTCAATATCGTTAAGATGCAGGCCCCTAAAAGAGGCCCCTCAAACCATACCAAACCTCACCAGCATGTATCTGTGGCGGACCAAGGGTGGTAAAGCTTTTTAGTCCCAGATCAATTCAGGACACGGCCGGATATTGTAAAAGGCTGAACTTTATAAGGTCATTCCATGTGCCCTGCCATGGCCTTATCACCAAATGTCTTTAGCACCCTGAGTGTCTTGATGAATAAAGGTATTTAGTTGCTGCTTTTTTGAATGGTTCAATACCAAAAAGATTTCATCAGATCGCAATAATGTTGGAGTCATTGTAGATTTGTTGGAAGAAGGGAACAGCCCACTGTGTGTGTTTCTTGTTCTCTGGGTTTGTGGGGGTAGACAATGTGTGGACCCATCTTGCCCCAATGGACATACTTCAACGTACCCTGCATGAACAAGGGTTCTTGGGGGAGGGCCCTGAAGAATCCCTTATAGGCCTTCTGCAGTGCCGTAACTAGTTAATTTTGCGCCTGAAGCAAGAATATAAAATTGCGCTCTCTCATGTTTATATATTGCGCCCCCTCAGCTATGGGCCTGAGGCAAGTACCATACTTTCCTCACCCTTGTTACGGCTCTGGCCTTCTGGAAAGGTGCTCATTTTGGTACTTGCCTTTGGCCACTTTAAATGAAGGGTTATGGGCAGGAGCTGGAAGTTTGACATGCAACAACGAGGCACTCAGCACCTTGCAGGATCAGATCCAGCATTCACAGAAAGACCTACCCTTAAATTCTCTCTCAAAATCCACCTGTCCCGCCAAATAGGAAAATGCGTAATTTTATTATTAGTTTGATGGCTCTATTGGGCCAGTCTGACTAAAAGATTCCCAACTTTCTCCTATGTTTTCTTCACACATATTGACATGGTTGAGACAAAGACCTATCCTTTAATCCAGTTAGAGGAAAGTACAGACATTATGTTTCCTATTTAAAAGCTTTTCTTGAAGATTGGGTTCTCTTATGTCCTATCCCTTTCCCTTACCCCGTATCTATCCTGTCTAGACTGTAAGCTCCTTGCTGCAGGGACTATCTACTGTGTGTTTGTTAGAGCACCTTGCACAGTGGGACCCTGATCTTGGTTGATCCTTAAGCAACACCATAATAAGCATTGCTAGTAATAATACATGAATGAGGTATATTTGACCAATACAACTAGAGCAAGACTTCAGTGGTAGTTTCCTGGGAGTTGGGGCTTCAGAGGTCTGGCAGGCTGGACTTGACTTGGAGCTGGTCTCAGGGAAGAAAAGGAGGGAGCTGCCACTGCAAGAGGAGCCCACACAAAAGATGTCCCATTTGTAATTTTACTCAGCTGTCATCTTTAGTGTACGACAAGACAAGAGAGGTCAGACTCTCACCTGGGATTTTTGTGGAACGTGGGTTCACGGTTTCCTTTGAAAACAATGGGGCATGAGAGAATTTGGCCCTCTATGTGAATGGCAAAGCTGCAATGGATTTATGAAACATTTATGTAAAGAATTTATCAAGGTTCAAATTCTACTTTCAGTTATTTTGATGTAACTCTGAAGCAACCACTTACTGAAGTGATGTAATTCAGGATTTACACTAACAGCTGTATGTAGCCCTACGCACTTATCTTCAGAAGACATCTGGTGCTGTACAGAATATTAATTCATCAAAACCTTGTCCCAACAGCCCAGCTACTAAGTACCAGCTGCTTTGCTACTGCCCCCAAACACACCTACCATACAAAGCAAGCAAGAGCAGAAGGAGATAAGTAGTTATGAGTAAATAACTCCAGGAATAATTAAAAAAAAAAGTTTGGAAACAGGCACAAAGAAATGCAACTGCGTGGGCCATTTTTGAACTTTTAGCAGAAGGCAGGAGGACAATGCCTTGCACTTAACCCAGACTAGATGGATCCTCAGTGTTGAAAAATCCCTCTCTCTCTACATTCAGTTACAATGCTATCTTTACAAACCCACCCTGTACAAAAATGTGAGAAACATTATCTAATACCTCAGCGAAGGGGACATATATAAACTAATCTGTGGAGCTGTATTTTAGTTCATATAACAGTGTGCAGCTGTATTTATTTTAAATA
The DNA here is from genome assembly GCA_019425775.1 of Rafetus swinhoei. Taxonomy (NCBI): domain Eukaryota; kingdom Metazoa; phylum Chordata; order Testudines; family Trionychidae; genus Rafetus; species Rafetus swinhoei. The sequence goes on from CM033432.1 coordinate 12,071,110, forward strand.
TATTTTGTTTTATATTTTGACTTTTGTGAGGAAGAGTGCCTTTTATTTTAAACAAAATCAATCACCTCCCCCTTTAAAAATATCTGTATCGACATTAGCTGCTTTCCCCCCACCGGAAATGAAAGAAAATAGTAAAACATCTCTGTGGGGTCTTCTGTTCAGTCTGACCTCTCCATTCTGAGCAGTTTATAACAGATGGTCTGTTTTTTATATGGCTACATCCTGGTTCTGGACTGTAAAATGGGAATAGTGTTTTGAAGCTGCACTGCAATTTATGTAATACATCTGAGATTTGAATTAGGAGCCTGATCCTGGAAACCCTTCCCCATGCATGTACTCCGAGAGCACATAAATACTACTGTCCCATTATAACATTTCCCAAGTTGGGGGTTTAGTTCTTAAACAATTGTACTTTTCAGTAAACATTGAGTAAATAAAACAAAACAATCCAAGTATCCAGTTCTGCAAAACCTTCATCAGTGCAAATAGTCCTTAACACAGCAACCCTGTGACTTCAGTGCCATGTGTCACCAGTGTGACCAGATAGTAAGTGTGAAAAATCAGCTCCCGAATAGCGGTAATAGGTGCTTTTATAAGACAAAGCCCTCAGTGTTGGGACTGCCTCTCACTTTATGTCATCCACATTAGGGGCAGTAGGACTAGGCTCTGTGGAGTTGGTTCCGATGGTGGTACACAGCTGTCTGGGTTCCAAAGTAGAAATAAACACACAGTGCCCTCCCCCACGATTTCATTGCCACTCCTTGATTCACTCCCCAGAATTCCCTCATGGTCATCCAGAGAAAGAGATATTTTGTGTACTTAGTTCCCTTGCTTACGTTCCATATAGCTCTTGGAAAAGTGAGCCAGTTAAAGCTCAATGCTCTACCCTTTGGGCAAAGAGAGAGGGATCTGATAATGGAGGAACAAATATCTTTGTGGCACCATTTATCTCACATAGCACGTTTATTTATTTCTTTTCTCTTTCAAACAGTGTTGCCATTATTTCTGCACAGAAGACTAGAATGTTTGTCTTCCTTTTCACCAATGTTGCTCATCCCCTTCCTCCTCTATGCTCCTGGACAAGCATTATGGTCAAATAGCTCAGTCACCTCTTACAGACCCAAGCAGATCTCACTCTCTAATGTTATACCATAATATAATCCCTCAGCAAAGGCCAGACAACTCATCACAGTGATTACTTCCCTAGAAGCACTGCAATACCAGATTGCTGCATGAAGTGGATGGAGCAAGTGCCTATTTCAGCTTCCTGCTTCAAAAATCCATTTAATAGATAGTTCTCACACAGAGAACATATCAGGTATTAAACTGGTAAGAACAAACACTATGCTTAATTTTAGCCACATTGTATTTGATCTTAGCCAAAAGACTCTGCAGACAAAGAAAATATATAACTGTAATTGAATAATGGGCATTCAGATGTCTCACTAATATTAGCAGTAGTAGTGATTCTAACATACAATACAACATCTCTATCCCTCTGGGACAAATGCAAAGCCTCTACTATAATCAGGTTTAATTGCCGGTCTTTATTAAAATAGCACAAAGTCTTTGTGGGCAGAAAGGTCTCAGTCTGTAAAGTGCTCTGGGATTTGTCAAGTATGAAAGGTGCTACCCTGGATAAAATCAAATCAAGTTCTATTCTCTTCTGTCTGATGCTCACTGCGGAAGTGCGGCTTGGACTCCATAATGTTACTGACGAGCCACAATCAATGTGGAGGGGACTCCTGCTAGTGAGGCAAGGGAATTATTAAGGCAGTGCCTGATAGATGCTATCCTGTACTTAGTGTGTGCAGATCTTTCTCAGGCAACACACAGTGGAGCTTTGATGTTCTAGGCTCCCTGTCTTTATCAGTTGCCTTAGGAATGATATTGTCCTTTTTTACTCTTCAGCCAGCTTATTAAAGAAAACCTGCTCACCTTTAACATACGTCTGGAAAGCCAGCCTGTGACAGTATTTAAGTTTGCTGTTGAGGTTTGTTTGTTTGAGATTGCAGGGCAGCACTGTGACAAACCTCTACAGTGGCGTGCAGAATCAAATCAGAGCCTCACACGCTGCCTCTACGTTACTCCTCCAGTCCTCGCTCTGACACGAAAGCACCATCCCATCCCTGGACTTACACTTAAAGCAACAATACACTAAAACCTTACTTTAATGCTTGTAACTATGCTTGAGGCTTTAATTCCTGACTATCCATGGGTGAGTGCTTGTCACATGGACAACAGTTTTTAAAACTATCTGCAGGTAGATATCGCACGGCCAGTGGGAAATGAACTAGCATGCTCCCTCAGCTTGCAGTGCAATTTGGCCCCTGGTGTGTAATGTTTGGTCTGCATGCTGCAAAAGAGATGAACAGCAGTGACCATTTGCAGTGGCTGCTCTAAAATTAATGTGCAACCTATTGCTGTCGTCCTCCTTCAGGAAATCCCGGGAAAGGCAAGACGGCTGCTGCTTTCTTCGAAGAGATCAGTAATGAGAAACTCAAGCACATTTGTCAAGATCGACTCTCAGGGTAGGGGAATCCAAATTTCATTTCTCAACTTGATAAAGACAGTGAGGGCCAGACTGAACTTTCAGTTACACCAGCCTATATTCAGCTTTAATGCCAACAAAGTCCATGGAGCCACACTTGGGGAAATGAGCAGAATTTGGGGCAATTGGCTCACCTCTGTCTTCACAATGATTGTGAAGAGCACAGCAAACCACTATAGTGTGGATAGCACTGATGACACTGGCACTCAAATGGGTCTGTAGACATCTCCAGCATGATTTTAATCTGCCAAAAGCACATTCAGTAACCATTCTACATCTGCTGGGAGTATAATTAAATTGTCTTTTGCCAGGAACTCTGAAATCCGTGAATAGTTTCATAAACCGAAGAAAATGGGTTACATAGAGTCCCCCGAATAACAGTGGGGACATTGTTTATTTAAATGTTATTTGGTGGGAATAGTGTCCCAACTGTCCATGAATGTAGACTCCTGAGTGGTGAAAAACTCTGGGATTGTGAACCAGAATCTTCTTGATTTAGGGGGGAAATTGGAAAACTAAAATGGGAAGGACACATGAAGCCCCCTGCCAGCTCTTTAGAACAGCCACAGCTTGAAGTACCTTTACAAAGGCTTAGCAATCAAACAACGGCTTGATGGCACACAGTAGCATCTTCCAGCTACACTTTCTCTGCTTGTCCTCCCAACAGAGTTTAATAAGGTGCCACTCTGAATGACTTATCACCCAGACAGAAAGAATGATGGTGTATGGGAAGGAATATGGAGAAAGGGGGACTGGCATAGGGGTAAGTATGGAAAACCTTGTAGGGTGGGAGGGGGTGTACAACTCCTGCCATGGGGGCTGAAATGGGGGATACTGCAATGGGGGAGGTTAGAATTGGGAAGACTAGAATGGGGGAAGAGAGGAATAGGAGCATATACTGAGCCCCTGCCATAATGGGGAGAGACTGGGGGGACTTGAAATCTGGGAAGGGGTATGGGAGACATAGGAGAAGAGAGCAATGGGGGCACAAACGGAACTCCTGCCATGATGGGTGGGGTGGATTGTGAGACCTCTGAATAGGGTAGAGGTACGGGGAAGCACACAGAACCCCAGATGAGGAGAAAGTTGGGACACCCTGCTGTGGGGAACAAAGGGGCACACATAGAGCCCCTGCCATGGGGGAAGTGGGGTGTCTGGCAAGGGGAAGAATGGGGATGCTGGTATTGGAGGAGGGAAGACTATGGGGCACAGAAGGCCCTAGCCAGGGGAAGGTGGCACATATGGAGTTTGCAAGGAAAAGCTGAGGGATGTTAGGAGCTCCAGCATGCAATAAACTCAGCTCATGCATGCTAGGAAGTGTGTGACCCCCACTAGTTAAATAAATACATGGTTTTAGGAAGATACTTTCTACCTCCCACTCCCTTGTATTTTAAGTAATTGTACACTGTACCGATACAGATGTACAGGTCTCCAGTCAGACAAATCCTCTGGGGACATAATGCTGAAGACATAGCATAACAGTTATTTTCAATAGTTTCTCCAAATTCACAAAGGGATTTTTCCTGTTCTCTACCAATGGGAGACAGGGGAAGGAGTCAACTATCTTTGCTGCACTGTCTCTTGCTCTGGAGGAATGCCTCAGTGGGTTCTCCCCAAAGTGCAGGATTGGGGGGGGAGAGGTGGGGTGGGGAGCAGGGAGGGAAGACGTGAGCTAAGTGCAGTCAGTGTAAGTGCTTGTGTATGAGCTGCATCTCCCCTCTGCCTCCAACCCACAGGTCCTCTTGGTGTGCCCCAGGGAATACAATATTGGGCTGTATAGGCAGATGCCACAGCAGAATTTCCTGGGAGTGCAGCTTGTGGAAACCACACTGCCCAGCAGATGGAGTGGGAAGAAGAGTGGAAGGTGCATTAGAGTCATCACAGAGGCCTCAGCCCAAACAGCCCTCTGGCAGGTCCCTGAGATGAATGTGCATCTTGGGGATTCAGAGGGCCTTTGCATCTGCCTCTCTGAATGGAAGATTTCAAGGAAGCTCCATGAGGGGAACCTAACAGGGTTTTATCCTCCTCACTGTTGCATTTTTATGGGTAAGGGCAACTGCAATCCCCTCCTTTCCCATTTAATCAAGTCAGGAACAGTAGATTGGGAATATCACCAGAATAGTCCACTAAGAATAGAAAGGAGAGAGTGATGTTCTCGCAGTTCAGGAAGTGGAAGATGAGCTGGACCTTTCTCAGGGGATGGGCTTCATTCCTCTCTATGAAGAGTTGCAAAAAGCAGTCCAGGAAGTCGGGAATACATGAATCAATGTAGTCATTAAGGTAGAGGCTGAAGTGTGGATCACTGTGTCTGATAGACTGGAACACCCTCTTCTGGACACTAGGGGTATGTCTAGACTACATCTCTCTGTCGCCACAGGGATGTAAATTAGACATACTGAAATTGCTAATGAAGTGGGGATTTAAATATCCCCGCACTTAATTAGAATAAAAATGGCCGCCACTTTTTGTCGATGCGGCACTTAGCTGGCAAAAAGCGGCAGTCTAGACGGGGATCAGTAGACAAGGAAAGCCTTGTCTGACTGATCCTGTAAACTTCGTTGCACGAGGCATAAGGGATCGGTCGGAAAAGGCTTTCCTTGTTGACCAATCCCCATCTAGACTGCCGCTTTTTGCCGGCAAAGTGCCACGTCAGCAAAAAGCGACGGTCATTTTTATTCTAATAAAGTGCGGGGATATTTAAATCCACGCTTCATTAGCAATTTCGGTATGTCTAATTTACATCCCTCTGGTGACAGAGGGATGTAGTCTAGACATACCCTAGCTGAAAGACAAGAGTGGCATTTTGATTGTCATGGGTATTTGGACACCTAATAACACTGCTCAAAAGGATCTCAAGGCTGCAGACCAATGTAGCCATCTAACAGATGCCATTGACAGTGAGTTGTGCCATACAGGAGAGAAGTTCTTTCAAGCACTCCCCTCTTTACCCTAGCATTGCCACAGTCCTGCCCAAGAGCAGCTTTAGCCAGCTGCTCTTTATCCACTTGTTGATTTTGGGCTGGCATTGAAAGAGCTGGGGGATGGTGCTGTGAATATATAAAGGAAACAGATTTCTTTCCTAGTACATCTCCAGCTTCTTTCATTTGGGAACAAACATGTTTCGGATATTATTGTCCTAAAACACAGTCTTCTGAAATGGATTATACCAGATCCTGACTGTATACTTGGTAACTACAAATGCCCAATCACAGGTACCATCCAAAGGAAAGATGGTGGCACACTCCATCTCTTTTAAAACATTGTACAGAAAAGGAAAAGGTAGAGAACTGAGGTTGGCTGGCTTGTCTGTTGTGACTTCGTTGGAGCACATGAGCAGGAAATCTGTCTGCAGAAGGGCCTTTGTTTCAATTGTCCCACAAAAGGCTGGGCACAATGTCATCTTTTGGATTAGCATGGACTTTGTAAAGTGCTTCCCTTGCAGTTTAGCAGCTGACAGAAAGTTTTATCATCATTCAGAATAATAGAAAGCACCTGCTCAAGATCAGCTCCATCCGTCCATGTCTGAATAGCCGTGGTGTGCACGTTAGAGGGTGTCAGCAACTTGAAATGAACTGAAAGAATCAGCCTTTACAAAATACACTCTGTTCCATGCCCCCATTTTGGCAGCTACTGCAGAAAGGCTGTTGTCTTGTAACCTACACCTTGGAAAGAAGGGGTGTGTTTTTTCATAACTAAGGGATTCAAACTATGATCGACAAACACTGTTATCCAACTCCCATAAAATATAACTGATTTGATCCTAAACTCTGTTTCCATTCAACTCCTAAAGTTGCTCTTCTCAGAGGCTATGTCTACACTACAGAGTTTTTTTTGGAAAAACAGCCATTTTTCCAAAAATCTTCACTTACATCCACACTGCAATTGCGTTCTTTTGAAAAAAAATCAAAGAGGAGAGGTTTTTTTCTGACATTGGTAAACCTTTTTCTACGAGGAAGAAGCCTTTTTCCGAAAGAGCTCTTTCATAAAAAGTTGTGTGTGGACGGGGAAGAAGGAGTTTTTTCGAAAGAAGAGGAAAGAGGAAAAAGCACAAGTGCCATGGTGGCCACTCCATGCATAGTAATCACAGCTTAAATGCGAAATAGCGTCCATTCAGTGTGGATGCTATCTTTTGAAAATGCAGATCACTTTTTCGATGCACTTTGGCAGTGTAGACACTCTCTATCAGAAGAAGTTTTTCGGAAGATCTCTTCCGGACAAGCCTCTTCTGAAAGAAGCCTGCAATCTAGACATAGCCAGAGGTGCATACCAGGGCTGAGGCTACAGCATTTAAAGTGTTTTTGCAACTCCACTGTATCTTAGATATACCCTCATCTCATGTAAGAGGTCCCAGCAAAGAGTAGCAGGTTGGCTGAAATGTCACATGCAGCTAAAGTATTTCTTGACTCACTTTGATGAGAATGATCGCTGTGCAGCAGTGTCGCTCAACAATGGACTGTCCACAATTGAGCATGGATCTCCCAAAATAAGCCCGCCAATTTAGCCAGCCACAGACCTTTCCTCCAAGGACTATGAGCACAACCCAGAGAGGAAGTGAAGACCTTTGGCCAATTTTCTGGAAATGTTTACAGTTCATCCATGAAGAACATGTAGAGTAGATTGATAGTGTAGCAGTGTTCAACTGGTGTCATTTGAAATGAGGGTAGGGGTGGGGCAGAGCTGTGAAGACCATGTAGAAGGGTCCAAAGATATACCTCATGCAGAAAGCATTTGGAAAATACCTAACACTTGGGTGAATTCTGGTATATCCTAAAGTTTAGGATCCTTAAGTACCTAAAAGGGTGCTACAAGGAGGAGGGAGAAAAATTGTTCTCCTTGACCTTTGACGATAGGACAAGAAGCAATGGGCTTAAATTGCAGCAAGGAAGGTTTAGATGGACATTAGGAAAAATTTCTTAACTCTCAGAGTAGTTAAACACTGGAATAAATTGCCCTGGGAGGTGGTGGAATGTCCATCACTGGACATTTAAGAGCAGGTGAAACAAACATCTATCAGGGATGAGCTAGATGGTGCTTGGTCCTGCTGTGAGGGCAGGGGACTGGACTTGATGACCTCTCGAGTCCCTTCCAGTTCTAGTGTTCTATGAATCTATGACATTACTCTCCAGAAGTATTTCTATGTGCCACAGGGACAAAGATGGCAACTCCATCTTGGTTTTGTGGTAGCTAGTGAGGACAAAAGGGATCACCCCAACTCTCCTTTCAATTTGGTGCTATCACAAGACCATTGGAGCCTCTCCAGCCAAGAGAGCTAAGAAATGCACCTTCAAATGGGTTTACATCTTCCACAACTGGTGTTGATATTTCTTCAGATTTGCTTGATCAGAGAAATCTAAAAGTCTATGTCAGAAGTTTCAAGCACTTATCTGTTTGACCAAAAGTAGTAACTAGAAGGATGAAAGGGACCCTGAGGATAAGAAAATCAGTGTTTAAGGACATAGGGCCCATTATTCACTTTGATTGGCTTTTGGCTCACCCTTACTTACAATCTGACAAATGCCAGGAACTTTCAGAATAGAGAAGCAGTGGCTGGCACATTTCTCATCCAGCCAAGGTGAAGCCTTTTTGGGGAGGTACCATCATGGGATAGGATAGAACTTAGGATGAGACATGCTCACCATATTCATAATATGCAGGGTGTCCATCCAAATGGGGATTACCTTTCAGCTTCAGACTCAGAACTCTTGCAAGAAAATAAACTCCCTTCCAATCCAGTGTCACACTCTATGAATGAATAATGATCTTGCGAACAAAATGTACCAGAGAGCTAGTCTTTTATGGTGCAATAGTGTATTGTCATCTGCACCACACACATGGAAGTGCAGAATGATATTTTTCCTTTTTTTTTAATTAACTAAGTTCAGGGCTTAGCTGTGTCAGAATGACTTGGGGGGGGGGGATTAAGAGTATGTCTACACTGTGGAGCTATTTCGGGATACTAAAAGTATCCTGAAATAGCTATTCCATGTCTATTTAAACAGCCCGTTATTTTGAAATAGATTTTGAAATAATGGGCAACTTATTCCAATATCCTGGTATCCCTCGTTCCAAAAGGATTAAGGGGATTTTCAGAATAGCATGTTATTTCGAAATTTGGCACTGTGTAGACAGTGCCAAATTATGAAATAAGCTATTTCAAAATACACTCAAAATAAGCTACGCAGTTTGCATAGCACAAATTGTATAGCTTATGTCGAGCTAATGGTGCTCTGTAGACACACCCTAAGTACCTGTACAGTGCTTTAAGCCTCTTGATCCTGTAGGATGGCTCCATTTGCTAATGAATAGGCAGAATGCTGTGAGTCTAAACCCTGGCATTCCCACTTTGTTTGTCAGAGAATGAGAGCGCTTCCTTTCCCTTTTGTTAAAATGGCTATGAAAATGTTTCAGTGCCTCAATGCCTTTCAATGGGTTCATTTGACCTCCAAGAGGATGTTTCAAATCAGTCAGCTCATAAAAGGTTTACATCCATTTGAGGATATGCCTTAGAGCTAGATGAAGCCAGAAGAGGTGACACAATAGTCGATACAAGCTGCACAAACTTGGCTATTACAGAAGTTTTTTCCCATCACCTCATTTGTATCTTAAATGGCTGAGGGATAATTATTCCTTCTGCTTTCTGATCTCTGTCCTGTTTGCATGTGGATGACAATTATGCTTCTGAAGCACTTGCCTCATGTCCACGCTATTTGGCCTGCAGCAATGAAGTCAAATCCAGCCACAAAATATTAGAAATATTCTCTTCTAATGGATGGCTCACCATCAGCTGGAAATGCGTCACATGCAGTCAGTTATTTCTGCATCATAAACTCCTAATGCTTCTTTGGGCTGATGGGGTTTTGTATTTGCTAATGTCTGGAAATATGCCAAATAGTCTTCCATGCAGGACACTTCTTTTGTTTCATCCACAGGTCTGTGATGATCTTCTGGGATTTCTGCCATTTGAAAGACCAGAAGATTATCACAGAACGGCAGATAAAAGGACCATATCACCCAACAACCAGAGTCTCCTGGTGCTGTAGACTATTACAACTAGTGCAAAATAGTCATACTACGTTTCAAACTTCCCGGTTATGAGCCTGGGATTTAAGATTACAAGCATTCCCCTAACCTCTGCCCCTGTTCATGACATTTCAGCGACCATGTAAAGGTAAAGTGCAATCAGGGTTGGGAACCAGATGAACGTTCCTCCAAACAGGCAACTTTCCTAACTCCCTATCCCACCTGATTTGCTCCCTTGCTCCTCGTCCCCCAAAATCCAATAAAGTCCCATGGTATGAATGTGTTTGAGGAGCTGGGATTCTCAGTGCTTATTGGGAGAAGAGGTGGTTGGGAGGGAAGAAAGGACCGGCTGCAGTGTGGGTTTCAGTAGAGGCTTGACTCTCATGGACTCAAATGTCCAAGTGACCCTTGTGGATGTGATTGGCTTTCAGTCCCTGACAACCAAGCTGCTGGTCTGGTTCATTAATCACTTTGCAAGCAAGCACCACGCAATCCTACCAACCATCCTGTTTGCCATCTCCTGCCTTTAAAATAGTCCATCCAATTTCAGTTCCTTTCACTTTGTTCCTTTCCCTGACAAGGCTCTTTTGGCTCTTTGCAGAATTCCCTCTCCTCCCCCTCGGCTTCAAGTCAGGATGTGGTTTCCAGATTCTCCAGCTGTTCAGCACGAGTTAAGGTTGTGCCAGCACCTCAGCAACAAACCCCTTTCTTTTCTGGGGGTTGTGTCCACTAAGCTTCAAACAAACATTTCCGGCAGCCCTGAGGCTTGGCAGAAAAGGTCTCAGGCCAGGAACAAATATTTTAAAAAAAAAAAAAAAAAGATAAATAATATGTTTGGCCACTTTTCAATTGTGCAAATGCAAAAAGTCTAGTTTGTTGGATGCAGGAGCTTTTTGAGCTTATTTAATTAAAATGGCTTTGATTTAAAGCAAGACATTTGGCAAGGGATTCATAAACAATCTCATTGCTTACACTGGTCTGAAAACCGTCCCTCTTCTTTTAAGTAATGCAAATACAGAACACATTGACAGGAGAATATACCATAAAGTGGGGTTTTTTGTTCTCTCCAAATCCCTCCTGGACCCCAGGAGTCAAAATGCCCCCAAATACACATCTACATACTCTTTGCCCTTTTAAAAGTACGAGCTTAGTAGCAGCTCTTCCTCCGGCAAACATTGGTTACAGCTGCCTGCAGGTGCAAGGGTCTGACCATTTAGAGGATCAGGGCCTAGTTTTAGATGTGAGGTGGGGGGTAACAATTTCTGAGGAAAAGATGTAGCAGGAGAGTTATGATATTGCACCTTTACTCAGTTTAGACCTGTGCAATCAAAATAGTTCAGTCAAACCTGGTTTCATCTCACAGCCAATTGCTATAAATCACAGTAAATATAAAATCCAGCAAAAGCACCTCTGCATTAGCAGCAGTGCTGTTGGATATATAGCCATCCCTTAGAGGTAAGGTAAGGCTAGAGCAAACCATAAGATCCTCCTGGTTTGAACGGTTAGACACATCTCAACTTTTCATTATTCCCTGAAAGCACTTGACGCTTCAAAATATATTTACAATGAGTCATCACAACCAACAATAATTAATAACGGGAATAAAATCCCTACACAAATCCTTGAAGCATAAAAAACATAAATCTTCCTGCTGTAAACAGAGAACCATGTGGCAGTACTTAATTCCACACAACACCACTACAGATCCTCATTCCCTTAGGAGAGCTTTGTAGTTATCAAAAATTCAATATATCAGAACAAAATGGCATGGAAGAACCCAGACTGTCCAAATTATGTCCTCAGAGATTCTCTGTAAATCCGTCAGAGAACATAAAAGTCATTAATCTATCAGCGGGCTCCAGGATTGTCCAATAACTTGGTATCTAAGTCCATTACCAAGGCCCCTTCTTGACTGCTGATAAAAGCTAGAGTTCTCTTCAGGAGGCCTGAAGGGATGAAGTATAGTTTTGCGGTTAAAAGCACAAGCCTGGGTGTTGGGAGATATGTATTCTATTCCTGGCTTCACCACAGGCTTTCTGTGTAATCTCGGGCCAGGGGCTTTACCTTGCTGGGTCTTAATTTTTGCATCTGTTCTGGATAACAGTACTGACTTATTTTACAGGGTAACTGTGAGGCATGTCAATACTTGTGGTGTGTTTTCTTAAATCAAGGCTATGAGCAATTTCCCCCACCAACTGGACACATCACATGTGCTTTGATTTGTCTGCCAACCCTCTTTGATTTGTCTTTCCCCCGCTCTTCCCCAGATCCAGAGTATAATAATATACTGTACTGTGGATTCAGAGCCAAGGAAAATTACATTTGTTGAGGTAAAATCCATATTGTGGAGTCATCTGTAAATGGATGGCTCTCCAAAATATGTGAGAATTCTGTGTTGGGGGAAACCCTTCTCCTGTGAGGAAGCAAAGCATGAATGGCTTGAGGAGCCTCTGACTGACACATATAGTCTGTGGCTTTGTCATTATATGCCCCAATACAATACTGATTCTGAAGGACAACATTTTAGGGTAATTATATACCCTGCGTAGGTGCTTAGAGTCTGCAAGTTGAATACATGTAAAGAAAAAGCAGAATAATGTATGCATCTATATTATGTGGAAAAAGCTCTATCAGCTATCAGTACACTAGAATAAATATATTCAGCCACTAGATCAGCGGTTCCCAACCTTTTCCAGATGGGGACCCATTTTGACAATTCAGGAAGACTTGTTGACCCAAGGCAATTCAAAAAAATGTGTGAATGGCTCCTTAAGAGCCACCTGGGGAGACACTTGGTGACCCTTTTGAAATGTAATGGCAACCCATATTTGGTTCCCGACCCATAGATTGGGAAACCCTGCACTAGATAGACAAGTCAAAAGCTATTAAAATTTTGGAATATACTGTTTTTCCCCCAGGAAGTGTTATATTATTTAGATGCTCTTGTTTCTGTAATACCTGATAACAAACTAGGCAACTGCTAGATTTAGCACCTATTGCCCAAATGACATTGTACCAAAACAATGCAATCTACCGCCAGATTTTCCAGTCCTTTGTAATATCCAAGCCCCAGAAGCTCCATTCCTCAAATTATTTAGCATCTGCTGATCTCATCTAATTGTTCAGTAACAAAAATGGCCATATAGCCAAAGGTAAGCAGGCACCTAAGCATATGCACAAAATGGGTAGTCAAGTGCATACGTATGCCTTTGTCACAGAGAGGTAGCTGTGTTAGTCTGATCTTGGTAAAACAAAAAAAGCAGTCATGTAGCACTTTAAAGACTAACAAGATAGTTTATTAGGTGATGAGCTTTCATGGGGCAGACCCACTTCTTCAGATCATATTCTGAAAGCGAATTGGCATGACCATTATATAAGAGAGGGATACAATGAAAAAAGACAAACTGACAAATCAACTACATAGAACAGAAGGTGAGGGTGAGTGGGGTGGAGTGACAAGAAAGGAGGAAAAGTGCTTACTGCAAGAGTCAATTGAGTGGCTAATCTGGGGTCACTACGAATATCAAGAGGTGGGGAGGCTGTCTTTGTAATGAGTAAGGTAATTATCATCTCGATTAAGGCCCATTTCCAACCTGTCAAACTTTAGCATAAATAAAAATTCTGAGGTCTCCCTCTCTAATCTGGTGTTAAAGTCTCTTTGTTGTAAGACGCATGTTGTCAGATCTTTAAGAGAATGACCAATTTGATTGAAATGCTGGCTGACAGGTTTGTGTGTGTGGAGATTCTTGATGTCTGATTTGTGAGTATTGATTCTTTGGTGAAGTGACTGACCAGTTTGACCAATATACATCGCAGAGGGGGCATTGCTGGCACATAATGGCATATATTACATTGCTGGACATACAGGAATATGAGCCCTTGATCGTATAACTGACATGGTTAGGTCCAGTGATGGTGTCTCCAGAGTAAATATGTGGACAAAGCTGGCAACGGGGTTTGTTGCAAGGGAAAGTTCCAGGGTTCGTTTTAAGAATGGTATGCCGTGTGGTTGTTAGTGAGAATCTTCCTGAGGTTAGGTGGTTGTCTATAGGAGAGTACAGGTCTGTCACCCAGAGCCTCGCGGAGTGTAGCATCATGTTCCAGTATAGGTTGTAGGTTATTGATAATGCGTTGGGGTACGTTTACACTTGCACCCTAGTTCAAACTAGGGTGCAAATGTAGACATACCCTTTGAGGGGACTGAGTTGGGGGGCTGTAGGTGATGACAAGTGGTGTTCTCTTGTTGATTTTCTTGGGCCTATCTAGAAGTAGCTGAATTGGGCACAACATTGGTGTTGACCACTGAAATTAATTTGGCCTGAAAAGTTCAGCTAAGAGCATAGTGCCAGTCTAAAAGCCTGCTGCCTTGTGTTGGCTTTAAGACTTGTTGCCTGTCATAGGCATCTGACTGCAGAAGTGAGCAGTGATACTCAGACCTCAGTGGTCCAGAAATCAAATTAGCTATCAACATTACCCTTAAAGCTCTGTATCAAATCAAACTCTAGTCCCGTGATATTCAGTCTCATGAGCTGCAATTTGCTCTTTTAAGTGTCTCCTGCAGCTCTTCCCAGCACATGATACTAAAACACTATGTGATTGGTTAGTAACCTAGGTTGGTTAATCATTAAATCAGATTAACATGCTTTTACTATGACATTAGTTGTATCAATTGTAGTTGATAAAATAATACTTGTTCAGCCATTTTACTGTGACAATAACATATATAGCTTTTCTAAACACTTAGAAAGAAACAAAAAGTAAGAAGTTTTATCTTGTGATTCTCCATAACAGTTTTCTTATGTCAGTTGTTGTTATGCAAATCAAGAATTGATTTCCTGCAAAATGGTACCAGCCTTTCATTAATTAATGATACAATCAGAGTAAAATACATAATCTGTTGTAGCAAATGCAATGTTTGTCAACATATGCAATTAAACTTAATAAGTTTCAATTATAATTGGTTACGTGTGCAGATTGTTCAATTATTTTTAGTTGGGATGTACTCTGGGAGCTCCATTATGGAGGAAATGTTACTGAAATACATTATAATGAAGAGGAAATTTTAATGAGAAGACAAGGATGCAAAAATATATACACACAAAACTAAAAAAATTGCTTACAAGCAAAAGACATGACTACATATGAAGATAGAATACAAATTGAAAGTGTCTTGTAGTGATACAAAGTCATTCATTTGACTTCACATTTAGCAACCACCATGGACAATATAGACAAAACTTTCCTCTCCAAGGGCAGCCATTGGGAGAGAAAGATTAATGTTCTGCCTTGCTAAGCTCTTTGCATCCCTGTTCGTGGTAAAGAAATTCTACTGGGTCCAAACAAATGCAAAATTTAGCCCTCAAGGTAAGGGGAATGCTCACCTGATGTAGAATTGTTACCCCTTTAATCCACCCTGACTTGATGAGCTTCATTAACAAAAGCAACTTCTTCCTTATAATTACCCCTGCTTCTGTAAGTTCCACTCCAATTTATTTGATGAAATGGGTTTTTCCCATGAAAGCTTTTGTCCTAATAAATCTGTTAGGGTATGTCTACACTACAGCATTATTTCAAATTATCTTATTTCCAAATAGTTATTTCGAAATAACGCATCTAGACACAAAATGCATTTCAAATTAGCACATCCACACTGATAGGACCCTGAATCGCATTTAAGGCCATTCGGAATCGGTTCTGGCAGGGCATCAGGTCAGGAGTTAGCCTCAGGCAGCAGCCCCACAAGGTATCTGAGACCTGTGATTAAAGGCCCCCCGACCCTGGACAGCCGGTTCTAAGGTTTCCCTGCTTGCTTGCCTATCTTGCTGAGGGACAGCAAAGCATTTTTTTCTCTGGGTGCTCTGGTTGCCCTCACTCAGGGCACCACAGCACTCTGCAGCATTGAGCCGGAGCCGCCCCTGGGCACTCTGGTGCTTCTCCTGGACGTGTTGCTGCAAGCCAGGGAGCACGTTCTGCAGGCAGTAACAGTCTCCCTGGTGTGCCCCACTGGGGTCTTGTGCCTCATTCCTCCCTCACGTCCTTCCACTTACCCCTCCCTAACCCCCCTTCCTGCTGTACAATAAAAGACATGTGTTCATTAAAACGAAGCCTCTTTATTGAACAAAACTGGGGTGGGGACTGTCTCCCAGCACCACGGGTGCAGGGGCCTCGGTGTCCCTGGAGGTGTGGGGAGGGTGGGGAGGAAGAAGGTGTGGGAGGAGGAGCGGTAGCTGGGGAGGCAGCAGGGTCTGGAGCAGCAGGAGGCAGCAAGTTCTACCCCAGGGTTGATGACCACCTGGGGGACACTACCGTCCTGCCCCCCCAGGATGCGGTCCATGGCATCAAAATAGGGGCAGGGGTCTGGGTCTGCCTCTGGTTGGGAGCTGCCCCCTTTAGCCCTGGCATATGCCTGCTGCAGCTCCTTGATTTTCATGCGAATATGCTCCTAGGTTTGCATGTGGCCTTTGGTGGCCAGGCTGACAGCCATCCACCTGTAGACAGTTGCGTTCTTCCATTTAGTGCGGAGATCATGGATGTTGGAGGCATCCCCTCAAACCTGAATTAGGTCCCTGATCTCCGCACTGGACCAGGCAGGCGCCCGCCTTTTCCGGCCCCTGGCAGGCTCCTGGGAGCTGGCAGACTGGTCCTGGGGAGCGGTGGAGGGCTGGCTGGCACTGGCTGCCTGGCTCATGCTGGGGCCACTGGGTCAGGTGCAGTGACTGCTGGCTCTGTGCTGGCAGGCTTGGAGCTGGCACAGGCACTGTGGCCAGAGTCTACTACTTTAAGGGGTCCAGGGAGGGGGGGAGGGAGAGGAGTTTTCTTGGTTGTGCCCAGAGTGGCCACCAGGGCACCCTGGGAAGGGCTGGAGGCCCCCTATTTCGAAATAAGCATCTACACAGCGTTTATTTTGAAATAGCAATTTCGAAATTGGTGCTATTCCTTGTGGAATGAGGTTTATCAATTTCGGAATAATCCCTCCGCTATTTCAATTTAATTTCAAAATAGCGGTTTGGCTGTGTAGACGCTGGTAAAATTATTTCGAAATAACAGCTGTTATTTCTAAATAACTTTGCTGTGTAGACATAACCTTAGTCTCCAAGGTGCCACAGGACTCCTTATTGTTTCTGAAAACCAGAAGGTTTGGGGGATTTTATTACCAAAGGTACAGAACCAACAAGCTCCAGGAATGGAGGAATCCAGGTAAGAATGCTGCTACTCTGGCCTAGTCCCAGTTTCTAAGCCCTGGTCTACACTAGGGAGCTATTTTGAAATAACCCCCCTTATTTCGAAATAATACCAAGCTCGTTATTTCAAAATAATGGGCTGGTTATTTGGAAATCTGTACCCCTGCTTTCCTTAGAGAATAACACTTAGAAATAACTATATTGAAATAAGAACCGTTAGTGTGGGCACTATGCTGCTGCTATTTTGAAATAACTACTCTCCAGAGTAATTCAAAGTAATTCCTGGGGCTCTAAATTGAGGTAGCGCAGCCACAATAACGGAGCCTGCTTCGGACTAATTTCAATGCTCCCCTGTAGTGGGGATGCGCTATTTCAATTTTGTTATTTTGGGAGTTATTATTTTGAATTTAGTTATTTTGAAATAATTTCCTAGTGTAGATATAACCCCCAATACAGTAAAGTAGCCAGGGATGCAGTCACAGTGGTGCTTTCAAGTGACAGAGTGTTAAAGACAGTGATTCAAATCCTTTGTTATTTTGGGAGTTATTATTTTGAATTTTAGTTATTTTATTTTGAAATAATTTCCTAGTGTAGATATAACCCCAATACAGTAAAGTAGCCAGGGATGCAGTCACAGTGGTGCTTTAAAGACAGTGATTCAAATCAACTTAAGAACAAATCCTGCAGTCATTACTTAGGCAACATTCCTATAGAAGACTAGTGAGATTCTGCTTGGGAAAGGTCGAAGGATTGCCTCTGTCAGCCTATTGCTGTTGTCATTGGGGTACATGTATTTAAGAATGTGAAGGTGAGTGTCAGTAGGAAAATAACACCTGACTGTACGTGTAAGAGCCTAAAGAGAGTGCAATTTCAACTGCACCAGCAACCTGGAAAGGGAAAAATTCCAGATCTGTCTGGATCTGCAGTAGAGACACCCATAAAAATGAATTAATAGGGAATCAACTTTCAGGCATTGCTTCATCAGAACAAATTCACATTGGGTGATGGTCACTACCAGCTTGTGGGAACATGCCCTTACACATATTAACTTTGTCTTGGGTGCCATATAAGCCCACAGTTAGAGATCTGTGTTATTGCTAAAGCAAACTGCATGATACCGCAGTGATCTCTTAAGTCATCTTCCTGATCTCTTTGGCAATATGGGATTAACCTTATACTATATTTTCTGGCTTTGTGTTTAAATATTGCAATCCTTGAGAGTTCCCCCGACAGGAAGTTTGCCTTTCTATTCTGTCTAAATTTGCCCTCTTTCATTTCCATCCCATAATGCGCTGTTTTACCCCCTTGAGCACAAAATAATTCTTCTCTCTTGCAGGTGTTTACACCTTTCAAAACTCCACTGATTGTCATGTCTCTCCTTAGTCATCTCTTTACCAAGTGGCAGTGTATTACCTACGTACCGCTTATGGTACAGATTTACCTCTTTTAATCTTTCATTATAAATGAATCCTTTCAGCCCCCTGATAATTTGTGCTACTCTTTTCTGAACTCCCTACAATTTTTCAATATCTCCTTTTTAATGAGCTTCCCAGAACTGAACACAATGTTCCAGGAGCAGGAACAGCAGAGTTCAACAGAGATGGGCAATTTCATCCCATGGTGTGGGACATGGCAACTCTGCATATGCTGCCCAAAACTGCATTGGCCTTTTTGTTTCCGTATCACCTGGCAAACACCTGTCTACTTGACTGCTGCTGAGAGCTGAATGAATAATTCACAGCTCATATTCACCTGTTATTCTGGTTGCAAATTGTTGGCAAATAGATCACAAAACGCTCAACTGAATTTCTTCAGCAAATTCTTCCTGATCCATGCATTGGTCAGGAACATGCCCAATTATCACTCTGTTGCTTAGCAACTATAGTGGTCCAGTGAGGGATCAAAAATGATGCTATGACTTATGCAACTTCATAGCTAAGGGAAAACTCTGAATTCTACAATTGGATGCATCATTCAAGATATGCAGTTTGCAAATATCCCAAGCTATGCTTGGCTCTTCACAAGTACTCAGGTTAGTAAAACTTGAGAGGTCTCATATTTGGGGAAAGGGAACATGAAAGGTTTATGAATGTGGTCAAATTGGTTAGCTATCTTCTGCCAATTCAGGTGCCTCTGAGCATTACTGCTTTCCACTTTTTACCACCCATTGAATACCTATGTTCTAAGATTTATTATTAATATTGTAACTCTGTTGACTTAAATGGAGTTTTTCAAGAAGAGAATGTAGCCGTATATTTCTCCAGATGCATCAGAGCTTGAATTTTGCCAACTTGACCCTTACTTTGCACTTGTCCTTCTTTTGGGCTCTTTGTATTGTCTGTCTTTAGTGTTTCCCACTCCACCCAATTTAGAATCAGGTGCATAGTTCATTAAGGGTACGTCTAGACTGCACCTCTCTGTCGACAGAAAGATGTAGATCAGGCACATTGAAATTGCTAATGAAGCAAGGATTTAAATATCCCATGCTTCATTAGCATAAACATGGCCACCAATTTTTTTCAAAATGGAGCTTTTTCAAAAAAAATGTCAGTCTAGACGTGGATCTGTCGAAACTATCCTGTATTCCTCAAAAAATGAGGTTTACAGGTTCTTTCAAAAAAGGGTTTATTTTTCGACAGATCTGCATCTAGACTGCCGTTTTTTTTTTAAAAAGCTCCATTTCGAAAAAAAGCGGCAGCCATGTTTATGCTAATGAAGTGCAGGATATTTAAATCCCTGCTTCATTAGCAATTTCGACGTGCCTAATCTACATCTCTCTGTCAACAGAGAAGTGTAGTCTAGACGTACCCTAGCATGCAGTTCCTTCTTATTCCAGATCCATAGCAATGTTAAATGAGACCTATTCTAACACTGAACTCTGCAGTACCCAGTAGACTCCTCTACCCTTTGAACTTGATACTTTGCAGTTCCCCGTTAACTTTTGTTTATAACCTTTCAGCCTGTTTTCAGGCAACAAGGCAGTGTTTCTCCCCAAGTCAATTTCGATTCATTTTTCAAGGAAGATTTCCTGAGACACAGTATTAAATGCTTTACGCAAATGCAAATATATTACACCTGCTGTGTTCTCTTCTCCCACTAATTTTCTGTTTCTAGCAAAAAAAAGCAATCACATTTGTCTGGCAAGATGTATCCTTTATAGCCCCATGCTGTTTATTGCTCATGACTAGCCTTGCAGTGCTCCAGAGGCTGGGCTGTCAGACGTGCTGAGTGCTCACAGCTCTAGTTGAATTCAGTGGGAAATGTGAATCTTGCACATCCCTAGAAACTGAGGGGGGTCATAGCTGGGTTAGTCACACATGGGATGATGAGCAGGAAAGATGACCCAGAGTGCTTCTTTGCTACCAAGTCCATGTGTAGCAGTGCTACTTGGCCCAAAGGTGTTGTGGTCAGTGTCCTTTCTCCCTCCTTGTGCCTGTGAGTCCTGGAAAAGCATCAGCCACATGACCATGACAGCTGGCTCCTTGTGTTTTGGCAGCACTGTCTGAAAGGACCCTCTGAAGGCAGGTACGTGGGGGAATTCCTGCAGCACCATTCTGCAGCAGGTGTAAGGAGCAGCATGCGTCCCCTGAGCCATTTTGCATCACCCCACCTGAACACTCTTCCCAATCCCTTTCCAGTCCTCCTCACAGGAACAAAACTATGATGTGACCCTTAATAATCCCTCACAGTCCCACTTTATACTTCTCTTTTTCCTGGGGTAAAACTTAGATTATTGGGTGCATGATTGTCAGGATCAGGTGTCTTTCCTTTTTTGAATATTGACACTACACTGGCTGTTCTTCAGTCACCTAATAAATCCTCAGTTGTCCATGCCTGATCAGAACTCATTGTAGGCCCGTGCAATGAGTTCACTGGTTTCCTTAACATCCCAAGATGATCTGGGCCCACTCATTTACATGCACTCATTTTCATCAACTAGTTCCTCACACGCTGCCTAGTCACTTTTATTGGCGTTTTCCTCATTTCTTAAAGGTTCAAACTTCCTTTCGTTATCTGTTTTATTAAAGACAGATTCTGGGTCACCATTCATTTCATGCCCATCCTCTTAACTAATTAATGGACTATTTTCTCTCTAATACTTTTACTTCCTTTTCCCTGATATACTCATAAGTACCTTTCTTATTCCCTTTAGCTCCTTTGGCAGCATTAACTAATATTTTTGCTACCCTTATCCATTCCCTGCTGAGCCTTAAAGGATTTGGGATTCTTTGATTTCTTTCCCTCCCCATTGTCTGGGTCCAATTCAGGTTTTTTTCCCTTAAACGTCAGATCTTTAAGAAGTCCCTTATGCAGTCCCTGTAATTGCTGCATATAACAAACTTATTCATGCATACTTATTAGCCATGCAAATTTATTCATACATGACTTCAGTTGAAATCTGCAGGGTGCAAATCTGGAACGGGCCCATTGGGACTTGCATAGGCATAGCTAAGAACAGAATAGGGTGCAATCTGATCACGTGCACAGTGGGTGCCGCTGAATAGAGAGGTCCAGCACACGTTAATAAAACAAATTTAGGAGGCACAAAACCAGAGGAATATTCCTCCTATGGAATATTACCCTCAGGAAGTAAAAGAGCACACTAAGCATATGCCTAGCACCCATGCGCAGGAGTAGCACAAGCAGCGGCTATCTTTCCATCATTACTTAGTTGTTTAAGTAGATAATTAGTTAATATTTGTACAGTGCTTTGAAGATATCAAGTGCTATGCAAGTGCACATACTGTCTGCATTAAGGGGGCTGGTCAGCCTCCAAGGGACACTTATATACCTCTCAGCGTTAATAAGTTATGAGACACCGCTACACTAAAATAAACTCACTGGCGAATAGCCACTCATTCCCCCAAACCATGCAGTGATTCCCTGGGGTTTGCCTTCTTTGAGGGAAGTTGAGCAGTTCTATTCCTGCCTTCCCCACCCCAAAGTCCAGTAAGATACCTCCATCCTGAAGATGAGAAAATAGCTGCAATTTAGATGACTCCCACCTTTTGTATGGGCCACTCCCTTAAAAAGCGACAGCTGCTGGCCCCGTCTTCCAAGACCCCTTGGAGTGCTAAAGGGTCAGGATCCCTTCCACCAGGCCAGTTAAGATGTTTAACTCTTTCACTGGCAAATCATCCAAGAGCTGTTTTGAAAGCAAAAACTACAGTATTTCCTAAAAAAATCAAATTAAAAATAAGCCATGGTTGAGTGGGGATCTGAGTGAAACTGTTCTTCCCAAGACAACAATTAAAGTTTGACACTTATTATATTAATCAATTCATGTAGTATACTTGGAAACTGAAGTAACTTCAGCATTATTTCCATGAACTTATTTAAAGCTCCCAGCCAGTTCATTTCTCCAGCAGTCTCATATAGGCAGCAGGTATTACAGTTCCCCTGCAGAGTCTATTTTCTATATTAATTATCTCACAGCACTTTAAGAAGTTTAATTTTGTGCTAAAAGGTTGATGAAGATGAGATGATTAAAATGATAAAAGACAATTTTCTCCAACTTAGACAAGCTGCTGCAGTCAACTTCAAAAAGAACAGAAAAGTGTGTGTTTCTCTTTCTGTAGCTGTCTTGGAAAATGATATTGTAATTGAAATTATAAAATAATTCACAAGTTGCTTTTCTGGCAGGTACCATCTTTCTGCCTATATTGGAGGTGGAGATTTCCCAACTTCATTGCAAATAGAACGGAATGTTTATTGTTTTGAGCTAAGAAATTAATTTCAGTTAATGAAAAAACAATGGTTGCGAATGAAAACTCAGGCAAACATGCCCTGTCTGCTGCAGAAATGAAGCAATATACAGCACTGGAGTATGTTCACTAGAGTTTTTATTATTATGATTGTTTTTAACACTGTGTCTCTTTTCATGCTGTTACGACAACACTGGGGTGAGTGGTTTCTTTGTATACAAGACAGCTGCTCAACCACAGGTTATCTTTTAGCTAAGGCGTTGCCCAGGGTTTCATTTCCCATCTCTGCCATAGCCCTATGGGAAGCCACCTAATCTCACTGTTCCATATCTGTAAAATGGGGCTGAGACAGACAGTAGGAGGAGAGGGGGCAATAAAAGCACCATAAGTGCTTTATATACATTGCACATGTGCACCGCCACCATGAAATTAGTTCTATTAGGACACAGCAAATAGGTACCTGTTTTCATTCCTTTGCCTCCATATAAAACACAACTACAGCTAGGCAAAAATATTACACTGCTTTTGCAAAACAGTCCTTATTTGGTTTCAAGTGATCACACCCCTGCTGTAGAGTTTTGCTTTTTTTGGGGGGGGGGAGGAAGAGGGGTAAAATTTGGCCAAATGGGCTTTATTTAATTTAAACAATGGCATTGATCCATCCTCTTTGCTTCCCTTTGAGGTCGATGGATGCAGAAACAGGGCCGAATGGCAGGTTGTTCCTGAAGCATTCGCAAAACAGCTTTGCAGAGCGTCTCTATTACTTCCTTGCTTGGGGACGGGATGCCTCTGCATATGCACCCCAATCGCACTGGGTATTTTTTGCTATTATATCACAGTGCAAACACCTTTCTAATTTGCTGCCCACGCTCACTCTTGCTGAATTATCACAGTCACTGACCATGTACAAGTCAGGAGCTGGGGTGTAAGGCAGTGTGAAATTAGCACTCAACACTGGTATCCAAGTGGATGCTTCTGATCAGATTCAGGGATAGGGGCACAAGTGCTGAGCAGTTCACCTTTGATACGCTGATGACTTGCATCTTTTATCTATGAACACGAGGACCTATTGCATATGTTTTATATTGCATGCTGCTGTTAAAGCTTCCCCTCCCGGTCATTCACTTGGGGAATTTGGGCAGCATTTGCCAGCCAATAAGTATAAAAGTCACTTAGCATTATCAACGTATAATTCTTGTTTCACATGCTATGGTGAAATTAGGAGACAAAGAATGCTATTCAAGGGATAGACTACCTTGGGCAGAGATGCGTAGGAGGGAAAGCTGGAGGAGATGTGTTCTATTTTTATGCTTTTATTGGATGAATCCATTGATTTTATGTGGCTCCCAGATGGTTCCCATATTTTTGGATTTTTTCTCTACTATCTGACTCTGAGCTTTTGTATGAGGCAGTTTCCACTAGAGTCACGAGCTGTGTTCTGATTGTTGCTATTTCTCTGTCTTTCCGCTGTTTTAGAGTTTATTTTGGCTGTAAGGGATGCTAATGCTTTGCCATTTTATACTCTCATTATCTCACATCTATTTCAGTTTGCTATGGCTCCATGCACCCACAATGAGATTGTCATTGCTCTTCTGCATTGTATTAGCATGCCTGTGATTTAATATATTATTTCTTAGAAAGAATATATTGTAGGACATGCCTGGGTCTAATCACCCCAAATATTAATCACATATTAGTCTCAAGTGCTGAAGGTCAGATGACAATGATTCAGTGGGAGACACATTCTTCGCATTGGGTCAGTTTTATAGGAATCGCGTTGGTGTATTAGTTCAGCACCCCATTCAATGCAGTATCATGACAGAGCTATACAGGAAAGTTAGACTTCCATAATGACTCCTACATTCACCAACATACGCATGATGGAGTTTCTTCCCAAGTCTAAGTACTCACTGTTTGGCTTAGATTCTGGTACAGGAGGCATATATGCTGCATATCAACATACATCCTATCTAAAATAACCTTGGTTGATATAGTCATATTCATATCTAAGTCTTTTTTTAGTCCTTTTAAACCGAAACCATATATTGTGGCAGTGAGTTACACAGTCAATTTATGAATTGTGTATGCTGTTCTCTATAGATTCTTATACAGTGCTTTCCAGCAGTGTATTGAGCAGCACAATAATACATCTGTTGCACTTTGTTCCTTCATCCTCTCTCCAAGGGGAAAAGCAAATGCAGTGATGTGTCTTGGTTTAGGAAGGGTTTCTTGCTGTTTTTAGAATATCTATGTTGCCACATATTTCTTTTAGAGAAGGCAAGATCACACAAAGGCATCTTATACTTGGAGCAGACGGTTGTGAGGACCTTGGTTCCTGGTGGAGATCATTCCCCGGTTTCAGATTGGCCCACAAGAATGTTCTTTCTCCCTCACAGAAAAACTTTAGACTTATGGTTTCAGTTTAAAAGGACTAAAAAAAGACTTAGATATGAATATGACTATATCAACCAAGGTTATTTTAGGTAGGATGTATGTTGAAATGCAGCATATATGCCTCCTGTACCAGAATCTAAGCCAAATTGTGAGTACTTAGACGTCTTAAACTGCAGCAAGGGAAGTTTAGGTTGGACATTAGGAAAAAGTTCCTAACTGTCAGGGTGGTTAAATACTGGAATAAATTGCCCAGGGAGGTTGTGGAATCTCCTTCTCTGGAGATATTTAAGAGTAGGTTAGATAAATGTCTATCAGGGATGGTCTAGACAGTATTTGGTCCTGCCATGAGGGCAAGGGACTGGACTTGTTGACCTCTCGAGGTCCCTTCCAGTCCTAGTATTCTATGATTTATTGCAGTGGGTTCCATGATGCCAGAGGAGCATTGTTGTCACCCTGTCTTGATCTCAGAGCTTTCCTGGCAAGTCATACAGTATCTTGAAGATAAGGACTAATATATGGAACTTGATTTGAAATTCTATGAGAAGGCCATGTAAACAGAAGAGGACCAGTCTGATGTGCAATCAGAAGTCTGGGGTGCTGAGATGCACAGTCTCCTAAGTGCTGAAAGGTTCAAGCCTAGGTATATTGTATGGCTGTAGCACAGCCAGCAGGTAAGTAACTGAGACCAGGTCATCATCCATCAGGATGGCACAAAGTCTTCTAGCCAACCAGAGATGACAGAAGGCACGACTCATGGATGCTGCTATGGGAGGACTTAGTGCCAGAGAGGAATTCGAGGACTGGACTAGCAAATTATGGGTGTGAATCTTTAGAACACAAGAATGGCCATCCAGGGTCAGACCAATGGTCCATTTAGAGTGAATAATGGGATGGTAGCAAACATCATGCTAGTTCCACTTTTGAGGGAGGGTGTTTTTTAGGAAAGGGTTTTGTGTGAGGGGAGATGGAGCAAATCACTGAGAGGTAGGCGAGGGGGCTGAGAGTAACCAGGGCCTAGGATGGAGTAGGGTGGAGTGTGGGCAGGGGCTTGGGAAGCAGGGCCTGAGAATGGAGCAGGGGATGGGGCCAGCCTTCCCAAATGCAGGGGCCACATGCCACCCATGCTCAGCAGTTATTATGTGCCACCAGGCTGCACCAGAGGAGGAGGGATGAAGAGGGAGGCTGTAACTGCACTGAAGATTGGCAAGGAGGAAGCAAGGCATAGAGAGTCCGTACTGCTATAAGGAAACCCTCTCCTAGGGAAGAAGGCACCGCCTCCGAAGCATGAGGCACACAGGTGAGTGGGATGGTGAATAGAATCCTTTCCACCCAAGCTGGAGCCAGGATGCTGAGTGGGCAAGGAACTCCCCTTGCAGCTGCTACTCCAGCGTAAGGGATGGAACGAACAGTGACTGCAGCCTTTCTGTGCCACTGGTCCAGAGTGTCACAGCCACTATATCTGCCTAAGGGTGGACCCATTTCCCCTCCTCTGAGCTGCCCCTGGCCCTCCCAGGCCTCTGCTTACATCCTTCCACACCAGCCCATACAGGGTTCCACCCATCTCCAGCATGGGGCTTTAATGGTGCAGAGGGTCTTGGACTTGTGGTGTAGCCCATCGATGCATTTCCCCCACGGTGAATGTTGTGGGGGAGAGCCCTTGTCTAAGAGGGTTCCACTGTGTCGTCATAAACAAATCCTCAGATGATTGCTAGCAACGGTTTTGGAACAAAGTACATGAGTGATCAAAATATCCTGCCTAACAGGTAATTATCACACCCCTTGATTTCCCATCATTAGTTATCATGCAAGTCAATGAAAAATTAAATCTGCATTTCTGCTGTAAGCCCTGCCATGACTCCCACTGCTCATAATCCTCAATCTTTATCCAAAATCCACTCAGGCGTTTCCTACTCAGGGATGGAACGCTTAGTGCCAGCACAAAATGTAGCTGCTGCAAGAAACAACGGCCCTAGCCCTCAAGGCCCAGGAAGTAAAGGGCCTACTTCTGCCTAGCGGCAAAATTCCTATTGACACCAGAATACCTCCCTCCCCTTCCCGTGTGCTAAAATAATCACTGCTTAATCACTCCTCCCTGCCTGGCCATTGTCCGTGTGGTAGGGAATGGACCTCATCACAGAGTGCTATAGACGAGTCAGACAAGGCGTTCTTTGGGGAATAATGGGAAGCGTGTGTGTGGGGGCGACAGGGGTTAGAGAATAAAGACACAGTCAGAACTGGTTGTGTTCCACATCACCTTTGGAAAAGGAAGGTCAAAATGTTTTTGACAAGTGGTGCTTTGTCTGTCTGTCTGTCTGCGATACTCAGCCTTCTGCCCTGATGCTCACGGCAGCAGGATGACTCACTGTGCTCAGCAAGAATAGCAGTCTCCACCTGATGAGATGGCAGGGCTTGCAGCAGGGACAGCCACGGGGTGATGCAGATAGGTTAGCACTGAGGTTTAGTCTCTAACTGCCCTTTCTACTTCCCATTAGGAAAGCTGCCCTTAGGTTCTACCTGTGGATTTGCTTGTCCAGAGGCTACATAGCTTGCTGCCACCAGTGAACATCACAAGCAGGAGACTGGTGTGGGAGGGCTAAGTGGGAAATGATCACAGCTTGGAAAGATGGGGCATTGGGCTACACCAATGTTACTTGCGTAGGACTTATGGAGACCTCAGGTCAGGCTCCATCCCTGCAGAAGTTTGCTGTTAAGGAGGAGCCAGACTGTGTGTTCTGCTAAGAAGTATTTGCTGGATCTTGCTCAGGATGGTTAAATGTATGTAGCTCTCTGGGCAGACTGAGTGAGGTACCTCTGTTGTGCTCTTAGCTTTCACAGTGAAATACTTCTCGGGCAGTAGAAACAGGCATGTCTCACTTTTTGCATTTGCTACACGACCTAGGGTAACTCACATCCCTGCTGCTTCCCCAGAGACAGTTACTGACAGTCAATGAGTCACCCAATGTTATGCAACCTCAGCTGGATCGCCCTTCTTTGTGGTTTAGCCTTTTTCTGGGTGGCATTGTCATTCATAGCTCAGGTTTTCTTAGCTACACTGTGATATTCTAGCTGGCCTTCAAGGATTTGCTAGAGGGCCTGAGCTACAGCACAAGCTCTTGCCCTTTAGAAGTTTCCAGGCTCACTCAACCTCCTTCTACTGTCCAGATCCCCCCCCCCCCAAGGGTATAGATTTGGCGGCCAGACTGTTCAACCAGCAGGATCACTAGAGAAGAGGCCTATCCTGCCAAAGAGACAGCACCTGCCTTGTTTTGGACCATGCCTTCCAAACCCATTGTCACCTGGCACCCGTGACAAGAGCCCAACCAGTCCATGAGCAGGCATCATGACTTGTGGTAGGACCTGAGGGAGGGATCCTATTGTGTTCGGCACTGGACAGAGAGTAGAAACTTGTCTCTGCTCCACAGACTTCACCATCTAAACAGACAAGAAAGCAGCAAGGTGGGGGAAGGGGCACCAGGCCCAGAGTGACCAGTGTATGGCAGCCAACCTCATGTTACCTCCATGATGGGTTTTTTTTATAGGGGTGGGTTTGCATAGGAGGGGAGGAGCTAAATGGAATGAAAAGGGAAGTGAAGGCAGGATGAAGGGACTAGGACAGAAAAGACGGGCAGGAGAGGGAAGTGTGGAGCGGAGCTGAGGTGAAGTGAGTGGGAGGGGGAGGGAGATACACTGTGCAGCAAGGCACGCAGCAGCTATCAGGAAATCACGTATGTGCCTTAAATACATTTGTCAAGGGTGCATCCCCAGATGGGGACAATTAAACAGCCATTCTTCCCGAGAATGGGCGCCTGATCAGCCTCCCTCCCTTCTCAGAGCTGCGTTCACATTTCAGAACACTCTCTCTATGGCCACTTAATGAGCAAGGGGCCACGTGATTCAGCTAAAACAGTGGAACTAATTACTATGTACAGACTTCCCCACCTCCCTTTGTCTCTCTCATGGACACATATATAATCATAATCCCAGGGCTGCATATATTATATACAGATGCTATGATCGCTCACTAACCACATGTTGCAGGGAACAGAAGTTGGGACGTATTGACATCTACTAAAGAAAAATATCCATCAATGCTTTGTAGCATCAAGGCTTATAGTCTCTTTGGCAGTAGCCACTGACAGGTAACATACACACAAACAGAAGAGGTTAGTTCATAAACAGTGGAACACATGCCCAAGCTAGTCAGTATTTTACAGCATCTGTTCCCATGGTCTGAGTCAAAACTAACTTTCCCAGAAATACCATGGGAACAACCAGAAGTTGGGTAGTGGGTACCTTGGGGTTTCACCTTGTAAAGGGGGAGGAAGGAAGATGTTGACTAGTTATTGAAAAGTAAGCTAAAAATTCATCAGAAAGTAGGTTAAACAAAAAGCCTGTAATATTGCCCTCAGTGAATACAAGGCTAAAACTGCCATTGATTTCAGTGCTAGCAGGATTAGACTCATAGATTTGCCAAAAGTCTATAGGGCCATTGAGAGAATAGAAGCAATTAACATAATTTCAGGTACACATTCTAGCTATGCAACATCAGTTAGATTAGAACATAGTGGTAAATCAAGTTGGTCATGCCTGTGTAAACTGTAGTCCATACTTTGTGGAAGCAATCAATAACTAATTATGTATTATCATCATTTATTAATGCCCGAGGCATTAAACTTCTCCTCCAAGCATTGATGCTTTGTATGCAGCTGCTCCCCTTTTCTCTAACATAACATAGTATTTTGGTTGAGCTAGTAGGTTTTAAAATCATATCACAATGACAGAACTAGTCAGTCGACCATGGAGCAGAGCATGGATCCTGAATCCTGGCTGTGCTTACCAGCTCAGTGAAGTTGGTCTCAGTGACTACGTAGAGAGTGATATTGTAGAGTGTGGCACTGTAGAGTCAGTAGGAGGCACTTTTTCCATTATGTTCATCTAGACTAGGGTCAAGGCTGATTCCCCACTCTGGCACAATGAATGCAGAAGTGGGGGCCCGCAAAAGTACCCCAAAACCTTATCTTTCCAGGCTTTGGTATAAAGCTTCCCCCCAAAATCTTAAAAACCTTAAAAACCTAGATTTTGGGGATAAAAATCCACTGCCACCACCCAAGTAATGGTAAGAAAACCAGGGAAGAGATCACTTGGGAAATCTCAGCCCTAAAGTAAAACCAGGACACAAAAATTAACCAATACCAGGTTAAGAAAAAAGAAAGAAATTTTATTATCACCACAATACTCCTGTTACAAGCATAATGATTAGATGGAAAAGTCACCAATTAATATACTCATGGGGGACTCCCATGGGCCAAAAACTTAGTTACAAAGGAGAGGAAAACCCATTTTTAAATGCACAGACATCAGATTCCCATTCCCAAACCATAAAACAATAAAACCTAACATATTTATCTAAACTTTGTCCTACTTACAGACGGTGAAGAGTCTTTTCTTCGAGAGAGACATGTTGTATGTCTCCCTGAGTATCTGGAAAATCTACTGCTCGGGGACAAAGGAGGGAAAAACCATAAATTCCTTTGTCCCAGTTTGAAATCCCTATCTGCATTTCTATTGGCTGACTGCTACCTGGCTAGGTATAGTTTACCTCCTTAGTCCCCAGGCTGCTGCCCATACCTCATGGTCATGACAACTAAGAAAACAGGTCCCATGATAGAGTCAATTCTCACCAGCTAGGCCTATTAACTCCTTTACAATCACTTTATTTCAGGTTACCACCTCTCTCAAGTTATCATGAGATTGCTAAAAATTTAAAATAAACCTTTTCCATTCTCTTTGTGTGCATTCTGATCTGCCTGTGTCGGGCTGGAGAATCCTGTATTAATGGAGGTGCTGTCTTTCCATACTAATCAAGAAAGCTAGGCAATATTAAATAATATGTTGTAATATAGGTACATGGAAACAGATACATCTAGAGACAAAGAATGCTGACCACCCATACAGCAGAGGGATTCTCTTTTGGAAAGCTGTGATTAAAAAAATGTGGGGGGGGGGAGGGGGCTGTGATGGATAGTTAGTCCATCCTCCCTGGGAGGGACAGGACCACTCACACAGGATAAGGGACGTCCTGAAAGTAGGGAGTAGGTTGGGTGCTGGCATGACTTGGGGGGATAGAGCATTTGCCTGGACAGTGGCGGGTGTCAGGTTTGAGCCCTGACCTCCCCTGTGCCCACCATGGGAGCCACGGACCGCCAAGGCAGGATCATGGGCTTTCAGCGTGCCCCTGTAGCCAAAAGGGCTAGTGCAATCCTTGAATGAATAAACAGCAGAATGTGGAGTAGGAGTAAAGAGATTATTTGACTGCTATATCCAGTGCTGTAGTGACCACTGCTGGAATACGGTGGCCAGTTCTGGTGTCATAGTTCAAAGAGAATACTGATGAATTGTACAGGGTTCAGAGAAGAGCCATGAGAATGATTAAAGGGTTATAAAATGTGCCTTACAGTGATAGGAGCTCAATCTATTTCGTTTAATGAGAAAAAAGTTAAAGGGTGACTTGGTTACAGTCTATAAGTGTCTACATTGGGAACAAGTATCTGATAAAGGGCTCTGCAGTCTAGCAGAGAAAAGCATAACACAATCCAATGGCTACAAATTCAGACGAAATAAGATACACATTGCCAACTTATTAAGGGTTGGGGTGGATTCTCCTTTATTGCCACAGGAAAGAAGAGCCAGGCATTAGCATTAGGAGGGCAGGTATCGGGGTGAACTCACTGCATGGGGATTAGGGCTACAACACTCTTTTCATCAGGGGAAGTGAAGACAGGAACAAGAATGGGTTAGAGTGTTCACTGGGAAGGAGGAGAATTCCACCGAACACGTGGGAACCTCAACCATCCTCTGGGCTTTGCCTGTAACTTGTAGGGCCTATGATTGGGCTTTTCCTCTCCTCCTGTAGCTTGAACAGCTCCTGGGGTTGGTGGGATGAGTGCATACAAGGTATGGCGAGATGGGTTCAGAACGGGGTGGGTCTGAGGCTATGTCTAGACTACAAGCCTCTTTCGAAAGAGGCTTTTTCGAAAGAATCTTTTGAAAAAGCTTCTTTCGAAAGAGATCGTCTAGACAGCAACCAGTATTATCGAAAAAGAGAGCCGCTTTTTTGAAAGAGAGCACCCAGGCAGTCTGGATACTCTCTTTCAAAAAAGCACTGTTTGCGTTCAATAATGTCTTTTTTCGAAAGAGCACTTTCAAAAAAAGGCGTTATTCCTTGTAAAATGAGGTTTTCCGCAGTCGAAAAAACTGCCGCGTTTTTTCGATTTAATTTCGAAAGAATGTGGCAGTAGTCTAGATGCAGGTGAAGTTTTTTGGAAAAAAGGTCACTTTTTTTGAAAAAACCTTGTAGTCTAGACACACCCTGAGTGCATATAGAAGCAGATGGCTGTACAGAATGGGCAGCTGTACGTTGCTTTCTGAATGTGTATGTGTGCGCACACACATGCAGAATGAGTGGTTGGGTGAATGAGCAAGGAATGGGCAAAGGAGACGGAGTAAAAGCTATCTATGTGTTATGGAGGTGGGGTGGGAAGGTGGATGGGATGAAAGTGGGTGTGGAATGAGTGCTAGGTGCAATGTTTGGAATGAATGGAATAGAACAAATAGGCAGGTCTGAGATCTGATGCAAATGACAACCCACAGGCTTTTTCGTATGCAAACTCTTAGGCATGAACAGCTTTACATGAGTTGCCCCATCAGATCAGAGCCCTGGCCCTGGCTTATACACTTGATACTGTGGTAACACCTAGACGCTCCAATGGAGATCAAAGTCCCATAGTTAGGGAGTGTACCAATACATATTAAGATACAATCCTTTCCCCTAAAGAGCATCCAGATTAACTAAACAAGGCAGACAACAGGCAAACAGAGAGGTAAAGTAACTGGTCCAAGGTCACACAGTAGGAAAGTGGCAGAGCTCAAAGTAGCATCTTGATATCTCCTGACTCCTAATGTTGTGCCCTAACCAATCAAACATGCTGATATGTCTGTTCTTCACTGTTTCCTATCAGTTGTGCGTCAGACTGGATGTTTCATCCTTTTTCTGCCCTAAACCTCGCTTACCAGTCAAAATGCCTCTCAAGTAACTAACCCTGTAATACAGCTTTTATGCCATTTTGGCATCACCGAAACTTCCTTTTTATTGTGTGCGTGCAATCTTAGTCATCAGTTCACTAGCAAACTAATTTATTACTGACGAAGTGGGTCTTTGCCCACGAAAGCATAGTTCACTAGCAAACTAATTTGCATCTGACGAAGTGGGTCTTTGCCCACGAAAGCTTATGCTCCTACACTTCAGTTAGTCTATAAGGTGCCACAGGACTCCTCGCCGCTTTTGCAGATTCAGACTAACACGGCTACCCCTCTGATAATTTATAACTACTCTTCATATGTCCAGAAAGGGCACCAGACCCAGGTCTTGGATGTTTGTGCTCACAAAGGTGGCTGTATATTCAGAGGCGTCAGCCTGAGTCATCACTTCGCAGGTCACCAGCTCCAGAATCAGCACAAGCCATCTCTGGCTTCAGCAGCTAGCCCTGAATGGCAACAACTTTGTTTAGCACTTTAGGCTGTTCTGTGTTGTCTCCACAAAGGAAACTCTCACTCACACAATGACCCGTGGGGCCAGGCATTTTGTGACCAGGTTCCACTGCAGAATTAGGAACAGCTTGGAAAGCAAAGACAAGACAGACAGGAAGATGAAGGTGTAATTATTGTGTCTGCCAACTGGCAGCCAGAGACTCGCAACAACAGACTTCACTGATGAATGGGGCAGGTCTCTGAGTGGGCCCAGGGCAGCATTCTCAAAGGCTGAGGCTGAAAAATCGCTGCTGCATCTTCCCTTGGCTTAAAATGTCTGTTACCAGCAGACCTGAAGCTTGGGCTTTTTATTTCCTCACTCAAAGTTCAACATGATCAGAAAGTTCAGTTTTAGATGCTGGCAGAGACCACGAGCCTTTGGAAGAGCCACAGGCTGCTGTTGCATTTTCACATCTGAATCTGCAAGGTCCATTATCAGAGGTCACTTGTCCCTGCTCCTAGCATGGGGGCATATAGAGCATTCCTCCCTCCTTGCAAGGGACTGCTCTCTTCCAACACTCTGTGGGATTCAAAGCACCCCCAAAAAGGGAAGAGATGGGTGGGACTCTGGACACACTCTCCTTCCACTCTGGTCCATCGAGCCAGGAGATCAGGAGCAGGTTGCATCTTCCCTAGTGCATGCTTTCCTGAGCTCCGGGAGGGACTTTCTGCCTGACGCACAGTCCCCTGCTGGAGTTCCCACAGGGGCGACATGGCTTTGCACTGCTCCTGCCCACCATGAGGAAGGCCATTGTCTCATTGCCATGATCTGGCCCTAAACTGGGAGACATGGAGGATAAACAACAAAACTAAACTCAACATGGTATAAATTGCAAGGACACATTTTATCTTGGAGGATCCTAAAGAGACTTAGACCTGAGGTAACCAGCCCCACTGTAACACAGCCATGGCTGGGGGTGGGAGAGAAACAGAAGCCAGCTCCCTGCACTGCTGTATGGAGAGGGAAACTTTGGGAAGAACACCAGAACCCTCCCCTGCCCGTTTTTACAGGCAGCACCAGCACATCTTTCATTTATTGGAGGTCAGTGTTTCAGATTGTGTCAGAAAGACTGCCACACAATACAGCACATTGATCTATCTGGGAAAAATGAAAGGCTAAATCGACATGGCTAGGATTTGATTCAGTGACTCGGGGGAGCGTAGGAGTTTCAATCCTGCCTCTGAGCCCACTAAGCCACCCCTCTGGCTTAAGGCTCTGGGGTATTATGTCTCAATGATATCTCCTAGCAACTCGTTGCACTCTGCTCTGAGGAGTGGAGATGGCTTGGAAATCTACAAACACATCTTGACTTGGTTCAAAGCTGATTTGACAACAGAAAGCAGCATGTGGAACTGAACAGGATTAACAGAGTAATTAAAACATTCCCACCGGCCAGCACATCAGTAATAATAATAAGACCGTGTGTGTAAAGGGGGATGTGAATGAGAGAAATTACAACCAAGTGAGGTTGTCACTCACCCTATATGCCCTATTGCAGGGACATAAGGAGCATCCTTATGCTGGGCTACCCAGGTTGCGGGCAGCAGAGTGGAGCACAGGGAGATCAGCCTCTACAGGCCCACTGCTCTCTCTCCCATGGTGGGGAATGGCCAAGCAGGCTGCAGAGTGGCCTGGCATGGGCTCCCCTTCTCTATCCAGTGCCCATTCTAGCTAAGCCAACATGGAAGGGGAAGTGATCCAGCCCCGTGCTGGAGCAAGTGGGGAGCCAGGTGCCGTACTGTGACTCTCTCAGTGACCCCCTTAAAAAGAGTCTTGTCCAAGTAGAAAGAGACTCATCGGGGGGCTCCTGAGGCTCGTCAGTGGATGGGGGCTGGGATTGAAGAGAAGAAATCAGGTGGCCCTTCAGCCAGGGGTGGATACTTCCAGGCAGTTATATGTGCTTTTAGGCTATGTCTACATTGCACAGTTATTTCAGAATAAACAATTCTGCAAGAGTTATTTCAAAATAGCTTATTTCAAAATAGCACATCTACACTGCAGGGAAGCCTCAAAATTAGTCCGAGGCAGGCTTCCCTAATGTAGAAGTGTTATCTTGATTGAGAGCCCCAGGAGGAATAACTTAGAATGGCGCTGGAGCAGTGGAGCGTCTACACACACCTTATTTCAAAATAGCTATTTCGGAATAGGTGTTATTCCTCATAGAATGAGGTTTATAGAAGTCGGAATAAACCATCCGTTATTTCAAAATTATTTCAAAATAATGGAATTGACGTGTAGATGCTCACATAGTTATTTTGGAATAACGGTCGTTATTCCGAAATACCTTTGCTGTGTAGACACACCCTTAGTGCTCTTGGTGAAGCAGTGCAGTTTTCAACCTTTTGAAGAACCCCTAGAATGTGGGTTTATCTGGGTAGTGGGGGATTTATAGTGGGGGGGAAATGGACAATTGCAGTAAAATATGTTCTCTGTGGGCCTGGCTCTACTCTGATGTCCATGTGAAGTAACTCTACTGGTGCTCATCAACCCATCATGGATGAGAATCAGGCCCAATATACCATACCATCTCATAGAGCTGGAAGGGACCTTGAAAGGTCATCAAGTCCAGTCCCCTACTCTCACAGCAGGACCAAGTACCATCCCTGATAGATTTGCCTGAGATCCCTAAATGGCCCCCTCAGGGATTGAACTCACAACACTGGGTTTAGCAAGCCAATGTGCAAACCACTGAGCTATCCCCCCCCAATGTAGCTTCATAGCCTGCAGTCAATTCATGCACATCAAATTCTGAGGCCAGACGGGACAAGTGTGATGGGTGACCTTCTTCATAACAAGGGCCATATGGAGTTCCAGCCAGCGAGTCCATCGCAGGGCCCATAAATTGCATACAAGCAGGAGCCTCTCAACCGAGTTTGAAAGCTGGGACCCAACTGAGCCATTGGAAAGGAACGATCCCTTGGGAAAACATTGAAAGAAACAAAGCAGAGAATTTTGGGCACCATTTTAAATAAGCGCAGTAGATAACATTGCAGAAGAACAGCAGTTGGTGGCCAGCAGGTGGGTAGGGCAGTGGGTGGCAGTCATGAGTGGCTATTGCTACACTCACTACTTGCTAATTCGTGTTGTAATTCTGTGGGAACTAATGTTAAACCATGCCCAGTCTTCCCTTTGAAATGTTTTAATGCTGCTTTTCTGGGCAGAACAAGAGAATAGAGAGAAAACGTGTCTGTACCTTCCAAGTACTGAGCGCATCAGAAAATATAGTTTGGATATTACTGTTCTTATAGGTCAGATGGCGACCTGGGTCTTATGGGTCAATCTAGTCCTATATCATGAGTAACTTTGTTGAAATTAGTGGGGCAAGTGAGATCAAAATCAGGGTGGTAGCATTTGGAGGTAGAGCTACTTATAGCATAGCATTTGTGTTCGTGAACCAGATTGCTTAATGAAACACAGGAATGCAGAAAACATGCTGACTGGGCATTGAATGGTAATATCAGCTATTGCTTGCTCAGCCCAACGTAACAATAAAATACAATATTTTCTATCCGCTAATGTAGCTCCCGGCCTCTGGAGAGTCTGAGGACCTCACAAACATTAATGAATTTCTCCACACCAAACCCCTTTGGCACAGGGAAGTATCTTTAATCCAATGGCATGCATGGAGAACCAAATCAGTGAGAGATAGAAAGCAGACTTGACCAAGGTCACTTGGGAAGTCCGTGACAAAACTGAATTAAGACTCTGAGTTCCAGTCCAATGTGCTGGCCATGCCCTTTTATACATTAATTTTGTGTAGAACCATTCCTGTAACAGCAGATTCCCCAAAACTCTTTAAAATATTAAATACAATTAGGCACGTAAAATACTTAAAATTTAATATTTTCAGAGCATAATCCTTCCCACACCCTGGGAGGTAAATAATATCCCATCAAGATACGGAAACCAAGGCAGGGATTTGTCCAAGGTCATGCTTGTACTAGAGGTCAGTGTGGCTGTGTCTACACTGGTGTGATCTTGCGCCAAAGCAGCCGCTCTTGCGAAAAAACTTGCTGCCTGTCTACACTGGCCGTGTATTCTTGCGCAAGTAAACTGACGTTCTATTGTATAAAATCAGGGCTTCTTGCGCAAGAACTATGATGCTCCCGCTCAGGAAGAAGCCCTCTTGCGCAACTGTTCTTGCGCAAGAGGCCAGTGTAGACAGGCAACATGAATTTCTTGCGCAAGAAAGCCCTATGGTTAAAATGGCCATCAGAGCTTTCTTCGCAAGAGAGCGTCTACACTGGCATGGATGCTCTTGCACAAAAGCACATCTCTTGTGCAAAAGCACATGCCAGTGTAGACGCTCTCTTCTGGAAGAGTTTTTGCACAAGAACTCTTCCGCAAAAGAGTTCTTGCGCAAGAAGCTGCCAGTGTAGACGTAGCCTGAGAGTATTAAGATTAGAACTCCAAAATCTACTTCCAGTACCAACTTAGTCATCTAGTCTATACTGCCTCTCAGCCTTATCTACCATCAAAGACTTAAATAATGGCTGAGTGGGAAAGGAAAATTAAGCAGTACAGACATGGAAGACAAGAGATGGTTTCCATTGAGATTGGAAAACAGAGATGGCGAGTTGAGTAGGTTCATATTGCTGTGCAATCTACAGATGCTAAATACCCTGCTCACAGAATCAGTTCAAATCAGAACATTGACTAGGTGGACTTTTTCTCCTGAAATGCTCAGCAGCCTTTTAGTATTGTTGTACGAGGGATGTAGAACAAGCCTGTCTTCCTGACACTAAGTCTTAGGGAAGCCTCTATACAATGAGGTTTGCTTTACTTTGCAAACAGGGAGAGAGACAAGGAAAAAAGTCATTGGTGTAACCCAGGGGTGGGCAGTAATTTTTGATGAAGGGCCACTCCAAGATTTTAGTAAGTGGTCAAGGGCCACACTTTACTATGGAGGGTGCATAGGATCTGGGACAGAGGTTACGTGCAGAAGGGAGCTTTGGGTAGAGGTTTGGGGTGCAAGAGACAGTGTGGGGTCTGAGAGGGAGTTTGAGTGAAGGAGGGGGTTGTGATCTGGGGCAGAGGATTGGGGGGCAGGGTCCAGGAGGGGGTATGGGTGCAGGAAAGAATTCTGGCCTGAGGGAAGGATATAGAAGGGGATGCAGAGTCTTGGATGGAGTTGTGACCTGGGGCTACGTCTAGACTGCAGGCTTCTTTTGGAAGAAGCTTTACCAAAAGAGAGCATTCACACTGCCAAAGCACATCGAAAAAGTGATCTGCTTTTTTGAAAGATAGCATCCACATTGAATGGACGCTATCTCGCATGTAAGTTGTGATTGCTATAGACGGAGTGGCCACCAGGGCACGTGTGCTTTTTCCTCTTTCCTCTTATTGTGAAAGAACTCCCTCTTCCCTGGCCACACACGCCTTTTTCCAAAGGAGCGCTTTCGCAAAAAGGCTTCTTCCTCATAGAAAGAGGATTACCATCACTGGAAAAACCCCTCTGTTCTTTCAATTTTTTTTTAAAGAACGCAATTGCAGTGTGGACCTAAGTGAAGTTTTTCCAAAAATACTCTGCAGTGTAGACATTCCCCCAATGGCTGGAACCCACTGGTCTTCCCCTCAACCCGGAGCAGAGTGACACATGGAGCAGATCTGGAGCATGGAGCTCATGGAGCAAAGACTTGGTGGGCCAGATCTGGCCCACAGGTTGTATCTTGTCCACCCCTGGTGTAACCCAGCCTTCACAATATTATATACTGGGGGAGAGACACATGTTGAGACACCAGGACACATGAACCCACGAGAGAGAAACAAGGAGACAGAGTTGGAAGATTCTGGATGCTGAAACTTTTTAGTGATCCAGTTTTCTAGGCATATCAATCAGTGCCAGTTTGCCTCCTCTCTAATTACATTATTAATGCTCTATTATGTGAAATTTATAATCTACCGCAATCTGACTGACCTAATCCATCAGACATGGCAAGTCACAAATTAGCATGTCAGCGTGAGTAATTGAAAAAGTGATCCAGTTTTCTGAAACTGAGTTTTTTAAAATCACTTCTAAGTTGTATTAGCAAAAGACAAGGAGGGAGGGAGATGTTTTTAATTTTATTTCATTTCCCACAAAAGTCCCAGTGGTGACAAAAGGCAGCTGCCGCTCGGTGCCTCGCCAGTATCCCTGCCTGCCTGCCAAGTCTCACTGGTTTAGCGTGGCATCTGGAGTCCAGCAGGATTGCATGTCACAGAGAATCCCCATTGTTTCACATTCTGAAGTGGAATCTATGGCTCCGTTTGCCTCTGCAGACTGTGTTGCTCCCTGCTTTCTCCCAGATACCATCTTGCTATGTGCCAGACTGGAGAGGAGAGGACTGAACACAGCAGAGTCTTCGAATGGCGGCTGGGATGTTTTTCATTGAAAAGATACAACTTAACGATTAGGGGTGATGATTCCCAAGATGCCAAAGATCTGGACAATTTTTCAACATGGATTTCCTCTTCCTATATTTTACACAGCTGCCTTTGTCATGGAAAAGTCTCACAGGTGGCTCTGTCTTCCAAGTGATGTCATCTGTATTCTCTACACTTTTAAAGGGTGTACACGGAGAAATCCGCCTCCCGAGGGTCAGACCTCCCAGGAACCGCTTCGCTCTGTCTCCAGCACGCCTGGCTCTAAGGCCCTTGCTTCTACTGGGCCTTGTCACTCGCTGCTGGAAGCTCCATCCATGGGGTGCAGTGCATCCCACTCCTGACACCACTGTGGCGGCGCATCGGGGTTCCCCCGACGCCTGCACCCCCGTAGTGGCATGAACAGACTCCCCCAGCCAGTAGAATATAGGGAGTTTATTGCTTCTCCAGGATATAGCACAGCATAGATGTAATCTGGTTACAGGGCAGGCCTAGGATGCCTCAGCCCCCCTTGAGATGGGGGAGACTGGGCCCCTAAATCCCAGCCCGTTGCTTAGGCTGCTTCCTCCATGATACCAGACGGAAACTAAAACATTCCTTCCAGCTACACCAGACTAACACGGCTGCATCTCTGTCACTCTTTACTGGTTAGTCTGCCTAGAGGATAGCAGACTGCTACTGTCTCATGCAGCTCATAGAGCCACTCCTGTAGATCAAAGGGAGTTGTGTGTATGGCACGGAGGTGCCTAACTCTGTTGGTGGCACCCACAATTCTGCTAAATAGGGACAGTATGTCTCTGGGTGTTGTGGCAGGGTCAGTCCCAGTGCTGGATCCCAGACCCCTGTCCTGCCCACTATCCCATAGTGTAGGGGCCGCGGTATAAGTCCCACTTGCCTTTTCTCGGCATTTGGCCTTCTGTCCCTTGGCAAAACAAAGGGGTGTTGGGGCCAATGCCCCTGGCCAGTCGGG
Organism: Rafetus swinhoei; assembly: GCA_019425775.1. Taxonomy (NCBI): domain Eukaryota; kingdom Metazoa; phylum Chordata; order Testudines; family Trionychidae; genus Rafetus; species Rafetus swinhoei. The sequence goes on from CM033432.1 coordinate 12,111,878, forward strand.
GCTGAGTAAACAGTCCCCAGCCACTGGCTGAAGTTTCTGGCCACCTGGGGGGAAGGGAGCCTCCAAACACTACCTGTCAGAGCCCCTCTCCTCTCCCTGCAGCCTTTAGCAGTGCTCATGTTGTTCTGCTCCTCTGAGTCTCCTTATCAGTTGTTCCTGCCTCTCCAAACTCCTTCTCCACTCTCCTCTACCTTCCCCCACAAGGAAGGTTTTTAAAGAGGTCTGGTGGCAACCTGAAATCAGCTCACCTGGCTCTTATTTGATTTATAGCAGCCTTATCTCAGCTGCCCCCTGAGTAGCCAGGGCCATTGCTGTTTTTTTTTTTAAAGCTGCCTCTCTCCCCTTCCTTCAAGCCCTTTAACCTGCCCTGTCACAGTGTTTAGGATACTGAAAGAGTCGTGGCTTGCTAATAAGTGAACTATATTTTTGCCTGACGGGACATTACATTTATAGGCCATTTACCAGAGAGAGGAGCAGCAGAGAGGTGGGAAAGGGGGAAGGCCCAGCAAGGATTATGTTGCCAGTTCTGCTAACAAGATGGCCACTTTCCCTCTCTTTGCTAGCAGCAACTGTAGAACAAGATGTGGAAGGAGGGCGAGGGAGGGAGTCTGTGCTAGTCACAAGATTGCTGGCAGCATTCAAATGAGAAACTGGTGCGTGTGTGATGAATGGCCATGGCGATACATAGATACTGTGGTGATCAGTGTGCTGGAAAAGGAGATCATCAGATTAGTTAGGAATGTGCCTGTCTAGTCTGAAGGTGACTCCACCAGGAGCTGGTTGTTCCATTTTAATCATTTTATTTGTCCCCTGCAAATCATGCTTGTGCTCGACCCTGCAGTGGGCACATCCATTTTGTGAACCACAGAAATGTTGGCAGATACTCCTTGACTGCTTTGGCTTAGCGCTGACTGCAAGGCTGTTTGCCGCAGGACATGCGACGAGATTCACAGCAGTGCAGGATGCATTGTTTATTTGTTCTGGCTGGAATGTGACTAGCACCATGATTGTTTCAAACCTTGGCAGAACCAGCAGCAGTTCTCGACGTCCGTCCCCGCTGCTGATCATTATTTGACAGGGTTGCTTCACCTGCACTCATGTCAGGCACGATGCTTTGAAGATAGCCCTCCTTGTCAAGAGAAGAAGGGCCCTTTCTAAGGTTGCCCTTCCCTTTGGATGGTCTCACTTTCTTCTCTCAAGGACTCTGCAGTTTCTTAGAGAGCGTCTGTCACTGCATTACTTATGTGCATCGACATATTACAGAACAAATCCACACCACACCCCCGTAAAACCGCTTATCCGGAGCTGATTTATCTGGCAGTAGCGACGGGCATCAATAGAGATACTCTCAGCATTCAGTGCAACGCACCACAAATAAGAGTATCAGCGTCCAGTCCTAAGTGCAGAGTCATGCAGGAGATCTGAGTCAGGAATTGAACTCAGTCTCACTCCTGGGCCTTACTCCCCAAACCACCCTTCCTTGGGAAGGGGTCAATGTGGTAGCAGTAGCTGAGTGGGCTTTTGTAGTGACCTTAACAACATGGGGTCTCTGGCTGATCTCTGAAAAGTAGGTGGAGACAGAAGTTGAAAGGCCAGTGTACAGAGTAATAGCAGAAGTACTTTTGCTCACAGTTCATATTTACCCTTTATATTCTCAGGGCACACTCTTTGCATGCCATGATGCCCAACTGGATGGAATATTGTGCAACGTCAGTACCCAGTAGCAAAGGAAAATCCCGGAAAAGGTTCTGTAGCTCAGTTATATACACATCTAGAAGTCATTGTTTGGATGTTCATATCCCTGATAAAAACTCATAGATTATCTTTTGACACCTTTCAAAACACAACATCAAAACAGTTCCAAGAAGCATCGAGCTTAGATTTCAGTGTTCCACCTTTGTTTTAAATCGGAGCAAGTTAAATTGAATGTTAACAACATCCTTAGTACTGTACTTCATAGAGAAATATACAGAGCATCAGGGAGATCATTCTGGTGTTTCCAATTAACCAGAGGCACAGTCTTCGCGGTCTGCTTTATCCAAGGACAAAAGTAATTGGGTAGGATAGCAAATTGCCTTCCACTCCTACAAATTAGTGTTAGAACATCACAGTAGAAATAAAGCCCAAGCTATATGGATCGCTGCAGTGATATAGCTATAAATGAAATGCTGTTTTCTGAACTAATGGTGGGAGAGAGGCTACTGAGGGATATAAATTTGGGGGGCTATTGGATGAGATTCAACCTTTTCTTTAAAACAGAGGTGCACAATTTCCTTTCTCCTGAAAGTGTGATGATCCATCCATCTTCCTTGGAGCTTCCTTAGAGGATATAAATGAACAGTTGTTTCTAAGAACAAAGTGAAAACTAAAGGTAGAAATATGCTATCATAGCAAGCTCTGCTCTAAAATGATGCACTTGGGGCTTCAAATTGGCATCATTAATCCCTTTTCTGCCCTAAGGGCATTCCTATGCAACCATCAAAGTGACACATGTTCAGCTCTATGGCCATTTTCCATATGTATCTAAATGTGATAGACTTCTCTCTAACGACAGACGGATTGAACACCAATAGTTCAGAGTGGAGGAGCAGGGCGAATCAACAAAAACATGTTTATTGGAACATTCAGAGTCTGTGAACTGGGTCTGCAATAGGGTTTGCAGTGGTTTCTCAGCTCATTTTCCTGACCAGAAACTGGAACTGCAAAGGGATTTTAAAACAGCAAATTGTTTTGAATATTTCTCAATCTTCGTAGCTAGAGCCCTGCATGGATACAAAATTGGTATCCACATCTGCAAAAATGATCTGCAGATATCTGCATCCACATCCATGGTTGTGAATGCTCACGGCTATGAAGTATCCACGGATTTTTCAGGGCTCTATTTATTGCCTCTTTTATATTATAGTAGATCCTTGAGGATGAGAGCCCCATTTTACTATGTGCTGTGCAAATACATAGTAACATTCAGTATCAGTCACAGGCTTTATAACAAAACAGGCAAATGGTGGGTGGAAAACACAGAATCAGCGAGTTGCTCATAATAGGTCAGCAGGGGCCAGAACAGTAGACTCTCTAATTTTTTCCATCTGGGTGTGGAATAATTTTTGTTATGTGCCCCAAGGCATGTGTGGATGTGCACCACCAGTAGAAACACATGCTTCTGGCTGTGGGCACTCTGCTAACAGGTGGGGAGGCTTTTGAATCTCTCCTGGGTGGCTGCCCAAATGCTCAGCTTACACAGAACACTGCTCCAGAGTATCAGGCCATCAGCTATCCACCGGATCAGGCTGTTCCTATACCTATGGCTCGGGTCTAGAAAAGGGTGAAGGTTCAGGGGGGGTTATTTATTTATTCTGTACCAGTCCACCACTGATTTTCACAGGAAATGAGTAGTTTTGTCTGAAGTACCCGTGGACTCCAGCGAACACACCCAATATGGCATTCCAGGGGTTCAGAGAATCACCCAACAATTTAATAGTAACTCAGGGTATGTCTAGACTGCATAGACATACCCGTGTCGACAAAGCCTCTGTCGAAAAAGAGCATCTAGACTACAACCTGTACTGTCAACAAAGCAAGCCACTTTTTCGAAAGAGAGTCTAGATGCTCTCTTTCAAAAAAGCAGTTTGCATGCAATAGTGCCTTTTTTCAACAGAGTACTATCGAAAAAAGGCGTTATTCCTCGTAGAATGAGGTTTACTGCCGTCGACAAACTGCCGCGTTCTGTCGACCTACTGTTGACAGAACGCGGTGGTAGTGTAGACACAGGTATAGAACCCTCACAAAATCTTACCATTGGGTCTAAATACTAACTGCATTGGTACAATAGCAAGAAAAAAAAAAGAAAAAAAAAAGAAAAAAAAATGAGTGAGCCTTTCAAAATCCTACAAAGAACCAAAGGCAAATTTCCTGTTTATTACGCATCCCAGAGTACTTTTATCATCTGGCGTTCATGGTGGGTCAAAAGTACATAAACCATCCTTTCTGCTAAAGTCAATTGGTTCAAGTGCAAGTTATCTGTCATGTGAAGCCTTTACAATGAATAGGTAACAGTATAACACTGGGGATAGTACTCTTCCTTTCTTCCAACCTATTTTGTCTAGACAGACTGTAAACTCTTTGGGGAATAGACCTTCTGACTATGTGTTTGTAAGCGTCAGAGGGATAGCTGAGTTAGTCTATAACAGGAAAAACTTAAAAAACAACAAATAGTCTAGCAGCACCTTAAAGACTAACAAAACATGTAGATGGGCACAACCCACTTCTTCAGATGACTGGAGTATTAGAAGTCCAGATCCAAGTATAAATAAGGGAAGGGGGGAGGGAGGGAGGAGGAAAAAAAGAGAAAAAAAGGAGGGTGTCACGGGACGGGCTACCCCTCAGGCGTACAGCCTATTCATCATCGGGGTCAGCCGTCCATATACCGCCCCGCGTACCCGTGCTTCCCGTCACCCAGTCTCGTTTTATGGCCAAGTCCGCGGCTCCGCGGATAACGTACTCAGTCTTAGCCCCGTCAGTGGAGTGCCTCTGGTTGTGGGGAAGGAGGGGGACTCGGGCCCTCCCTCACTCCGAGTACCGACTCAGGACCCTTAAAGGCGGTGGCACCCTGGTGCCGCCTGGTTGGTGGGGGTGCTCCCCGAAACTCACCAACCCTCGGGGCTCCCTTCCCCGTCCTGGGTCACTTCCTCCTGGTCCCACGGGCTTCGTCCTCTTCCCCTCGGACCCCCCCACTTTCTTGCCTGCTCGGCGTTCCTTTTTGAACTCCCCGCTTCTCCTGGCCCCGGCCCCTTTCCAGGGCACGGGGTGATGACGTCAGGCGAGGGGACGCCTTCCTCCGAGACGTCCGGTCCCGGTTGCCTCCGTGCACGCTGGGCATGCGCGCCTAGAGGCAGCCCGTGCCTGGCAACGTTCCCGCAGCCCGGTTCCCTCTGTTGCCGCGGCCGGGCCGGTTTCCTCCTCCCCGGAGCCTCCCTCGCCCAGGGCTCGCCGGAGAGTGCGGGGGGTCGGGTACTCCTCCGCATGGGAGCCCGGCGCCCCATCACAGGGGGGAGGAAAAAAAAAGAGAGTCAGTGAGTAGATGGTACAAGAGACTGATAAGAACAATTAGCACCTCCATTGTTTGGTTGGTTGGTTAAGTCATTAGGATGTGGAAGGTGGTGTGCAAGCCAGCTGATGTCCCTGTTCATACCAGTTACATAAGAACTAAACTTGTGAATGAAGTTAAGTTCCAACCCTTCTCTGTGTATTTGGCTTGTGGAATTGGCCTGAAACAAACCAGTGACTTGTAGAGTGCCTCACAGTGATATCAGCTGGGATGCTGTCTTACCCTAATAATTAATAGTTGTTTAACAGGACTCCACCTCACAGCCCAAGTCCCTTGTTTCAGGACACCCGGGCACTACATTTATTTTTTTCACACACACGGGGAACTAGCTAGCTCAAGGTCACATGATCTATTAATAGGCCAGTGCCTTAACTGTAAGACCAGCCTTCCTTACCTTTGAAAACAAATCGGAAACGTGGCTATGTGTAGCAGTGGTGCTGGAACAATTTTTAGGGTAGGAGTACTGAATGGTGCCCTCACTGCTCCAGAGTCACACCCAGGGTGCCAACTTTCCCAGACTGAATGAACTGGATACTAATGCCACAGATGGCATCCGGTTCATCCGGTCTGGGAGAATTGGCAACCCAGCCACAGCTGGAGGCAGCTGCGGAGTCCCGGGCCAGTGGCAGGACCCTGATTGGCAGCATAGCTTCGGGGGTCAGTAGCCTGAACCTCACAAATGGGAGAGTGCAGAGCCCATGGGGGCAAGATCCCAAGGGGTGCCAAAGCCGGGGGGCACCTGGAGGCCAGGACATGGGCCAGCAGGACCCCAGAAGGGCTGCCTGGAGGCCAGGACATGGAACTGGTGGAGCCAGAGGTGGGGCTGGCCCCTGGGTTCAGGGAAGCTAGGTGGAAAACCTGCAACACCTCCCGCACCTGAACTTCCCACGCCTATGACGTGTAGCCCGACAACCTTCAAACTGGCAACTGTTAGCTACACTACACAGGAGATAATATAGGGCAGGGGTGGGCAAGATACCTCCTGGGGGCTGGATTTGGCCCACCTACCCACCAGATCCAGCCTGCAGACACCCTACTGGACCCTCAGGCATGCAGCAGCTGCTGATTTAAGGGGAGGACTGCTCCGTGTGCCTTTCTGCCCTGGAGGGAGGGGGAGGCTGTGTGTGATCTCCCCCCTCCAGCCAATAAGAGCTGAGAAATTGGCCTGGGGTGACGGGAACAGTGCAAGCCTTTCCCCATCCTGGAGCTGAAAGCCACATGGAGAGAGCAGCCTTCAATTTTAAGCAATCTGGGGCTGCAGCGGGTAGGGAGACCAGCCTGCTTTGGGGGTGCTGCAGGGCTGCTGGCTTAGGTAAGCATCTCCCAGACAGAGCCTAGCTCTGGCATCCCTGCCCCTCCCATATCCCAACTCCCTCCCCCAGGTCACCATCCAAACCCTGTGCACCCCCCTTCCCAGGTCACAACTTCCTCCCAGACCCTGTACCCCCTCCTACAGTCCTTCCCCAGGCCAGAATCCTCTCCTGCTCCCAGATCCCCTCCCAGACACTGCACCTGTATCCCCTGCCCCAGGTCACACCCCCTCCTTCACCCAAACTCCCTCTCAAACCTCACACCATCTCCTGTACCCCAGTCCCTTACCTCATGCACCATTATGCACCATCCTAGACCCTGCACCTCCTCCACAGAAAAGTATGGCCCTTGACCACTTTCCAAAATCTTGGAGTGGTCCCCACCAAAATTATTGCCCACCCTTGATCTAGGGTGAGATTTCATATGCTATCAGCACACGGCTCTTTGCGAGCATGTGAAACTTATTATCATGTGCTCAGAGAAAAACTTCAAAAAGTAGCCTTTAATGTTGTGTGTTTAATTACAACGTTTGTGCTCACAAACCATCATTTATGCATGAAATTGGGTGACTACGGACAAAGGCCCCACAGCTCTCTTTTCTTTGAGTATTTGGATATTATTTTAAAATATCTGACATCTTGTGGGTGAACAGAAATACTTGCCTCTCCTAATGAATTCCATGCCAGCCACACACATGCTTCCCAGGCAAAGACCTGGGAGAAAAGAACCAAGGAACAGACTTGGGTTCTGTCAGACCAGCAGGGATATCCTGCATTCCAGACTCTGGCCTCACACCCTCCTCCCTTCTAATTAAAGAATAGCTAATGAGAGATCCTCAGATGACCGCAACCTTTGTGGTAGCAGTGTAAGAAAATACCATTTGCTTGTGAGAGCAGAATGGGGAAGAAGATTTTGCTAATGATATTGTGAATCATCACTCCTGTTGGGATGTAATTTGCTTACTTCTCTCTACTAGCAATGAATCAATGGCACAACAAGCAAATGTGGATTTGGGTGTGTTCGTATCTGGGGGGTGTCTTGGTTCCAGCTCATTTTTACTCAAACAGCCTTTAGGAATTTTTTAAAAGGACATCAGGAAGACAGGCACCTGGGTCTGATAAAATATCCAGTGAAATAATGGAAACCTTTGTATTAATGTTAGCAGGGAGAGTCAGGAAAACTGTCAGTCTCCCATGAGTATGGGGAGAATTGTAAGTCTGCAGACAGACTTCTGGGGAAAGATGAAAGGTCTTTCACACGAAAGGAGGCCTTGACCATTTTTGCTCAAATATTGGCATATTGTCAAGAAGATTTTCTTGGTGATACACTGTCTGCCGTATCTAACCTCAAGATTCTCATTATTTTAATTGATCTCTACAAAGCACTTAATGCATGTGCAGTAGGGATTCAGTGAAACTGAAACCTACTATGTTCAGAAAACAAACACAAAATTGAAAGGTATAAGCCCTAGCATTAGTCAGGACTTCAACTATGCTCAGAGCATTTTGTGTGGGAGAGAGGGCAAAAGCTAGAGATGTGCACATTATAACAAATAATCTTGCGCCTCTGTTCATGGAGTCCACAAACAAAGCAGTTTTCTCAAACTTGTTCACTAATTGAAATTATTCAATTAACTTTGTCATGAATTTACTTTGTATCTGGGTACTTCAAAATTGAAATTCAAGGGGTGTTGTTCTTTTGTGACTGGTCACATAAACCACCCAGGGGCAGATTCTTAAAAGCACCCAGGACATATTTTCAAGAACTCAGCCTGGAAATTAGGGCTAGATTTTCAGACGACCTCAGCACCCCATGTACTGACCAGCCCTTGAAAACTACTTACTTTGTGGCCTAAATAGGAGCTGAGTGCTTTTAAAAATTGGAAATGCCTGTTTGTAGGCACTGAGCATTTATGAAAACTTGGCCAAGAGTGTTCTTGCTGATCCCCTTTGAATAAGCATCACCCTTGAAATTAATTTCCTTCCGTGAATGACCTCAGAAAGTTTACAGGGATACCTGGAACTTAAAATATAAAAATCAACTGTAGGTTTTTTTTTTAGCGCTAAAAGAAAACTTGGCCAGGAAATGATTTCTTCTCTCTCATGAAAAAGTTTCAGGTTTTCATCACAAAAATTAAACAAAAACAAAAACAAAAACAAAACAAAAAAAATGCCTGAAAATGTTGTGTTAGGTTTTCAGCTTACCCTAAAAATTTTAGTTTTCAATTTTCAAGAAAAAATTGAAATTTGTTCTTATATTTCATTTTAGCTGAACAGCAACCCCATTCTTCCCAACACGTTGATGGAAAATATCCATCGAATTCTGATTCAAAATAGTGTCTAGTACTATATCTGCCTCCAATCTTTTGTGGCTTTTTGGTGAGAATCTCCTATTTTTAAAAATGTGTTTTACTCTCTTCTGTGGAGTGATGGACACACACAACTGTCAGAGAATGAAAAGGTATGAAAATGACTATAATCAAAATGCTGTCAAATGCACAAAGTGTGACATTTTCAAAAGAGTTGTAAGGTACTGAAAATCAGTGAGATTTAGGGTATATCTGCACTTCAAATGCTACAGAGGCATAGCCATTGCAGTAGTTTAATCCATCTCTCTAATCCCTGGTCTACACTAGCTTGTTATTTTGAAATAACCCCCCTTAGTTCAAATTTATAAGTGAAGCATTCACACTACCAAACCCATTGCTTATTCCCATAATATAAGAACTAGGGGTCACCAAGTCAGATGAATAGACTGCAGGTTTAAATCAAACAAAAGGAAGCTTTTTTTCATTCAGCGCAGTCTACCTGTGGAACTCCTTGCCAGAGGATGTGGTGAAGATTAGGACTTTAACAGGGTTCAAAAAAGAGCTAGATAGATTCATGGAGGTTAGGTCCATCAATGGCTATTAGTCAGGACGGTAGGAATGGCACCCCTAGCCTCTGCTTGTCTGGAAATGGGTGACAGGAAAGGGATCACATGAGGATTACCTGTTGTGTTCCCTTCCTTTGGGGCATCAGGTATTGGCCACTGTTGGTAGACAGGATGCTGGGCTAGATGGACCTTTGGTCTGACCCAGTATGGCCAGTCTTGTGTTCTTATTATTTCAAAATAACGGGCCACTTATTTCAAAATATGTACTCCTGCTTTTCTTGGGGAATAATGTTAATTTTGGATTAGTTATTTCAAAATAGCAGTAGTGTGGACACTCCAGAATAACTACTCCCCAGTGCTTCCTGGGGCTCTAAGTTGAGGTAGCACATCCATAATAACGAAGCCTGCCTTGGACTAATTTCAAGGCGTCCCCTTATAGGGGACATGCTATTTTGATTTTGTAAAATCGGGAGTTAGGACTGTCTACTCTAGGGGGGTAGGTTGGCATAATGATGTCTCTCTGGGCTGTGAATTATCACATGCTGATAGAACATTGCAATTTAGACCCCCCTGCCATCCCTAGTCTTCCATACCACAAAGGAGCTCTTGAAAATATCAACCAAAGTAAATAAAGTAAAATATAAATATACTTTTTTTTCTCTTTAATGGCTTTCAGTTAGGGTATGTCTAGACTACAGGCTTTTGTCGACAGAAGCTTCTGTCGACAAAGAGCATCTAGACTACATCCAGTTCTATCGACAAAGCAAGCCGCTTTGTCGACATGAGAGTGTTGACGCAAAGGACAGTGTAGATGCAATAACGCCTTCTGTCGACAGAACTCTGTCGACAAAAGGCGTTATTCCTCGTAGAATGAGGTTTACTGCCATCAACAAAACTGCCAAATTCTGTCGATGTTATGTTGACAGAACTCGGCCGTAGTGTAGATGCAGGTATAGTTTTGTCGACAAAAGTCCACTTTTGTCGACTAAACCCTGTAGTCTAGACACACCCTTATAGTTAGCCAGGGTGTTACTTATAACAATTGTAGCTGTAAAGTATTTTCAAGGAGAAGTGAGATTTTTTGCTTGGAAAGGCTCGTTAAGATTCATGTTTCACAATTATTCATGAGTGTAAACTTAAATGTGTCTTTCTCCTACTGTCTATGCTAGTGAACCAATCAGATGGCTGTTTCCAGAAAGTGATCACAAAGGGGGCAAAATAACTATTAGCACCAATCTGCTGAAAAGCATTTATGATGTAACTCACTCCTCTATCAGCATACATAGCTGCAAATTAGGACTTAAACAGTACCTAAATCTTATATTGGGATGAATTTCACTTTGAGTTAATATTTGCAGTGATTTTTTGCAGTTCTTGCCCAGCCCAGCTGAAGCAAAGCTCTCTGTGCTAAAGATGGTTGTAATTCAGAATTACATTTGTTCAAAGGGTCATTGAAGAACAATGGATGAAAAGCAGGAAGAAAAGTTTGGTGTTGAATATAATATAACTATTATAAGCTGGGTGAAGCCTTGTTATGGGCTGAGTTGAAACTCATGGCTGTGAATGTCTATACTGTAAGGGACAGTAAAAGGGCCTTACTCAAACAAGACCTAGTTAAGTCTGCCTCAAATTAGTACCAGGTGGGTGGAGGACTGGGTGGCACAGAAGAAATGGTAAGAGATTCAGAGCAGAGCAAGAAAGCCAAGCAGCAGCCTGTAAGTACCGTGTGGTCCTGAGAGAAACCTAGAGCATGGGTGGTTGGTGAAGGTAGGCCTGGGGGAGGCAAGCCCCCCTCCCTGCCTCTTCTGTTGAGGCCCTGCCCCTCACTGAGCCAAGCTGCCTTCCTTCCCCCTCCATGGGAAAGGGAGGAGGGTGAGCGGGTGCACGCCCCAGCTTCCCTGGCCCAGAGCATGGGGAGACCAGGCACTGTGCAGCTCCAGCCTCCCCAGTCCTGGAGCATGGGCGGTGCATGTCCCCAGTTTCCCTGGCCCTGGAGCACAGGGAGGGAGGAGGGCTTGGGGTTCCAGCCTCCCTGGCCCTGGAGCGGGGGGGAGTGCGGGTGCTCAGCAGCAGCAACACTCTGCCCCCAGAATGCCTACAGCAAGAATTCTGGGGGAGGAGAGTGGGCAGGACCACTCTGGTGGTTTGGGAAGGCTGTGCCTTCCCCTGCCTACCATACCAGCTACCCATGCTAGAGAGAGATTCTGGGTTTGGAAGCTGGTCTGAGAGAAGGTTGGGCCTATAAGCAAAGAAATAGCTCCTTTTGTTTTTGATTCCTGCTAAGTTCTGAGGAGCAGGACTTGTATCGTAGAAAATTCCAGACTCCATCATCGGTTTTTACTCCCAACTGGAACAGTCCTGCACTTTGATTAATCTCTTAGGCCAAATCTCCACTTATTGGAGGATCGACGCTCTAGCAATCAATCTTCTGGAGTTCGATTTAGTAGGTCTAGTAAAGACCCATTAAATCAAATACTGAGGCTGTCCCCATTGGCCTCAGTTGAGGCTGTCCCCATTGGCCTTACTCTTCACTGTTGTGAAGAGTAAGGGAAGTTGACGGGAGTGTTTCTTCCGTTGACCTTCCAATGTGGAGACGTCGCCAATCTCGGCTTAAGGTACATCAACTCCAGCTACATTATTTACATAGCTCGAGTTGCGTACTTTAAGCTGACCTTCTCCCCTGCAGTGTAGACCTGGCCTCAGTTAGAATAGGACAACAACAATACATCTCCCTCCTTTCTTATGTTTCAATGAAAAGTGAAATAATCGACAATGCTGACATTTAAAATATCATTGCGATTGGAGTTAGCAACGATTCACATCAGTAAATCTGCTCACCTCTCAGAGCTACTGTTTCAAGCTCTCTTCAGTCTGAGGCAGAAGTATCTGAATTGTTCACATTCACTATGCTTTGAATTTTTTTCTCTATTCATAACAGCTAGAGATTTTTTTGTCTGAGTGGAACCGAGACGGAAGAACAATAGAGACATCTATCTATTTCCCTTTTCCCCAGCCAATATTTGCACATAGCACTCATATTTTGGGTAAAATGGCACTAGTTCATGGTAACATAGATACTTTATAGGCCCTCTGGCATTTGTTAAGCACCCAGCAATATCCTAGATAAGAGTCTTTACATCCGAACTTGAACTGGTTAGAAAATAAAAAATTTTCATGCCAAGAAACTTTTGTTTGATAAACTGTTTGAAATCTTTCTATTGAAAAATACTTTGTTTTCCATGGGATGTTTTGAATCACTTCAAAGGATTATCATTTCAAACCAACATTTTAAAATAAAAGAAACCCTGGTTCAGATAAAACAATGTTTTAAATGAAAATAAAACAAAAGATTTTAGATTTCATTTAAAGATATCAGTTTGAAGCAGGGCACAACCTACTCCAACTAGAAAAGAGTAGACCTGCTTCCCTATCTCCAGCATTACACAGTTTTATCTTTGTTCCAAACACATTGTGTTTTGTCACTGATCACATTTTTATGGACTCAGGCTTTGGTACTTCAAAAACCCCAGTGCCACAACACATTAAACTAGGGTTTGATGTAACTGTCTTCAGTGACTGACTGACTTGTGGATCATCTATATTGTTTGACTTTCTGTTTACAGTTCCTTTAGTTAGTTGTGCATGAAGTGCTGCCACCTATTGAATATAGTAGAAAACAGTTTTCTGCAAATTAAAATCACGCAGGAATGTATTGATTCATTTGGTATGAAACGATTAAGTGCTATAAGTCTAAACCCCCTCACAGCCTTCAAACTAGTCAATATCAGTAGAGATGGGCAGGAAATAGATTTTCCTGTCCCTTATAAATTTTTGTGACATTGAAAAATGTTCCTGTTCTGAATGAGGATGAAAAGTTTCACCAAAATAAAAAATTTTAAAAACATATTTGGGGTCAATCAGAATGCTCTCTTTAGTTTTCAATCATTAAATATGTAAATTTGTAACCCCCCTACAACTATAATCAGAGTATCTTTTGAAATGAAAAGTCATTTTGAACATTCTGAAAAATCAGTAATATTTTGTTTCAAGAATGTCAAAAGGTTTCATTTTGACAATTTCAAATCTTTTTTCCCAAAAAAGTTTCTGAACTGAAAATTGGTTGAAACCGACCCTGTCCCATGAAAAGTTTCAATTGCAATGAGTCCGCATTTTCTGAAGAAAAAAATGTTTCATCAAAAAAAATCCCCACAAGCTCCAAATCATAGATGAATAGTCACAGGTATGCAGCACAGTTTCTGCTGTGTATCAAATCACGTTGCTCTTTTGCTCAGCGAGACAACAAACATTTCTGAATCCAAGTCAAAATACCTGAACTCCTAAATACCCTAACAGCAGCAGCATATTTAGGATACAAATGTAAGATAAAGGCACATTTAGAACTCTAGGCAGGAATCCCTATTGCACTAGAAATGCCTTTGCTCTGAGTGCCATATCATTTACATTGGAGCAGCAACTTACTCCTCATGGTGTCTGTGATGCAATAACAGAATTTTACTATAGATAAAAATTACGTGCATCTTAAGGATCCCTCCTGATATGCACAGAGGAGCTGCACTTAACAAGAGGGATACAATGAAGAGAAGGAGGGGTGGAATGGATACGTGGAAATGGGCTGGATTCCTGTTGGTGTAAATTAGCACAGCTCCATTAAAGTCAGCGGGGCTGATTCTCATTGATATTCAGGCTAATTTACACAGTCATGGCCTTAACTTGAGAATCAGGTTAATTGAATCGATCCTAGTATACACCAGCAGAGTTTCTGGGATAAAAAACATAATCTTTACATAGCTATGCTTTGCATAGGCAAGGAACACAGGATATATCACCTGTTCTTGTTACTTGCCTACTCAGCACCATGCACACAGATTGCAATATACAGGTAATAATCACTGTGTCTCAACTCCTGTGCATACAGTCTAGGAGGCAGGATGCCAAATGAGGAGATAATTTACTAAAATAACTCTTGAAATACTTTCTTTGTTAAACATTAATTTTCCGTTCAAAGATACATGCCTTTGAAAATCTCTTGCTTTGACACACGTCAGGTGGAGAGACAGTAATGTGTGACATGGCATGTGTTAACATGTTTGACATCACACAAAGGACATTGTACAACATAGACATAAAAAAGCATGGTGCTTTTTCAATGATTTATTGAGGGAAAGGGGAAAAACCTCTACATTATTTTCAAATAAGTTTGGAAAATAACCTAAAAACAGTTGTCAAGTAACTGTGATAGATTATTAGACAATTACATGAGATGGAGGGTTATCAAATTCATGGGGAATTGAAGGTAGATTTCTCTATACTACTTCAGATGCTGTTTTTATTGTTTGATTAATTTCTTCCCCTTTTAAGATATTTTCTATTCTTATTTCCCTCCTGACTTTTATAACCCACTTTGTTGTTTTCAAGGTGACCAGTTAAATATTCTCATGTGGCATATTCAGATGAAAACAGTTTAAAATATTAATATTATCATTATCCTTGTGTGTACATCTAGTAATTTTTTTTCCAGATGGCTGCACTGTTTGTTCCTCATTGTTTCCTGCTGAGTTTTAAAGTATCTTTATTTTACAAGCGGTTATATTTTGGTTTTGTATAGCTTTCTGCATAGATACCATCTAACAAGCAGGTAAATTTTGTTTTGTAATCCTGGGTTTACATTTTCTCCATTTTACTATAAAAATACGGCTGGATTGTTGATAGCTCAGGTGGAGAACGTAAGAGAACAGCGCAACCATGAATATAGTCATGGTAGACTTTTGTAATAGTGGAAATCTGAGACATTTACTCCAATTGAAAATGTAGAAGAAAAGAAACTGGATGGGAATCAGCACCTCTAAACTGGAAGTCATGGTCCTCTGCCAGAAGAAAGTGGACTGTTCTCTTTAGGGAAGGGGGGGGGGAGGGGAGAAACAGCTGCCCTTAATGGAAGAGTACAAGTATATAAGGGTCTCGCCCATGAATGATGGTCAGAGGGGGCATGAGATTGACTGGTGGGGGCACTGTACTGATCCATGGCGGTGAACCAGGTGGTGAGTTCTTGGACAAAGCGCTTGGTTTACAAGTTGATCTATGTCCCCATCCTCACCAATGGTGTCATGGGCTTTGGGTAATGATTGAAAGAATGAGAGCTCAGGTACAAGCATTGGAAATGAGATTTCTCTGCAGGATGGCTGGGCTTATAGCAGGTTTCAGAGGGGGTAGCCGTGTTAGTCTGTAACTTTAAAAACAAGGCACGCTGCTATTTGGGAGAGCCTCAAAGTAGAACTGCTACTCCTCCACATCAAGGGGAGCACCTGATGAGGATGCTACCTGAGAGGCATCCTTTGGAACCTTAGGCATGTCCCACTGGGAGGAGGTCCTGAAGTTGATCCAGGACCCTCTGTAGGAATTATATGTGCCCGCGGGCCTGACAATACCCTAGGAGAATCTGGAACCTGTAATGGACGAAAAGGAGGTCTGATCCTTCCTACTTTCCATGCTGCTGCCACAGCTCTTACCAGGAAAAGTGGAAAAAAGGAAAAAGAAGAAGCCAAAGCCAAAGGGTCTAGTTCTGCTCTTATTTATAGAGCCGTAACTCTGTTAACTTCAGTGGAGCTACTCTGTTTGATGCCTGTGTGTGAGAGCGATCAGACCCTTTATCTTTTATATAGACTGTGGGCTTGATTCCAATCTATTTAACAAGAGTAACTCCACTGAGGTCAGTGGAAATACAATGGTATAAAACTTGTGTGAATGAGATCAGAATCAGGCTCCATATTGTCAGTGCAAGCTATTATCTGCATGGAAGTGGTAGGACTAATTTACAGTTTAGTTGTCTAGGCCACAGGCTCAAAGTTATAACAGTGACGCATTTTAAACTAATATTTAACTTCTCTTTCCCACTTACGCTGTCTTCCTTGGCTGCCACTGAGGTCTGATAGCCTGGGTGATGATGCTTCTGCCTCAGCGCAATTTAGAAAAGACAAACAGCTGTTGCTAGAGGCATATTGGAGGCATCAATGGCAGAGGAAAGATGTGTGATGGAAAGGAAAGCAAGTGTTCAATGCCAGCATTGGCTGCTGCCCTGAGCAGACTGACTCACCCCTTCACACAGGGACTGGCCAAATTAAATACAGTTTAACCTCTTAATCCCCCCATGAAATTGGTGGGTTTACAGCTCATGTTTGATGGCTGATACTCAGGCTCAGATGTTGGGGGGAGAGGGGGAAAATAAGGCAGTTGCCCCAGAGCTCAGCGATTCATAGAGACCTGGGGCTCCCAGCCTCCACCGCTGCTACTGCAGCAGTCTGAGCCCTGGGCCTTTTAAATCACCGCAGGAGCATGACGCAACATGCTCTGTGTGGTGCTGAGGGCTGGCTGTCCCCAGTCCTTCTCCTTCTTTCTGCCTGAGGCAACACCCCTTCTGGGAGCACAGAGCCCCCCCCCCCTTGCCTAGTGGCCCACAGAGGCTGTCGGCTCCCCTGGTGATGCTGCAGTCCTTAGGTAAAACTTCCATCAACTTCAATAGGCATTTTTCCAAGTTAAGAGATGAATACAGCCGGCAGACTAATATCTACCCCCTATTTACTATTATTGGCATTATCAAAGCATCCAGCTGAGACTGGGGAACTCTCATGTCAGGCATTGGACAAACACATAGTAAGAGACATTCCCTGCCCCAAAGATTTTACAACTTAAATGGACAAAACACACAAGGGAAAGAATGTAAACAGGACACAGAGGTGAAGTGACAGAGAAAAGAATAGAATCCAGATTTCCTGAATTCTAGTCCAGGGCCATATTCCTTAGGCCACATTGCTGAGTAAAGCAAACTAGGGAAAAATTCTGCCCTCTGTTACACCAGCATAAATTTGCAGTAGCTTTCCTATCATTGCACCAATGTAAATGGGAACACACTACACAAAGACGGCAAACTATTTTTGAGAACTATCCATTTCTTATATTCATTAATTCTGATGGTGCTCATTCACCTGTAGCTGCTTTCCGGTGAATTCTCCAGTGAAAACATTTACTAGCAGGAATATTTGCAGCAACACCAGATTATAAGCAAATAGTGGAGAATATTCACGGAAAGTGAATTTTGAATGTGTTAATGTTTGTATTCACACAAGAAATCTGATTCTAAGCATTATGCTAATCTAGACAGAAAGTAGAAACATCCTATCTAATTATGTGTCCATACTATTTACGCTATGTGGCCAATCAAAGCTAACTAATGCAGGTGGAATTCTGAGTATAAAACACATGTACCACAATAATCTGCAAAGAAGGACTTGGCAGAATTATTTGGTGAATAGCAAGAATAAATCTGGGGAAGTTTTAAACTGTTTGCAGATATTATTGAAACTGAAAAGAAGTTAAATTTGTGAAATAGATTATTTGCTGCTAATTATTCTCCCATCTCCAATACATACACATATACTTATATTCAGATTTGTTTGTCTGTGAATCTCTTTGCTGCCATAATTGAAAATTGGCTGAACTGCAATGATGCAAATCATGGTAAACCTGACGAACTGAGTGAGTTTACAAAAATAATCTAAAAACAAAACAAAAACAAAAAAAAAAACCCCACCGAGACTATCAGACAGGAAATCTTTGGGGCAAAAGTTTGTGTGGTACTTCCTTTACAGATATCTGATAACCAGATGCCCCTTGTTCTGTTTATCTCCAAGTTCAATACAGCTACACACATCTGTATGCACAAAGAACCAAATTATATTAACAGGATAGGATTATAAAATAGGATCATTTATGCTGTCCACTTCATACTACCATTATAGCTTCACAATGATATTTCCAACAGAGCAGCTGCTTATTTTATTAGCTACAGAGATTCATTGCACATATCAAAAATGCCCTTTGTACCATGTCTTTATTATAGGATTCAGTACAGCTGAGCAAATATAACTACTGTTATATGCACCAAATACAAGAAGATAATAACACCAGGATAATCTCTCTGATTATTTCCTTCACAGTGTGCACAGTGAAGGAAAAATATAGAAGTTCTTTGCAAGTTGGATAAAAAAGGGAAAATGTATTTAAACTCTACCATGAAGGCCTACTGAATCCAGTTTAAAGGATTATCATCCCCACAACCTCCAAGTAACAGACCTTAGCAAAGGCCTAAATGTAATTTCTTCCTT
This sequence comes from Rafetus swinhoei, assembly GCA_019425775.1. NCBI lineage: Eukaryota > Metazoa > Chordata > Testudines > Trionychidae > Rafetus > Rafetus swinhoei. The sequence goes on from CM033432.1 coordinate 12,130,346, forward strand.
GGTATATTTCAGGGCTGTACCTCAGTTGGAACTTTTAATATTGTGGTCAGTTAGGAAAAACAGCGGTTTATTATTTGTCATTTAACTTCAAGTAATGCACTCCCCATGCAAAGCAGCTTAATTTTTTCCACTTACCCCCATTTGTCACGTGAATATTTCAAACAGAGGTTCATTTTGTTTTGCAGCAGAACAGATTCTGTGCTGCGGCTCCGTATTGTCTCACCTAGTCATAAAAAGTATCCTGGCCAGAAGGAAGTGGAAAACAATACATAAAACAAACGCAGAAGCCCAGGAGGAAAGCTACACCCCAAAGACCATCACTAATAGCAACTGAGAGAGCACTCCTCCTCATTGCTAACTTTTTCCAGTGCTGTGCCTCTGTTGTTCTATTGGAAATTAAATTCTTTGCGATACAATTCTTCACTGTTCGTATTCACCCAGAATAAATTATTTGATGCAAGGTTAGTTTTTGTACCCAAATAAGTAGATTAAAGGAAAATATGCAACACTAGCCTTGCTGATTTTGCTTCTTTAGCATTTCTACCACCAAAAGGCAGCTGCAATAAGGAAGGAGAGATCGTGATTTCACCTCTAAAGATTCCAATGTCTCTTGCAGTGGGATTTTTTGAAGTGCTTAAAGTCACTGGGCCTCAGTTTATTCCCTTGCTGATTTTTACACTGGCATAAACCCAGTTATTTCCAGTGGTGCTACTCCTGATTTACACTGGGGTAGGAGGAGAATCGGGTCCATTGTGTATGTGTGTGTATTTGCTATATAGAAACATTTAGCACTGATATTTAATATATGGCTGGAAAGAAATACAAACAATTTTCCTTCAGATGACAGTCACATTTTTACCATGCACTTCAGATTCAGAAGGAAAATTGAAGGCTGAGTCATATTTGATAATTCCCAGAATTGGTGACCCTCTGGTAGGATCTTTCATCTTTAAGGCCATACAGCCTGATTCTCCTTCTCACAAGCTATTAATCTGGAGTAACTTTGGTAAAGTCAGCAGAATTGTACTGAAAGTAATTAAGTCATGTCACTTACCAGTCTAAATGAGGCCAATGTCATTTATCTATTGCCATATACACTTAGGTTATGTCTACACTGAACTCTACACTCAAAATAAGATATGCAATTTGCGTAGTGCAAATTGCGTACTTATTTTGAGTCTATTTCGAAATAGACTATGTCTACACAGCACCAAATTTCAAAATAAAGTGCTATTTCAAGCCATCCCTTATTCCTTGTATAACTAGGTTTATGGGGATGGCGAAATAGCACGCCCGTTATATTTTGGAATAGCGGATGCATTCAAAAGACGCGTGGTAGCTATTTCGGGATACCTCTGTTATCCCGAAATAACTTTGATGTGTAGACATACCCTTAGTAGCCAATCTGGACATTAAGTATTTGGATAGTAAAGTGTTTTTGTACCAGTGTTCAGCCATGGAAAACAATTCACAATTATGAAGTTATAATTGGCATCTAGTGACTTCTTGTTCTTGCATGTTATAAAGATACAGTGTCCACTCTCCAGTCGCCAGGAACTGCACCTTGGGTTGGTATGTGTAATGCACAGCAAAGGTTCTGATGCCCAAGAAGGGCAATGGGCTTCAGAGCCAGGTCACAACTTAAAAGTGCTGTCTACACAGCTAGTTTTGGTGTGGCCACGTGAGTCCTGCTAAGCCATCTCTTGTCCCAGCCTTCAGGGGTCGCTGCTGCTAGCTGTGTGAAGGTACTTAAGTGGGCCTTCCTCCCTTCCATTGCAAAAAGCCATCAGAAGCCCGCCAGAGCAGCCACATACATAGGCTGTTGTGTATTTGTGCATTTATTTGTTCTATAAAATCGAGCAGTGCCAGGTGGCTGCTCATTACTCTTAATTCTGGTGTAGACAGCAAAGCACAACCAACTGAGAAATGTTTGTAAAGAACTCCAAATTCCTCAGCTGAGCAGGGACTCTCAAAGTGCAGAGTAATGTCACTGAACTAGAAATGACGACATGTGAAAGTCAATAAAAACACCACCAGCAGCACTTACAGAGTATCTTACCTTTTCCTTGGACAGCTGATAGCTCAATCAAAAGCTGTCAAAGTGCTGATTCACATTTAATTTTGTCCACTGAGCAAAGAGTAAATGAGTTTCTAATCCTGTTTCTCGCAGATACACATTACAATATCTAGTAGTTGTGTTTTATGGAGGAGAAAGCATAGCTATGGATTTTCCAAGTTTTGTGCCTGATACATCACAGTACAAATCAGCCCCATCTAACACTGGACTCTGTCATATGTAGCTCTATTTGGGAACAGGACCACCTAGAAGTTAAATAGAAGTAAACTTTAAAAGGGCAATTTTAAAAAGTGAGGAAAAGGGCTAACAGAAGGCTGAAGGGCAAACGAAAATACCAATAATCATTGAACCAGCCTGGAGACTGTTCAACAATATAATAAAAGAGGCACAGATGGTTTGCCTATCCATGGGAAGAAATACAGAAATTCAGTTCTGCCACAGAGGGCCAATTCAAAGCCCACTGGAATGGATGTCAGTGGGGGGTCTTTCTATTGATTACAAGTTTTGGATCCAGCTTACGTAATGGTATCAGAAGCTGGGAGCAGCCCTATTGAAATCATTGCTCCACTTATGCAAAGGGACCTTAATGCAGCCTAAAATTGATAGCAGAGGGTTTCTTTGGCTAGGGTGGAATGTTTGGCCTGTGCAGAGCCAACGTAGCTAGATCTTCAAGTCTCCCACAAGACATAGTGGAGGGGTGGGACACCACTGCAATGTGCTGCAGTCCAAGGACTCCTGGAAGGCCTAATGCCAACTAATAGGGCATTACAAACTGGTGTAACTTAGAACAGCCCCAAGGCTGCTCTAAATTATACAAAGAGCCAAACAAGATCACAGCTAATTCCAAGATTAGGGGGCAAGGGTGAAGAAAATGGAAGAAAAGCCACCTTTGCTCTTCTCTACTCAATGTACATGACCCCACATTGGGGACGGTGCAGTGCTGTTAATGCATAGGGGTGCCTGAATCTGCTCTACACCACAAAAGGGGGCCACATATCATCTCTTCTGCAGTGGGCCATCACTGCTTTCTAGTACCTGAGGGGTTGCTAGCATGCAGCAGTCCCTGTGGTGAAAATAAAAGTTAGTTCAGTTGCAACGTTTGCCTGTATAACCACCTGCATGGAACTTGGAGAGAAGATCAGAGGTGGCAGGAAGGAAACGGTTGCACTAGGACTGTGGTCAGATGGCTGGAATGTTAGTTGGAGATGCAGCAGCTGCATAAATAGTTCTCTTAATAAAGAACCAGTTTTGTTTTGCAAACACGGATTCCTCTCATGTTACTATCCAGTATGCAGTACACTGAGTATGGAGTGGCCATTTTCCTGAGAGAATCCATACTAAGGAGCTGTTAAATATTGTCACGTCAGTTCAATATCCAGAGGTCACTGCTCACATCCCGTGTGTCAGGATGTAGGCCCTGCAGTATTGGATCCTGCATGAACAAACTGGTTGGTGGTCACCTGTCCAGATTACACAGTGCCCAAAAGGTAAGTCCCACAGCATTGTTTAGGTGGGTCAGGTGTTTACTCTTATATGGCAAATTCAAATGCAGCAAACCATCAGGATTGCAAGGGCACTACCAGAATTTTCCAAATAGCAGAGCTCCCGTTCCAAGAGGTGCAACTGGACCTGGCCTCTGTGAGGCAAGGAGGGGAAGAGGTCCCAGCTGGTCTCTCTCACCTAAGACTTCTCTTTGGAGAAGAGGAAGAAAAGGTGTTTGAAGCTGTCATTGACTGGCTGGAACAGGGGCAGAAGGTCCTTGGGGCTCCAGCCCAGGAGTCCCCCCCCAGACCCGGCTTCTTGTGACTGTTGGCCACCATGCCTCCACCTTTTCCACTACTGGGCCCTCTCTGGAAGGAGAAATGGCAGCTTAGCAAGGACACTCATGGGGATTTGTAGTAGCATCTATGGCCACAGAGGACTGAGTAAGCTTGGAGTTGAGGGCACTCAGTGTGAGTAGAGAGCACTCTCAACGTGGACCCAAATGTACGACAGGGCAGAGACATAATTTCCAAGGTTACCAGAAGCAACTGAAGATTTTTGATGGCATCAGTGTTCAGTGCCCAGCTTGAGACACTTTAAAGGGGCCGGATTTTCACAGGGAGAGAGAAAAGCTTGGTACTTCTCACAACCAGACTCATTTGGTGTCCCTCGTTGGGCGCTAAAGTACCAAGGCCCCCGAAGTCACCTCACGTCTGAAAATCTTGCCTGCTTCTACATGATGGGCCTGATTCTCATTTATACTGTGGTCCCTTTGCACCACTCTGGCTGCGTAAAGGAGCTTAACATAGGCATAAATTGCATTTACATTTACACCAGCTTTCAGGCCTTTTTATGGTACCAAAGTACCTAAGGCCATCGAGAAGCTATTTTTTCTGCACATTGCAGAGCCACTCTTGTGGTGCCTTTCTTTAAAATTGGAAGTGGAACAGGGTGACTTGTTTGTGGGTTGGGAAAGTCAGGGGCTAAGTCAAGCCTGTCTATGGGATGAGCCCCGCATGAAGGGAATCAGGTGATGCCAGGGTAAAAGGCAGCAGGAAGCAGCAAGATCGGTTTAAGAATGTATTTCAGACAGTCAGCAGTAGAAAGTCTTGTAGAAAGCAGGAGAGAGCTTCACAAACAGGGAATCCTGGGATAGACCCCGGCCAAGGAGAAGGGAAGAAACAGACAGACCTTCCCTTCCTCAGGGCCAGAGAGGAGGGGGGCAGCATGTACACCCTATTGATATTGGGGGTAAGACTATGTAAGCGTGTATCTTATTGCAAAAGACTTTGTGTTGGATTAGTGGGACAGGGACACTAAACTGGGATTGGAGCCTGAAGGGCTGGAGTGCTCCTAAGGACTAAATAAACGGTATCCATTCTGGGGATTGTTTGAAGTACTTTGTGAACTGTGACTTCGTAAAGGGCCCCTGAAGAGATGGGTCAGTCAGAGACAGGGTTCTGCGGAGAGGTGTCTGTCCACGAGAGGCACAACCCCACAGCTGCTTAATGAGCCCCACCCAGCCAGGAGCTCAGGACTTGCGCATGGAGCTGCCTGATGGGAAGAGAGGCATTTCTCCCTCAGCTCCCACAGCAGCAGCTTCCTGCTAAGGACAGAGCAGCGAGTCTCTCCCAGCTGGTAGCCACCCTGGCGGTGTTAGGCTGTCAGAAGTCTATTGTAGAGGGATTGCAGAATTGCCACTTTTATTTCAGTGAAGTTGCCTGGAGAGCTGGGACCTCAAATACCAGCCACCACTTTCTGGTTGCCCAGCTCTAAAGGCAGTGTAGAGGTAAGGATGATATGGTATGGTTTTTCCCTCTTACTCCTGTGCTGCTGCTGGCAGGGCTCTGCTTTCAGAGCTGGGCGCCATGCCAGCAGCAGCTGCTTTCTGGCCACCTCGCTCTGAATGCAGTGCAGAAGTAAAGGTGGCAATACTACAACCCCTTTACAATAACATTTTGACCCTCTGTGGCTGACTTTTGGGTAGGGACCCCCCATTTTCAGAAATGATGATCTCCCCCATGAAATCTGAATGGTAGGGAAAAGTACACAGAACACCAGATTTCATGGAAGAGACCAGATTTCACAGTCTATGACACGTTTTTCATGACCGTGAATTTGGCAAGATCCTAGATATGCTGCCTAGATTTTCCCCATAATGCATTGTTAGACAATGTGATAGGTGGAGACATGCAATCATGGCTGTTAAATTGGGCTGTTGTGAGGATAGCTGTTGATGCTAAGTAGTTTGAAACAGAGAGGGAAATAACAAGAAAACACCAAGCTCCAACCAATTATAGAGTATTGGGGCAACCCCTGATGGATTCGAGGCCACTAGAGAATTAATTACAGAGCACAACTGTATGTGAAATTGAACTCAGATCAATGGAAGGAATAAAGTATTGAATGCTGACAAAAATATAGTCTAAACCTTTCACTTATGTGGAGAGGCTATGAACTTACAGGATCCCCTGGGGTGAGAAGACTTAGGGAAAATCTCAGCTACCTCAGTTGAGATATCTGCCCAGTAGGTAACAGACACCACAGGAAACTAAGATGCTGAATAACACAGAAAGGAGAACAGTTAATGAAGATTGAATTATAGGATTAAAAAATTATGAAGGAAATGCCAATACAGCATATTCCCTCATTTCTACTCTGTCCCATAACAGCTCATGCTGACAACGTGGAGTCTGATTCTGATCTCATTCACACAAGTTTTATCATAGAATCATAGAATCCTAGGGCTGGAAGAGACCTCAGGGGGTCACAACTTCCTGCTCAAAGCAGGACCAACCCAACTAAATCATCCCAGCCAGGGCTTTGTCAAACTGGCACTTAAAAACCTCTAGGGATGGAAATTCTACCACCTCCCTAGGCTTCATCTATATGGCAGCTTTCTTCTGCAAAAGCTTATGCAAATGAAGTGTGGAGTAGAATGTCACTGAGCTTCATTTGCATAATTAATTAGGGGCTGAAAAAATGAGGAAGAACGGCTGTTGCGCAAGAGGGGGTTTTTGCGCAAAAAGGAGCCATCTACACAGCTCCTTTTTGCGCAAAAGCCTCTTGTGCAAAAACGGCCCCTAATTAATTATGCAAATGAAGCACAGCGATATTCTACTCCGTGCTTCATTTGCATAAGCTTTTGCGGAAGAAGGCTGCAGTACAGATGTAGCCACAGGTAACCCAATCCAGTACTTCACCAGCCTCCTAGTGAAATAGTATTTTCTAACATCCAACCTAGACCTCTCCCACTGGAACTTGAGACCATTGCTCCTCATTCTGTCAACTGTCACCACTGAGAACAGCCTCTCTTCATCCTCTTTGGAACCCCCCTTCAGGTAGTTGAAGGCTGCTATCAAATCCCCCCTCACCCTTCTCCTCTCTAGACTAAATAAGCCCGAATCTCTCAGCTTCTCCTCATAAGTCATGCCAATAAGTAATACTAATGTATTTCCCCTGACTTTATGATTACTGAAACACACCATACAAGGCTCTTGAGACTCCAGCATTTTCAGATTTAGATGGATTAGAAATACACCAAGAGAAATACAATGACAAGCTAAGGACCCTTTTAAATGCCAGCACTGACGTGTACAACTCCCTAGTTTCAGATCAGACAGATATCTAAACATTAGTTGTTGGAGCAAAGGGGCGTCCATAACATTGAGATGCAAAGGTAGATGCCTTTAAAAATGTAGGCCAATATTTTCAAAATAGCTGCCTACAGGTAGGCTCTAACGTCCATATTGGTATACCTAAATAAATTAATGGAAGTTGCTGGGTGGCTCAGCATTTTGGAAAAAATTGGGATTTTTTTTCTGAATCAGGAAAATCAGGAGCTAAATATGGATTTAAAGCTGGGATTTTGAAAGCTGTCTAAGGGACTAAGGACATTTGGAACTGGAAATTCAGCTGGAGTTGGGCATCAAAATCCCTTAGGTCCTTCTAACATTTCAGTTTAAGAAAGTTCTCCTTTTGCAAATCTTAGGATTAGCTGAATTAGTTCAATTGCTGCTTTGGAAGGTAGAAAGGGTCTTGACACCAGAGCTGGATGATTTTGTGACCACTGGCGACAAGTAGAATTTATAAAACACAGATCATGTAATCTTTACCAATCAAGCATATTATGAATGGATCCCCTGCAAAGATAATGAAGGATTATTTTTGCTCAGTGCAGAGTATTCCACAATTATGAGATTTCAGGCCTTCCTCTGGTTATTGCTGATGAGAAGGATGATGCCAGAGGGTAGTGAAATAATAGCCTGACCTTCTGATCCAGTCCGGGCAACCCCACATATGCCATTTATCTTTTAATTTCTGTAGGTTCTTCTTCACTCCTGCATTCATGTGTCATTCCACTAGATGTCAATGTTCCCATTGGTATGAACAAGCTTCCTCTGTTGTCATGCTGGATTAATTGAAAAGCATTATAAAAAGCTAGATCAGATGGATTATTATTATCCTTACCTTTCAAACCATGAGTTTTAGGAAGAATAAACGGATCTCTTTTGTCATAATTTAATTCTTTTGTCTAGGCCTAACTCTACAATGCACACATGTAGTGTTTATTAAAGAAAAGTGCCCAGTGGGTAATTGTACGTGGAAGGTCATATAAGGACAGTTTCTATTTGTTCAGCATATGACTCGTGCAAAAACTCATGGTCTTAAGATCCTGGATTTCTAACTGCCATGAACTGGTAGGATAGTTTCCCCATCTCACTAATGTTGGACTGTGTACGTGACAGGGATTCTTAGAAATGGACACCATGATTTTGACTGAATTTCTGCATTTGGGTCAAGCAATGCTCATGTGTTTCCAGATTCATTCCTGGTATGTGTCATAAATGTCTCTATGGATATGTTGTGGGTATGTAAGTAGTTGTTAGGGCACTGGATGAGAATTAGGGAGGGTAGCTTTCTATCTGACTAGGGATGTAAAGGACTAGTCAACAGGATAGTCAGCTAGTCATTTCTGCCCCCACCTTGCTGCCTCTATTATATAGAGGCAGCAAGGGGGAGGAGAGGGGGTACTTCAAAGTGGCAGCACCGCTTGAAGCCTGGGGACAGACCCCTGGGGCTGCCATTTTGAAAAGCACATGTAGCCCGGGGCCAGCTGGGGTGTCGCCAGGTTTCACATGGCATTTCAAAGTGGCAGCGTCGCGTAGAGCCCAGGATCAGTGACCCGGGACTCCATGCGGCGTTGCCGCTTTGAAATGCCGCAGAAAGCCCGGTGTCAGGGACTCCCCAACTGACCCTGGGCTCCACGTGGCACTTTTGCCTTTGAAGTGTAGCAACAGGGCACCCTATTGACTAATCGAATAGTTGATGCAAAATGCATTGACTATTGGATTAGTCGATACTTAACTTCCTTATATCTGACTAAACATATGGGATATGATGTAAACAAATATGAGTGTTTACTCCTTGTGGTCTATGAAGGAACTTTCATTTTCACTTTTCCTTGAGGTACAGCAAGGTAGGATTGCTCAGTCTATTACTACTGACCATCAATGTTCTCTCTAATCTTTTCCATCCACACGTTGAATAAATTTTGTTATGTGCACTGAGGCTTGTGTGTATGTGAACCACCAGAAGAGACACAAACCTAGCTGTCACCACTCTGCCTAATCAGGTGGGTAGCACAGGAATCTGTCCTGAGTGGCCGCACAAGCACACAATTTACAGGGAACACTGCTGCCCATCCCCATATTACATGAAAACCTTCCGTGTCAATACATAACAGTAGCTAAATATTAGTAGACTTCATGGGTTATAATAAATATGCCTTGAAAACAGGAAAACATATTGATTTTAATGGTTTGTGGCCTACAAAGTATTTAGGCAAAGATAAAAATGGATACTGGAAAACAATCTGATGTAGTGTGCAGACCTATATAGTTGAAGGACAAAGATTTTTCATTTCACTGTAACATATTTCTAGATAAGTCACTAATCACATAAAGAGAGGGAGAATACACGTAAAGCTGAAAAGACCTGAGAGGTGGATTTGAGTATCCTGGATATATCTGGACTTTTGATGAAAAATAAGGATTTTTTTTTGCATAAATAATCCCAGGTTAGATGCCAAAGAACATAAAAATTACCATTTTAGTTGTCCATCAAATCTAGTATCATGTCTTGAATAATGGGCAGTACCAGATGTACCGGAGGAAGTTATACAATTCCTGTGATTATCCAACATCAAGTGCTTAAGGGCAGTTTTTTCCCCCCAAACTTCAGGCACTTGCTGTTTTTTAATAGGATTGCTATTCTTTATTCCCAGTTAACTGTAAATTGCTTTGTTGACATAAACATAGAATCCTGTTAAACTTTTGGTGTCTATGATTCTTCTGGTAATGTATTCCACAGGTGAATTATGTGCTGTGGGCAAACACATAATTTCCTTTCCTCAATTCTGAAATGTGTTGTATTTTAATTTCATTAACTGTCCTTTTGATGTATTATCACATAGTAAATCTTTTCTTGTCTCTATTCCATTTATCTTTGTATGATGCTATCCTGCCACCTCTTATTAATCTCCTTACACTACATATTATTTGATCTGTCTCCTTATGGAAATCCTTTTACAATTTAATATTTTTGGTACTCTTTTCAGAAGCTTTCCTATTTCTGTTCTACAGTGTTTGAGATGGGATGACCAGATTTGAATGCACAGAGAGAACTCACAATAGCTAAAAGGGCAAATGTGATCCTTAGATATAGAAATAGGGGAAACCTAAGTAGAAACAGAGAGGTTATATTACCTCTGTATTTGACGCTGCTATGACCATTATTGCAATACTATCTAGTTCTGGTGTCTACAATTCAATATCACAAAATTGCCTTCATGCAGAGATCATCATGTAGAATGTCCTGATCACAGTCTATAAGGCCCTACATGGGGAACAGAGATTTGATAGCAGAGGTCTTTGCAATCTAACAAAAAATGTATAACAAGACCCAATCTTTGGAAGATGAAGCTAGACACATTTAAATTACAAATGAGACATATATTTTTAACAGTGAAAGTAATTAATCAGGGGAACAATTTACCAAGGGATGTGGTGGATTCTCCTTCCCTGGAAAATTTTAAATCAAGACTGGATGATTTTCTAAAAGATGTGGCCCAGTTCAGAGGGTTGCCAAAATGTGATTAGTATGATGTGAGACCTGGTGGGAAGTAGTACACTGAAACAGGATGGTCTGGCCTCTTTAAGGAGTAGTGAGGACCCATCTAGCCACTGCCTGTTTCATGATGCGGCCCATTTAAGGAAACAGATATTGACAAGAGCAGCTGCCTCCCTGATGAATGAGACTAGGTTTTAATCAGGGACCTAATCCTTAACATGACAACACCCAGCCCTTAGATGAATCCCAGGAAGAGAGAAAGGGAAGAATTAAAAGGGAGCATCAAGATCAGAAGAGAGACATCCTGGGATGGGAACCAGAAGGGGGACTGGTGGGTTGGGGAAGCCTTCCTGAATCATAGCATCAGTCAAGGAGAAGGCCTGGGGAATTGGATCAAGGAAAAGAGTTCATGAGTCCAAGGAGCAGGCAAGGCTCTATGGAATGGGACTGGAACCTGGGTAATGGTGGGCTGGGGAAGTCTGCCTGAATCGTAACTCAGCCCATGAAGGAGGGGTTTGGAATCCCATAACTAAGAGGAAAGATTTGAGAGTCCTGGGAGCCGGGCAGGGGAAACTCTGTGGGAAAGACTCTCCAAAGGCACTAGAGGCTGTTGTGCTCACTGGCTCAGCAGGAACTGGAAGGGAAAAGAGCTGAGTTCAGAGCATACACTGGGAGAAGTTAGATAAAAGAAAATAATCTCGCTGGCAGGATGCCCCATAACAATCCTTTATTTCCTATCACTCAGAATGATAATGGGTCAGAACCTAAAACCTGAGAGAGAGAAAACAGGTAGCTCCCTAATGCAGCAAGGCACAATCCCGCCTACCTTGCTTTAAGATGGCTCTTTCAGATTGGCTCTCTGCTGACTGATTTGCACACTAGCTTGAGAAGCATGCTTCCAGCTGCATTGTGGGCATACTCCGAGAAGGAGGGTGAATAGAAGTTGCCACGTGCCCAAGTAAAGACCCTCTCTTTCAGCCCACATTCCTCCACTCTCTCTACCCTTCCCCTCTGAGCCCTTCTTGCCTTTTTACACAGGTTCACACTCTTCACCAGAGACCTTGCACTCCAGCCAAAACCGGACCCTAAGTCTAATGTCAGAGCACAGGTGGAAATTCCCTTCTCATCTAATTTCCCCTGGGCAAATTCAAACTTTATTTTACTTAGCATCCATACGTTCTGACATTATGCCTATGAAGGCCTAAAATAAATGCGCACAAAAAGAAGAAATTTGCATGTGGTACTTCAAATATCAGGTTCTTAAAAAGATGGTATGTGAACCAATAAAACTTTAGTTCTCTAGTGTTCTGGTTCAAGCAGGAATTAAAGCAGGGAAATCCTATGAACTATGTTATGAAGGAGGTCAGATTAGATGACAATAGGTTCCTTCTCATTTTATAGTCTGTAATTCTGTGAATAACATTTTTATTTTATTTTCTACTAGCACATTTACCCGGCCTTGCTTGTGTCCTTAATTCTTTTTTTTTAATAAAAGGAAAATGCTTTATTTGGTTGAGGGGAATGAGGAGGAGCTGAGGGCAGAGGGCTGGGGGTGTGCGGGGAGTAGGGGTCAGGGTTGGGGGTGAGGAGGTGCTCTGGGCAAGAGATGGTGTGTGCTGGGAGAGTGGGGGTGTGTGCAGGGAAGGCGGAGAGTCCGTCACCAAGTTTTGTACCTGGGCTACTTGCTCTTCCCCTTCCTGTCCCTGTCAGAGAGAAAGAGAGCAAAGTGCACATATGCCCCCTGCACTCCCCAGCCAAAATGAGGAATTCCTCATGCTCTGATGAAGGGGAACAGTCAGCAATGTTCCTGTATAAATCTGGGGTAAGGGGAGCTTCAGCCCTCCCTAAAGGGTGCCGGAGGTGGAGTGGGAGGCTTGGGTGGTCCCGAATTAGGGGGGCACCCCCAGCCAGCCTCTTTTCACCTGCCTGGTGATTCTGTCTCTTTTCTGTATGGTTTTATGAGAAGCAGTCAAGGCACATCCCATTTTCCAGGCACAACCAAACCCTCACCTTACTTTAAGTTATGGTAAGAAGAAGCTATATACCGAATTTGGTGGCCGTCACTCTTACCGTTTATGAGTTCTTGAACAGACAGACAAACTCTCTCAAATATATAACTAGATGTGAAATTTTCACAAATGCTAGCTAATTTAAGAACACAAGACCCACTGAAAGTCAATAGACCTTGTGCTTCTAAATCATTTTTGAAAATCCCACTCTATGCTTTTCTAATACATTCTAGTATTGTGTCTGCAGTCATTTTCATTGAGTTTCCCACAATGATGCCTGGATATTTTTTCTGAGTGGTAACAGTTATTTTACAATCCATCAGTGTAAATGAGTGCTTTCGACTGACTCTTCTGATGTGCATTACCTTGTACTTGTCTACACTGAATTTTATCTGCCACTGTGTTGCCCAGTTGTATAGCTCTGTTATTCCTCACAATTTTCTCTAATATTGACTCACTGTAGAGTGCTATTCTGTTACCTCTCTGCACTAACATGAACTCTATAACCAGGTATTACAACCATACCTTTGATTGCTTTCTTACCACCATATCTCCAAATACAGCAAAATGACATTTTATAGCCAACCCTTCACCTATTGCCAGGCATTCTAGCACAACTTTTTGGCTTTTAAGCATCTCAAATTGAGATATAGACACATTTTTAGTTATTTATTCTTAGCAATGTCCCTATTTTTATTTAACTCTTAACACTGTTAGGTTTTAGTGGCCTAGTCAGTGGACTTCAGTCTGTCCTTCCATCAGTACATCTGTACATGTTGCCATAGTCTGTATGGATAAATAGTTTCTTTTGTGCTATTGACATATGTAGAAATGTGGTTCAAAATATGGAAAGAAAACAATACAGCTGATTCTCTTTGTAAAGATATATATGGCGAGGATTGCATTGTGAATCTTGCTGTACTTGATAGCTTAAAGTCCCAGCTCCTGCAGATAAATGATCATGTGAGAATGTGTATAAAACACAGGTTTTATTTAAAAAAAAAGTTTCTAGCCTTTATGATTGCAGAGGAAAGCTTTTAAACATGACCCACATGCATCCCAAAGGATTAAAAAAACCAGAAAGCAAATAAATCCCAAATTTATTATTTGAAACAAAATATTGTGGTTTTTCAGGGCCAAGCTCTGTCGACACTAGGGCTTTTTACCTGTAAAAAGAATCACACCCCTAACTGACATACTCTAATCCCAGCCCCATAGAAAGTGGTCTCCTATGTGAAAGACCTTATTAAGTTCCTCCTACAACATATCCTGGCCCTCTCTGGTTACTGGAGAATCAAGAATTCTATAACGTCCATATAGCCTGTGCAGAAAGCCAGGCAAACACTTCCAAACAACAGGATAACAAGGCAGGGTCCAGTTATGGGGAACCTATTTTTGTAATAGTTGGGATCAAAGCAGTTATCCTGAGCCACAAGATCTGCCTCACAAAATACTAGATTTTTAATGCAGCCAAATGCCCCATTCAAGGATTTCATGTTATGTGTGAGTGTAAAGGTGTGAACAGTCCCTGAGCACCCCCTAGGGCCAAGTGAGTTGCTCCAGGTGTGCCCCACATTAATTTTCCCAACAGAGGCAGCAATAGGCTCTCATTAACCACCCATGGCAAAGAGAAGCCAACACACATTACCCAAGCAACATGTCCCCTTTTTAACCAGGTTGTCAGAATAGGAATCATTGTAACAAAAAGTTCATCAGGACTCCAGTTCAGGGACCCCAAACTTAAAATTGACACACCCAAGCCTGCGGCTAAGCTTCTCTCCATGTGCCTGAGAGAGTAACCACCATCACTACCCACCCAACTCCATCTGTCTGCTTTCTACTTTCAGCTTCCTGTTCCTGTATTTAAATAGCTCAGGGCCTCTTGGATTATTTCCAGGCTGTTAGCCCCAGCTTGCCCTTTCAAGTTGCACTACACTTTTTTTCACCTTACACTTTTTCACAGGACATGTCTACACTCGGAAATGATTTCAAAATAACTTATTTTGAAATAACAATTCCTGAAATAATGATTTCGAAATAGCGTGTCCACACTATGGGGAACCCTCAAAATTAGTCCCTTAATGTGGATGCGCTACCTTGACTTAGAGCCCCAGGAAGCACTGGGGAGTAATTACTTTGAATGACTCTGTGGAGTTGCTGTTATTTCGAAATAACAGCAGTAGAGCATCCACACTACCGCTATTTTGAAATAAACGTTATTCCTTGTGGAAAGTGGGAGTTGTTATTTCGAAATAACCAACCCCTTATATCGAAACAACAGGCTGGGTAGTGTGGACGCTCCGCTTGGTAGTGTGGAGTTTCAACATAACTCCCTACTGTAGATCAGGGCACAGTGGCCTATCAATTGTTGACTGAAGATACACATTCTTTGCAGGGGGGAATGAAATACATTTTTCCTGAGGGTGGGGACTTGCAGAAAAACAATTCACAGGTGTATCATGGAACTGGAGATGGAGGGAGGGCCACATATTTCCAAGCCTAATTATTTGTTCTCAATAGTTTCTTATCCAGCCTTTCCCCTGTATCTTGTGTCCAAATTTGAATGGCCGCAATAGGATCCTTGCCAATGCCATAGCAACTTTACCTATCCACTTCTCAACTAGTCTTACTGTGCCCCTCGGTAAATAGCTTTTAACCTTTTTCATGGTCCTTGACCCAGAACTTCTTGCTTACACATTGTAAAATAATTCTATGCTGTCTGTGACAAGCAAATAGTCAAGAGTGCTGCAGGCAGATCCAGCAGTTGCAGAGAAAATCATGAAGGGTGGGGTATAATAGGCGGGAGAAGGCAATGCCTTCCCAAATGGCCAGACATGGCCCCACCCACACCCCACTCCCAAATGTCTATTGCTTCAGCAGGGTTCCTGTCAGGAGCCATGCTGAAGTAGTAAGTGTTCTGGGGACAGAGTGTTGCTGCCCCTGGGCTTCAGCCACGCTGAGGTTACAGATGCTGGGGCCCCCGCCTCCTCATTCTCCAGGGCTGGAGAAGCTCCGATGGGGGGCTGAAGGCTTGACCTTGATTGTGGAGGGCTTGGCTCCCATGGGAGTTGGGGCCTCAGGCAGAAAGAGTGGGGCTGGGGGCTTGCCTCCCTCAGCCCTGCCTTCACTTGCCGCCCATGGAGATAATTTTGAACCAAAGCCATAGCATGGTGATGGGAATCCTTTGCTTGTGCAGGTACTGCTTTCTGGGTAAACATTAAAACAACATCCTGGCCACTTGTGGTCATCCGAGTGGAAGAGGACTCAGTGCTTTGGCCAATTTCCAGTCCGAGTAATTATACAATGACTTCCTAAGCTGACCCTGCTATTTCTACTGGTCATGGGCTCTTTTTCACTTCCTCTTCCAAACTGCAAACAGCGTAGCTGTGCATTGTTGATTTCTCACAACCTTCCACCTTAGAAAGACCTGAGCAAGTTGTCTTTCTCTACATATAACAGTTTGTGAAGTGTGTAAAACACTACCATTATCAGGAATTTTACCATTTTAAAAACTCATCATTTACCTGTATGATAGCACACTGAGGTATGTATGATGCATACTTTTCCTGTTATTAGAATAAAAAATAAGAGCCTGATCCAAAGTCCTCAGAATTCATTAAAAATCAAGGATCACTTGGAATATCACTGCCCGTATTCATATGGATTCTCCAGGATGGATGCAACTGGGAATCAGTTCCTCACATGAAACCTCCACGTGTTCTTCCTTTGGACTGACCCTATTCTCAGTACAACTTCTGTCCTTTGTTTATATACAAAACAAGTCAGTCATTGTCCAATGACGCCGGTTGTCATTGCTCAGTTCTCACGTTGTGTTGAATTTTGTTTGTGATTTTCTTGCTCATTTTTCTTTAGGATTCTGTGAACACTTTTTTGAGTTTGCTTTTCTCCTGGATCTGACGCACTATTTCCCCTCAATCTTTATTGCTATTTTCTAATGTCTCAGCATTTGGGTTTTGTTTTTGATTATGTTTTGTCCTATCCCGCTGTGCTCTCTCAGTCTCAAGTGTTCTGTTTTGTTATAGCTAGCCTCCCTTCTGCTGACACAACTGGAACTTGCTCTCTTTTGGATTCTGTGGAATATAGTGGTAGTCTATAATGGAGGAAGTAAAGTTTTTTTTTTCAATGACAACTTTATTCACCAAAAAAATGCCATTTTGGGGTGACAAACTCTTCATGAATTTGAGTCAAATCAGGTGAATAGTTTCAGTTGAAATGCTCCCCCCCGCCCCCCCGGAGTAAAGGTTATTAGAAAAACTTCAAAGTTTATTTAAAACATTTAGTTTCAACATTTTTGCAATGAAACATTTTAACTTTGTTTCAAACTGGCACTTCATTTCGAAAGAGAGATAGATTTAACTAAAAAGAAAACCCCACAAAACACAAAAGGATTCAAATCATGTACAAAAGGTTTTTCAGTTCATTTTGGTAAGAAAAAAAAAATGTCCTTTTTTGGTTGGCCCAAAACGAAATTTAATTTTTGGATGTTTCAGCATGGCCACTGAATTAAAAAAACAACCACCACAATTATTAGCCCGGCTCTAGACTATAAATCTGCACAACATACGAATGTCTAAGGTGGAACCAGGGAAACTGACAGAAATGGTGGGGGACCTGGGCAAAGTGTATGTGGGGAGTGGCTCCATGATCCCATACGGGATGGAGCCTTGGGCAGAAGGAGTGGGACAGGGGCAACCAGCCCTCAGCGTGGCTCAGAGTGCGGCTGCCAGGCAGTTCTCAGAGCCGCCCAGAGCACACCACATGGAACTTCAGCAACAATTTAAAGGGGCTTGGGGCTCCAGCTGCCACCACTGCCTCAGTAGCAGCAGCAGCTGGGAGCCCCAGGCCCTTGTCCTGCCCCCTCCCATGTTGGCAGGCCTGGATAGAACCTTTGTCATGTCCAGAGAGATGACACAGACAGAGCAGTTTTGCAGAGCCACCGCTTTGATTATCTGCAAACTCTAGTAATGTGCAATGATGGATGAAAGGCTTAGCTTGCACAAAATCTGGACCTGCCCTTTTCTGGGGCTAGAAATGACAGTGAGCTATTTCATCACAGCTTGTCCAAATGCTATAAACATAATGTGCTGAGATTACATTGGTAGCTTTCCTACAATAATTCAGGTATGCTAACTCTGAACAATGGGCACCCAGCTGGCTGGAAGTTAGGTGAGATATTAAAACCATTCACCTCACTGACTTTCTGTGGAGCGATGATGAATGTTTCAGTATTCATCATTATTTCTAGAAGGTGTCTGGATAATGCGGTACTTCTGGAAAGAGTATTTCAGCAATAGATATTTTCTTGTCAGGGTCTATAGTTCTGTACCAGTTTCTGGAGGCATTACTTCATTTTATTGAAGCATTCTCCATTACTAGGGGATATGTTGTTTTCCACTTATTTCCAAGTATCGTTTCCTTAAATGAGGCTATTTTATTGTGTGTATTGGTCTCCTTGCCTGACAAATTGCCAGCCTGGTCTATGGTGATTAGGGGTATGGAACAGCTGCCATATGAGGAGAGATTCATAAGAATAGGATTTTTGACCTTGAAAAAAGAGACATCTAAGGGGGGATTTGAGAGAGGTCTATAAAATCATGACTGTCGTGGAGAAAATAAATAAGAACAAGTTATTTGCTTGTTCTCAAGACAGAAGAACTAGGGGTAACCAAATGAAATTAATGGGTAGCAGGTTTAAAACAAACACAAGGAAGGAGGGAGAAAACTTGTTCATCTTGGCCCCTGAGGATAGAACAAGAAGCCATGGACTTAAACTGCAGCAAGGGAGGTTTAGGTTGGACATTAGGAAAAAGTTCCTAAATGTCAAACACTGGAATAAATTGCCCAGGGATTTTGTGGAATCTCCATCTCTGGAGATATTTAAGAGTAGGTTAGATAAATGTCTATCAGGGATGGTCTAGACAGTATTTGGTCCTGCCATGAGGGCAGGGGACTGGACTCGATGACCTATCGAGGTCCCTTCCAGTCCTAGTATTCTATGATTCTTCACACAACACACAGTCCACCTGTGGAACTCCCTGCCAGAAGATATTTTGAAGGTCAGGACTTTACCAGGGTTCAAAAAAGAACTAGATAAATCCTAGGCCCATCAATGGCTATTAACCAGGATGGCTAGAAATGGTGTCCCCCCAGCCTCTGTTTGTCAGGAACTGGGAATGGATGACAGGGGAAGGATCATTTGATGATTATCTGTTGTGTTCATTCCCTTTGGGCACCTGCCAGTGGCCACTGTCACAAGACAGGATCCTGGGCTTTATGAACCTTTGATCTGACCCAGTATGGCCTCTCTCATGTTCTTGTGCTCTTATTTGCAGCTTACTTCCTGCAGTAGCACTGGCAGTGGCTGGGAGCCCCGGGCCCCTTTGAATCGCTGGGTACCAGGGCAACTTCCCTCTTTGCCTGCTCCATGGTAAATTCCAGAACTGAAATACTATCAGCTTTCATAGGAGACCAGATAAACAGAAAACAATTTCAGCTCTTTTTAATTTCATTATAAATCAAAACAAACACTACCCCAGGAGTCATTCCCTAAAGGTCTATATTAATATAGTAAAAGTGAAATAAATATTTACTGTGCAATTCTCCCCACCCCCCTTTTTTTTTCTTACACCTTCCTTATTAAGGCACAATTAAATTAATGGATGGAACCTATGAAAAATATCCAGTCCAAATGAAGTGATCTTTGGTTTTACATTTGGATTTCTGAGCTCTCAAATAACTGCAAGTTCAATGTTAGAAGTGAAAATAATTACTGACGTATGGCACGAAGCCGTCAGAGTAACTGACTGTATGTGTGATCCACAGAAATGCTAGAAAAAGTGCCCGCAAAAGCTGCATATGCCTCTGTATGGACTCAGAAATTCACGCGCAAAACTGGAAGTCAAGGTGAGTCTCCAGTGTGTAAAATTGACCTTCCCTTAATCAGCTTTGGAAGTGAACATGCCATTTAATCGTTGATCACGTCAAAGCACTCCTATGCAACAGCATATTTTTTTTCTTATTTAATTAGAATAATAGAATCATAGAACCATAGAGCTGGAAGAGACCTCAGAAGGTCATCAAGTCCAGCCCCCTGCTCTAGGCAGGACCAATCCCAACTAAATCAACCCAGCCAGGGCTTGGTCAAGCCAAGACTTAAACACCTCTAGGGATGGAGAATCCACTACTTCCCTAGGTAACCCATTCCAGTGCTTCACTACCCTCCTAGTGAAATAGTTTTTCCTAATATCCAACCTGGACCTCTCCCACCACAACTTGAGGCCATTGCTCCTTGTTCTGCCATCTGTCACTACTGAGAACAGCCTCTCTCCATCCTCTTTGGAACTCCCCTGCAGGAAGTTGAAGGCTGCTATCAAATCCCCCCTCACTCTTCGCTTCTGCAGACTAAACAGACCCAACTCCCTCAGCCTCTCCTCATAAGTCATATGCTCCAGCCCCCTAATCATTTTGGTTGCCCTCCGCTGGACCCTCTCCAATGCATCCACATCCTTTTTGTAGTGGGGGCCCAGAACTGGACACAATACTCCAGATGTGGCCTCACCAAAGCCGAATAAAGGGAATAATGACATCTCTGGATCTGCTGGCAATGCTCCTCTTAATGCAACCTAATATGCCATTAGCCTTCTTGGCTACAAGGGCACACTGTTGACTCATATCCAGCTTCTCATCCACTGTAACCCCAGGTCTTTTCTGCAGAACTACTACTTAACTGGTTTGGTCCCCAGCTTGTAACTATGCTTGGGATTCTTCCGTCCCAAGTGCAGGACTCTGCACTTGTCCTTGTTGAACTTCATCAGATTTCTTTTGGCCCAATCCTCCAATTTGTCTAAGTCACTCTGGACCCTATCTCTGCCCTCAAGCGTATCTACCTCTCCCCCTAGCTTAGTGTCATCCGCAAACTTTGCTGAGGTGCAATCCATCCCCTCATCAGGTCATTAATAAGATATTGAACAAAACCGGTCCTAGGAGCAGACAGCTTGGGGGCACTCCGCTAGAAACCGACGCCATCCTGACATCGAGCCGTTGATCACTACCCGCTGGGCGGCCTTCTATCCATCTTACCGTCCATTTATCCAATCCACATTCCCTTAACTTGCTGGCAAGAATATTGTGGAGACTGTATCAAAAGCCTTGCTAAAGTCAAGGTATATCACATCCACTGACTTTCCCACGTCCACAGAGCCAGTTACCTCATCATAGAAGCTAATCAGATTGGTCAGGCACGACTTGCCCTTTGTGAATCCATGCTGACTATTCCTAATCACTTTCCTCTCTTCCAAGTGCCTCAAAATGGATTCCTTAAGGATCCCTTCCATGATTTTTCCAGGAACCGAGGTAAGACCGACCGGCCTATAGTTCCCTGGATCATCCTTCTTCCCTTTTTTGAAGATGGGCACTACATTTGCCTTTTTCCAATCATCCGGGATTTCTCCCGATCTCCACGACTTTTCAAAGATAATGGCCAAAGGCTCCTCAATGACATTTGCCAACTCCTCAGTACCCTCGGATGCATTAAGTCCGGACCCATGGATTTGTACGTTTAGCTTTTCTAAATAGTTCCTAACCTGTTCTTTACCCACCACGGGCTGTCCATCTTCATCCCATCTTGCGTCACTTAGCGCAGAAGTCCAGGAGCCGACCTTGTCGTGAATACAGAGGCAAAGAAAGCATTGAGTACTTCAGCTTTCCCCACATCATCTGTCACTAGGTTACCTCCTTCATTCGGTAGGGGCCGCACACCCTCTCTGATCACCTTCTTCTTGTTAACATGCCTGTAGAAACCTTTCTTGTTATCCTTCACATCCTTAGCCAGTCTCAATTCCATTTGCGCTTTCGCCTTCCTGATAACCCCCCGGCATGCTCGAGCTATACATTTAAACCCCTCCCTGGTCATTTGTCCAAGTTTCCACTTTTTGTAAGCTTCGTTTTTGTGCTTAAGTTCACCAAGGATTTCCCCCGTAAGCCAATCCGGTCTCCTACCATGTTTGCCTCTCTTGCTACGCGCGTCGGGATGGTTTCTTTCTGTGCCTTCAATAAGGCTTCTTTAAAATACTGCCAGCTGTCCTGGACTCCTTTCCCCTTCATGTTAGCATCCCAGGATTCTGCCCATCAGATCTCTGAGGAGTCAAAATCTGCTTTTTGAAGTCCAAGGTGTGTATTTTACTACTCTCTTTTCTTCCTTTGGTCAGGATCCTGAAATCTACCATCTCATGATCACTGCTTCCCAGGTTGTCACCCACCTCCACTTCCCTATTAGTTCCTCCTGTTTGTCAAGCTGCGCACAGCCCTGGTCGGATCCTTCAGCACTTGTGTCAAGAAGTTATCCCCAACATTCTCCAAAAACTTCCTGGATTGCCTGTGTACTGCCGTATTGGTTTCCCAACAGATGTCAGGGTGATTAAAGTCCCCACGAGAACCAGGGCCTGCGATCTGGAAGCTTCTCTCAGTTGTCGAAGAAAGCCTCATCTACCTCATCCACCTGATTCGGTGGCCTGTAGCAGACACCAACCACAACATCACTGCTGTTGTTTGCTCCTTTAAACTTAACCCATAGACTCTCAACAGGTTTTCTCCTCTTTATACTGGAGTTCAGAGCAATCATAGTGCTCTCTTGCATATAGTGCAACTCCTCCTCCTTTTCTCCCCTGCCTGTTCTTCCTGAACAGTCTATACCCTTCCATGACAGCGCTCCAGTCATGCGAGTCATCCCACCAAGTCTCTGTTATCCCAATTAAATCATATTTCTTGGACTGGGCCAGGGCCTCCAGTTCTTCCTGTTTGTTGCCCAGGCTTCTCGCATTAGTGTACAAACACCTCAGATAACCAGTTGATCGCCCTATCTTCTCCATTGAAACAGGGTCCTCCTTTCTTGCTCGTTCCTCTCTGCATTTCTTCCCGGTATCCGACTTTCCCACTCCCCTCAGGGTTTTGGTCACCGTCCCCCGACGAACCTAGTTTAAAGCCCTCCTCACTAGGTTTGCAAGCCTGCCCGCGAAGATGCTCCTTCCTCTCTTCGTTAGGTGGATCCCATCTCTTCCTAACAATCCTCGTGCCCAGAACAGAGTCCCATGGTCGAAGAAACCAAAGCCCTCTCTGCGACACCACCTGCGCAACCACGCATTTACGTCCTCAATTCGACGATCCCTGCCCAGTCCTTTCCCTTCAACAGGGAGGATGGACGAGAACACCACTTGCGCTCCGAATTCTTGGATCCTTCTTCCCAGCGCTACATAATCCGCAGTAACCGCTCAAGGTCATTCTTGGCCGTGTCGTTAGTTCCCACGTGGAGAAGCAGGAAGGGGTAGTGATCCGAAGGTTTGATCAGTTTGGTAAGCCTCTCAGTCACATCCTGAATGCTCTGGTAAGCAGCACACCTCTCGAGATTCCAGGTCCGGACGGCAGAGGGATGGCTCAGTCCCTCTTAGGAGGGAGTCCCCGACCACCACCACCCGACCACCACCACCATTATTTTAAATGATCCCATTTAAATCACAGGGCACATTTCAGATACCCAGAATGTAATTTCCTGTACTGACATGTAGGCAAGACACTGGGTCTAACACGCTTTCTCTAGGTTCCTAAATGACTATCAGCAACCAGGAGGTCTACATATTGTCTCCATAGCTCTTTTTTCTTGAAAGTCTCCCAGGCATGTACTTTCCAATCCCAGAGTACTTAGCTTGTGAGATGTAAGAGCCAGTGTCTCTAAATATCTTATAGGATAGTCATTCAAAGTTTTAACGTTTCCTTGTTGGGAATTGCTTCTCTGACCTTTCATACACTTTTTTTACTAATGTTCTCCGGCGCACCTTTTGTATTTTATGCCTCTGCTTTCTGGGAGCATCACCTCCTGCTTGATCCAATGAAACGAACAAATATTCGGGGGACAGCATTTATAGAGGTGAGGGTTACATGCAATGACCAATACATGGCGAGGTTCAGATGTACTGTCCAAGGGTAAAAAAACCAACGTATATGATTCTAAGGTCTCACAATGTGGTTCACAACTCTGTTATGGCATAATTTACAATACAAAGTCTCCGAGACACTGGGTCATTCTTCATCCCGCAAGTGCGGTAAAAATATTTCCATTTGTCGCCTTGCGTATCCCATATAGTTAGAGGAAATGTTCTTTAAACTGCAGCAGAGGCAAATATGGTCCATGCAAAATCCAGCATTAGATGTTGTGTCAGACTTGCGCTAAAGAGTGTGACAGGCTGTGGTAATTTCCAATCTGTTAAACTCATGCTGCAAATGCCTTGCCAAAAATGTAACACTCGTTGGGTTTGTCTTCTGTGAATGGGCCATTTAAAATGAAATGCTGCATGAACCCCTCGGCATAGCTATTGTAAATCTCAAACAAAGCACTGTCCCAAAGTGCCCATACAGATCGTCAACAGCCTGACAAGCAGATTGATGCTGTGTCTGCCGCTCACAGTGCCTCTCAGAGATCTTTTTTTTTTTTGGGGGAATGAAAATTGCTGCTGGCCAAGAGATCTTGCTTCTTTGTACATAAGCGGATACTTGTGGGGGTTTCAATTGCCTCAAAGCCCTTTGTAACTAAACAGATGAGTAAGATCAATATCAGAAGAAAATTTCCCCTAACTTCAGAGATTTTCCAGCCATGTTCTAGTTCAAGTCCCGTAGTGATAAATCAGTAAGGCCCTGTTCGTATATGTAACTCAGAGAAAGGAGAAAATGCTTTCTGTAAGCAGAAGGATGAGTCTGCATACTAATTACTGAGGTGAAGAAGATTGGGGAACTGGAAGCTCTCCACCCAACTATTTCAACTTAGATGGAAAACACAGTGCAATACTCAGATGCTGGGTGTACAGGATGGTGATATGCCTAAAGCTGAGAGATCATAAGATCTGCCTTATATTTCACTGTGTCATCAGGTTGTTCTGCAAACCTGAGAGTTACTTAAACACTGTGTGCCTCAGTTTCTCCATCCCTACTGAGAGCAGGAGTGTAATGAGGCTTAATAATTAACTCCTTAGATCCTTACTTCATTAAACTAACTTCCCTTCTCTTCAGTGTTTCTCATAAGTAAAACTAAGGGATATACTGAACCCTTCTGCAAGAAGACCCTGAGGAGGGGACTGAAGTGAACTGAGCAGGTAATCTCAGTGAGGTTTCCCTCGTGGCATTCTCTTCAAATTCTTCAATAGAAACCAGGTAAGAAGCAGAGGTTTTGGTCCTCTAAATCAATGTCTCTCAACCTTTTTTTTATATAAAGTACCCCTTTTTAAAAAAAATATAAGTACCCCCTTTAAAAAAAAAATTATAAGTACCCCCAGTACCTAGAGTTTTCAGACACACAATTTTTTTTTCCTACCATTGCAACACATTTGTTTAAACAACTTAATCATAGCTAGGCTGGCAATGAAATTTTTGGGTGTAAAAAGTACAAAAATAATAAAGCGCTGTAAAACTTAAAACCAAAATTCAGTTTTCTCCAAATTTCAGTTGTGTTGAGGTACCCCCGACTTCTCTTGAGTACCCCTAAGGGTACTCATACCACTCGTTGAGGAACACTGCTCTAAATAGCACAGGTCTCAAGGCATCTGATAGAGAGCTGGGCTATCTTCATGAAGGCCTGTGTCTCCCTGCTGCCTTCTAATTCCCTGTAACTCTCTCTTTCTTACTTGTCAACTTCAGTTGAACATAGCTATCACCATTGTTTCATCTTTTAAGTGCTCAGACAGCACAATGATGAGTCAGTGCAAAATAGGGAGAGAGCAGATAAACACCACAGTGTATTAACTGTTGGCAACGGCTGGCTTTTTAATGGATGCTATTATCTTGTCACCACTTAACTGGCGATTTTTTAAAAAATATTTACACGGCATCTTCCTCTGACTATCTTGGGAGCTGTGAAACCAGGATTTGGGTCTGTACATATGAAACCATGAAAGTCCCTTCTTCCTTCATTCATAAGTCTCTAATTTTTAATAGTTACAGCCTCCGCTTTGCCAGTTGTACCCTTTCCAAGCCCTCCTCCAATTTAACCCAGTGTGCAAGAATTTCTTGTTTTCTCTTCATTTGAATGTAAATAGCATTTGGTACCTGACTAGAAGCCCCCTTCTATCCTCCTAGCATGGTAGTAAGTTATTGGATTTGTGTTTAGTCAAGATAATCCACATCTTGGAGATTAGTATCTGATTTATACAGCAACCAGACAAGCATTTAAGCATGTGGTTCGCCAGATTGGGACCTCATTAAAGCTCGATGGTTTTATTTTTTGTTTATTTTTTTAAACATTTACTTTGCTTAAGATTCTAAAGGTTTCCACCAGGTTGGGCCCCATTTGTGCGAGATACTGTACAAACATATAATAAATGACAGTTCCGTCCCCAAAAGGCTTATTGTTTAAAAGCAAAGATTAAATAACCAAGCAGGCTGGGGTTGGAGATGGTACAGCACTTTGAATAGAATGTTCAGTCAGTAGTATTGATGCAACATGAATAACTTTAGAGTAGCACTGAAATAGAATATATTATAGGAGGAACTGGTAGCAACACTTCCTATTTCAAGACTCTGTTTTCTTAGAATTTATAAGCTGAGGTTTAGCTATAGAGGTTGTGTTTTCCCAATGACACGTGAGAGAAAAATTTCAGTCAAAACAGTTCATCCATTTCTGAGAACAAACCCCGGGGGGGGGAAAAAACCATGATTTTGCTTATGCAATGTTTCATTGGAATTATTATTTCAACGTTTCATTGAAAAGCTGTAGCATCCGCATGCATTAGAGAGGGGACTTCAAATTTGGCATAGATCTAGCCTTTATGTCAAGGGAGTGATTTTTTTCCCATTCCTGTGGAAATGTGTCCAAATCTGGCCAATTTACAAGCTTTTAAAAACAGTTTGCAATCACAGTTTGCACATGCTCAGTACGTACTGGCTAGAGCTGAACAGCTAAAATCTCCAATGAATCCATCTTTACTGAGCATGTTGGCCAGAATGCACATGCACCATTATTCCCACAGACCAACTGAGCACACTCCATTCCCTCCTAGCTCCTAGTGTGCCGACTGTGCATGCATCACCTTGCAGAATGACCGAGCATGCTCCAGGCAAGCGATAAGTTGGCTTAGAAAGAGTTTCCCTGTTATAGCTGGTGCAGGCTAGGTTTGGGATGAGCTCGAGAACTTACAACACGGAGCCTCTCTCTCCTGTCTTCAATGACCAGCACTCTCCTAGCACCCACACATGGAGGAGAAAGCTGCTTGACACCAATGCAGATGGGACAGACCAGGAGGAGGCAAAGGGCTGGACTGGGACAAGGAGTCTGGTGAAATGGGAATGACGAAGTGGGAGATAAACTGACGGGGAGTTGCGGAGGGAGACTGTGACTGGCTGGGCAAGGAGACTGGATCTGGGAGTGAGGGGATACTGGGACTGGGTGGTCAGGGAGGCTGAGAGTTCTGGGAACCAGGTGGTTGAGAGGGGAGGCTGAGATCGATTGATTAAGACGACAGGGACTAAGAATCAGAGTGGGAGCTATGAAAAAAAAAGTATGTGATCATGGAATTAAAGACTATCCTAATGCACAGGCACAGTGGGGAATATGTAAGATTGCACAGACAGCCATACATTTCCTAACTGTTCTTTTAACATATATTTCATGTGGAACGCCCCTCCCACATGCCCACACATAAATTAATCAGACTATTGATGTTTCAGCATTTCATTACCAGCCAATGCAACAACATTCAGTGCTTTCTCAATATTTTTCTCCTTGTCTTCCAGGAGCGGCTCCCAATAAAGAGAAACCGATAAAGAATTCCAAACAAATGAAACATGAATAGATTGTACTTGTTGGCTGGCAGACTTGTTTCTTCCAAGAAGCTAATAAAAGCAATAAAAATATCTTCTGGAAAATGTTAGAAAGCTTAGGAAAGATGTAATTAAGGTTTGGTTGGGGTTTTTTTTCTGGCAATTATCTTTCTAATCCTTTGGAAACAAATAACGAAAAATAATCTATTCCATTTTGTAATATGGAGCAATTAGAGGCCCAATTAGGTGAAGTACTGAGTACTCTCAACTCTGCCATATCTAACAGGAGGCACCCAGAACTTCACAAGATTCAGACATGCACTGTATGTTATCCAAGTGCTTCAGACAGTGCTGTGAATTTGTACCCACAATTCAAAATGCCTTTCTTTACTGCTGTGAAATAAACTTGTCTTATGATTTAGAGGAGTCTTTTCACTGACTTCATTGGCCTTTGGATCACTAGATGAGCCAATTTGGCATGATCAGTCTTGTTATGCATGTGTCTGACTCTTACTGTATCTCAGAAGACAACATCAGAGAACCTTCCACAAACAAAGGTAAAGGGCAGTGAGAAGAGGAAAGGAGGTCTCTAGTTAGTTCAGACCTTTGAGGTCAGTCACAGAAGTCATGGCGAATCCCTTTTAAAATCATGAACAGAAGGAGAAGAGGAGAGAGGCGATCCTGAAAAGATGTGAAAAATGGCAGCTTGTTTTCTCCAGCAGGGTAAACAGCACTTTAGATACATGGAGGCTTCATCTACACTGCAGGGTTTTTGCAGAAGAAGCCTTTTGCGCAAAAGTTTTTGCACAAAAACTTCTTGAGCAAAAACGCCTCCACAACTCAAAGCGCATCACTTTTGCGATGCACTTTTGTGCAAGAGAGCGTCTACACTATTGGACGCTGTCCCACATATAAAAGCCACCCAGAACCAGTTCTAGCTGGGCTAGAGGTCGCCAGTTACTTTTGAGTGCTGTTGCCGAAGCCCTCCAGAGACGCACGCTTAAAGGGAACCCCCGGGACAGCTGCTTCTCTGTCTCTGCTACCTGCTTGCTAGCCTCTTTGGCAAAGCAAAGCTTCAGCAGCGCTTGCTGTGTTTGCCCTTTGCTTTTTTGGGGACAACACAGCTTTTGCCTACTCTGTCCTGTGCTATGGATCTGGACCTTCCCCTGGGCATGCGATGGACCCCCAGGGCCATACTGTACTCCCTGCAGCACCTCCTTCAAGCAGGGGTCCTCTTTCAGATGGAGATGGACCCCGAGATATTCCTGATCAGCCTCTGTGGGGTTGCGGATGCTCCACTCTGGCTGCCCAGCCCACCATACCCAGAAGATTCTGGAGGCTGGAAACAAGCTCGGACTGGTGGGACCAGCTGGTCATGGAGTGGTGGTACGACCAGCAATGGGTGCAGAACTTCCACATGTGGAAGGCCACCTTCCAGGAGTTCTGTGCCTGTCTGGCACCCGCCCTCCAATGACACGACACCCACCTGTGGCCTGCCATCCCACTGCAGAAGAGGGTTGCCATCGCGCTGTGGAAGCTGGCTACCCCAGACAGCTACTGCTCAGTGGCACACCAGTTTGGGGTGGGGAGGTCCACCATCGGGGATGTCCTCATGCAGGTAAGGAGATCACAGGATGCAGCCCCTGCATGGGGGGAGGGGAGGTGTTGCGTAAGGGGGACCCTCAGGACAGGGGGCTGGGCACTGTATGTGGTGGACTGGGGGTGGGGGGAAAGCCTTGGCCCCGGGGGCTGGTGTCTTCTCACCCTCACACTGGCCTGGTTGCGGGGTGGGGGGGCAGGCACGGGCTCACAGGGGGGCTCACGGCACGCACATCCCCATCCGGGCCCCGGACCATCACGCGGCCCAGTTTGTCAACCGAAAGGGCTACTTCTTGGTAGTCCTGCAGGCCCTGGTAGACCACCGGGGCCACGTCACAAACATTTACGTGGGGTGGTCAGGCAGGGCTCACGATGCCCCTGTTTTTTGCAACTCCAGCCTGTGCTCCCAGCTGGAGGTGGGCACCTTTTTCCCCCGACGAGAGTTTCCTGTGGGTGACCAGACTATGCCAGTGTGCACAGCGGAGGACGCGGCATACCCACTAATGCCCTGGCTAATGCGCCCCTACACCGGCCAACTGGAGCGCACCAAGGACATTTTCAATGCACTCCTGAACAGAGCCCGCCTCCAGGTGGAGTGCGCCTTCGGGAGTCTGAAAGGATGGTTCCGCTGCCTCCTCAGCCGCCTGGATGTCGGGGAGCAGAATATCCCCGAGGTGGTGGTGGCCTGCTGTGTGCTCCACAACTTGGTGGAGCACAAGGGGGAGGCCTTCCTCCTGGAGTGGGTGGCAGAGGCCGCCTATGAGGGCCAGGTTTTTGAGCAGCCCTGGACAGCTCCACCCGCCAGGCCCATCAGGCCGGGGTGCGCATCCAGGAGGCCCTGAAGGAGAGGTTCTCGCAGGAACCACTGTAAATCTCCCCAGGACCTCCACCCTTCCTTCTCTCTCCCTTCCCCCTCTCACCCCTCTCCTTGCCCCTACCCCGACCTCCCAATAAACACACCTGCTTGGTTTTCAAACAAAACGACTTTTTTTTTATTTAACAGAAATGAGGGTGGCAGGGGGAAGGGGGCAGTCTGAACTGGGAGGGGGGATCATAACTGGGGGGAGTGGTCAGGTGGCTTGCTGAACCCCCTCGGGTACAGGGATGTTGTCGGGGTTGAGCGGCTCTGGGGGCCCCAATAGGGTGGGCAGAAGGGGAGGCTGAAGCGGGGCCAGGGTCGTCGGGGGCAGGAGGAGGGGCCATAGGCATGACTGGAGGAGGAGGCATTGCCATGGGGAAGGGAGGGAGCAGAGGCATGGCATGAGGAGGGAGGAGAGGCATGGCAGGGTGGGCCATGTGTATGGGGGGGACAGGAGGGTGGAAGGTGGGAGCAGTGGCAGCAGGTGCCTGTTCCCCTGTGCAGGACAGGATGCCACACAGGGTGTTGTATCGTGCCATGAGGTCACTCCACGCCTCCTGCTGCCACTCCAGGTTGGTGTTCAGCCAGCGCGACAGGGTGGCGTAGATGTTGCGCATCACCCCAACGAGCTGGCACATCAGCTCCTCCCCCAGCCTGGCTTGTCTGTGGCTCCCCCAGACTCTGGCTTGTGGCTGCGCCCTCCATCCCAGCTGTGGAGAAGACACAAGAGAGAGGGGCGGTCAGTCCAACCTGCATGCACATTCCCAGAGGCCATGCCCTCCTGTGTGAGCAGCGACTGCAGCAGTCCACGGCATGCAGGAGGGAGATATCCCAGGTGCAAGGCCATGTGTCATAGGGGCCCTGAGGTGGCCAGAGGACCGTGCTGCCCGCCCTCCCTCACACACACACACACACACACACACACACACACCACGGCCAGGCAGGCAAGGGCAGTGTACCACCACAGTGGATCCCCTCATGGGTGGCAGAGGAGCCGTGAGCAGCCTGGCCCTCCCTGGGGTCTGCACACACACCTGTGGCTTGCTGGGCTATCAAGTGGGAGTAGCTGCTGCCTCACACGAGCAGGCATGCCCGTGGGCTGTGTGCACCACTCCAGCACGTGTGCCCGCGCCCTTGCGAGTAGCCTGCTTGCAGCTGGCTGCGCCCCCTCCACCCTGGGGGCAGGACTTGTGTGGCCAGGCATAAGGCTGGCAGCAGGCTCCCAGTCATGTTGAGGGGCCGGCTGCTGTGGCCGCGTGCCGTACCCTCCAGTTGCATGTGGTTGCCTGTGCCCAGACTGCAGCAGCATGTGCTGGCCTAGCTGCCCGCATGACACTGTGCCCCCCGCCCCTGTGCAGACACCTCCCCTGCCCTGTGTGTGTTTGTGTGCGCTAACATACCTGAGGATCCCTCCCAAGCCTCCTCAGAGGCCTGGGAGACATCCAGGCTGGCAGGGACTGGCTCCAGCGACAGGGTAATAGTCCCGCTGTCATGGTCCTCGTCATCCTCCTCCTGCTCCGTTGGTGGTTGGACCTGGCCTGCCATCTCCTCCAGCTTGGGGACAGGCTCTGAGCTCTGGAGAACAGGCTGCTCCAGCCCAGAGTCTACCACGATGGAGGGAAGAGGGTTCCCCCCCCAGCATGTGGTGGAGCTCTTCGTAGTCGGGGCAGGTGTGAGGTCCTGCCCCTGAGCGCCCCCTCCGCTCCATCACCCTTACATATCCCTGACGGAGCTCCTTCACCTTTGCCCGGACCTGTTCATGGTCCAGGCAGGGTGACCTCGCTCCATCACGGATGTGGCCATGCAGCATTTCGCTGTTTGGCCCGGGGTTCCTTTAGCGACTCCTCCTCTCCCCACAATTCGAGGAGGGTCATGATTTCTGCGCCTGACCATGCTGGGGGGGGGGGTGTCCTGGGAGCTGTGTGGCTGCTCCCTGTCAGGGCCAGGGGAGTCTCGGGCACCTGCTTGCTCAGCCATCTGTGCCGACAGAGCCATGTGGCAAGGCTGCTGGCTGTGGGTAAGCTTCCTGCTGGAATAGCTGTGCAGAGTGCCTGCACCTTTAAGAGAGGCCAGCAGACAGGAACAAGAGAGTGGTGATTGCCTGCTACGGAGCGTCCAAGCGGCCACCTGTGTTTTTCCCTGGAGGCCAGTTTTTGCGCAAAACTCCCTGCGGAGTGTCCACACTTGCCTTTTTGCACAACAGTTCTTGTACAAAAAGGAGTTATTCCTCGTGGGGAGAGGACTAACTTTACCGCAAAAAGCCCTCTCGTCCGTTGATTTTCTTGCACAAAGGTGCATTTGAGGTGTGGACGCTCTGCCTTTTTTTGCACAAAAATGGCCGTTTTTGCACAAAAACCATGTAGTGTAGATATAGCCAGAGAGACTATTAAATTAAGTATATAAATTAATACTAAGGGACAGATCCTCATCTGCTTTAAATCACTGTAGGGTCATTCACATAAGTGGAGCCATGTTGATTTACATGAGCTGAGGATCTGTCCCTTAGTGTTAATTTATATGCTTATTATGGTAAAACCTGGGCCCCCAGACATGGAGCAGGGTCTCACTGTGCAAGGTGTAAGAAAACAGACAGTTGAAGATCTATTTATTTTCTTTGCCCCAGACCTTAGGCAGCCTCCCACATGCACAGAACGATGGTAACTAGAGTTTCAGAGCAGCGAGCCTGCTCAGGAGGCAGGTCCCCTTGGAAACCATCCAGAAGATCCCCTCCAAATGCAAGAATTATCCCTCTGAATACACCAATGTAGGAATATTTGGGATCCAAATTAAGTTTATCCTGTACAGACTAACTCAGCTACCCCCTGAAGCTATTTAGGATCCGTAAGGTGGCAACAATAGTGCTTTTCTGCCTCTCCCAGACTGTTTGAAAGGACTGAGGGCAAGGAGCTCCAGAGCCCAAAGTACTTTCTTCAGCAGCAGCACGGCCTAGCTGCTGCCAATTCTCGATGTAAACCATCTAAGTCACTGGCGAATAAAAGGCGCTCAACTCAGCTGCATGATTCTCAACCAGCAGGGGGAGCCAGGGGGAGCTGGAGTCCTGCTTTTCAAACGTTGTGCCCCCA
This sequence comes from Rafetus swinhoei, assembly GCA_019425775.1. Classification (NCBI taxonomy): domain Eukaryota; kingdom Metazoa; phylum Chordata; order Testudines; family Trionychidae; genus Rafetus; species Rafetus swinhoei. The sequence goes on from CM033432.1 coordinate 12,163,403, forward strand.
GCCAGGCCTACATCAGGTCGGCATAGCTAAAGAAAGCCACCTTCTTGGCCCCACCCTGCAACCAGAGAGGATGAGAGAAGTCTTTCCGTGGGTGGGAAGAGGCTCCTTCTTGGGGATGTGAAGTGAGCTCCTAGAATGGGGGGGGGAGAGGGCAAATATTTGATTCTGTGTTAAAAAACACACTCACTATATTGCACACTGAATGCAAAAAAGTGTGATGGTTCACTAGGGGCTGCAGAAAGAAGGGGACAGAGCTTGTTTGTACAGCCGGCACTCTGTTGCCCCCGACGTCTGATTCAAAATTACCCTCTTACCCCAGACTTGGCACTGACATAGTTTGTGTCCTTGATGAAGTCCCATCGCCTCTCTCCCTCCATTTTCCCACTGGCAAAATCAAGTGCAGACTCGTCTTGCAGGCCATGGCAGGGGTGCATTTATCTGTGAATGTATCCTGGTGACATTCCAGTTAATTCAGTAGAGAGACACCAGAGATCGGTTTGTCCTGGAGTTTGCTCAATGCTTTGTGAATAGAAGTGCCATATAAGGACCAGGTATTAAGAGATTGAGCTTGCTGAATAGCATTAAAAACCAGTTAGAAGAGTGAGTGTGTTTCGTGCTGAGAGGGTATACAAGAACACTGCCTGAGTCCCATTGCAGCACCTATCACCAAGATAAGAGCCCTGCCTCCCTTGCACTCGAATAGAATATGAACTATTAAGGAAAGGGAAAAAATCAGCCATAAAAAAACCCAAGAAGGCTGTGTGGAAAATAACTCTTTCAATCTAGACTAATAGGTAGATAGATTATTACAAAGTTCAGACCAGTGGGATGGCTGGTCTGTAGGATTTTTTGTTCACCACAACATGACAAAAATCCTTATTTAGATGTTTCTAGGCGTTCATGTGAGTGGTTGCCATGGGAAATACTGTAGTTATACTCTTTTGTATGCACACAGTTCATCATCCTGCTATTGAGTGGCTAGCCCTATTTTGATACCAGCAAGTAAACACAAAAGGCCTATTATTGTAACAGTTTGATGTAAGCTTTAATATCATAAACAGTGTTAGATTATTACTTGAGCATCATTTTGTTTTAACATGTACTTTTTTTTCTTTCCACTGGTTGTTTTTTTTGCTCTTTGGAACTACTACAAGCATGGATGTCAGTTAATACTTTTTTCTCTGAAAGACTGAAAATAATAATACTTTGAGGACTATGGGACAAGATGTTCCAAAGAAGTGGACAGAATTTCAAAAGAACTCAGGACTCTGAAAATCTGGCCATAAGTATCTAACAAGAGGTGCTAGAGTGAGCACCTTTGAAAATCTGGCCCTTTATTTAGCTGCCTCAATGGATATCTTGTTTGCAAATACAGCCAAAGTTCTAATTGCTGGGCACTTGAAACTGGCCCTGAGGTTTTTGAAAATCTGACCCCAAGCCTGGTACGAAACTTATTTAATCAAACGGAAAGATTCCCATTAGTTTCAATTCAGTGGGTTTTGGATCAGACTGTGCTATTTGAATTGCAAATAGCAAAAAGCAGGTAGGAACTAAAATCATAGCTGTTGAAATGAATAGAATTTTTAAAGCTGTGCCGTTTAAAAGCATATCTCTAAGAGAAGCTTGGCTGAGCTACTTACTGCCTTACAGAGTGAGGAAGAGAGTAGTGTCCAGCAACATATTTTAAAAACAATAACCTAGGCAATATACACACTCAGTAATCTCTCAGGGTGTGTCTACACTGCACCCTTAACTTGAAATAAGCTATGCAATTTGAGCTACCCAAGATGCATAGCTTATTTTGAGTGTATTTTGAAATAGCTTATTTCGTAATGCGCCAAATTTCTAAATAAAATGCTATTCTGAAATGTCCCTTAATTCTCATGGAACAAGGTTTGCAGGGAAGTTGGAATAGCATGGAAGATATTTCAAAATAATGGGCACGCTGTCAAGACGCGGAATATCTATTTCAGGATACCGGAAGTATCCTGAAATAGTGCCGCAGTGTATATGTATCCGAAGAGACATTTTTATCCTCTTCCTTGTTTCACTGAACATTCTGTGAGGGAACTTTTGGATTCACAGCTTGTGTCTTCAGCCAGGGCTCCGGACGTAATGAGAAAATTGTCACTGTTTCTTCAGGAATGTTTTTTAAGGTGGAGAGAGTGTCAAAGGGTTATAATACCCCAACCCCCAAGAAACTTTTTCACATATCAAGGTTCCTTACATCTTTCCAACAGAACAGATTGAGATGTCTGGTAATTTTTTTATTTCATAAAATCTTCCTAATACTGACTGAATGCAGCAAAAACTTATGTTCATGTCACAGAACATTTTTCTGAGTTCCACATGGCTGTTTGGTTTAACTGCTTTTCTACCCCTTATTAACTATTCTCCAATGTTCATTCCAGAAGATTTTTGGTTCACATGAATGTTATGGGAATGGCTGTCCTTCATACAAACAGCTATTTGAGTTTTTGTACTCAGACAAGTGTATTTACTTTTCATTATGCATTATTCCCTGCTGAGTCATTATTTATTACTTATTATATATTATTTCCCAGTACAAATACCCTCAGTCATGAAATCAGGCAGCAGAAGCAGTACTATGTGACTTAGATGACCAATCACATGCCACCAAGACTAGCGAGTAGTCAAAGGCTACATCTACACTGTAGAGCTGTTTTGGGATACCTCCGGGATCCTGACATAGCTATTCTGCATCTTAAGAGCAAGCCTGTTATATCGAAATATAATGAGCTCTCGATTCCGATGTCCCTGTAAACCTCATTGCATGAGGGATAAGGGGTGTTTCGGAATAGTGCTTCATTTGGAAATTTGGCACTGTGTAGACAGCACCAAATTTCAGAATAACCTATTTCAAAATAAGTTGTGAATATCCGTAGGCTACATTTTTATAAATAGCAGAAAAATGGAATGTGTTTACAGATACCTTATGGACAGATAAAAGGGCTAAATTCACTGGATAATTTATTAGCAACAATTAATTTGGCTCGAGAAATGTTCTCCCTGTTTTCACCTTTAGCGTTTATCCCCTCTCCCACTGTGGCATTTTTAAGTCTAACCAAGTATACCAGCAACCAGTCAAATGCTCACTAAAGTTGTGGGTTGGTACAGTGACCTTCTCTTGTTCCTCACTGACAGCAGAGAAAGACTTATCACCATGCTTTCATAGGACAGGTGACTGTGTAATGAGGAGTATCTGGGAGTGTTTATATGTACAAAACACTGAATAAACTTCAGGACAAACTCAGCATACGTCTGACTCCTGTGTACAGTTATAAAAGCAGAAACCTACCATCGACTATATCACTCCCCTGTATCTTTAATTACAATGCATTAGTAGGAATTTCTCCCAATTTGCCTTATAGAAATCCAAAACCATAGCCTTTTGCTTCCCATCACAAGATCCAAGACCTAGTTAAACAAAGGAAAAAGTAGAAAATAATGATCAGTGAGAGGTTTCTTTCCCCTTTCCCCAACCTGAGGTAAGGAAGACTCAGAACACTAACACTTTATAAGAGAGAAAAGAGAAGCAGACAAAAAAAAATCCAAATCACAAAAATAGTGACAGTTATTTTATTAAAAGAAAGAACCTGAAGATCCTAAAAAGGGAAGACTTGTACTGTAATGATGTATGGTCAACCAAGATGCCCTTGAAACAGAGATAACCTGGTCCCCATGTTTCAAATGACAATGTAGAATCCAGATTTTTTTTTTAAATGTGTGTATGCCTTATCCAAAGGATTTCCTTCAGCAGATGGTGCTGCAACTAATGGAAAATATTACTAGATCTTAGGTGAGTATGTTTATCATTTTCCAAACTGTAGAAGTTACGTATGGTTTTTAATATGAAAAATATCCATCACGTAGCAAATAAACACTCTAGCCTGTGTCTAGACTGGCCAGTTTTTCCGGAAAATCAGCCGCTTTTCCGGAAAAACTGGCCAGCTGTCTACACTGGCCGCTTGAATTTCCGCAAAAGCACTGACTTCCTACTGTAAGAAATCAGTGCTTTTATGAAATACTATGCTGCTCCCGTTCGGGCAAAAGTCCCTTTTGCGCAAAACTTTTTGCGCAAGAGGGCCAGTGTAGACAGCTGAGATTTGTTTTCTGCAAAAAGCCCCGATCGCGAAAATGGCGATCGGGCTTTTTATGAAAGCTGCGTCTAGATTGGCCACAGACGCTTTCTGCAAAAAGTGCTTTTATGAAAAGCATCCGTGCTAATCTAGACGCGCTTTAACGGAAAACTTTTCTGTTAAAAGCATTTGCGGAAAATCATGCCAGTCTAGACACAGCCTCTACTGTATTGTTAGGACAGTCAGAATACACAAGAGGAAAAGTAAGTATTTCAAGGACTAGCTAAAGCTACACAGTACCATTATGGCTTGATCCTACTGCTATTGCAATTTAATTAAAAAACTCCTATTGGGTTTAACGGTGCACCATCTCCTCCTGGGGCTTGTCTTCACTGCGTGGTGGATCAACGCTGAAGTGATCGATCCACCAGCCATCGACTTATCACATCTGCTTAGACACAATAAAACGACCTCTGAGCATTCTCCTGTCAACTCTGGTACCCACCAGGTTGAGAAGAGAAGCCAGAGTCAACAGGAGAGCAGTCCCTGCTGACCTTACCATGTGGAAGACACCACAGTGAGTATGTTGACTTCAGCGATACTATTCACGTAGCTGAAGCTGTGTAGTTTAGATCAATGAGGGATGTGAGGACGTAGTATAGAGTACGCCTAAGTCAGAGCCCTAGGTTGGGGCTAGTTCAGAGGAGGTATTATCTAAGTGGGAACTCCATGAGGCATCATGCCTAACCCAGGGGCCCGTTGTTATCTTGGTGAGCAGGGTGGAGGGAGGTGTGTGGCTATGAAATTCAACTCTGAGAATGGAAAGCCAATATCGGCCCTCTGGCCATCTCGCAAATATTTTGCTAGTTCAAATAGTTTTAAACTGTGGTTGGGTCTCTGTAAGGGTCCCGCCACTAATTCAGGGTGCCTTGCCCATTCCTCATCCTTTCTTATGCTGCCTAATTTGAGAGTTAGGTGGTTTTGAAAATCATGTGCTCCTTTACTGCCACAGTCTCACTTCATCTGGACTTTCTGCAGCCAGGGGACCAGAAAGCTAAGGAGGAGAAATGAGGTTGTAACATGCATGATCTAGGGTGAAATTTGTCCTGAATTGGACCTCCATGGTCCAGCACCCTCGGGACCTGACCGGTTCCGGACAAGGGAGTTTGCTGGACCAGGGACCATAACAGTTGGGCTCCAGTGGTCCCACCGGCTTTGCTGCCACTCAGGGCTCATGGGGTCCAAGCTGCCCCACAAATTTTGCTCCCCTGCCAGCTTCCCTGCCCCGCTGGCCCCACAGGCATTGGCAGCCCCATGGGCTTCACTGCCCCACTAGCTGCATTCTCTGTGCCCTGCCAGCTACTGGCAACCTCTGCTATAGGGGATCTCTGATCCAGCAACATCCATGGTCCTGATGGAGCATGGATGTTGCTGGACCTGAGAGTCCCGGACCACAGAGGTTCAACCTGGAGTAGGGTAGTGGGTCTGTGGGAGGAAGAAGGGTCTTGTGGTGAAGACACTGGAGTGGGACAAAAAATCAGAATCAGTTCCTGGTTCTGCAACAAACTTCCTGTGTGACCTTGGCTGAATCACTTAAACTCTCTATCCCTCAGTACCCTATCTGTAAAATGGGTACACTTACACTTCCTTTCCTTTCCTTTCCTTTCCTTTCCTCCATCCTTTGTCTGTCTGGTCTTCAAAATGCAGAGTGGCTCATACTATACATTTGTACAGCACCTACCACAAGGGGGCCCTGATTCTACTGTGTCTCCAGGCATGTACATGAAAATGCTCAGTTGTTTAAAGAGTCTGGCTCTTCACTGCATCGCTTGATAACCCCATTCGTCCCCTGTCTCCTCACACAATGGCCTTTGCTTCTTTCCTTGTTTTGATAGTTTTAGAATTCCAGCTGCAGTTTCTTGGGCTGCCAGCTCCAATTCCCTTGCCCAAATAAAAGGCATCCAAAAGTTGGGTTTTTTTCTCCCAAATCCAGGAATAAATGATAAAAATAACTGAGATGCACATATTGATTTTTGACCATCAGCAGCTGGTTTTGGTGAGGTTGTTTTTTTTACAGCATTGCCAGTATTGTTCTTGGAAGACCTTCTCTACACTGCTCCAAGGTCTCCCTATCCCCAAAACCGCTCATCATGAATGGAAGGGGGAAGCCACATTTGCTGCTACAAGTGGAATTTACATTTTAAATTTCATAGATCTAACAAACACTGCATTTAATTTACGGGGTGCCCTGTAAAATGCACTGGGAAAGCGCTAGCATTCATCATATTCATTTGGGCCAGACTGTGACAATCCCTTACATGGGTGTGTAAAACATACTAGGAGGAGTTAGGTCCTTGTTTCCTTCTAGCTGTAGTTTATCCATAAAAGGTTAAGAGTCTACTACATCTTACAGCATTATTCCCTTAGCTCAAGGGCTAGAAACTCAAACCTTGAGCAAGGAAGGTCAGAGATTCAAAACTCACCCGCAGACCAAGTGTGGTGTTGTCACTGGTGAACAAGGCAAGGGGAAGGTGCGAAGAGCCTTCATTTCACCTTGTGCTTTCCTGCTCCCCTTACAGTGCAGAGAGAGATGTAGTGTCTCCTACTCCCTACCGAAAAATTCTAGATGAAGTCTAGAGAAGAGTGACAGAAGACATGATAGCAATTTCCAGGTATCTGAAAGGGTATTACAAGGAGGAAGGAGAAAAATTGTTCTTCTTGGCCTCTGAGGATAGGACAAGCAGCAATGGGCTTAAATTGCAACAAGAGAGGTTTAGGTTGGACATGAGGAAAAACTTCCAAACTGTCAGGTTAAGCACTGGAATAAATTGCGTAGGGAGGTTGTGGAATCTCCATCACTGGAGATATTTAAGAGCAGGTTGAACAGACGTCTATCAGGGATGATCTAGATTGGGGTGGGCAATAATTTTTAATGAGGGGCCATGCCAAGGTTTTGGCAAGTGCTCAAGGCACTTACCTAGGCAGCTCCCAGTCAGCAGCCCTGCAGGAACCCTCTCAGGGCAGGGGAAGGAGTAGCGGGGAGGGGAGAGGAGGCTTCATTGGCTACCCCTGCTGCCAGCAAACTCTTTCAGCTGCTATTGGTCAGAAACTGGCCAATGGGAGCTGAGAGATTTTGTTGAGGGGCGGGGCAGAACACAAAGCCTCCCTCCTTACTCCCAGAATAGACCAGCGACATTTAAAATGGCTGTCGCTGCACTGTACTTAAGGGTCCCAGTGACCCTTAGGACAAATAACCCCTAATGGGTGGAGAACTTAAGCCCTCTACAAAGTTACTACACCACACAATTTCTTTTGTTTGTTTTTGAAGAGGAAATTATGAAAGTCAGTATAGGACACTGCATGAATTATAGCAGATCAGCAGTGTTCCCTCTAAACTGCCTGGCAGTACAGCTTCATAGGTGATTAATCAGCTCTACCCAGTCAGTTAGCTCCGTGCACTGAGCCCTGAGCCTCTGACTGGGCGGGGCTGATTAATCACCTGTGAAGCTGTGCTGCCATGCAGTGTAGAGGGAACACTGCTGATCTGCTATAATTCATGCAGTGTCTTCAGGCTGACATATATTTCAGTGATGGGCAACATAGGCTAGTGAGTGGGCCACAAGATTGCCATAACCAAGACAGTCTCCCGGGATAGAGTAGTGTTGTTAATTGCACTCGTGTACCTAGAATTTGAAGGATGTGCTGATTGAACTGTAGCAGCATCTGGACTGGGTATAGAGGGAGTGCATGGCTCGCACAGTCAATGTTATATACAGTCAGCACACACCTCACTTCATGTGACCTTGCTTTGCATGCTTGTTACCTTAGTAATACCAGTGGGAAAAAAACTACACAGACTGAAACCAGTGGAATCTGGTAACCCTGCAGTGGGCAATGGTAAACAAAATGTCTTGTGAGTCACGCATAGAACCCCAATGGGCCACATGTTGCCCACCACTGATCTATTTGCTGGTCTAGTCTTAGGTTACCACTTGCATCATAAAATATGTGAGACTATAGGTTTCATTGATCAAAACTCAAGACTTTTTACATTCATTTTCTGTACTTCTTTAGTTTTTTAACTAGCTTTATTGCCAGATGTACAGCTATTTCTACTCTAGAGGTCAGTATAATGTTAAGAATAGAAAGGACTGATACATACATTTCTTTTCTCATGATGAGATCTTCCAAAAGAACCTCTAAATTAGACTGTAAAAGAGGGTAGAGAAATCTCTTAGGCCAGGCCTACATTAGACCTGGCAGCTTGCCTTCAGGCATGCAACTCCAGCTGCGTAGAATACGTAGCTGGAGTTGGCTTACCTTAAGCAGATCTTGGTGGCATCCCTACAGAAGTAAACACTTCTATCAGCTTGCCTTATTGCTCACTAGAGAAGGAGTACCAGACACCAGTGGGGTGGGGGGACTCTCTGAGTTCAATTTAGCGAGCCTTAACTAGATTTGCTAAATCGAACTCCAGAAGATCTATCACGGAGTGAAGAGGTGTCCTTACTTGTGAAAGCACAACCTCCAATATGGGATGCTCAGAGGAAGTTAAACAAAATGATCATAGAGGCTGTTTACTGAATGGAGGCTGTGAATGTCCTAGTAGTTTTTTAAAGTCATCAACTACAACATAATGTGAGCAGAGATGTGGGGGTGGGTGGAAGAAATCTCATAGGGTAGAATTCAGAAGACTGTTGCAAAGGCTCATACCTCACTGCAGGCCTATTTCTAAATGCTTAAGTGAGACTCTAATGCTTTGGCTTTGTGCTGGTCCTTGGCCTTCACCTTGGTCTTTGATCCTGAGTGAATTAATAATATGAACAATATAGAAGATTATTCTAAATCTTTTTTTTTAAAGTACATTTGTCTGGGGAAGGGTGTACTGGGAGCAGGGCTGTACAATGACCTACCTGTGGTATGTCTACTGAGGCTTGCATCATACCAGTCGAAAACACCTTCCACCATAGCATCTACACACTGACACTAGCCCATGGAGGGACCCTGATAATACCTATCAGCATACAGGAAAGCTAACCCAGAAAAATGCCCAAGGACACACAGGTCACCTAGTTCATTTGAGAGATATGTGAATAGCGCTAAACATGTTCTGCAAATTCTTTTCCTCTACAAAGCTACTACACCACACACAGCTGTTTTTGTTTGGTTTTTAAAGAGGAAATTATGAAAGTCAGTATAGGACACTCCACAAATTATGGCAGATCAGCATAAATGATACACGCTTCAGTGGTGTTTATGTCTCTTCTGTGTCCCCTTTCTGCAAATATTTAAGAAGTTGAGAATTAGTGGTATGAAAGTTCGCAGGGGCCAAAGTTTATATTCCTTTGGATGGCTATTAAATAGGAATCTAATTTTACATTTGCACACACAAACATTTGCAATCTAGCAGTTCCATGCACCTTCAATCAATTAACAGAATCAATAATGCCTAGGCAAGTCTATTTACAATTCACTGAAGAATCAACCAGATACAGTTTTCTTCACTTCCTAAGCTAAACTGTGATGTAATGGCACTGTTTCACGGTCTGATTCCAATCCAGGAGGTGACTGCATAACAGTCATGAGTGCGGTTAGTTCTGCATACAACACGATTAACCTGTTTTTTAAAAAAACATTCTGGAATCCTTGTGCTGTGTAACTGTAAGATATTAAATTATGACATAGTAACATTACAGGCAAAGTCTCTTTCCTCATCCACACTGTGCATATCCTGAAGTCTCTTTGTGCACACGGCACTTCCATTGACATCCATGGAATTTCCACATGCAGGATAAGGAAGACACATCTGGACAAATGACTTCTGGGGGCTTGCTCCATCTATATACCTTCCCCAGGCAACACGTCCATTGACTTTGATCTTGTTGGTGTCCTGCCAATTGGATTGTTCTCCCCAGTTTTTGCAGAGGGCAAGTCATTAGCATTTTAATGGCGAGGGTCCATGGCAGTGAGAATATCAGCCTTTCCCCCACCATTCCTATTGCAAATCCATCATGTGCATCAAGGAGCAGCATCTTTTTTCCAGAAGATGACTAGGTCTCCAGTGGTAACAGATTTACCATATGCCATATGTTCCGGATGTGTTTGTCCTTTGAACTATGAATCCTGCAGGGGAGCAGAGATCTAAACTCTTCCCTGCTTGTGATTGATTTGTGGCATATTCCCAGCTTGTCTGGGACAGGTTATTAACCAGTATAACAGTGATATAAGCAGATGTCCCCGAGAATGTGAATCAGTGGGAAGCACCCGACAAAGATCTCAAGCAAGCAGTTTAATAAACTGTAAAAGTCTGAGATGTGCCATGAAATTCCATAGCCCTGTGTCAAAAATATCCAACCACACCTTTAACTTGGGGGGGGAGGGAAGGGGAGGGCTTTACAGCTTTTTCAGGGCTCAGGTGATCTTTCAACCGCAGTCTGTGTATGAGGGATTTCCATCTTGCTTGAAAATATGAAAATCCTTCTGCTTTCTCTGCTCTCTTCCACTGGTTTGAGAAAGTAAAAGGCATGACAACGGCATGCTGTATTACACTGCATACATTGCAATGCCTGTTCTATTAACAAGCATCTCTCTTCACAGGCCATATGGGGTGTCAGTGTGCCGGATCCTTCTTAAGAAAGGGAGCCATACAAGAAGATTGCAAAAAGACTGCGCTCTTTCAATACCTGTCCTAACTCATGCTTGAATTCTTTGAAACATGAGGTGACACAGCACCAGCAGATTTGGATTCACACAGAGAAATGGAGTTTCTTGTAGACTGATGTGTGGGAGGGGAGAGCACTGTGAAATGTAACGGAAGTGGTTTGGTTTATACAGCTGGTCCCCGAGTTACGAACGCATTGATTTACGACCGTTCGTATTTACGACCAACCTCCTATACAGCCGGAACCCGAGTTATGAATGAAATCCGCACTTATGAACAGTGTGGCCATATGTCAGTGAATGTAATCCGACTTACGAACACATCGAGTTATGACCAAGTGCTTGGAATGTAACTCATTCGTAGGTTGGGGACCGTCTGTATAATGAGACTAGGTAACTGCTCTGGAGGGGTATGTCTACACTTGCCCCCTAGTTCGGACTAGGAGGCAAATGAAGCATACCAAAGTTGCTAATGAAGCGCAGGATTTAAATATCCCGCGCTTGATTAGCATATTCACGGCCGGTCGCCATTTTAAAATGCCAGTCGCCCGATTTAACTCGCCGCGTGTAGATGCAGTAGTACGATCCAAAACCCGTCCCTTGAATTAACTATTACTCCACATGCACCCCCCTCTTCCCACACACACACACCTTAGTGCTGTCTGACATGTGCCACATGCACTCCAGCAATGATTAAAAGCCCAGGACTCCAGCTGCTGCAGCTGTCCCTTTGAATTGCCAGGTCCCAGAGCAATTGACTCCCCGGCCAAGCCTGACAACAGCTGAAAATCTGGCCCATTGGTTTATACTACGTCATCATAGACGTCAGTATAAATGGAAAATTTGGTGCTAATATTGCACCATAAAGTATCATCCAATAAGGACAGAACAATCCAACCTACATCCAAGCATCTGAGAAAATAATTGAAAACTGCAAGTGGGCTTGAATGGAAGCAATGCTCATGTCTGCTTCATCGTTGCTCATGTTCCCTGTTTAATGCAGCTGGAGGAAATTCAAAGCCAGACAAGACATAATAGCTGTCTATGATGGGCAATTTAGGGTAGGAACCTCAACTCCCTGGCTCCAACCTGAAGGAAGGTCTTACATTTTTAGAGATGCTCAGGCTCACACCAGACTGGACCCTTATGTTGGTAATTGGATTGCATTGTTTATTAAATCTGAGCCACATCACACCATCCATTTTAAGCATTTCAATCTGGGTTCTTCTAAAGCACTGATTGGCAAGCTGCTTTTAACAACTGACTAATATGTATTCGCTATCCCTGGCCAGATTCTAATCTCACTGAAATCCAGCAGAAAAATTAGTGTAACTGAGATCAGAATCTGGTCCATAGTATCTCCCCTATTCGACTGAATTGAAGTAAGTAGTGGAACAAATAACTCTTAAAGCTGAGTCCAAGGGGTTGGCACAGACTAACGTGAACTCTACTGGAAAGAAATCTCAATCCTGGATCTGGGCTGCAGATAAGGCTAAGGAAGTACCTCATAGTACTTGAAGTCTTCATTCCGTGATGTAATAAGAGAGTGTTTAGTGGGGTAGACCCTGTTTGTGTTATCTGGTAAAGAAAAGGGTTGGAAGTGGATAAAAGGAAGTGGGAGGATTTTTTATGACACCAAGGAAATAATTGACATGTGACATTTTTCATAAAGTCAGTAGGCCTGATTCTGATCTCCTTTATGCTGGTACAAATCCACTGACTTCAGTAGGTCCTGATTTACACAGGTGTAAGAGGAAAATAGGTGTATAGAGATATAAATGTATACACACACGCACACATACACACACGCACACATACACACACCCCTTTTCTTATACCTATATACCTATTCTCCTCTTACACCTGTGTAAATCAGGACCCTCTGAAGTCACTGGATATATCTAAATAGATAGATAGATAGAGAGAGAGACATACATACATACATATATACATACAGATGGGTTCAAATTAGGACTCCCTGAAGTCAGTGGAGATATATATATATATATATATATATTTATGACACACACGTACATACATACAGATGGGTTCAAACTCTCAAATTCAGACCCGGAAGTTCAGAGATATTTAGCAGTAGAGAGATAGAGAGAGAGTGAGTGTGTGTGAGTGAGAGAGAGAGAATTCCCCTCTAATATACATGTAGGTTGAAAAAAGTAAACTTTGCTAGCAGTTATGTGATGCATAACCAATTTTTTCTCCAAAGGAATGAAAGCTCTTCCCTGAATTATATTTGCAGTTTCCATAACCCCATGAAAAACTGGTATTAAAGCATCTGAGTAACTAGTGTTGCTATATATCTAAGGTCCAATACTACAGACATCAATAGAAAAGCTTTCAGCATCAGTATCAATAAAATAACATGTTGTGTTAATCCATGTATATATTGATCAGTATATGTGGTTTTAAAAAAATTATTAAAAAGTCATGCTCCAAAATGCAAGATTTATAAGGAGAGCTATTAGCTTAAAAATCATACCTCAGAAGCGACAAGTGTCTTTGCTTATGGTACTAGCAGCTTAGATAACTAAAACCTAAGAGGATTTTTAAAATCCAATGTTCTTTTCAATGTGTAAGTTGTTTGTTCACTTACATTTCTCTCAGAAAATTTCATACAGTGGCTGCAAATCTGACTAAATCACTGCAAAGCCAAATTTGGAACAGGCTATAGAGAAAAGGGAAGTTATATTTTGAAAAATAAGTCTTTCTATTGGACTACATAAAACAAACATTTTATTGGTTCAACTTTTTTTTAAAGCTTGTTTTACCAAAACAAAAATTTGGAGCTAAATTTTAGTTGTCTGTGTCCCATTGAAATGATCATGCCAGTATTTTCAACTCTAAGCATTCAAAAATCATGAATCAAGCCCCCCAAATGATTGGAATTGTTTTAAAAAAATGCCTGGATACTTTTTGTTTGCCTTCTGATTTTTGAGCCTTTAGGAGGCATGTTTCCTACCCCACTCCTCCTCCGAGGACTAAGTTTCCTTTCAAACACACACACACTCATACAACATGACTCCAGGAGCTGACCTTTCAAGGCTCAGCTTGCATTAAATATCATGAGGCTTGTGTTAAAATGGTCAGAACTGCCAGTATGGCTATGGGCTAAAATTTAGCTTGTGTAAATTTTCATAGCTCCATGGAAATCAAGGGAACTATTCTAATTTACACCTCCTACACATCTGCCTCTCTAAATAAATCACATCCTACTACAGATTAAGCAGCCAGTGGAAACCTAGAGTCCTTTTTGGACAAAGGAAAGGATCACTTATTACTGGACTAGAAATGTAGGGATCATGAGGACTAGAGGCCTGCTCAGGCCTAATTTTTCGACCTGAACTGGAAACAAGCCCACTGATCCATGCCTGGAAGGGTGAGGTCATTTTCCACCGTGACCCTGACCTTTCTCCTGAAGATGAGTCAGCACCTCTGTCCCCCTCTCCTGCCTATTGGACCACCTGGCCTCCCTCCTGCTCACAGGGTTGGTGTGGCACGTGTGGTTATGTTTCCAGCTCCTACCGTTCACTCCCACCTTGCTGCCCTGTCTGTGTTGTGGAGAGAGGCACTCTGCCACTCCTGAACACTCCCCCTCTGCATCACACACAGCGCAGTGAGATGCCAGCTGCTGACAGGAGCAGGACACACAGGCCGCAGTAGGAGCGCTGACCCAGCCTGACGAGGTGTGTTTTTAGTTCCACCTGATGCCACCAAGAAAGACCCAGCACTTGAGGCTGAGACCTGTTGGGTTCAGGCTGGGCTTGCAGGGCTTTACTAGAGATGTGTTAAAAATACAAAGAGACAGATTTAGTTGGTTGCTGCCATGTTTTACGCCTGCAAGACATTAAGCCTGTTTCTTCTCTCACTCCGGTTTTACACTTGTGTGCTTCATTGACTTCGGAGGAGTTATTTCTGATTTTAAATAATAGGAGCTTTAGGCCCATTAACTGTGGTTTGTAACCTATCCTTTAAATCAGCTTCTGCACCTAATGACTGGAAGATAGCTAACGAGACACCAATATTTAAAAAGGGTTCTGGAAGTGATCCTGGCAGTTACAGACCAGTAAGTCTAACATCAGTACTGGGCAAATTAGTTGAAACTATAGTAAAGAATAAAACTGTCAGACACATAGATGAACATAATTTGTTGGGGGGGGGAAGGAGTCAACATGGTTTCTATATAGGGAAATCATGCCTTACTAAAGTTCTTTGTGGGGGTCATGGGATAAGACAGAAGGTCCGTTCATGGATTGATAACTGGTTAGAAGACAGGAAACAAAGGGTAGGAATAAATGGTAAGTTTTCTGAGTGGAGAGAGGTAACTAGTGAGATCCCCCAAGCGTCTGTCCTGGAAACCATCCTATTCAACTTATTTATAAATGAGCTAGAGAAAGGGGTTAACAAAATTTACAGATGATACCAAACTGCTCAAGATAGTTAAGACAAAAGCAGACTGTGAAGAGCTTCAAAAAGATCTCACCAAACTAAGTGATTGTGCAACAAAATGGCAAATGAAATGTAATGTTGATAAATGTAAAGTAATGCACATTGGAAAAAATAATCCCAGCTATACATACAATATGATAGGGACTAATTTAGCTACAACTATTCAAGAGAGAGATCTGGGAGTCATTGTAGATAGTTCTCTGAAAACATCCACTCAGTGTGTAGCAGCAGTCAAAAAAAGCAAATGGAATAGTAGGAATCATTAAAAAAGGGATAGAGAACAAAGACAAACTTATTGGCTCTATATAAAATCATAGTACACCCCCAGCTTTAATACTGCGTACAGATGTGGTCGCCTCATCTCAAAAAAGATATATTGGCATTGGAAAAGGTTCAGAAAAGGGCAAGAAAAATTATTAGGGGTTTGGAATGGGTCCCATATGAAGAGAGATTAAAAAGACTTGGACTTTTCAGCTTAAAAAACAGGAGACTGGGACGGGGGCAGGAGCGGGGGATAAGATAGAGGTCTATAAAACCATGACTAGTGTGGAAAAGTGAATAAAGAAAATATAAGAATAGGGCTCACCAAATGAAATTAATAGGCAGCAGGTTTAAAACAAACAAAAGGAAGTTTCTTTTTTCACTCAGCGCACAGTCAACCTGTGGAACTTCTGGCCAGAGGATGCGGTTAAGGATAGAACTTTAACAGGGCTCAAAAAAGACCTAGATAGATTCATGGAGGTTAGGTCCATCAATGGCTATTAGCCAGGATAGGTAGGAATGGTCTGGAAATGGATGACAGGAGAGGGATCACGTGATGATTCCCTGTTGTGTTCCCTCCCTCTGGGGCATTTGGTATTGGCCACCTGTCGGCAGACAACATACTGGGCTAGATGGACCTTTGGTCTGACTCAGTATGTCTGTTCTTATGTTCTTATGCCTGCATTACTTGTTGTGGAAAGTCTGTGCTGAAGGAGGCAGTGGATTGCAGGAAGACAAAGAATGCTCTCCTGGCTAGGGCAGTACAATGCTTCAGTTGAATTCCCACTCCCTCACCTCAGAAGGATGTTGTGAAGATAAATTAATGTTTGTGAAACACTCAGAAACTATAATGCTGCAATCCATAGAAAAACCTATGAGGAAATTAATAATTCTGTCTTCAGAGCTGGGTTTGAATCATATGTAGTAAATAAACTACGGGGCCACACACATTGAGCAATGAAGATAAAAAGAAAAATATTGAACAGTTGTTTGTTCAGTGTGTTCTGCCCATCCTGTGCACTGAATGAGGCAGGGTCCTATGGAAAAAAAAATAGCGTGTGGTCATATAATTAGAGACTATTACAATGCATATGCCCAAGGAAGCTGAACTAAGATTGCACAGGAATCTTAATTCAGGCATTTGCTAACGTTTGAATGCTAATTGTTGATAGATATTGGTAGGTGTTCACCTGCGTGTGTGTTTGGACTGTGTGCTGTCCCAGCTTTGCGCAGGTAGCTTGCACAGCAGATCAGGAGTGAAGCAGGTATATTGTCAATGAAGCACAGTCATAGCACCTGGCAGACTCGACAAGGATACTAAGACATGTATGCCCATGTCAATGGACACAACTTAGTCAGGGGTGGGCCTTTCCATGGCCCCCTAGGCTGGCCAAAGATACTCCCTCAGACTCCATTTTATACATTAGTACAATCAGGTATGTCTTGTCCCTCTGATGTGGCCGGTGGACAATCTGTCCATCACACTAGCATCCTGACCTTATCTTTAGGAGCCATCACTGTTCCTGTTCTCTTTGGGGAATGTGGTGGTTTGCTTGGCATTGGGGTGTTCTGATACCACTTTTCTGGAATGGGTCTGTGTGAGTGCTCTGTGCCCAGCACTTCTTAGCAGCGTGTGTTTCTGCAGTATCAGCCCTGTTCTTGCCAAATTCTCTGAACGTGCAAGCAGGCAGAGCCCGACATTTGCTCACAGTCTGACTTTTGCTAACTTTGCTTTATATCAGCACAGCTTGCCCACTATTTTAGCTCAGGCCTCATGCCAGGCCTCTGATACAAGGGTTTTTATCTCTGGCTACACTAATCACAGCGAAGTCCATGAGATTCTTTCAGCTGATTTCAGTGGAAGTTAGAGCAGGCCCTAGGAGATAATTTAATGCTGCCGAGCCTCCATGGGCCCCCAGGGAAAGTAGTGGTGGGGGGGCTGCATGTTCCCAGAAGGGGTGGGGACAAGAGTGGAAGGGGCAGGCCCAGGGCAGCCAGCCCTCAGTGCTGCCTGGAGCACGTAGCGTGATACTCCAGCAGTGATTGAAATGGACCTGGTACAACTTCCCCCTTTTACCCTCCCCCCGTCAGCGAGTCCCAGGCTGGAGCACTCATGGTGAAAAGCTGGGCTCTGAGTGCAGCAGCCCTTCCCCCACCCTCCCAGAGCTTCTGGAGCCCCTCCGATCCTACTCGGTCAATGCCAGCCATTCTGCTGTTGCTAAAGTGGAGCCCCACATCTGGCAGCAGCAGAGGGGCTGGCACTGACCTCCCCCAGTCCAGCAGATTCCCTGGTTTGGGACCCGTCAGATTCCAAGGGAGCCGGACCAAGGAGGTAAAACCTGTATAGTGAATTATTTATTATGGGCCAGACTGGGAATCCCATGCTAACCCTGGTGAGTAGTTTTTCATAGGATTAGTCTCTCTTGGGTCAGTTGTATTGGCTCACCTGGGTGGTGAAAGGCTTTGAAACTGGAGCCTAAATTTTCTGGTTTACTTTGAACATCACCTTCCTAATTAGCAGGGCTCGACAAATAATGTCATCTACTTGCCCGTGGCGAGTAGATTACAACCCGGAAGAGCCGGCACAGAGCGATCTGCAATCGCGCGAAACCATGTGGCTGGCGAGCAGGGCTCGCCGCCGCTTGGCGAGCCCAATTAGGCTTAGATACTTTGGTTTGGGGAATGTTTTAGAGGGAGGGGATACTAGAAACATTATTTTGGACAAGCCACTCAAGATCATCTCATCAGAAGAAGTGGGGTTTTCCCACAAAAGCTCATGATTATGCAGCCACAGGGCTACTCGTTTTTTAAAAGTTATTTTGGACAAGGACATTTTTTAAGCTTTTCCAATGAATAGTAGTATAAAGAATCAAGTTTTCTTCTGCAGTAAACATCAGACAATATACTTGGGAACTGAAAATATTTCAATTTGATTTGTAACTAGAAGGCACTGGGATGCTGATGCTCTGCTAACATAATTGAAAGCTTCAATAGCATATATACCCTTGAATCGGCTCAGCTAAGGACATCCTTATTGTCCTGATGTGAAGGCTATGCAGCTGAGCAGAGGAGCGATGATTCAGTGCTTATTAGAGGATATTAAACCACTTTATCTTTTCTTCTTATGAGCACAACCTGAAGAAAACATCACTGCTTTTCTTTTCTTTGTACTTCTCTGCTACTTAATAAACATTCATAGAATCATAGAACACTAGAACTGGAAGGGACCTCGAGAGGTCATCAGTCCAGTCCCCTGCCCTCATGGCAGGACCCAGTACCATCTAGACCATCCCTGATAGATGTCTATCTAACCTGCTCTTAAATATCTCCAGAGATGGAGATTCCACAACCTCCCTAGGCAACTTATTCCAGTGTTTAACCACCTGTCAGCCGATGGTCAGGGCAGTGAGTGGTGTGTGTGTGTGTGTGTATTATACACCCGAGACTTCAACTGCCAGGACCGGGGTCCCTTAGCAGTGGGCAAACTGGAGGAGGTTGATGGGCGCCCCAATAAGTTTACAGGGAAAAGCTTATACACCGAGACTTCAACTGCCAGGACCGGGGTCCTTAGCAGCGGGCAACCTGGAAGAGGTTGTGACGGCGCCCCAACGGATCTGTCCCTTATGACCGGCTGGAGTTCTTTTAAATTGTGCTTGGTTCTGTTACAGCAACTGAAGGAGTCAGGTTAAAGCTTAAACAGTTACTATTTTATTGTCACAGGGTGAACTTAGCTGTTAAATGCTACTGCTGTGTTACAGATAACACAGCCACTACAAAAGGACAGGACAGAAATTACACTTAAAACAAAAGTCACTTACAGGTACCATGAAACCCTTTTGGTTCTCTGAGCTCTTATTAAATGCATGCAAAATAGACACATAGCAGGTATATATTCTCACCCCTGCGTTCCAGACTTGGCGTGGCCAGCGTCTTTCTCTCAATCCCTCGGGAAGAAGTAGGGCGAGGTTGGGCGTCCCACAGACCTCGGAGACAATCAATACCTGCCAGCAGGTATAGATGATTGGAGCTCAAATGGGGTGGGCTACTAAACCCCTCTTTATACCCCTTGGGTCATGTACGCTTCTTCCTGGTCTCAAGTGGCCAATTAGGAAAAATGGCTTTGAACGCCAAGTTTCCCACGAAGGGTGCAAAGCATAATTCACACCTGGGAAAATGCAGACAATGGGCACCTCTGGTATGTGATGGGGCGAAGATTCCTCTCCTGGGACAGTGCAGGCGTGTCAATTACTGGTACTAGCCATCAGGGCAGCGGGAGGCCCCGGGTCGTCAGCTAGCCCATTTTCTGTCTGGTTTCTGTTTATGGTAGAGTCAGGGACAGGCAGCACACCTGCGTTCCCAGGGCATCAAAGGCTGACTGCCTTTCTCTTGCTCTTTGGGGGGGGGGGGAAACAAGATGGGGTTCATGTCTGGCTACACCACCCTGACAGTTAGGAACTTTTTCCTAATGTCCAATCTAAACCTTCCTTGCTGCAGTTTAAGCCCATTGCTTCTTGTCCTATCCTCAGAGGCTAAGGAGAACAATTTTTCTCCCTCCTCCTTGTGACACCCTTTTAGATACCTGAAAACCGCTATCATGTCCTCTCTCAGTCTTCTTCTTTCCAAACTAAACAAGCCCAATTCTTTCAGTCTTCCTTCATAGGTCATCTTCTCTAGACCTTTAATCATTCTTGTTGCTCTTCTCTGGACCTTCTCCAATTTCTCCACATCTTTCTTGAAATGTGGTGCCCAGAACTGGACACAATACTCCGATTGAAGCCTAATCAGCACAGAGTAGAGTGGAAGAATGACTTCTCGTGTCTTGCTCACAACACTCCTGTTAATGCATCCCAGAATCATGTTTGGTTTTTTTGCAATGGCGTCACACTGTTGACTCATATTTAGCTTGCGGTCCACTATGACCCCTAGATCCCTTTCTGCAGTACTCCTTCCTAGACAGTCACTTCCCATTCTGTATGTGTGAGACTGATTGTTCCTTCCCAAGTGGAGCACTTTGCATTTGTCCTTATTAAACGTCATCCTATTTACCTCAGACCATTTCTCCAGTTTGTCCAGATCATTTTGAATGATGATCCTATCCTCCAACGCAGTTGCAACTCCTCCCAGCTTCGTATCATCTGCAGACTTAATCATACTCTCTATGCCAATATCTAAATTGATGAACCGGTCCCAAAACAGACCCCTGTGGAACCCCACTTGTTATACCCCTTCAGCAGGATTGTGAACGGTTAATAACTACTCTCTGAGAATGATTATCCAGCATTGTAAACACTGATGCACTATAAGCAAGTTAGGGGCTTTGTGTAGTTGGAATGCTGAAAACTCTGGATCCTCCTATAAAACCTCATTGATCCCTTTGTCCCACTGACAACTGGCATCATCTGTTCTCCTGGACAGTGCCCAAAGCATCATTATATCTTTCCACCATTGTTTGTTCCTCCTGCCCCAGTTTTTATTTTTTTTACTGTCTTTGATTAAATTTTCCCATGTTTATGTGCCAGCAAATTGAAGTCTGAATTCAGCAAAGTATATAAGCACATGCCTAGTTTTAAGAATGTGAGTAATTTCAAAGGCTTCACTTTGCTTAATCCATTTTTAGTGATCTCGGTTTAGACAGCACTGATCTATCCTTACCCATATGCAGAATATGCAGCTGCAAAGGGCACCCGAAAATTTGGGGCACCTCTACCCACCTGCCGCTTCCTATTCCTGTTCTGTGGATCTAGTTAAATGAACAGTGGGGGGGGAAAAAAACCCTGCCCAATCTATTGACAGAACATTGAACCTGTGAAAGAGCCATCCGAGTGGTAATGAAACCATTTATCAGGCCTTTGCCAACTCAGGTAACTGCTGTCAGTTTCCGAATTAGACCACAGGGTTTATGTCCACACTGCTATTGTGTTCTTTCGAAAGAAAATTGGAAGAATGCAGGGGTTTTTCCAACATTGGCAAATCTCATTCTATGAGGAAGAACACCTTTTCCGAAAGAACTCTTTCGGAAAAAAGCATGGGTGGATGGGGAAGAGGGAGTTTTTTCGAAAGAAGAGGAAAGAACACAGGTGCCCTGGTGGCCGCTCCGATCATAGTAATCACAGCTTAAATGTGAAATAGCATCCACACTAAATAGACGCTATCTTTCAAAAAAGCAGATTGCTTTTTTGATGCGCTTTGGCAGTGTGGACTCTCTCTTTCAGAAGAAGTTTTTTCCCAAGATCTCTTCCGAAAAAGCTTCTTTCGAGAGAAGCTTTCAGTCTAGATGTACATTTACGGTGTTAGTCAACAGGACCTTCATTTAAAATTTGCTTTAAAATATTTTGTTAGTGTGTTGCTGAAGATTATAATCACATCTCTAAAAATCATCTTTCCCCCAGCTCAGGGCTGCCATAGGGCAGAGAGATACCAGTTTGAGAGTACTGCGTAGGGCCCCATAAAGCCTAAGGACGGTACTGATGGTGCGCTTGGTTTTTTTTAAGAGACTTTTGCAGATGTTCTACCTCTGTTTTGATTTTCCTATCCAATTCTCACTAGCTCTGGGGCATACAGGAGAATCTTGTTTCTTGGCATTTAGAAATGGGTAGCATTTTGTTTCCTGTGTTTTTATTTAATACATTATTGATCTCTAGATGTTTCAGACTTCCAGGAAAATAACCCCTTCTCTTGATCAACCTATTGGAAAGAGTCACTGCCCAATGGGTATGTACTATGTAGAGCCTTCTACCATAGTTAAAATTTGCATTGCACAATAGCCAGTTGAGGCTGCATGGAGTACGCTTTCAACAGATTATGGTACTGCAGAAATGGCTTTCACCTCATATAATTATGAACAATAACCATCCAGAAGCGTGCTCCCTTAGCAAAAACCACAACAAACAAAAAATCATGCAGGAAGTTTAGTAGGAAATTACTAAAATGACAACCCTAAGGTTTCACATGTGTAGGGAGCATGTTTACTCTCTTGCTTTGCAGGAGGAAGGTGTATTAAAATCTTAGGCCCATCCCTACCTTCAAAATATGATAGCATACGAGGGCTGAAGTGGAAGGAACCCTGGGTATCTGAAGCTCTAGTATAATATGAAAGATAGAATGAAAAAGAAATTAGTTTAAAATGGTTTGAAGTCACACAAAAAGCTCATCCACTGCATAACAGTCTCAGTGCAATAATAGTCTTTAATGTGGCTGAACTCTTCATGCTTTTCATGTAGTTGCCGCTAATTGTAGTACTTAGAGAGAGTGAGCTAATTCTGCTATTGCCTTCCTTTGAGGGAAATGGTGATTCAATCACTGAGTAGGCTTCATTAATTAATTCTTAAGTAATGCACAATGAAAATTTAAATTTTGTGGAGTATATATGCCATTATCCTGAATACCATGCATTCATTATGATCATCTATATAGAAATGAATGCACATTAATATTAAATAATCAAAACCTTAAATTATCAACAATTACATATGTTGATATAAATATAATATATACATGTCCATACAAATGTATACTACTATCCTATATAACATGGACATTTGGTTTATATTTATAATGCATTATGTAGTTTTGGAGTGGAGAATGATTTTGATAATTTAGAATGAACTTGTATTCATTTCAGTGTAAACAACTGTGAATATTATATTTAAATTAATAGATGCTCCAAATTCCCTTGATTTTTACTTTGTATTATAGGGATGGAGATGTATGTGCATATATCTATTTATCCATCCTTAATCAAACTTTCTCCTTCAATAATCCTTAAGGAACACAGAAAGCCTCCACACAAAAAGCTGTGTTATGTTGAAGCTATATTCTTTTGATAATAAGTCCCATACTGTTCGACTCACAGGCTCTAACATACAGACTTTGTTTATGTTGCACCAATTTAAATGAGAAACAGATTTAGTTAAGATCAGTGCAACCTGTTTGGATATACTTGGACTGAATTAAAATTTGTAATAATGTGTTAGCTTACTTCTGTGAATTTCATTTAAACGGGTGCAACTTTGTGTGTACATAGGCCATAATGGTGTAGATTGTTGTAGCCTTACTCATGGTGGGTAGCACCTCCGCAGACCGTCTAGTTCCAGCCCGGGAACTATTAGCAGACTTGAGCACTATTTAACTTCTATTCGACTCCCTGTTTCAGTGAAATTCTTTCTATGAGCATCTGTGTATCTTTTCTATGAACTACGTGGGGGAAAATTCAGAATTTCATAATATTAAACTGAACTTCTCTAAATGACATATATACTGATTTTTAAACCAAACTAGAATCCCCCTGCTCCCCCGTAACATTCTCCTTTATGGAACTATCCTTTATAGGCTGCAGCAGTCAGACTAATCATTCAAAAGCTCATTTGGCTAAAAATCCAAGTACCTGTATAATTCACATTGCTCACTGTGCCACAAAAGAGCTACGTTTATCAATTCAAGGTTATTAAACCATGATTTTTTCCTCCAGCTCAAGTGACTGATTTCACATTCCCTCATGTGGGGCGCCCCATCGCAGGAAAAACTAACAGATAAACTTACCGACTGAATGGGTCTGTTCCCTAAATAATACAAGCCCAAATCCTGTTTCATTAGCTAGGCCTATATGCTGAACCAGACTGAAAGGTACCTTATTCACTGCAGACAGATATTTACCATGACAACCATGGCACTGTTTGCTCTAGAGATATGCAATGGCACATGCTCCTGAATTATTTCAGTAGTGAGTACTGATTTATGGATATCTTAGCTCACTTATCTCAAGGCACATCTTCACTGTCCCGTGGGTGAGGGGTAGTATGAATAGCAATATGCATCACAGTGTTGGGCTGTAACTACCTTGTGTGGCTGCTGCAGGTGCAAACCGAAAAGTCCCTGGTTCATTAATAGTCCTCATCAAACAGGATAAAAACACCATTTTCATCATCTTCTGCTCTTCCTTATTTCAAGGAGGACCAGAGGCAGAAGTGTCAAAATAATGAGAATTCTTATGTCAATGCAATCCACATCCCCCCTGACCTAATATAAGAAATACTGGATATTTCACAAGGGCAAATTACAACACAAATGAGTACGAAGTGACAAGAGCAAAAATGTCTCTCTCTTTTTTTTTTTTTTTGGCATAAGAACTGCAAATTCAAGTAACCAGTATTCATGACCCCTTTTGGCTTCTTTCTTGGTGAAATTCTGAGGGTCAGCATAAGACCTATGCATCACTCTCGGGATTATAAAGTAAGTATTATGGAAGTGCTCTTCATAGGAATGCATTTCATGCTTTGTGAACTTTCCCAAGAGCTAACTTTTGTTTGAATGTATGTCAGTGGAAAGCAAAAGTATCAATAATAGTTGTGCAAATATTTAAGTAAATAGACCCGCATTCTAACAGCTGCACCAGAGTTGCTCCTGGGCCACCTTGAATCTCCTTGAGGGAGTCTCATTTGGAGGGTCAATCCATCAGAGGAAAGAAGCAATACCATGATACTTCATTGATCAAAACACACACTAAAGGCAATGAATAGTGAATATCAAACAGTGAACACCCAGAAATGATCAGTTTGCCAACAGGCTGAAAACAGCTCATTTCAGACCGATGTGCAGAAAAGTAATAATTCAGACGAAAACCAGGATTGCTTCACAAAGTCTTTTCAAACAAAAAAAGGAGTAACACTGACTGGACAATTCATTTGCAACAAAATATTCAGTTGGCTCAAACCAATAGTCACTGTTTTAGGCACAATTCCTTGCGCTTAGGAAGAATATGGACTTCAAAGTCCAAAGGGAAGTCTACACTGCAGAATTTTTTCGGAAAAATGGCCATTTTTCCAAAAAACGTCACTAATGTCTACACTGTAGTCACGTTCTTTCAAAAAAAATTGAAATAACAGAGGTTTTTTTCTGACATTGGTAAACCTCTTTCTACAAGGAAGAAGACTTTTTCCGAAAGCGCTCTTTCAGAAAAAGGCATGTGTGGATGGGGAAGAGGGAGTTCTTTCGCAAGAAGAGGAAAGAGGAAAAAGCACAGGTGCCCGGAGGGCCATTCCGCCCATAGTAATCACAGCTTACATGCAAGATAGCATCCACACTGAATGGATGCTGTCGAAAAAGCAGATCGCTTTTTCAATGAGCTTTCGCAGTGTGGACGCTCTCTTTTGCAAGAAGTTTTTTCGGAAGATCTCCAGAAAAGCCTCTTCTGAAAGAGGCCTGCAGTCTAGATATAGCCTCAGCTAACACAAATGTATTGGAACCAACTGGGTAGGATGGGGGGTGAGAGGCGGAATATTGAGAATATAATTATTTTAGAGGAGGTTCACATACGGTGTACATCTAGGGCAGTCCAATGGCTGTAAGTCTTAGGAAGGTAGGTTTCCCCCTGTTTGGGGAATAACAGCAGTCCAATATGAAAAAGGTAAACAAAATAATCCTGCAGCCTACAAGCACCCCATTGGCCCTGGCAAAGCAAAAAGTAAATAGCGTCTGTGAAGAGGGACTGTATTCCTAACTCACCATGCGTTTGAGGGGGCCTATGCTGAGCTTCCTAGGTTCTTTTTTAAAAACAAAGCAAAGCAGGTCTCTCTTTACCTCTCCAGATGACCCAGGCAGAAGTGACTCATCAGCAACTCATATTCTACTTCCTCTGAGTTCCCCACCCTTCACTGGGCTTGGAGCCTCTCTTAAGGAATCCCCCTCTAAGCTATTCCTGACTGGAGTGGGGACCTTTCCTCATCACAGAGACTGGATTTCTGATGATATTATCCTTGATACAAAGGTCTTAATAACCCTTGCCCCATAAATGCCTTTGCTTAGGTCTAGAACAGAACCCACCGTGAATTATTTTTTGATACTCTCAAAAGTCTGGGTAACTTTAGATTAAAGTACATTCATTTTCTTTTGCTCATCTGAGTTCCTCTTTGAGCAACTGTTTGTCTGCTTCCTTCCACTTTGTTTTAGCCCCTTCTTGTTATGTTGCTATGAGCAGATTTATTTTGTGTGTGTGTGTCACTGATTGAGGCCAACTAAAATGACTTTCCTGTTGCACTAGGATAGTGCAGAAAACGGCTTCCTAATAAGAGAATCGCCTTAAAGTAGATCATTTAATAAAGAATGTAGAGTGACTCTGAGCAACTCAAAGACCGTATTCCCTAATACACATACTCTACCCCGTGGAAGTTTGTAGCTAGCACTGTGTCATAGACAAACAGCACTAAAGGCAACTTGCCCTTAAACGCCTATATCCATTTTTGCTCAACTTTAGAAAATGTTTTTTTTCTCCCCTTACATCCTGTATACCAGTCAGACGACACCGGAATATAAGTCTATAATTTCCAGGCAACTCACGCCTATGTGCTTGTAATCAAGGCACATTCTGCTGAGGAGGAGGCACGCAGCATTATGTAATTCATTCAGGTTGTAATTATGCCTAATTTCCCTCTTCTATTGTGGCAGAATGGCTACAGAACTTAATGTGACCACTCCAGACTGTCGCTTCCAATGTTTGAAATTGCATTGCTGAATAACAAGTTGTGTTGGTGGCGGCAGGGTGGGACTCAGGGGATGTGTATTTTGCTTAAAGGTGGGTTTAATTACTGTCAGGATCCTGAAGGACCTGTCACACCCCAAATTCCAGCAGCACAGAGGCAGCATTTGTACAGCAAAGAGGTTATACAAAGGAAGCATTTGTTCCTGGTTGTAAGCACTAACATCCCTTTCCCTGCCTCCTGAGTAGAAACTGGCCTAGATAATCTGGGTAGCTAAGGTGAACGATTCAAATATCTGTAAATATGAGGCTGTTAAGAGACCCCTGCCCTGGGCAAGGCTAGCTTAAAGTAAAAACTGTCCTACACTGATCAAAATCACCTGGCAAGTCTGGGTGTAAGGAAATACAAATATAGCCAGGGAGGTGCTGCTTGATTAGTTTTTTAATGGATGTGGAGGGAACCCCTTTATATCAGATGTTGCATATTGCCTAACTAATTATTAATCTCAGCAATTTTGCCTGAGTGAGGATTGGTCAATGACTTCACATTTTGGTCGGTGGGAGGTGCTGATGTTCCAGAGAGCCTCAAGGACTTTACTTTCAGTTTAGTAGCGAGTTGCCATGAGATGCTGATGAAACACCTCACTTCATCATTAGAACTCTGCAGATCTGCAGATATCCACTTTATACCTGCACCTATCCACGGATGAGGATAACTGCAGCTCTTTTTTGCAGATATGTATGTGAATGGGGTGCAAATTTTGGATCTAGAACCTGGCACATTTGTGGGTATCCATGGATGTCAATGTGGGTATTCATGGCTCATTTGTGTGGATACAGAGGCGGATACAAGTTTTGTATCTATGCAGGGCTCTAGTCACCATGCACTAGCTCAACAGAGTGTCAGGATTTTAAACACAAGGCGCTCTGCTACCACAAGAAGATTCTGGTGAGTGTCACAGCTTCCTGCATGTATGCTGGTGAGTGTCACAGCTTCCTGCACGGATGCTGTATTGGAGCCCACCCAGCCATATAACAGGCTGTTTCACTTGGGGCAGCAGTTGAGTGGACTCTATTGCAGGTTCTGTCTTCTGCCTACCCATGGAGCACTGGCAAAGTTTCATAGAGGTTGTGCCCAGAAGGGACCATGACATCATTTTGTCTGACTTCCTGTACATCACAGGCTAGCCTCACTCTGACATCACTATAGCGAACCCAGTAACTTAAGTTATATTGAAGTATTTCCAGCCCTTAGGAGCCTGAAATGGCAGGTGCCACACTCTGAGAACAGGAGAGATCGAACTACCACCAATATTGGAGGACTGGGCAATAGCAGTGTATCGATAACTGAGACATGTGCAGGTGAGTCTAACAGGTGGCCCACATCCCATGATGAAGAACATGAAAAAATCCCCCAAGTTCCTGCCAGTCTAATCTTGGGGGGGGCAGGAGGAATTGTTTCTAATGCTGCGGCAGAAGGTGTGTGAGTTACAGTAGGACAAAAAGTAATGGGCTTAATCTTCAACAAGGGAGATTATTAAATACTGGACTAGGGTTCCAAGAAAGGTTGTGTAATTCTGGTCACTGGAGTTTTTTCCTTTTTTTAAGAATGGGTTAGACCAGGGCTACTCAGCATGTGGCACACAGGCCGCATTTGTTTGCGGCCCACGGTACAGTTTGGGTTTACGCAGGGCTCAATACGTGGCCTGCGGGTGGGAGCCAAAACAAAAAAGTAGTCAACATAATGGTCTTCCGTTGATATGCGTTTTAGTAGTTAAATTTCTGGACTGTCATTGCTCATTAAAAGTCATATGGGTGGAAATCAGGTAAATATTGCATTTTACTAATATCAGCAGAACTGATTTAAATGGGGCCTGTGTGTTGTGTAGTCTTACCTTAATCTTTGTATTAATGCCCGTCAGTGTGAAAGAAGCTATTTGCATATATTCGCATGTATATGCAACCACACTTGAGGCCCTCGGCATGTGCTGTGAGTATCATTGTAGCCCCTGGAGTTTCAAAAGTTGAGTAGCCCTGGCTTAGGCAAACATTGCCAGACGTGATCTAGATAGACTTGGCCCTGCTTCAGCCTGAGAAGCTGGACTAGATGATCTCTCATGGTCCCTTTCATCCCTACATTTCTATGATTCTTTGATTCATTTTCTCCCTCAGAATTTCTGAATTCTGATCAGGACTCCCAGTGGAAATATAAGTAGATTTAATTAGAACTCTGGAACTGGTCACTGTAGGTTTTGACTGGCCTGCATTGATTTCAGTCAGAGGACTAGTACCTCAGGAACTCACACACCTCTAGGAACCAGTTGCCTCATTGATGTGTTCCAAAACCTAGGTTGGTAGCTGGAACACAACAAAACATTTTCAATAGAAATTTCCCCAAGATCTAGAAGAGCTGAAATATTATAAGACTGGCTCTTGCCATAGTAGCTCCTGGCAATAGAAGACATTCTCTTCATGTGATACTGCTAGTAAAAGATAGACCTTACTGCAAACTTCAGGTCTGGATTTCAAACCTGCAAAGT
The DNA here is from genome assembly GCA_019425775.1 of Rafetus swinhoei. NCBI lineage: Eukaryota > Metazoa > Chordata > Testudines > Trionychidae > Rafetus > Rafetus swinhoei. The sequence goes on from CM033432.1 coordinate 12,192,898, forward strand.
TTCATGTGTTTGGATCCAGGTTTTTAGGTCAACCAATATAGGGATTGCTATAATTATGAAATTTTGATCAAGATTGGCATTGGCTTCCAAACCCTGTCTCCTTTTCAAAGGTTAGAAGAGTTCAAATTTGGGCTTTGATTTGACACTGATCTTTATTTTCGGCCCAGGCTTAGAGAACTATGAGACTAGAGTTTGGTATCACTTCTGCCAATGTAAATTTGGAGCAATTTCCCCTGAAGTCAACAGAGTAGCTGTAGATGTGACCAATGTAACTGAGACCAGAATCTGAACGAAGAATGTTGGGTACATTCCCAATGGGAGTTTTACATTTCACATGCTTAGGAAAACAATCTGAAATCTGAACATTTGCGGTTCGTTGATGTGCGCCACTCCAAGCACAGTTACTATGATCTAATTTCATTGTATTATAAGGCAATTAAACATGGAACAAGTCCTGTGTTGATCTATGCTGTGGAGAGATCAGGGGAGCTGACAGCTTGCATGGGCCCCTGGGTAAGGTAAAGGGAGGCCCAGTTCCATGCTCCCAGAAGGGGCAGGGTCTTGGGAGGAAGGGGCAGGACTGGAGCAGCCAGCCTTCTGTGCTGCCCTGAGTGCAGCATGCCCTCCTCCTCCAGCCCTCAGAGCCACAGTTGGCCCCCTTTGCATTCCGCCCCCAATGTTGGACCTGGGAGAGATATCGAAGTAAAACATAATTAGACAAAGGCAGACAGACAGCTTTCAGAATCTATTCTTTCTTTATTTGCTGCTATTCTACTCCCCTTCCCCCCCTCCGGTTTATAACCAGATTTGTCAGCCTGAAAGGACAGAAACAAACACAACAGGAATTTCCAATATTCTCAAGCTTTATTGAAAGAGAAGTGATATCACCGTGGTTATTAACCAGAACTCATCTACTTCAGCTGAAAAGTAATAAAAGAGAGGCTATCATTTGCAGGTAACAGAGGATTAGGCAGGCTACTGTACCACTAATTCCTGATAAATAACTGCAAGCAGATGTGGTTGTAAAGTAAAATAATTAAGTGTCTGAAGAAACCTAAAAGCATTAAAATAAACTTACTGAGAGACGTGAACATTCTTGTTTTAGGGGTAATTATATTGCAGCAAAAAGACTTAGCCAGAAATGAAGCCATGGAAGGTATGATTCAGAAGAAGAAATTTATATTACTGCATACCCTGTAATCTTCTACAGTACAGACATAGTCTGATTTATCTGTAGTCTTGTATGATCTTACATCCCTAGTTGTGACTGATGTCTGTAATAACACAGGGCCCAGTTGTTCCATTTCTGCCTGTCTCTAGGGCACATAATCCCAAACCCAGTCAAGTCAACAGAAAGAGTTCCATTGATTTCATTAGGGTTTGGCTCAGACCCATCCAGACCCAGATGGAGGTATGGGCAATCCAGGCTTTGAGACTAATGGGGTTTATGGGAGGCCCCAGAGACTGTTTTTGAACTTTGCAAATATTTCCTCCCTCTTGGCTCTTTTCTGTAGATTTTCTGCAGGAGGGAACAGTTGAGCCCAGCTTTTTATAGTCATACAGGCCAAAGAATCAGTCTATATACAATCACATTTCATGAATATCGGTCCTTTTCTCAAAGAGAAGTTTTCACTTCAAAGAAATCCAGAATGGGCCTATGTTGGGGGAAGTTCACACAACATTTTGTGGCTTTTCATTCTAATTGAAGACCATTTCTGAGGAAAAACCCACAAGTTTTGCAAAATTTCTCCCTTGAAATTCAGTAGAGCTATGCTCAGTTTCACTAGCTGAGTATATGGCTGAATATTCTTTCCAGACAAGAATCAATTTGCTGTGGAAACATGCCAAAATTCATATTTTCTCTGTGAAAAAAATGGCCATTTTGTGTAAATCACAGGTATTCACCTCGGCTGGTATTTCCGCAGTTGAAAAATGGCCAGGAAAGAAATGACCAACATTTCCGTGTGAAAATCTAGGAGGAGAATTTAGTCACTTTCACAGAGTCCTGCCCCTTATTATCAGGCACCACCTGCTGTTTGACAAGTGCTGTAATTACTGGGCAAACTCATTGTGTTAATTGTCTGCAGAGCTGTAAACACAGTAGCAGGGAATGGGAGAGGGTGCATGGAAGCATGTTTCTGAAAGGGGTCAGCATGCGCAGCATGGTACAGAATGCAGATTTTCATTTGGCTTTTTATTATGTAAATAGACATAAGAACTACTGAGTTTTCTAAAAAAAATGACTAGAGAGGGATGCTCAGATGCTGAACAGCCATTTAGGTCCAGCGTAGTCAGTGACTAATGTTCAGCAGTGGGTGATCCGGCCCATAGTGTTCTTGGTTTCAGGCATAAGGGCTTGATCCTTCTTTTAGTTTTTGTCATTGTCAGGCAGGGTTGACAGCCACCACAGGCCCTATGTGTGTGTGGGGGGTGTGTGGCTCTGCACTGCTGGAAGGGGTGGGGCCTTAGGTGGAAGGGGAGGGGCCGGGGCAGCCAGCCCTCAGCATCAACTGTACTACAGTCCATGCCACTCCCTTCAGCCCTCAAAGCCACATGGATCAGTGGTGTGGTGCTCCAGGGGCAAATCAAAGGGGGCCGGGACTCCAGCTGCTACAGCGGCAGCGGCTGAGGGCCTTGGGCCCTCCTTAGAATCGTTGGGCCCTGGGGCAAGTGCCTCCTTGGCCCCCCCCTCCTGTCCCTTCAGCAGGACTGATCATTGTAAAGCTGTCGGTGGTGGAGTTATGGCTGATCAATGTAAGCCAGAATAGAGTCCCTCTAACAAATTTCAGAGATGTGCAGGGTCATTAGAAAATTATCCATGCACATCTCTACATGTGGGGAAGCATGTTTTTTAAGAAAGTCAAGGAGATAACTTTATTGGCCTGAAGAAATGCTCTGTAAAGCTCCAAAACTGCTCTCCTTCATTAACGGAAGTCGCTCTGGTAAAAGGTACTATCTCACCTTCCTTGTCTCTTTACTGAATTCAGTTTGTCCTGTGGCACTTTAAAACCTAACAGATTTATTTGGGCATAAGCTTCTGTGGGCAAAAGTGACCACAAAAACTTATGCCCATATAAATGTGTTAAGTCTTCAAGGTGCCACAGGACTCCTTGTTGTTTTTGCAGACACAGACTAACCCGTTACCATTCAGACTTGAATTATGTTTAACGTCTTTGGAGTCCATTGTCTTAGAAGTGCAATTGTGTATGAGTTACTGTGAAACTATCCATATGTACTTTCTAAGAGACTGACTAATGCAATTTCTGGAAGGTGTTAAGAACGTCAAAGGACTTTTTGGAACAATACCTGTGAAGTGGATTTCCTAAGGCTATATCTACATTAAAAACGTTAAAGCGCTGCCATGGCAGCTCTGCTGGCAGTGCTTTAAAAGTGATAGTATAGCCCCAGCGCCAGTGCTGAGAGAGAGCACCAGCACTCTATGTAACCCACCTAAAGGAAAGGCAAAGCGAGAAAGTTGCAGGACATTAAAATGCCAGTGTAGACAAGCCTAAGTGGCTGGGAAATGCAAATGACCCACTTTGTATCCACTCTTTTGAAGCTATTCCCTGGGAAGGAAAATCCATGTCACTAATTACCAGCTCCTGCAAACTCCAGATCAAAGAAGCCTAAACAAAGAGTGGACTAACCATTCAGTGTGGTTGTTCCAAGCTGTGATGAACTTGTAACTACAAAGAATTCCCTTTGGGTGGAGTGTGAAAGGTTGCTCCTGCCAGAATGCATGTTAAGTCTGGTAAATTTATGAGCTCTTTTATTGTTTTAAATGTAGTACTTTCAACCTTAAGAATAACTGACTTGCATAGCAAGTAGTGTGTGTTACCTTATAACTGTAGCAATTGTACCTGTTAACCATTTCTGAAGAGAATAAAAGCAGGTGACTTTGGGCAACCTGTCTGGCCTGGGAGTAACACAGTGTATTTCGCCTGGAAATACACTGGTTTGAAAGGAGAGAGATGGAGGTTTCCACCCAGAATGGCAATTGCTGGAGAGTCGGTGCCCTTGCTGGACTACTCAGGGGCAATACAGGTGCAGTCACCTTGAACTGTGACAGTTCCTATCCCTTCATTCTTCAATACATCTGCCTATGTGGAACACTCATTGTCTGTGACCAGAGACATTCCCTGGAAGTGAAAATTTAGGGTTCAATTCCTGGCTCTGCCACTGAGTCATTATGTGATCTTGGGGAATTCATTTTACCTTTCTTAATTTACCTACCTGTGAAATAGGGGTAAGTTAGGCGTTTGAGATCCATAAATGAGATGTGCTATGGAAGGGCAATGTCTAGTTTGATACAAAGTACTCCACTGAGGAAGGAACAATCAGTTTCACACATACAGAATGGGAAGTGATTATCTAGGAAGGAGTACTGCAGAAAGGGATCTAGGGGTCATAGTGGACCACAAGCTAAATATGAGTCAACAGTGTGACACTTGCAAAAAAAGCAATCGTCATTCTGGGCTGCATTAACAGGGTGTGGTAAACAATACACAAGAAGTAATTCTTCCTCTCTACTCTGCCCTGTTTAAGGACTCAAGTGGAGTACTGTGACCAGTTCTGGGCACCACATTTGAGGAAAGATGTGGAGAAATTGGAAAAGATCCAAAGAAAAGCAACAAAAATGATTAAAGGTCTAGAAATCATGACCTGTGAGGGAAGACTGAAAGAACTAGGTTTTTGTTTAGTTTGGAAAAGGGAAAACTGAGAGGGGATATGATAATAGTGTTCAAGTACCTAAAAGGGTGATATAATGAGGAGGGAGAAAATTATTCTCCTTAACTTCTGATGATAGGACAATAAACAACAGGCTTAAAATGCAGCCAGGGAGATTTAGGTTGAACATTAGCAAAAACTTCCTAACTGTCAGGGTGGTTAAACACTGGACTAAATTGCTCAGGGAGGCTCTGGAATCTCCATCACTGGAGACATTTAAGAGCAGGTTAGACAGACATCTGTCAGGGAAGATCTAGAATGGTTGCTTGTTCCTGCTGTGAGGACAGGGGACTGGACTTGATGAGCTCTCAAGGTCCCTTCCCATGCTAGAGTTCTAGTATTTCATGATTCTGTGATATCTGGGGCCAGAGAGGAAAAGAAAAGCTGCACCTCAGATCTGAGGTTGCAGTTTAAGGCAAAGGGGAAAATAGACAATGGCCATGACTAACTGATACACCGAGTTTCTTTTATACAATTATCAGCACATGGAAACTCAAACCTGTTTGGCAAAAATGTACATGCCTCTGATTAGGGAGTGTAAAGGAAGCTCATGCAGTTGTTATAAAATTATGTTATTTAGCTTTGAAACCTAAACGTGTTTCAGCAAGAAAATTACTTTAATGCTAAAAAGAGAGAAATTTGATGCTACTTGGCAATGACACAAATTATACTTACCATTTTGCTCTTAAGTTGCACCTAATAAAAGATGACAAGACTTGCTTTACATTTTAATCTATTTGTAACATTATAATCTGACCAAGTGAACCACATTTTCCTCCTTACACAGACACATAGCCTTAAAAAAAATCAAAACAAATCATGATTTATTCAAAGTCTGAGGAATTTTGGAGCAATAGTGTGGGAGTAATCATTGTATACACTGGATTATATTTACCCTCCAAATCTGGCCTCGATCCAGAAAGTATTTTTTCAGTCAGAAATGTCAGGCTCTTGCCCTTGAATTATTTCTGTTTGAAGGGAGACTTTTATTTTATTTTATTCTTTTCAGAAACAGGAAGTGTGGGTTAGTGAAAAGGGGGCTGGGCTGGGACTCAAAAGTCTCAGTCTAGTACTCACATGAGGTATTTAATTTTGGGCAAGTCACATTATTATCTGTTTTCCCTGCTCATTACAGAAATAGGAGAAAGGAGAGGATTAATTTATCTAAATCTTTGGTTTGAAATACTTAGAGTTACTGGCACTTCAGAGTCTAATTCTGTCAGAAGTGGCTGGAATAGGCTTCTAGTAAGTGTGTACATCTACATTGGTTTCTATAGACGTATACAAAGGCTGAATTTGGTTTAAGTGGTCATCCCTTCTAATGCTGATAAATTGAAGTTTAATGTGGTGCAGGATGTTAGTCTTTTGAACAAGATCTTAAGAGCTAATGTCCCTTTTCCATTAGATGAAAGAACAAGAAGCAATGGGCTTAAACAGCAGCAAGGGAGGTTTAGATTGGACATTAGCAAAAGTTCCTAACTGTCAGGGTAGTTAAACACTGGTATAAATTGCCCAGGGAGGTTGTAGAATCCCCATCTCTGGAGATATTTAAGAGTAGGTTAGATAAATGTCTATCAGGGATGGTCTAGACAGTATTTGGTCCTGCCATGGGGGCAGGGGACTGGACTCGATGACCTCTCGATGTCCCTTCCAGTCCTATGATTCTATGATTCCTTTGCATGGGCATTACTAATCCCATGTTACCTTTTGTATGACTGGGACTTACTCTAATCATTTTAACTTAAAATGTTTCCTCTGCTTATTGTTAGATGGTAGAACTCATTGAAAAAGCTTTCCCACCAAAAAACGGTTTAATCTAAACCAACTTTTTTTTATGCAAAAATATCAATTAAAGAAAAAAAATTCAGTTTTCCCATATGAAATTTTTAAATGACTTTTTTTCCATTTTAAAAACAACTTAAAAATGTTACTTTGTGTCCAGTTTTTTTATGCAAGAGAAAAATGTCGATTTAAAAACAACCTCCTTTTGTTTGTTCAAATCTTCCCATGGGAAAACCAAACTTCTATGACTGAAACATTTTTAGTGAAGATTTTTTGTTTGAAATGTCCAGTGGCAAAACATTGCTTTTCTGAACACCTCTATTACAAAAGTGTTCTTTGGCTGGCATTTGCGCATTTTGCCAGAAGTGGCTGCATTTCAGTAATTTCCCTACCCTACTAATGTATAAAACACTGTAGGATATACACTGTATAAAAGGCAGTATAAAGTTTAAATTATATCAACTGAAGACGTGGCTCGTTATCCTTGTTATATGTATTGCCATTCAGTGTCTATATGGGGTTCAAGTTACAGTTCTGACTGAAATGACAATAGTTTATATACTTCAACTTTTTCATTTTTAGTGTAGTTCTCACCCTTATTTGAACACATTCATGGGAAACTGTGCTCTCTCTACGACACCTCCAGTATATGCAGATTTATTTTAACATTTTAATCCATTTTCCAGTGACTCACTTTTAAATTGTAATGCAATACTGTGTTTATTCATAGCTACATTATCTTCTTTGATGGATTTAAAGCTGGATATGAACTGCATTTTTTTTCTTTTCCTTTTTAAATAACCAGGCTCTTTCTTTTTTCACTTTTTAAAGTCCATCAAAATACCATTTGGCCAGTCAGTCTGTAAATTCATTACTACAACCCTTCTCCTATTAATATGTTCTTTGAAAATTGGGGTGGTTAATTAAATTATCTCCTCCATGAAGCTTAGTCAAGAATGACAACTACTTACCTGCACAATTTGAGCATTGGCTCACTGATCTCAATACCAGCTCTGTTACCGGAGCAATGGAGAATTCTCCAAGCATGTACAGTCAAGTTACTGATAAAAGCTGTATTATATCTTTTATTTGGAGAAGTTTATGTTTTACTGAAGTAACAGACACCACACACTTACCCCTTGTTGCAAACTCAGTCCTGTTCTCAGGAAAAGATGAAAGAAGATAGGTAATTACTCTAGCTCCATGCAATTTTCATAAATATTTGAGGGTATGTCTACACAGCAAAGTTAATTTGCAATAACAGCCCTTATTTCGAATAAACTTTAATAGCGTCTATACAGGCAAACCGCTATTTTGAAATTAAATCAAAATACTGAGGCACTTAATTCGAATTAGTTAAACCTCATTCTATGAGGAATAACGCCAAATTCGAAATAGCTAATTCAAAATAAGCGCTTATTTCAAAATAGGGGACCTCCAGCCCTTCCCAGGGTGCCCTGGTGGCCACTCTGGGCCAAACCAGGAAAACTCTTCTGCTCCCCCCCACTCCCAGCCCTGGAGCCCTTAAAGGAGTAGAATCTTTTTTACCACAGGGCCTGTGCCAGCTCCAGGTCTGCCAGCCCAGAGCCCGCAGGTGCTGCCCCTGACCCAGTTGCCAGCATGAGTGAGCCAGCCAGTGCTAGCCAGCCCTCCACTACTCCCCAGGAGCAGTCTGCCAGCTCCCAGGAGCCTGCCAGGGGCCAGAAAAGGCGGGCACCTTCCTGGTCCAGTGTGGAGATCATGGACCTCATTGAGGTTTGGGGGGAATCCTCCAACGTCCATGATCTCTGCACTAGACGGCAGCAACGCGGCCGTCTACAGACGGATGGCTGACAGCCTGGCCACCAAAAGCCACATGTGCACCCAGGAGCAGGTGCGGCTGAAGATAAAGGAACTGAGGCAGGCCTATGCCAGGGCCACAGGGGGCAGCTCCCAACCAGGGGCAGACCCAGACCACTTCCCCTACTTTGAAGCCCTGGACCACATCTTGGGGGGGCTGGATGGTACATGCCCTCCAGGTGGTCATCGACCCTGGGGCAGAGGGCCCTGAGCAGGGCACGGAGCAGGAGGAGGAGGACGACAGCCAGGAGTCACAGGAGCCTGGAGGGAGCGTGGCACTCACCCTGGACCCCCGAGGCATACCACCAGCACTTTCACCGCTGTCTTCTGAGGTCAGGGAGGCCTCAACCTGTGAGTGCCATCACTGTGCCTTATGCGGGGCGGGGCGGGGCGGGGCGGGGAGGAAGAGGGAGCCCAGGGACCGCACATGTGGGCCTTGCTGACCACGGATCACGCAGCAACCTGTGCATGTGCATGTGCTGTGCCAGCCGGGGCATGTGGCCCCAGCTGGCTGCCACACAGGGGCCCTGGCCCGTTACCCACACACATGTATGTATGAAGGTACATGACATGCTCTGTACCCCGGGGAAGGATACTGCACAATGCCCTCCCTCCACAAGCCCCCTCTACGCAGAGGCAGGCCACATCCTCCGTCCCCACACCCACACTATATACAGCACAGGGTTAGGGGTACAGTCCCAGGCCAGCTCACACTCCTGGGGATAGCAGGACATGATGGTGCAGAGACCTGCTGTCCTCACCTTGCAGAGGGGAGCTGGGCTTCACCCACTGTGTCCCCAGGGAGAACTGACCACCTATCTGCTTTCTCCACAGCTGCACCAGCTGCGAGTGCAGGGCGCACCACCCCGCCCAGGACATCCTTCCGCACCCGGGCCAGCAGGTGCACCCGGAACCAGGAAGGATACCAGCGGCAGCACCTGGGGTTACTGCAAAGGCAGGTCCACAGCCAGGAGCACTGGGTGCAGGAAGACCTCCAGCTGTGGCGGGAGAGCTTGCAGGAGCTGTGTGACCAGGGCCGTGCCATGTGCGACCACCTGCAGACCATGGTGCAGAGATTGCTGCCTGCTGCCTCTCCAGCTATTGCTCCTCCTCCCACTCCTGCTCCCCTACCCGCTCACACCCGGGGACGCTGAGGCCCCCGCACCTGCAGTGCTGGGAGACAGGTGAGCCAGCAAGACCCCCAACCCTGAGCTTCTCCTCCCCCTTCCTCCCCTTGCCTCCCCCTTCCAGCTTCCTGCTCCCAGGTTTCCCCCTCCCCTCTCCCACCCTCATCCCACCCCAGTTATGGTGAATAAACCAAGGGTTTTTTTGGCAACACGTGTTTTTATTTGACATCAGGAAGGGGGGTTAGGGAGGGGAAAGTGGAAGGACGTGAGGGTGGAATAAGGCACAAGGCCCGAGTGGGGCACGCCAGGGAGACTTCACTCCTCCTCTGTCTGGAAGCTCTCCCGCAGGGCCTCCCGGATACCGGTAGCCCCCCAATGGGCCTCCCAGCTGGCAGCCATGCGGGGCTGCACGTACTGGCCAGCCAAATGGTCGGCCTCTGCCATCCAGGCTGGCAGGAAAGCCTCCCCCTTCCGCTCACACAAATTGTGCGGCACACAGCACGCCGCAACCACGTGCGGAATATTCCTCTTGGAGAGGTCGAGGCAAGTGAGAAGGCATCGAAATTGGGCCTTCAGACGGCCGAAGGCTCCCTCCACCACAATGCAGGCCCTACTGAGCCTGGCATTTAAGGCCTGCTGGGAGGGGTTGAGGTGTCCCATGTAGGGCTTCATGAGCCAGGGTTGTAGTGGGTAGGCCGCATCCCCCCACCAGGCAGACAGGCATGTCCACATCCCTGACCCTGATATGGCAGTCGGGGAAGAAGGTCCCGGCGTGCAGCCTCTGGCACACGGAGGAGTTGCGGTACACCTGCACGTCGTGTGCTTTGCTGGACCAGCCCACATTGATGTCCAGGAAGTGGCCCCGGTGGTCAGACACAGCCTGCAGGATGACCAAGAAGTACCCCTTCTGGTTAATGTAGAGGGAGGCCTGGTGTTCTGGGGCACAGATAGGGATGTGCATCCCATCTATTGCACCCCTCGCAGTTGGGGAAGCCCAGGGCGCCAAACCCCTCAATGACCCCGTCCAAATCCGTGAGGCGGACGACTCTGAGGAGCAGCACTCTGTTGAAGGCCTTGACCACCTGCAGAGGGACACACAAAACCAAGAGTCACTGGGGTGCCAAGGTGGCCGAGAGTGTTCCTTCCCCACCACTGCCCCACGCCCCCACTCCCCAGAAGCACCCCCCCCCAATCCTGGCCACCACGGGCACTCCAAAGTGTGGCTGGGACAGAATAAACCCTCCCACGGAGGGGACTTGCACCCCCTCCTCCCTTTTCCCTGGGGCAGCCCATCCACTCCTTGTGCCCCCTCCCCCGGCACAATGGCCGGAGATTGTCATACCTGCATGAGCACTGCTCCGACAGTGGATCTCCCCACTCCAAACTGGTTCACCACGGATCGGTAGCTATCCAACGTGGAGAGCTTCCACAGGGCGATGGCCACCCACTTCTGGAAGGGAATGGCGGGGCCTCATGCCTGTGTCCCATTGCTGCAGAGCAGGGGTGAGCCACTCGCAGAGCTCGAGTAAGGTGTCTTTCTTCATCCTGAAGTTCTGGGTCCACTGTTGGTCTCCCCAGCATTCCAGGATGATGTGGTCCCACCAGTCACTGCTGGTGTCCAGGCGCCAGATGCGGCGGGGCATACTGGCGTCTGGCCGCTGCTCCTCCACGGCCCCCGGGGTGGGGTGTCCGGAAGAGGACCTGGGGGTTGGGCTGCCACAGATGGTGCCAGACAGTCGCCAGCACTTGCTGCCAGGCTTGCAGCAAAAGATCCAAAAGAAACACCAGAGTGCCCAGGGGCAGCTCTGGCTCCATGGTGCCGAGTGCTGTGGTGTCCCGAGTGAGGGCAACCAAGCAGGCAGAGAGAAAAATGCTTTGCTGTCCCTCAGCGAGATAGGCAAGCAAGCAGGGAAAGCTGAGAACTGGCTGTCCAGGGGGGTCCCTTTAAGCACAAGCCTCAGACAGCCTCAGACAGCAGCCACACAAAGCAACTACTGACCTGATACCCTGCCAGAACTGGTTTCAGCTGGCCTTAAATGCGATTCAGCATCCAATCAGTGTGGACACGATATTTCAAAATAGCAAAATGCTATTTCGAAATACATTTTATGTGTAAACGCGTTATTTCGAAATAAGCTACTTCGAATTAACTATTTCGAAATAAGATATTGCGAAATAACGCTGTAGTGTAGACATATCCTTCCAGAGTTTTAAAGGAGGCCTGCTCAATTTATGCTTTTTTTTTTTTTTTTATAACTAATTTCTTAAATCTTTTAAAATATTTTCAAAACACCCTGTTTGATTTTTCCTATTTTCTAATATTTGGTTACGAATTGAATTGCATCTTTGAAACAAGGATTTAATTTAAATGTAATGCATTATTTTGTGTCAGCCAAATGGCACATGATATTTGAAAAAAAAGTTTAACATTTATTGGCCAAGGAACTTTTTAAAGTTTGTTGGGGAACTTGAGTAAACATTCATAATTATTATTTAATATATAACTGTTATCACTAGGTTCATTGCTTCAGTTTTAATAAGATGGAATTGTACCTTAATTAAATAGCAGGTGGATAAAAGTATATTTGCTTTGCTCCATGTTTAATATAGCAAAATCCTTATCTATTATACAGTTGTAAACCTTAAAATGTAAACTCTTGACATTCATAAAGGATGTATTCAAATTAATGGAGAACTAAGATTTGTGCAGCTGAGCCAAACTAAATTATGTGGGGGGTTAGGGTAACCAGATAGCAAGTGCAAAAAATCAGAATGTGGGGGTGGTATAATAGGCGCCTATATAAGAAAAATCTTGAAATTTTGGGACTGTCCCTATGAAATTGGGACATCTGGTCAACATTTGAGGAGTTTGGTATGGGAAGGACACAGGGCAAAAGTTCCAAAAGGACCTCCGTGATTTAAGGACTTAAGTCTCATTTAAATAATGTAGGCTCAAAGAAATTTAAGTTCCATGGACTTTAGAGGAGATGAGCCTCTTAAATGCCTATGGGCCAGATTTTCAAAGGTATTTAAACCATCCAAAGATGCAAACAGGTGACTAGTGTGATCTTTAAAAACACCTAACTCCCATTTGTTTCAAACATTTTCTTTTCTAAGCCTGATCTTGCCAGCATCTCTCTCTTTCTTGCTCTCTCTTTTTCAAAATGTACCTTAAACCACTTACACTATTTTGGCCAAATTCCCTTCCTGGTGTAATTGCACTGACTTTAATAGATTACGTCCAGGAGTAAATCTGACTTTTGCTTGTTATTCCTTACAAACACACACACTTTTCCGTTAGAATTTCTTACTTTTTTTATTCTACATATTTTAAGATGCACAGACAATACAAGACACATAAAAGTTCTCATTACTCTCTATCATCAGCCCTGAACTGTCTTTGTTATTAGCTTCTAAATGATCTTTCTGTATCTGGCTGCAATGTTCCACATTTACCGTTCCTTCAGCTATAATAATAATCATTTTATAAGCCCTTTTAAATTTGTTTCCTGTTTTAATGTCTTGCATTCTGGCATGGTTTTCCATTTGTGTCTTGCCTTCCCTCTATAATGTTACAGACATTTGTCATTGACCTTGAATGAGTGTTTTGTAAAAAGAAACCACTTTAAATAAAAAGAAACAATGTGGTCCTGATAACATTGGAACAGCAGTACACTGTGTAACCATCAAAGCTCTGGCATCTTTTGCCTTTAAACTTCAGATGTCCGAATGGAGGATAAAATAATTTCTGCGCAGCAACAGCCCTGAGACAGATGCTCTGAAGTTGGAAGCCCAATCAAATGTGCCTAACAATCTTCTACTTGTTAATCACTAGCTCAGCAGTGAGATAATGACATTTGACTGGCATGCATCTCATGTCCTTCGCAAGGTAGTCATTTGACATTGGCTGACAGTCGCTCAAGTATTGTAGGTATAAATTACCAGCTCTCTCCTGTGACGGTGCGGCAAAGATTTTTAGTACTTATGAAAAGTGCTGAATTGATCACACTAGGAGATTGGACCTCTGATGCAACACAGTACACCAGATCCTATGTTGTAATCCTAATACCTGCAGTACTTTATTAATGCACAGAACAGAGAGAGTCTGGGTAACGGGAGCAAGAACTTCTACGACAGTGGCCCAATTTCCCTCACCCTGGACCTGGAAGGCCCAGTCTCTGAGGACAAGAAAATAATTTAGGTCAGTCAGTCCCTGGCCTCTCGGCTGCAGCTGCCAGCAAGAGATGGAGCTCCAGCCACTTGCCCTTTAGAGACAAGACTGACATAACCATTTAATATAGGCTAACCTGCCACCACATAGTAATGGCATTTTATCAATAGTGTCCTAAGTTGGCCTGAGTGCCTATTGCAGGCCAGGCAGGAAGGTGCAACCCCAGTGGTCAGGGAGGGGAGAGGAGGAAGGAGTCGTGAATCTTGACAGACTGGGGTGGAGCCCACAGCTGGGCTGATGGCCAGCAGTGGAGATTTGTCCTCCATGGCTCTGGCAAACTCTCTGGTTTGGGACCACTCAGGTCCCAAGGGCGCTGGACCAGGTTGGTCCAAGCTGTACTTGATTCTAGATGAAGAAATGGTGAATTTTCAGATGTGGTAAGTATTTTGCTATCCGAGCACTGGGATAAATGTTTTGTTGCATATTATTTGCTCAGATGTGGGGTTACGTGTACCTGCCTTTATTACTGTATCATTTCAGTAGCGTCTAGGTACAAAATGAAGTGCCCTATTGTATTAGGCAACGCACACCCATGCCAAAAGAGCCCTCTGCCCTAGAGATCTCACAGCATAAAAAAATGGAATGAATCCAATTGGATAAAGGAAAGAAATCAGGTGAGGGGAGAGGTGGGAGGCTGAGATTTAAAAAAAGAGTTGATCAGAAAAACAGAATTGACAGCTAATTAGTTGCTTAACTAATGGGATGGGAGTCATTTGTAGGCATCACAAGAGAGGAGAAATGTTTCCATTACTCTTCTCATCTCAATTAGTCTGAGGGTTTTAACTGCTGACCCAGAGGTTCCAGGATGTTTAGAAAATTAATAAGGTAGTTTCATGATGATTAGACTTAATGCACATTAAATATTCTTTAGGGCTGGCCTCTTTTTTGGTACTTGCATGCAAACTCTAAGCCCCGGTCTACACTAGGGAATTATTTCAAAATACTCCCCCTTATTTTGAAACAATAAGTGGAGCGTCCACACTACCAAGCCTGTTATTTTGAAATAACAGGCTAGTTATTTCAAAATCTGTACTCATGCTTTCCTTGGGCAAAATAAGCTTATTTTGAAATGGTTATTTTGAAAAAAAATTTGTAGTGTGGCCATGTCCCAATGGTAAACAAATATCCAGCATAACTAATTTTCCTGAAACAAACAAAAAAAAATTAAATACAATTTTTTTTTTCCAAAGAGCCCCCTGAGAGATTTATCTCCTGGGAAGGGATGGATTATACGAAATTGTATAGACTGTAGTTCTTACGTGAATGCAGTTTGTTGCCAAGCTTTGGATTAAACTTTCCTTCCTTCCTTTCATACAAATTTATATCAAAATACCAAAGAAGCAATTTCTGTCAGAAGAGTGGAAAATTGCAGGGGTAGTTGAAGTTTCATAGACTTTCTTGTTGGAGTGCCTGTGTAGCTATGTAGTCACTACTGCTCAGGCTGGAGCCCAGGAGTGTTTCTGAAAACAAAAAAGGGAATTAAACATGCTTATGACTGCAATTGCTAAAAGCAGTGCTAAGCAGGCAATATATTTCACCTAGGAAATGCTGACCTATATTCATTGAGTCCTGGGCTCTGCCAGATCTTCATATAAATATAAGCCCACCACTGGGATGTCTGTTGGAAGCTGGGGTCCCAATCCCATGAGGTACCTGGAACACCATAGCAGGGCTGAAGCCAACTGGTGTGACACAGGAAGCAAGTGTGGTTTAGGTTGGACATTAGAAAAAACTCCCTAACTGTTAGGGTGGTTAAACACTGGAATAAATTGGTGAGGGAGGTTGTGGAATCTCCATCACTGGAGATATTTAAGAGCAGATTAGATAGGCATCTATCAAAGGATGATGTAGATGGTGCTGGGTCTTGCCGTGAGGGCAGGTGGCTAGACTTGGTGACCTCTTGAGGTCCCTTTCAGGTCTAGTATTCTATCATTCTGTGAATCTAAGGGTGGATTGCTGAAGAACTGTGAGGCTACTAAAGCCAAGGGTAAGACAGGTACAAGTTCCCTTTCCCTCATTTGGGATTAATTCTTCACATGGAAACAGCTGTCCATGCTGGCTCAGCAGAGGATGTTTTGCACCACGCCGGGGTACAGTGGATGACTCACCCACTACCTATTAGATGGCAGAAAAGGTATTGCTGAAGTCGATGCTTATGGAAGGCACTCTACTCCACGTGGTATCAGCTCCATGGTGAAAAAAAGCCAAGGATTTCAAAAAGACAAGGACATATACAAGTCAAGCAAATATAGCACCAATCACAACATCTGCAGGTAAAACCCTTGCTGGGCCAAATACTGCTCTGAGTTGCATGCGAGTAACTCCATTACAACCAGTTTGTTACTCTGGATTTATGCCAGCACACCTCACGGCACGCTATGGTTTCCAATCTTCCCTGCAGGATGAATGCTGCAGTAGCAAGCTGCTCATAAAAAGGATACAATATAAATGGTATTGAAGCCTAACACAGAACAAACATCAATGAGATATTAGACTTTTTTATCAATGGCCTTTCCAAAGATTTATATCTGTTTATCAATGCATTTGCTAAATTAAACACATCAGATCTTTACTGGAGCCATAACAAAAGTAGCAAATCAGCATTCAGACAGTATTAGTGACATTCAACATGACAAACTGCATAGGAAGCTGGTTGTCAAACCCCTGTGATAATGAAAATGACTCTGTTCACATTATAAAGATATTACTTATCTCTCTTGCGGTTTGAAATGCTGTAAAATCCTTTATATATTTCATATTTACATTATAGGCATCAGCATACCAGTTAAGTGCATGACATTTTGTTTCTGCTGTTCTTGTCAGAATATGACCATTTTTCCCTAAAAGAAGCAAACAAAAACATGTGATTGTAACACCATTCTTTAAAGTAACGGAATCACAACCAAACAAGTGTTAAGTATATTTTTAAGCATTCTGAAGCCCATGGTAATAAATTCAAGGTGTTTACTCTGGTGCCAACATGGAAGGCTTCAGATAATTAACTTCAGTGGAAGCACAATCTCTCCAGGACTCCAACGCTGAAAATAATTCCCCTGTTTTATTCTAAAGTAACCATCATAAAGAAAAAAAGCACATGAACTATTTTAAAGTAAGGTTAAGAAAAGCCCACAAAGCCTTAGCTTTTGCTTATTTAAATACCTTTTGGGGTTAGAATGGCGGCAGAATTATGAGGCAACCTGCCTAAGTGGCATAGCTACAGAATTGCTACTCTATTATTCTCCCTGCCCCTCATGCAAGAAGAAGTTGACCTGGCAGAACCTGCCATGAGCCCACGGAAGAAGAGACAGCCATTCTTTCTTCTGCTTATTGGCTCCACACACAGTCCATAGTGCATCTGGACCCTGCCTCAGTTCAGCAGCTGGTTCATGGTCAGGAGCAGGTGGAACCCGGGAACATTCTCCATAGCATTTTCCTGGTGCAAATCTTGAGGAGGTCCTACGGGTACATCTACACTGCAATGAGACACCTCATCTGGCTGTGCTGGCTTAAGCTAAGGGGCCGTTTCACTGCTGTTGTAGACTTCCAAGCTCGGGCTGGACACCAGGCTCTGGACCCTGCATGTTGAGCTCAAATCAGCTAAAATGGACCAGCCATGGAATTTTAATTGCCATGTAGAGATGCCCCTCAGGGGAGTTTATGCTTCTCCAAGCAGTCAGGATGGAACTCTTTCACCACCAGCAGGAATGAGGAGTAGAGATGGGTGAACAACAACAACAACAATTAAATAATATTTGTGGGTGTTTTGAGTACCTTTGCAAATATCCACCTACTTTTTACCTGACTTTATAAGCTGTTACACATTTGGGTTGGTCAAAATTTTCCCATTAAATTACAGTTTTGGAAGGAGAAATAGATGTTTGATAAAAATGCAAATACGGAGGGAAAGTGTTTGCTAGCCTCAACATGCTTCTATTTTTCATCAGAAAACCAACCCCCCAGGCTATGTATTTTTGCAGTTTTGGGCCAAAATCTGTTGAAAAACATTTTTCTCTGCTTCTTGGCTGACAATTTCAGGGTTTTGTTTTTTTATTTTTTTTACCAAAAATTGAAAGTGTCTGCTGTTTTCTCCCCATTTTTGTGAAAATTTTGTGAAAGAAAAAAAAAAAATCACATACATTCCATCCATCTTTTGGGCCCACAAGCAGCGTAAGTGGCAGAGAGACAATCCATCTAGTGGAGAGTTCCATACTGCCAGCTATCATTATTACATCCGAGTGCCTGACATGTAAATTTGGTACCGACACTGGTTCAGCAGAGCACTTCATGGCAGGCCATATCCACCGGGCAATTACACCATCCTCCCACTTCAGTTCCAACTTGATTCTACAAGCAAACTTGGCATTGGCATACTGCTAGCCACCCATTAAAGGTTATGGATGGAGACAGTCCATGGTTCGGCCACTCTCTGCAGAGCTCTGAACTCTACCCCTTTGGAGTTGTCAACCTCTCTGTAACTGCAGTCCACTCTCTACCAGGTCCCCTGTTCCTTCTTGTCCCTCCAAGGAGTCCCTGAGGAGCTGAGACGTGTAGATGAGGGGAAGGAGGGAGCAGGTCAGGTCCTGTCAGCAGCTGCATTCTTTCTGCTCCCTCCTTCCCCCTCCTCTCCTGAGCAAAAATCCATTGGTTGGAGGATAAAGTTGATCACCACTATTTATATGACTGTGGCACTTTGAGGTGCCCCATTGTGTTGAATATTGCACCCCCCACACACACACACACACACACACACACACAGTGTGAGACTCTGTATGCTGAAGAGCTTCCAGTTGAAACAGACAAAGGATGGGAGGGGAAACAGAGGCACAGAGATGTGACCTGACTTGTCCAGAGCTACACAGATGGTCAGTGGCTGAACCAGAAATAGAATCTAGGTCTCCTGACTCCCAGTCCTGTGCCCTATCCACTGGCTCAGTATTTTTCAACCAGTGGTACGAGTACCCTTGGGGGTACGTCAACACAACTGAAATTTGGAGAAAACTGACGTTTTGTTTTAAGTTTTACAGTGCTTTATTATTTTTGTTCTTTTTACACCCAAACATTTCATTGCCCACTCAGCTATGATTAAGTTGTTTAAACAAATGTGTTGCAATGGTAGAAACATTTTGTGTATGTCTGAAAACTGTAGGTGCTGGGGTACTTAATTTTTTTTTAAAGGGGGTACTTTATAAAAAAAGGTTGAGAAACACTGCACTAGCCCATAGTGCCTCCGGTTAAGTGATTTGACTCAAGGTCTCAAGTGCATCAGTGGCAGATTTAGCCTGAGAAAAGAAACCTGATGAGTCAATCTTTGGGTTTAACCCATCGATAGCAATGCCTTTGTTAATAGTATGCCAGTAGCTGTTCCACAAAAGCCTTATAAAATCAGCTGTTTCTTTTGAACCATGTTTCAAGCGATTGTTGCTTAAAGTCAGAATGCGAATCCTGTTTATGTCCTTTTGGATCATGACCACTTCTTGTACTTCTGATGTTTGTTTCCAAAGCCCCGAAGAGCATGTTCATCAAATCATAAAGTAAGAGTTGGATCGTGGGGCAGAAGGAGGGGAGAGGCACTATACTGCTCTGCACTTTGCCAGCCTGCAGCTGTGACCTCCTGTTTTCTTTTAACATTTGCTAAAGGAATGAAGCAGTAAATCACCAACAATAACAGGAGGATCAATATCCGCCTCTGCCTCTTTTGTGAGATCTGGAACATGGCCTGGATCTGTCAGACTGAATTAGAGAGACTGTGCGTGTCAGTGAGGGCTCAAACAAATAGACCTGCCATGCTGCTCATTGATAAAAGGCTTAGATCCGTGCCATTGCCATCATTATTACCCCCCAACAGGCGCAGATGGGAACGCTAACCTTTCAGAGAAAAGGCACGTTGCCTAGCAGTGGACGTATTTACTTGCACTTTGCATGTGAGTGCGCTAATCTCAGTAAAAAATGGTAAACAAACGGTTTGAAAAGTACAGGGCTACACCTCATTACTGAGCTAATGGAAATGAAATCAAATGGCTGCATCAGAATGGAAGATTATACAGAAATGCAAGAAACATCGTCCCAGAGCAGCCCATTGGGCTACCTAGTCCAGGATCTTGCCTTTGACAATGGGACTTATGCAGCAGGGAAAGGCAACATGCAGCCCCGTGCCCAGTATTTGCCTAGACAATTGTGAAAGGCCGTCCCACTAGGAAAACCCCTTTCAGCCTCCAGGTGGAATAGTTGATGCCTGGAAACCCAAAGATTAAAAGATAGCCCTTCTATCAGGCTACGTCTACACTAATAGGTTTTGCACAAAAACCTGAGGAGCGTCCACACCTGAAATGAGTTCTTGCACAATTAAATGGGCAGTTAAATGGCAGAACAGAGGGCTTTTTCCGCCATAGGTAAACCTCCTTTTCTGAGACATAACTGCTTTTAGCGCTACAGCTATTGTGCAAGAAGGCAAGTGTGGATGCTCCAGAGGGGTTTTTGCGCAACAATTGGCCTCCAGGGAAAAAAAATGGTGGCCGCTGGGCCATTCTGGCCACCTCAATCAGAACTCTATAGTTCCTGTCTGCTGGCACCCTTTAAAGCCGCAGGCACCCTGCACAAGCCTTGTGGCTGCAAGTTTGCAGGAAGCAGGAGTGTTCACCATGCCACTCTCTGCAGCCACAAATGGCTTCATGGCAAGCTCCCCAAGACCCCCAGGCCCTTCCACGGACCAGCCACAGGGGTCACAGGACCCCCTGAGGGGGACCAAGAGGCATGCCCCCACCTGGAGCATGCCAGAAATAAAAACCCTCCTCTAATTGTGGGGTGAGGACTCCCCCCTGCATGATCCCAGGGCCAAGTGCCGCAATGCCGTAATCTACTCCCGCATGGCCGTATCCCTGGCAGAGCGAGGTCACCCTGCCCAGACCATGGAGCAAGTCCGGGCTAAGATGAAGGAGCTCAGTCTGGGATATGTGAAGGCCATGGAGTGGAGGGGGCATGCAGGGGCAGGACCCCAAACTTGCCCCTACTACCAGGAGCTTGACCATACCCTTGTGTGGGGGGGATCCTCTTCCCCCTCCATCGTAGTGGACTCCGGGCTGGAGCGGCCCATCCTCCAGCATCTGGAGCCTGTCCCCGAGCTGGAGGAGATGGTGGGGCAGGTCCAGCTGCTGACGGAGAAGGAGGAGGAGGACGACGACAATGACCAGGACATTGGCACCGTCACCTTGCCCCAGGAGCCAGTCCCTGCCAGCCTGGATGCCTCCCAGGCCTCCGAAGAGGCTTGGGAGGGAACCTCAGGTACGTTGGCACACACAGGCACACAGGGCAGGGGACATGGGTGCACAGGAGGCAGGGGGCACACTGTTGCTCCGGCTGCTAGGCCAGCACATGCTGCTGCAGTCTGGGCACATGCACCCATGTGCAGCGGGAGGGTGCGGCACGTGGCCACGGCAGCCAGCCCCTCTACGTGCCTGGGAGCCTGCTGCCAGCCTCCTGCCTGGCTACACGAGTCTTGCCCGCAGGTGGGAAGGGGGAAGCGCAGCCAGCTGCAAGCAGGCTACTCGCAAGGGTGCGGGCACCACCCCACACATGCCCTAGAGTGCAGCACACAGCACCTGGGCATGCCTGCACGTGAGAGGCAGCTGCTGCTCCCACCTGACAGCCCAGCAGCTGCAGGTGTGTGTGCAGACCCCCGGGAGGGCCAGGCTGCTCACGGCTCCTCTGCCTCCCATGAGGGGATCCACTGTGGCCATACACTGCCCTTGTCTGCCTGGCCGTGGTGTGTGTGTGTGTGTGCATGGGGTGGATGGGTGGAGGGCAGCACACCTCTGGCCACCTTGGGGCCCCTGTGACACAGGGCATGCTGTGCAAGCCACATATGCCCTTGTACCTGCCGCTCACACAGGAGGCCACAGCCTCAGGGAATATGTGCGCAGGGTGGACTGACCGCCCCCCTCTCTTGTGTCTTCTCCACAGCTGGAGCAACCGGGACGGAGGGCCCAGCCACATCACCGCCACAGCCGCCACCACCCAGAGTCCAGACAAGCTGCAGACAAGAAAGGCCAGGGAAGGAAGTGATGCGCGACATACACACCACCCTGTCGCACCGGCTGAATCCCAACCTGGAGTGGCGACAGCAGGCATGGAGTGACCTCATGGCGCACTGCGACACCCTGGTCCATATCCTGTCCTGCCCGGGGGAACAGGCTCCTGCTGCTGCTGCTTCTGCCTTCCACCCTCCTGCCCTGCTCCTATCCCCATGGCTCACCCATCTGCCCACCCTGCCATACCTTTCCTCCCTCCCTAGGCCATGTCTCTGTTCCCTCCCTTCCCCATGGCCGTGGCCCCTCCTATGGCTCCTCCTCCTGGCCCTGCTCCAGCCACTCCCCCTGCCCAGCACATTGGGGCCACCAGAGCCGCCCAGAGCCACCCAACCCCGACGACGTGCCTGCACACGAGGGGGCTCAGCTATCCGCCCCAGTACTCCTCCCAGTCCTCATCCCCCCTCCCAGTGATGATGCCCCTTCCCATTTCACACAGGCCCCCTCCCCCTGACCACCCTTATTTTTGTTAATTAAAAAAAGACTAATTTTGATTGAAAACCTAACAGGAGTGTTTATTGGGGGGTCAGGGTCAGGGGAAAGGAGAAAGAAGGAAGGGCGGAAGCCCTAGGGAGATTTACAGTGGTTTTGATGTCTGGACGTGCTCTTGCGCAAGAAGCTTTTGAGCAAAAAGTCTAGTGCAAAAGGCTTCTTGTGCAAGAAGCCTGTAGTGTAGCCTCAGTCTAGCTGGCAGAACTGCAGTGACTTACTTGCACTGTACCAGTTTTGAATCTTTAACTTACTATCCGTACACCATTCGGGTTATATTGTTGCAGTGTAAAGTGGTAGATGATATAATAGATTGGTGCGGAGCTAGTCTACAGAAACTAAGCCACTCCGCACTGGACAGGGAAAGATGGAAGGAAACAGGGAGGCATCGGACACTAACGGGCATTAAGCCCATGGCTGTTGATGGTGATGATGATGAAGATGAAGAAAGGAGTTGGGGTAAAATGACAGAGGGAGCTTCTGCAAATATGTTGGGAATCACAGTTGCTAAGATGGGCATCAGTGTATGTCTGCCCAAAAGCAGTACTAGACTCATAGTTGTTACTCCTATGAATGATGGGGATGCCACAGCTGGACCTACAGGCTGTGTCTACACTACAAAGAAAAGTCGGAAAAAGATTAGCAATTTGCGTACTGCAATTTGCGTATCTTTTTCTGCTTCTCTTTTGGAAGAGGCCTTTCCGAAATTTGGCGCATCTACACAGCATCAGATTTCGGAAAAACCTCCTCTTTCAGCACATCCCTTCTTCCTCATACAACAAGGTTTACAGGGATGGCGAAAGAACGCATCCGCTTTTCCAAAAAATTTTACAGAAAAGCGGACACATTCCTTGGAGCTGCAGTGTAGACATAGCCAAAGAACACATACCCTTGAGAAGCTGAGCAGAACTTTATTGAAGTAAGATGGGAACAATCAGATATAGTAAATTCCCTTGCTGACTAACTCCCCCAGACATAGCTTTCCCCAGCCTTGATTTACTCCCAATTCCCTTTGGATTGTACTTCTCGGACTGTCCCACAGTCTAAGAAATGGGGCACAGTCTCCTCAGGAATGTTGAAAGGTACAATGTGCACCTCACATCTTTCCAGCCCTGCACCTCACTCCTTTTTCTTCTTCCTGGGTCAGCTTTCATGCACCTTCCACTTTTTTAGGATCTTAAAGCCTATTCATCCTCCTTCCCAGAGGAGTACTGCTGGCCTGCCAGGTTAGGAACCACCATGAAGAACTCTTTCACTGGCCATGTTTGGGACTATACCTCCCATCTCCACTTTCCTTTTGAACAAAACACTCCCACATAATATTATTTTAAACATGCTTTTAGGATATGAGGATCACATCCCCTACGTAGAAACACCAGTGCTGAAAAAATGTGACCCCATTCTTCCACTACCCTGCTATGCAACCATTAACCCCACAAGCTGATTAGAAACTTGTGAGCGAGATAAAGTACTTCCTTCAGTCTATATAAGTTTTGTAGCCTTTTTATAGTGATCATATTTCTCTTCGTTCTTGTGCTATATGGTAAACTTAAGAACATGCAACTGGCCTAGGTCATTATTTTATACATCTTTGTCATACCCTGTGTAGGGCAGTCCTTAGGATTTATAGGATCCTGTGCAGTACTCTTAGGCTGTGTCTACATTGGCACCCCTTTCCGGAAAAGGGATGCTAATGAGACACTTCGGAATTGCAAATCCAGATTTAAATATCCCCGTGGCATTTGCATTTACATAACTGCCGCTTTTTCCGGCTCGAGGTTTGCGGAGAGCGCCAGTCTGAGACAGCGATCTTGCGGAAAATAAACCCTTTTCGGAAGATCTCTTATTCCTACTTTCAAGTAGGAATACTTTCAAAATAGGAATAAGGGATCTTCCAGAAAGGGTTTATTTTCCACAAGATCGCGTCTAGACTGGCGCTTTCTCGGCAAAACCCAAGCGAAAAAGCGGCAATATGTAAATGCAAATGCCGCGAGGATATTTAAATCCCCACGGATTTGCAATTCGAATGTCTCATTAGCATCCCTTTTCGAAAGGGGTGCCAATGTAGACACAGCCTTACACTGGGTCCCCTATACCTGAAGGCAGCCGAGGGGGGCCAGTTTTTTAGAGATGTGATTTTATAATCTTCAGCAAGACACTAATGAAATAGTTCTAAAGCAAATTTTAAACCAAGGTCCTCCAGACTAACACAGTAAATTCAGAAACTGACAGTATTTACCTGGGGTTGGCAAATGCCTGTTAAATGGCTTCATTACCACTTGATTGGCTCTTTCACAGGTTCAGTGTTCTGCTAATAGATCTGGCAGGCTTTATTGCTTTTACGTTAACTAGACCCTCTCAGGAGGAAGCCAAGCAACAGAACAGGGATATAAAGAGGCACTGGGTAGACATTAAGAGCCAGCGATGCCCCGGTTTTTCAGGTGCCCTCTGCAACTGCATATTCTGCACATAGATATGGATGGCACTGAAATATAACAGAGCAGCGGCACTGCAGTGAAGAGGAGTTGATTGCAATAGACACATAACTATTACTGAATATGGTTATGATGGAGCGTAGTTTCAGTTGAGTGAGAAATAACTATAAGCCGTTGTTCCAGATGATAAATACAATGCAATGATTTTGCTAGCAGGTAAAATGCCTGATTATTACTCTCAAAAAAGACAGAGATTAATGTGGAAAATAAGAAAAAAAAAAGAATACCCTCTCCTTTCAAGATTTATCCACTTCTACACCCAAACCTTTTTAAAGGTTTTTTTTTTTTTTTTTCCTATTTCCAGTTACCATCTGGGGCTGGCAGTGGAGTACCCTGAGAAAAGCGGTGCTTGCAGTATTCAGAGTTTTGATTGGAAATAATAGTGACAGAAAACTTAAAAGCTTGATCTTGCAAAATATAATACCCAGGCCATTTTGGCAGACTCGGGAGATCTGAATTGTTTGGAGAACTCTCTGAACTTTTGGAAGGCTAAACCAAACCTGAATCCAGCCTAATTCAGTTCCTACTCAAGTCAACTGGCATTTTTCCATTCACATCAGCGGGACTTGGATCGGGACCAGAGAGGCTAAAATGCTTGAATAGGTCTGTACTATCTTACCTTAGTGGGAGCACCATCCAACATGTGGCTGCACTAATTCCGAGTGAACAGCTTGCAGGGATGTGTGTCCAATGAGAAGTAGACAGTCCATACGCTTTTAGATTTACCTAGGATAAAATAGGAGAGCTCCCACAAAGCAAAGGGCACTTGGAAACACTGTTCTGGGATCCGAATTCCAAAGAAAGCTTTGCAAATTATGTACATCGATTAGATCTCACATCTCTTATATAGACTCTCACCAATCCTAGCCAAACTCCCTTGGGCTATACCCTCAGCTTATGTATCTTCATCGCCTTCAGTGGAGCAACACCCACTGACACCAGATGAATATCTGGCTCTTAACCTTTCGAAACAGAACCAAAAAAAAAAATCAAAATTTTGTTTAGAAGACATGACATTTTCTTTTGACTTTTGGAAACATTTTTGGAGGTTCCCTGAGCTGTCTGGAATCCATCCAAGCAGGGACATAAGCATTTGGGGAGCTTGGGAGCCAGGGATCTTGTTTATTGAGAAGTCAGAGTTTAGGGAATACTGGAGTCCCAGCTTCAGTATAATCCAGGGATAGGCAGTAATTTTGATGGGGGCGCCACACCAAGATTTTTCTATGGAGTGGGTGCAGGGTCTGGGATGGAGATTAGGTGCAGAAGGGAGCTCAGGGTAGAGGACTGGGGTGCAGGAGAAGGTGTGGCATTTGAGAAGGTGTTGGTGTCAAGGAGGGGGTTGAGATGTGGGGCAGGGGATTAGGGTGCAGGATCTGGGAGTGGGCATGGGTGCAGGAGAGGATTCTGGTCTGGGGAAAGGGTGTAGGAGAGGGTGCAGAGTCTGGGTGGGAGTTGTGACTTGTGGGTTTGGGGTGCAGAGGGCTTGGGTGGTGACCTTGATCAGGAAGGAATGGTGACCTGAGACAGGGAATTGTGGGGCAGGATATTGTAGGGTACCAAATGTAGGCTCTGGATAAGAGGCACTTACCTAGGCAGCTTCTGGCCAGCAGCCTCAGGCAGGGTCCTTATCTGCTGCAGCCTCAGGCCACTCAAAGTGGCTGGCTGCTCCATGTACCTCTCTGTGCCAGACACTGCGGGGAGGGGGGAGGGAAAGACTTTGCTCGTTACCCACACCCTCAGCACAATCACTACAGCCCCCACTGGCTGGAACACACTATTCTCCCCCTCCCCTCCTGGCATAGAACCATAGACCATTAGAACTGGAAGGGACCTTGAGAGGTCATTGAGTCCAGTCTTCTGCCCTCACAGCAGGAGTCCCCTGCCCTCACGACATGTGGAAGAGAGAGACATACAGAGCAGCCAGCCAGCTTTGAGTAGCCTGGGGCTGCAGTAGGCAGGTAGCCTGCCTCAGGGGGCTGGTAGGGCAGACCATGTGCTGGATCCAAAGACTTGGCAGGCCTTATCTAGCCCACAGACCATATCTTGCCTACCCCGGTAGAGTCCACCTGGTGAGCTGACGGGAATCTGGAGATTCTGGAAACCAAGGGAATATGGGCTGCCAAACATCTGAGAGCCTGGGTAACTGGCAGCCAGCACTCTCCAGCAGCCCCCCCAGCATGCGAGCAAGCAGTAAACCAGGCAAGGTTTGGACTCCTGTGTGGTTTCTCTTACAATTTCATTGAAAGAAGCACTGCCCCTGGAAAATGGTTCGGTTTCAACAAATTGGCTTTTTCCAAAGGGAAAAAAGGTCAGTTGGAATGTTTCTGACCAACTCCTCTTTTCAGATTTGTGCATCACTCTGTTAACTGATGAAACATCCTGCTTAGATCACATGAGATGCTACAAGCTCTCTACTGAGGGCAGGAGAAAGGACATTTTATTTAAGAAGCGACTCATTTGGCTATATCACTGCCTTGCCATTCACATGCCAATGTCTTATCTAGGATTACCTCAGTGGAGATGTGGAGGCACATCGATAGATTTTCAGCCTGCTGGTTCAGTAAGGTCATCTTCTGAAGCAGATTACACTTAATTTTCTTTTCATTTCCCTTCATTACTGAAAGTAATAGGCACACTTGGCTCGGGTAAATGGGATACATCACACCAATCATGCACTCGCCCAGAGGGAGTGCAAACAGCATTATTCCTCTTGCCAGCCATTGCATGGAATGGAAACAAGCTAGTTTCCAAAAAGATGAGACTCTCATTCTTTTGACTGGATGGAAAAGCACAGAAGCTACAGACACAACAAACTGGAAGGAGGGCGCCAGGAGAACGAAGCAACTCCAAATCAAAGATGAGGGAATATAGAGCTCAGACTTGCTCATGAGGTAAGAGGACCCTACGACACACAACAGCACACAAACACACCTTACCGATGTTCACTTCCTTTTGAAATATTCAATTAGTATAGTTTCTACAGGCAAGATGCACACATTTTAGAATGCACAGTTTTACAAGACTGTGAAGTTTTGTGCAGTGATCGTAAAGGTGTATTTATGAACCAGGCATTTGTTCTATAGTTGTATCTTACATGGCATTTATATAGCACATCAATAGCACAAAAATAAGAAACAAAAGTCAATGATTCATCAGGTACCAAGCTCTGAATAATTCACACTCCAATGTCTATTTGAATCTGCACATCAGGTATGTTGATAAACAGAGTGATCATGCCACATGTTGGAAAGCCAAATGGATAGCTGGGATTCATTGAGGCCATGCTATTGCAGTGCTCCTCCACACGTTATCTATTAGGAAGGAGAGAATTAGAGAGAGAAAAACTGAACTGCTTTTCAACCAATATGGATCTTTTAAGTCAAGCAACTGCCATGTAATATATTCTGGAAAGTCATTAAGGTTTGTGGGATAGAGTATTGGCCTTCAGCTTGGCCTGCATTCTGTCCTTGACCATGCTGCTGAACTTCGGGGTGACCTTACAGAAGTCATTTCATTGCTTTGTGACACTGTGTTCCCTTCCACCCTTTGTCCGGCTGGTCTATTTAGACAGCAAACCCTTGAGGCCAAGCAATATCTTTTATTATGTGTACATAAAGTTTTTAGTAGAATGGGGGCAGGGGGGCTGATTTCACTGTAGGATTTTAGTTGCTACCATGATACATATAAATAATTAATATTTAACAGACTGACAGCCACTGAACAGCCGCAGTACAGATAACCATAACTAGTGAGTAAGTACTGGTGGTGTGTTGTCAGTATTAACTAGACAGAGTTGTTTGTCTCTGGTTGGTAAGTGAAGAAGGGAACAGATTGCCCAAAGCCCCTTTCCATGCCTCTTTCCATGAATTGTATTAAATTATCTTTCTCCACAATGGTCTCAGAGCTTCATCCAAATGAGCTTAATACTTTCCCTTCCAAGCCAAGATCAGATGCTGTAACCTCCAGTACAATAACCTGTGGATAATTTAGAATAGCATCAGACAAGCAAGAGAAGTAACACTGTCTACTACATTTTCTTTATTTTTACATGTCATTTGGCCATGTGTCTTTCTTATCCTTCGATATATTTCCATGCTTCAGTAAACTCCACTCCAATTCATCTGGGTTTTATCCATGAGAGCGTATGCCCTAATAAATCCGTTAGTCTGGTCTACACTAACGGGGAAAGTTGCTTTAAGAGACAACTCCAACTATGTTAATTATGTAGCTGGAGTCGAAGTATCTTAAATTGTGTTTTGGCGCCATTCACACAGGAGAAGGTTGATGGGAGCACACACTCCTATCAACTTCCTTTATTCCTTGTGAGGAGCAGGACTATTGGCACCAACAATATTGGCAGCCTCTCAGTTCAGATGAGTGTTTCTTCACTAGACCCACTAATTCAAACCCCAGAAGATGGACTGCAGCAGCTTCAAACTTCTCTGTAGTGTAGACAAGCCATAGCACTCCTTGTAATTCAATCATGGTGGTGGGAGACTTGCATCCCATGTCAGATGCAGAGTTCTCCAGTGATAGGAGTGATTGTGTCATCTACTGGCAGTGAACAAAAGTCGTTGCGGAGAAGATGTCTTGGTGGAAGCACTGGACAAAGCAGCACCAGACATGGTATAGTACCATACTAACTCATTTTTATGGACAAACTAAAAGATCATATAAAATTCTATGAGTGAGAGATTCCTGTTTAAGGGACTTTGGACAACTTTCTCCCCGGCGGTTCTATTTCAAGTGATGTTTGACATTGATGAAGCTAAACGCCATTACTTGATATTAGTCTGTGGCCTGGAAAATGAACACAGGGCCTGATTCACCTCTACATTGCTTCAGAGAAGCTCAATTGGTAGATTTATATTAGCATAGGATTGGGCTAATGCTGTGGTCAGTCAGATCCACAGGCTCTACATTTGTAACTTGGAGCTCCATTTCCCCTTAAGTCTCTTGAAAAAAAGTCTGAACACATGATTTACAAGTGTTTGTTGGTAGTAGCTTGTTGAGTGGGATGTCATTGGTTTTTCCACTGCCCTAAGTTACTTTAGCACATGGAAGTGACAGTAATTAATACTTGATCCGTGTCTCTGCGCTGTTTACATACAAAGATTCTTTTGTTCTACTTCATTAACTTAAAACAAATGACATTGCTGTTCATTCAGGGTAACAAAATTCCATTCCCTGAAGATGGCAACCCAGAGCTCATTAGGTCTCACCAGTTACTACAGAAGTCATAAAAAATGACATAGGTGTTTTTCTTCTTTAATTCTCTCTAACTTAGAAGACTTTGGAGAGTCACTGTACTCCAATTCATCTGATGAAGTGGGTTTTGCCCACAAATCTCATGATTCTATATATTTTGGTTAGTCTCTGAGGTGCCATTGGACTGCTTGTTGTTTTTAAAATTCCAGTCTAACATGGCTACCCTGCTAAGATTCCAAAGCAACTGCTAAATGATAGATGAAGTAAATATCACTCACTACCCACTGCACAGGGAAGGAGAAAACTCTGGGCTTTGCAATCACTGCTATTTGCTGCATTATTTAATGCTGGGAAGATCTCACCAGGCAATCAGTGAGCGCCTTGGCCAACCAGAAATCAGAGACAAATAAAACTTTTAAGGACATATTTTTAACAATCCGTTTGCTTTCTCAGTTTCTTTATGGCAGTCTTCAAATATGTTAAGGGAATTGTAAATAGGACAGGCCCTTGAAATATTTAACTCTGCAAACTTCCTGAGAACTACTGTTGGAGACAATCTTTTTTACTTGCTGTCCCAAACTGTTGTGAGTTTTCCCTTCTACCTGTAAGGCCTGAGAGTTTTGCTGCCTATGCAACCTGCTCAACAACTATTGAAGTCAATGGAAAGATACTCATGCATATTGAAGTGTATGGCCCTTTAAAGAGACCCAGTGGAAGGTAAAGAGATGTCAGCATAATCAGGGTATGTCTATACTGCAGATGTTTTTTGGAAAAACATCTGTTTTCCCGAAAAAACTTCACTAATGTCCACACTGCAATCATGTTCTTAAAAAATAAAAAAATAAATAAAGAAATCGAAAGAACAGAGGGGTTTTCCCTACACTGATAAACCTCTTTCTACGAGGAAGAAGCCTTTTTCTGAAAGAGCTCTTTCTGAAAAAGGCGTGTGTAGACAGGGAAGAGCGAGTTCTTTCAAAAGAAGAGGAAAGAGGAAAAAGCACAGGTGCCCTGGTGGCCACTCCGTCCATAGTAATCACAGTTTACATGCGAGATAGCGTCCATTCAGTATGGACGCTCTCTTTTGAAAAAGCAGGCCACTTTTTCAATGTGCTTTGGCAGTGTGGACACTCTTTTGGAAGAAGTTTTTTCAGGTGATCTTTTCTGGAAAAGCTTCTTCCAAAAGAAGCCTACAATCTACACATAGCCTCATTGAGTACTAGCTCTGGGGTCCAAATGATTGCTGCAACCTTTGTCCTTTCTTGCCCTGATTCCCTTTGTTGTTTGTTACTCTTACTGACTATGTCTTTCAATTTGTGTACTTATAGTAGGGCCTTCCATCACCACAATAACAAGCATCATGAATAAAGTGAGTGTAATCTCTTCTAGTGATTTGTTCTGTAATGCTCCTAGCCCCCCTTTGTTGATTATACAAATGATAATCCATCTAGAAGAAAGGCACTATATAAATGAGGCCATTATAATCACTTTTATAATACTGAGTGCAATACTGGGCACAGTGGCCTAAATACAGTTTAAAAGGTCCTTTATCATAGAGCATAAGAAGAATTCCTTCCCATCTTGTGTTCTCTTCTCTCCCTTATGCATCTATCTCCTTGTCTTTTTGAGCACAATCATACATTATGCTGTCATTTTTATGGCTCTTTGCTACTATCACTCATAGGATGTGTGATGCTTAGTCATAAAATAGCTAAGAGAAAATTAGTACATCTGCCATTATTGGGAAGCCTTTATAACATCAACATCTATTGGTTCAGCATTTCCTCTTGATTTCTCATGTATGACATACCACAGTCCTAGGTTATTATGTGAAATGATCATTCTGAGAGGAACAGATTTTCATATTCAGCTTCTGTGATTATTTCAGGAGACTGTCGCTCTAATTATGTCCCTATTTGCCTACCTTCCCCTCCCCCAAAGTGATAAGTGATGCTTCTAAGACAGAGATTAGCATAGGAAGCATTGTGTAATGGGTAGAGCCATTGGTTTCCTATATGGATACAATCCTGATTGAATCTGGTCTCAAACAGAGGTGTGTCAATGAGCCAGGTACATCAAAGAAGCCTTCAAGATAACAGGGACAGGGTGGGAGGAGATGTGTTTCTTGACAATCTGAGGTGGTGAGAGACCCATGGATTAATTAAAATTTACATAGCCTCTGGTGAAGACTCACACATCACATAGACAAGCCCGAAAGATTAGGACTTCACTACAGGAAAGCCAAGATGAACTCAGATATTTTATCCTCAGTAAGGGAAAAGCTAAGAGGTTATACTGAGTATTTCTCTGGTTTTAACTTAAACCTGGCTTTTTCTTCTTAATACATCTTGCTCTTTTTCATGAGATGACTCAGACTGTGTTGAGGTAAAGTTGCTGTGGTATGGTCTTGAAAGGACCTCTGTGAGTAGAGCTGGTTGGATTTTTTTCCAGAGCAACATTTTTCCACTGAAAAATATAATTTCATGGAAACCAAAACTCTGTGGGAATGTGTTAATTGTGACAAAATTTCATTTGGGGGCAGAGAGGGGAGGAGAAAAGCAAGACTCATTTCAGCAAGGTGGAAACATTGTTTCAACATTTTCCGAATGAAACATGAGATTTGTCATTTTAAAATGACTGAAATTTTGAATTTACTTTGTTATAAAGTCTTTAAAAGTTCAAATCTAAATGGGATGGTTTGATTTTATTGAAATGAAATATTTTAATGAAACAGAAACACTCCCCCCAAAAAAAAACCAAACTTGTGGGAAATTTCAAAAACAGTTGTTCCATGTAGAAACACAATATTTTCAAAATTGCAGGTTCACACACAAGACAGAAATTCTAGATCCCACATAGGGTTTATTCATGACCCTTTGTGATTGTCAGGAAGAAAGTGGTATTTACACCAAAAAAATTGACCGAGGAATCCCCTAAGAAACTAGACTACTAGGGTTACAAAGGAAGCAGGAATGGCAGGGAAGGGGGAATCAAAGATTGCAACGATTAAACTGAAAAGCAGAAAGACATCTTCCTCTGACTAATGGGGTTTGCAATGGGAGCCTTTGTAGTGATTTCAGAAGGACTTGTATCCGTTCCGCATTGAGGCCTGTACTTGGATTTACAGACTCTGTGTTATGAGAACACATAAAATGAACAAAAATTTAAAGGAAACTCCACCAAAGAATCACACAACACACAGTCAACTTGTGGAACTCTTTGCCAGAGGATGTGGTGAAGGCCAAGACAGGGTTAAAAAAAATAGATAAATTCATAAAGTGTTGGTCTATCAATGTCTATTAACCAGGATGGTAAGGGATGGTGTCCCAGCCTCTGTTTGCCAGACACTGGGAACAGATGTCAGAGGAGGGATCACTTAATGGTTACCTGTTCTGTTCATTCCCTCTGGGGCATCTGGCATTGGCCGCTGTCAAGAAGACAGTATAATGGGCTTTAGGGGACTTTTGGCCTGACCCAGTATGGCCCATTTTTATGTTCTAATAGTCCAGAAAGGACAAAGCAGAGAAGACCAAGACATGGGATCCAGCCCTGTACCACCCCAAGCATTTTGCCATTGATTCCAAAGGCAGTAGAACCTGGCCCATGAAAGAGTGACAATTTATTAAATAGATACACAATGCTTGCAGAGCCCTGCTTTTGTTATGCCAGTAGCTGGAACAGAAAAATACATGCACAGATTTCAAGAGTGAAGTGTAGCTGACTTGCACAGATGTGTATTTAAAAAGAAATATATTTTGCCCAATATAGTCATGAATCATTTAAATCAGGGGAAAAGTCTGACATTAATCTACTATCATAAAACAGCCCATTTAAATGAATGGGAGGAGGGAGGCAATATGAGTGAGGGTAGATGTTATGTTTAAGGGAAGAAATTAAATCTGCAGAATTACTTCAGTGGGGATGGTTTTGATTGAAGTGAAGTGGTAAAAGAGAAAGCAAGTGTGAGAGATTTCTTTAATAGGAGACCGATTTTAGAAAGAATGTTTTGGGCATACCAGAGAGACTTTAAACATGGTCAAGCCCACAGAGATCTCAGTGATTTTGATAGAGATAGAACATATATAGGATGACTGGAAAACGTTCATGCTCTAATTCACATGTTTATTTACACAGGCAGCTGAGCAGACAACTAAAATTTCAGTGTGGCTTTAGGCAAACTAAATGACCAACAGCAGGATTCTTCTGAAAGGCTGGGGGCTAGCTCAGACTGCTGAGTTTGGAGTAAGACATTTTATCCTTTCCTCTTTCACTAGCAGAGGAAGAGAGAGAGAAGTGGATCCATAAGTGTCTTTGTACAACTGCCAGGTGATATTGACAGCAAAATGGACTCTATAAGTAAACTAAGTAATAATCTGGAACAGTGCTCAGTTGATGTGGTGTTAGACAAATAAATGCAGTAGGGACATTCGGGATATATCTACGCTGTATGCTAAGCCAGACTCTGACCCAGGTTTGAGCCAAAGTTCCAGTTCTGTCCACACACAAATCAGTCTGGCTTGTGTCTGCAAGTGCCCAGGACCTAGACCCTAGAGCTTTGCTTGAGGGTTGGGTCAGAATTAGAGTTCTGCTGTGACTTAGGATCAAACCTGGTCATATTTTCAGCAGGGCGCAGCTCAAGCCACAGACTCAGCTTAGAAGTCTGTGTAGTGCAGTATTGACAAATGAGCTCAACTGTGGCACCAGGGTCCAGTAGTTGTAAGCCCAGGTTTACAATGCAGGGTGGATACTAAAGCACAGGAAACACCACCTCTACAAGCCTAGGCCTCAGAGATGTGAGTTTACTTGTCAATGTAGAAATACCCTTTGACGTGCAATGATATCAGTCTATTACTGCAGCCTGCTGGCTTCCAAGGTTGTGTCTGAGAGGGACAGTAGAAGCGTGCACAATTTCTGGGAAATCAGATGAGATCATCCCACAGTGATCATGTTTGGAGTGTGGTGCGGGAAACAGAGGGCAAAAGTGCACTAGGGCATCTGTCGGGAAATGGCAGACAATGTTAATACGGAGGATGATCACTTACATGGAGATAGAACCCCACTGTGGAGAGCAATTAGCATCACACCTCAGTTCTAGCCCTTCCATGGTTACCTTAGAACAGACTAATTTCTGTCCTAGCCCTGCCTCTCTCTCAATCAGTCACACATTGGTCAGAAGAAGGTGACTTTTCCCTGCAGCAGGAATAAGTCTCTTCTCCTATCTCTGCAGGAGCCTCCTGATAGAGACTTATGGGACACAGACCACCCCCCAGAAGGGGCATTCAACAGTCAAGAAGCTAGCCTTTCCGTGAAGAGCAAATTGCAGGTCTTATGTTGGTCTGATATTTTACAAAGGAACAATTCTTCCCCTTGCTAAAAAGACCATCTTTAATAGGCAGAGAGTTCTTAAATTCACAGGTGTAGGCCCCAGACACAAGTGAAGGGATGTGCTTTTCTCTAAATAAAGCAGCTTTTTGGATACAGGCAAATGGAGGCATTAGTGCAGGGCCTTGCAAAACTTAAGGTGAAAGGCAAAGGGGAGAATTTTATTTCTTGTAGGAAGGAACTTGCTGTGAAATGGACCAAAAGGAAAGACCAATCTATAGGACAGGCTCATAAGCTTTAAGGCCAGACCGGACCATCATGATCATGCAGTTTGACCTCCTGCCCATTGCAGGAAGAGAACCTCACCCACCTGCTCCAGTAACAGACCCATAACCTCTGCTGAATCCACCATTCACAGTAGTTTACCACTGCAAGTTACCTGTGCCCCATGCTGCAGAGAAGGGAACTCCCTCCATAGGGGAAAATTCCTTCCCAACTCCAAAGTGAATAGTTAGACTGGGAGCATGTGGACAAGACATCCAACTAGACAGCTAGGAAAGAATTCCTAATAGTAACTCAGAACCTTCCACATCTAGTGTTCCATTACCAGCTATTGGAGATATTTGCTGCCAGCAGTCACAGATCAGCTATATGCCACGGTAGGCTGTGTCATCATACCATCCCTTCCATAAACCTACCAAGCTCAGTTTTGAAGCTAGTTAGTTATGTTGAACCCACTGCTTCCCTTGAATCTCCCCCCCAACCCCCAGGGTCTAGTACCAGCTTTATATTATGACTATCAATTTACCAGGCCAAAATGGAGCTAAAATTAAATTTTACATTCAAAGCTTACATGTTTAGTTATTAATATTATCTTCTTTAGAGATTACAGAGTTCTGTTTAGCTGAGCAGGCCAGATTTTTGTTTAGTAGCTACAGTTCTGTTCATTTGGGAGCTCTAGGTAGTCATTAGCACAGCAAGCAGACAGCCTTTCTAAAGCAGATTTTCTTTAAAAAAAAAAAAAAGTGTATCTGAAATAAGAAGTATTAAACATGAACTCTATGCACATCTAGTTTATCACATTTCTAGCTAACTTCTACATAGGGACCTGGAAAGGTCTAAGTTTATTTTAGGACTCTAAGTCTGGCTGTCAGTTTTTTCTTAAACTCACAAACCCTTTCTCTCTCCTGTTTTGGGGTTGTGACACCTTTAAAAGCCACTCAGACTAAGAGCCTAAATCACTCTAACTCTTTGTATTGTTAAGTCTCAGCACTGACAGAAGAACTATACAAATTTGGTCAGAAGCAAGCCACACTGTCCTGTAATTTCTCCCCTTATGTGTTTGATAGAAAACTGCTTATTACTATCCTGTTTCTTTTAATAGCTCCCTGTTAAATTAGACTCTTGCATTTGCCCACTAACCAGATCCCCTACAATACTTATAAACTTATTGCACACCAGTGCCCTGTTCAGCTGTTTTAGGTTTGCTAACTGAGGCTTTTATAGTTGCAGACAGGCCTTAACCGCCTACAGGTGAACTATGCTCCCCTATTACACTGTCTCAATTAGATTCAACAAGAGCCCTTATAATTGGATCCAGCTGCCTTCCTCCATCTCCTTGTTTATAGGTGGCTGTTTTGCAACTCATTTTTCATTCTAAGATGAAACAGATTAGGAGAGGTGCAGAAGAAAGCATAGTTTAGGGTTCTGTTCTGTGGGATTCTCTGTTTCTAGGGCTGTCAGCTTGCTAGATGCTACACTGATTAAAAAGAAGGATATTTTTAATGCTATTTAGCTTCTCCATTTGGGAATGCAGGTTGGGTCTAAGAGCATAAGACAGGGTTAGAAACAAAAGGCAGGCAGAGTGTTTTCAGTGAGGGAACAGTGAGCTTTCCAAGTATGCTCACAAAATGAACAGCAGGAAACACTTAGCAAAGCTATGTTTAGAACTAGTTACTAAAGATACTTAGGTGTGAGACCAAACCAGAATATTTAATTTAAGATGGGGACTTTATGGAATGTTCTTATGCCCACTAACTTTTTCACTTATAATGGGCTGTTTCTTACTGGTCCTGCTTATTGATGATGAGAAAATCATAACTTAATTACTTGGTACTTAGTTCTAGCTTTCCTTTGCTCATGAGAAATAGATGTACTAAATTTGACTTAAGAACCTGGAGTTCTGGAAATCCTATAGCATAGAACTGTGATCTTTTGCATGTGGCATACAGAAAAACACCAATCATTAAAAAGCATTTAATGCCTACCTCTAAATGGCAACTTACTGTATTTCTGCAGTACCACAGCATGACACAGGGTGAACAAAATAATAACAACAACAACAAAAGTAGAGAAATACATGAAACATTATAATAAACACTTCTATCAATCTACCCTTACATCTTACTAATTTGCTTGAAATCCAGGTCAGAGACCTTCTCTCCACTCATCTTTCACAGATGCAAAATCTACTTTAGAGGAGAAACATTTTCCAGTACAGAAAGCAGCACTGTGAGATGCCCCATGGAAATTTTACTGGTTTATACTAGCCTCTCTGCCGTATTTGTTCAACCATTCTCTGGCTACATTCTATGGAGCAAATTAATGTGTGATAAATTAACAGTCCCCAAATAGGATCTTTTAGCCTCAAGCCATAGCAGGCCTCCATTCTGATGTTGTTTACACTGCAGTGAAGCCAAAGGACTGGTGAAACAAGTGGGAGTGAGATCAGAGTCAAGCCCAGAAGCTGTAAAAGTCACCACTGCCAGAACAGTATACTGAAATGAAAAAAGTATCCAATCAAAAGTGTAGTTAGAGAGGAATATACTATTGAACCAAATGTTATGCTAGTAATGAAGAGTATATGTACGTATAGCTTGTTCAAACATTGCTATTCCTGCAGGTCCCTGAGAACTTCAGATGTAGCTTACTGCCTTGAGTAGACAGGCAACCCAGTCATCTAAGTGCCAAAGGGAGGTGTTAAATGTGACTGGGGAGAGCTGAATTTTAGCCATATCTTTTTATAGGACACAATTCTACATGTCACGTTTTATGTATTTTCCTGCAGAAGAAATGATAAATAGTACCATTTGTCTGCCTTTGTTTCTCCGTTTAATCCATGGTGTCCTGTGCCCATCCCTATGCTATCTGAACACTTACAAAATTACATCACCATGCAAACTGCCAAAAAGAATATATTTATGACCCTTCCTGTTATGTGCTGTTGTTGTGGATGCTTGAATCTTTTTTGTCTCATCAGCCCTTCCTGGAAAAAAAAAAAAGTTTTATTCCTTATTCTGCAGCTGGCAAGACCTTTTGTCATGTTGATATCTGGTGCATGTGCCTGGGCTGATATGACTTAGTCTGACATCTTTCCATAATAAGCAGCATCTGAGTTTGACTACAGACTCCCTGCCTAACAATAACATCACTGCTACCCCTTATTACAGCAGTACTAGTTGCGGTTTTGGCTGGAGGAAATAAAACCTCATGTTTCTGTGCAGCACTATGAGCAATATTAGGGAATTCTGAAGAAATCACTCATCCCTTCTGTGCTATTAAAAACTCCGAACCTGCTTCTTTGCAAAGCATTTTATAAGTTACTGTAAAAAATATGGACACTCTCTCTTTCTTTCTCTCTCTCTGTCTACATATATAGACTCTTGATGCCATTTATCCAGGATTGTTAAATGGGACAAATTATAGGATGACCACAGCAGCTCAGCTGCTTAATAAAAGTTTAATTACTGCACTGAAAGAAGGAGCTGTATTTGTGTCATATAAATATTAGTGTTCTGTTTGCAACTCTAATTGCAAATCCCATGAACATAAAAGAATTGTAGATGAGCAATTCTTTGAGATATGTCTTTAAGTACTGTACTTGGTCCAATTGCTCATAACAAATTAGATTTATTTAGACCAAATCTGAAGGTTGGATTCAAATGCAGTGTATTTTTTCTGATGAGGGATTTCTACCAGAGGCCACCTCAAACTATATTAATATTTTGGCTAAAGCTTAATGTGCCTAATCTAGATTTTCCTTCTTGTCTTTCTTCCTTTCATCAATAATTTCAGTACATGTAGGGCAGAAGTGGAAGACCACCCCTGGCTGGCCTGAGGCAGCTGACACAGGATCACATGGTACAGGCTGAGAGGCTAAAAATTGCTGTGTAGGCGCTTGGGCTAGGCTGATGGGTTCTCACCCTCTCAGTGGGTCCCAGAGCTCATGCTCCAGTCCAAGCCAATGTCTACATAACCCAAAACATCAAATCAGACATCACAAGCCAGCCATGTGCACACATACCCTTGAACACCAATCCTGTAATGGCATCTCAGTAGGTTGCCAGCAGGTGCAAAGTTTTCCTGTACTTGCAGGACTGGGGCCTTATTTTTTCTT
The DNA here is from genome assembly GCA_019425775.1 of Rafetus swinhoei. Taxonomy (NCBI): domain Eukaryota; kingdom Metazoa; phylum Chordata; order Testudines; family Trionychidae; genus Rafetus; species Rafetus swinhoei. The sequence continues at coordinate 12,232,593 of CM033432.1, forward strand.
TACTTCGGAATACAGCCTGCAGAATTTAAACCAATTCTTCATCCACAAAAGCCTGGCCCATCTTCTGTGTGATTTTTTTCTCCTGCTGCCTAAATGTCACAGTTGTAAATCCATATTGCAATGGTTTTATCTGTCGGCATTTAGTTGCCCCAAACTCATCATGGTGGCTTAGACAGTGATTTTTTTTCCAAGCACCGAGTTGAGGACCAGACAGAACATCAGGAAGCTCTTAACTGCAAGGAAGCACATGATTTGTTTGACAGTTCATGCCCATTATTCATAATGTTATTTGCATTCTACTTATCTTAGATTAGGTTCTTCTATGCCATTTCCTTTTGTCATCATTTTCCTTTTATACCTTTCTGAGGCCAGCTTGGCAAAGAATCCTCTCTCCATTCTACATATCACTGCAAAATAGCTGGTGATGCTTTTATTCTGTAGGATCCACTTAAAATCCACTAAGTCCACAAACGATTAGGGCAGCAAACTGGATTTTTAGAATAGCTGTAGAAAGTAAACATGAAAGACCAGGACTCATGAGATCAGTGTTCAATTTCAGGCTCTGTCATGGGCAACACTTTCTGAGCCTTAATTCTGTATCGTGAAAGTTGGGTTAACAAAATTTCCTTTCTCTCATGCTTTGCCTGTCTCTTCTATTTTGACTGTAATCACCTAAAAGTAGGGGGTGTGTCTGCATCTTCAGTGTCTTGCACATTCGAGTCCTAATCTCAGTTGGAGCTTGTAGTTACTCGACTATCAAACCTGACGATGGGGAGTGGGGTGGGGATGCAGTTGCTCTGGCGATTCAAAGTGGCCCATGGCTTCTGGCCACTGCCACTGTTACTATGGCAATGGTGGCAGCCAGAGCCCTGTGTGGCTCTGAGGGCTGGGGAAGGCGGGGCATGCCAAGCTGTGTGTGGCATTAGAGTGCTAGCTGCCTCCCCAACCCCCACATCTTCCACTGAAAGCCCTGCCCCATTTGGGAACATAGAGCCCCCTCCCACCTTGCCCAGGGGCCTGTGGAGGCTGTCAGTTCCCCTGTCGACTATAAACAACAACAACTAAGAGAGAACTGCAAACATAGCCAAAGCAAATTGGTTTTAAAATTTGAACTAATATTTTCAGATATTGATGATTTGCAGTTTTTACTCCAATCTAATTATTGTATAACTTGGGACACGTCTAGACTACATGGCTCAGTCGACGGAGCCATGTAGATTTGTTTACTCAGCAAAGGGAAATGAAGCAGCGATTTAAATAATCGCCGCTTCATTTAAATTAAAATGGCTGCTGCGCTGTGCTGATCAGCTGTTTGGCAGCCCAGCGCTGTAGTCTGTATGCTCCGCGGTCGACATCAAAGGCATTTGTCGACCTCCCCGGTATGCCTTGTGGGATACTATCATCTCATGGGTATCTTTATGATATATAAAATCACCATTTTCAAGTTGTGAAGGCACAGGCACCTATCACTTGGACTAAAAGAGGATCTCTTTTACCTTTTAGCAGCATCAGGCCTATGGCAAAAACTGAGCAATACTGATTATCCCCAGCATAGAACACTGACACACTAAATAGCCCATTTCATTGCTGAAGTACCCTCCTACTTATACTCCCAGTAACAATAGTAGATGTTGATCGTAGATTTTGCCCCTATTTTAAAGAAAGAGGGCTTAGAACACAGGGAAGGGGACAATAAAAATCTTGCTCTCTTCAATGATTTTAGAGTGAAATATTGCAGAATATTTGGACACTCTGGGTAACTTATTCACTTCTTGCACCTTTTGACTAAACATCCACCAAAGCCAACCCCATTCTAGTCAAGTCCAGAATTTAATGTCAAAGATTCATTTCACTTCCAGGAATTATAGCTTAGTTATTTATCATAGTATCACAAGATGAAGTAATAATATTGCCACATAATAATCATGCAGTTACTTGTGTTTTCCAGGGAGTTGTTGTGTAGTTACCATATACGCCTTGTAAATTACTGTGAAGTGGTTTTTTTGGTAATAACTCAGTAAGTAGCCTGTCACCACTGCAGGAAGGGTTCCAATCTGCTGGTTGCTTTCCTCTGCAGGGATAGTCAGTAACTAGAAACTGATGCCTCCTTCAGTATTTGAATGTTCATGAAATCGTGTGATCTCAGAGTGAGAACAGCAGGCGATGCTTTTGAAAATAGCTTTTCATCCTTTTATAATCCTGCTCTTAACTCTACACCATTGGTGGAGGAAATGAACATTTATAGCAGCTATCTCTCACCTGTCAAAAACCTGACAACTGAATTAACAGCTCTGGTAATTAGTACTAGAAGGACTCTGCTAGGCACAGGACACAGAATGTGGTATGATCTAGAAGATGTTTTCTTCCCTGTGGTCAGAATAGGGGCAAGATCGTAAGAGGCAAATTGCTTTTGATCTAAAAGAGAAAAGGGACTGTGTGTAATGCACCTTATCTCAGCAGATTGTAGATAAGATATTCCATAAAGACTTCAGTTAAACTGCTGTATTGTGAAATACTGCACATTTTCATTATGTCCATCTTTATATTTTTCAGTGTAAATTCTCATTCTTTTACTAAGGAATAAAACACTGTAAGCCTTGGTCTCCAGTAGAGCTTCATTTCGAAATAATCCCCCTTAGGTCGAATTTATAAATGGAGCATCCACACTACCAAGCCCATTATTTCAAAATAATGGGCCACTTTCTTTGAAATCTGTACTCCTGCTTTTCTCGAGGAATAACACTAATTTCATAATAATTCTTTTGAAATAGCAATAGTGTGGACGGTCCGGTGCTGCTATTTCGATATAACTACTCCTCAGAGTAATTTGAACTAATTACTCTCCAGTGCTTCCTGGGGCTCTAAGTTGAGGTAGTGCATCAACATTAATGGAGCCTGCCTCAGACTAATTTCGAGGTTTCCCCATAGTGAAGACACTCTATTTTGATTTTGTAAAAATGGGAGTTAAGTCAAATTTAGTTATTTTGAAATAGTTTCCTAGTGTAGACATGGCCAAAGACTGCTTTACTAGCATTAATCACAGAATCATAGAATGCTAGACCGGAAAGGGACCTCGAGAGATCATCAAGTCCAGTCCCCTGCCCTTATGGCAGGACCAAGCACGGTCTAGATCATCCCTGATACATGCCTGTCTTTTCAAAGAAGAGGAAAAAAGATTTTCCAGTTAATCCACATTTTTAAATATCGGAGCAGAATCACCCAGGGTGGAGATCTGTGGTGAGAAACTAATCAGACTGTCTAGTGCTCTGATTCTCAACCTTTTCCATATTGTGACTGCATGTTGCAACAGGAAAAAAAAATGTGGGGACCCTCCTTCTGGCATAGCTGTAAAAAATGGGATGGCTGCCACAATCCTCTGAAATTTGTTTGTGACCTTCCTGTTGCTCATGGTCCCATAAGAACCTAAAATCTAAAGGAACCTGGAATCCGCCTCACATATAAAGTGGAGTCTTATCAGTCTTGTAAACTTCAGGTTCTTCTGAACACATACTGAGCATTTTTATATTATTTCCTCCATGGAAGATGCCCCCATTTTAATGCTATTGGAACTACATGTCTATGAATGGCATCAGCAACAATAATGCACTTGGGCAGCGAGAGTCCCTAGTGTGGAAGGTTCATGGCCACATCGCAGGGCTTTAATGCAGACATCTGAAATCGCCAGAGGATTATTACTGATGTCATGCAGCCAGGTTAATCATGAACGTGCATGTAGCTATTGCCAGTCTATTGCCAGGCAATGTCCCCTCCTCACCTCAAGTCTTATCTGCACATTAAGCTCTGAAGGGACTGTATGACCTGAAAGTGCCAACCAGCAGTGATTGATACTGACTTCAATCCACTCAAGGTCAGTTCTCAATAATACATCCCAATTACTGATAATATCAAACCATCTATGCCCATTAGTCCCTGCTGGCATTGCATACAAAATGCCTTCAGCCTCCTGATGTCTTGTCTGAGCAATGTCCATGTTTCAGATCTGTATAATAGGATTAGAAATGCACAGGTTTTATAAATCCGTACTATGCCTGGCTCTGCCACTTATGGGTTATATGTTCCTGTGCAAATCATATCACCCCTCTCTGCCTCTTTCTGCTCCCACCCATTGTCTGTCTTGTCTCTTTAAATTGCTAGCTCTTCAGAACAGGGACTATCTCTTGCTATGTGTTTGTATGGAGTCTAGCAAATCGGGCCTTCATCTAGCTCTGTTGGGGCCTTTAGATACTAGTCTGTTCTTTTTCATCAAAATCTGCAAAACTTCTTACGCTTTCTCCAGAGAACAGGATGGAAAACTTCCTTTTCGATACCGTTCCATTTTGAGCATTTATCTGAATCTCCTAAGAGCAAAACACAAGGGGCCTGACTCCTGAACAGTGATGATTCATATCCAAAGGAAAAGCTCTTGTGAACCCATACCCAATGTAACTTACAAAACTGTATTATGTGACTATTCTCCCTTTGCAGCATTGAACCAGGAACCTTCTCCCATATCCTCTGCTGCCTGTGGGCACATCTACATTTTGCTGAAATGTTTGGCTTATCTTTATAAAACAGACTGCTGCAGGTTTGTGTTGTGTTGTTGTTGGGGTTTTTTTGTTCATTTATTTACTTAAGCATTCTATTTCATTACCAAAAGCTGGAACAATGTCTGCTGATGTGTGTGTGTGTGTGTACATTTGATCTGCTTGTTCTATTCTGGGCACGTCTATAGGATTGCATAGGAAACACATAATTTACCCATAACATAGGATTTACCCAGATACCAGTGGACTTGTACAATTCCATGACTTGACAGATTTAAGAATGTGATGACTGTCTTTTTTACTGTTACCTTAACATAGACCATGGCAGGTTTGAACCTATTTAAAAAAATCACCAGAGGTCTAGCTCCCCTTTCATCTAATAAAAAAAAAGCTGAATGAGTCATGTGGAACCAGCCATGTGATGAATATAGACATAGATGTCATATCCTCATGTGTGCAGCTGTGAATCACATATCTACTTTGCCATCTACAGATTTAATGGACACAGTTTCTCAGTGATTGCTGCAGGGCTCGGTATAACTCAGTTATCATAAGCCAGATTTCCTGTTGTCAAATACCCAAATACAATAGTTGTGTAGTGTCAGGCTTTGGTTTCCAGAGTCATTTCAAAACTTGCCAGCCAGTGTGTGTAATTTTGTAACACCACCACTGTTAACTAATCACACTTGCAGAATTACAAAACCTAAAAGGATAATGCATTTGGTACATTATGAGCATTGATTTGTAAATTTTTCACAGGCAGTTTTTATTTTAGTTTGGTATTTAACATGAAACTATTCATGTTGTTTGCTTGAATTTCTTTCCTCCTGGGTAATTTTACAATTTTTCCTTGACATTCATGAAAACATCTTTGTCTTTAATTATAATATTTACAGAAATTGCATTTTTCATGCTGAAATTTTTTTCCTTACTGGTCGTTAGGTATTTCCTTTGCAAACTGGTCATTTTGGCTAATGTGTTTGAATGTAAGGGCTGATTTTTAAAAAGCACCTACGCATGTGCTTAATTTTAAGCACCTGAGTAATGGCAATGAGAAAAATACCTGTCAACTTTCAGAATCACTCCTATGTTCCAGAGGTAGCTGATGACCATTGAATAAATACACCTTTGTATAGTTTCTTCCTCAGATGATAAGTTATTTATATGATCATTCCATAATTCCAAAGCTAAAATGAAGAGGCTGTCCACTTAGTGTATGTTCTTTGATATAGCAGTGTAATTCCCATTAACTTTACAGAAAGTTAACTCATGTGAATAGAGGTGAGGATCTTAATGCTTTATGGTTTTAAAGAACCCCTACGACAATGTGTTTCCTGGAGTATTTTATTTTCTGCTTTGTTATGGTAAGAATTATTTTTGACATTTGACTGATCACAAAGCAGCTGGCCCCCTTTAAAAATAAAAACAAACAAAAACCCACACAAAAGAAAAGTGACTGACTGAAGGAAAATGTTATTTCCATGTCTGATTGTCCTCTTTAAAACAAAGCATCTGAAAATGCCAAAATGATGGATGTTAAAATGCAGAATTATTTTCTCAGATTGAATGCCAAAAGAAAGGTTGTACAGTACTATTTATTCTTTTAGTTAGACTGTGTTCATTGCACCACATAGCTCATTTGTCCTCTTTTTTAATAAAAATATTGAATGGTATTCCACATAGGAAACCTCCCCTCCCCCATAAAACCACTTTGGTTTAATCATACAGTTTAACTGTCCTGCATTACAAATGCAAACATCCTGCTGTTCTGAAATCTTGCTATGACTGTAACAGGATAAAATCGCCCCAAATTATTAACTACATTATTTGGGGTTTTCAGTGGAGGGAGGTTGATGCATATTTGAAAGGTTGGAAAATGTCAACAGGCTTTAGCTATGATTTCCCCTTTTTATTACTAATTTATTTATATCAGAAAGGGATAATTACACTGTAATTCTGCCTTTGAGATGATATCATGACTGAGTTCCTCCTGCTCAGCTTCTGTAAGACAGGCCAGTGTGAGAACTAATACAGTTCAAGCTTGTTGGAGACCATTTGGAAACCATAGAATCATAGAAATCGTAGAATCCTAGGACTGGAAGAGACTTCAGGAGGTCATCGAGTCCAGCTCCCTGCCTGAAGCAGGACCAACCCTAACTAAACCATCCCAGCCAGGACTTTGTCAAGCCGAAACTTAAAAAACCTCTAGGGATGGAAATTCCACCACCTCCCTAGGTAACCCATTCCAGTGCTTCACCACCCTCCTAGTAAAATAGTTTTTCCCTAGACCTCCCCCACTGTAACTTGAGACCATGACTTGCTACCTTTGTGAATCCACTTGAATATCCTGTTTCAGTGCCCTGATGAATGAATAGGAGAGAGTTCATTTTAACAGTGAACGAGTGGTGGTAGATGGAGCTGCACAAAGTCATCTTGAATTTAAATTGACAACAATTAAACTCCTTTTTGTAAATACAAATTTGGAGGCCTGTCTCTTGTGCTCATCAAAAGTCTTCCAAGTCTCATGTCTCTATCCAAAGCCAGTGATGCAGAGAGCTCTGTAGTGCAGGATTAGAAAGAAACCTTTTCCTCACCTGACTATCCTTTCATTTGTGCCTTTCCCTTTTCTTTTTTCTTAATCTTATGTTATTCTTATTCGCTGAAGAGAAGAAATGTAAAGGAGTAGTTGTCAGGTGAAATACTGAGACATTTAATATCAACAATTCACCAACTTATTTCTGTTTGTTGCACTTTTGCTGGAAGTATCCTGAAGTATCCCTCTGGCAACAAGTATAACACTTACCATCTGAGCATCTACCCTGACCCTGGAACTGGGCTTCTTGTCTCTGGTTCTCTGGCCGTTGATTATCTCCTGGAGGGTCTTGAGCAAATAACGCTGCTCTTTTGCTAGGTGTGCCTCAGGCATTCCTGCAAGTAACTCTACACTTCCCACTGTTACTGCTGGTTCTCCAAGACCTGCCTCGCCAGGGCCCGAATCGCCCTTGGTGGTTCTTCAGCCTCCTTCAGTGGAAGGGGCAGCTCTGAAATCCAGCCTGGAAAAGTATACCTGCCCTTCTGCCTAAAAGTCCTCTGTACATGGAAACTCCATAGTCGTTTTACCCTCAAGTTTTTCTTAAATAGTCTTTCAAACACCCTTCCTATCACTCAGCCTACATCCCTCAGGAGTGACCGAATGTTCGCATTCTCCACCATGTGTGATGGGGTTTGACTCACCACTGCAGAGCCTCCTACTGGCTGTCCTGAGGATGGGCTCTGTGTGCCAGTTCACTCTGTACTGGTGATGTCTCACCATTATCACTTCTGCTTCAGGGAAACATGTCACTCCCAGGACCACAGCATCCTCTTTCTCACATAGTCCTCCAGCTGTGCCAGACTCTGTGCTCCCCCTCTCTTCTGGGGGACTATATCACAGTCCACTGTCCTCAGTGCTGAATGAGGGAGAACAGGTCCAACCACTACTTTGGGTCCCAGCCCAGGGACCCCATAGAAAGCTGCTGCTTGTCCCCCCCCCCCCCCCCCAAAAAAAAATGTCAGTAGATTTCCCAGGAGCCACTTCCCTGTTGCCCCAGCACCCTCTTTGCCCTCACTTCAGGACCTCAGCCTGCAGATCCCCGCAGCCCACCAAGAGTTGTTTTAGCTCCCCAGGACTCTGCATTCAGCACTGCTTTGTATGAGGTGCTTCTGACTACAAGGCAGCTAGTCCTTCCCTCTCCTCAGGTTCCAGGGAATGAGTGAAGCTGCACTGTACTGCAGCCCTTTTTACATGGGCCTGCCCATCTCTGATTGGAGGCTCCTATAAGCCCTTCTGTGATTGGCTGCCTTTTGCACAGCCACCCTGGGGCTCTATTAACCTCAGAGAACCCAGTGTGGAGCAGGTACCCCATCATAGTTACCATTGTGTAAAACACCACCACCCTATCTCCTTCTGTCATACTTTGGGGGGACTTGGATCTTCAGGGCAAGACAGTAACCTCTGTGCTTAACAGACCGGGCCCTTGTGCAGGCTGGAGTCTCTCTCGATGATATTTTCAATATTGACTTCAGTGGGATCAGAGTTAGGTCTTCACCGAAAGGCCCATTTTTTGTGCTAATACCACCAGGCAATTCCTCATGCAGCAGCTAGGCCCAATTTGGCCCTAAATATTTTTTACTATGATTTGTTATCATTAATCGTAATGCTTAATTATGAAAGAAATCCATCAAAGACTAAGTTACAAGAGCTTTGGCTTTGGGGGGCTGTGTGTTTCCATGCTGTTGTACAAATGATGACATGAGTCAGAAAATGTATACACACGGCATTGAATGGCTCAAGCGATTGGTAATGGGCTATGCAACCTTTCATAGATCAGCTACTGATATTCTTCCAGATCAGTAGAGACAGAAAGTTATCACTGTCTACAGGACAGTATTTGGAATGGAGGCTAGTCTTGTTCTAATTCCTACTGAATGGGCTGGCGATCTCTGCAGAGAAATCCAGAATTTAATGGACATGGAGATGGAATTACTCTTTCCTCTCTGTACATCTAGACTGCATGTTACTTTCAAAAGAAGATATGCAAATTTGACAGGAATTTGCATATCTTCTTCTGATTGCTTTTTCAAAAGAGTTTTTTTCGAAAAACCAAGCAGCCTAGACACAGTTCTTTCCCCCCAAAAACCCCTTTTTTTGAAAAAACCTGTAAACCTTGCTTTTTTTCTAAAAAACTCTTTTGAAAAAGTGATCGGAAGAAGATATGCAAATTCCTGCCGAATTTGCATATCTTCTTTCAAAAGTAAAACGTAATCGAGATGTGATCCCAAGTGATCCCTCTTAAGGCATGTGTGTGGAAGCTTGCACTGATGCTGTTTAGCTAGGGTTTCTCAGAACCCCACATGGTAGTAACTTAACTATTTGTCTCCAGGCAGCACCAGGAATAAATCAATGGGGATGCAGTTCAATCCTTCTGATAAATAATTGATACAAGCAAGCCTGCTTTCACCTAAAACTGCTTTTTTATTTGATCTCAGGCACGAACAACACATGCCGTCACAGCAGGGTTAGCGCATGTTAAAGCAAATATATTTATCTAGAGTTAAAAATTGTTTCGAGAATCAACAGCCAGCGCTCCGGGGAGGCTCTGTCTTGCGGCTAGCTGCTGGGCAACTTAGCTGTCAGATCTTCGCCCAAAGAAAGCTTCCTCCGACTGCTCCAAAGCATATTCTTTTGCTTAATCTTTTATCGCTAACTTCAAACAAAGCACATTAACCTATAGTGACTTCTAGTGGGTCATCAAGTCTCTTAATTTCAGCAAAACTATTCATCTCTTATCATCAAAGCATTTCTAGTCATAACAATGTGTCAGGGGCACTTAAACCAAGGCCGCTGTTTACTCTCTCTCTTCCATACTTGCTAACTTGCTGTGCCATCCTCCCATTCTGATTAACAAACTGCATGAATGGAACTGTATGACCTTGTGTCACAAAGGCCTAAGATTTCCCGAGCTAGGGGATGTTTGGTTTTCCGCTGGCAGCAGTTGAACACACAAAACTGCTGACTGCAGTATTATCAAATTCTGGGGTAACGATGCCACCTTCTGCACTTGTCCTGCTGATAGACAGGATGTTCACGTCCAGGGCTGTCAAGATGACACCTTCCATGAGCACTGAATTCACTTTGAATTTACAAAATATGCTTTTCTCACTTGCTACTGAGCACAACCTGGCTTAGTTCTAAAGGTGTCCTAATAGGATCCTATTTAAAAAAGAAACCCCCAGATTATCCCGAGGAAACTGAAATACAAAGTGACTTACTAATCTTGAGACATTTGGGCAGCCATAATTCTCCATGACACCATATGGGGTGGTGAGACATCTGCATCTTTTGTAGCTCACAGTTAGGCAGAAGAAGGGTTAGATCCAGGAGCCTCCTGCTTCTAGAGACCGTGGCATAAATTACACATAGGTCTAATAGTCATACGAATAGAAAATCAGTTAATTTACATTAATGCTATTACAATGAATAGAGAAAGAATTCATGATGAGGAAGGCTTGAGTCTCTTTTGACTTATATTTCATTTACATTAGCTTAACTCCATTGACTTCAAAGGACTTTATTCCTGCTTCATTCTGAGGTAGGTCAGGAGAGCCAGGCACAGGAAATGTAAATAGTCAGATCAAGTGAAACATATAATATCGCTTGTCATATTAAATTCACATTAATGGAAAATGTGTTCCTTCTGATTTATTCTAGAGTATTATACACAATGCCCAGGGCCGGCAGTAGTACATGATTAGCCTTTTATTGCAATGTGTGTCCTTAATAACAAATAATGCGAAAACATGAACATAAATATAGACAAAAAATGAAGTCATTTTTATGGTATCCTTAAACACTACACAGAGCTTGGACATTGACCATTTCTAGACAGAGCTAATTTCAGACCTCGGGACACTGAAATATACTGAAGCAGAGGATGCCTCGGGTAACTTATTGGAGTCATTTTTTCCTTTGTAAAGTGCCTTTTTATTGCAAGCAGTGAGTGAAAAATTAATGGTCCTACTTTCTTTTACTTTTCTGATGAGAAGGAAGTACTTGCATTAGTGACACTAAGAATAGAATTTACTGTAACTTGGCCTCAGATGGTATTTGTGGTTCCCACACATCCTGTAACAATATGCTTTCTAAACTTAAGCGGATATTGCCACACTGCCAGTTAGAGAAAAGCTGAAAATGATGAACAGGAGCTCCCCCCACCTTTTTTTCCTTTTCCTCCGAGAAAGCAGCTCCACTAGACTAATGTTTGTTCTAAACTGACCCCCTGCTCAACACCTTGGAGAGGGGAAAAAGGGCCAATGTGAGGCCTATTTGGAATGTATTTCACTGCAGAGAGGTTGTTTGTGGGATTAATTACTGAAGCAAAAGGCCCATCAAAGGCAGCTTTTTGTGTCTGGCTTTCTATTCTGGCAAGATACAAGTTTCTGAATTAGGCACAAATCCTACATGAGTACAACTTAGCATTACATAGATGTCCAAATGCTCATTGTGGACACCCTCTCCCCACCTTAATCAATATCTCTCTGGTATAGTTTAGTTGCCAATACATTTTTATTAGTAGAGGTTAACTCCATCCTGATGACCAGCCACTTCTTGATTCTTGACCTCTCTGCCGAGGCTGTCAATAGGACTGTCAATCCTGACTCATTTAGGCAATCAAAGAGTAAACCTTGTGGAAATGTAATGCCAGGGACCACAGTTGTCTATGGGTGGAATCAAACCTGGCACCTCTGGAGTTTAGTGCACGAGCCTCCACCACATGAACTAAAAGCCATCATAAGGCTGCAGAGCAGACTTGTTATTCTGTCTGTCAGTGGCCACTAGTTGGGACAGTACACCACACCCAGGCTGTGTGTGGCTTACATAACCCTCTTTGGTCCTTGCCATCCTAACTGGCATGTGAACTAGTGAACAAGAGGCCACTCTGTCAACCACTACAAACCCTTGAGCAAGCCAGTCCTGTGTAACAAGAAGTGAATATCAGCCATTCATCTAACCCATAACAGTTAGAAGTATAATTTTTATAAGCTGTGTGTGTGGGAGAGAACTGTGAGAAGATGCAGTGTCAATATGTAGGCTGCAAAAGGGACAAGGAAGAGATTTAAAATGTATGCTGGAAATAGAATAGAGAGTTAGCAAAGATGTACCCAGCATGGAACTTTCTTTGGAAGAGATATATGAAGGAAAAAGCAGTAAGTCAAAGACTATAGTACTTAGTAGAAAAAACAGAGGTGTCAGCATGCATGCATGCAAGACATAGTTCTGAACACATCACTGAGTGAAATAGCACAATGTGGGGAGAGGAAGGGCGTTGCATAAGCATTCTGGAAACAGATAGACCTCTGTGAACTTCTTAATTTTGTATATTTTTTTCATTCTATGGTACTATGTAATATGGTTATTATAGTAGGCAGAGAGCAAGCCAGATGGGAACATGGGGAAATTCAACCACTGACTTGAAAGTCTGAAGTAGTCTAAGATAGATCTGAACCAGCATACCAGATCCAGACCATGGTGGACCATGGAGATGTAATCTGAATTTTGCTGCTTGGACCTTTCATACAGATAGGTGAACCAAGACACCAGATCAGGCCCCTTCAGACTTTGGGGCCAATTGGCTTGTGTTCCAGATCCAAACAACATCACAACTTGGGCCATGCAGGCACTAAACACATGGTCAACCACCAGGAAAATGTAGTGTACCATATTTCAGTATACAATATGATCTTTAGCTATATTTGTTTATTGTGAATACCTGGATTCACCTACACAATGGTTTAATTGTCAAACATTCAACACATATGGGGCCTTGGACTAGATCATACTCGGGTAGCTAACCAGTACTGCCTCCCACCAACTGGCAACATGCTAATTCAATCCAAAACTGTAAGTGTAGAAATACCGTCAGACTGTAGCCAGCTTTTTAACAATCAGGAATCTCCAAATAAAATCTTTCAAGATGCAGGTAATCTGGGTACAGTTTTTCTGAATGTCACAGTTTGGGGTTGGAGTGGGATGTAATCCTGTCTTTCATCAGCTTTTGTCCTTTTTCCTGCTTGAGACACTCACAGCTGCAAAATCAATTTGGTGAAGAAACTTTTCTTTTTCTCTTCACTTCCTAAGTAAATAACTACTTTGAAAGGCACAGGAAAATGTTGAGTTATCTTCCAATAGAATAACTAAAATTCCTAAGAGACAGTGATTGTTTCAAAACAAAGCTATTTCAGGCAGTTATATCCGTGTATGCACAAAGCCATTCATCTGTCAGGCTTTTCTTCCCTCGAACAAATGTTCTTGCTCTGGGGTTTTACCTTTTTTAAAACAAAACAGAGAAAGGAAAGTGTTTTGGAAGATCAGTCTCCTATTGTTACGGTGCAAAGTAAAACAAACAAAACCAGATTTTGCAAAAGTTCAACACCGCTGATTTTATGGCTGATTTTCTACTCAAAACCCACCATCACTCATCTTGAATGTTATTTAACAATCATGTTGTGATGTTCTTTTTCAAAGGTCACAGAGAATACTGAATCTCACAGGTCTTTTTAAAAGGAGGATTATATTGGACCCTCTTTGATTGCATAGTTTCTTATATTGAGCTCATCACCATGGTAACAGAGCAAGAAGGTCTGCTGGGGGGGTCCCAGATCCGAGACACGCTGTGCTACCCCTTTCAGCCTTACCAAACGAGAGCTCTGCTGTTGCTAAGCTATCTGTGAGCTTCCTGAGTCATCAGCTGGGCTGCCTTACCAGCACATTCTTCAGGACTCTGCTAATCCAAACAGTGCTTAACAAGTAGGTGAACCCCCAGTTTCTGAGTTCCCAATGCTTACCAGTTCCAGTTAACAAGCGGGGGCTGCTCACTCCCGTGGGGCCCCCGCCTCAGGGGTGGCACGCCAGACAGCTGGCTGGAGTAGTCCCCACTCCTACCCATCTTTCTTTGATGGGTTAACCAGTTAACCAATTAAACAGGATTTTACATCCCTACTTGATACATCTGGAGCCAGAAACTGAACTGGGCGGAATCAGCATTGCACCATTGTCTTCGGTAGAACTGAACCATTTTACACTATCTGAGGATCTGACCGATCGATATCCATTAACTTCAGCTCACAAAGGGTGTGTCTAGACTACATGGCTCTGTCAACAGCGCCATGTAAACTAGTTTACCCGACATAGTCAATGAAGAGGGGATTTAAATAATTCCCGCTTCATTAAAATAAAAATGGCCACCATGCTGTGCCGACAATCAGCTGATCCGGCACAGTGCGGGAGTCTAGATGCAGATCAGTCGACAAGGGAAGCCTTATGCCTTGTGAAACGAGGTTTACAGGAGCGGTCGGCAAAGGCTTCCCTTGTCGACCGATCTGCGTCTAGACTCCCGCGCTGTGCCAGATCAGCTGTTTGTTGGCACAGCATGGTGGCCATTTTTATTTTAATGAAGCGCAAAAGTTTAGCTGGAACAATTGTACTCTAATTTCGTTAATGCCGAAAAGAAATGGCTTCAGACCATTAGTGATACCTATGCTCTCAGGACCTGCTGTTCCTAGTGAAATTAGGGATAAAAAGCTCTTTCATTATCCACTGCTTCTTGACTGCATTCCAGTCATTGTTTTGTTTTGGTTTTTTTAATGGTGGTGTGATAGCTTTTTATCCATGGGAGTGTAGCCTGTGACTCCGTTGCTCTGAACTGTGAGGCAAGTCATTTGAGAAGTATATGTTAGATGTTCCACAGGGGCAGAAGATGTTTTTAAAATGACCCTTTCTTTGCTTAAATGCAGATGGTCTGACTGTGCAAATTGTATGTATTAGCAGCCCTCCAAAATGAACAGATTTGCTGTGTTACCATCAGCATAGTGCAGCATGTCTGCAAAACATCTTTTTTTAAATAAATATTCTTTAATCAAAACCAGGAAGGGGGACCAATAACAGCTGCCATTGTGCTAAACATTTACTTACAGAAATCATTTTCTCAAAGCCATCATTAAGTTCAAATTGAAATGCAGCAGAGGTTTCTGAATAAGACTGTAGAAGAAGATGCAAGCTTCTTTACATTGATAGCAAAGCAAACTGTTTTTTTTCCACTCTGAGGTTTTATAATGGTGCAGTGTATCAGGCACATCTATGATATGCTGATGACATTTAACAAGCTGTAAGAGCAGGGAAACTTCTGAGAATCCTTCTTAAATGAATGAAGCTTAAGGCCCACAGACAGGGCATGGATTCGAGAAGAAAAGTGGATGAAGAATTCAGGCAAGGTTACACAGCAACATCTTAAGAAGGATGCACTGGGATTTGAAATAAAGAGGTTGTGGTGGGTGGGAAAACCATTTGTTTCAGTAGAACTGCACCAAAAGCTCTACAAAGTTCTGAACTCGTATGTTCTTGCAGAGTCAGATTTTAAGCCCTGTTAATTCTTAGACCCATTGAAATCAAGCAGACTCCAGTGCAAAGTAACTGGTACTATTTTTTCTTTAATCTAGGGAAGAACATTTCTGTGCAATGGGAATTAGACCATATCTACATTTCAGAGTTAAGCTGATTTAAGTCACTTTGCAGATCATCATCTGCTTCCATTACATTAGAGGTGCATGCCCACACAACGCTCCGTGTGTCATCAGAGCGCATCTGCAGTCAGTGCTCTTGCATCGACAGCAGGGCTGGATTAAGGAGGGGGGAGGCTAGCTGGGCAGATGCCCGGGGTGCCAACCTATGGGGGGGGCGCCTGATTGAAGTGGTAAGGGGTGCCGTGCGGCGCATGCGCCGTGCGCCCGCTGCCCAGGGCACAAGTATGGCTCGGTCCGGCACTGATTGACAGAGAAAGCTTTGCTTTGTGGGGAGCTGTCCCACTGTGCAAATCGTCACCCTCTGAGATTAAGCTTTGGGAACAGATCCGGGTGCATCAGAGAGGTGTACTCACTGTCCCATGATAAAGTTCTTTCATCATTTCATGGGCTTCCAACTTTGTTAACTGTGTATCTGCCATCTCTACTTAAAGCCTGACTCTTGACTTACTGACCAGTCTGGTGATGAGCATTCTGAATACAAAATAGCAAGTTCTGCAGGATTTCACGAGCTATATGTCAAAGTGAATTAGTGGTGTCTGCTGCTGCTGTGTGCCAGGGAAAGAAAAAAAAATTCAGGACCGCTGCTGCCATTCACAGAGCAGCTGCACAGGATGGACTACTGGTACTTGGCTCAGGAAATCCGCACTGAGCAATGGGAATGCATTGTCATTGTATGGGATGACAAGCAGTGGCTAAAGAACTTCCGGATGCACAAATCCACCTTCCTATCTGTGTAGGATTTGATCCCACCACAAAGACACCAGAATGAGAGTTTACAGGGGAAAAACCGGTGGCAATGGGTTTGTGGAATCTGGCAACTCCAAACTGCTACCAGTCGGTTGTGAATCAGTCTGGAGTTTGAAAGCTCACTGTGGGGGCTAGGGGTGATGCAAGTGTTCAGGGCCATTAATCCCCTCCTACTACAAAGGACTGTGACTCTCTGTAATGTGCAGGAAATACCTGATGGCTTGGAGACAATTCAGCAGGAGAATTGTGGTGGGTACACTTCTACTGCTTTGTTGATAAAAAGCTGACTTTTGTCAACAAAACTGCATAGTGTAAACAAGACCAGAGCCTAGGGTTATTAAATGGGCTTAATTTGGAGTTAATTGTCAAGAGCAGGGCCTTGACTTTCCTGTTTGACATGAGTTCACAAGTTATTTCCTTCTCTGGACATTGTAAGAGGGATACTTTGGACTTCTTTCTACAGTAGAAAGTAAAGTTAAATATTAAGCTCAGTTTTGGTCTTTATTCACAGCTCTAGTCAGGGCTGTGCCGACCAGTTCTCTGCTCAAAAGCTGCTGTATGAAGAAGTGTTAATGAGAAGCAATGCTGTGATGGGGATCGTTATAGTGGGTGCTTGGGCATAGCATCCCAGGAATAGCTGTGCTCAAGAGGGGAGGTGTATGGAATGGCCACAGTGTGCACCAGTCAGCTCTCTCCCCAGGAGTCCAGAGTGATAAGGGGGTGGTGGGAGGAATCCACAGAAAGGGGAGCAGGACTGGAAGGAAACCCCACACCTGACTCCTTGGTGCTAGCCATAGGAGGAGGAATGTCACCTTAAAAGAAAGACAGGGACTGGCTGTAGGGCATCTTATTGGCGTGGGACAACTGGCTGGCCCAGACCTGGTGCTGGAGAGAACACACCTGCCAAGGTCTGAGCATGCTGGTTGTTTGCACTGGGGAGACCAAGTGGGGCAGCAGGCAGCCAGTCCACGAGGGGAGCTGTTTTTTAAACTGGCTCCCCTCGCAGACTGGCTCCACCCTGGCTGCTGCCTCTGATACAAAGGCAGCAGTATGGAGTGACAGGAAGCTCCCCAGGAGTGGGGCCGGAGCACACTGGCTGCTGGCCCCACCCTCAGGGACTATAGAATAGTCGAGTAACTGTAAAGATTTCATGCAACTATTCAATGAACTGACAGCTAACATCCCTGTTGTGATTTGTGGATGCCGATTCTGCTCCATCTTGCTGGCCAGCTGCCCAGTGAGGACTAACTTGTTCTGTGAAGTTAGTTACTTCCTCCGCAGAGCAAGTGGGGGAGCAGGAAAGGATTTTCTGAGCCAGAATTAATTCTCTGCTCTGCTCCTGCCGTGGTGCAGTTATACATTGCCCCTTATGTCGATAGTCAGTAAAACCACAATCTAGTCGAAAGTGAGCTGATGGCTTACTCATGATTAGGATTCGGTCCCTTGATTTCAAACCCTGACTTCATCTCCTTTAAAAAGGTATCTTGGTTTTAAATATTCAAAGCCAACGAAAATGCAAGTCCTTGGAGAGTCTTTGAAAATCCCTAGCTATGGGAGTCTGAATTCACTTGAGTAGGTCTTGAACATTTAATTAAAACTAGTTATTTCTGGAAACCCAAATGGTACACTCAGTGAAGAACAGCTAAGAGGAGCCACTGCTTTCTTCTGTATTGGGACATCTGAATAATTTAAAGAGGATTTGAGAACTATGCTTTATTTTAATTAGTTTCTGAATCAATTCCTGCTCTGCCTGTTCTCCCCGCTTCTTTGTACTGTTTGTTTCTGATGATATCTGCATTCCTAAAAAAAGAAAAGGAAGCAAATTAACTTGGCTCAGACCACATCATATTATCCCTTGGAAGATCACAGCGGCCTGCTATAAAAATGTGCTTATGCTGAGAGAAGACAAAGAGTGCAGAGAGCTGAAAATGTACTTAGCTGTTTATTAAGTCTGGCTATCTTTATTATTTGATATGGCACCCATGTTCTGGGAGCTTCACAGATGGAGACAGAGGTTGGATTCTGCTTGCTGGAATGAGTGAAAAATCCAGATTTGCTTTATTAAAGTAACTCTGGATTGAGGGGGAAACCAAAGCCTAGTTCAAAGTTCCCTACTGAGGAAAGATTATTATGTCTATCTAGAATGTACAGATGGAGGGTGTAGGGAAGGGCTGCGTGAAATCAATATGACTGAGCTATTGTGTTTGACAAGCATCACGCCAGAGCCATGCTGCCTGAAAAAGGCTGAAGTCATTCCTGCTCTCCCCTTTAGCGTCTGCCCCAGGGAGTTTAGCACCTGCATGCTGGATCATGTCCTCAGCCCTTTCATCTCCTTTTGCCCCTCCCTCTCTCTGCATGTGGCTTTGGAGAAACAATTGCATGTAGGGCACCAGACTTTCAGCCGGTGTAAAGGCTCAGCTCCACCCAAGTCAATGGGCTACATCATTCATGCTACCTGACTATCTGGCCTATGAAGCGTGAAAGAGGACGTGGCTAATCAGACGAGTCTGGAGTGTCCAAAGGAGCAGAATTCTTCCAGACACAGGACTGTGGCTCACTCTGCTCACAGCAGCACGTGAGTAGAGCTCCAATAGGTGTGGATCAGGTTTCTCCATGGTGAGGCTGAGTGCAGGGCATGGTGGACTGGATCTTCTCATCCCTGACAGCAAATCAACATCTGCTTCCCCGCCCTACCCCTCAGGAGAAGGAAGAGGAGAATTCCATTTGTCACAAACCTGTGGGCAAAGGTATGGTGGAAATGTGTTCCTATAGAACATGTATAGGTTTTTTCCCCTATTGCTGCATGGCCATGATCTATCATGGGCAGGATCTTATCTCCAACACTGGATAATGCTGGGTGTTTCTTAGGAAGGCATAGCATCCACACAGTGCTATGTATTGCACTGCATCTGGAATGTGTATGTGTGTGTGGGGGGGGGGAGGAGGAATGTTTGTTCCCCCTCTCACCATTCCAGATACAGTTCATTAAAATGCATTAACATAACAAGGGTCCTTTAGCACTAGCTCACCAATGATGATCACAGTTAAATAAACGGTGTGTACAAAGTAGATGATAGTGGTAATTCTGTTATGTAGTTATGTTTCTCCAATCCTCTCCTAAGCATTATCAACTAATGTGTGACAGTTACAAAGTGGATTACAGGCCAGTCTGCGTAATGTGGTTGAGCTAAATCCATCAAACACCTATCACTTCAGTTCTCAAATTAGGCTTGAAACTTGGTCCCTGAAGATGCAGATAAGTGATCACATTTTGCTAACACCTTTCTTCCTTATGCCATGTGTCCCTTGTGGTTCCAGATTGCAATTCCTTCTGCTCATTTGAGTTGAGTTTTCAGAATGTAACATGAAATTATTAGGAATTATGAAAAGGTCAGTTCTGTTCAAATTACAGAGTAAGTAGGAAGAATGGTTTCTTTTTAGAAAATCATCATCTATCATTAGGTGTTACCATTACCAACCAAACAAACAACCTTAAAAGGGTGGGAGCACACATGTGTAAATATGCCCATGGTAGTTCCATTTTTACGGGTATGCTATCTTATTTATCTTTTTATTGTTTCACTCGTTGTGGATGCCCTTATGTTAATTATGATTATTGCAAGAATACAATACATGAAAATGTAATTTAATCTGTTGCCTCCATTAAGAGAGCCTGAGTGGAGATGAGTTTCAGGTGAAAGACATGGTTACATGTCAATAGTTTCATGTCTCTTATTAGTAGCAGAAACATGTGTGAATGCCTACACTTATGGCTCATCAATAGAAACAAACTCCAAGATCAAGGGTTTTACAAGAGTCAACGGATCCAAAATATTTAAGTCGAAATGAAAGAAACACATAGTATCAAACTTTAGAGACAGGGCTGGCCCTACCATGAGGCGAACTGAGGTGGCCGCCTCAAGTGCCAGACTGTGGGGTGGGGTGCCACTAGGACCCAGAGTGTAGAAAATTGTGTGTGCTGCTGGTGCATATGTAGGTCGCAGAGCAGTACCATGAGAAGAGTAGAACAGGAAGAAGGCAGAATTGAGACCTTTCAAAGTTTTGGCCCAAGCGAGGGGCCTTGGGGGGGGGGTGTCATTTGAGCTCCCCACCTCAGGTGCCAAAATGTTGTGGGCCGGCCCTGTTTAGAGATGCTAGTCAAAAAATATAAGCATTATAATTATATAATAACATACACTGTTTTAATCTTTAGGGCTACGTCTACACTGCACCATTATTTCGGAATAAGGTATTCTGGAATAAATACTCCAAAATAGCTTATTTTGAAATAGCACATCTACACTGCAGGGAAGCTGGGAAATTAGTCCAAGGCAGGCTCCCCTAATGTGGACATGCTACCTCGATTTAGAGCCCCAGGAAGCACTGGAAATAATTACTTTGAATGGCCTGGGGGAGGAGCTATTTCAAAATAGCAGCAGTGGAGCGTCCACACTACTGCAATTCCAAAATAGCTATTTTGGAAGAAGCGTTATTCCTTGTGGAATGAGGTTTACAAATGCCAAAATAAGCTGCCTGTTATTTCGAAATCATTTCGCTCTACACAGCTGCATATTCTGCGAATGGTAAGGATGGTTCTGGTTTAAGGGCTTGTCTATGCTACCAGTTCAGTTGACGTAACTTACGTTGTTCAGGAGTGTGAAAAAAATTCCTCTGATGTAAGTTACATCGACTTAAAGTGCTGTCTGCACTGAGCTATGTTGGGTGGATGATGTTTTGCTGCTGACATATTATTCCACCTCAACGAGAGGTGGAAGCTTATTGATGAGAGAATTCTCATTAACATAGCGTGTCTTCACCAGAGGATGCAGCTGTGCCAATGTAGCAGGGCAGTGAAGACAAGTCCTTAGTTCCCCTAAAAACAATGCTTTCATTATATTATCATGTTCATGAAGTTACTGCAGGTATATGATGGTGTAATGGGGAGCATGATTTGGCTCAAAAGAAATGACTTCAGGATAATGCCCAAAATAACCATTTTGGGGTTTTTTTGTAACTGAAATGTTAAACTTCTCTGTAGTGAATATTTCTGTAGCGCCAAAGAGCTAACATATTACATCAGACTTTTCAAAAACATCCTTTCAGAAAGAACAGAAACCTTCTGTCATTTCAGACTCTCTATCAGATCTGAAATAGACATAGTGGGTGGAAGTGCATTGGAAAACAGCCAGTGTTTTTAAAAAAAAAAATCTTGAACAAATATGTAGATTTAAAAAGCAAAGCTTCCAAAGTTGGTGAGTTTTTAAAAATTGACTTCATGCTTCAGATGGGGAGGTTTAAAAATGCTACCATCATCCATATGCTACAATGTAAAGAAAAAGATATACAAGCCTCAGCATGCATTCGTTCACTCTTTACTGCTACCTGTGAAAATTGCATGTGAGAATATCAGGCCAGATCCTCATCTGGTGTAAATCAGAATAACCTCCATTTAAGTCAATGAAGTTATTGCCACCAGTGGATCCAATTTATTCTATTTTGGAAGGGGGAAAAGTATATCCTTTCCATTATAGAAGCATCCAGTTTAATACTGAACAAATTTAACTTGTTTCCAGTTGGATTCCCACCCTGCCCCCACTCCTCCATCTCCCTTTTCGGCAGCATATGCAATGTTCGCTGAACTTAGTACTTTCATTTAGAAAAAATAACAGTCAGAGTCTCAATCAATAGAGCCCTGCAACTTTATGCCAGCTCTGGATCTGCCCCTAAGTGGATATTCTTGAGTAGAGCCAAGTTTATAATGAACATAAGAACGGCCATACCGAGTCACACCAAAGATCCATCTAGCGCAGTATCCTCTCCGCCAACAGTGGCCAATACCAGATGCTCCAGAAGGAGGGATCACATCAGATAATCTTCACATGATCCCTCCCCTGTCGCCCACCTCCAGAGAAACAGAGGCTAGGGACACCTTTCCTACCCATCCCGGTTAATAGCCATTGATGGACCTAGCCTCCATGAATCTATCTAGCTCTTTTTTGAACCTTGTTAAAGTTTTAGCCTTCACCGTATCCTCTGGCAAGGAGTTCCACAGCTTGACTGTGTGCTGAGTGATGAAAAACTTCCTTTTGTTTGTTTTAAACGTGCTGCCTATTAATTTAATTTGACCCCTAGTTCTTATATTGTGGGAATAAGTAAATAACTTTTCCTTATTCACATTTTCCAAACCACTCATCATTTTATAGACCTTGTGACGGGTCGGGGTCACTGTCATAGAATCATAGAGCCGGAAGAGACCTCAGGAGGTCATCAAGTCCAGCCCCTTGCCCAAGGCAGGACCAATTCTAACTAAATCAACCCAGCCAGGGCTTTGTCAAGCCGAGACTTAAACACCTGTAGGGATGGAGATTCCACTACCTCCCTAGGTAACCCATTCCAGTGCTTCACCACTCTACTAGTGAAATAGTTTTTCCTAATATCCAACCTAGACCTCCCCCACTGTAACTTGAGACCACTGCTCCTTGTGCTGCCATCTGCAACTACTGTGAACAGCCTTTCTCCATCCTCTTTGGAACCTCCCTTCAGGAAGTTGAAGGCTGCTATCAAATCCCCCCTCACTCTTCT
This sequence comes from Rafetus swinhoei, assembly GCA_019425775.1. Classification (NCBI taxonomy): domain Eukaryota; kingdom Metazoa; phylum Chordata; order Testudines; family Trionychidae; genus Rafetus; species Rafetus swinhoei. Next base: position 12,255,584 of record CM033432.1, read on the forward strand.
CTTCTGCAGACTAAACAAATCCAAATCCCTCAGTCTCTCCTGATAGGTCGTGAGCTCCAGCCCCCTAATCATTTTGGTTGCCCTCCACTGGACTCTCTCCAATGCGTCCACATCCTTTCTATAGTGGAGGGTGGGGGGCCCAGAACTGGACACAATATTCCAGACTTGGCCTCACCAGAGCCAAATAAAGGGAAATAATCACTTCTCTGGATCTGCTGACAATTCTCCTCTTAATGCACCCCAATATGCCATTAGCCTTCTTGGTTACAAGGGCATACTGTTGACTCATATCCAGCTTCTCATCCACTGTAATCCCCAGGTCCTTTTCTGCAGAACTGCACTTGTCCTTGTTGAACCTCATCAGATTTCTTTTGGCCCAATCCTCTAATCTGTCCAGATCACTCTGGACCCTATCCCTGCCCTCCAGCATATCTACATCTCCCCTAACTTAGTGTCTTCTGCGAACTTGCTGAGGGTGCAATCCATCTCCGACACCACCTGCGCAACCACGCATTTACTTCCTCAGTTTGACGATCTCTACCCGGACCTTTTCCTTCAACCGGAAGGCTGGATAAGAACACCACTTGAGCTTCTAATTCCTTGATCCTTCTTCCCAGTGCTACATAATCTGCCGTGACCCGCTCAAAGTCATTCTTGGCCGTATCATTAGTTCCTACATGGAGAAGCAGGAAGGAGTAGCAATCCGAAGGTTTAATCATTTTCGGAAGTCTCTCAGTCAGATCCTGAATACGAGCTCCCAGTAAGCAGCACGCTTCTCGAGATTGCACGTCTAGACATCAGATGGATGACTCAGTCCCTCTTAGGAGGGAGTCCCTGACCACCGCCACCCGTCTTCTTTTGGGGGTGATGGTTGTGCCACCCCCATCCCTAGGACTGCGCATCGCATGCCTTCCGATAGATGGTGTTCCCTTCTGATTTCTTCCCTGAGAGGTCCCTGCCAAAGCATTTTCCACCACAGTGCCTGTGGAGAGAGCCTGAAAGCGGTTACTTACCTCTAAAGGAATGGGGGATACCTGAGTTGGCCTTCTTCTCCTTCTAGAGGTTACATGCTGCCAGTTTTCTTCCTTGTCCTGTATTGCCCTGACTGGCTCTTCAGCCTGATGTGGCTGCAGGATCAAATGCTGCCTTCTATCGAGGAAGTCTTCATCCTCTCTGATAGAACGTAGGGTCGATACTTGGGCCTCCAGTCCTCTAATTGTTTCTTCCAAAATGGTGACCATCTTGAATTTAGTGCAGATGAAATCCCTTCTTTCTTCTGGGAGGAAGACAAACGTGGGACATGCTGTGCAGGTAACAGCAGAGCTATCACTATCCATACCTGCCTTCCTTCTGAGATATTCCTCAGTTGTTATTCAATGCCTCTCTGAAGGGAAGGAGTGTAGTGAAAAGATGTTAAAGAATGGCGCGTGTATCTCACCCCTTTCCCACTCCTCTTCCCAACTCCCACTCCAAACTCCCTGTTAACAGCTCCTGTTCGCAAGTTCCCCCCTTTGCGGGGTTCCCATGCTGCTTTCCCCACAGCTTGTCTATTTCCCTGCCCCCTTCCTGCAAGGGTGGTTTAGGGGGCCTAATGTCGGCCATGTCATTGGTCGGCTTCTCTGCGTGGCTAGTCCCTTAGTCTGCTCACCCTTTGAGGCACCTCGACCCCTTGGGCACCACGTACTTTCTCCCCTCCTGGGGTTTGACATACACAGAGAGGTAGGGGGACCCGGGCCCACCCTCTTCTCCGGGTCCCAGCCCAAGGCCCTTAAATGCAGGGGTCCAATCCCTCTGCATGGCTGGTGGGGTGGCTCCCCTGAAACGCATCAGCCCACGGGCTCCAATACCACCCTGCCCTGGGCTGTTCCCTACCCTGCCCCCCAATCTCTCCCGCTTCCCCTGTCTGGGGTCTTACCGGATCTGCAGCATCTCGCCACTCCTCCGGTTTCGGGGTACTCTCGCCTGGCAGTCCAATGTCCACGCCGGTTCTGGTGCTCCGCGACTCTTGGTCCCAGCTGCTGCTGTCCCATGCCGGTTTGGGGCACTTTTCTCCCCTGTCTTCCTCAGCGGGCAACCCTTTTGAAAGGCCCACCGTCGCTGGGGACGTCAGGGCACTCTCCACCACCAGGAGCGCGAGAGGGGTGAGTCCGGCCCCAGTGCAGGTCACCCCGGACTCGTCACACTCCTCCCCCCTTAGGGGCCTTTGCTCCCCCTCGCATTCCTGCTCCGCCACTCTGGAGAAGAAATTAGCATTTTGATGGTCTTTACCTGGTCAATGGACCACCTTGAAGCAAGATGGCTGTAATGCCAAGTACCACCTCATAATTCAGGGGTTTGTGTCTTTCATAGACTGCAGCCAAACCAGAGGGACGTGGTCCGTCATCAATTGAAATTTATTGCCCTAGAGATAATACCGTAACAACTCTACTGCCCATTTTACTGCCAATGCTTCTTTCTCGATTGTCGAATACTTCTGTTCCCGGGGCAACAGCTTCTGTCTTTTATGTACGATATCGGGTGGTCTTCCCCTTGGTTCTCTTCAGTCAGCACGGCTCTTAGTCTGACCTCGGAGGTGTCTGTTTGTAATACAAAAGGTTTTTCAAAGTTAGGTTGGGCTAGGACCGGAGCTCGAGTCAGTCGCTTCTTTAGCATCTGAAAGGCTTCCTTCACCTGGGGCATCCATTGCACTTTTCTCGGGCTCGAGTTTTTGGTCAGATCCGACAATGGGGTGGCTATTGTTGCGAAACCGGGTACAAATCACCGGTAGTAGCTAGCTAGTCCTAAAAACTGCCGCACCTGCCTCTTTGTAACGGGGGCCGGGTAATTTTGGAGGGCTTTGATCCTACTTATTAAGGGTTTTAATTTCCCCAACCCCACCGTATACTCGAGGTTGGAGACCTCCCACTGTCCAATGCAGCACTTTTTTGGGTTTGCTGTAAGCCTGGCCTCCCCCAAGGAGATTAATACTGACTCTAGATGTTGTAGGTGTTCTTCCCACATTGTGCTGAAAATCACAATGTCATCTATGTAAGCGGCCGCATAACATCGATGCCACGACAGTATTTTATCCATCAAACGCTGAAATGTAGCGGCTGCCCCGTGAAGGCTAAAAGGCATAGTCACAAACTGGAAGAGCCCAAAAACGGGTGGAAAACATCGTCTTTTCATGCGGCAGAGGGTCTAGGGGGATTTGCCAGTAGCCTTTGGTCAAATCCAAAGTCAATATGTACTGGGTGTTGCCTAGTCGCTTTAATAGTTCATCTACCCGAGGCATGGGGTATGCATCGAAGCTGGAAATCGCACTTACCCTCCGGAAGTCGATGCAGAAACGCACTGTCCCATCTGATTTTGGTAACAAGTCTATGGGACTGCGCCACTCACTGTGGGACTCTTCCACGACCCCCCACTGCACCATCATTTGGAGTTCTTTCCACACAATGTCCCACACTTTGCGTGGTAACAGTCATATGGGGTTACATACCCTCTTTCCAGGCTCTGTGACTATTTGATGTGTCATCAGAGTCATCCAGTCCAGCCGCATAGTCAAGACTAGGGCATACTTCTGCATGATGCTTCGTGCCTGGTTCTGCTGGGCCAACATCAGGTCCTCCCCTATCTGGACTGGCTCATCTCCCTGGTTTTCCCCGCACTAAGGGCCTAACTGTAGCTCGGGTGCTCGTGGATCAATCATTAGGCTTTCCTGGGCATCCCATTTCTTCAAAAGGTTTACATGGAAGATTTGCGTGTCCTTTTTTCCAGAGAGCTGCACCTCATAATCTACTTCCCCGATCTTCCACAATACCTCAAAGGGTCCTTGCCACTTTGCCAACAACTTTAACTCATGGGAGGGTGTAATATCTCGCCCTGATAGGGCCCCCCCCCGCCGGGGCCCCGTCCAAAGGGACCTATTCCCGCACCTCGCAGTCTGTCCAAATTGGCTCTCTGGTTATCGACCGGGGCGGAGGGGGACCTGGGCCCACTCTCCAGGTCTCAGCCCAGGACCCTAAGGGTGGGCGTCCAAAACGCACCGCCCGACCGGGGGGCTACTGCCGCAACTCACCAGTCCCCGGGGATTTCCGACCCCGTCCTGGGCTGCTTCCTCCAGCCCCGTCGGTCTCTGCCTGCCGCGCTGGGTTCGGTGGGGCGCAGGGCGAGACTCACCCTCTCTGGTCGAGGGGGTCCTCTGCTGCCAGTCCTGGCGTCTCTGCCGGTCCCGCAGGGTTCCCTGCCGGCTGCTCCTGCCTCCGCGCCGCTCGGCATGGTCTCCGCTTCTCCCCCCCGGGCTCACGGCCGTCCAGCTTTTGAAACCGGCGCCCCTTGCTGGGGACGCCGGCGCATGTGCCCTGGGATGCCGGGTCTTCCCCAGGCTCGTGCGCGGGGGAGGCTACCGCACCTGTGCCGGCCGCCGCCGCCGAGCAAGCTCGGCAGGGCCGCTCGGGCTTCCCGGCGGCAGCGCCGCGCGGCGCCCAAGTGCGGGGCACGGGGTTAGGGCCCATGATCCCCGCCACCCCATCACACACCTCCCCCCTTAGGTCTCTTGCCTTTATCCCTTTGACGTCACTCTCCAGTTCGTCCTTTCTTGACAAAAAGTCTGTGGTGTTGTGTTTCCGTCCGGGGCGGTGCGCCACTTCAAACCTGTAGGGTTGTAAGGTTAAATACCACCTTGTTATTCGGGGATTTGTCTCTTTCATAGATTGCAACCACTTAAGGGGGGCATGGTCAGTTATTTGTTTGAACGAGCCCCCGAGTAAGTAATACCTGAGAGATTCAATTGCCCACTTTACCGCTAAGGCCTCCTTTTCAATAGTGGCGTAAGCCTTCTCCCTGGGAAACATCTTTCGGCTGAGATATAAGATGGGGTGTTCTTCCCCGTTCAGCTCCTGGCTCAAGATGGCCCCCAATCCCACGGCGGAGGCATCCGTCTGGACTATGAATTCTTTCGAGAAGTCCGGCTGCGTTAACACCGGTGCTCCCATCAAGGCGGTTCGCAGTTTGTTAAAAGCTCTCTCCGTTTCCTCTGAACACACCACCCTTTTCGGCTGATCTGCCCGCGTCAGGCCCGTGAGAGGGGCCGCTATGGTCGCGAACTGAGGGATAAATCTTCGATAGTACCCAGCCAAGCCTAAAAACTGCCACACCTGCTTCTTGGTTGTCGGGAACGTGTACTCAGCTAGGGCTCTCACCTTGTCCATTAGCGGTTTCAGCTTCCCTCTCCCCACGGTATATCCGAGATAAGTGACTTCACGTTGGCCTATATGGCATATGTCGGGGTTGGCTGTGAGGCCGGCGTCCCGTGAGGTCCCCAGCACCGCTCGCAGGTGTCGTGTGTGGTCCGCCCAGTTCTGGCTGTAGATGACTGTCATCAATATAGGCTGCTGCGTAGTCCTGGTGGCCTCGTAAGATTCGGTCCATTAATCTCTGGAACGTGGCGGCAGCCCCATGGAGGCCGAACGGCATGGTCTTAAACTGGAACAACCCGAACGGGGTTGAAAAGGCTGTTTTTTCTTTGGAGGCTGGCGTAAGAGGGATCTGCCAGTACCCCTTCGTTAAATCCAGGGTCGAGATGTAGCTAGCCTGTCCCAGTCTATCTAGCAGTTCGTCCATGCGGGGCATGGGGTACACATCAAACCGGGATATTGCGTTCACCTTCCGAAAATCCACGCAAAATCGGAGGGACCCGTCGGGTTTCGGTACCAGTACAATGGCGCTCCTCCACCCACTTCGCGACTCTTCAATCACACCTAATCGCAGCATCTCCTGTACTTCCTTCCGGACGGTGTCCCACATCTTCCGGGGGAGGGGTCTTAGCATGTCACACACCTTTTTCCCTGGGTTCGTCGCGATGTGGTGGTAAATAGCCGAGGTCTTCCCGGGCGTCTTGGTGAGGGTAGTGGCGTATTCCCGCGCGATGTCCTCCATTTCTCGCCGTTGGGCGGCCGACAGGTCATCTCCCATGCCGGGGTTCGCGACCTCCCCCATCCTCCCTGGTCCAGGGGCCGAGTTCGGGTTCCTCTAGTTCTGTCGTGATCAGGAGGGCCTCGCGGGGCTTCCACTTCTTCAGGAGATTGACATGATATATTCGAGACTTAGTTCTTTTCCCCTCTAGCCGCACCTCATAATCCACTGGCCCGACTCTTCGGATGACCTCAAAGGGACCCTGCCACCGGGCAAGCAGCTTCGATTCCTTTATCGGTAGTAGCAGGAGGACCCGATCCCCTGCTTCGAACTCTCTCATCTTGGTGCCTTGGTTGTAGGAAAGGGCTTGTCGGTCCTGGGCTTGTTGTAGATTCCTCTTGGTGAAGTCCCCAAGTCGCCTTAGCCTCTCTCTTAGCTTTAAAACATAGTTTATTGTCCCCTGGACCCGGGACTCCTGCGCTTCCCAGGTTTCCTTAATCAGGTCAAGAATGCCCTGCGGCCTCCGTCCGTACAGTAGCTCGAATGGAGAGAATCCAGTCGAGGCGTGCGGTACTTTTCTGATGGCGAACAGCAATGCTGGTAGGGCCTTATCCCATTCTCGGGGCTCCTCGTCCAGGAATCGTCTCAGCATCTCCTTTAGGGTTCTACCACCCCGTCCATCTGGCGGTGGTATACGGAGGTCCGCAGGGTCTTAACCCGTAGTAACCTACACAACTCTTGGATCAAGCGGGATGTTAGGTTAGTCCCTTGGTCGGTCAGGATTTCTTTTTGGGATGCCCACTCGGGCGAATATCTTGACCAGTTCCCCCGCTATCGTTGCCATGGTGGTGTTCCTCAGGGGCACTGCCTCCGGGTAACGGGTCACATAGTCCACTAGGACCATGATGTATTGGCACCCGGACGCGGACTTTTCCACGGGACCCACCAAGTCCAAGCCCACCCGATCGAAGGGGACGCCTACCACCAGGAGGGGCACCAACGGGGCCTTAGGGCACAGTTGTATCCACGTGCGTTGGCAGGTGGGGCACGAATCGCAGAAGTCCCTGACGGCTTTGTATATTCCCGGCCAAAAGAACCGCTGCGTGAGCCGCTGCAGGGTCTTCTCCTGGCCCAAATGCCCGGCCCAGGGGTTCACGTGGGCCAGCTCCAGCACCTTATTTCGATAGCGGCCAAGTACTAGCAGCTGCTGCACCCACCCCGGCCCCTCAGCCTCTTGGGCCACGCGGTACAGGCGGTCCCCCCGTACCTCGAAGTGGGTTTCCCGCTGGTTTGGATTATCGTTCTCTTCGCCCCCCCGGGCTGCTCCCAGGCCCGTACCAGGGACGGGTCGTTCCTTTGTTCTTCGAGGAAGTCGCGAACGGTGACCCAGTCTGGTTCGGCTTCCGTCCCCTCCATCGCCTCTGCCTGCTGGTCGGCGTCCGGCGGGTTCCAGGCCTGCAAAATTCACCGGAAGCCAGGCCAATCCCGCCCCAGGATCACCGGGTAGGCGAGCTGCGGGGCTAGGGCCACCTGGCAGATGCCTTCTTCGCCCTGGCACTGCATCCTCACCCAGGCCATGGGGTAGGGTTGGACATCTCCATGGATGCACCGTACCCAAACTGTGGAGCCGGCGGGCTTGGGACTCGGGACTAATTCCGTGCGGACCATTGTCTGTCCGCAGCCCGAGTCCACCAATGCCTGCGCCGGTACCCCCTCCACCAATACCCTGGTGGTTAATATAGCTCTCCGGTTCGGACAAGGGGGCACCCCCGGGGGAACCCCTTGCCCGAATGAGCAGTCCATAAAGGGGCATTCGCGTTTGAAGTGCCCCTCCTGCCCGCACTCATAACAGTGGTTGCGGGAGGGCGCCTTCGGCTGCCCCCACGGCTCCCTCTGGTCGGGATATGCCTATTCCTGGGTTCTCAGGGGGTTCCTCTTTTTCTATCTCCTGTATTCACCTGGCTACCCCCCGCCCCAGGCCCCAGCGAGTCTCTCCCCCTTTACCTCCCTTCTCCAGACGTGTTCTGCCCCCCGGCGGCCGCTCCCCCCGGACCTCTCTATCTCCCCTCCCGGCGTCTCCGCCGTCATATAATTTTCCATCAGGGTGCTGGGCCCCCGGGGCGAGAACCTGCAGGAATTGCTCAAGCACCACTGCATCCGCCACCTGGGAGCTATCCCGCTTATCGGGCTCCAGCCATCACCAGGCCAGTTGCCTTAATTTCTGCACCACGGCCTGTGGTCGCGCCCTGTGGGGGTACCGTTCCATCCTGAACCTCTGTCTATAGGTCTCTGGCGTGACCCCTATCTGGTCTAGTATGGCCTCTTTGACCTTGTAATATTTCAAGGCGTCTTGCGGGGCCAGGCTCCTGTAAGCCAATTGCGCCGGCCCCGTGAGGTAGGGAGCCAAGAGAGTGGCCCAATGGTCCTCGGGCCAGCGTGCGGCTTGTGCTACCCTCTCAAAAGTTACTAGGTACGCCTCAGGGTCATCTAGCAGCCCCATCTTTGTCAGCCTGATGGGCAACTGGGCCGCCCCGACTAGCCCCTCGCTCCCGTCTCCCGACAACCCGGCTGCGGCTCCCCGGCCTACCCCTTGCTGAAGCCATCTTTCCTGTTGCTGGGTCATTTCCCTCACTAGCTGACGCTGCTGTTCCTGGCCTTGCGCGCCAGCTGCTGTAGCAACTGCACCTGGTGCTGTTGCTGTAGCTTTTGTTGCTCCGTGAGCCATTCGAATATTTGGGCGGGGTCCATGGCTCTGGCTCTTCTCCCCGGGGAGGCACCCTCTGCCCCACTTGGGATTTGCTGCCATCTTGGGCAGTCTCTCTCTCTCCCCTTTGTTTTGTTTTGTTTTGTTTTGTTTTGTTTTTGTGGGTGGGGGGGTCACCCCTTTCAATCTAGGGGTTCAAGGTCACTTACCCACATTCTCCACCATTTGTAATGTCCCCCCGCCGGGGCCCCATCCAAAGAGACCTATCCCCGCACCTCGCAGTCTCTGTCCAAATTGGCTCTCCGGTTATCGACCGGGGCGGAGGGGGACCTGGGCCCACCCCCTCTCCAGGTCCCAGTCCAGGACCCTAAGGGTGGGCGTCCAAAACGCACCGCCCGACCGGGGGGGCTACGGCCACAACTCACCGGTCCCCGGGGATTTCCGACCCCGTCCTGGGCTGCTTCCTCCAGCCCCGTCGGTCCCTGCCTGCCGCGCTGGGTTCGGTGGGGCGCAGGGCGAGACTCACCCTCTCTGGTCGAGGGGGTCCTCCGCTGCCAGTCCTGGTGTCTCTGCCGGTCCCACAGGGTTCCCTGCTGCCTGCTCCTGCCTCCGTGCCGCTCGGCGTGGTCTCCGCTTCTCCCTCCCCCCCCGGGCTCGCAGCCGTCCAGCTTTTGAAACCGGCGCCCCTTGCCGGGGACGCTGGTGCATGCACCCTGGGATGCCGGGTCCTCCCCAGGGTCATGCACGGGGGAGGCTACCACGTCTGCGCCAGCCGCCGCCGCTAAGCAAGCTCGGCAGGGCTGCTCGGGCTTCCCGGCGGCTGCGCTGCGCAGCGCCCAAGTGCGGGGCGCGGGGTTAGGGCCCGCGATCCCCGCTGCCCCGTCACAGAGGGCAGCAGTAGTAACACCCGGTCCCCTGGCTAGAACTGAAGCACTCGAGTAGACCGGTTATAATAGCAGGCCTGCTTCCCCTGGGCCTTCAGTAGGTTTGCCTGTGCAAAGTCTCTAAGACTCCGTAACCTTTCCCTCAACTGTATTATGTACGGTACAGTACCTTTAATCCTGGATTCCTGCTCCTCCCAGTCCTCCAACACATCAAGTATTCCCCTTGGCTGACACCCATAAAGTAACTCAAAAGGGCTATGTTTAGACTGTAAAAAGAGCTCTTTTGAAAGAGTGTTTAGACTACAACTAGCATTGAAAAGGTTGCTTTTTTCAAAGAGAGCACCCAGGCAGTCTGGATGCTCTCTTTCAAAAAAGCAGTTTGCATTACATAGAGCCTTTTTTTGAAAGAATACTTTCGAAAAAAGGTGTTATTCCTTGTAAAACGAGGTTTTCCGAGGTTGAAAAAACTACCGTGTTCTTTCGATTTACTTTCAAAAGAACAGAGCAGCAGTCTAGACACGGGAAATTTTTTCACAAAAAGGCCACTTTTTTTGGAAAAACCCTGTAGTCTAGAGACGCCCAAGGGGAAAACCTAGTGGAGGCCTGGGGAACCTCATGAACGGCAAACAGCACAGCAGGGAGTAATTTGTTCCAGTCCCGGGGGTCCTCATCTATGAAACGCTGCAGCATCGATTTTAAAGTCTTATTGAATCTTTCTACTAGCCCATCTGTCTGGGGGTGGTTTACGGACATTCTTAACGGCTTAATATCCAGTAGGAGACACAACTCCGACATTAGCCGAGAGGTAACATTAGTCCCTTGGTCTGTCAGGGTCTTGTGTGGCAACCCCACCCGGGAAAATATCTTCACTAACTCCACCACTAATACTGGGGCCTTGGTGTTGCGCAGGGGGATGGCTTCCGGGTACCGGGTGGTATAGTCTATAACCACCAAGATATATCTGTGCCCAGCTCTGAACGGTTCGAGGGGCCCAGCTAGGTCCAGGGCTATCCTTTCAAAGGGGATCACGACCACTGGTAATAGAACTAAAGGGGCCTTAGCTATCCTGGCCAGGGATGTCTTCTGGCAGTCTAGGCAGGATTCACAACAGCCCCAGCCAATAAAACCTCTGGGTCACCTGTGCCTGCGTCTTTTCCCTGCCCACGTGCCTGGACCAAGGGTTTGAATGTGCCAACTCTAATACCCGACATCTATGATGGGCGGGTACCAATAACTTCCATACCTCCCCCCTGCCCTCGACCCCTTCCACCACATGATAAAGGCGGTCATTGTGTACCTCGAACCGGGGTTCCAATGGTTGGCATTGATATGGGCTCCTGCGGCTTCCTTCAGCCCTAGCCTGTCCCCATGTGTTCTGAAATGAGGGATCTTCTTTTTGGTCCCGCAGGAAGTCTACGCTCTCCAGCCCAGGGTCTCCTTCCCCTCCCCTCCATCAGGCCTCCATCTAGAGTGGATTCTCTTCTCTCTCAGTTGCTTTTAGTCTCGGGGATAGAAAAACGTCCTTCCCGGGAGGACCTGCTCCCTCTTGGGCCTCCTGTTGGCCCCATGCCTGCAACAGACTGTTGAAACTGGGCCAATCCCTTCCCAGCAACACAGGATACGGCAGGGTGGTTGCCGTAGTGACCTTACAAAGGCCTTCTCACCAACCATCGGCTGTCTGTACCCAGACAGTGGGGTAAGGTTTCATGTCTCCATGGACACATTTCGTTCACACCTGGTCCCCGGAAGGCTTCCTGCCCTGAACCAGTTTGATCCAGACGAGGGTCTGTGTGGACCCTGAGTCCACCAATGCCTTTACCAGTACCTCGTCCAGTTCAATTGTCGCTACCACCCTGGTCCCGGCTCCCTGCTCTTTGGCAGGGCCTGCCACCACCAGATGTCCGAGGGTGCAGTCCCTCGGGGGCATTCCCTCTTGAAGTGCCCCTCCCACCCACACTGATAACACGCTTCTCGGGTAGTAGGCCCCCTTTTCTCTCCCACTCCTTTGTCCTCTGAGCGTGTCCCTTCATCTTTCTCGCCTACGCATTGACTCCCTGACCAAACCAGAGCTAGTCTACGTACCCCGGTCTGCCCGCCTTTGGGGTTTCCATCCTTTTCTCACTCGCCCTTCCCCCATGCGGGGCACCCTGACACTACCTTCTTTGGTGGGGCGGGTTCCTTCTCTGCTCCTTCCGCCACCAGGTGGTCTTCCATCAGTGTGACTGCTTCTCTAAGAGTCACTGGCCGGTGTCTGCGCACCCACTTTTGCCCTTCACTGGGCAGAATCTGTACAAACTGCTCCAGTACAATAGTCTGGCCACCTGGACACCCGCCTTCTGCTCCGGCTCCAACCACCTCCACCTGGCCTCCCGGAGTCTTTGTGCCATGACCCAGGGTCGCTCTCTGGGCATGAAGTGTTCTTGCCAGAAGTGCTGGCGATAAGTCTCTGGGGTCACTCCCAATTGGTCCAGAATGGCCGCCTTTACTTTATAATAATGGTGGGCACCCTTGGCAGACAAACTACAGTAGGCCAGCTGGGTGGGGCCGGACAAGTAAGGGGCTAAGAGTGTGGCTCAGTGGTCCTCGGGCCAACGGGCAACTGTGGCCACCCTTTCAAATGTTACCAGGAATGCCTCCGGGTCGTCTTCTGGCCCCATCTTAGAGAGGCATAGGGGTAGCTGTGAGCCCACCCCAGTGCCCCCTTCACCTGTGGCCAGCATCCCCATGCCGACTCATCTCATGGTGTTGTCTGCTGCAGCGACCAGTCCTGCTGCTCGGCCAGCTCTCTCAGCAGCTGTTGCTGCTGCTCCTGGTACTGCGCTGCCAGCTGCTGTATCAACTGAGATTGCTGCTGTTGCTGTTGTCGCTGATTTTCTGTTAGCCACTCCAAAAATTTATTAGGCTCCATCCCTGCTGTTAGAGTCCCACAATCAGCTCAACTAAAAGTTGAGGGCGGCCCATTGAAGGCTCAACCAATGAACAGAGGGATCTAGATTTCAAATCCTCTTTAAGAAGTTCACAGCTTCCAATTGCTGGCATAGCACATGGTCCTTCAAACATACTGCTCAGCACTTGAATCTCAAGGTTCCTGTATTTGCTCCTCCTTCACCTGGAGAACTCCCTCTTGAAACTCCCTGTTAGCTTCCCCTATTCGCAAAGCTGAAATTGCGAGGGAGGAGAGTTCAGGAGACAGCGCTGTTATCAGTACTTCAGCTCCGCTTGTCTAATATTGGTCACCTTAGACAGAGTTGCCTGCATCGGTTCCGTATCCATTTGCTAGGCCGTGTTAGGTACTTCCCCCACTGGCCTTCCTGCCCTCCACAGACTCCATGAGAAAAGGCCAAATGTTACATGGGCTGTTGCCCATCCACCTGAGGGTTTTCCCCTTGCTGCTGAAGAGGGTGATGAGGTGAGGAAGGATCATGCTGCATTTTATATGCATGAATTAGTATCTGAAAACTTGGGGTTAAGGCAGAACTTGAGTAGTTTCTTGGCTGATACTATGTCTGTCTTTTGCTGGTGGGCTGCTTGGGAGCACCTAAATTCCACCATGTCACACAAGAGCGCTGAGAGATTCAAATGCCACTTCTTTCTCAAAGTTTTCTACAAAGGAAGCCAGTGTCGTCATCTCCATTTTACAGATGGAGAAACTGAGACAGAGGGAGGAAAATGACTTGCCAAGGGTCACCTAACAGTTAGTGGCAGAGCCAGGAATAGAACCCAGTCTCCTGAGTGCCAGTCAAGTGCTTTGTCAGACCACACTGCCTTATGAAAAAGGGTCATCTCCTCAACTACAGTAAATGAATGTAGCCCCATAGAGCAATGGTGATTCCAACAGCTAAAGATCTGGCCAGTATTTCCCCTGGCCCTCTCAGAAAACTAGTCCGTTCCATATTATGGGCCAGGACCATATGGTTCTGTGTTTGTACAGCTCCTAGCACAGCAGAGTTCTAGTCCATGACTGGGGCTCAGAGGTACTACTGCAATCCAAATAACAAATATTATTATTTCTATCAGTAATAATATTGATTAAGCTTTCCTTTGTTACCCTGCAGAGCTTGCTCTACCTTTTGCAAAGTTATGTGTAAGGTAAACTGTGTAGATGCCTTTCAACTCCCCTCCCACCTATAATGGGTCCTGTGAACCACTGCTGGTGGGGTAAACACAGCAAATAGTTTGTACGAGTCAACACACTTTTCTGTGTGAGAAACATCTGGGAAGAGAGATCACACTTTAGTCAGACTTGATCACCAATATGATTTATCCTGTGGATAAATATTCACATTTTTCATCAGTTCCTAGTAGCATCCTTGTGATTGGTCATGGGAGTCATGTAATATAGTTCCTTTTCATTGATTGAAATAACCTTTCCAGTCAGTTTGCTTGTGTGTGTGCTTAGAGAAGGCAGTTTTGTTTCCTAGGAATATTCACACACACAAGCTTCAATCCGTTCAGCTCTACTGGGGAGGATAGTATGTGTATAGACATGGAGAACAGAAGTCTTATGTATATGCAAATGTAACACTGCGCCTCAGGGCAGATTGTTGATAGCTGTGATTGGGCCTGGTAGGTCTGGATCTAAATGCACGAGCCTTTACTGCGTGAGCTTAAAAGCCTTACTTTGTCAGTCTTTTCAATATCCGTATGTTGCACAGCCATCCTGTTACAATCATACAGCTGGGGTGGGGTTAAACCTCTCTTGCAATCACAGTTTTAGTGCTGCTAAACAGAACCCAGTATAGAAGTGCTACAGTGCAAAATACTACAGTTTGCAACAACAAAATTGCAATATTTGGGAGTGATTGCACTAAGGATGTAAAATCCTGCTGAATGGTTTATCGGTTAAACATTATGCTTAACCGGTTAACTGATTAAACGGGCTGCTGCTGGGAGAGAGGGGGAGCGGTTGGCTGGGCTGGGCTGGAGTGGTCCCTTTGCTGTGAGCGGGGGCTACTCTGGTTAGGCTGGTGCACCCCTCTCCGCAGCATGTTGGGCCGGGTCCACTGCGAATGGGGTCTTCTCCAGCTGTACTGGTGCACCACTGCCTATGGTGCACCTAGACCAGGCCCGCCACTGGTGGGGGCTGAGCTGGCCAGGTGGAGCACCCCTACCTGCAGAGCAGCCCCCTGCCAGCAGCAGGTGTATGCAGAAACTTCACTACATAGTATAATGCTGTAGGTCAGAGGAAGCTAAACATACAGCCAGACTTCTCTATATCCCCCTTCTCACACGCCAAATGATCTTTTAAAAAAGTCACCTGAGCAGAAAATAAAATAATTATTACCTTTCCTAAAATGACACAAGAATCTTATGTTAACACGTTGTTAATCTGTAGAGCTATAGAGCTATCAGTAACAGTATTAACCCCTAATCAGTAACAGTATTAACCCCTCATCTCCTGAGCTCACCTTCTAAAAGGAAACTATTTCAGTAACAATTTCATTCTACAACTCTTCCAGCCTATGAACCTTGAACTATGTCAGCGACACATGGTCTGATGATCCAGTCCCAATACAGTAGTGTTTAGAGTGTAGGTTAGGGGCTGGTTATATTAAACAGTAGAGAGAGAGATTTCTCACTATGACTGTAGGAAACCAAAATCCAAATGAAGTTCTGTTCCTGTATGTGAAAGTGAGGAGGTTAGAAATCTTAGAATTTGATGTCAGATATTATTAATCAAAATGCCATCTACACACATTAATTTGTAAGCACACTCTAAAATCCAATTAAAACCTCTTTCATTTGCTTAATTGGCTGTCACAGCTAATATGTGACGGGGAAACTTTTTGGGGGAAAAAGTGACAAGAATTAAACCAATATTAAATACCTATCTTAAAGTAACAGAAAGGCAGGTAGGAATTCAAGCTGAAATGCTACAGGAAACTTACCCCTGTGCACTTCTGTAATGCCTTCTATTCAGGGGCCTCCTACTAATTCCTATGTATTAATGAATTAAGAATCACATAATCCTGCTCTGATATAGATATGATAAATATGATCTCCATTTTACAGATGGGAAAACAAAGGCAAGAAAGTCACACAGTTAAGTCTGGAACAGAACTTGGGGTGAAATCTTGGCCTCACTGATGTCAATTTCCAGATCTTCTGGCTTTCCAGAGGCCTCCAGGGGCTAAGCCTGGTGGACTGGATCCAGCCCATGGGCCAGTTTTTGCTCGGCTCTGATTAAAGCTGTTATAATAGTTCAGATAAAATTTGGCCGGCAACGTCAGAATAAGTCTTTCGAGAATGAGTCTGCCATGTACTTTTAGAGAGGCAGCATGGTCAAGTAGGTAGTGCCCCAGTCTGCTTCTCAGTTGCATGAGGTTCTAGTCCGAGTTCTGCCACTGCCCTGTTGTATGACCTTGAGCAAATCACTTCCCCATTCTGTGCTTCTGGCTGGCCTGTTTTGAAAGGGTCTGTGTCTATAGAAGAGGGCTCCCATCTTGATGCAGTTCTCTAGAGTCCCACAGTAGTATGAATAGCTAATAACAGTGCTGCTCCTGCTGAGTCTGTGTTCCTGGCTCTGCCACAGACTGAAGGCCATGACGCCAGTCGTGCACTAAAATATGACTCCGTGTTAGAGAGGGTGGGACAATCAAACCCCGAACCAGGAGCAACAACACAACCGCCTAATCCCCAGCGCATCCCTGAATCAGGGTTGCCGATCCTCCAGGATAGTCCTGGAATCTCCTGGAATTAAAGATTGTTGTGTGATGAAACCTCCAAGAATACATCCAACCAGAACCACATGGAGGAAAGGAAACAGAGTCTGTTCATGCGCTGAGGGTCAGATGATCTCCACCTGGTCCCTTGCATATGTGGGCTCCTCCCCACCCTGGCACGGGTGATGTAATTGGCAGAACGGAAGAGACAGGATGATGGCAGCACCCCCTGTGTAACAAAATGAACAGTCTGTACCCACCAGTCATTTGGGCTGTATGGGCTATGGGCCCCCTGCCCTGGTATACTGTTAATAGAGCACACTGCATGATGTTGTGTGCATTTTTAGGCCCTAAATGAAAGGTATGCATGTATCTCTTTGTAGCCTGCTGATGTGGGGCTTGTATCTTTCACCAGGCTTTGTTCCTTTCATTGCACCTTCCTGCTGTGTGGTCAGACAATGGGGAAATTATCCCCCAATAGAGCGTTACTGGCTGATGCAGTAAAATCTCTGGATTATTTATCTGATGACTCTGTCTAGTGCTGGCCAAATAGTGGAATGAAATTGTTGATGAATAAGTTGTGTCAAACACGTCATGAATCTTGTTCATCCACCTCAAATAGCTCCTTCTCCATTGCATTGCCTGTGTCGGAGAAGTCCCAGCTTTCCCTGATGATGGAAGCATTTATGTGCATTGGAAAAGCTCCTCAGCTGGTGCAAATCAGCATAGACAGGGCCACCGATGTGGGGGCAAAAGGGCAGTTGTTCTGGGGCCCAGCAATACAAAAGGGTTTGGGGCTCCTGGCAGCTGCTACTGCGGCAGAAGTGGCAGCTGGAATCCTGGGCCCTTAAAATTGCCGCTGGAGCACCACGCCCTGTGCTCCAGGCAGTGCTAAGGGTGGGGTGTGTGCTGTGCTCTGGGTGGCATTGTGGGCTGCCTGGGGGCCAGCGCAGTGTGCTCTGGGCAGTATGGAAGGCTGGCTGCCCAGGCCCCACCCTTTCTGCCTGAGACCCTGCCCCTTTTGGGGACACATCATGTTGTCCAGGGGCCCGCAGAGGCTGTCAGTGCCCCTAAACATAGATTATCAGAAGTCAAGTCCATTGACACCTCTAGAGTCAGGATTTCACTCTCCATCTTCAAATACACATCAGTTAAATAAGCCAAGTGATAAATATGTTGCTTTGAAGCACCTGTCCATTCCTAGTGGTTACCAGCTAAACACCTGTGCACAAACCAGTATCTCTGTCTGTTGGACATGTGCCAAGCTATTCACAAGTGGCTTGGACAGCTGGCATATGGCAGGATTCCCTGTTTCGTTGCTATCTTGCACATTTTAGAGGTGTCCCTAATTCATTCTGCCCACCCCCTTTGACCCAATACCCAATCTGATGGTAAAAAACATTCTTGGGGCTTGCGCTATATGCAGGGTAAAGGTTTGTTTATACCAGTTTATACCAGTTTATAAAGGTTTGTTATACCAGTGCTGGGCATTTGGCAACAGTACGAATAGTAACGCTGATTCCTTTGTGAGTGATGGCACCGGGCATCTGTCTGGGAGAGATGATGTAACTCTGCATTGGCTGAAGCATGAATGCAAAGGAGGTCCAATGAGAAATGGGTAAATTTGGCAATTCAGTGGCCATGGAGAGGAGCCAGGATGCCCAGAAAGCAGATCTGAACCATCACATTTTTGCCCTAGAATAAAACAATTTCCCATTTAATAACAGCCTAGACTGTTTCCTTTTCTCTCCAAAGGGGCTGGCTTGTTGGCTCATTATGGGACTGGACCATGAAAGCTGACAAGCAATGAAGAGAGGAAACTCTGTCTCAGCACTTCCCAGTACCCAACTCCTCTCTGGCTTCCCTCCCCTCCACCCTGCCATCTTCCAGTGTTGGCTGCAGAACACTCTGCTGCTTAGCAACTGCACTGTAGGTGATGCCATAAGGATTCAGATGACTGCAGTAGGGGAATAAACTCCCACAGAAATGCATAAATAAAAATCCCCACTGAATAAGGTTGTGATGCAAATTTTGGAGAATAAGGAAAATACATGGATACTACTGCACCTAGACCACAGCATACATAGGAGAGCTGTCCAGGACAGAGACAGGTTTCAATAGCAAAGATGGATCTGAATTTTCCAAAAGTTTGCAGGTGTTCTCTACTGAAGATGTCTAGAATTTGTTTAGAGTGATTTCTGCCCAACATCACAGAACCCAATTGCTTTAATTGGTAGAATTTTTCTGTAAGGGTGTGTCTAAATTACACCCCTCTGCCGACAGAGGGATGTAAATTAGGTACATCGCTATTGCAAATGACGCGGGATTTAAATATCCCGCGCTTCATTTGAATAGAAATGGCCGGCGCTTTTTGCCGACGCAGCACTTTGCCGGCAAAAAGCGGCCATCTAGACGGGGATCGGTCGACAAGGAAAGCCTTTTCCGACCGATCCCTTATGCCTTGTGCAACGAGGTTTACAGAATCGGTCAGAAAAGGCTTTCCTTGTCGACCGATCCCAGTCTAGACTGCCGCTTTTGCCGCAAAGTGCCGCCGGCAAAAAGCGCCAATATTTCTATTCAAATGAAGCGCGGGATATTTAAATCCCCGCTTCATTTGCAATAGCGATGTGCCTAATCTACATCCCTCTGTTGGCAGAGGGGTGTAGTTTATACACATCCTAAGGGTACATCAGGACTAAAGTCGGAATAACCCACCCAACTTCAGCTACAAAATTGACATAGCTGAAGTCGAAATAGCTTAATTCAGCTTTTGGCGCTGTCTACACAGCAGGAAGTCGAAGGAAGAACAGTCTTCCTTCGACTTCCTTCCATTCCCAGGGTTACCATGAGTCAGAGTAAGAAGTCCTCCAGCTTGACATTTCTAAATAAAGGCTCGTAGTGTAGACACACTTTGTGTTACTTTGGAATAACTGACATTATTCTGAATTAACATTGCTGTGTAGATGTACCCCACGTGTTTATATCTACTATATATTTGAGTGAGTGTCTGTTTGTCTGTCTATTTGATCCAAACTCCTCCTAAACAGTAAAGACTAGGATCACCAAATTTGGTTTATAGCTTCCTCTTGTCACCACTTAAAGGAAAGTAAGGATTTGGCTGTGCCAGGAAAATGGAATGTGCCCAGAATGGGATTGCTTCTCATAAAAGCAAACAGTAAAGAGACAAAGTCACCAAAACAAGTACAGTCCTCCAAATTGACATAATGTTGAAAGAGACTGCACCAAGATAAGCCAGAAAAACAGGCTAAATCTGGAATAGGATTGCTTCTCAATAAACGTTTCAGAAAAGATGGAAACATTTGTAGTAGTGCCCTGTTTTGGCACTACCTGGCAATGTCGGGTAAATCTGCCAGTGTGTGTGTGTTCTCCAGCATTAGTTTCAAACGCTCTAGGATCCTTTTTATAAAGTATTGTGTATTGGAGCTGTCCTATGCAATGTTCTCAAGACTTACTATTAATATTTATTTATATTGCCATAGTATGTAGGAGCCCCACACATGCACCAGAAACCCACTGTGTGAAGTGCTCTACAAACACTCAGCAGAAAAATGGTGCCTGTCCCAAAGAGCTTACAAGTTAAGTGAACTTTTTAGTTCAGATTTTAGTTGATGATGGCTATTTCCCTGTAGTCGTTTGTGTCAGTGGGGGGCCACGCTGACTTACTATGGGCCTCCAGAGTCTGGGGCCCCAGGCCTGGCCGCAGGCCACATCTCAGTCCTAAAGGCCTCGCCCTTGTGTAGGGCGGGGCAACAAATAAAGAATCAAACAGTTTGAATAAGCAGGTCAGCAGTCTATACGCCCTGGCCCTGGATCAGGGTGGGGCAACAAAGCCTGTAAAATAGTCTACAAGGTAAATAGTAGAGAGTCTACAAGGTTTAAAGGCACCAGCCTATGTGCAGATGGGGCCAGGAGTTGGGTCTCCTTGGTGGCAGAGAGCCAACAAGCGCAGGGACTTTTGCCCCACGGGGGAAACTGCCACCCAAGGGAAGGGGTGACGGGGGGGGGGGGGGCGGGACACAGGCCCTTCCTACTCCACCACGTCCCAGCCCAAGGCCCTAATAGTGGCCGCGCCGCGGCCACTGAATCGGTGGGGCTCCAAGCTGTAACACATGGTCCAGGACACTGGGTCATCGGGTCTCCAAGCTGCAGCACGCTGCCCAGCTGACCTCCGTCTCCTCAGCTGTCCTGGGGTCAGCTGTCCCTGGGCCACTTCCCCGTTTCCCCCGGCCGGGGGGCTACCTGGCTCGGGTGCTGCTCCTCGGTGTCGGCTATGGATAGTGGCACTGGCAGCGTGACCATAGGCTCGGGGTCCGGGGCAGGTAAGGGTCCAGGTGGTCCAGCCCACTCGGCTGGACCTCGCACAGGTCTGGAGGGTCCGTGTAGGTTGGTGGGCCCGGGTGGCGGCCTCCACAGGTGTGTCCCAGGATCCAGGTCCAGCAGCGGCCGGGGCAGTCTAGGCCTGGGCTCGGGGCCTGGTAGCAGCCCAGGCGATCCAACCCAGTCATCCAGCAGAGCATGATGCGGCAGGGCCTTCCTACGCTGGGGTTGGGGAAGCGCCTCTGCCCTGCTCGGCAGCTGGGCTCTGACTGAGCTGGGAGCTTCCCTTCTTATATACTCAGCTCTCATTTCCTGTTCCCTGTGGGCAGGGCCGGCTTTAGGAAGTGCGGGGCCCAATTCAAACAATTTCGACGGGGCCCTGCAGCAATTTTGGTTCAGCAAAAAACCAAACAAAAAACCCCACACACAAAAGTTTCAACGGGAGGGCCAGAAATTTTTTTGGTTGAGCAAAAAAAAAAAAAGCCACCCCCGCTCTCGGCGGCGCAGGGAAACCCTGCGCTCAACTCATACCTCCTGCAGCACAGGCAGCCGCCACACTCCTCCTCCGGGGCCGACGCCCCTCCCGCAGCGCTCCCAGCACACTTCCGAGTTCCGGCACACTTTAGGCGCGGGGCCCGATTTGGGGGAATTGAACAAGTCGGCCTAAGGCCGGCCCTGCCTATGGGTGGAGCTGGCTGGTTCTGACACTGCCCACCAAGGGGTTTTTGTGGGAGTTTCCTCCTCTGAGTCAGCAGGGGGCCACGCTGACGCACTACATTCCCCCATATTCAGGTCCCGCCTGCCAAGTCTCACACATCTGGATAGAACCTTTCACATTTTGCAATTTATTTGAATCAAGATTGTCAAGTCTCCCCTTCTCATGGATTTCTCTGGGTGAAATCACTGTGGATACATCTACCCAGTAGCATGTAGCTCAAAATAAGCTATGCAAATTGTGTAGCTTATTTCAAGATAGCCTATTTTGAAATTTGGCTCTGTCTAAACAGCACCAATTTTGAAAGAGTGCTATTCTGACGAGTCCCTTAATCCTCGTGCAATGAGGTTTATGGGACATCTAATAACAAGACCATTATTTTGAATGTATTTCGAAATAACGGGTTTGCTGTTAAGATGTGCAGAATGCTATTTGTGGATAACAGACGTTATCCTGAAATAGAGCCACTGTGTAGACATACTCTGTGAGTCATGTTTTTTTGGCGATTGGATAATGGCTGTTTGTGCTTAACTCTGACAAATCTCACCATAGATGGTATTTTCCTTAAAGCATCAGTCCTGCATTCATGTGAATATGGAAGGATCTCAGCTTTAATAAAAAGATAAATCCACTTCTAGTTCTAATATGTTTGCTGGTAAAAGTTGGAAAATATGAACCCTAATGACTCAAAACTCCCAAAGCACATAAAAAGGTTCAGTTTAAACCCCCCCACAATTTTAAGTTAATTTCATTATTTCTGAGCACTTGGGTGACAATACTACACTAGTGAAAGTCTATTTGTGGAGGCTCTTGTGTATCTGTGTCTTTTAAAGCTTGTCTGTGAATTTCCTATTTGTCTTTTTCACTCAGCAGCACCATGAAGTAGGCACAGGGTATTTCATCCAACATGTAATTGTTACACCTTCATAAACAAGATCCTGTTGTGTCTCAAACCTGGCTCTGTTTCCCAGCTCATACAATAATATAGTAGCCCAGTGTCTGAGTCTGTAATGCTGAAATGCTGGCTGTTCCCTCTGGGCGGCGCTGTTGCCTGAAATGCTGGCTGTTCCCTCTGGGTGGCGCTGTTGCCTGAAATGATGGCTGTTCCCTCTGGGCGGTGCTGTTGCCTGAAATGCTGGCTGTTCCCTCTGGGCGGCGCTGTTGCCTGAAATGCTGGCTGTTCCCTCTGGGCAGCCCATGCTGCATGGAGAGTGTAGGGCCCAAACGGCCGCTTGCTCCCCCGCGGCAGCCTGGCTGAGTGGCGCAGAACTCAGCCGAGAGCCACGGCGGGAGGCGAAGGGTGGCGGGGCAGTGATGTACACGCCCAGGGGGCCGGGCCTGGACAAGCGTGCATCCCCGACGGAGACAGAGGAGAGCAGAGAGAGAGTGAGAGGCAGGAGGGGGAGAAGAGAAAGAGAGAGACGGAGCAGAGAGAGAGTAAGAGGCAGGAGGAGGAGGAGGAGAAGAGAAAGGGAGAGTGAGAGGCAGGAGGGGGAGAAGAGAAAGAAAGAGATGGAGAGAGAGGCAGAAGGCGGAGGAGAGCTGGCGGGGGGGAGGCAGTAGGAGGAGGAGGAGGAGAGAGAGAGAGAGAGAGAGAGAGAGAGAGACGGAGCGAGAGACTGGAGGTTCAGGAGAGAAGACCGACGTGGAGGAGAGACCTGAAAATCCCGTCTTATGACGGGCTAATTGACTAGTACAATAATACTAGTGTTGAAGATGGGATGTGGATCACATGAATGGCATCCAGACCATGCTGAGAATTGTTTGGAATCAGGTATTACACTCTTTTCCAGAACACAGCATTGCCACAGGTCATATTTTTGGCTGATTTAACATGGATAAACAATTTTCTCTGTCAGTCTCTGGGATCTGGGGATTTAATGTAATATTTAGAAGGGTAGTTGTTGCAAAGGTGTTCAGATAACAGTGAAAATGAAAAATATACGCATCATCATTGTCATTAAATTCCATTAATATCAGGTCAGTTTGACAGGAGGCTGTGGCACTGCTGGCAACCAGCTGCCTCCCATAAAGCAATACAACCTTGGACCTGACTCTGTAATGGTGTGGAAAAGAATGTGGTTTCTTTAGCTATAGTCGAATATCAGATAAGGTTGGAGAATGTAAGACTGGCCATACTAGCTTACACCAATGGTACGTGAAGTCCAGGATCCTGTCTCGTTGTCCAGCAGCAGAGATTCAGGGTGAAAGAACAGAACAAGAGACCTGGAGCGATCTGCCTGTTTTCCCCACCCAGCTTCTGTCAGTCAAAGGATTGCGGTTGCCCCGAGCATGGGGCCCCGAGCATGGGCTTGCATCCCTAATGCCTTGACTAGTAGCCATTAATGAGCCTATCCTTCACGAAGGGCTAATTCCTTAGTGGAAAGTCTTTTTCTGCACTCATTCTTAATGCGGAAAGAATCCTATTCAGTTCACTGCACAAGATGCTCTGGTATTTTCTGAAAGGTGACACTGTAACTGTTGAGTAAACAAATGCATTTGAAACACTAGGACTAATTGCCTCCTAGCACAAGCCATTAAGTATTGTGAACCCAATGAAAACAGAGACTGGGATATCAGCTCAGTGCATGTGTGTTTTATTTGCTTTTCTTTTTCCCAGAGAGCTGACAGAAGCCAGTGCTCCCTGACCCTGTTTTGAGCCTAGGAGAATATCCCTTTGTTTTGGTTTCTGTTTTCACTTAACCTATACATTTTATGTGTCATGCAGCTAGGCGCTAGCAAACCAAAACAGTTTGGACTTGTCTTTATTTACCCTCCTCAGATGCTCTTACTTGTTCGATTATGTTGTTTTTTCCTAGTGGTGAATAAATCAGGTTGAGTAGCCACCTTTGGGTAATCTGCCTCTCAGTGTTTTGATTTATTATATTTCCCAGATGTGAATGGCAGGAGATATATGTTCTTGGTCGAGCTGGGTGATGTGTTTGAGCCAAAAATTGTTTTCTGTGAAAAATGCCGATTCAGCAACACCAAAATGTTTCATGCATTCAAATCTATTGTGCCAAATTGTTTTGGCTGGGGAAAATTCCTAAAAATAAATTCCTCCCCTATTAAAATATTTTGTTGCGACATTTTCAGAGCATTTTGATATTTCTATTCAAAACAATTTTCTCCACAATAAATTCATTTAATTTAATTTAATTTAAAAAACACACATTTTTAAACAGTTGAAAACAGGACACGTTTTAATGTAGTTAACACAATGTTTTGTTTGCTAGAAATGATGTTTTATTTGACTTTGAGTTGCCAACAAATTTATTTTGATTTGACCTACAATGATATTTATTTTTGGAAGTGGCAATGCATTAAAAAAGCTATTTTTCACTCAGCTCTTTTTTCCCCTTTCAGGTTTGAAAATTAAGGGGGTATTCTGGAGTGGGAGCAAATGTTCTCCAGTCTTTTTTCACTCCCAGTCCAGTAGAACCCTTGGTGAGGAGATAGGTTCTCGCCTTAGTGGCTTATTTCCACTGTGCAATAAGATCAACAGCATAGAAAAGCAATTTTCCTCCTCCTGCAGTGTGTCCTAAAACTCACCCTTCTAAAAGTGGTTCATTTGAGCACTGGGAGCTCATTACTGCCTGTCTCTGCCCCTTTCCTGCTGACTCATTTAAACACCTTCAGCAGCAACAGTGGTGAATTCATCTGGTACCGACAGCAGATAAATGCCTATATAAATCACATGCATGTGGAGCTAGGATTAGAATTCTGGCCTTTCCACAGTAAATAAGAGTTCTAAAACAATGACCTCCAGAGCTCAAAGCATAGTCCTACAGCTTCAGCTAAAGATCCAGGTTGTAAAATACTTACATCCTCCATGGGTCTTGGCACAGATGGACTATACATTTAGCACACTGACCAGTGGGATATGTTACCACTTGATTCAAAGAACTCTTATCGCTAACAGCTGTGGCAGGTCACCAGAGCAGGGGCTCTCAAACTTGATTGCATTGTGACACCCTTCTAACAATGAAAATTACTACGCAACCTCAGGATGAGGGGGGACCAAAGCCTGAATCCTGGTGCTCAAAGGCAGGGGCAAAGCTGAAGTCTAAGGGTGTCAGCCCCAGGAAGTCTGTACAGGGCCACCCTTAAAATTTATGGTGGTGTGTGTGTGGAGTTCTGAAGGGGCCTTCATCAGGACTGTGGGAGCATGGAAGGGAGTGGTGTATATGTAGACTGTCCATCACTGATTTATGCTTCTCGGGGAAGCCTATGTACAAGGCCCTCTCATCTGCTACTGCTTGCCAGAGGTTGGATCTGGAACCAGGAAAGAGCACTGGTGTTGGAAGAGTGGTGGCAATAACATTGAATGGCAAAAGTGGGTGAAGATCAAGAATGCTGCACTTTGGAAAGCAGAATGCAGTATTAGCTGGCATGTACATTGTCACAGTACCAGACAACATGGCACCCGCTCTTACTGGGTTTCTCAGCAGAGTACAACATAACATCTAGGGTATGTCTAGACTACAGGGTTTTGTCGACAAAAGTGGACTTTTGTCGGCAAAACTATACCTGCGTCTATACTACCGCCGAGTTCTGTTGACAGTAAGTCGACAGAACGCGGCAGTTTTGTCAACGGTGGTAAACCTCATTCTACGAGAAATAATACCTTTTTTGACAGTTATGTCGAAAAAAGGCGCTATTGCTTCCACACTGTGCTTTTTCAAAAGAGAGCGTCTAGACTCTGTCGAAAAAGTGGCTTGCTTTGTTGACAGAACTGGCTGTAGTCTAGATGCTCTTTTTCGACAGAGGCTTTCTCAGATGTATCTGTTGACAAAGCCTCTGTCAACAAAAGCCTGTAGTCTAGACGTATCCCTAGATGTAAGGGAATGGACTTGGCATTGGAATGGCCAACTCAGTGCAGAGGAAGGAAGAGCCTGGATAAGGGGAATGTAAGAAAAGACTGGTGTGGCTCAGAAAAGCAAGGCTCGTGGGCCAGTCTCGGCCAGAGCAATAGTGCAATCTGGCCCGGGACTCCCGGTGTGCGGGGGGTGGAGTGGGGGCTGGCTATCTGTTAACATTCCCCAAGCCCCACCCATTCCCACTGTTGCCCCACCCTCTCCCTTCCTTGGCACCCTGTCCCCCGTGCATGCAGCTTTGGGCATCACGGGGCGGCCTGGCACCCGTAGTGGCAGCAGCTGTGCCCCCCACACTCCCTGCAGAGGCAGGAGCCATGCGGGACGTAGAGCACAGCAGAGTGGAGTGCAGCTCCTGCCTAGAGAACTCCACTTCCCCTACGGCTTATGCAGCCTTGGAGAACACAGGGGGGCATGACTGCTGCTGCTGCATGGCATCAGGCTTCCCCTCCCCCCATAATACCCACAGCCGGTGCAAGGTATGGGGTGCCAAGAGGGTGTGAGGGCTGGGCTTTGGGGCTGGTAATGGACAGGCCCCGCCTCTGATCCACTGGAAGTTCTAGGATGGATGGCACAATCTCTCCAGCTGGGACTGGCTCATGGGCCAGGAGTTTGAGACCGCTGGTGTAAAGAGAAACCCACTTCTCTGGTGCATTGTGTGCATCTTGTCACGAGCAGCCCCCTCCTCCCCAGTTTTGCTAGAAGAGGGAAATTTCTACTCTTTCCCCCCCAAAAGTCATCCACTTTTAATAAAAGTTACACCTTAAAAATGTGGACTTCGCTGCAAATGTTTTCAGTAGCAAAAGCTGCACTCGCCGTTTCTCCCACTGGCTGTGGAAACTTTCCATTTTCAACTTTCTTAACATGCTAATCTGGAAAACTAAATGGAGGGGTCAGAGGCAGTTCATGTACATTTGTGTCTGAGGAATTAGATGATTAAAATTAAGAGCATCACATGCCAGTGCACTCAAGATGGAACAAAAGCAGCAGTCTACTATTTTTCTCTCTCCCAGAGAATATCTATTAGAGCATTGTGGGGGCAGTAATTTCCCTGCAGAGAACTTCATGTTACAACTGGGCATTTTGGCTTGCAACACAATGCAGCATAATATCATGCTATTCAGTGTGTCAGCAATTCAAAGTGATGCTCTACTCTTTGGATCACTTATCCATTATTACTTCAGACAATGAATATCTGATCCAAAATATAAGTGGTGGATGCTGAGTGAACAGTGAGTGAGGAGAGGATACGGTGGCTCATTGACTAACAAAATTACTTGGGGTATTGAAATGCATTTCTAGCTTTTTATTCTGCATTGTACGTTAATCCTGTGATGATTCCGTCTTGGAAAAATTAACCCTTTCCAATTTTTGAGGACATTAACGCTCACAGAAGTATGCTAATATAACAAGAGATGGTAGATGCTGTCTCAAACATGGCTCATGCTCTGAATACTGAGAGAATTTACTATTTCTTATTATTCTTTGTTTCATTATTATACATGGAATGGGCTATTTAGATTAAGTATCTCTTTCACCAGCTGCCTGAGTTGCTCGTTAAGAGACAGACTAGAATGTTGACTAATAATTGTTATTTCTTTCTTATTTTTTTCTGTATTGATATAGAAATACTGAAAGAAGAGTGACATGTTTGCTACAGGAAAAAATCACAACAGTTATTAATTCAAGTAAGGAAAATCCCTCAACAAATTAACTCAGCTTACTTAACTTAAACCTTGAATTTGCTTTGCCTGTCTTTGAACCCTTCTTGTGCTTAGCTTCTGCGATGATAGTGGCAAAAAAGTTTATATGGAAAGATGTTCACATAAGCAGGGAACTGTAAATTTATATTAGAAAGTGTATTCAAGTATTCATATAGGAAACTTTTAAATCCAGCAAAGAAGCAGAAGCATGATCAGTATCTTCTCAAAACCCATGAGCAAAGTCTACGTGTAGAGTATCAAACGCTTGCAACAACTTGCTCATAAATACAGACCAAGAATTGATCCTAGCAACCATTCAGCTGAATAAGAAATAGATTTGTAGAAATCGGAAATTGTCTGACAATTCACATACACAGACAAGCTTCAATTTGTCAAATACATTTAATAGCTGTACTTTATATATAAAGTTGTCCAAATAACACCATCCAGTCATCAAGAATATTAAATGAGCCACTGCCTAAGAACAGATGAGAGAGAAGGGTGCGCAGATTGCATTTTAAAAGCATTAAGCATCACTCCAGCATAGAAAGTGCCAATTCACAAAGGAAGGCTCTGAATCTTCAGTGCCCTCCCTGTACCTTGCACAGGTGTTGAATTACAGCCACGCTGGATGAGTGCAAAGCAGGTGCAGGCTCACTGATGGGGGGGAGGGGCAAGAGGGGCAGTTGCCCTGGGGCCCTGTGATTCAAAGGAGCCAGGGGCTCTGGCTGCCACTGCTGCTGCCCTGGCAGCTGGAGCCCCCAGACCTTTAAATCGCCGCTGGAGCACTCTGGACAGCGCTCTTGGGGCAGTGCAGAGGAAGAACTGCCCTTGGTCCCACCCTTCTGTCCTCGGTCCTGCCCCTGCAAGGAGCATGGAGTTGTCCTGCCCCAGCTTGCCAAGAGGCCCATGGAGGCTGTCTGCTCCACTGAGCAGATGCAAATCACTACTAAATCCACAGGGTATCCTTTTATACCAGTGTGCAATGACTATGTCTACATGAGGTGTAGGGCAATTGAGATTTGGACCCCCAAGGAAAAGATTGGCTAGGGGGGTGGTCTTGTCAGGTGACTGATTCCAGTTCCCTGTTGGATAGTGACAGCCTTGGTCTGACATCATTCACAGTTGCTGGCTTAATAGATGTTGTGCCATGTAGCATAACACTTCTCCTGACATGCCCGCGCACCAGAGTTTGGCAAGAGAGCCTCTGCGGGCTGGATCTAGGCCACCAAGCGGGTTGATCCAGTCCACAGACGCCCTACCGCTCCCCCAACCCTCCAGGGTTCCCCAGGGGAGTGTGTAATGTCCCATCCTGCCCTGCGAGGGGCGCATGGTACTTAGAGTGAACTCTAAGCATCGCGCACCCCTTGCAGGGTAGGGGCAGGGAGCGAGAGACTTCGCATGCTCCTCCCACCCCCAGCCCCTAATTGGTCTGGGGGCAGGGGGAGTGCACAAAGTCTCTCCCGCTGCCAGGGCCGCGGATGCCTAGAGGGAACCGCCAGCTGTTCTGAACAGCTGACGGTTCTTTCTCGGGAGGGCGGGGGCAAACACTTTACACGCTCCTCCACCCCCAGGCCAATCAGGGTCTGTGAGCGGGGGAGCACAGAAGTGTCCTGGGCCCACTCCTTTCACCCGAGGCCCCATCCCTTCTGGGGCAGCATGGGGACACTTAAAAAAATGTGTGAAGTGGCTCCCTTTCTAAAATTATTGCTCACCCCTGCCCGCACTATAACAGGAGGACAGCGACAACAGGGCTAAATGTACCAGTCAGGAGCTCCCTGTGCCAGGGGTCTTTTCTGCTGGATGATTGCAGTTGGATTTCAGTGAAGGGGCTGTAAGCCAGCTAGAGAATCAAGCCCATAGTCCGTTCTGCTGTATCACAGGTATTAAACAATATCGAGATTCTTCCTAATGCTTTCTGACATCCAGATTTAAAAACTGTAAACCTTAAACTCATTAATCTGAAAATTCCCCTGCCATTGTTTGCAGTTCTTGAGTCAAGAAGATTGTGATAAAATTGATTTGGGAGAGATTTTGGTGGGGGCTGGTGAGTTCAAAACCTATGGACTAAGTGGATTGTTTTCCCAAGATAAGAATAAGCTTCTACAATAAATTGGCAAGTAAAACCTTTACATCAAATACTGTAGTATCAGTGAGCTTTAGACAGATAATCATTATCATGGAAATAGAGAACATAAAAACAGCCATACTGGGTCAGACCAAAGGTCCATCTAGCCCAGTATCCTGTCTTCTGATAGTGGCCAATGCCAGATGCCCCAGAGGGAGTGAAAAGAACAGGTAGTCATTAAGTGATTCCTCTCCTGTCACACATTTCCAGCCTCTGACAAACAGAGGCTAAGGACACCATTCCTACCTCTCCTGGCTAATAAGTATTGATGGACCTACCCTCCAGGAATTTATCTAGTTTTTTTGAGCCCTGTTTAAATCCTGGTCGTCAGGGCTGGGAGATTTTACACATCAAGCAAGGAGGTGAGTTCATAATGAACTTATAAGGGGGAGTCTTAGACTTTTCCTTCCCAGCATCCTCTTAAATTCATATTGCTTTGTAATGTAACTTATGCCCTGATGCTGGTTTAGTCCTAATCTACTAGGTTCTAAATTGTTGCACATTTAATTTAATTTACATTTTAATTTTTGTCTGGTCTGGGTGCTCTGGAAGAAAAATACAAATAAAATCACAACTTAAAATTAACAAAGACCCTATTTAAAGCTATGCATAAACTAACAAAATCAGCCTTAAAATATTAAAATGCATAATTTGCTCAGGCATAGGAGATTGATTAATGACTTTGTGTGGTCATGTAAGTGGAATAACTGACCATTAACTCAATGCAGTGAGAGATTAGTTACACTAGGTAAGAAGAAGAGTTAATGGAAGGACACAGCAGGGGTCTGGATTTTGCCATCTCTAGTTGCAGAGTCATATAAAACAAAGGTACATGGATACTTCAAAACAAAGCAGACCTCTTGTGTTTA
Organism: Rafetus swinhoei; assembly: GCA_019425775.1. Taxonomy (NCBI): domain Eukaryota; kingdom Metazoa; phylum Chordata; order Testudines; family Trionychidae; genus Rafetus; species Rafetus swinhoei. The sequence goes on from CM033432.1 coordinate 12,286,356, forward strand.
GGTCACATGTCCCTACACTCTGAATTGATAGGTACATATTATTTATTATTCATTTCCCCAAATTGCCCAGTTATGGGCCCAGGGCTCCGTTGTGTTAGGTGTTGTACACACACAAAACATTATCTTGAGTTTTGTTCTTTTAGGAAGTAGAACCCTGTCCGCAAATCTCTAATTCTAGTGATGATAGCACATTGTTGAAGAACAAAGAACCAATACAGAAATCTACAGAGGAAAAAGGACTGTAAGCTGTCTAAACTCCTACCTGCTGCATGGGGCCACAACAGTGGTACCCTTAACTCACCCAGCAATATCGACAATCTATCCAACTACAAACTGAGCCTGGCAGAAGAGTCTGTCTTATCTCGGGGACTCTCTTTTTGCCCCACCACTGCCACAAACATGATACAGTTCTGCAGTGATCTGGAAGCCTACTTTAGCCATCTCCGACTCAAGGAATACTTTCAACACAACACTGAACAGTGCATGGACACACAGATACCCTCCCACCAACAGCACAAGAAGAACTCTACATGGACTCCTCCTGAGGGTCGAAATGACAGTCTGGACCTATACATAGAATGCTTCTGCCAATGTGCACAGGCAGAAATTGTGGAAAAACAGCATCGCTTGCCCCATAACCTCAGCCGTATGGAACACAATGCCGTTCGTAGCCTCAGAAACAACTCTGACATTATAATCAAAGAGGCTGATAAAAGGAGGTGCTATTGTCAACATGAATAGGTCTGACTACCAAAAGGAGGCTCTCCAATACCACATTCTACAGGCCACTTTCCTCAGATCCCACTGAGGAGTACATTAAGAAACTGCACCATCTGCTCAGGACACTCCCTACACAACCACAGGAACAAATCTACACAAACACACCCTTAGAATAACCCCGGTCGGGGCTCTATCTACTACCTAAGATCCACACACCTGGAAATCCTGGACGACCCATCATCTCGGGCATTGGCACTCTGACTGCAGGACTGTCTGGATATGTGGACTCTCTACTCAGACCCTGTACCACCAGCACTCCCAGCTATCTCCGAGACACTACTGATTTCCTGAGAAAACTACAATGCATTGGTGATCTTCCAGAAAACACCATCCTAGCCACCATGGATGTAGAGGCTCTCTATACAAACATCCCACACATAGATGGAATATAAGCTGTCAGGAACAGTAACCCTGATGATGCCACAGCACAACTGGTGGCTGAGCTCTGTGACTTTTGGAATACCCAAAAGGTCCTGGTTTCTGTGGCTACTCGTTCATTAGTACAAGCCCAGAAGAAAATTGAAACCAACTTGCTTATATGAACTGATCTTCAGAAGAAATTAGTTGTGTGCTAATGCAAAAGTGTTTTCCTTATAGAAGGGCTTTTTAAAAGATACAAAAAAACCAAACCAAAAGAAGAGCTTCCTGTTGAAAGCAACAGGCCTTCCTTCAGGAAAAATATTTTTGAGCAACAAAGTTAAGGTCATTTGTTTTCTGTCTGACAGAATTTGAGACTTTTGGAAGTGTTATGGCCATGTTGGCCTCTTGTAGACAGACAAGGTAGGAGAGGTAAAATCTTTTATTGGACCAATGTCTATTGGTGAAGGAGACAAGCTTTGAAGATGAAGAGCTGAAGAAGAGCTTTCAGTAGCCTGAAAGCTTGTCTTTCACTCACAGATGGGGCCCAATAAAAGATATTACCTTGCCTACTTGTCTCTCTAACTTAAAATTATACTACTCAATGGATTATTTAGATAGTAAAACTATCCAATTTTCACTTGAGCCTTATTGCCTGGCTTGACTTTTTGTATGTATTACATTATGGGTGTATTTTTATAAGACCAGACTCTCATTTGCAGTAGCACATACTCTTAAAGCAGATCTGCACTTCAGTGGGACTTCCCACAGAATGAAATATTATTCAGGGTGAGTAAAGGTACTAGAAGCTAATCGTTGACCATTTGCTAATGGCAGTGGCACTAATCCATTGCTGTTTAAATTGGGAAACTTGGGGAACCAAAAGGATCATTCAAATGTATATGTGCCACTGGCCTACTCTTTTTCACTAAAAAGATATGAGGTCTTTTTGTTTGTTTTTAAAAAATGAAGTTTTGTAGAAACATTTTTCATGGCTAAATTTACACACACACACACACACACACACACACACACACACACACACACACACACACACACACACACACACACACACACATTTTTGTTACTGAAAATCCAACCCTCTGAAAATTTACAGAAAATTTGCTTGTCTTCACATTTTTGTCAGAAATGTTAAAGGGGAAACATATTTTCCAACACATTCATCAGTGCAACAGTGTATACCCCATTATATACAGGATCGTGGTGGTATTTTGCTAGGTTTGTTCAACAATGTACTGCTTCCCAGTCTGTCACATCAGTCTTTCATAAGGAACTTTAAAATTTCAACTGCAGATACTCAGAGAGAATTTAAACAGCTTTATCTCATGTCCCAACTCGAATTTCTGCTAGACTGTCATTCAAGAAGAGTCCTGCCCTGTTCAAAGTTTTCAAGTTATCAGATTTGCTGAGCCCATTGATTTGATTGATTGATGCCATAATCCACTACGTCAATTCTAGCAGTTTGGTTTTTAAAAGGAAGATATTCTTAGTATTCTGTCTCTGGGTGTCGTCTTAACTTCTGGACTTTAGTGTTGGCTTTATGTGTAAGCTAAGTAAGGGTATGTCTACACTACAGTGCTATTTCGAATTAACTTAATTCGAAATAGTTAATTCGAATTAAGCTAATTCGAAATAACACATCTATACACAAAAACTATTTCGAAATAGCTCGTCCACACTGAGTGGACCCTGAACCGAAGTTAAAGCTGGCCGGAACCAGTGCTGGCAGGGCATCAGGTCAGGACTTAGTGTGTGGGGCTGCTGCCTGAGGCTAACTGAGCTCCGTGCTTAAAGGGACCCTACCCCCACCCAGGACAGACAGTTCTCAGGGTTCCCTGCTTGCTTGTCTACCTCGATGAGGGACAGCAAAGCAGTCCTGTCTTGGAGTGCCCTGAGTGCCCGCACACCGGTGCATCTCATGGGGTCGTTGCCATCAGCCCGGCTGCACTTGCTGCAGGTTGCCATCTGGGGGGTCCATCGGGGGGCTGTCAGGATCCAGGAGGCCCTGAAGGACAGCGTCCACCCCGAGAAGCCCTCAGAGCCTCCCCGGTCCTCCCCACTGGGGGCTTGTGCCCCATTCCCCCCTCACGTCCTTCCACTTACCCCTCCCTAGCCCCCCTTCCTGATGTCAAATAAAAGACACGTATGTTCAAAAAAAGAAACTGGGTTTATTGAACAAAACTGGGGGGGAGGGATGAACCTCTGGGGAGACTGGGAAAAGGAGGTGGGAGAGGGGAAGAAAGAGGGTGGAAGAGGGGAGGGGGAAACCTGGGAGGAGGGAGCTGGAAGGGGGAAGTAAGGGGAGGGGAAGCTCAGGTCTCAGGGTTGGGGGGTCTCGCTGGACCAACCTGACTTTCATGCTAACCTGCTCCTGGGTTCGCATGTGGCCTTTGGTGTCCAGGCTGGCAGCTATCCTACCATACACGGCCGCATTCCTCTGTCTAGGGTGGAGATCATGGACGTTGGGGGCATCCGCCCCAAACCTGAATAAGGTCCATGATCTCCACCCTGGACCAGGAAGACACCCGCCTTCTCCGGCCCCTGTCAGGCTCCTGGGAGCTGGCAGACTGCTCCTGGGGAGTGGTGGAAGCCAGTGGCTTGCTGGCTCATGTTTTGGGGCCACTGGGTCAGGGGCCCCGGTGGCCACTGCTGACTCTGGGCTGGCAGGCTTGGAGCTGGCACAGGCACTGTGGCCAGGGTCTACCCCTTTAATGGCTCCGGGGCTGGGGGAAAGGAGAGTAAGTTTTCCTGGTTGTGCCCAGAGTGGCTACCAGGGCTCCCTGGGAAGGGCTGGAGGCCCCCTATTTTGAATTAAGTGTCTACACAGCACTTAATTCGAAATAGCTATTTCGAATTTGGTGTTACTCCTCATAGCATGAGGTTTCCCAAATTCGAAATAAGGGCTCCACTATTTTGAATTTATTTCGAAATAGTGGTTTGCCTGTGTAGACACTATTAAAGTTAATTCGAAATGACTGCTGTTATTTTGAATTAAGTTTGTAGTGTAGACATACCCTTAGATACAGTTTAGGGCCTCAGATTATGAGAGGCCTCTACATACAAAAAAAGTACTCGTTTTTAGTTTCATTGTTGTCTATGTACCAGTATATATGCAAATATAAAACTTCATTATTTTGATTTCCATTGTCCTGTCTGTTAGAATAACGCACTTTTTCTTTTTATAATTCTGTGGAGGGTCTCTTAAACTTGACATAGTTTAGGGCTGTGGTATCCAGCCAGTTCTGAAGCAGTAGCCACTATAGTGATAGTGAACGAGCAACATTATTCTGAAAATGTAAATAATTTTGTGAGCCTCTCCAGACCTGCCAATTCTTGTCTTTTAATGTCAACAGAATGCTTCAACATTGGTTTTAACCAACAGAAATCATTACATTTCACAGAAATTCAACAAATGGGACACTTGACAATTTTGTTTCACTGCTAAACCTCTGAAATCAGGCAAAAACTTTTCACTGACAGTACACCTCACCTCAGCCTCCATATTTTCATCCAGTAACCGTGACTGATACTTTGACTTGATGTACGTCATGACAGAAAAAGATGCTTCACAAAGCCTTGTTGAATCAAACAGGTTTGGCAACTGCAGTGTTCAAAATAGCAGATTGATTCTGTTGCAAAAGTGCATCCCACATTGTCAGAATGGATTCATTTTTTGACTGACTGAGCTGGCTTTGAAGTGTGAGCATATCTTCTTCAAACAAATGTTTGGCTAGGCCAAGCAAATTGACAGGGTCTTGAGAATTAACAATGTCGAGCTGAAATGGGTTTTTTATGAATCGAAATGCCAACATGAAGCTTTCAAAATCTGCAAAATGGTGGCTGCATTTCATTGGCAGGTTTTAAGCCATCTTACATAACATTGACAACCAAGGTCATCACACTCAAATTCACTATCTCCAGCAATTTTCTGCAAATTTGGGAAGTGAGTGAATTCTCCTGCCTTTATTTGAATGATGAATAGCTGTAGCTTAGAAGTGAACTCCCAAATATGCTGGGCCATATCACAAATCAGATTCCCCTTTGCCTGAAGTTTCAGATGGAGTTCATTCAAACGACAGGTAATATCAGTCAGGAGCCACAAATCAAATTGCCACTGCTTATCATAGCAGAAAAACTGTCCAGTTTTCCTTTCTCAACAAGAAAGTCTCTGATTGGAGTAAGCAGTGCAAGGAACCTGTGACGGGGCACCTGCACCCTGCACTGGGAGCGGGGGGAACCCTGTGTTATAGGGAGAGCGGGCTCCACCGCCGCAGCCCTGCCACGTGTGCTCCCGGTAGGTCGGGGCAGGAGTTGAGGGCGTAGCTTCACCCGCTGGAGAGGTGGTGGGGTCAACGGCTCCCCCTGGGCTGGTGAGCAGACACTCCAAGTCAGCGGCGTCCCTGGTGGCTGCAGCTGCACGGTCGGCAGCGAACATAGCGGCCGTGGCAATCCTCGATGTTGGGGTAGTGACGGCTCCGGTGGCTACCCAGGCACTCCTAGCAGCGGAGGGACCCAGGCAGACAGCCCCGAGCGTTGGGGCAGCGGTGGCTCCCACAGCTGCGGAGGCTCCCCAGGCAGCAGCCTAGCCAGGTGAGACAACCGTGCCTGTCGCAGCTGCAGCAGTTTCAGGGCCAGCCAAGACTCAAGTGGCAGATGGTCAGCTGGGGGGACAAACCCTCCCATGCCAAAGCTGGGTGGGACAGGGCTGGAGTCGGCATCCGTGCTCCACCCCTTCCTGTGGCTTCCCCCGGTTGTGATGGCTTGGGGCTTGTTATAGCCCTGACCCGCCAGGAGCATGCGTGGCAGGGCCGCGGCAGCGGCACCCACTCGCCCCACAGTACGGGTCTCCCCCTGCTCTGTGCAAGGTGTGGGTGCCCCGTCACACACCCTCCCCCTTAAGTCCAACTTGCCCCCTGGCTCAACCTCACCCCCATCGCTTACAGCTCGTGAAAAAAAGTCAGCATTTTTATGGGCCTTACCCGGTCAATGGGCAACTTCAAAGTTGTAGGGTTGCAAAGACAAGTACCACCACATGATTCTCAGGATGGTTTCCTTCATCGAATGTAACCATCTCAGAGGGGCCTGATCTGTAACTAACTGAAACTAGGCCCCTAGGAGATAGTAACACAGTGCGTCTACAGCACACTTTACTGCAAGAGCTTCTTTCTCGATTGTAGAACACTTTTGCTCCTGGAAAAAAAACTTCCGGCTCATGTAGAGGATTGGGTGCTCCTTGCCCTCTATTTCTTGAGATAGCGCTGCTCCGAGCCCTACTTCTGACACGCCAGTCTGTAAAATAAAAGGTTTTGAAAAGTTAAGTTGGAACAACACGGGAGCTTGGGTCAGGTGCTGTTTAAGAGCCCTGAAGGCTTGTTTGCACTGGGTCGACCATTGAACTTTTTGAGGCTGGGAGTCTTTAGTTAAGTTAGTCAATGGAGCTGCTAGGGTTGCAAAGTTGGGTACAAAACGCCAGTAATATCCCGCTAGACCTAAGAACTGTCTGTCTTGTTTTTTTGTGGTGGGTGCTTGGTATTCTTTTAGAGCTTGTACCTTGTCTATCAGAAGTCTTAATCTGCCCCAACCAACGGTATAGCCTAGATAGGTTACCTCACACTATCCGATGCAGCATTTACTAGGGTTGGCCATAATGCCTGCTTCACCCAATGTGGACAGGATGGCCTCCAGGTGTTGAAGATGCTCAGGCCAAGACCTACTATAGATGACTGCTGTTGATGTAGGCGGCTGCGTACTGGCAGTGCTTCTGCAGCAGCTTGTCCATCAGCCTTTGAAAGGTAGCGGCGGCTCCGTGTAATCCAAAAGGCATTGTAATAAACTGATAGAGTCCGAATGGGGTGGAGAAGGCTGTCTTTTCTCGGGACGCCAGGCGTTAAGGGTACCTGCCAGTAGCCCTTGGTTAGATCTAAGGTCAAGATATACCTCACATTGCCCAAACGCTCAAGCAGTTCGCTGGCTCTCAGCGTGGGGTAAGCATTGAAGTGGGATACAGCGTTCACTTTGCGGAAATTGATACAGAAGCGTATAGTCCCATTTGGTTTAGGAACCAACACTATAGGGCTCCTCCATTCGCTCCTTGACTCCTCTGTGACCCCTACCCCTAGCATTGTCTGCAGTTCTTGCCGTACTGGTTCCTACATCTTCTTGGGGAGAGGACGCAGGTGGTCACGTACCTTATGGCCTGGCAGGGTAGCTATGTGGTGGCTGGTCTGGGAGGTTTGCCCAGACCATGCAGATAGGACGTGGGAGAACTTTTGAAGGAGTTGTTGCACCTCGTCGCATTGGCAGGGCCCTAAATCTTCTCCCAAGGAAACTGGTGTAGGGTTGGATGTATCTCTGGTCCAGGGTCCCAATTCCGGCTCGAGGGGAGGGAGGGTGGCATAATGAACAGTCCTTCACATGGCTTCCACTTTAAGAGATTAATGTGGTAAATCTGAGTATCATGTCTTTTACCCAATAACCGGACTTCATAGTCCACCGTCCCTAAACGCCGGACCACCTCGAAGGGGCCCTGCCACTTTGCTAGTAACTTGGATTCTCTAGAAGGCAACAAGAGAAGCACCTGGTCTTCTGGCTCAAATGTTCATGCTTTCTCCCCTCTGTTGTAATACCGCTCTTGTTTCTCTTGAGCTTAGCGAACCCCCCTAATCTTGGAGTTTCTCCCGTAACTTGTATCAGAGAGATAGCCATGTTAGTCTGAATCTGCAAAAGCGGCAAGGAGTCCTGTGGCACCTTATAGACTAACCGAAGTGTTGGAGCACAAGCTTTCGTGGGCAAAGACCCACTTCGTCAGATGCATGTAGTGGCATGTACATGCATCTGACGAAGTGGGTCTTTGCCCACGAAAGCTTATGCTCCAACACTTCGGTTAGTCTATAAGGTGCCACAGGACTCCTCGCCGCTCCCATAACTTGGATACAAGGGGCCGAACCCGTGACTCAAGATTCTTGTTCCTCCCATTTCTCTTTTAGCAAATCTAATATTCCTCTTGGTTGCCTCCCATATAAAAGCTCGAAAGGTGAGAAGCCCGTGGAGGCCTGAGGCACCTCTCGTACTACAAATAGCAGAGCGGGTAACAACTTATCTCACTCCTTGGGGTCGTCTTCCATAAATCATCGGAGCATGGCTTTCAGGGTTTGGTTAAATCATTCCACTAACCCATCATTCCACACTGAGGTCCTTAAGACCTTAATGTCCAGCAACCGGCACAACTCCACCATTAACTTAGAGGATACTTTAGTCCCTTGATCAGTCAAGATCTCCTATGGTATCCCCATCTGGGAGAAAATCTTTATGAACTCGGCTGCCAAGGTGGGCGTGGTGGTATTGCGTAAGGGTACAGCCTCGGGATACCGGGAGGCATAGTCCACTACTAATATGTACTGGTACCCTGTTCTTGACTTTTCTAGGGGTCTCACTAAGTCCAGGCCTACCCTTTCAAATGGGACTCCCACCATGGGCAATGCCACCAGTGGGGCCTTGGGCACCCCCCTTTGGCTGGTACGCTGACATTCTGGGCAAGAGTTGCAGAAGTCACAGACTTCTCTGTGTATTCCTGGCCAAAAGAACCTTTGGGCCACCCTCTGTAAGGTTTTCTCCCGGCCTAGGTGACCAGCCCAGGGATTAGCATGTGCCAATTCTAAAACCTTCTTTCCTATATCGGATAGGGGCTAGCAATTGCCGTAGCTCCCCATGCCTCGAGAGTCCCATCGACCCGATATAGTCTATCAGCACATCTGAAATCGAGGCCCTTGGGGTTTCCTGTTTCCCGGATCGCCTGCTTCCTCGTAATTGGTGGTATGTTCCCAAACTTGGCTCAGCATGAGATCTTCTCATTGCTCCCTCACAAAATCTCCGCTATCTTCTAGCCATCCTGGTTTGGCTCCCTCCGGGGCTCCATTCTCCCCATCCTCCTGGGGCAGTTTGAGGAGTCTCTCCCTGTGCAGCTAATTCCCACCTGGTGGCTATCCCACTCTTCCCCGGGGGTACTTGCTGGCTCCAGTCCTGCAGGATCCTATGGAAGCCCTGCCAGTCTCGCCCCAATAAGACCGGATAAGCTAACTGCAGAGCTAGGGCCACATGGCAAATTCCCTCACCTCTCTCGTTGGACAGCCTCACCCAGGCAGTAGGGTAAGACCTAACATCCCTATGTACGCATTACATTAGCACCAGCACTCCTTCAGATTCGGGGCAGTTTACCAGGTCGGCCTGTACTATCGTCTGGCTACATCCTGAATCTACGCGGGCCAACACCGGGGTTCCTTCCACTGTCATGTGGGTCACTACCTTCATCAGGTCCCTTGGCCTAGCCCTAAGCCCCGCCGCTAACACCTGCCCATAACTACAATCCATGAACGGGCAGTCACAGCGGAAATGTCCTTCTTGACCACATTCATAGCATAGGTTCTGGGGGATTGCTCCTGATCTCTGAGCCTGCTCCTCTTCCTCCTTACTGTGTGTGGTATTGGCTTTCTGCTCCCGTGGGGGTCCCTGGGCAGGTGTTGGCCTTCTTGGTTCACCCACCCGAGGCGATGGGGCAGGTTTGTTCACCATGCCTTCCCACTGCCGGTGGTGCCTACCTGTCTTGTCTCTTGGGTTCAGGTGCTCCTTCGCCCCTTCCCCCTTCTCCTCAGACCCCTCAGCTGCCAGGTAATCCTCCATTAAGGTCACTGTGTAGCTAAGGGTGGTAGGACGGTGCCGTCATACCCATATTTCCCCCCTGCTGCGAGGATTTGGAGGAATTGCTCCAAGATGACTAATTCTGCCACCTGTGCCCCCATCCATCTCTCTGGTTCCAGCCATTGCCACCCAGATTCGTGGAGTCTTTGTGCTATGGCTCAAGGCCTAGCTCCTGGGGAGTAGTGTTCCTGATGGAACCGTTGCCAGAAGGTTTCCAGGGTAATGCCAGTCTGGTCCAAGATGGCCTCTTTACTTGTGGTAATTTAAGGCATCTCAGGCTGCCAGGCTACGGTAAGCCAGCTGGGCTGGTCCCATTAGATAAGGGGCCAGTATCGTGGCCCAGTGTTCCTCAGGCCATTGTGCAGCAGTTGCAACCCTCTCAAGTCACCAAAAAGGCATCCGGGTCATCCCCAGGCCCCATCTTTGCCAAGCAGATGGGTAACTGCTGGCCTGCCCCCACACCCATCTCTCCGGGGGGGCCATGCCTGGGCCCGGTCGCCCCATTGCTGCAGCCACCGATCTTGTTGGACCTGCTGCTGGTCTGTGAGTTCGCATATCAGCTGACGTTGTTGTTCCTGCTGTTGGGAAGCTAGCTGTTGCAACAACTGGGTCTGTTGTTGCTGTTGCTCACTTGCTGCCACTGGTTTTCCGCCAGCCATTAGAGTAACTTCACTGGCTCCATACTTCTACCTTTTCCTACCCTATTTACTACCCTCTATCAGGCAAAGTCACCAGCCCTTTAACACAGGGACAGGAATGAATGCCCACATTCTGCACCATGTGTGAGGGTGTCCACTGGGAAGGGGGCCTTCAATTGCCCTGAGAATCGCCCGGCGGTACCTGCCTGGGTTTACTCTCACCTTTTCTCCAAGGGGGGACGGCTTTGCGGTGGGGACCCGCAATCCGTCCCCTCTCTTTGGGCAAATATGGCCCTCTTAATGAGGAAAATATGGCCTCACGGCCAGGGTCCACAGTTTGCCCTTTGCAGGGCGGGGAAACTGAGCCCGTGAGGTTGGTGCGTTGAGGCCTCTGTCCCCACCAACTGGGCAGTGGAGTATTTCCCTACCCTTAGGGCCCTGGGCCAGGACCCAGTGGAGTGGGAGGGCCAGGGTCCCCCTCCCCCGCCTTTCCTCCCTCGTCTTTGTGAGGATGCACCACCCAAGCGTCCTTGAGAAGGTTGGTGTATGACTGTGGACCCTGGCCGTGAGGCCATATTTTCCTCATTAAGGAAAGAGAGGGGACGGATTGCGGGTCCCCATTGCAAAGCCGTTCCCCCTTGGAGAAAGGGTGGGAGTAAACCCAGGCAGGCCCCTCTGGGTGATTGTCGGGGCGATTAAGGGCCCCCTTCCCAGTGGACCCCCCGACAGAACTGCTCAAGCACCTTTTCACGATTCAGCCATTGCCGCTGGCAAAATAGATTATTTCTGAATGCTCAGATTTGATTTTTTAAAAATTCCATAAATTGGTGATGGTTCAGAGCACTGCTGCAAATGACATTTGTGAGTTTGAGCTCAGTATCCATCAAGTCTTTTCAAAGAGTCTCTTCTGGACATCTGAGCAAAATACAGTGTGAGGAAAGCAATTTGCTGTTCATTTTATTTGATTGTAGGTGCTCTTTCAGAAGATAGACAAATCCAGAATTATTTCCCATCATAGCTAGCGTACCATCAGTTGTAACAGAAGCCAATTTTGCTAAACCCAAGTCAAAATCATTTGAGACACTTTTCAAAGCACTGAATATTTCAGATCCATGGGTATGATCTCTCAACCCACACACTAATATTAGTTCTCTATGAATCTGGAAATCTGCTACAAAACGAATCCAGAAGATGAGCTGAATAGTATCACTGGTGTTACATGACTCATCCAGTGCCAATGAATAGGCCAAACACTGATTAAGTTCAGCTCATGACTGGATTTTGAGGTCAATAGACAAATCTTTCAACCAACGTGCAACTGTTTGGTGACGCAGCTGCATATTTCAAATGTTCTACAAGATGTTATTTTGCATCTGTTCGTTATGATTTTCAAGCAAAGTTTCCATGAAAGAGAGAATAATTTCCTTCACCATTTATTCATTTGAAAATGGCTTCCTGGTGCAAGCAAGTATCCACACTGCTTTATAACTGGCCAAAGTTACTAGTTCAGGTAAAGATAAAAACTTCTTCAAAACCTTCTGCTGCTTTTCAAAATCCAATTTCAGCTGACCAATTTTATCAGCTTGCTTTTTGCTTCCAATAGGACACACTGGATCAAAATCACTGTGCTACCCTAGGAAATGCCTTCTTATGTTGTCAGTCTTATTTGCCAGAATTGTTGTACGACACAGCAAACACATTGGCTTTTCATTCACTTCAATGGTGGCATATTCCAATTCCCATTTCTCTTGAAATTTCCATTTGATGTCCTTCCAATCTTTTGTTTTCTTTGCTGCAGTTTCTGCTGACGAGATGTTGTTTTCAGCATTGTTTGGCTCGGTACTAGCACTTTCACCTGCTTCAGAATTATGCTTTCTAATAATGAACTATCCATGGATGCAATTCTAGAAAAATTAATTAATGTTCAGTTTCAGCACAAAGCAGAAATAAGCAAAATTGTTGGGAAGGCCAAAAAAGTACCCTCACTTTTAAAATTCAATATCTCTGGAAGTGTTAAACTTCTTAAAGATTTTTTTCAAATTTTCAAAAACAGGAATAAAATTCAAACTGTTTTCTTCAAATGTGTGCTTGTATGCTGGATTTTGTTGTTTAGAATGGCCATAACCAGCCTAAAAAAACCAAAACCCTTTTGAGAAGAAATTTTTATATACTGCACTATATTTATTGAACAAAATTTTTGGCCACTGAACAGCCAGTGTTTGAACCTACTTGTGTGCCTATGATGAACTTGCATTTAACCTGAATTTAAATTGAAGGTTGAAATGAATGCCAGAAGAAGACTGGCTAGCTTGAAAACTGAGATGCTTCATAAAAGAGTACTCAGTAGTACTTTCAGAAAGGCCGCAACAATAAATACCAGTGGAAAACTAGTACCTGGAAATACCAGCCGTGCCTTACAATGATGCATGATGATTTCCGGCCTAAGTGGCATATTTAACCTATTCAGTGAACTGACGGAAGTCTCCATCCAGCAGATAGGTCCAATTAATGGAAAGTGGCTTTAGAACTCAGAAAGATTGTCTGAACTTTTTTTTATTATTCTCTGAAAATGTTTGTTTTGATTTAAAAAATGTTTTGGATTGCATAAATGTTGGAGTTTTTATTTTTCAAGACTACTAGCCACACTTAACCAGCCAAATAGCCACATGTGGCTAGTGTGTTGGACACCACAGGTTTAGGGCCTCAGCAAGACTTAATCCAGTCCCAAAGCCTAGGAAAAGTAAACAGAATTGGTTTTGTGTGTCACCTACAACTTGCTCTTGCTAAGCTACCAGTAACATGGAGCAAGGTGGGGGTGCTTTCATGTGCTCCTTTGAAATGATCGAATCGGAACTCATGAGCTCTGTAGCTTTTGCAATTCATCTCTCCAAATGCACTAGACATGATAATTCTCTCTGGGTCCAAGCTGTTAAAATGCAGTCAGTTGGTCATTAGGTTTTTATGGGAAATACATTTCCTATTTAGCATAGACAACTAGTAATTCTAGCGGCTTGCATCATATTTAGAAAACCTTCATCGTAACTATGGGAACAGGTTTGTGCTTAAGCGTTAGTGTTAATTCAATTCATTCTGAATTAGGTGATGGAAGGAGGTGTGTATGCATGTGAAAGAAAGAAATATCTTTCATCTATCTTTTTTCAAGCTGCCTGCTGGTTCCAATAAATCAAAAGAAAGTAGACTAAATTAAGAATTCCTCTCATTTCTACCCACATAAATACTCTCTGTGACTGGATATCATTCCTTTATAAAACAAGCATATTGTGGGTCTTGTGTTCAAATGCAGGTACCTGAACTCAAACAGGTGCTTAAAAAGGTTTGTAGTTGCCAGCAAGGGCCAGCCCAATGCTTTCATCCCATTGACTTCACAGGCTGACATGTTATCATGACTAGAAAAGCTTCCCAGAATCAGGGCCACCATGCACTTTGTCACACTGTTGGGGTTTCAGCTTGAAGTACAAAAGACACATCACTAGAGTTAGTAGAAAAGTGTGGACATTTTTTGCAAATATTTTCACGTAAAAAAAATCCTCCTTTTTTTATTCAGGAAATTTTACATTCGCCCAACTACCAGCCAGTTGGATGCATCACTTGCAACCTGAGCGGAAGCCCGTGAAGTCAGTGGAGATATTCCCATTGATTTCAGTGATCATTGATTTTGGATCAGCCATTCCAGCATAAGGGCATTTTAACTTTACTCAGGGCTGGAAGGTAACTCTAGGAACATCCATTCTGGACACTCCTGAGCTACAGAGTGTATTAACTCAAAGGTGTGTATAACTTTGCTTTTCCCACAACAAATGCATTTTTCTTTTTACGTTCTCCACTTTTTTTCTTCCTGCAAATAAAGGAAAAACATTCAACAAAAATCAGAGTATGTACCGGCTACTGCAGCTACATCTAGACTTCAGGCTTCTTTCGGAAGAAGCTTTCCTGGAAGAGATCTTCTGAAAAAACTTCTTCCGAAAAAGAGCGTCCACACTGCCAAAGCGCATCGAAAAAGCAATCTGCTTTTTCGAAGATAGCGTCCACACTGAATGGACACTATCTCACATTTAAGTTGTGATTACTATGGATGGAGTGGCAACCAGGGCACCTGTGCTTTTTCCGCTTTTCTCTTCTTGCGAAAGAACTTCCTCTTCCTCGTCCACACGCGCCTTTTTCCAAAAGAGCTCTTTCAGAAAAAGGCTTCTTTCTCATAGAAAGAGGTTTACCAATGTCAGCAAAACCCCTCTGTTCTTTCAATTTTTGTCCCAAAAGAACACGATTGCAGTGTGGACATAAGTGAAGTTTTTTCAGAAAAATGGCTATTTTTCTGAAAAAACTCTGTAGTGTAGACATAGCTTGCCTGCCCACTCAGGGGAGATCATCTGGGAATACTGTAATAAAAAAATGCCATTGCTATTAAGCAATAAGCTGAGAATAAATGAAACCTCTATGCTTGTTTAGCTGGTTGACTCTCTGTAGTGTAGTAATTGCAAAATATGTTGCCTGGAGTGGGATAATTCTAAAGATTTAGAGGAACAAAAATTCTTGATTATTTTCATATGCTGTTTATTCTTAGTCTGTTATGACATCCCACCAGGCTAAAGTGGGAGGAGATGGTGGCTTTTATATGCCTCAGTGCATATGAATCCAGTTCTATGGATTTCCATAGGCACCTAATGATCCTTCTATGCAAAAAAGTCACCTCTACACAAAGGTAAATAAGTTCTGCTTTCCGGAGCAGATGTCATATGTCTTAAGGTAATGTCTGCTATTTTCTCTCTGATGGTGTGGCTAAAATAAAGTATAGCAGTTTGAAGTCAATAGGAGTTTGTGAAAGAACTGTGAAGACAATGTGTTAGAACCTCAACTTTTGCCCCTTTGACCTCTGTGGAATCAGATGGCACTTAGCAGGTTGCAGAAATGAGCTCTGCATTTTGACAATGAGATGTCCATCATAGCAAGTGTGTGAATAACGACGATAACAATGTTGCAGTTTTGTGGTGATTTTCATCTGAACAACTCAAGCATGGTAAAGTTGAACTAATTTGTTGTCATTTTTACACTTTTTTTTTTTTTTTGCTCATTCCTTATTGATAATACCAGCAAGAGCAATTTTCTTTTCCTGTCTTTTCCTCATTTGTCATCACCCACTGTATTTACCGTAACAAGCCTGAGAGCAGGAATGGAAATATGGACATTAGCAAATGGAGCTGAATTTAAAAAGAGGCTTCCAAGAAGTGTGGCGGCTGTTAGCAACCTCGCTTAGCTGCTAGTAATAGCACCCACCTTCCCCATAGGACAAGACTGTGCATCTCCAGTGTAAATGTCAGGACCTTTCAGAGAGAGCTGTATTATAACAAATGCACTGTTGGTGGGGAAGGTGGGGAAAGGATGCAATCTTGGGAAACTGTAACCTACACCCTTTTCCCCTCCCTCAAAGCACTGGGCACAAAGAAGGAGAGAAACAGTAGCATTCTGCTGACCCTGGGGTCTCTGTAAAATGTCTGTCTTGGGTGTGTATTTTTCTCACCACTTGGGATCCAGTGGAGAGGCAGACCCCAGCGTCTGCTTCACTGACTACTCAGCTATCCATAATCTCATCTATATGTCTGTTTTTTCACCACTCATACGGCCTTGGTTTATGCAAACCAAAAATCGTGGGCCAGATCCTTAGTCGGTGTAAATTGGCATGGCTGCACTGGAGCCAAGGAAGCAACATTCTGATTTAAACCTGCTGAAAATCTTTGAGGCTGAGCCTGATGAAAGGGCCCATAACCTGAAATGTCTGAGTCCTAACTAAGCCACACTTGTACCCCTGGAGGATTTGGCATCAGTCCGTCTTAACGTTGTTGGAAGTGATGCGCTAAAGTCTTCTCTCAGTTAGACTGGAGTAACTCAAGAATAACTGCGTTGGAGTTATAGCAATAGCTGGGGTGAAAGGAAAGTCAGTGTCTCTCTCTAATTAAAGACATAATTCACTGTAGTATCTATATACCAAACACTGGGTATAGAAAAGAAGGTCCCCACTGAGACGCAAATATATAAAAACTACCCTTCTCAAGGAAGGGCAGGGGAAGCTCTGCTTTTGTATCTAGATCTGTGAAATTTGATTCCAAGAGGGTCATGTCCACATGAATTTGAGCATTAGAACCTGGGGAACCAAGGTCCAGATTTGGACAAGACATAATCTCAGGAGATGAGTTTCTCCTGATTTATTAATGAAACATGGAAAAAATTGATTTTCATAGAAGTGTGATGCTAAGCTATGAAATTTGTTTCTTCAAAATTAGGGCCACTTTGCTAGAAATTTGGCATAGGTTCTAGGAAAAGGCAGAGGAAAGATTGCTTCAGCAGAGAGGCAGTATTGTCCTGTAGTTAGGGACCTATCTCTGGGCTGGAACACTAGGCTCAACAAGTTTTGCTGCAATTTTTTGGGGGGGGAGTGAGGGTTTTTCAAAAATCAAAAAGGGAGCGTGATGCTGAAAAGTTTGGGAACCACTGATCTAGATCATCCCTGACAGGTGTCTGTCCAACCTGCTCTTAAATATCTCTAGAGTCTCCCCCCCCCCCCCCACACACACACCCGCTTTCTGCTACATATGTATGTCCTAGCCAATATAAAAAACTAGCTCAGACATGCCACGAAGTGGAATGAATGCTGTGTGCGCGCCAGTGTGCATTAGAGCTGTGTACCAGCATCTGCCCATCATGAAATCCATCAGTAAGTACATCCTATGAAGTCTCATCAGCAGTTAATTCAATGTAATCAGTGTGTGTGTGTGTGTGCTTTATAACTAATTCCTTATTCCTCCTCAGAAAACTTAGTTTTCTGGTGACAAATTAGAAATGTTGCTTTTGCTCAAACTCATGTGTTTTCACCCAGAATTGTTCAGTCTCTCCTGTGAAAATTCACACAGAGAAAATTGATGGTTTCACACAGCTATTATGAGCTTAAGAAGGGCCTGAATGTGTTACACTAGCTAGTTACCCAGATGTTCCGGGCTTGTGAGCACAGTGCGTGTTACATTTATATTGAAAGGAAGAAAGAAAAGTCTGTTATAGTGTGTGAGGGAGGGGGCAATCCCAGTGTGATATGCATGCTGTAAGGAGGAAGGGCCAACACAGCTGACATAGTGCCTGGAAAACCTACCTACATTGCATATTCAAAGGGTATGTAGATTGTATTGTTGGATAAGTCTGCCCTTATGAAAAAATGCTGCATTGCTACAAAATTCATCTCCCCAGCAGTGATGTTATATAATTAGAAATCCTGAGAAAACAGTGAAGCTGATCATTTGGTGGCTTGTTTATAAGCAGAAAGGCAGCCAATAGTTGTGAGCCCATATGGAAACTTGCCCCCTTCCTCGACCCACACTACATTAATCGGCTGTGTTTTGACCTGTCCCTGTTCTTACACCCTCCTTTTCCATTTGATGTGAAACAATCGCATTCCAAGCACATCCCATTGTCCAGGCACAACCAACCCCTGACTTTGCTTTAAGTTATGACAAGAGGAAGCTGCATGTCAAATTTGGTGGTCCTAGCTCTTACAGTTGAGGAGGAGTTCTTGAACAAACGGACAACAGCCAGGTGGACACAGACAGACTCACAGGCTCTCTAAAAATGTGTATCTATTAGGACTATCAAGTGATTAAAAATTAATTGTGATTAATCACACTGTTAAACACCAACAGAATACCATTTATTTAAATAGTTTGGATGTTTCCAACAATTTCAAATATATTGATTTCAATTATAACAGAACACAAAATATACAGTACTCACTTTATATTTATTTTTATTGCAAATATTAGTGCTGTTAAAACAAAAGAAATAGTATTTTTCAATTCACCTTGTATGATTACTGTAGTGCAATCTCTTCATCATGAAAGTTGAACTTACAAATTTACAATTATGTAAAAAAACTGCATTAAAAATAAATCTGTCAAACTTTAGCATCTACAATCCAACCAGTCCTACTTCTTGCTCAGACAATCACTCAGACAAACATGTTTGTTTACATTTGCAGGAGATAATGCTGCCTGTTTCTTCTTCACAACATCACCAGAAGGGAGATCAGGGATTTGCATGACATTGTTGCAGCCAACATCCTAAAATATTTACATGCCAGATACACTAAAGATTCATATGTCCCTTCATGCTTTTCAACTACTATGCCAGAGGACCTGTGTCAATGCTAATGAGGAGTCTGCTTGATAATGATCCAAAGCAGTGCCCACCAATGCATGTTGACTTTCATCATCTGGGTCAGATGCCACCAGGAGAAAGCTGATTTTTTTTGTCTGGTGGTTTGTGTTCTGTAGTTTCTACCTCTGAGTAGAGCTTTTTAAAGACTTCTGAAAGAATGCTCCATACCTCATCCCACTCAGATTTTTGGAAATCATTTCAGATTCTTAAACGTTAGGTATCTTTAGAAATCTCACATAGGGCTGGGCTATAAACACCACTCTATACCGGAAACCTACTGACGACTGTTCTTACCTATATGCCATTAGCTTCCATCCAGGACACATTAAATGATCCGTTGTCTACAGCCAAGTCCTAAGATAAAACTGTATTTGCTCCAATCCCCGAGAAAGAGACAAACATGGAGATAGGATCTTTATCAAGCATTCTTAAAATGTAAATACCCTCCTGTGGAAGTGAAGAAACAGATTGACAGAGCCAGACGAGTACCCAGATATCACCTGCTTCAGGACAGGCCCATCAAGGTAAATAACAGACTTTATCATCTACAGCCTTACAGTCTCTATGCCAAAGGATAAATGGACACAAAACAGACATCAGGAATGGTACCACATATAACTCTTTAACCTCCCTGGACATTCAATGATTGATTTGAAAGTAGCCATCCTTTTATAAAATAATTTTAAAAACCAGCTAGAGAGAGAGAGAGCTGAATTGGAATTCATTTGCAAATTCAACACTATCAATTTAGGACTGAATAAGGATCTCAGATGGTTAACACATTACAAAGGCAATTTTCCCTCACTAGATATTCACATTTCTGCATCAAATGCTGAGAACAATCCACTTCCACCCTGACTTTATTAGCTTCATTAACACAAGCCACTTTATATATACACTCCTGCTTTGTAACTTCTACTCCAATTCATGTGATGAAGAGGGTTTTACCCACAAAAACTTATGCCTTAATACATTCCTCTACGTCTCTAAGGTTTCATATGTTGGGTCAACATCTGAGACTGCTATAACATGAAATATATGGCAGAATGGTGGGTAAAGCAGAGAAGAAGACATATAATTCTCCTCCGAGGAGTTGTCACAAATTTAATTAACGTGTTACTTTTAATGAGTGTCAACAGTATGGAAGCATGTCCTTTGAATGGTGTCTGAAGCTTGAAAGGCACACAAATATTTAGCATATCTTGCATGTAAATATTCTGCAATGCCAGCTATAAAAGTGCCATGCAAACATCCGTTCTCACTTTCAAATGACATCATAAATAAAAAGCCAGAAGCATTATCACCAGAAAATGTAACTAAACTTGTTTGTCTTAGTGATTGGCTGAACAATAAGCAAGACTGAGTGGACTTGTAGGCTCTAAAGCGGCGACCCAAATGTGGGCACAGCTTGTGCGGCAGGATGAAAACATGTGCCACTATCCGTGAAATTTTGGCACACCCAGCTCCTGTCCCTGTTCCTGCTCCTGCTCTTCCTTCCCCCCGCCTCCCATGTTCTTGACCCCACTCCAGCCCCCCCCGCCATGCCTGATCCCACTCCAGCCCCCTCTCCTGCCCACTACCCTGTTGTCCCAGGCCCCACCCACCCCTGAGGTCTCTGAGGTTCCCGGACCTGATGTGGCACTTCCAGCTGCACCACACACCACTCCCAGCCTTGAGCTCCCCTCCTCTCTCCCCCATCCAGGTTCTGAGCCCCCTCTCCTCTCCAGTTACTTTTATTATGAAAAAAAATACAAAGTTCTTGGTAGTCAACTAAAAAATTGTGTCTTTATTCAGTGTACAGGGAAGGGGGGAAGGGAGAGGTTGTGGTGGGAAAGGCATAGGCGACAAGGCACAGGCCCCTATTGGGGAGGCCCTGGGGAGAGTTACTGGGGTCCTTGAGAAAAACCTCCTGGATACACACCCCACCTGATGGTCCTGGTGGATTGCAGATGTGCATGGCTGCTCAAAGACCCTTCCCTCCTGGCTGGCCTCTGCACTCCACTCCGGTAGGAAGGCCTCCCCCTTTCTCTCCACAATGTTGTGGAGAACACAACAGTCCAAGACCACCTCAAGGATGTTGTGCTCCCCCACATCCAGGCAGGTCAAGAGGCATCTAAATCATGCCTTCAGGTGCCCAAAGGTGCATGCCACCTGTTCAAGCCCAGCTGTGGTGGGCATTAAATGGGTCCCTGCTGGGGTCCAGGTGGCCGGTATACAGCTTCATGAGCCATGGCATGAGGGTTTAGGCCGCCTCCCCCACAATGCACAGTGGCATCTACACATTCCCCATGCGAAAGTCACACCGGGAAGAATGTGCCAGCCTCCAGCTTCTGGTAGAGGCTGGAATTTCTGAAAATACGGGCATTGTGCACCTTGCCTGACCACCTGCCAAAAATGTCCATGAACTGTCCAGGGTGGTCGACCAGGGCCTGCAGCACCATTGAGAAATAGCCCTTTCTGTTGATGTATTGGGTGGATTGATGATGTGGTGTGCGGATGGGAATGTGGGTTCCATCAATGGCCCCTCCGCAGCTGGGGAAGCCCAGGGCAGGAAATCCGGTGACAATAGGGTCCAGATCTCCCAGGCGGATTACCTTGCACAGCAGGACAAAGTTGATGGCCGTCACCACCTGAAGGAGATGGAGACAAAGACAGACACAAAACAGAGAACAGAGGGGGTGCCTGAGCCCTTGGGAGGTGCCTGCCCTCCTCCACTCCCCCCGCTCAAGCACCTCAGGAGCCACCCCTTATGAGGCTGCCCCCCCCCCCCAAGGGATGTGTGAGGGCGGGATGGCAGAACCCCTTAGGGATGGGACTTCCACCCCCAAACCAACTCCTGCACATTCATGCCTACCCCCCTTTCCCTGGTATCCCCCTTTCCAGAACTCCACCCCCCCACTCCAGGGCCTGCAGCCTGAGAGTGCCTTACCTCCATGAGGAGGGCCCCAACGGTGGACTTTCCCACGCCGAACTAGTGGCACACCAATCAGTAGCTGTCTGGGGTGCCGAGCTTCCAGATGGCGATGACAACCTATTTCTCCAGGGGGGTGGCAGGCTGCATGTGGGTGTCACATTGACGGAGGGCAGGAGCGAACCAGGCACACAGGTCCATAAAGGTGGCCTTCTGCATGTGGAAGTTGTTGAGCCACTGCTGGTCATCCCACCAGACGGAATTGGTGTCCAGCCTCCAGAAGCATCACTCTATTGTGGGGTGCAGTTGCAAGGGCCTTGCTCCTGCATCCAGGCAGAAGGTCTCGCTAATGAGCTCAGAGTAGAGCTCCTGCAGGACCATGAACACAGTTTGCACAAAGTGCTGCAGAAGCTGCAGCACATTAGTGTGGGGTCATCGCATGCTCAGAGGCAGCTCCAAGGCAAGGAGTGTGCTGTGGCATCCAAAAGCTGGGCAACCAGAGCACGCACTGCAAAAGCTTTGCTGTCCCTCAGAGAGGTAGACAAGCAAGCAGCAGAAGCAGAAAAATGGCTGTCCGGGGGGTTCCTTTAAGCATGCATCTCAGCTAGCCTTAGGCAACAGCACCCGGAAGCAACTGCTGACCTAATGCCCTGCCTGAACTGGTTCCGGTTGGCCTTAGATGTGAGAGAGCATCTAATCAGTGTGGATGGTATCTTTTGAAAAAGCAGTTTGCTTTTTCGATGCGCTTTTGCTGTGTAGATGCTCTCTTTCGAAATATGCTTTTTCGGAAGATCTCTTCCAGAAAAGCTTATTCCGAAAGAAGCTGCAGTCTAGATGTAGCCTAGGTAACTAGAATTGAAGCCATACAGGATGGCAGACTTTATTCTGGGGAGAAGTGACTGTGAAAAAGACTTGGTGGGGAGACATGGCGATTAATCAGCTGACGAGTGAGAGGGTATGGCCCAAAGGACTAATGCCATGGGATGCATACATAGGAGACTACTGAGGGATAGAGAAGTCACTATCCCAATATTTAGCACTGGTGTGACCACTGTTGAACTACTATGTCCACAATTCAAGGAGGATGTGGGGAAATTGGAAAGGATTCAGTGAAGAGCTATAGGAACAATTAAAGGATTGAAAGAAGGTTCTTTATAATGAGGTCAAGGAGCTCTATCTTTTCAGCTTATCAGTGAGAAAGGTAAGAGCTATAAGAACCTAAATGGGAAACAGAGAGCTCTTCAATCTGGCAAACAAAGATATAAAACAATTCAATAGCTTAATGTGGAAACTAGACAAATTCAGACTGGAAATAAGGTACAAATTTGGAATCATGCAAGTAATTAACCATTGATACCATTTACCAAACCTTTGGTGGATTCTCCATCATTGGCAAATGAAAAAAAAATGTTCTTGTTCAAACAAGCATTAATTCAGGGAAGTCCAATGGCCTGTGTTATGTAGGAGATCAGACTAGATTATCACAATGTTCCTTTCTGGCTTTATAATCTATGAATGTGGAGTGTGAGTTTCAGAACCATGAATATGTTAGTAGGGGACAGTAAAATAGCATGCATTTTCCAATTAATGGTGCTGATGGTGTGTTATTTCACTTCATTTACCTAGGTGATGTAACATAGCCCAGGGCTAGATTATCACAGCCCAGGTTTATGAGGCAGGAGAAAATGGACAAGATTTCTGTGTCCTCCTGTAGTGGATATAGTGTTACCCTGAACACTTCCAATCTCTGAAAGACATCTATTCCTGCTTGTCCTAGTGCTGCATTTATTTTCTGTTATGCACATTAGAAATTTATTGTTTTTTTTTCTCATCCTGAATATGGCCCGATAGAACCAGGAACTGTCTCTTCTGTTTCCGATAACTCATTCCATTATCAGTCTCAAACAAAGACAATCTTTATTTTTTTAATGCTGGGATATATGTATCATCAGTCATGAAATCCTGTAAGAGTCTGCAATTTTGATCAAACAAAACCAATTATCTTAATAGAGACATAGTTTAACATGCTGAGTGTGTCCATCTTACGAGACATTGCTGGAGTCTTTTTTTTTTCCATAGGTGCACACCATAATTTGATTAGATTACCATTCAAGTAGGGAAAAATGAGAATCTGCCATGAGCTAAATAAAGATTTAATTGTGGCACGAGTAATTCGACATACATAATAGAAAAAGTGCATGTTCTGTGTGAAGAATCGGTGATGTTGACAGCTTTTGAAAATTGTAAAATGCAACTATTATTGGAGATGAGGGGTGGGGATTATAATGGATTCTAAAAAAAATCCCCAAAAAACAAAAAGCTGTTGTCAGCAAAAGAATACATATTGGTGTCTGGAATGACTTTGCGTGGTTGATGAGAAAAGGACAGAAACAATTTTATCTTCCTTTATATAAATGTAGAGCTCTTAGTTCTATATTCCCTGAGTATCCAAAATTCTCCTGGATGTGTAAAAAATGTGGGACAGGACCTTAAAAATGGGTGGGTTTAGATTTTAAGAGTGCTCCAAATTGTTGTGGTTTTAGTTACATTGAGTTCTAAATTGATTGCTTTTTTCCCCTTTTCATTCCCAGATTGTTTCAGAAGCAGAGCAACACGTAAATGTTTGCCCACAAGTAGTATTGTGCAGAAATTCTATGTAAATTAATTCATTGGTGGTGTCAAGGCTGTTCCCCACTCTGGCACCTTGAAGGGGGGGGGGGCCCACAAGATATTTTAAAATACCTTGTCTCTATAGGCTTCTGCTTAAAAACTGCTCAAGGTCACCAATTCCTTTACCTTGGGTGGTATGCTGCCAACACCCAAGTGCAAAACCCCCTTTTCTGAACCCAAGATGACTCACTTGGGAATTTCTTCCTATGGAGTACCCCAAGCTCTTTTACCTTCCCTCTGGAGAGAGCTTGAAAATATAATTTCTAATAGCTGACCTCTCAGTCTCAGGCACATTCACACAGAACCACTAGCCTTGTAGGACACAGGAATCAGATCATAATCTTAAAAAGGTGATTTTATTAACAAAACAAAACATACTTGGTAAATCATATTAGGTTGCCAGGTGTTACAGAGCAACTAAGAAACACAGAGAATTGCTTCCCTGGGATTCAGCTTCAGTTACAGCCTATGGCGGGGAGAGGGGGCACATGGGCTCAGCACAGAGTTCACATACCTACCAGAAATAAAAAAAAACAACCTGATCATGTCTAACTATACACTCCCTGTCTACTCACATTTCTTGTTCCCAGGTTCCATCTGTTTTAGACATAAATATTGCTGGACATTCCATGTCCGAATTCCAAGATTCATTCCATCTCTCCCAAAATGCGAAAGAACTGCAGCAGGCACATTACTGCTTTCAGTTCAAATCACACACTTTCTTTCCATTGGCTCTCTTGACTCTCTGCCAACACTTCCTGGATACCCACTGCTCTGGCTTTAACTCTTTAGTTACTGAATGCTGGGATGTCTAGAAAAGGGTAGGACCCCTCCCATCCATTACACATGGCCACTGCCTTTAGCTCACCATTATAAAAAGTTTCCTATTATCCGGCTGCATGAGGAGCAGGGATCAGAAGATCTTCACTGGGGAGGCTGAATCCTAATGGTCTGGGGAACATTTAGGAGATTTCTTCTTAGAGCTGGGGTCACAATATACTAACTATATATTTGTAGTTTTAACATTTTTCTAGGTTTCTGTGATGGGGTGGACCAGGCTTTGAAGCCCCCTGCTGGAAGCTTGTGGACTTGGCACACTCACCCCCTGAAAAGAAGCCAGAGAAGTCCTCCAAGCAGGCTAAAGTGCCTGAAGGAGGAACCAGCCAATGAGGGGCTAGGAAGGCCTATTGGAGGAGCTGGAGACCAGAACAGCAGTCAGTGTCTCTGCAGCCTTCAAGGTGTACAGACCATGAGGCAGGCTGGCTGGCTGGCTAAGAGAGTGGCAGTACCATGGACAGCTCCATGGGGAGAGCTGGTTAGAGACCGATGGACTATGCTGGGACTAGGGATGTTAGATATCATTTAATTGAATACCACACTGAATCTTAGCAGCTCCACTCCGAGAGAGCCCCTAGCCAAATTTGGTTGAAATTTCAAATTTGGTTGAAATTATTTTGACCAGCTTATATTTGTTTACTCAAAAAATTACTTTTTATTATGCAATACAAGTCTTGTGCTCAGAACTATCTCCGAAAGTTGGGCTTTTTAAATTATTTCTCACATTATCCCTTCATTATACCCTCTTGATTTTGCAGGCCCCATTTTTTTTCTCACAATTCTAGTGTCCTCTCTTTTTCACTCGTAATGTATTGTCCCTTATCTTTTTTTCATCTTCCAGAATCTCCTATTCTTTCTTCCAAGCACCTCATCTATCATTCTTCATGATTTTGCATCCCATGCATCTGTAGCTGGTACTTTCAAGACACCTTTTTTTATTTTACTTTTTGTTTGTGCTTCTTTCTTGCTCTATGGTCTTCTGTTTTGACTCTCCTTTCGCTGTATACCCTCCTCACACTCTGCTTTGAGGCTCTCTCAAATGAGTCTCAAAAGGCTATGTGATGTTTTGGATTTAGAGCTTGTAAAGTTGGAGTAGGGTTGGAATTTTTTCAAAACTTGTTGCCTCCAAACTAGAGCAAGTTTGAAATCGTGCATTTTTTAACCTAACAACATGGTCTTTTTTGTTTACTGTGTCCTTTACATTTGTTTTTGGCTTTTTGAAAAATTTGGAAAGAAGTAAAAATTTACTAATATCCCAGGTAATTGCCACATACACTGTTGTGAGCGGATTAGGTGTTACACTAGAAATAGTACATTATATAAAATGATAAATGCAAAATGTTTTAACTTTATATACAATGATAAATGCAACATGAAAAATGTTTTTACTCATTTCTTTTAGGTAAAGAAATGTCATGAACTATTCAGTCCTCATCCAGAAGCTGACATTCCTTTTATGATAGTTGTTTTTCCTTGTGGCTTGATTATCTCTTCATGAACACTTTAACTTTGACCTTGCTAGCTGCCACATGGGGTCAAGTTCTCACACTGACAATAAGGAGTGGTCCAAGGACAAATGTTGATATAAGGTGTTTCCTCTGCACTGTCATAAATCATCAATATGGTGACAGCTTGTTCAAAGGCTTCTTAATGCAGCTGGATTCCTTTCCCTTCACTGAAAGATCTCATCTGGCAAAGTAGTAATTGGATCATACAACAGAAGATTGTGGGGAAATATACAGTCAATTCTGTTGTGGAGAAAGTCAGTGAATCACTTCCTCTGTTCTGACTGGTGTTGATACCTCCCATGGGAACGCTCTGCATGATTATATTTCTTTCGTCCACCTCAAACTGAGGGTGGTGAGACTTCATTTGAGAAATTAAAAACCTATTCTTTATGCTTGCATAATAAAGTGAATACCTAAGGGCTAGATTGTGCCTTTGTTTTATTTAGCTGAGTAGGGGAATATGAACTCCTCCATCCCCTTCCCGGTCCTACTCAGACCTGGTCCAGATACAAAGATATCATGGAAAATGTAGGACATAGATGCTGCCAGGACTTTGTCGGGACAGATAAAATCCACAACGTTTGCTCTGTGATCTTTCCCAATAGAGAGTCCAAAGTCACAGGCTGAATCATTCACAATGCTTTGGGAATTGAAAGGTGACTATCAGGTCGTGCTGATGTCCTCTGATGAATGGGGCGCAAGACGCAGATGAGCGATCTATGTTCTTGTATGGACAAAAAGCTTTTAAAATTGGTTTTGAAACCTACTTGTAATGATCATGTCTTCTAATCCTGCCCAGCACCCCCAGGAAGGGGTTGGATGGATTGGTTTCTTTTATTCAGCCTTTATTTTTCTTTATTCAGTTTGCTGGAGCAATTCACCAAACCTTAAACCCATCTGCAAAGCCATTTGATTCACTTGCTCACCTGCTCTGTAATGAAAAACCCAGGATTCAGCAAGCAACATTCTCCTCTGATGCACTCCAAGCTCTGAGCCCTCACATGATTGCAGGTGAAGGGAAGCAGGTGGGAATGGAAAGAGAAGAATTGGCAAGGTGTTCTCAGGTACAGGACTGGTTTGGTATGTGCATGGAGAGTATTAAGGGAATAGTGAATCCATACTTATTGATGAAGAAGGAAAGAACTTACAATATCCCCACAAACCAGTATGTACAGACACAGACACATTTCTTCAAGCTAATATTTCCTGCCATTACTATCTGCATTTCCACATCAAGACACATCCAGCCCACTTAATTAGCCTCATTAACATGGGTCCTACAATTGACAGGTACTTCTTCTGTTATTTCCACTCCAATTCATCTGATGAAGTGGGTTTTGCTCACGAGCTCATGAAAGCTCATGATGCTATATATTTTGCTTAGTTTCTGAGGTGCCACGGGACCAATAGTTGTTTTTAAAGTTACTGACTAATACAGTAACTGACATTTCCTCAAATTATCCTCAGCGCAGACCCCAGTCTACATACAGCTGCTCTTGCTCCCTGAAGTGTCACTCCTTTGGAGTGAGGGGTGCAGCAAAAGACACAGGAGAAATGGCCCAAGCTCAGAGTGGTATATGCCAGTACTGAGTGAGCAACTGATTACACATGGCTGAGAAGCCTGTCAGGCAAATGCTTGTTGCTTCAAAAAAAATGTTGCATTGGATGTGTTGTTAAAAGGGCAAATACAGAGCATGTACAAAAGTGAATGCAACTGTGACACATTCAGATGGAAGCATACGGTTGTTCAGGCACCACAGGAAAAATTCTCTGACAGTTCTGTGGCGGTGTTTTGTAGATGAAACCGGTGAATATACATGAAAAGGTAAACCTTAGAAAAGCTCAGGTATTGACTGGAAAGAACTGCAAGTAAAATAGTAACTGGATGAAGAGGTTCTGATCTTCATCTCATTCACAGTGGTGTAAATCAGGAGTAAATCCACTAGAGTCCATGGAATTGCACTGGTGTAATTGAGAGGCAAATCAGACTCAGTGTGTCCACTTTCAGTGGTCTCTTGGGTGATGGTGAAAGGTTATTGAGAACTGTTTTCAGTTATTGCCCATCTTTAAGTCATACACATGGAGAAATAAAGGCAGCCTGGATTCTGTACGGTGCAGCTGAATACAGAGATTAGAAATGTCATGTGTGACTATTTGTTGAGGAGCAGAGCAGGTCCATTTGGAATAGCAGAGCTATTCCCTCCATTTCTCCTCTGGGGGAGTGATGAATGAGCAAACTTCATGTGACAGATGTTAGTCACATATTTTAATGCTCTACTGCAAGGCACTCAGATACTACAGTCATGTGGGCAGGACAAGAACCTGGATAGAACAGAATGTCAAGCTTGACTGGCAGGATAGTAAAACCACGGGAGTGACTTAAGACTCCATAGAAATGCATGATACCAGTTTTCAGTAGTGGTGTGGGTAAACTAATGGGTATTCAAGTCACACTAATGCTGGAGGATGGATGCAAAAGGCACATGTAATTCCTTATGCTTTCAGCTGAACTGGAACTGGGAAGAGTTGTGAATACAAGGTGCATGTGTTGGAGACGAATGAGGTGTAAGGATTTGGAATGGTTTCAAATGAACAATAAATATTTTTTCAAAGTAAACAAGTATCCCAACCATGAAGAGAAGGTACTGTCAATACCCTATTTGGAGGGCAGAAATTGGTAAAAGTTGGACTTAACTCATACATATTTATAAATGGAGGTGGGCCCTAAATGTTGTCCAATGTATAGCCATAATGGACTGTGCTCATTTGGCTTCTGTGATTTGGCAAAGAGCTATGGAACAAGTTTTGCAAGCAATTCTGGGAACTCAGTCAGCTCTTTAGATGATATTGTCAGAGAAAGCACTGATGAAAATCACAGAAATTCTGGGCAGTGTTGCTGAGTCTGGAATAATAAGGGCAGAGAGCAAACCAACTCGGAAGGCAAGTCTCTTGTGAGAAAATTTTGTGCTGTGGCCACGTGAGAGATGGAAATGTCCTATGTGATTTAGAGTACAAAATAACTTGTTATTCTAATCCACTGGAAAATTCCATTTCTGCAACATTGACATATTCTGCAGGAAAACCATTCTGAGTTCCATGGCAGGCTTCTGGAAAGCTGTGCACAGAGCTAGGGAACCTGGAAGCCAGGGTTCGGAACCAGGTGGGTTGCCATGAAACTGGGAATCTCAGTTCTTCTGGACTCCTAGATCCTCAATACTCTACCAGGAAGGTTGCTTGATTCCCAAGGATTGCTAGCTCTCCTGCAGCCAGCCTGCTGGACTGGACTAGGCTCCCTGTGTTGTCCTGCTCTCAGCAGCCAATTCCCTAGTTGCCAGGGATTCTAGGGCTTTTGTTTCAGAAACACCAAAACATTTCTGTAGCAGAAATGTTTCTATGTTTCCAAGACCCAATATTATGTAATTTCAGTTCAATGGGGTATGAAAAAAATTACCCAAACTCATGTTCCTGGAACTCATGTTCCTCTCTTACAGACAATCCTCTACAGTTAGTGGTCCCCTCACTTTGTGCACCATAAAATGGGCCCTTGCATTTATGTGTTGTGCTAATATTGGCAAGAAATAATTTTCTAGTCCAGCAATAGAGGTGCTTGAAGTGCTTATTGGAGCAAAAGGAGAGGGAGAAATATTCGAGATGACATTGCTTGGGTATTTTAACCCAATCAAGGTCAGTTAATTCACTTAAGAGGCAAATGATTTGTAAATATCATAAAAAATTGGAACTGTTTTAATTAGAAGGAAGTTCAATTCTGAATCAGATGAGCTTTGCTAGGGCTTTTAAGCCTAACCCATAGAACATAGCTGTGAGAGACCTGGGAAGGCAATTTAATTGGTTCTAATCATTTCTTTCAGGTGGCTGATGATTGAACACATTTTGATGGGGATTTCCTCCAGGTTTCAGAGGAGATAAAAAGCCAGGGTCCTGACCACTTGTGGTCATTAATGATCCCATGGCATTTTTAGCAGTGGTATCCTGGCTAGATTCCAAACTGAGTAATTACATTATGTCTCTCTAAATTCCCCTTGTAGTTGCAAATTGGTACAATTTCCTTCTTCACATCCTGTCCGAATCTCTTCTGTAGCACTATAATTAATTCATTCAAGAACTTTGAAAGTACAAAATGCTGTGTAAGTGTTGTAAATATTATTATTGCTAGCATTGCTGTGGGCTTCAAACACTTGTCCTGGGCTCACTCTAGAGGTGGTCACATATCAGGGTATGTCTAGACTACCTGGCTCCGTCGACGGAGCCCTGTAAACTAGTTTACCCGGCATAGGCAAAGAAGGGGGATTTAAATAATCCCCGCTTCATTAAAATAAACATGGCCGCCGCGCTGTGCTGACGATCAGCTGATCCGGCATAGCGCGGCAGTCTAGACATGGATCTGTCGGCTGGGGAAGCCTTTGCTGACCGATCCCTTACACCTCGTGAAACCCCCACTTCTTTGCCTATGCCGGGTAAACTAGTTTACATGGCTCTGTCGATGGAGCCATGTAGTCTAGACATACCCTCAGTGATGATAGATGTATATAGCTTCAGGAGAGCTTTGAGACCTTTTGCAAAGACTTGATATGGTAGATTGCAGATCTTATACTTTTAAAAGAACCTTAAAAACACACCAGACTTGTTCATTTTTAGTCTCTTAACCTTGAATGCAACAATGTGACAAACTAAGATTTTTGTGTATTGCAGATCTATTATTTATATTACAGTTACCCAAACAGACATCTGGGCCCTATTGAGTTAAGTGCTGTACAAACACATAGTACAATCCCTGGATTGTAGAAACCGGAAGAGTCTTCATTACACATTAAGGGAAAGTTTACGCTACCATGCTACATCAGTACTGCAGCCCCTCTGGTGCAGATGTGCTCAGGCAAGAGGAAAAAGTTCGTCCATCAGCATAATTACTCCACCCACCAGGACAGTATCTTCCACTGACATAGTGCAGTGTGAATAGTGCTGAAGTTGATGTAACTTTTTCACACCCCCTGAGCAACATAAGTTACAATGACTTATGTGGAACAGCCTAAAGGAGGGCAGAGAATTATGTGTCTCAGTCACAAGGCAGTTGGGAAAATATTGGCCAAGAGTATTTTTAGGTTTCTCAGCTCAGATGGCACTCTCAGAAGTTTGGAGAAGCCAGCTTGCAATATATTCATGGTCAGATGCCAGGAAGGTGAGATGAAGAATTTCACAAAGTACAAAATTGCCACCTGAATGAAGATGGTGTTATGTCCATGAAGGCAAGAGATAAATAAACTGGGCCTCAGCAGACCACACCACTCTAAGCATTTTGGCAGTCTTCAAATCTGGTCTCGCTTAGTGAATCATGTAAATGGCTGAAAATGGTTCAGTGAAAAAAAAGGATCAAATAAATTAGCTTTCATGTAAGCATTTAATTAGCAATGTGTTAGGTTAAGACTTTCGAAATATCACTCGCAGGGCACTA
The DNA here is from genome assembly GCA_019425775.1 of Rafetus swinhoei. Classification (NCBI taxonomy): domain Eukaryota; kingdom Metazoa; phylum Chordata; order Testudines; family Trionychidae; genus Rafetus; species Rafetus swinhoei. Next base: position 12,318,456 of record CM033432.1, read on the forward strand.
TATTCAGGATATATGAGCAGCAACTATTATGGAGGCCAACTTGGGCACCTAAAGGCTGTGATAAGGAAGGATGGTCTAGTCTAGTGAATAGGTGCTGGACTTGGCCTCAGGAGACCTGGATTCCTGTATCTAATCTATGTTTAAGCTTTCCCTTATGTAAAATGGGGAGAAATATTTCCTTGCCTGATGCGGTGTCATGGGGGTAAAATGCTGTAAGGTCGGTGAGGCTCACTATGACAGTGATGAGGGTCATGTAAGTAGAGCAATAATGGAGCATTGAATTAAGTAATTTTAATTCACCTCTAGAAGCCAGAGCAACATTTAGCTGCCTACGTGCGGCTGTATTTGCCTCACTTTCGACACTAACATTTGGATATTTTTCTCACGTATCAGCAGATGCGCAACGTGCCCAGCCATTTGATGGCATCATCATTAGCCAGGTGGAGAGACAGTTGCCCATATTGAAAGAAATCAGTGTACATTCACTAAGAATATGTGACAGTCTGAATTTGACTGCTGTGGCATCATAGGTCATTAGAAAACAGCATTTCAAAAGACTGGCCACACAGTTTCTCTCTCCTGTTGGATGTTGGTGCCTTGGCAGATCAAAACCTGGTGGCCAGATGGTTGGGATAGTGATGAGAGAGTGATTAATAATGATCATCACTATCCACTTATTGCATCAAGTAGATTCCACTCTGGTGTCCTACGGTGGCATAAATGACCGTAGATAGGTGAGTGGGTGGGTGGTAGTTTTTTCACGGAGCAGTAAATATATATGGCTGTGTAGACAACATGCAAAAAGTCACAGGCAAATGTACTACGTGGGACAAGGGCTCAGGTATGGGCAGGTGCGGTGTGAAGAGCATTGAGGGAATGTTTTGTAAAAGAAGCCCCCTCTTACAGAGACATCTGAATGGGGAGGGAGACAATGCTGGGTGCATGACAAGCAGGAAGTTGATTCAAGCCAGAGAGCTGTACACAGGAGGAGAGGACAGAGACCTAGAGAAAAAATAAAAGAAAAAGAAAGTTGAATGCAGAGGAGCCCAGGGAGTTCATGGAAGTAGAGGATGAAAGTCACCTGACATTAAGCAACTGTTTCACAAATGGCAAACCCAGTGTGTGTGCGCAGAGTTTCAGGGGGGGGGGGGTGGAGGGGGAGAGTAGGGGATGGGAAATAATAGGCTTGGCTTTCTGAAAAACAAAGTTGACCCATAATTTTTTCCTTTGTAGCCACCCAAGTGGAAACCTACTGATTGTGCAACCAAACCACTTCCCCTAGCGAACATCAGATCATACTGAGGGTGTGGCTTTTCTTTGAGTATTCCACCCACCACCTGTCTCCAGTGGGCAATTAGAGTAATCAAGGCTGATTGTGTTGTTAGGACAGAGTTGTACTCCATCTCCCTGTAGTCACTGCCCACCTCTACAAAGTATTTTAAAAATTGCTCTACGCTAAACCCAGTGTTCTACTTTGTTCTAAGGGCCAATTTGCTCCCATAGCTTTTGAATGTAATGTACATTGAAAGTAAAGCAACACATCAATGCATATGCAAGAGGAAATCACTCAGAGAACATTGCAGACCTCCAGTCATGCTGGAACTCAATAAAAGCATTTACCCTGCTATGATGCTGTTCTTTATATATGCAATAAAGAACATATTGCATATATATCTTGTTTTTTGTTATTTGGAAATCACAACACAAGACAAGAAGGCAGGACTTAGCTGTGGTGAACACACTGCAGAAGAGCCTAGACGATGTGTTAAGAAGAAAATAACTCACTGTAGGTCCAGGATGATGCAGAGGGAATGCTCAGGGAATATAGAAAGCAAAAGAAAGCTGATCTGTACAGGATCTGTGGCTGGATTATGGTCAGGCTAGGGTTAGTTTTGCCACCAGCAAAATAAGAATAGTGTCACATACTTAGTGGTTGTACTCTGCCTTATGTTTTAGCATGAATTGCCCGGGAGATGAAAATGGGAATTATGTGAGAGCGCAAAGATGTAACAACATGTCCCGTAAAATAGAGACCGGCCAGACCTCTGATCTCTGAGCTGTTCAAAATCTGGGTCACAGTTATGTGCTTTGGGCTCTTCTCTGCTAGAAATTGCAAAATGAAGAAACTGGCTTTTCATTTATCATAGGGAAAGTAAGATGCCATCAACACCTTTTTAGCAGTGAGGAATTTGGCACGCAAAAGGAAAGGCTTGCAAGAACAGAAACTAACCCGTAAAATCTGCATGGCACTTCAGAGCTGGCTGAAGTGGCCAGAATTTCCTGCTCCCAAGAATGAACATACTGAGTCCTTTTCAAGCTGTAAGCAAATTTCCAAACCTGGATACAAGCGGTTGTAGATCTCAGGGTAAGACAGGCAATGGCGAGCAGACACAATCATGCTAATGGGTCTGGCATGATTCTAAGGGAAGGCACAAACCGAGCCAACTGGGCTTATTGCATGCACATAAAATACATATACATGAAAATATACCAAGTACTATTAATTGGTAAGGAGACACCACCACTGGAAGATGATCCTCCTATGTGAAAGCAGAATTTGCCCCATTATCATACTATAATGACTTCCTAAGAACCCTGCTCTGACACTGGACCTGGCTGGGGAGATGTCTTGGAAACTCCAGTCTCTTCCATTTCTAACCTCCATGATTCAGTTTGTGCTGACTCAGACTTTCAATATCTGTCTATACTGAGAGATGAGCTATTTCTCTCCTTGTTTTATGAGCCTTTGGTGAGGGACGTTGTCAAAGTCTTTCTGAAAATCGAAATACATGAAATCTAGTACACTAAAACCCCCAGACAATTCCAACTGACTTCATTACAGGCAGGATTTTACCTAAAATGATTACTATTAAAGGCTGATTTTTCCTTACCACTTTCCATTATTACTCATATTTTGATATGGCTGTTCAGCACGATCCCTGCATTCTCCCACTTCAGCACTTAGAAAAGCAATTACATTAATGCAATGAAAATGGATCAATTCTGTGACCTTGTAAAGAGTCACTTATGTCCTAGAGAACAGTTTGGGCCCAGATTTCCACAAGAACCATGTTTAAAATCTCTTTAAAATACAGTTTTATCAGTCATTTTTCTCCCTTGTCTTTTCTTTTTTCCCCAGTTCCCATGTGGATAATGACACATCCCTGTTATGACACAGTGAGGTTAAAATTTCAAAGTGCTGGTGGGAGTTAGACACAGGGATCTTGTTAACAGATAACAGAAATTGCAAGCCGGTGTCCCACGCATTAGTTTTGAAAACAGCCATGTCCAGCATCTTCAGTCATATCTTCGTGAAAATGAAATGTCACTTGGAATAATGTATCACAGGCCAGCAATGATTTGTCACACTGAGACAGTCAAGAAGTTTTTTTCTGAGAATTTGGTTCTGAATTTGATAATTGGCTTTATTTAAGCTAGATACAGAACTGCCAGGGAGTACTGATTAACTTGAGACAGATTCTGCAGAAGCCAATCTAAATATGAAAACTTTCATCAAGCTTTTACTTTGTATTCCAGATCTGCTCTGAGCGAGGGCTTCTGGACTTGATCGTCCAAAGCGGTGAGTAATCTGGTCCTGAACTAGTGAGCCACGAAATCATGAGCTTCATTTTAAGTACATAAGTGGCCCCACCGAAGTCAAGGAGATGACTCATATTCTTACAGTTTTGATGACTTGGAGACAGAATGCTCGATACTTTGCAAGATCAAGCCTTCCATGACTGTATGTTAACTCTTCCAAGTCCATAAAAATTTAAGGTTATACTAGCATCAATGCACCCTAGTAATAGCCTGATGTAGAAACCTGTCATCAGAGTTAATGGGAGTTTTGCTTGAATAAGGATGGTATAAAGGCTTCAGGATTAGATCTATAGTGTTCTGTAGTAACAATACCCAATCTTTTTGTCTTCGACATTAAGCAGAAAAACCTACTGACTTTAGTGTATGCAGAAGCAGGTAAAAACATTTTTTCCTTTCAACTGTTGAGTGAATTGTTACACAGCTTTATCAATTATTATATTTATGCTTTATTAGGAGGAAGTGTAATCACTGTCATGGTGCTATTACTTTCAAAAGCTTCCTACTCCAGGAATTTCTCTGATGCAGTGTATTATGCATTTGTTTATTTACTTGGGTTCATTTCATTTGAGAAGGTGAACGGTATGTGAATGGCCATCAATGGCATTTAAGAGAAGTTTTCCTAGACTCAAGTCTAGCACATGAAAAAGCAAGAGGGTCTTCTGCAAACCATCAAATGCTGAATAAAAGATCACAAATGGCATTGTTATTACTAAAATGAACTATTTTTAGTTATTCCACTTATAAACTTGCCAACCCTCTGACATAGCAATCAGGAACAGCTCTCAGAAAACATGAATAATAAAGCAAGCAGTTTAAAAGTAGGCTCATTTATTCCCATACACTTGGACACGGATTTCTGCTGTTTACATTTCAGTGCTAATAAGGAAAGACGGGTGCATTAAGAACTATCAAGGAAAAATCATGGGCAGCCCTTGAAAATTATTGCTTTAATTTAATGATGCAGAAAAGGCAGAAGTATTCAATAAATATTTCTGTTCTGTATTTGGAAAGAAGCAGGATGAGCTACTCCTTTCACATGAGGATGATGAAGTATTTTCATTCCATTAGTAACTGAGGAGGATGTTAGATAACATTTAATATATCCAGGGCTGGATAATTAGCACCCAAGAGTCATAAAAGAGTGGGCTGATCAGATTTCTGGCCTGCTGCTGCTGATTTTTAACGAATCTCAGAATACTGGGCAAATTCCCTAAGATAGCTCAAGAACTAATATTGAAAAAGACAAGGGGGGTGACATGGGTAACTATAGAGTCTACTGATTAGCATGGATAATAAGCAAAATGATGGAAAAGCAAATGAAGGATTCAAAACAATTAAAGGATAGGAATATAATTAATGCCAGTCATCATGGTTTTATGGAAAACAGTTCCTGTCAAACAGACCTGAATTCACTGTTTGATGAAATTACAAGTTTGGTTGATAAAAATAACTGTGTTGATGCAATACAGGATTCTGATTAAAAACTGTCACTATACAATTAACAACTAGCTAACTGACAGATTTAAAAAAATGTTGACAATGGGAAATCTTCCTCAACTGGGGTGTTTTTAGAAAGCTTTTTCAGGGATTGGTACTAAAATTGATGCTATTCAACATTTTCATCAGTGATCTTGGAGTAAATATAAATTCAGTGCTCTGAAAATTTACCAATGACACAAAGATTGAAGGAGTGATAAATAGTGGGGACAAACCTGAAGATAAGCTTTGTTGTCAGCTCGAAAGCTGCTTATCTCTCTCACCAACAGAAGTAGGTCCATTAAAAGATATTACCTCATGTGCCTTGTCTCTCTAGTATCCTTGGACCAACATCGCCACAACATTGCAGATAACAGGGCGGTCATACAATATGGAGCACGTGGTAACCTACTCCCATTCAAACAAAATACAGTTTAATACAGCAAAATGCTAAGGTATATAACTAGAAACAAGGCATTCAGTCAGGCCACACCTACTGAATGAGTAGCTGTATCCTGGAAATGAGTGACTCTGAAAAGAATTTAGGGAACTAATGGACAAAACAATTCAACAAGAGCCTCCAATGCAATGTTGTGGTAAGAAGGGTTAATCTTCCTTGGATGTATAAGCAGGGGTGGGGAGTGAGTTGCAGAGATCTGATTTTACCTCTGTCTATAGCATTACTGAAGCTTTACTTCTTAGTAGTGACCTAATACTGCAATCTCAGATGCAAATATGACCTGCGCACCTTGTGGGTGTGGAGTACTGTCCCAGCCAATGGCACTTAGGCCGCTTACAGAAAGAAACAAGGAGTTTACTCTAAGACTTTAACTGAGAGCCAGCTAGTTTTATAGCTCAAGATGTAGAGGCTCATGCATTAAGCTCCAGAGGTCCTAGGTTCAATTTGGCATGTTGGTGTTACACAAAGAACAGTAGCCATTGATCTAGGCCTGAATCTAATGCCATCTATGTGTGTTTTGTGCTGGTATATTATTCATTATTACAGGTATGACAGTACCACCTTGGAATGCTGGTTGAGGACCGGATCCTCATTGAGCCAGGTGCTGCACAGATGAGGAAAAGTCCTTGCCTCAGCAACTTCACAATCTAGGTCAGTCAGGAGGCAACAAATCATTCAAATGAACAAGTGAGGTAGAGAGGGGTAAAAGAAAACAGAGTTTAGCAGAAGAGCAGGAGTCAAAGCTAGTTGCTCCTTCCGAGGTGTTACTGATGATTTATATGGTATAAGGCCAAAATCAGGCCCATTATGCCGCAGGGAAATATTAGCCCAGTCCAGACATCATTAATCAGACAAAACCCCAGTGTGCTAGCTAAGGCTCTTACTCCAGTCTGTGCTTTGCTAGGGCAAAGCTCACTCAGGCAAAATTCCCATTTACTTCACTCTAAGAATTAATACAAACTTAGGAAGGGCGTCAAGACCTGTTCCATCAGCAGCTAAACAGGTATCCTATCTTCTTTTCCAAATAAATATTCATTAAAGACCGCAATAAACGCAACAAAGGAGCTGAGAATTACACTCCAGCTGAGACGTTAGCCTGAAAAAGCAGAGGTGTGTGGGTCATAACCCAACATCCAACTGAGAGATTATACCCCAAAGTATCCACCTTGGAGTTTCTTGCATCATTTTTTGTAAGCATAAGTTACTTGTGGAGACGAATGTGAGCTTATTTGGCAGTGCCTATGTTTTGTTATTCCCAAAGGCCTCTCCCAGCACCCATGGCACTATAAAGATATCATGGAGTTTCATGCATCTAGTGAATGCTGCAATGGGTTGTTATAGATTGTAAAATTTATTTTACAGTCATTGTATAACATATGCAAATTTCTTCACAAACAGGACTTAGTTTATTTTGTGACGGGAGGACAGTGTGTTACACCACTGATGCTTCTTTGACTTTTAACTCAGAATGGCCAATGCTTACTGAAAGGTGCTGTCATAGAGTGATAATCAGAGGGACAGAAGGAAGACTAGGTCAGAAGGCCCTGGAGCTCCACGCCAAGAAAGCAAAGGTTAACCATGGCCAGGAAGCAGCCGGAACTTTCTGGAGTTTTTTTTTAAAGATCTGCTTCTAGGAGCAGATAAACAGACAAGCTGACCTGCAGAAGGAAAGAGTGGAAGTCCTGTTCTGTTTAAAGTTGCACTCTTCTTTCTCTCTCCCATCTACACTGCATGCTTCTTTTGAAATAAGCTATTCCAGAAGAAATACTCCAAAATAGCTTATTTCGAAATAGCATGTCTACACCACAGAGAAGCCTCAAAATTAGTCTGAGGCAGGCTCCCCTAATGTGGATGCATTACCTCTATTTAGAGCCCCAGGAGGCGCTGGGGAGTAATTACTTTGAATGAAGCTGTGGAGGAGCTATTTCGAAATAGCAGCAGTGGAGCGTCCACACTACAGCTATTTCGGAATAGGTATTATTCCTCGTGGAATGAGGTTTACAGAAGTTGGAATAAGCCATCCGTTATTTCAAATTTATTTCAAAATAACGGAATTGCTGGGTAGACATTCTTATTGTTATTTTAGAATAGCAGCCGTTATTCCGAAATAACGCTGCTGTGTAGATGCACCATCAGGAAATGAGAAGGGGCTCAAAAGTCTGCTGTCCTCCTGCAGCAGCAAATAATTTGCCATTTAGTTTCTCTCAAAGCTTGAGCTTTTCTTTGAGAGAGGACATAGGAGTGCAGTGATAGCAGGGAAGCAAAGGTAAACTTGGGAAGCAGGAGATTTTGAGACCAACTGAGACTATTATCTGTGTGCCAGGCTAGCTAAACTTCCTGTTTTTCCCTGGTACTGAAGGCCTGAGGCAAACCAGCACAGTGATAGCTGTTATAAAATGCCTGCCTTCATTGCCCTTCCTTTATATAAGTTCCTATTTCTTTCCCTTTGTTTTATGCACGATTTTATTTTAGCCTGCCCAAGCAGACGAACCATATGTAGATCTGAAACAGCATTAGCAGACCAAATCAGCCCTCTGATCCCCCAGGCTAATTTACCTTACCAGTTTACTGCAATTATTACAGTCCCTTATGGAGAAGTAAATTGTGAACTGAAGCTAACAACACATGATTTACATGCATGCTTGTTGTTGTTTTTTTTCAAAGCTCTGATCAAGACCTTGTCTCCGTCTGGTGAAATTAGAGTGAATAATTTCCAAACCAGACATTCATGAATATAATCCTAATTTATGTGAGAACCTTCATAAGCCTAAACTCCTTGCTACCAATGCACTTGTAATGCCTTTAATGACTGGAGCTACATAATAGATAGACCTTCAGAAGGACAGACTCATCAATCAAATGTAGCAATCCTTTCCCAGGGAGATGTTGAAGGATTTACCAGTGCCTCATGACATGTACACCTTGCAATCTCTGAATTTGATTTTAAGATGTTTGCTAGGTAGTAATTAAGTCAGACCCTGCTTGCACTGACAGTTCAAGGAAATCATTTTTCAACTTTTCAGGACATAAATGGAAAACAAATTAGTCCTTGGCCATTACTGAGTTAAAAAGACCTAACTTATGACTTGAAATACTCCCACGTAATCATCCTTCCAAAGCTTTCATTTACTGAGTTAATAATTGCTGCCACAATTAAAGATGTAAAGGAATGAAAGAATCCAAGATCATAAAGCATACATAGTTATTTTTAAAAATTGCCCATCATAATTTTGTACTGTTTAAGAAAGTCATGTTCTCCCTTGTCAGGAAGTGTCAGATATCTCCTTTGTGATCACATTAATGTTTGTTTCCCTGGAGGGTCAAATTCACCCCTGTGCAAAGTGCTGGCATAAAGATTATGTATCACTTAAATTTCACTCATGTCCTGCATGTTCTTCTTTGGTCCAAATCCTAGTGGAGAAAGTGTTCCTCTTAATGTTTCTTGGACAGATGGAGAGGAATTAATGTGGCTAATGGTTTCCAGTCTTGTTCCTCATCAGCATAGTTCTGAATTCTGTTCAGACTCCCAGTTTTAAGCCCACTTTGTTTAAAAATATTCAACATCAGCTAAAGAATGAACTAGATCAAATGCTCATCCAGTCATTACTGCAATATCTCACACAAGGAGTAGCCTGTTGCCCTTTAATACAAACCATCTACCAATGAAAAGACCTGTTCCCAATCAGTACAAATGGAAAAAGTGAGGAAGGGGGAGCAGAAAAGAGGAAAATACCTAGTGAAGAATGAGCTTATACTGAGTCGCATTAGAGCACTTTGAAAGTTGCTAGGGCACAGACAACCTACCTAATGGGTGGAGCAGGACCTTGCTTGGGGGTTGGGATGGCAATTGGGGTAATAACGAGTGTACATCTAAAGATCAGGCGCCAAGGGTGAAGCCAGAGTCAAGGCTGAGGGGCCAAACCAGAGGTCAGATCCAGAGTCAGAAGTCAAAAGGTAAGCTGGAGTCATAGTTGGACATAGCCAAAAATTGGAGCCAGGAGGCAGAAATTAGAATGAAGCAGGGAGGCAGGAGCAGGAAGCAGAAATGATGTGCAAGCATTGCATATGCTGAGCAGCCACTGTGCTGCTGCCATTTTAGGGCCAAATAGAAGACCAATTGCTCCCCCAGCCCAAGCCATCATTTGGATGGAGCTCACTGGGCCTATCTTAGCTTGCTGGGTTGCTTTGCAATCAGGCTTGGAGCCAGTGGCACCCAGTGAGGAGCAATGCTAACAGAGAAGTTAGTAACATCCATAGCCCTGGCCCATCCACGAGTGGGGTTATGTAAATACAATTCACACAGTTTGCTTAGGCCTGCTAGATATTCAACTATCAGTGTAAAGAATTTTGGATGGACAAAGGCTTGACTTTCAGAGCCCTATAGATTAAGCTGGGGAGGGAGGTGAGTCAGCAGGCTGCATGCCCTCTGGGTGTGAGCTGCAAGACTGGTTTGACCTGTTTCTCTGTGCTGTTTCAATGATAGAGTAAAAGAAAGGCTCCATAAGGAGTCTCTTTTGTATGTAAATATACTCCAGTGGCTGCTGGAATTTCTTGTGGCTGGACTGTGCTTTGGGCCAAGAGCTGAAATCAGAGAACTGAGATCACTAGGTTTGGCCCAGAGTCAAATCCACCATAAGCCAGTGGAAGATGCAACAAGCAGCATGAGCAGCCAACAGGGTGGCAATGGAGAGCCGTGAGGAGCAGCTAGCAGAGCGGTAGCAGCGAAGGGCAACCAATGGAGAAGCGTGAGGAACAGCCAGCAGACCAGCAACAGTGAGGGGCAATGAATGACCAGCAGAGCGGCACCAGAAAGCAGCAAGCAGGTGGATGGTGTGTAACCAGTGGAATGGGTGAGATGCCTCCTACCTCCCCCATACTCAGTATGTGAGGTGAACTCTGCAGATGCATCTCTGAACTCTGGTCTGCCCTGACCAAGGACAGTGACTGTGAGTGGGGTGGAGAGAAGGGTTGGGCGTGTGACGGGGACATTTACATTGTTGGACTTGAGAGCCTGAGAGGAAAAGGACATTGCCCAATCTACTTGAGCTGGGTCATTTACTGGAGGTTTTGGTTATGAACTTTGTGTGTGGTATTTTCCCAAATTAGCGCCACATTACTTCTCTCCCTTTTTATTAAAAGTTTCTTTTCTACACTCAGACTCTGTGCTTGCGAGTGGGGAAGCACTGCCGCTTAGAGGTGCCCAGCAGGTTGTGTGAATTTCCCAGGTTACTGGGTGGGGGCTCAAGCCAGTTCTGTGTTGGATGGATGGAGAGGAACCCCTAGATATTGAACCTGGCCCTGACTGCTACTGGAACTGCCTGGCAGATGGGTTACATACATTATAAGATTTCTGCTATAAATGAGAGGAGAGGTCCAAAGGAAAGCTTTGTAGCAACAAAGTAGTGCATTTTAAGGTGAAATTTGAAGAAGAGTCAAGGTGCTTTTTTAAATCATCCTTCTGCCTTTAACCCAAGGCAATGTTCTCTGAGGAGTAGCATGACCTAAGAGGTTATTTTCATTTCTAATTTCTCAAGTCCTGTCTCCTGCACTCATGGCAGAACCAAGCACCATCTACAGCATCCCTGACAGGGAAATCAAAGGGTTTTCAAATGGGTCAAGCATGAACATCTCATGCATAGGTTGGTTTTGAATGTATGATTGGAAGAGAATCTGAAAGACTTTCATACCATTTATTTGATACATTCTAAGCTTCTCTTTAAAATATCCAATGATGGAGATTCTCAAACCTCCCTAAGCAATTTATTCTAGCATTTAATAAATAGTAACTAGTGATTTAGGGTATATCTTTATGCACTGCCTCCCCACCTTTCAGAAAGCAGGCTCAGGCTTCAGCGGAAACATCTCCATGGCTTTTTTTAGCCCTACAGTGTGACCCTGAATCAATTAATCCAGTTACTGAAACTCACTGTCACAGGCCTTCTTTATTTTTAGTGTAGACATATACTTAGGCCTGATCCAACACCAATTCTGTTGAAAGACTTCCATGGATTTGCTTGAGGGCGTTGGGTGATAACATGAACTATGAAAAAGTAAGAATGGGCCCATAAGATAAACTGTTTCTAGTTACAGTTAGGTATTAGAATTCTACCTGTAACCACCATGCGGCAGATTTGAACCTGGGATCTCTGGAGCTGACTATAGGAGCCTCTACCCTCTGAGCTAAAAGCCAGCTGCCTCCCAGCCTATGCTGTAGAGGTCTCCTGATCTTAGCTGTTGCTGTGGTCTAGGTGCCACTGCATGGGACAGTGAACCACACTAGGGCTGTGTCTACACTGGCATGATTTTCCGGAAATGCTTAAAACGGAACAGTTTTCCGTTATAAGTATTTCCGGAAAAAGAGCGTCTACATTGGCAGGATGCTTTTCCGGAAAAGCCCTTTTTCCGAAAAGTGTCCGTGGCCAATGTAGACGCTGCTTTCGAAAAAGCCCGATCATCATTTTCGCGATCGGGGCTTTTTGTGGAAAAGACTGCTGGGCTGTCTACACTGGCCCTTTTCCGAACAGTTTTCCGGAAAAAGGACTTTACTTGGCCGGAGCAGCATAGTTTTCGGAAAAGCAGCTGATTTCTTACAGTAGATCATCAGTGCTTTTCCGGAAATTCAAGGGGCCAGTGTAGACAGCTCACAGCTTATTCCGGAAAAGCGGCTGCTTTTCCGGAATAAGTGGCCCAGTGTAGACACAGCCTAGGTGTGTGGGTTACATATACCCTTGGTTCTCTGACATGCTCTGCAGTAGGTGTCTTCATGGTGACTTTCACTGGGCAAAGTATTTGTAGTCAGTAGCTTATTTGATACCTTTTACACCTGAGTTGGATTGATTTAGTATTCTGATATTAAACATAATTTAGTAACATTTTCAGCACTTGGGATTTTGGATAAACTATTTGCTTTCACTGTTCGCTATTTGTTATTCATTATTTGTAGTGTGTGACTTGGCAACTAAGTGTCAGTATTCTCTCAACTCTCTGTCTGAAATGTCTATTGAAAGGAAAAGGGAAATCAAAGGGTTTTCAAATTGGTCAGGCATGAACCTCTCATGCATAGGTTGGTGTTGACCTTATAGTTGGAAGAGCATCTGAAAGACTTTCATAGAAACATTTTACAGGCAGAAATCTAACTCTTGTATGTCTGAGGGAAAAAAAAAACAATAAAAAGGGCTGTAATTTAAAACAGATTCATGGGTTTCAGTCCAACTAATGTTCATGAATACTTTTAGTGGAATTTTCCAAGCTCTGTTGATGGTGACTTTTCATCCACCCAATTAATCTAATTCCTTTGTAATAAGGTAAACGCTATTGCTTTTCTTGCTATCTATAGGCAATCGGATGAGCCATAAGTCAAAATTAGAATATGATTATTCTGCTGCAAGGTTTGCACTTTCCTTTCAAAATTTCTTTATGTACAATCCATTTCTTTTGGTGACTTTTTGCTTCTAAGGAAATTATACTCTCAACCATAGCTAATAGGATCACCACCCACACTATGCTTATGAGGTAGGAAGGGTGTGTGTGAATATTTCCATTGAAATTTTGTTCCTTAAAGATATTTTGGGGTTGGGTGTAGGTATTTGGGTGAAGAACACAGCAGAGATTGCACCACAGAAGATTCCGGCAGGGCTTTTGATAGTAGTTATCTTTAATCTTTTGTTCTTGCTGCCTGGGTGAAATTCAATCCCTTCCCTCAAAGACAAAGTTGACACGTTATGTGTAGGAAAAATATGCAGGGATAGAAATCTCCCTTCTAGTTACTGCTTGGCCCTCGGGTCTGAGTAAAGGCTATAACTCTTGTGTAGGTTTCTGTTGGGGGTTGGAGGCCACTGAATTGGCATAGTCATAAAATGGGAGCTTTGTGGAGGCAGGAAATGGATTCTTATTATTTGTTACTAGCACAACAAGGCCTAGATCCTTGATCTTGGAGTTCCTAATGATAATGATTGACTCATCTTCATGGTCTTTCCTCATCCACTCAACCTTTGCAAGTCCCATCCTCTGTGTTAGCCTAGATGGAAGCTGTCTAATAATCCTGGACTACAGCACCCGGGGAGTACTGAATCCTCTGAGCGCCTGCTGCATAATCACCATTGCCCATAGGTGCTAGAATCAGAGGTCTGGGAGTGCTACAAAAACTCCTCCAGCATCCCTGACATTTCCTATGTGTTGTAGGACTACAACACTAGGGGGATCCCTTCACTCCTGCTCCTAAAGCTGGGTGAGTTTTTTCCACTCTGAGAAGTTATCTATCCAAACCTATCTTGCAGCCATTATGTCATAGGAATGAGCTTTCATGCTATAACAGGGTCAGCAATCACCTCACACGAGCACCCCCATTTGGCCATGTGTGGGTTCCTGCATGTCCTCAGTTTTAGAAAGCCTTGCAGCTACTCAGCCCTCTGGCCAAGTCACACTCTTTGTGCACTCTCAAACCTCTTCTGGGGTATACTTCTAACAGGGGCCCATCCTGATGCTCTTTGTAGCGTGTCTCTGAGTGTCTCTTGTCTGTTTCCCCGCTCAGTATGAGAGTGGTGCCTCCAGAGCTTCTCCTCCTAGAGACAATATTCTTACAGCTCCCCACTCTGAGCTGTCCTTGGTTCTGCCAACCAGCCACCCCTGACCTTCTCCCTTCCGGGTGTGGGCTGCAACTGAACTGCCTCTAGTCCTGCAGCTCTTCTTATACAGTCCCTCCTGGCCCCTGATTGGCTGATTCCTCAGTAGCTACTCTAGCCCACCAGGAGGACTTCTCTATCGCCTTAGGACTTGGTCTGCCCCATCACATGTGCAAATAAGAATTAAATTTTATTGCTCTCTCTTGATTCTGAGATACATGTCCTAGTCAGGATAATGTTTTTTCTAAGAAGTCTTAATAATGTTTTAGAAATGTACACAAGTAGGTTTCATGTTCGCAGAGTCCCTGAAAGGAAATTTACCGGACAGTTATGGCATGAGCAAGATGAATTGCCTTCTGCCTCTTCAGGAGGGTTAGGGTGCAGGCATGTTGGAGTTAGTTGACAGCAACATAACTTAAACAGGAGACCGGGAGAGCAGTGCACATGGCTTAATCCATTGGGGAGGAGGGATCCTTCTTATCTCACTTCAAATACCTCCTCATGTCAAAGCACTTGGCAATTTTCCTTTGACTTAGAATCATAGAATCCTAGGGCTGGAAGAGACCTCAGGAGGTCACTGAGTCCAACCCCCTGCCCAAAACAGGACCAACCCCAACTAAATCATCCCAGCCAAGGCTTTGTCAAGCCAGGACTTAAAACCCTCTAGAGATGGAAATTCTACCACTTTCCTAAGTAACCCATTCCAGTGCTTCACCCCCCTCCTAGTGAAATAGTTTTTCCTAATATCCAATCTAGACCTCCCCCACTGAAACTTGAGACCATTGCTCCTCATTCTGTCATCTGTCACCGCTGAGAACAGACTCTCTCTATCCTCTTTGAACTTGTCTTAGGGGTCGTAGCATTTGGCTCATTATGTTCTTTGACACATTTCCCTCCATAAGGGAACATACAAAGCAGGAATACAACAAACCTTTTCCAAAATAAATTGTAGATAATGTATTTTATATTGAAAAATCAAAGATGACCTGTGACCAGATTCTGCTCTCCATTACCCTAGCATAAATTCAGAGTAATGCTACTAAACAATTTGGTAATGGAGATAAGAATCTGGCCCATTATCTATTGATCAACACAATCTACAGTAATTTCATTTTTTTCTTTCTGCTACTTAATTGGTTCTTTTGCCTTTAGCAGATTTAGAATTTTAAAGTCCCATTAAAGACATGTCTGTAATCATGAAAGTTTTAAGGGCATTTCTTTCTCGTTTCATTACTGCAGCAGCATAGCCTAGAAGCCTACCTGTTTCTATAGGCTAATAAGAACAGCTGCTGAATCAATATCGAAAACTCTAATCAGTGCTAAAAGTCCGGATAGGAGCTGACAATACAGGAATGACACTATTGCCACTGAACAGCTGCTGGCTTTCTAGCATGCATGAGAAACTGTCTGGAAAACCATACATTTTTCATCATGTTGTACACATTAGTGCACAGTTTCTCAGCGAGCCACAAAAATGTGTCAGCTCATTTATCTGGATTAATGCTTAGATGCTGCAATCGAGGGTACACTAGAAAATCCCCAAATCCAGCTGTAGATATAGTCCCAATTCCCAAAAGAGCTCTTGAAACTGCATCTGCAAATGCATGATTTTGTGCAAGTAGACAGTCGCACAGGGAATGGACTTCTCCAGGCACGAACCTCACTACTTTGGTGCAAAGTGCGAGGCTTATTTCTATTATACTACCTTCTCTAATACAAATATAGGGTTACATGTATATTTTTTTAAAATAAAATAAAAAACCTTCCCTCCCCATACCTTTAAAAAAAAAAAAAAAAAGGCCAGGCCACTGCACAAAATGATGAAAATGCAAGCCCAAGCGTTGTATCTGAATGCAGTGCCACTTATGAAGAAAAATGGGCTAGGATGAGTGTCGCTTTCTGCTCCTCATGCTGAAAATTAACAAACCAGAGTTGGTGTTCTGTCTAATTTTTAAACCCCAACTTAGTGAAGGATTATTTTGTCCCATAGTCTCATTTATTTAGCCAAACATATGTTATTGCCTTCAATATAGGTGTAACTGAGTGAATTTTAATGGCCTGTGATGTGCAGGAGGTCAGACTAGATCAGCAGTGGGAAAAATATCGTCTGTGGGCCTCTCATCTATCCCACTAAAGCTGTAGGGGTGGTGCCTACAGATGTCAGTAGCAAGTGGAGCTAGCTGCACCCCCCAGGAGCCACTATTGGACATGCTGGCCACTTCAGGGAGCCAGGTGGATTAAGGCACATAGGGAGCCTGCCTTCACCCCGCTGCACTGGCACTCTAAAGCTGCCTGAGGAAAGCAATACCGGGCTGGAGCTGACATCCCCACCCCTTGCTCTGAGCCCCACCCTGCACCCCAACACTACATCCATGGCCCCCCAGAATTTTCCTATCTAGCCCTTGGACCAAAAGTTTATCCACCCTCTGACTAGATGATCTAATGGTCTCTTCCTGCCTCAAACTTTCTTAACCTAATTAGTGATGGAGCCACATGTTATAAGAACATGATTTCTTGGGAGATGGTTCTACCATAGGGGCACCTGGACATGGATCCTTTCAGAAAGATTAGAAAATTAATCCAGAACAGAACAAAATTTACCTTTGTCCCAACACTGTGCAGCATTCCTATCTTTTAATCCAGAGGAAGGATGGACCTGGGACAGTTGTGGTAACTCCTGACTCTATGTATGCAAGTGTTGCAGAATTTCATTGATTGATTAGTAGCCACAAGAGAGCAATAACAAGCACTTTCAAACTTCTGCTTAAGTAACAGACACGTGTACATTTACTGAAAAGCGCATTGTAGGACTTCACCTAAAATATCAGCCCAGAACAGCCATTAAGTTTCTTGTGAGTTTTCTGGCTACTCAGCTTTCTGTTTGGAGTAGATACATGGGAAGAATTTGGCTCTTTTTGGAGATGAGTAGGAGTTAGAAAAATAGATTTTAATCTGAAATTTCGTATTTGAATCTAACATTCATGACTAGTGTGCTATAGAAATAGTAATGAGTGTGTATGTTTGAGTGTGAATTTCCCTGAATAATTACAAGTACAGGTTGAACCTCTCTAGTCTGGCACCCTCTGGTCTGGCAACATCCATGGTCAGGCATGATTTTAGGTAGCCGGATGTCGACTTATCATGGGTGTTGGCAAGTTTTCCCGTGGTCCCATCAAGTTTGTTTACAGCTACCAGTCCTGGGTTTCAGTTGGATCTGTGCTGTTATTTAGCTCTTATTTACTCCAATTGTCTTCTAAGGGCCCAGTAAGCAGTGGAAGTGTTGGTAATGCTGCTAGACAATATTGACTTCCCGTGATTTGGCAAATTCTCTGGTTCAGCACCAGTCAGGTTCCGAGGGTGCTGGACTAGAGAGGTTCAGCCTGTATTAACTGTAGTACTTATAGGACTCTCAGATCAGAGCTCTACAGGGCATGGGACAATTCCTGCCCCAAAGAGCTCACAACCATTCTGTTTGGAGTAGATATAGATGAAAAGAGCTGCATTTTGCAGATGGAGAACTGAGGCATAAAGGAATTAAATGACTAGCTCTGAGTTGTACGAAGAAGAGCTAGGAACTGAATCTAGGTCTCTACACTCCTGATCAATCCCTTAGCCAGGAGACTATCCATCCAGACTTTGAGGGTTTTGCTTCAAGCCTGTCTCTCATCTAGTATATTTAACTGAACTGTGTACTCGCCAACCTGTCTGAAAAAAAGAGGTTGTGCTCTTTAAATTCTGCAAAGCTGCCTTTTCAAAAAACATTCTTGTCTGAAGGCAATGTAATGGGCCTTTGCCTAAGTTAATGTAAGCCATGAACAATTGGAGAGCTGCCAACTTACATTTTTAAATAAATGCCAATGTTAATTTTTAAAGTTTAGATACACGGTGTACATTTTTACTGTCTTTCCCAGTTAGTATTACACAGACTTTCCAAAGAGCTGGAACTTGTCTTGTCTTATGAGAATTGTAGGGCCATGCAGGAGGCTTCTTAACTGAAATGGCATGGAGTGGGCACTGAAAGGACAGCGATTCACTTAGCGTGTGCTATGTAGGTGTAATTTCTTCCTCCGAGAGAAGCCCCTACCTGCAACTTAATTCACTCCTGAAAAATGGTAATGGCTTTTACTTTTTCAATAACACTGCTTGTTTCCTTCAAGTGCTGCCAAATAGAACCCAAGAGGAGCACATGCATTGTATATTGCCAACATAATGGTGATTTGTATTAATAAGGTCACTGTTGCTGGGTCAGAGCTCTGTGTGGAAAAGAGATGTAATGTCATCAAGGTATTCCTTGGTCTCTGTGACCATATGGTTACAATGAGCTCTTCAGGCTCTCTTTCAAATCATTTAGGTCTGTGGTTTTCAAACTTTTTGGCCGGTGGCCCACCCTGCTCAACACAGACCTTTCCATGGACCACCAGCCAACCACCTGTGATGACAAAATGGGTGCAGGAGTAGGCTAGGGGTTGGAGGTGTCTGGCCAGGAAGGAGGGTGCAGGAGCGGTGTGGAGCGGGTGGGAGGAAGGGAAGATTCAGGTGAGGGTACGAGGTCTTGGCAGGAGAGGGATGGGGAGCACTTACCTGGCTCTCTGCCTCCTGCTGCTCCTTGTAGCCATGACTCTGGCCAATGGGAGCAGCGGGGAAAGCCTCCAGGTGAGTGGTTTCCTGCACTGCCATTCCCCAGCTGGGTAGAAGGGGAACAGCAGTGCATGGAGCTGGATCCGGCCTGCGAGGTTTCTCCCCTCTCCTGCAGTGGGAAGCTGGTGCTGGTGCTCCAACTGCACCAAGGGGGTGGGGGTGCAGGACACAAGGCCCATCTGCAAGATAGCATTGGACCACTAGTGATCTGCAGACCACACTTTGAGAACCACTGATTTAGGTCCAGGGCTCTGGTCATCTAAAGCAGTGGTGTGCAACCTTTTTTGATCTGCGAGCCCCATACTGCAGGGGCCACCAACTGCCGGGCCCAGCCCCCAGCCGGCCAAATCCAGGTGCCGCGCTGCGGGGGCCGCCAACTGCTCAGCCCAGCCACCGGCTGGCCGGATCTAAGCGACGCGGGGCTGCCAATGGCCGGGCCCAGCCCCCGGCCAGCTGGATCTAAGTGCCGCGACCCCCCAGGAAGACATCAGCGACCCTTGGGGGGGGGGGGGCACAACCCAAGTGTTGCGCACCACTGATCTAAAGGACCTTGCTGGGCTAGTGAATTTCAAACCAATAATAATGATAAACCTTTTAAGGAGAAGATGATTTTTGGTGGGTTCAGAGAGCTAGTAAAAAGCGAGTTTCCTGGCTCATTGGAGAGGGCACAGAGGATTTTTGCAAGAAGGTGCAATATTGAGTAATATGAAAGAAAGGTGTAAACAAGTTGTTACTTTGCACTGAACAGAGGGGAAAGATGCTTCAGATGGAAACCAGGGGGAGCAGCCATAGATCTGGGGATGGAATGTGGAAACAATTCTCTGAGGCTCCTCTTTGTTTACTGGCCCCACTCACATGACATAGGTCAGGGAAATAAAAGTTTACCTCACAGCTATTGTGACTCTGAGCCCTTCAATTAATTTACTAGAGGAATGTTTCTGGGCATTTGGCTTACTGGGCAGGAGCCAGGGGTTCTTTCATGGGGCGCCAAATGACGTGGACACCCCCGACAGCATGATCTCAGTGTATTTTTCATTGTGTTTTTTTAATTAAACAATACTATAATGCCTCCTGATAACTCTCCACTGGGCATGTGAGCTTCCTCCACTGTGAAATCCAAACACTACAAGCTGCCTTCCAAAATCTACACTTTTATCAGACTCTCTTCTGTAATGTCAGTCCTCTCAGGGCCCCAGACCCATTATGTCCCTCAGCCTTGATCTTCATCTTAAGGGTAGTGAGACCAAAACACTTCCAGCCAATCCTTTGGTTGAAAGTAAACCAAGAACAAAAAACAAACCCTGCAGAAACTTTCCCAGTATCTCTCACATTCAGTTTGGTTCCTTTCAACACAATAGCAGAATTGAAAGACACATCCTGCAATAAAATGAAACACACCTTAGTACAAAGAGCGCCTTTAATTTGTAAGTGCAATGTTCACAGTAAGTAATAGTCTTTATGAAATTGTATCACTCCTGTTCAACAAACTTCGGTCCACAAATAAACAAACAAAACTAAAAAAAAAAAAAAAAGCCAACTGCAATAGGAAGTAAAAGTTCTCTCCACTCTGAGGTACCATGAGTATTTCATTGTGAATGTCCCCTTTATATTCAAAATCACTGTGAAGCCATCTGAGGAGAAGAGGGCAAAAACATGTAATATTGCTTCTGCACTCAATCAGTCTTTGCTGCTAGTAGATCAGCAGTATATTGGCACCTAGATGTCACCCATGATTATAAACACTGTGGAGTGACAGTCAGCAGCTCCATTGCAATCCATTTACATTAGCTGAGGATCATCTCAGTTCAAATTTTGTCCATTTCCAGTTTAACAGTCATAAAACAGCTATATCTAAGGTAATGGATAGAGCTGGCCGGAAGATGACAATTCCACTTTTGTGCCAACTTCTGAGGATTCACAATTTGTTTCTGTTCTATATTGGAACTAAACCAAATCATGTGCAATGCTTTTGGGGGAAAAAAATCAGGATTTTGTGTGGAAATGGCGGGTTTTAGCTCAAAACCCTGTTTGCTTTTCGATTTGTATCTCTTCTCTTTTTCCTTCTGGACAAAACTGTTTCCAGTGAAAACATCACCAAAACCAATAGGCATCCACAGAAAGTTTTGGCTCTGATGAAACTGTTTTGACCAGCTGTAGTAAGGGATTGTAATCTAGATAGAACAAAATTTCTAATTCCTGACTCATTGCTGCACATGTTAAGTTTCAAATTCCAAGAGAGGGCTGTTTCCTGATTCAGTTTCCCAGGGATATGATACCTCAGATCATATTTCAGATGGAGGTGGAAATTATCCATCCACCAGAACTTTTATGGAATACTGAAAGAAAAATAGAATGTACTGCTTTCTCCATAACTTTGGAAACCATGACCAATATTGTGTTTCTTAATCAGAGTTCAAAATCAGTTGCTTGTTGCTTTATAAGTTTTTCTATCCTTAGCTTAAGAGACCTGTTTGTCTTCAATTTTCTTTCTCTATTTTGGAATTTTGGTATTCGGTTCTTGGCTTTTGGTTTGTGCCAATGTTTAGAACTCATAGAAACCCAGGTTCAAACAGTGAGCTTTTATTTGAAACAGGCTTCCACATGATTTGAGTTCAAGCTTTGTTTCTTTTGTTCACCAGGGATCACGCCAAGCCTAGAACGCTGTAAAACATAAAACGTGGAGTAGTAAGTACATTGCAAGTCAATATATCATTACAATGGGAGAAACATCTCAGATTCTCTTTTCTGAAGGAACAGCCTAAAGGAAGGGGAAACAGAAGTTGTGAGAATTGATTCTATCCACTGAATAAAAGGCCTACATGAAACATCTGTTTTTTGCCTACCAAAAGGGGCTGATCCAGAACTAATCCTACCTGGTACCTGACAATCTAATGTGATTGTTGTATCATTGCTTAGGTATTCTAGGAGTTGGAAGCCAGAGAAAGGAGCCTAATTGTGTTGTTGGGTAGGTATTCATGTATATGCCACATGTTAAGTGTCCCATTTTCTCTCGGAGACTCCTAGGTTTGGGTGCCCTTTTGTGGAGGTAGCAAGTGCCTGAATCTCCCAGAAAAGGGGGAATGTATATGCCTTAAAAAGTAACCTCCTAGTGATGGGCAAACTTCAAAACTTCAGAGTCTGGAGGTTCAGTCTGGATAATAATCAAAATGTTCAGATGTTGGAACTGAAAACTGGGCTGGCCCCCTAGCACAGTGTCTAGCACCCTTTCTTCACTCCTGTTTTTTCCTGCTATTTTAATACCGCCAGAACCTTTTATTGCAGCATGTACTACACACATTTACTGTACTATACACCGCTGTGACAGGCATAGACAGAATGCCTTTCACTGTGGCACATAGCCATACCTGCAGTGCCTACTCTGCTGTAAATGCAGACATAGACTACGAAGCTTTTTTTTTTTTTTTTTCCCATGTCCCAGGCATGGAATGAGTAGACGTTATTGTCTTAAATCTAAGCTGAGAGCATCATCTGGAAGTGCAGGAAACATGATCAACATACTGGGGGATTACCGCTTATTAAAATATTTTGCATTCTTATTGTCTTTTCTGGTTTCAGTCCCAGTTCTACATTGATTGGCTGCCCGTTGTCGTATAAAAAATCTTATGCTAGGTGTCTATAACAGGTCATCCGGCAGTGGGCTCTCATCATAGAGTGTGTGTTGGGGGAATCATTTCCAAAGGTTCTATAATTCTTCCTCTTTGGATGGTCCCAGGGTAATTTATTTTCTGTTGTGTTGCTCTCACATGTCATTTAGAACCAGAGCCCTCAAATTGCATCATCAATTGCACAAGCAGTGGCCTGAGGTTTGTTGTGGTTTGGGGTATTTTTTTTTTAATGCAGCATAACAGAGTGACAGGCTGTGTGAACCAGTCCTTTCATGAATACAGGCCTCCAGCCTAACAGGAAAATCCTGCCATCCTGCAATATTCATTCACTGGATCATTACTTTATATATAATCTTAATAATTAGGTTCCAGAGCTCTCAAATTGCATTCCCACTTGTCCAGCAATCAGTTGAATGACCCGGGTTAGATTTCATGCTTCACAATGGAAACTGAACATGTGGCACAAGGGCTCAATTAGCAATCTTTTCCATTTACAACCTATTGAACTTTTCTAGGCATCAAGCCATGTTCTTTCATAGTCCTCCTCTCTCTCGCACTTTCTATTTTGGTAGTGCCTAATTTTTTATTAAGGGATAACTATATTATTGACTGTAGGAGACACTTTCTTACATCGCAGTAAGCAGTAAAAATAAAAGTTAGATATACAAGAGAAGAGGTAGTATATATAGGTTATAGTAACTATACATACCACTATCATAAAAGTTGCATTAATTGCCTTTGGTTAGTTCACATCACTGGTTCATTTTTCCTCAGACACTTTCAATTGTTTGCCCAATGTAGACAGTAAATCAGTGGTGGGCAACCTCTGGCCTAGGGGCTGCAGGCGACCCATGAAGGTTCTATGTGTGGCCCAGGAGACATTTTGTTTACAGTTGGCCATGTGCAAGGTTGCCAGACTCTGCTGGTTTCTGTCCATGTGGAAGTGACACGCATGTAGAACAAGGGCACTTGAAGTCAGGAATGTGCTCATTGCACACAACATTGACTGTGAAAGCTGTGCACACCCTCTGCATCCAATCAAAGCCCTGCTATGGTTCAATTGGCACACCCTGCAAATTCTAGGTATATAAGCGTTGTTAGCAAAACAACCTGATCCCAGAAGAACATCTTGCAGCCCACTAAGATGGAGGGCCACTCATGTGGCCCACTCATTAGGCCGGGTTGCCCACCACTATAGTAAATCCTTCTATTTCTCTGTGAGACACTTTTCTGGAGCAGTGTGTGTTTTTGCAACCACTGTGACATTGATTTTAAATGACTCTAGATTTAAGGACAGAAGAGACCACTATGATGATCCGGGGAGAGATTTTCAAAGGCAGAGATGGCATCCACCTCTCATGGATGCTTATGAAAATATTCCTCCTAGCCTCTCATCCAGAATACCTGCATTTCCCCATATTTTGCTGCTCAGACTTTGCCCAAGGATTTGGGATCAGGTCAATCTCACTCCACACTCTTGTAAAATAATTTTTTGTTCTTTTGATTGGTCTGTCGGCCTCAGTTGGGACTATGGGCCTATAAAACCAGCCCCAATTAACAGCCATTAGAGTTGGTCAAATGATGAACAAAACAACTATGTGAACAATTAAATGGCCTATAGATGCATTAGTTTTTCCCACCACTTATTTGACAGACATTATTCAACTTTCTCTAGGGGTGATTGAACAAGAAAAAATATATTTGTGAGTAATGTATTATGTATCAGTTGACAGGAAAAGTTTCCTATCAACACTATTAATGAATCTGTCTGTCACATTGTCAATTGGACGGTCGGTGACACCCCTTTCCACTAATCATCAACAAATGTACCACGTCTGAGTCTTTGCTCGGGTTAACACCTGTGGCAGCCTGAGAGCAGGGAGCTACCACTATACTATTTGGTGTTTGGGAGGTGGGGGGCGTGAGCCCACACGCACCTAAAGGACCTCCCCCCAGCCAATGGGGAGGGTCCACAGAGCCCAGAAAACCAACTAATTACGTGGGACAAATAATGAGAAAACGGGGACGGATGAGAGGGTCAGAGAGCTAAAACAAGGGAACTGGATGGGGATACAGAGCAGAGAACCCTGGACAGTGCCCACTGCCCCTCGAAGGTCTCGAGAGGGCCAGCGGATGCCACCCATTGGAACTCTGCCTGGATATGTGAGCAGATACAGGAATGGAAATAGGCCCCACAGTCGCAGGCCCCTTCCTCTGCCAACCTCTGCTCCCTGGTTTTATAGATTGTCAATTTGGCAATAGCCAGGAGGAGGTTGACCAGGAGGTCCTGCGACTTTGTGGGGCCATGGATGGAGTGTGCATAGATTAACAGGTGAGGGGAAAAGTGCAGCCAGAACCTCAACATGAGGTTCTGGAGGAGCCAAAAAAAAAAGGGGCTGTAACCTGGCGCACTTAAGTTAAATGTGTGCCAGGGTCTCCTTCACACCACAGAAGGGGCAAGTGCCAGCAACGGGGGTGAACCGTGCCCAAGTACATGCCTGTGCTCACTGCACCATGCAGGATTCTCCAGCTGATGTCCCTGGAGGGCTGTGGAACCAAGGTCAAATAGAGACTGGCCCATGGGGTTCCCCACCCTCTATTGGTGGTAGGAGGTCCCGCCACTTGGTATCTGGGCGGGACACGAGGGTGGGGAAGTGGAGTGTGTGAAGCTCGAGCGTGTACAGGTGACTCTTTGGCATGGTTCAAAAGGGGACCGACTGCAATGCGTGCAGCCAGCTCTGGTGATGAGGGGAAGGTAGTCGGGAAGGTACGTGGGGCTGAGGGCCAATTAAGAGATCCGGAGGGCCGGGGGTGAGGGGTGGGCAGGGTGCACCCTCTCGCAGGACCTCGTCGAGATAAACCTGAGCAGTGGGTGGCAAAGCGTCCTTCACCTCCTGAAGCATGCGCTGGGGAGTATGTAGGGTAGATCCACCCAGTCTCCCCAGTCATAGTCCAGGAGGTCTCTGATCCTTGTGACTTCTGCCAGGACCAACCTCTGCAACACGGAGGGAGACTCTGCCGCCTGCACACATAGATGGGGATTGTGTAGCAGGGGCTCCGCGAGGAGGTCTGCCCCTACAGTGGCTCCCAAGGACCTGGTTGCTGCAAACAGCTTCCAGGTCCAGAAGAGTTCCTGGTAGAAGGCTGGCAGCCCAGAGAGGTCTCACAGAAGACCCCTCAAATAAAAGAGCTGCCAGTCATATCAGAGCCCTCGGAAGTGGTGAAAGAAAGCGTGCACAAGCGTGCTCCATGCTGGACTACCTGCATCAAATAGGAGTCTCTGCAGGGGGTTCAGCAATAGTGAGAGCTGCTAAGTGCCTGCCCAACATGATGCAGGGGGACGATGTAGAGGCCTATCTCGATCTGGGGGCGGAACCAGGGTGTTGAGACGGTGCCAGAGCATGGACAGGACCAGTTGGTTAAGTCATAGTGCCCTCCCACGCACTGGAGCAGTCCCATTCATCTCTGCAACCACTCAACCACCCTGGACTCTAAACCTTGCCAGTTCTCCAGCGGAGAGGGAAGCATGACAGAGAGAAAAACGCCGAGATAGAGCAGTGGACCCACGCTCCACCTGATGGCTGGTGCGGTCAGGGTCCAGTTGAGCTTGACCAAGCACTCTGTGGAGGCGTACAGCACCTGGAGAAACCCCACAAAATGGAGCCCTAAGCTGAAGGCCCACAGGGTGCCCAGGAGGTACCCGTGGTCCACCCAGTCGAACGCCTTCTCCTGATCCAAGGACAGAAGGGTGAATGACAGACCGTCCCTAAACCCAAGCTCTAAGAGATCCTGGACCAGAAAGAGGTTGTCAAAGATGGTGTCGCCTGGGACGGTGTAGGTCTGGTCTGGATGGACCATGTCCACCAGCATGGACTTAGTCTTAGGGAGATGGCTTTGGCGACGATTTTATAGTCTGTGCTGAGGAGTGAGACAGGACGCCAGTTCCTCAGATCACAAAGGTCCCCCTTCTTAGGTAGCAAGGTGAGCTGCACGACAAAGGGAGGACCCCGCTCTCCAAGGACTCGGCCAAGATGCTGGCAAGGTCTGGGCTGAGGACGTCCCAGAACACGCGGCAGAACTCCACGGTCAGCCCGTCTATGGCTGGGGATTTATTGGTGGGCATGAGATGTAGGGCTTCCGAGAACTCGGCCACAGACAGCTCTAGCCAGTCCCAGTTGCCCATGCTGACCGTCAGGAGCTCATTCCAGAGAACCCTGTGCGCGTCAGTGTCAGATCCAGGCCGAACAGAGAGGCGTAGAAGTCTCGAGCCCTCTCACGCATCTCCACCAGATCTGTGAGGGGGGGTGCCATACTGCACCAGAAGGCAGACTATGTGCTTTTTTGCCCCCTTCTTTTTCTCCAGTGTGTAGAGGAAGTGGGAGCCATGATCCATCTCCTGAAGGAGATGGATGCAAGAACAAAGAAAGGCACCCCGGGCCCGAAGGTCCTCGAGGGCCCAGAGTTCCTCCCGCTTCTCCTGGTACGCTCCACAGAAGGGCGGATCCTCAGGGCCAGTGGCCAGCCACCTCTCTAGCTCTAAAACCTCCCATTCCAACTGCTCTATTGCCACATCTCTCCTCCAGCTGGCCCCCCAGGTGTAGTCACGGCAGAAGAGCCACGTGCGCACCTTCCCCACATCCCACCACTGCTGCGCTGAGGGAAAGGCGCACTGCCACCCGCGCCAGGCCAGCCAGAACTCCCGGAAGGACGCTACAAAGCCCACGTCCTCCAGCAGGCTGTCATTGAAATGCCAGTAGGCCGGCCCCGGCCTCTCTGAGGAAAGAGAGGCCATCATGGCCACCAAGTGGTGGTCCGAGAAAGGGGCCGACCGAATGCTGGAGTGGTCCCGGAAGAGATGATGACGAGACAGATAAATGCGGTCCAACTGGGAGTGGAAAGACCAATGACCCACCACCTGGACGTAGGTAAACACCGTTTCCTCGCCCAGGTGGAGGTCTCGCCAGACGTGCACCAGGGAGCGATGGTCTATTATCTCCCTGAGAATGTCTGCGGCAGCCGGGCACTGCTCGAGCCCCATACGGTCCCCCTCCTCGAGGGTACAGTTGAAATCCCTGCCCAGGACCAGGCGCTCACGAGGATCCAAGGAGCCGAGGAAGGCAGACGCCTGCTGATAGAAGCATAGCCTCTCTGGGCTAGACGTTGGGGCGTAGACGTTAACAAGATTTAAAGTCAGCCCCTCCATCCAAACCCGGAGATGCAGCAGGCAACCCTGCATGACCTCGGCAATCTCAAGTACCTCGGGCTGCAGGTTCAGGGAGAGCAGGCTTGATGGGGCGACAGGTGGCTAAAGTAAACCCTGTCCCCCCATTCCAGTCGCCAGCTAGCCTCGGCGGCCGGAGCTGTGTGGGTCTCCTGTAGGAATATGACAGAGTACCCCCCCCCTTCCAGAGGAAGGAGAGTACCTGACACCTACGGAGACCCGACCTGCAGCCCCGGGTGTTCAGAGTGGCAAAGATGAGCAGCGGCATCAAGAGGGCTGGGGAAGATCCTCATTGGCAGGAGTGCCAGCGGCCTCCATTGGGCCCCGCAGCAAACCGTGACCGTACCCAAAAGTGAGCAGGGTGTCACGGAAGCTGCGGACCCACTGGTAAGCCGTGGCCTCCCGCCGGCCGGTCCCTTTACCCTCCCCCAAGAGGGCCCTTACTGTTTGTAAGACGAGATGAAAATCTCCCCAGCACTGAAGGGCAAGAGCGACTTTGTTCTTGGAGCCACAGATGTCTTCCAAGAAAGCACGCATCTCGTCCTTCAGTGCATCTGACGTCGGGGCCTCGGGCCCTCGAACGCCCTAGGGCCAGACCCCTCCATGAGCCCTGCAACGCATCGACACGGGGATGCAGGGCATCTGAGGTCCCTGCTGGGAGGACAGTGGCGGAGGGAGATCAGCCCCGGATGTGCTGGGACCAGGAGAAACTAAAACCGCCTCCCAGGGGCCAACGTCTGGGCTAAACGTGGCAACCCCGGGGGCGGCAGTAACAGAGTAAGGGGAGGAAAAGAGTTCAGGGAGGGGATCAGGAAAAGGACGGAGACGAGGAAGGGGAGTATGGGGAGGAAGAGGTAAGGGATTATGGAAAAGACAAGGACGGGGGAGAGGAGGAAGAGGGGTGGGAAGCTCAATTGGGAGGGGGTTTGAACAGGGAGCAGGAGAAGAAGCAGGGCGAGAAGCCCCAGCGGAGGAGGCACCGGGATGCAGTGCCTCCTCGCAGGGCAGAGAATCGGTGGCAGTGGTAGGGGTAGTAATAGTCTCCCCAGTGCTGGGCTCCAGTGCCACTGAGAGTGCAGCACCAGAGGCCTCAGCACCGGGGGTGATGGATATTAATGGGAGCTTCCACCCGCTGAGAGCCTCAAGGGTTTCCACGGCCGAAGTGCTCCCCGATGGCCGGGCAGATGGTCACACCCAGGGGCAACTCGGAGGCAGGGAGAAGGGATAGCAGCGGGTCGGAAGGGGAAGGAGAGGTTGGTTGTTGTCCCTCCAGAACCTGATGATCCCCCTCTGAGGCAGCCGGGGCCAGCCCCAAAGCCTCCACCTCCTGAGAGAGGAAGACGAGCCCGCTGCCCGCCACCAGGTGGTGATCTTTGTCGGTGGCAAGGTCAGCGGCTGCCCCCTCAGTGGAGGTGGGAACAGTGGGAGCATCCTCCATGGACACCCCCTCTTGCAGGGACCCCAGGAGGGAGGTGTTCACCTCTCCTGCAACCGCCGCGGTCACCTCAACCGCTTCATGGTGCTGTGAAGTGTTCGCAGGTTCAGAGGGTGGAATGGTTCCAGCGTCCACCCCCATAGGTACAGGGAGGTTGTCCTCCCCCTCAGTGGGCAGGGTGGAACGCCGAGCACGCTTTTGGCGCCTCCCCATTGCAAGCTCCCATCCCTCGGAGGAAGAGGGCTGGGCCTGAATGGAGGAAGAGCCAGGGGACAAGGGCAGCGTTGGGAGGGCAAGGGTAGATGGGGGCTGGGCAGCAGGGGAAAGGGATACCTCCCCCCGAGGTAGGTCCTGCCCGAGTCCCGTCACTGACCCCACCACCCTCTCCTCCGCAGGCCCAGTCTTGCCGCTTTTGGCAGTGGCAGCAACAGCACCCGCACTCTCGTCTGGGCCTTGTGGGACCCGAGCGGGATTGACGATGGTCACGGTTGGAGGAGGGGCGACCCCAGGGTCCAGACCGTCAGGGCCACTGGCGATGGTAGGGCCGGTGCCCTACCGCGCGTTGGGTCCCGGGTGCCTCTCTAAACCGGGCCAGGGGGCAGTCCCTTCGGACGTGTCCCGTCGCCCGACAGAGAAAACACCAGGCCTCCCCCATGGTGTAATACACCCGGTACCGGGCCCCTTGATGGGGCACCAGAAATGACCCTTCGAGAGCTTCTCCGCCACGTCCCGCCGGCAGTAGTTGGATTTGTACCTGCCGGCGAAAGGAAAGGACATGGCGGAGGGTAGGGTCTTTACAGCCCAGAGGAAGGGGACTCAGGACTGACAGAGGCCTCCCCAGGGTGGAAAGGAAAGGCAATAGGGGGACATTGGGGAGGAACGGAGAACAAAACCACCTGCATGCCCAGGTCCTCCAAAGGCTCGAGGGGAATGTGGACTCCCCTCACTGCTAAACCCCTTTCCACTGCCTCCTGGGTGGCGGCCTCGGACGCCAGGAAGAATACCACCTTCCCGAACATCTTAGAGGCTGCCACCACGGCCGTGGGCCCCACCACGTGTGCCAACGCCCGCACGTAGGTCTCCACGTGGGGCGAGGCCGCCACAGGAGACAACGGACCCCGTGCCTCCTAGTCAGGGTGGGAAAGGGGCCGCGGCTACCGGGAATGGAATTCCAGGAGGCGGCAGGTGGGGGGGTGGTGGCTACCTGGGCGTACGCCCTGGGGCCCGGGACACCGTTGCCCCCAGAGCTGGTGGAAGGAACAGAGGAGCAGGAAGATGGGGGAGCCACGGCCAACATGGGAGCCACGGCAGGGGAGCGAGCCCTCGCCTCAGGAGGTTTTACCTTCCAGGCAGGGCTCTTTCCTTTTTTGGTCCCCAGGCCCTTCCTACCCCTCAGTAGTGTGTTCTTAATAATGACTGGAGGCACCGCGGCAGGAGCGGTTGAGGCCCCGGGGTCCTTGTTCATGTCCGCCCCCTCTACCGTAGTGTCGGGGGGCCCGGCAGCCTCAGAGGGGTTGTCGTTTTTAGGGAGGGGTTGGCAAGGTTCGGCAGGGGTGTCACCGGACAACCCCTCCATTGTGGTCATGGGTGGGGAGGAAAAGACAAAACAACAATTAGGGGAGAACAAAAAACACCAGAGGAGGAAACAATGAGGGAAGGGGAAGGGAGGAAGGAGGTTTACGGCTCTCCCTCACCCTAGGCTGGAAGTGGGGTGGAGAGCGACAATTCAGAAAGGGAAAAAGGAGTAAGGAATACAGCTCCCAGCACAGGATGGAAAGAGTGGCTCCTCCAGCTGCACTGGGGCGATGAGGGGTAAATTATTATTTAAAGAACATGGGGACAAGTGGAGCTGTGTGTGTGTGTGTGTGTGTGTGAGAGAGAAGAGTAACTAAAAAGAGGGAGAAGCTCAGGCACCAAACACAAGAAGGGGGCGGCATGGACACACAAGAGGATTAGTGGGACAAGCAGTGGAAGGGAGGCAGGCAGTGAGGAGATGCCTGCTTCAGGGGCAGGGAGGCGGGGAGCTAGACATGGCTGGGGGAAGGGAACCTGTGAGACCACAGGTGCCTGAGTAATAGGCCAGCAACACCTGCTGCAGAGCTCAGCAGAGCAGAGGAGGGGCGGGGAGGCAAAAGCAGTGGGGCTGAAAATGGAAAAGGCCCCTATAGCAACTGGGGTTTGGGAGGGAGCAGCAGTAGAAAGCAGGGGCAGAGGAACCAGGGGGAGGGTAACCAGCCCCTGCCCCCAGCACCCCCACCAGTCCCCACCCAGGGGTCCTGATGGAAGGCCCCTTAGTCCCTCCCCCACACAGGACAAGGTGTGGGGAGAGAGAACCCCAGGGGCTGCCCTAAAGCAGCCCCCTTACCTCCTCTGCCTCAGGGAAAGCAGCAGCAGCAGGAATGGAGTTCAGGCCTGCCAAGGTGAAGAAGAAAAGGGGGCCAAAATAGGCCCCCCAAGACAATGGGAGGGGCCTCCCCCCACCCGAAGGCAGGGCAGCAGAGACTCCCCACCCCACCCCCCTGCACCCAGCACCCTCAGCAACTAGCTGAGGCAAAGGGGCCGGGAAAGCTGCCAGTAAAAAGGCAGGTAGAAAAAGGAGCCCTGGCCCAGAATGCAATGGTAGCCAGGGCCCTCCTACCACAAAAGCAGCAGCCCCCCTTCACAGACACCTCCTCCCAAAAAGGAAAAAGGGTGCAGGAGAAAGTGCAACACCCTGAGAGCACGCGGGGAGCTGGGTATGTGGTTTTATGATCCCTGAATAGGCTATTAAAGACTGTGGCCCAGCCAGCCACACTTGAAGCCTATCTGGCATCGGCCTGAAGGGAAGGCAAATTGGAACAGCTGCAGCCACTTAAGGTGGATGTGTGCATTATAAAAACACTCCCCAGGCAAGGCTAAGGTGGAATGAGAAAAGGGATGGACAAGAGGAGAAGTAAAGGAGAAGAGAGCAGCCCAGCGCAAGGGAACAGACCTGAGACAGCTGACATCAAGGTTTGCTCTATGGCATCAGGGAGGAGTTACCGCCGGAAGGGTTGGGGAAGTGGCCCAGGGAGGGGCTGCTGCTCAGGGGGGCAAGGGCCAAGCTACACGGCCTGCTTGAGGCTGCCCCCACACATAGGATCTTGGGCCGGAACCTGGAGCAAGTGGGTGGGACCGGGTTCCCCCCCAACCCTCCCCTCTGGCTGGAAGGGCCAGTAGGGTGGGGAAAAAGGACACTGGACTGGCCAATGATGAAAAAAGGCTCTGTTAGCAGGGTACCCGCGCCTTTGTGTCGATCGGACAGTTGGCGATGCCCCTTTCTATTAATCACCAACAAATGTACCACGTCTGAGTCTTTGCTTGGGTTAACACCCCTTAGTTCATTTATAACCAAAAAGAATACAACACATGTATCTGGGACCCACCGTCCCTTCCGAATCGCCCCTGGTAATGAACCCACGTGATCGGGGCGACCTCTGTTCTCCCCACACTGAAGTTCCCCTACGAGGTTTTTGGGTTGCATTGGGATGCCCTCTCCAGTGAATAATTACTCCGGACTTTGTTTCCAAAATGACTGTACCTCACCCCCGTGGAGCAGCATGCGGCGGTAGGGGGATCTGGGCCCTCCCTCACTGTGGATCCCGGCTCAGGGCCCTAAGTAGCAGCCGCCGCAACTCACCAACTTGTAGGGCTGTTGGCGTGGAGTCCGGATTACCCCTGCCCTGGGCCACTTCCTACCACCCACGAAGTCCTCACCGTCTGGTCCACTTGTTGGCAATGAAGCGTAAGCTCCCCGATACCTCCCTTGGGTGTCTCGGGGCCGGCACCAAGTCCGTGCACTGCTGCTGCTGTCCTGGGGATCCCTCTTGGTTCGGGGCACCACCCAGTGTGCTCCCAGCCCTCTGGGCTTAGGCCAGACCCTCTGGCTGGTCTTTCCGCCCTGCTCCCCGCACGGCTGCCTCCCTCCTTCTCAGATGCTTGCCGGCACCATATAAGCATCTCTGCTGGGTGGATGCTAGCACCAGTGCCGTGCGCTGCTTCCGGCATGCCTCCTCCACTCCCTTTGCCCTGAGTTGGTTCCCTGACACCTGTATGGCCAGTGGCACGGGTGCATGCTCCGCAGCGCTGCAGGGGCGGGGACTTCTCACCCCAGATTGCTGCCCCTCTCCCCTCCACAGTGCGGGGGTTGAGCACCACATTGCCACAGGGCGCACACACCCCGTCACATTGTCCAAACAATTCTGACAGTCGGAGGGATTTAAGTGAGAAGGAAAACTGTTCCTTGCAGTGCCCCCACTGTTGTTGAAAACATGGATTTTGGACTGAGGAAATTATTCTGAATTTTTTTTTAACTAAAATTAGATTTTTTTTTCTTTTCCCACCATCTCCACTTCCCTTAACATATGGAAATTTTTTTTGACAGTTTTCAGGTTGGGGGGCACCCTAAACATTTTGAAAAATGAAATGTATGAGATTTTCATTTTTGTAAAAAAAAATTATTTTTATATGAAAAAAATGTGAAAGATTTGAACCAGCTTCAATGCCCTCCTTTGGAGACAGCTGCCACTCCTTTCACATACCAGGGACAGTGTGACATCATTAGCAAAGAATCATATTTTTTGCTTCCCATTACTCTTCACTCACTAACACTGAGGCTAATGTTGTTTGGAATAAAAGGGGCATGGGGTGGAGGTCTTGATAAAAAGAGAGGACACATAGCCTACCATGAAGAGAGCGATATAGGCAGACCCAAGTCTCTGTCCTAAACCTAAAGTGACCTTTCCAAGCTAGGATTCATCTGAGGTCCATAAGGTTTAGTTCATGCTGGCAGCCCATCCCCTGGA
Organism: Rafetus swinhoei; assembly: GCA_019425775.1. Lineage (NCBI taxonomy): Eukaryota > Metazoa > Chordata > Testudines > Trionychidae > Rafetus > Rafetus swinhoei. The sequence goes on from CM033432.1 coordinate 12,352,356, forward strand.
ATTCACTGGCTCTTTGAGAATGAATATTGTGCCATTTGGATTTTTGCAAACCCAGAGACTTGCTCCACTTGGCTTAAACTGCCCAGCAAGAAAATTCTTGGTGTGATCAAAGATCAAACAGGGAAAAAATGCTTGATTTTAACAAAAAATAGAGGAAACTGTCATGCCACCTTTTATTTTTATTTTTTTTGACTGAAAGCTAAATGCCGAGGGTTTAATTCTGATATCGTATATCGCAACATTAATTAGAAGTTATCCTGTCAGTCACCAGGGTTAAACTGGGTCAAATCAGTGCTAGTGAAAACAGAATCAGGACTTCAGTTTCCTGACTATGCTGCCACTGATTCAACAGCAATATTCCCATTGCATTCTATACAGTTGCACAGTTGAGTTTCAGTTCACTGCAGTAAAATCAAAGTTAACTCCAGCAGAGTTTGCTCACTAAACAGGCAGAGAGTATAGAATTAGAAATAGATATTCCCTTTAAATGGGAAAAAGATGTTATCAATTAAGAGACTGACACTTTTTTCCCAAATAGATTATTCTTAGAAACATTATTGGCATTATTTACCTGAGACTTTAAAAAATTGCAATGTCACAGAACTGAGATCCATCATCAAGGTAAGATATTTCATTATGCTTTATACTCTTCCCAATCAATTCTCCAAGCAGCATATGAACAATAAGATTTCATCCAGTCTTCTTGAGAAACCTATTTAAAATGTACACAGCTTAGAACAAAATGCCAAAAATGCTGCAAGCTCTCATTAATTTATTCTTTGCTGATTAAACTCTATGTTAACACATGCACTAATATACATGCACTCAGCCCTAATTTTTCTTTTGCGGTTAAGCGTGGGCAAAATTATATCTACTAGGTCTAAAAAGAATTCTAGGACATTTCTGTGCTTTCTTTTTTTAGATGCAAGGGAAAACATGCCTTTGAAAAGTATATCTTGGCTTTCTCATTCAAAAGGACAATCTTTCTTAAAAGTCTTCATGTTTTCTCTGCCATGAGTTGGCCACTCTTGGGGCCTGATTTTTGAACTCTCAACAGTTTCACATTGGTGACTCCATTGCATTTGGTGGTTTTACTCCCAATTTATACTAGTGTAAGCAAGAAGATTATTAGCCGATTGTGGTTTAAGGCAGACTCAAAGTGTGTAGACCTTGAGATCAAAGGAAAACCTATGAAGAAAAGCTAAATAGATTTGCAAACTGTAAAGTATTAATTATCACACACACAATGGCTTCTGTTAGCTTTTAAGTTCAACAGCTCATGCAATTTTAAAAGTGAATCTAGAAGAATGGTATGTAATAATGGGACAATCAGCTTTTTCCAGGAGAATGAATCCTAAGAGCTTTCTGAAATCTAAGCATGTTATAATTGAGAATGGCCTTTAGTGTTAGTGCTTAGGACTTCCTCTGTCAGAGACCTGGGTTTTGAATATCCTTTATTTGTGTAGTGTAGTGAAAATATATCACTTTAAATTCTCAGGGTTCCTGGCCCTGCTTGAAGGTTAGTAGGCTGTGATGGTAAGCATGTGATCTGAGTCTTTCAGCAGTCTGCAAAGAGCCAAACTAGAGTGACACGAGTTGTGCCTGTCTGCCTTCGGGAGCAGCCTGCTTTGTCTCAGGTTTTGGTTCTTGCGTGTTAGGGTTCTGGAATTTAATAAATCAGTGTTATTAAAAATAAGACACATTAAAAACAAGCAGTCTAGATTTTTATCTAATTTTTTTTGCTTTGTGTGCCAGAAAGCCTAACAATTTGCCCCCTCTGTTAGCAAGGACAGCTATTGCTGTGAATGAGGTATACTCAACTCTTGGGTGGAGTTGGTCCCGCTTTCCCCAATTAATTAGAGGTGCATAAAGTGCTTTTCAAGGCTCAAAGAGAATCTCTTCTTTCTTGACTGGAAAGGTGGCAGTGAGTGGGATGAAGGACCTTACGGTCCAGAGGAATCAAATGAAGGGAGAGCCTCATTGCTTCATTCCTATATGAAGTGCCGATCCCCAGTGGAAAGGTCTCTCTGCTGACTGCTGAAAACATTTCTTTAAAACTTTCCCTTCCTCCCACCCCATTAGCTCACCCTGAGTAGCGAATGGTGAATGAGAAGCCACAAGGTAGCCTCAGTGCAGCTGAGTTCCATCTGGCAAGAAAGTTCATTCACAGCCCATATTTGTGCAAATGAAACCAAACAAAAAAGACCCATACGGATTTAAACAATTCTGCTCCGCAACTTTAAGGCTTTGGCGTGGCCTGAAATATTATGACCAGGGTAGAAAGTCGTGAATTGAGACTTATAATGGAAATGCTGACACGCTTCGAAGTTCAGATGACAGCACACATGCACCTGGTTACAGTACATACCGCATGTTTCTTAAGGAAATGAACCATGATCATTTTTTACTTTGATCACAGCAAAATGAACTGCCCTCCGTGTCTTGGTGTGTTCACACTCGCAGTAGGAAAAAATGATCAGTTCCCATTTAACATCATTTTAATGGTTGTTCTAACTCCTCTAATGGAGCCAAACAAAAGACTTGGGCTTAATGTGTGTGTATTCTGAGCTGTGCCCCCTCCCGACCCTCCAGTTTAATTTCCGTCCTTCACATGAGATGAATGGAGCATGAAGCAGGTCATATCTCAAGCACTGACACATGGGTTACAGATAGAACTCACAGGCGAGAGAGGCAGCCATTCTCTAGATTAAAGCAAAGCAGTTCTGAATAGATGGGAGGTCAGCGAGGGCCCGCTTTGACATTTGATAGCACTTGTGATCAATCAGCTCTTTCTTAGGTTTTTCCAGGTTTCTTGATGACAAAGATTCTTACAAAAACAACCAACCAGATGGGGGCTTGTTGAAAAGTGCCAGAGCAGCACTAGATTGTGTAAGAAGATAAGTATTAAATATCATCACAAGTACAAGAGCTGTTTAAAGGAGTCAGGAAATCCCAGTGCCCTGCTTCATTCCAGTTGGCACTTTCAGAGTCTGTTTTTACCCCATGCGAGTTCGCACTCATTCATGGCAGGCGTTTTATTTGCATGCAGCTGCACTCATTTTTTGCCTGTGTGTATTCTGTCATGGAGCTTCGGTAAGTGTCTGAAAGAATGAAAGCAAAACCCAGTTGTATACAGCACTGATGCGCTGGACAGTAAATCATGGGAAATGATAATTAAATTACCGTTAGTAAACAGACAAGGAGGTTGAGATGATTTCCCTGGCTGTATCACTCAGTAATCTCCTCCAGACATGACTTATCTCTGGGGTTCATAAAAACACTTCTGAGGAGCAAATGTTGTACTTTTGGCAGGGACCAAATTTCATCAAATGGAAAGATTTAGCCAAAAATATCCTAAAGGAGACCAAACCCTCAACTGCCTATAAGGTCATCTCCCGCATCTCTTTCAGCAATACAGGTGGGGATTTTCAAAAGCACCTAATATTGACCTAACCACAATGAGAACAAAGTAAAGCCAGGCCAGTGCTGTGAATGTCTCAAGATCCTACCCTATGCAGCGTATACATTTTCAGGCACAAATAATAATGCTTTTCAGGAAAGTGAGAGTCCTAAGGGGATTGTTTTTGCCAAGTGAGACAATCTTTCTTCTTGCTAATGATATGAGAGAGCTGGTGGTGGTTTTCTTTTCTTGGGAAAGCAAACAGATTCCCCGGTTTCTCATCTCTGTGTGCAAGCCTGGGGATCCTAGGCCAGTGGGATTTTCACAGCTTAAGGGGAATGGAACAAGATGGCTCACTCTAAGGGCAAGAGGGCTGGGACTAGCAAATCCCGATTCCAGAGTGAGCCTCACCTGGGAGAGATCACTGTGATTACCCTACAAAGAGACTCCAGTGACGCTTGGGGGAGACTCAGGAAAGAGTAGATGGATTGTGAAAGGCTCCTGGTGGGGAGACCTTGAAACTAATAAAACTGTTATCCTGAGGAGCCAGGAAGCACAAGGCTCCTGTGAGGAAACCTGGATGGAGGCTGGGCCTAGAAGCGAATGCCAGAGTGCTAAGCTCTTGCTAGGGAGAGCTAAGAGGACAGGCTGGGACAGAAGATGTGCAAAGCCACCTGAGCTAAGTATGGACTTTTGCGTGGTGATGCACTTTTTTTTCCTTGGGACCCTGGGGATTGATATGAATTGTTTCTGCCATTAAGCTAGCTCCATGCAGGGAGTGGTGTTGTGTATGTGGAAGCCTGTGCACCGTTCTGACGGGGCCCACAACAGGGGGCCAAAAGGGGCAGTGCCTGCAAAGCAATCCCTGGCCATGAGGGGGAGCTCTCTAAATGGCCAATTTGCTACAGAAGACGTTTTTTTTTGTTGGTGACCCTGATGCAAATATCGGTGAGCGTCACTGATTTTGGGGAAGTTGCATGATGGGGCTTCTCTTCAGAGCTTGAAGGAAAGAAAAATAGATGCAAAGAAACAGGAACTGGGGACTTGAAGTGGCCAAGCACTCAGTACACGCATGGGTAGAGTGGGTGGAATACCGAACTAGGACTCGGTTAAATTTTTGGCCACAGACTCTCCTTTGTGGGCAAATCACTTATCTCTCTTCTGCCTCCCAGTATGGGGACAGTACTACTTTACTTCATGGGGATGTTTGAGGATAAAAATGGTTGTGAGGCATTTGAATACTGCAATGACAAAGGGTCACGTAAGTACCTAGATATAATAATGCTATCCTTATGGTCCCCATTCATCAGAACACTCAAACACATGTTTAAGTTGGCCGGCTTATTCAGCAAATGTTGGGAAATCTCAGCTGCATAGCCAAGTGATTAAGGGAAAATGAATGTCAAAATTGAATGAAGTTGTGACCAAGCACATTAGTCAGCAGGGATGAGGCAACTCGAATATCTGGACCTTAAGGGAATTTTGGCATCTAACTCCCAATGGGACTTCCATGGGGGCCTATAAACTTGTGAGGATCTGAATGACTGTATACTGTTAGCCATCACCACTGCTTACTGCTCCAGGCTGTTTTAGGAAAGCTCTTTGCTGTGCGGACACTGCACATGATATTTCTTGGCACGAGCCAGCATTGCAGTCTTTTGCACGTACAGCCTCAAAGAGAGCTGCAGCCTGAGCTTCCATGACAAGTGGTGGCAATTAGAGATATTAACTTTCCAGAACAATGTTGATAATGAGGGGGTACAGGGCATAAGGTACTGGGAGCTTGGGTTCATGGTTTCTTTTCCCAGCTGTGCCGATCAGTCACTGTTTGACCTTGGACAAGTCACTTAGGCCTAAATTTTCCAGTCATTTTGAGTGCCTCAGATTTTAGGCGCTTATCATGAGACCCTTACAGTGTGATTTTTTTTTTTTTTTTTTTTTTTTCCAGAGGCACTGAGCATCCAAAACTCTCAGCATCCATGTGTTAGCCACCCACACACACAGGCACTAACCTGAGATGAGCCTTTTAAAACAAAGGCTTTTGTTCCTTTTGGTTTCAGTGTACGCACCGGTAGGATGGTCGCCTCCGGGAGGGGTGGCTCCCCCTTGTGGTCAGTGGGCGGCCACTCCGACCCACTACCTGCTGTGTCGTCTGTCAGGGAATTAGCAGTGGTAGTGGTCTAAGGGGCAGGCCTTCTCACCAGGCGGGTTGCAACCGAGGGTCCAGAGCCTGGCCTTAGTGCAGGGTGGGGCGGTGAGTAAATAATCCAAAAGCCCGGCCTTTGTGCAGGCTAGCGCGGCAAGTAAAGAGTCAGTCCTGGGGCCGAGCCCTTGCTCAGGGCATGGCAGCAGTGGGTATAGGCTGCAGTCCAGGCACAGCCAAGGGGGAGACTGCCACCTGAGAGTGGGGTGGCAAGGGTGACGCAGGCCCGCCCACTCCATTGTGTCCCAGCCCAAGGCCCTGGTAGCAGCAGAGCAGTCTGCTGCTGGGACAGTGGGCATCTGCTCTGCAATAGGCTGACCAAGTTTGGCTCAGTCAACAGTTGGTTGGCTTCTCCTGGGCTCCTTCTAAACTCCCCTTGGGGCTGTACCTGGATTCTGGGCCAGTCCTCAGGGCCTCGTCCCTTCAGCCGCTCTGGCCAGGTAAATAGTCCATCCAGGTCGTGTGGGAGCTGTGGGCCTGGCGGCTTAGGTCAGTCCTCGGCCTCTCCAGCGCCTTCAGCCAGTGCAGAGGGGAAGCTTCTGGCTCCTTCAGCCACTGGGGCCTCCCTGGCTGGCCTTTTGTATCTCCGGCCCCTCCCCCTAACTTCTGGTCAGGTGTCTCGTCGGGGCCAGATGCTGCCCACCAAGGCTCGGGGGGGGAGCAGCTCCCCCTTGTGGTCAGTGGGTGGCCACTCTGACCCACTACACGCTCCCCCCGCCCCAACTCCAGTTCCTGGTTATCGGGGCTAGACTCTTGGCCCTCCCCTATGTGGGACAATCCATCTGCATTGGCATTCTTCTTGCCTGGGCAATGTTGAACCGTGAATGCAAACTGTTGTAATATAAGGTACCACCTCATTATTTGGGAGTTCATGTCTTTCATCATATGCAGCCTTTTGAGCGGCACATGGTCTGTCACTACCGTAAAGCTCCTGCCTAGTAGGTAGTACCTTAGGCCTCGATTGCCCATTTAAGGGCCAGCGCCTCCTTTTTGATTACTGAATAGTTGCGCTCCCTCGGAAATAACTTTCTGCTGATATATAGGACTGCTCCTCCCCACCTATGGTCTGGGAGAGGACAGCCCCCAGCCCTACCTCTGAGGCATCGGTTTGACCACCCCTTCGTGGTAAAAAGTTAGGGCTGAAAAGCACCAGCTCCCAGCAGAGGTAGTCTTTAAGGTCCTGGAACGCTATTCCACATTCTGGCGTCCATCGCACCCATTGGGGACTGTCTTTGGTTAAAAGAGAGGTGAGGGGTGCTGCCAGGGCTGCAAATTGGGGAACGAAGCGGTGGTAGTAGCCAGCTAGGCCAAGGAACTGTCGCACCTTCCGCTTTGTTGTTGGTACAGGGTAGTTCTGAATAGCGTGGACCTTATCTATTAGGGACCATACAAGGCCTCATCCCAGCTGGTACCCGAGGTAGGTGGTCTCGTGCCATCCAATTTGGCACTTCTTCAGGTTGGCAGTGAGACCTGCATCCCTAAGAGTTCGAAGCACCGCTGCCACCTAGAGATGTTTGTCCCAGCTGAGCATGTCCTAGAACATTGCTGGTGCTCTGTGAAGGACGAAGCGGTACAGTCCAGACAGAGTAGTGAACACCATTTTCTCTTGGGACTCCCGGTCTAGCAGGATTTGTCAATAGCCCTTGGTCAGATCAAGGGCGGTTATATAATGAGCTGTCCCCAGGCAATCTAGGAACTCTTCGGTCGGGGGCAGCGGATAGGCGTCAAACTTGGATATGGCATTTACTTTTCTAAAGTCTATACAAAATTGGATGCTCCCGTCGGGCTTCGGCACCAGTACGATAGGGCTTCACCATTCACTCTGTCTGCTCAATGACCCCAAGCTCCAGCATGGCCTGGATCCCTTTTCCTACTGCTTCCCGCATCTGTCACGGCAGAGGCCGGTTCAGCTCTTGGACGACCTGCCCAGGTATTGTCTGAATGGTGTGTGTTACCACCCTGGTCCATCCATTGAGTGTGGTGAAGGTCCTCCGAAAGGCATCTAGTAATTGGCGGGATTACTTTTGCTGAGCCTCGGTCAATGTGTCGCCCAGTTGCAGCTGTTCCTCTTTCATCAGGTCAGGTACCTGGGGCCATAGCTCGGGTTCTGCAGGGTATGGGATGATCATCAGCCCGTCGTGGTCCTTCCATGGCTTCAGGTGGTAGATTTGCTTCTTTTTTTTCCAGTCAGGCTGGTGTACCTCGTACGTCACTGGGCTCACCCGATGTAGAATTTCATATGGGTCCTGCCAGCGAGCGAGGATTTTAGACCCCTTGGAAGGGAGAGGAATGAGTACCCAGTCTCCTGGATTGAAAGTCCTCCCCAGGATGCCTTGGTTAACCTACAGGCAGCTCAGGCTTTCTTGGGCTAGCGTCCCCACCCAATCTAATTGCTCTTGTTTTAACATAATGGAGCAGCCCTGGGAGACTGACAGGGTCCTCTTCCATGTCTCCTGCATCAAGTCCAACACCCCACAAGGTTGGTGGATGTACAGGAGTTCAAACGGAGAGAACTGGGTCGATTATTGGGGCACCTCCCGGATGGCTAGCAACAAGGGGGCAGGAGCTGGTCCCATTGCTGCAGTTCAGCAGGGAGGAACTTCCTCAACATCCCCTTGAGCATCCAATTAAAACATTCCACCAGACCATCAGTGTGCGGGTGGTAGATGGAGGTATGTAACTTCCGAATACCCAGAAGTGCACAAACCTGCCAGAGCAACCGGGATGTAAAATTAGTCCCCTGATCGGTGAGCAGCTCCTGGGAAAGGCCCACTCTCGCGAAGATCTTCACCAACTCTGAGGCGACAGTACGAGCTGAGATGTTCTGCAGCGGGATAGCCTCGGGGAAGCGGGTGGCATAATCCACCAGGACTAAAATATACTTGAACTCTACTTTACTTCTCTGGAGTGGGCCCATCAGGACCAGTGCAACCCGCTCAAAGGGGGTACCGACTACCGGCATGGGTACCAGGGGGGCTTGAGGAACCTGGGCATCTGCTGCTATCTGGCACTCAGGGCAGGAGCTGCAATAGTCTTTTACCTCCTGGTAAACGCCAGCCAGAAGAATCGGGACAGGAGCTGGGCCAGGGTCTTGTCTTGGCCCAGGTGTCCAGCAGCCAGGATGTCATGGGCGAGCTTCATAACTGCTCTCCAGTGGCAGCGGGGGACCACCAATTGGGACCAGACTTCTCGGGTCTGGGAATCCCGGTCCTTCCGATAAAGGTGATCTGACATTTCAAATTGGGGCCACTGCTTGGCTGCCTGGGGGCTGGTCACTGCTCCATTGACACGGGCTCCTCGGTCATAAGCAAACCATAGGGACGGGTCCTCCCATTGGTCTCGGGGAAAGTCTACCAGGCGGACGGTTCCTAGGTCTTCCTCAAGATGGCAAGTGGGTGGGGTCAATCTCTCCGGCTCTTCTGCTTCCTTCCTTTCCATTGCACCTTCAGCAGTGAGCCTCAAGTCGTGGGCTGCCGACCCACTACGGCTACGCCAGCTCTCATTTAAGGCATCCTGGAAAGCCAGGATCCCGGGACTGGTTCCCTCAAGAAGATCCATAAACCCCAGCCAATCCTGGCCAAGGATGATTGGGGAGTCTAGGTGGGGCCCACACTGACTACGATTTCCTCCATTATCCCGTTTATGGTCATGGTGACTCTAGTCTATGGGTATACCTTTAAATCCCCATGAATACATTGGAGGCGGAGCTCTCCATCAGCCACCACCAGCCGGGGGATAACGTCCTCATGGACAAGTGTTTGTCCACAGCCCGAGTCCAAAAGGGCGATCACCTCCTGTGGCCCCACTTTCATGGGCATGGTCAGCTTGGACGGTCCTGGTATGCGGGCTTGAGACTCTGCAGTACACACCCGCCCAAAACTGCAGTCCAGCTCAGGACAATCTCATTGCAGGTGTCTGAAGTGATCGCAGGAGAAGCAGGGACCAAGTTCTGCGTGGGCCAGGCTGGGGTGCGCATCAAGAGGTTGGTGCGGCCGCGCCTCCGCATTTCGCAGTCAAGGTATTTCCAAAGCCCCCTGTCCCTGGGTGCTAGTTGGTTGACCCGGCTCTGGGGTTTGTACTCGATGCCTCAGGGGGTTAGAACATTGGTTGGGGTTTCCCCGTGCTGCCTGAGGAGGTGTCAAGGCTGCCAGTCTGCTCAGGGAGAAGGGTACATGACACCTTAACCCGATGGGCCTGTTGGCTGCCAGGTAGTCTTCTATAAGGGTAACAACAACTTGAAGAGTCGTTGGGTGATGTCGAAGAACCCACAACTGGCCCCGCAATGGAAGGACCTAAATGAACTGCTCCAGGGCAATCTGCTCAACAATCTCGTCAGCCAAGCTTTGTTTGGGGCATAGCCGCTGCTGGGTGAGGCTCCTCATCTCCTGAGCTACGGCCCATGGTCGGACACCGGTTGGGAATCTCGTACTTTGGAGCTGGCACCGGAAGGTCTCAGGGCTAATATCTAGGGCATCCAGGATCGCAGCCTTCAGTACTCCTGGGCATCCTCAATGGAGAGTCCACAATAGGCCATCTGGGTGGGTCCTGATAAGTAGGGTGCCAGGAGCGTGGCCCACTGCCCTCGCGGCCACCCAGCTATCACCGCAACACGTTCAAATGTCTCCAGAAAGGCTTCTGGGTCATCATCCGGCCCCATCTTGGAGAGCCATATGGGCGTGGCTGGTACCGGGGGATCTCCCACCACCCCGAGCAGTTGTCCATTGGAGCGGGAACCCAGGGCAGCCAGCTGCTGGAAGCCTTGTAGCTGTAATTGTTGTTGCTGGGTAGCCAGCCTTTAGAGAAACTGATTCTGCTGAGTGCTCATCTCCCTCATGGTTCTCCGGTTGGGTGCTGAGCTGCTGTATCAGCTGCTGGTGTCGCTGCTGCTGCTGAGTTTCAGTCCAATATTTAAAAAAATTTCTCAAGATCCATGGCTCGCTCGCTCTCCTTTTTTTCCCCTCTCTTTTCAGTTGGCATCCAGCCCCTTCTCGTCAGGGGTTGGGAGCTGCCCACATTCTCCACCACATGTAGGTTGGTCACCTCCAAGAGGGGTGGCTCCCCCTTATGGTCAGTTGGTGGCCACTCCAACCCACTGCTGTGTCGTCTGTCAGGAAATTAGCAGTGGTAGTGGTGTAAGGCACAGGCCTTCTCACCGGGCAGGCTGCAACCGAGGGTCCAGAGCCAGGCCTTAGTTCAGGGCATGGCAGCAAGTAAATAATCCACAAAGGCCCGGCCTCAGTCCAGGACAGGGCGGCAAGTAAATAGTCCAAAAGCCCGGCCTTTGTGCATGGTGGGGCGGCAAGTAAATAGTCAGTCCTGGGGCCAAGCCCTTGCTCAGGGCGTGGCAGCAATGGGTATAGCTGTAGTCCAGGCACAGCCAAGGGGGGAGAGTGCCACCCGAGAGTCGGGTGGCAGGGGGGACGCAGGTCTGCCCACTCCACTGTGTCCCAGCCCAGGGCCCTGGTAGCAGCAGAGCAGTCTGCAGCTGGGTCAGCGGGGATCCACTCCACAACAGGCTGACCTGATTTTGGCTCAGCCAACAGGTGGTCGGCTTTCCCTGGGTTCCTTCCAAACTCCCCTTGGGGCTGTACCTGGATTCTGGGCCAGTCCTCAGGGCCTTGTCGCTTCAGCTGCCCTGGCCAGGTAAATAGTCCATCCAGGTCATCTGGGAGCTGGTGGCCCAGGCCAGTCCTCTGCCTCTCCATGGTCCAGCTCCTTCAGCCAGTGCAGAGCTGAAGCTTCTGGCTCCTTCAGCCTCTGGGACCTCCCTGGCAGGCCTTCTGTAACTCTGGTGCCTCCCCCTGACTTCTGGTCAGGTGTTTCGTCCAGGCCAGATGCTGCCCACCAAGGCTCCGGGAGGGGTGGCTCCCCCTCGTGGTCAGTGGGTGGCCACTGCGACCCAATACACCACCTGTAAGATGGAAATAGAAACAGTCGCCTCAAAAGGCCATTGTGAGGTTCCTCTGTTTATATTTGTAAAGACTGGAATTTTGAAAGCAGACTAAGAGATTCAAGAGTTTAGTTCCCAGTGAATGTCAATGACAGCTGAGGTTCTAACTCCCTTCAGGTGACCTGAAAATCCCACCCAAAGTGCACTGAGATTGTTGGATGAAAGGCAGTCAGGAAGAGCAAACAGACCTCTTAATATGACTCTGAAGTGCTATTACGAGGTGTTGTACAGTGTCGGCATTTTGTGAACTGCTGTACATGAACCAAGTTACTCAACTGCTTGCAAATATCTGAATCCCATCTTGTCTCTGCATGTTCCTTTCATTTTAGTCCATTGACCTATTTTATGTCACTTCCACTGTGCTTCCCCCGCATCTCTAAGATGTTTTTCCTCCATGATAGAACTTCCCCTTTCGTTCCCCATTTGTCTCTTCTGTTGCACTCATTTTTGCTTTGTGGAGTTTGGCTTTTTTTCATGATCTGTAACTGGAATCATTCGCTTTGCCAATCTGCCTTCCCAACTGCTGCATATGTGTTTCACCTCTTTGACTAGTTGCGGTCCTCAATCCTGACGTCTGATGCTCTCCATGTGTCTAGCACATTCACAACCAAAGGCATTCAGTTTCCTGACTCTGCCCTTGCTCTTCAAGAAGACCAGGTCTCTGATGTTTATACCAATGCCAGCAGTCTTCCATTCTCCTGGAATGCCCTCTTCTTCCATAAGACACACAGTCCACCTTCATCTTTGCAGATACTGCTAAGGCTTTTTTCTATTTTTAGAGATCTGTGAGTGGTAAATTATTCTCATAACATTTCCTATTCTGTTCCCAGTCCAAGGGCTGGCTCTTAACAAAAGGACAACAACAAGGAAGTAGGCTCAATTGCTTCCTGTGGGACTGGCTGTCTGCCTGTGCCACTGTGCTATTTTTAAAGAAACTTTATGGGAGTGTTTAAAAATAAAATCCAGCCCTTAAAAATTGTGCAGCACTGATAAATGCAGCAGGGCAGGAGGCAGGAGAAAAAGGAGTCATTTGGTGGAGTTGATTTTTATTGCTACAATTTAGCAAAATATGTCTGAGGGAAGCAAGAATGGCCCTTTTGAATTATATCTTGCATTTATTATACGGCCTGTGGGAGAGAGGAATGCTTTAGGCATGCTAGCTGCAGCATCTCATACAAGAGTCACTGCTCTGTTTGCTGGAGTGCTGAAGAGCCATTTCTCTAGGAGAGTTCAATGTGAATAGAGCCATTTCTTTCCTCTGAGATTTGTCCCTCTTAAAGCATCTTTGGACCTGAACACCTGGCCAAAATAAATCACTTTGGATGTGTGTAGACTACATCCCTCTTTCAACAGAGGGATGTAAATTAGACACTTTGAAATTGCAAATGAAGCCGGGATTTGAATTTTCTGCACTTCATTTGCATAATCGCATCATGGCACTCTTTCGAAAAAGCGCTATTTTGAAAGTAAAACCTCAGTCTAGATGCGGTTCTTTTGAAAATAGAAGCCTTTTTCGAAAGATCCTGTAAACCTCATTTTTTGAGGAGTACAGGATCTTTCGAAAAAGCCTGCCGTTTTCGAAAGAACCGCATCTAGACTGCAGTTTTACTTTTGAAATAACGCTTTTTCGAGAGAGCGCCATGATGTGATTATGCAAATGAAGCGTGGGAAATTCAAATCCCGGCTTCATTTGCAATTTCAAAGTGTCTAATTTACATCCCTCTGTTGAAAGAGGGATGTAGTCTAGATACTCCCTTTGTTGCTAGGTCCCATTATCCACTACATGATATAAGGAACAACAGAGAAACATGGCGAACTTCATACAGAAGTGTAGGTATTTGCTGTTGCATGATATAACCCTTGAAATACTGGCATTTTGCAGTATGTGTTAACAAATATTGCTGTGGGGCCAGATTTTTTTGAAAGAGCCCACGTGGCATATAGAACTTCTTACTGTTCCCGGTAGGAGCTGGTGTATCCTGGGAACTCTTGAAACCTGCGGATTTCATTTAGGCGCCTTAATGGGAACTGAATTGCTTTGAGCATGTGGGCAAATATTTTCTTTCTCAGGGTATGTCTACACTTGCACCCTAGTTCGAACTAGGAATGCAAATGCAGGCATTCGAAATTGCTAACAAAGCGGGGATTTAAATATCCCTCGTTTCATTAGCATGATTTCGCCGGCGCGCTAGTTCGAATCACAGCTGATTCGAACCAGGAAGTGCGCGCCGGGATGCGTTTGTTCGAACCAAGGGGTTTGGTTCGAACTAACGTTACTCCTCAAAAATGAGGAGTAACGTTAGTTCGAACCAAGGGGTTTGGTTTGAACAAACACGTCCCGGCGCGCACTTCCTGGTTCGAATCAGCTGTGATTCGAACTAGCGCGCCGGCGAAATCATGCTAATGAAACGAGGGATATTTAAATCCCCGCTTTGTTAGCAATTTCGAATGCCTGCATTTGCATCCCTAGTTCGAACTAGGGTGCAAGTGTAGACATACCCTCAGTTACTCCATTTTTTTTTTTTTAATTTAATACTAGGAAATATAATAGAAACTTACTAATACAGTAAACCATCCAAAAATCACCACTTCTTAGAAACACTTCAAGAGCAGAAGCTGTAATGCATTGTCATATTCCTAACACCTCATCATTTTTTAACAAATATGCTACAGAACACTTACTATCATGTTATGAAAATTTATCATTGAACTGAAATTTAAATGGACTATAGATGAACAAGTTGGATGTTATATAAAAGTAGACTGAATATGTAAATGTTATGCTTCGGGAAAATTAGTCTAAAAACAATAAAAGAAGCAGTATTGCTGAAAGAGACCTCGGGGGAGTGTGGACAGCAAGCTAGATGTGAATTTGCAATGTGGCATGTTTGTAGAAAGGCAATTGCAATTCTGGGTTGTGTATGCAAAAATATCACCTCGTAGAAAGAGATAATAGTCCTTTCTCTATATGGCTCTGATATAATCCCACTTAGAACTCTGCCTTTGGACCTAGACACTGTACTACCAGAAAGTTATTGGTGCAGAAGGGAACTCAACAAAGAGAACAAAACTATCAAGGAGCTGGAGGGAGTGGTTTATGAGGAAACATGTAAACCAGCAATGAGGGAGATATGATTAGAAGTACCAGGGTGACAGTAAGAAAGGGAAATTTAAAGTCTGGTATAGTCTCCCAAAGGAAAATGTGGGAGCCCCACTGTTTGGTACTTTCAAAACTGGACTGGAGGAGGCCCTAGAAAATGTTCTATTAGAAACAAATTATATGGCAAACAGTGAGAGAGAGATTTTCCATCTCTGATATCTATGATCTGGCTGTTAGTGTTTAACATACAGGGCTTGGCAGTATGTTCAGTGTGTTCCTGTTAATGCTGAGTACATCTTCATTTTGTGCATTGATGATACTGTGATCCATATCATATTGCATCAAAAGAAACAGAGGCAATCGACCTGGGAGAAGTGAATATTTATATCACACTTGCCCTTGGGTAGAAACTGATGGCAAAGATTCTAGAAGCAGCACACTAGATGCCATCTTTTGTCTGATTTATCTCTAAGGAAATTGGTGAAAGCCCCATCCTCAGTGGAGTTATTTAAAACTAGACTGAACACAACACTCATGAATACACTCCCAGGCACAATAATACATTGCTAAGGGGTGGACAAGATTAAACCACAGGTCTTATCCAGCTGTAATTCTGGGTCTAGAGTAAAATCTACATTTTTAATCACAGTTGTTAGATCAGAGAAATTGGAGTCAGGAGACATAGTCTGTCTCCTATTGGCTCCCTGTGTGATCTTCGTCAAGTGGCTTGCTCTATAATGATCAAACATGAATGCCTTGGGTTCAGCAGCTCTGAAAACCAGGCCACTGATTTAAGAGCACCACCCATCTCTAGGCACCTACATTAGAATATTTTAACCTTATTCTCTGTGGATCTGTTTTCTCTTTTCCCAGACACAGACAGGAACAATCTGTCTGCAGTGTTTAAAGTATAAAACTTTTAAATACATATACCTACTATATATTTGAGAGGGTTTGTGTATCTATATAGCTGTCTGTCCATACATCTGGGAGTCATCTTGTTCAAGAACTCCTCCTAACTGGTAAGAACTAGGACCAAAACTTTTGGTATGCAGCTTCCTCTTGTCATGACATGAAAAAAGGGCCAGGGTTTGATTGTGCCAGGACAATGGGATATGAATGGAATGTGATTGTTTCTCATCAAATGGAAAGGGAAGGCTGTGATAGCAGGGACAGTTGTACTCCAGAATGACCACAGGGGGCAGCAAGAAAGCATGCACCCACTGCCCTGACAGCCCCAGAGAGCCACAGAGCAGCTGCCAGGTGGGCAGCATGGCCCCTGCTGCCCCGCGCCTGACCCTGGGCCAGTGCTGGTCACTGCTGCCCTGGGCCAGTCCTGTTGGGAAGCAATGCTGCTGGCCAGGCAGCATGGCCCTTACCACCCCAGGCCAGTCCTGGGGAGTAACTTCACTGGCTGGGTGGTGTGGGCTACTCCCCACTGTCCCAAGCCAGCCCTGGAGAGCAGCAGCTGGCCGTCCCAACTTGTGCCCTGAGTTCCTTACCCCCTGCCCTGACTCCTGCACCCCCACTCCTTCCCTTGTGCCTCCCCACACCACCCAACCCCCTGCCCTGACTCCTGCACCTCACCTCCTCCCCTATGCCTCCTACCCTCTGCCCTGACTGCTGCATCCCCCTTCCCTGGAGGATCCAAGTCTAAATCGTATAGTCTGAAATACTTAGTAATACTATAAAACTATGTATAATTAAGTAAAATCTGTGGGTAGATTCTGAGGTTTTTTCCATTTTTTTTTCTCATTCTTTACTTAGACAAAATTCATATCAGTGGGACTGTTGCCTACATAAGAATTGTGCAAAAATTGCATAAGATTGTAGCATTTTCTCAGTAAAAAAATAAGTTTGCAATAGTAAAGAATGTACAGCCGGTCCCCGAGTTGTGAATGGTCGACTTACGACTGTTCGCAGTTACGACCAAAGCTGTCATAAATGGCGGACCCCGAGTTATGAACGTGATCTGCGCTTACGAACAGCGCGGTCGCGTGCAACTCAATGGGGTCCGACTTACAAACGAACCAAGTTACGACCAATTGCTTGGTCCATAACCGGGTTCGTAAGTTGGGAAGAGGCTGTAGTTAACTATCAAGGTGGCAAGATAATCATTTAGTTGGTGAATTGGCATAACTGAAGCAGAGTCAGCCTGAAATGGTATTTTATTAATTGTTGTACATTGCAATTTAAATCATTTGCACAACAAGGAAACAAATCTTTTAAAAATACATGTTTTAATCACTATTTATTATTCTAAGCATAAGTACTGCATTCTGAGTTGTAAATCTTTTTTTTTTTTTTTTTTAAGATCTCAAGATAAACTATTATAGCAAAACTACTGTGTAAAAATCACTATAGTTTAATCATGGTAAACTAAAGCATTTTTGTGTGTGGAATTTATAGGGCACCATTTCTTTTAGACTGAAATAGCACATAGCTGATTTAGATGTAGATACTTTTATAGGGATGGGGTTAATGTAATGCAACATTATGGCATGGTATCTTGTTAAATAATTAGTTCTCATGTGTTTATATGCATGTATTGTTTAGATGGTTGTAAATAAATCTCAGATGGTACTTGCAGATAACAGGCAATTTGCTGGTAAATAAACTGATAATTCAGTCCATCCTTGTGTTAATTGCACCCTAAAATACTGAACTGCTTAAAAACCACTTAAGTGTATTTTGTTTAAAAAGTTCTACTGGATGCAATCTCTTTAATTAGAAACAATTTTTTCACTCATCTTTGAGTAATCATTACACAACCAGTGGGACCTGATCCTCATCTGAAGTAAATCAATGTATAATTGGAAACAAAGGGGGGGTAATGCCAGTTTACAGCAGCTGTGGAAGTGACCCAGTGGCTCACTGTTGGGTGACTTGTTTCTTGTGCAATGTACCAGGTCAGACTGTGATCCAAGTCTTCCTTTCTGAAGTTAAAGCTAGGAACGTATGAAGCTTCGAGCGAATGAAATGAAAGCTTACAGCTCTCCGAGGCAGGGACCATCTCTCTGTTGTGTGTTTATACAGCACCTGACACAAGGATGTCCTCCTCCATAAGTGTGTGTGTAGGTTCAGTAGAAATGAAAACGATAAAGTGTCTGGGTACTTGAGGTTAGAATTGGGTCCATGGCATGATCAAATCATTGAATTCTTACATGTTTTGTGAAACATTTGTTTGGAATTGAAGATGTTTCTCAGGTGGCCTTCTACCCCTTCATAGTTTGACTCCTAGGCTATTTCTAGACTGCAAGCCTCTTTCAAAAGAGGCTTTTTCAAAAGATACTTTTGAAAAAGCCTCTTTCAAAAAAGAGCGTCTAGACTACAACCAGGACTTTCGAAAAAGCAAGCTGCTTTTTCAAAAGAGAGCACCCAGGCAGTCTGGATGCTTTCTTTGGAAAAAGCCCTGTTTGCATACAATAACGCCTTTTTTTGAAAGAGCACTTTCGAAAAAAGGTGTTCTTCCTCATAAAATGAAGTTTACCATGGTTGAAAAAACCTCCGCGTTCTTTCAATTTAATTTTGAAAGAATGCGGCGGCAGTCTAGATCCAGGGGAAGTTTTTTCGAAAAAAGGCCACTTTTTTCCAAAAAAACCTGTAGTCACACACCTCTAGAGGCCAATGTGCTTACTCAAGCCACATCTATACTTACTTGGAAGTTCAAATTAAGATACACAACTCCAGCTACATTAATTGTGTAGCTGGAGTCAACATACCTTAATGCAAACTTTGGCACTGTCTCCACAGCAGGAGGTTAATTGGAGCAAATGCTCCTGTCAACTTCCCTTACACCTTGCAATTCAAAGAGTACCAGCATTGACAAGGGCACCCTCAGCGTTTGATTTAGCAGGTCTTTACCAGACCCGCTAAATCAAACTCCAAAAGATTGACCGCTGAGGTGTCAGGAAGTGAAGATGTAGTCTTATGTAAGGTAGCCATGATACCAGAGATGTGACCTATCATCCTCTGTCCCCTGACTAAATGTTTTATGTTACTAAGCCATACAGCAAGAATCACAAATCTTAAATATTTCAAAGTTACATATGAAATTTTTTAAAAATGGCATTCAGTGAATACAAAATGTACACCTCCTTATTCCTGGGCTTTCACACCAGTGAAGCTCATGCCTTCAAATGTGAAGGAGAAGTGAATGTGAAAGGGTAATACATACAGAAAAATATAAAACCACTTCTGAGTTTAAAAAAATATTCAGAGAAATTTTCCCTACTGTGCATTTTCCTCCACTAGCAGCTTTTAACCACTGCCATCCCAAACTGAATTTAGACTGGCAGTTAACAAGTTATATGTGTTCTAGCCCATTATCAGTCTCTTTGATCCATCCCTTCCCTTGTGTAATTCTGTATGTGAGAATTGTTATCTATTGTTTGCGTAACACAATGTGTTTCTGTATTTGGCTACAAAACAACTAAAGAGGAGTCAAAAGGAAAACTCTAGATTTGAATGCACCTCATTCAGGACTTGGTGGAAATTTGGAGCTAGCTCTGAAGTTTGCAGCTCAGACTCATTGCTGTTAAAAATAAATCTTTCTGCCCCATCTTGTTTTTTTTTTCCAGTGCTTTTAGGAGGAGAACAACCAGTGGCAGATGCGACCTTTGCTCTAGGAATCCTGCCAACTAGGGTAAGGGAGGAGGAAAGGGTTTACTCACTTTATCTTAGCCCCTAGATACAGAGGTCTAAGCCAGTTCACCCCACCCACTGTGAGGCACAGTGCCAAAGAAGTAGCTAATATGAACATACACACATAAAGGAAATGGTTTCCTTGGCAATAAAGACTACATAAACTCTAAGAGAACAGTTCCACACCCAACTCAAATTTCCGTTCGCGTTGGTGGTTGTACGTACACATCACAGTCATGTACAGATAATGAAATACCTAGCTGCTCGTGAGGACAAACTGTACCAAAGGGAAATCAAAACATCATAAACCAGCTCCTGAAGAAAAAGCAGAGAGCCAGATTCTGTCTTCAGATCTCAGTGGGCTGCACTGAGGTAACTGAGGGCCAGATCTGCCCCATAGGGGACTCCCTGACTCCAGAACTGTAATACATTTCATATTTGTTTCCCTCACTAATGGTTACATTTGGCTGCCAAGCTGACACGTTGCAAAAAATCATTACCGTGGTCCAAAATATGTCACACTGGGCTGCGTCTCCAGAGACGTGCAGCACAAAACATGCAGCCCCAGGGAAGAGCAGCAAAGGTGATGTTGATAACTTTGCATTCTCTGGACTCTGAGCTGTTGTGAAGGGCAGAATGGGTAAGTTACTGCAGCTCTGGTGACTGCACTAACTTTTGGTAGCCTCTGGGCTGCAGACCTAACCCACTCCCAATTCACACCTACATGCTCCAGTCGTTCACCATTTCCCTCACCCTGTGGGGTTGGAGCACCAACACTGGCTTCTTGTGGTGAGGGAGACCTGAGCCTCACTGCTAGATCCGGCTTTCAGGGAGACGAAGCAGCTCCACATGCCTCTGCTTCCCCGCACCATGGTTGGGGAAACGGCAGCACAGGAAACTGCTCGCCTGGAGGCTTTCTCCACTGCTCCCATTGGCCAGAATCATGGCCAATAGGAGCAGCAGGGGGAGTGCTTGGGAATGGGGGAGGTGCATGGAGCCAGGTAAGCACCCCCTATCCCCTCATGCCCAGACCTCACAGCCTCATTGCCTCACACACTCATCCTCTCCACACCCCCACTCTGTTCCTGCACCCTCCCTCCTGCACATACCTTGCACACCCACCTGTACACCACCCTCATCCCACTCCTGCACCCTCCTCCTGCTTAGACCTTGCACCCTCATCCCCTCCTGCACTTCTATCCCTATCTTTCTCCCTGGTAGCCTCACACACACACACACACACACACACTGAACCCCTCATTTTTGATCCCACTCCAGAGCCTAGGGGGGGCCACAAAATCTACTAGCTCTAGGACCCCAAAAGAGTTAATGTGGCCTGTGAGAACCTCTGTCCTCCCTTTCCTGCCCCTTCCCCCCTGTGGGGCCAGAGCACGAGGGGAGTGAGGTGTTTCAGTCCGGAGCCACATCAGAGAGGGTTGGGGAGGGGTTGTTGGTTTTGGTTTTTTGTTTCTAAGTGTATGTCTACACTGCATGGCTATTTCGGGATCCCTCTGGTATCCCTCTGGTATCCCGAAATAGCTACCCTGCGTCTACACAAGCCGCCTGTTATTTTGAAATATTTTTTGAATAATGGGTGCACTATTTCACTATCCTCGTAAACCTCCTTGCACGAGGGTTAAGGGATGGCTCAAAATAGCACGTTTTGAAATTTGGCGCTGTGTAGACGGGCCAAATCTCAACATAAGCTATTTCAAAATAGATTCGAAATAAGATACGTAATTTGTGTAGTGCAAATTGCGTATCTTATTTTGAGTTTTGGGCGCTGTGTAGATACATCCTAACTTTTGTGTGGCCCTTGCCTGATTTTTCTGTGGGCCAATGGCCCACAACCTGAAAAAGGTTCCCCACCTTTGCCATAAATAAAGACAATGTTGAAACCATTTGTTTTGGACATAAATTAATATTTTATTTTCTTTAAAAGAAAGTTTGGTAAACTAACATGATACATGTAAAGCACTTTACCCATTTAATTATTTTGATTTTGATTAATACTATTTGCTTTCTTACTAGCTATATTTACCCCCTTACATTATAGCGGCGTATTTAAGCTTTTATGCTCCAGTAGCCTAATGTGAATAATTTAGTATTTAAGGCATTTCTAGTGACATGAAGGCATTTTGTCATCATGGGTGGTTGACTGGTGGTCAATGGAAAGGTTTGTATTGAGTGGGGTGGGCTGCAGGCCCAAAAAGTTTGAGAATCACTGCTTTACATTAACCCTGCAGCAAGGAAGCTCTCTCCTAGCCCTGCAGCCTATGGAGGCGATAGTAGAAGTCAGAATTGGCAACACTGGTTGTCTCTGCAAGTAAAGCTTTATCATAAATACAGCACAGCACAAAAGAGCAGGTTTCTGCTTATGAAAAACTGCTTCACCTTCCTGACAATCTATAATATCTCCTGATGGTGCTGATGCCTTGCACAATGACAACCTTCATTCATCTTTCCAGACAAAGTGAAGAGTTCATTTTTTTAATCCCCTTGGCCATATTGCAGGCACATTAAAGCCCCTCAATGCTGCTTAAATACAGTCTTCCATTAGGAGTTATTTAAACAGTGTTTGCTTTCCCTGCTCCAAACCTTCCTTGTGCAGAATCTTTCCAACAGCTTGTGTGACAGGAGCCAGCTTTTGGTCTTAGACATACTGCACTGTCCACATCGACAAACAGAAAGTTAATTAACTAAGCCATCAGTCAGTCTGCTTCCAAGATGGTATTGATGATTTCAAGGTTTATATGCCATCCTTCTGCCTTTCTAGGTCACTAAAGCTTTGTGTCATTGTCATGTACTTAAAAAAAAAAAACTGTCTGGAGAGCACTTAAGAATACTACAAATTTTCTTCACATTCTTCATTTACTAGGCTATTTGTATCAGTCTGCTTGTCTTCATTTCAAAGCAAATCCTAAAGCTTTTATGCTTTCTAGGGCTGGTGCTGGCAAAATCCAGTTTGGGCTTAGATTTGTTTTGCTCCGTATTTTTTACTTTATTTTTTTTTTAAATCAAAAGGTTGCAAAAACCACATTTTTGTTTTACAAAGCTCTTTTTTATTGTGACAAAGGTGAAATGCACTATTTTTTGGCTGGGACAAATATAGGAAGGCTGATTCATACGGTTAGTGTGCATTATTGTGATGTAGACGATGTTGTCTATTCCTGGCTCTGCCACAGCTTCTTGTGTAACCCTAGATAAGTCACTTAACATGTATGTAGCCTCATTCCCTCCCCTGTTTGATAGTAATATTCATCCTCCTCCCCCAAAGTACTGAGACAAATATTTTTGTCAACCCTTTTGAAAGTAACCAGTGACCTTTTTTGAGACAAACAATGCTTGTATGTCAATGAGTTGTCACTTAGCACTTTCTGAAAATCATGCCTCTATCAGGTCTGTGAAGATGGGCATCCAAAAATTCAGGCATCCAAAATCTCTAATCAGTTTGGAAAACCTAGGCCTAAATCCATTAGTGCTGCTTGTAAAATGCTTAGAAGGCAGCTGAGATGACTGAATTATCTACTGCTAGAAGACGTACCAGGGGTTGCTCGGGTCCTTAACTCAAATAAGTTTTGTTCTGGGGTAGGGACTAGAGAGGAGGGGTTCAGTATGCAGGCTGCCCTGGGGAGAGAAGACCTAGCATATGTCTTTTCTCACCATAGCAGCTTGAGGCCAGGTGAGAAGTGCCTCTGCATAACTGCTGCAGCTGCAGTAGGCACAGCCGGGGAAGGGGTGCATGTCCCCTAGGGACATGGGGAGAGAGACACACAAACTCTCTGAAATATAAAGTAGACAGCTGTCCCTTTCTCCACTCTTGCCCTCTGATGGCCCAGACAGACACACAAACTCTCTGAAATATAAAGTAGACAGCTGTCCCTTTCTCCACCCTTGCCCTCTGATGGCCCAATTCGTTATCGCTGTTCTAGTCCCCATTGCTAGCTTCTTTGCTTCCCCCTGTGGTCATTCTACAATATAACTCCCTCCTACCAGAACCCTCCCTTTCTATTTTATAAGAAAATCAAATTCCAGACACATCCCATTGTCTTGGCACAACTAAACCCTTACCTTTCTTTAAGTTATGATAACAGGAAGCTGCATACAACATGTAGTGCTACAAAAAAGAGCATCTAAACTACAACCAGTACTTTTGAAAAAGCAAGCTGCTTTTTTGAAAGAGAGCACCTAGGCAGTCTGGATGCTCTCTTTTGAAAAAGCACAATTTGCATTCAATAGCGCCTTTTTTCAAAACCTTATTTTACGAGAAATAATGCCTTTTTTCAAAAGTGCTCTTTCGAAAAAAGGCACTATTGAATGCAAACTGTGCTT
The DNA here is from genome assembly GCA_019425775.1 of Rafetus swinhoei. Lineage (NCBI taxonomy): Eukaryota > Metazoa > Chordata > Testudines > Trionychidae > Rafetus > Rafetus swinhoei. The sequence goes on from CM033432.1 coordinate 12,375,985, forward strand.
TTTTGAAAGAGCATCCAGACTGCCTGGGTGCTCTCTTTCGAAAAAGTAGCTTGCTTTTTCAAAAGTACTGGTTGTAGTCTCGATGCTCTTTTTCCAAAGTATCTTTTGAAAGAGACTTGCAGTCTAGACGTAGCCTTAGGCTATGTCTACACTTGCGGCTTCTTGCGCGAGTAATATGCTAATGAGGCTAAGCATGGAATATCGCCGAGCCTTATTTGCATATTTATGAGCCACCATTTTTTTCAGAAGAGGCTTATGCAGAAGGAGCATCTACACTGCCCTTCATGCGCAAGAAAAACCCTCTTGTGCAATGCCGCTTCCTGAAAAGTAATAGGTAACGGCATTGCGCAAGAGGGTTTTTCTTGGCGCAAGAAGGGGCAGTGTAGACGCTCCTTCTTGCGCAAGAGCCTCTTCTGAAAAAAATGGTGGCTCATTAGGTATGCAAATGAGGCTCGGTGATATTCCACACTTAGCCTCATTAGCATATTACTCGCACAAGAAGCCGCGAGTGTAGACATAGCCTTACTGTTTAGCAGGAGTTCTTGAACAGACTCAGATGGACAGACAGAAAGACCACATTTCTAAAATATACAGCAAGATACATTTGAGAGTGTTTGCCTCTTTGTCTGTCAGTTGAAGAACTCCTAAATAGTAAGAGCTAGGATCACAAAATTTGTTATACAGTTTCCTCTTATCATAACTTAAAGCAAGGTAAGGGCTTGGTTGTGCTAGAAAAAATGGGAAATGCCTGGAATGGGATTGTTTCTCATAAAACCATACAGAAAAGAGACAGAATCACCAGGCAAGTGAAAGGGGCTGGCTGGGACATGTCCCTCCTTCCAAGGCAGTGCGAGCCCTGAGCCACCCACCCGCCATGTACCCTTTAGGAGGTGTGGACATTGCTGGTTGTTTCCCTTTGTCAGGGAGTGAAGAGAAAGTGCACATTGCTGCATTCCTCACTCTGGCTGGGGAGCACAGGGGACAGATGAACCTGGACCAGCTGGACATGCACCTCTCTCCTGGCTGTGCCCACTGGAGCTGCAGCAGCCTCTGGTATGTCTACACTACAGAGTTTTTTGGGGAAAACGGACGTTTTTCTGAAAAAAAAAAAAAATTCAATTACATCCACACTGCAATCATGTTCTTTTGAAAGAAAATGGAAAGAACAGGGTTTTTTTTCTGGCATTGGTAATCTTCTTTCTACGAAGAAGAAGCCTTTTTCCAAAAGAGCTCTTTTGGAAAAAGGCGTGTGTGGATGGGGAAGAGGGAGTTCTTTCAGAAGAAGAAGAAAGAGGAAAAAAGCACAGGTGCCCTGGTGGCCACTCTGTCCATAGTAATCACAGTTTCAAGGTGCGCTAGCGTCCATTCAATGTGGATGCTATCTTTCGAAAAAGCAGATCGCTTTTTCGATGCACTTTGGCAATGTGGACACACTCTTTCAGAAGAAGTTTTTTCGGAAGTTCTCGTCCGGGAAAACTTCTTCCGAAAGAAGCCTGCAGTCTGGACGTAGCCATAGAGAGGTGCTTCTCACCTGATCCCAAGCTGCTGCAGTCAGAGAGCTGGGAAAGTCCTCTCTCCATGGGGCGGCCTGCCTACTGAATCCCTCACCCTCACCCTCACCCCAAAGCAATTATTGAAATGAAGCAAAACAAAAAACCACAATAAATTAAGTATCTAAGCAACACTGGGTCAGTCTTCTAGTTTAAATGTTTTAAAGTTATTCCCAGGGTTGGGACTTTTAACATTTCTCTCTCTCTCTCTGGTCCTTTGGGAAAGACAAAATGTCACTGTTGATCTAATCAGCACATTATCCCAAATGTCGGGGTGGGAGGATGATTCCTTTCTCACACAACATATTACACTGATGGTTTGCTATAGTGCTGGCTAGTGCTTTATCACAAGTCTAACATCAATTTTTTTTTAAGCAAGAAAATTCTCTCAAGCCCAGCAGATATCTGCTGAATCGCTGCATTTAACTATTTCTCTGCCTGTACAAACATGTACAGACATCAGATCAGAAGGCCAGATTCTTGGCAAGGGTAAATTTGCATCTTTTCAGTGAGAGAAGTGGGTGGGTGAGATTATGTGGCCTGTAATTTGTAGGGGGCAAGATCAAGATGGCCCCTTCTCACCTTAAAGTCAATGATTCTAATTTCTAATGAAGCTACTCTGATTTCACATCACTAAAGGTCTGCCCCAAGGTATGTTTTCTAGGTTTAGTTCATATAGGGAAGTGTACATATCGGAGTGGTACCTGATCTCATGCAGATGGCACAAGCTGCGGATATGGGGTATAGACAAATTGAATGTACGTTTCTCTTCAACTACAATTTTTTATATCTATACTTGCATTTTTCCACTGAAAATGTGTTCCAAGTCCAAATACAGAGAACAGAAACTTAGCTCTGACCCCGTGATAAATAAGTTCTGTTTTTCAGTACTTAAGAGTCCTATGACTTAAGTTAGTATATTTGCCCCCATACTTTACTTTGTCTCAAATCTTTTGCCCAGCTGTCTGTGGGTGTACAACGGTTGAAACGCAGCCGAGCCTCACAACAGGAGCTTGATCTAGGTTGCTCTGCAGGAAAGGTGAGGGCTGAAGTAGATTTGGGTGAAATGTTTCATCCAGACATATTTTTTTCAACAGGAAAATGCAAGTTTGGACTGACCAAAGATAGTCACAAATTTGTGTCAAATTCCCAACTTGTAAGAATTGAACACAAACAAATCCTCTCCCCCAAATTGAAACATTTTGTTTGGACATGTTCAGAATGAAACCTTTTGTTTTTTTTTTTTTATTCAACACAGCTTTTCATTGGAACATTTTGTTTGCCCCAAAACTTTTAGTTTAAAAAAAAAAACATTTGTGGCTAATTTATTGACAACAAAGTGACAAACTAGTTCTTTCCACTGCTTTGAGGCACGGCCAATAGATCAGTGACTAGACTAATTCTGACTTAGGGCTGAGTCAGGCAACATACCCTGTAGAGGAAACCATTGGGCATATATTTCTGTGCTCTGTCTGGATTCCATTTTTCAGTGCCCATAGAACACCTCTGCCTAATGCTCATTCACTCAGGTTGGGTCAGATTATTTTACATTTAAAGTAGCTGAAGATCATAATTACCTCCTTGGGTCAGACCTGAAGCTGGAAGTATTGGCCCTGGGATAACAGATAGATGACTGGCCCAATGGGAGTCCGTGTATCCAGCCAGTTCCTGGAGATGCATAGAATTTACATCAGTATAAGTGAGGCACATTCAGCTTTCCAGGAGGTGGCTGTCTCCTTTCAGAGAGGTTTAAACTCTTCCAGGAGACCTCTGCATAGGGCTTAAAAAAGTGACTCTCAGTAAATCTCAGTCCTGACCAAAAATAACTCAGATGTTTGCAAAGGAGGGAAAATACTTTGCAGGTGGGATCTTTTCTGAGAAATTCATCCTTGACAGATGATATGAGTCTCCTGAAAAGGGTTATTATATTCAGCAGACAAATCCTTCAGTGGAGCTTTTTATACCTCAAACAAAGAACAAGCACAATCAGAGGTTGGTAAGATCTTTTTTGCTGCTTCTGTGCGGTTCCCTTTCATTTTTGCCACCTGCAGAAACTGCCACAGCTCCCCTGGATCTGCTGTTGAGGACACACATCAAATACCAGGCAAAGGATTGGCAGTCTTCACATGAGGAGGGAAGCAGAGAGCAGGTTCTGCTTGAATGCTGCGTTTCTGTGTTAATATGCTGTTCATGAAAGTTTTTCAATAATACACCCAGGTGACTCAGAGAGAGCCTGAAAATGTTAGTATCAGAGAGGATGTGAGAAAGCTGGAGAGGCCTGTAATGACATGAACTTTGGTTTACCACAGTGGTGTTCAACCTGTGCCCTGCAGATCCCTTGGGGTCCACAGACAATGTCTAAGGTTTCCATTCAGAAAGTTTTAGGGATCTACCAATGAAAAAAGGTTGAAAATCACTGGCCTACGATATCACTCAGTTAAACATCTGCTGATCTTGGGCAAAGTTCTGTCATGCATAGTACTGTACAGGTGCACTAGGGCAAAAGGGGTGTGTTGCTCTTAGGGTCTCAAGAAACATTCTGGCAGAGTTGGTCAGAATTCCTTCAGGGCTCCTCAAGTGCTCCCACCAGAGCTGTAGCTATAGCTATGCTATGCTGACTTTAGAGAAGGTGCAGTGGGCTCCTTCCTACATGTCCAACTAACTTCCTCCTATCCTCAGTGCACGGATACAGGGTATTCAGGCAGGAGCCGCCCCTCCCCCCATCTCCTTCCGTTGCAGGCACCCATCATAATCGGACCCCTTTCCGTTAGCAGTGTCCAGCAAGTACAGACTGTGGAGAGATATTGTGCCTCTATCAGCCCTTCTGGAAAACTGGGGACACGAGGTCCTCTGGAAATCTGGTGTGGTATCTTTTTAGAGTTGTTTTTGAAACACACATTCCTTCACTCTGCACTGAAAATGACTCTGGGGGCTCTTCTGCCTTTGTCTATTTTCCTTTGCTATGACTTGTAAAGTGAAATATGTTTATTCAAATAAACACAACTTCCTCTCCCTCTCGCTCGCGTATGTGCACAGGATACAGTAATGCCTAGGAGCATTACCTTGGTCTACCAAGAAGAAGCTGCACCAACCCAGTATTCACTTTGATTTATTCAGCATGAATTAATACTGGAAATATTATTTCAGACTCTGATACTGTTTTTTACAATGTGAATTTGCTTTGTGATACCTCTACATGAAGGAGCTATTGGTTTTCTTCTCGCTGGCAAACAGAATTCACCCACTACCTAGTACAGTAAAACTCCAATAGTCCGGCATCCAATAGTCCGGCACTCCTGATAGTCCGGCATCAAAATGGCAAGAGCCTAGTGAGTGAGCTTCGGCCAAAAATGAGTCACAAGTAACAGCGGCAGCTGAACTGAGCAAAAGGGTAAAAAGGCTTAAAAACTAAAACATTACAGTATACTGTATACAGTATGTACAATAAAAAGGGTTAAGAACACTTTATATACAGTATATAATGTATACAGTGTGTATATATATATATATATATATATATATATATATATATATAACCTGCTTATAACCTCCTGATAGTCCGGCATATCTGATAATCTGGCACCACCTAAGTCCCATAGGTTCCGGATTATCGGAAGTCTACTGTAGTAGGAGACATATTTTTTAAGAGAAGTAAAGTGAATAGACAAGCACAGTGGCTGTCAAATGAAAAGTGACAGAATTGTATCGGTTGTGTTCACTGGGCAGGCCAGGACAACACAACAGATGACTTTGTAAGGTTTTGGAGTACCATAGCAACACAGGTTTGAGTCGGCAGCACAGCAAAGCGTTTTGTACCTTGGCTGTTTGCATTGTGAAAGAGGTTTGCTTGTGCACATTTTAGAAACAAACCTCTATAGCAATGGTAGTCCAAATGCTGTTCTGTATTGTTACGAATATTTGCAGATGTAATTGAGAGCACAGTTTGGCTCAGTGCGGTGCCAGGCGACTTTCCACCTGTGCTTTTAAATTAATCTCTTTCATCCTTCCCTGAAACAGTTGGTCTTGTAGGCAGTTTGAAGTCTGTTGGCTTTAGGGGTATCAAATGATTCGGGGTCCAGTCTGGTTTCATTTCTTTGCTGTTACATTTCTTGGGGATGACAGCATGGAATCTCCATGGTGAAGATCACTTGATTTCAGGTTTTTTATAAAGCCCACACACAGACCTAGCTCCCAAATTCTCATCAAGCTGGGGCCCCTTTAGGGCACGTCTATACTTACCAGAAGATGGATGCTTTGAAGGTCGATCTTCTAGTGTTTGATTTAATGGGTCTAGTATAGACTGTAAATTGAACCCTGAGGGTGATTCCTGTTGGTGTCGGGTACTCCTTCTTCTGTGAGTTGCATACCTTAAGCCGACTTTCCTCGTCTAGTTTACACCAGGCCTTAATATCAAAACCAGCTGAAACATCACAAGAGTCATTAAGCTTTATTTTGAGTTTGGGAGTTCATTAAAGGCCAGCACCTCCAAGAAAAACGGGGTTCATGAGAAGAAAACCACTGTTCAACAAGAACAAACAAAATCTTGGTCTGAGCTCATTCTCAAGTGAAATGGCTAAATGTCACTAGCTCAGCGGAAGCAATGGAATTCTGCAAGTGGAGTTTAGTTTGGTTTTCTTGGGTTCACGATGCTCTCCAACTTAACATAACGAGCTTGATCTTGCTTGCTCTCATTCTGATTAATGGTTGCAAATTGATAGAAACGTTTCGCAGAATGTAGTGTCCCATAAACCATTACCGTAATTCATGATGAGTTGACAAATCCATTATACCTCATAGCTCCGACTGAGATAGGAACATGCTGCTAAGTCTCTGAAGCATAATGGTTTGACAGTCTTTTAGTAGCCCAATCCATGCACAATTTTTTTTGTTTGCCTGCAAACTGCAAATCATAAATGGTGTGGCTTTATCATAAGCCTGTCTGCTTGAAAGGTAAGTTGATGGCTTAAAAAATGATAATGATTCAGTGATATTTAGAAACGTTTGTGCTTTATGATGGCACAAGAGAGGTCATCTACCAACACACAGATATGGTGCTGATTGAAACCCCTGAGAAACAACTTGATTCATATGAAACAGCAAGAGATGCTGCATATGAAAGAGTAACTGTATTTTTGTGCATGTGTAGAAGATTGTGACTACATATAGCATCTTTCCCTGAAAACAATCTACTGATCTCAGATTCCAAAGGTTTCCATATCTTAAGGTATTGTACAATAACACTGGGGTGCAGCAGACATTTTTCAATGTATTGCGGATAGTCTCCTTTGTTTTGATGTCTGTTTTATTTTTAAACACAGGACAGGTCTAACATATGCCCATAGGCATTGTCATTTCATTCGGTTAACTTATTTCTAACTTGAAAGATGAATCCAAATTCCCCCCCAGAGTATTGAACTTCTTGTGAGGTAAAAACATCTTGCTCTGAACATATCTGTGCATTGTCCATTGGGATTTCTAGTGTCAGAAATGTCTCTCTCTTTCTCAAGGTGTACTCATCACCTTCAGGAATGGTTGCCGATATTGAATAGCACTGTAGCCAAAGAGAGATAACACAGCCATTCATTTTTTGTTCTCTTGGCCAAGAAGAAAAACCATTTATTGATCTGAAAACATCAATGACTCTTATGTAACTGATGAAAAGATGTTTGGAAATGCTGCTCAGAGGGAGAATATTTTAAAAGGAGATGCAGTTCACTCTCTGTTATGCCTCCATTATCTCAAATTCCTTCCAGTATCTCATCTGGGTTTTTTTTCTCCATGCCACATCAAGGGGCAACAATTTTGCTTTCACATCTGAGTCACCTGTTTCACAGCAGTGTATGTCCCTCCTGAAGAAAGATACTCATCTTCTAGTTGCACTTCCCACACTATAAACAGGATGATATGCCAGGACACACACAGCTGCTTGTGGGAGGAGGAGATAAGGAAAACTTCAAGGTTAGCAGGAGGTGAGTGGGACAATAGAAGAGGTGAAGGCAGGGATGATGCTATGACAGGGTAAATTTCACTAGTAATAAGTAATGTAACAAGCAGGCAAAGCTATAGGACAAATCTTTATTGAGCTTGGATAGAGGCTAGTTTTACATGTTGAAAGGCCTAATTTATCCAGTCATGTGCTTGCCACAAATTTGCAAGCTTAAGCTCTGTGTGTCACAACAAATTAGGTCCTTCCTGAAACCTGATCCTCTTTTTCCACTCCCACCTCTCAGACTTCAAGCTTTGAAAGTGAGAATATTTTCTTAGGCTTTCCTGAAGAGACTCTGCCCATGGAAAATTTGATTATCCCTGTCTGTTTGATGAAGATCCAAAATAATAGTTACTGTATGTGAACCTGCTATATAGCTATCCAGGAGTTATATAATAGTACATATTAACTTGATCATATAACCTGTTCTCCCTCCCCCATCCCGGTTACTCTAAATATACTTGGAAATAGATTACTGAGTGGGAGAATAATACTGTGCATTTCAATGAAAATTACCAGAGAATTGACAGCTGCTTTGTTTGAACTGTAATGATTCAGAATATTTTTTTTTTCTTAAAAGGTATCTTAACTAGTGTTTACACCATACTCTTGCCAAACCTTAATCTTCAGGTGTTCTTAAATTCTGAATTGGAAATCTTTAAACTGTTGCATTTCTATTAGGAAACCAGTTTCTTTGACTTCTCCAGGAAATATGGACTGACTTTTTTTTTCTGTCTTCATTTTTGGAAGCTTACCAGTTATAATTGGGGAAAGGAAAATCTCCTCATGTCCAACATGGTTCCCTTCCCCAATTCTATAATGAATGCACAATGGTAGTTATTCTGCTTTGTGGCTTTTCCCCTCTCTGTCTGTAAATCAATTCATCCACTCAGCAGCCAGTGGAAGGTTCTGCTGCTTAAAAAGGCAGCAAAGTAAAGCAGAGTTTAGTAACCAACACTGGTAACAACAACAACTTGTAACACAGTACGACTCGCCTGTTGTGGCACCTCCTGCTGGTCACTCGGGATTAGCTCAGCTCAGTGCCGAAGCACCCCCTTCTGCCGGCGTAACAGGCGCTCTGTTCTGACACCCACCTCCTGGCCTAGCACTAGGCTTCTCTCCACGCTCTGATACTTCTGCCTTAGCAGTTTCCTCTGCCACCTGCTCCAGCGCTTCATTCAGGGCCCGCTGAGCTTCCCAATGCCTCTATAGGATCTCCCCGATCTGCTGCACCAGGCTCTCAAGCCTCTTATGCTCCTTGCCTGCCCCTTTTCTCAGGGGAACTGTTCCTGGAGCCCAGCCTGGAACAGTGCAGGAACTCTTCACAAAGAATACCTCTGCATATCCAGGATCCATCATCTCTGCATCAGTTACTCTCTCTTCAGTTACCTTCTCTTCTCTTCCTGTGGCCTACTGCATCCAGTCCCGGTTCACTCTGCCTTTTCTCATTATAAAGCTGTCTGTGGTAACTCACTAGCATGCAACTGGGTCCCTCACCCTACTGAGCTGGAGCAAGAGTGTGTTCAGCCTGGCCAGCCATCTCTTCTATATAGCCCTCCCGGACTCTGATTGGCTGCCACAAGCCCTCTCTTGATTGGCTCCTAGCCACTGCCTTCTCCCAGAGCTGTTTTAATCCGTTTTTTATTCTGGAGCCGGGCAACTGCCCTGGTACACAGCCCTTAAGGAAAATTAATTCTGTCTTCCTCAAAAGTAGTTCAGCGCAGGAGAAGATGCTGAGTTGTTGTGCTCATTTTCCAGCCATAAGGGATGCTGACTTTATCTTGGTGTTCATGATTGGAGGTAGGGCTTTGTGTCTGGTGCTGAACAGTTCACCTGTGTAATCTGTGTTCAGAGCTCCTGAACGTGAGACTGTGTGGTCAGTTGCTTCCAGGTGAGAGGGAATAATTTGTGGACGTGAAGGATTCCATTTGCCAGAAAGGGCCTAGCTTTCTCAGGCACGGCCCAGTTTTCTCAGGTACTTGGATGTTTTCTGCAAGGTGCTGGGGGCGCTCAGCTCAGATCAACAAGACAGGAGAGTACATGTCATCTCAGGAAGGATACTCAGCTCCCTGCAGAGTCAGACTGAATGGCTTCCACTCTCAAAAGGAACTTACTAACATAGATGGAGTTAGTAAAGTGTGGTTAGTCTCAGGGACTCCAGGGGTTAATCCCCTCTGTCTCCCCATCAAGCGTAACAGTCTGGTTGGAAATGGTTGGATTTCAGCTGCGTTTTGCAGGACAGAACTTAATAAATAACATTATTCTAAGAGTTTTTCTGAGGTGCAGCCAAGTTTTAGGAATGCTGTGGCTCAGTCCAAGCAAAGCCTGCATGTTTCTTGTTGGCCCGGCCTTGTCTTTTGAGAGTTTCAAGGGTTGATACAAGAGATAAACAGAAATTGAAATAACACACGCCTGGAAATGTAAATAAAACGGGGTCATTAGAGAGAGGCAGTTACAAAATCAGCAGTCTGTGGGTCTCAAATGCAGCCATATAATCTCTGAAGCCAACCATTTAAAAATAAATAAATACAAGCCAATTTAGATAATGGTGTGCCCTTAACTGTACAATTACATATGTGGAAGCCAGGACCAAGTTCTGTGATCACATCCGCCAGCATAACTTCAGTAGAGCATCATCAGATTTTGGCCCGCCCCTCTACAGCTTAAATACATGGGCAGCCAGAAATTCTAATCAGTCATGATTTCTTCTCGGAGGAAATCAGCAGCTTCACCCAACCCCCATGAATTCTGTCTTCCTCTCCCCACATTTTACTTGACTTCCAGGACAGCTGTCTGGAGCAGGAGTCCTGTGACCTGAATAGAGTAGTAGACAGTGCTCACACAGATGAGCATTGTCTCACTAGCACATATAACATTCATTAAGGGAAATGAGTGACTCTAGGGGAGCTTCACATAGTCTGGAGAGAGTATGCTTAGCCACAAAAGCATCATTTTAATGGGCTTGGTGCCGTTCTCTAACTAATCACATCATAAAAATAATCCTTGGTGACAGCATTTATATTGCACTCATCAACAAGAGCTCTAAAAGCATCTTACAAAATAGACAGGAAGCACAATTACATGGCTATGGCCCTGAGCGGTGATTCTGTAGAGCTGAGTTCAATGTCTAACTTTGCTACAGACTGCTTGTGTCACCTTGGGTAAGTCACCTAATTTCTCGGGCCTCTATTTACCATCTATAAAGGCATCTTTTGTCTGTCTTGCCTATTTAGAATGTAAGATTGGAAGAGGTAAGATCTGTCATCTTATGTGTATGTACAGTGCCTAGAACAATGGGGCGCTGATCTCAGTTTGGCACTCTGTGCTACCATAAAACAAAGAATAACTAGTATAGTTATCCTAGTTTTACAGATGGGGAATGTGAGGGGAGAAAAAGCAAATTGGCTGAATGGGGCTATATGTATAGCAGCTTTTAGGATTGGGGCTTAAATTACCTTATGCTAGACCTGATAGATACCCACTGGGCATAGCTTTCAGGATTTGGCCATGTAACAGCAAGAGATACTTCCTACAAGAGCCAGGCGTGAAATATCCCCAGGATGCATTGTTGTTTAGTTTTAAAAATCACATCTTAATTTTTTTTTCTTCTGTTGTTCTGCAGACAAAAATGCGACAGTTATCCCACAAATCACTGGTCTAAAAAAAAAAAGTCACATTTAATTACTCCTGGTAGAGGAACTTAAAAATGCAGAACACTTATTAGTGCAATATATTTTTTTCCCGTAGCTTTGAACTGATCTTTAATAGCTTTCAGTAAAGTCCCGGAGTAACCTTGGAATGTGTTTCATTATCACTCAAATGGAAACAGCTATCTTATGAATGCAGTTTTAAATTACAGTGCATTTGTGTAATTTATAAGTAAGCAACCAGCTGGACACAACACATGAAATTATATTAAGTGCTTGAGTCAAATTCTGCCCTTAGTTGTGCACATGAAACTTCAGAGATACTAATGAGGTTCCATGTGTATAATTGAGGGCTGGATTTCAACCGCTACTTCGCTATGATCCTGCTTTCTTTGCCTGCCTAAAAATAACCCTTAACACTTCGTTCAAAGCCTTTTACAAACATTGGGCCTGATTCAGCCCCCGCCTCCATGCTGGCACAAAGCATCCATGAAAGCTGTTTAAGATTATGTATACACTGCAATTAGACACCCAAGGCTGGCTCATGGAAGCTGATTTGGGGTTGCGGGGCTTGGGCTGTAAAATTGCAGTTGCTAGATATTTGGGTTCAGACTGCAGCCTGAGATCTGAGACCCTCCTGTTTTGTGGGTGCCCAAACCCCAGACCAAGCTCAAACATCTACCCTGCAAGCATGGGTGTATGGTAGCCTAGGCAGGGGAAGGCACAGCCTTCCCAAGATGCGAGCCTGGCCCCGCCCACACTACACCCCCAGAATGGCTGCTGTTGGTGTTCTGGGAGGAGGGGAGTGTTGCTGCCCCCAGCGCCTGCCCTCCCTGTGCTCCAGAGCCGGGGAGTCTGGAGCCATGCTGCTTCCCCCATCCCTAGCTGCACCGACCTCCCATGCCTGTAATTTTACAGTTCTGCAGCCCCAGTTACATAAGCCCTGAGTCAGCCTGATTGAACCAGCCGTGATGTATAATGGCAGTGTTGTCCTATTCTAAGTGACTACCTGGGGCGGGGGACACTTGTGTAAGGGGAAACTACAGGCAACACGTAGCTGACAAAATAGCTCCACACCATACCCCTCCCCTGTGGCCTGAGCCTGTGGAGGGCAGTGGGAAATTGACCCAGGATGTGACACAATACTTGAAATGGGAAGGAAAAGTATGAATGAGATTTTTATAGTCAGTTTCCTCTCAAATTCTCCGTACTGTGCGTAGGAGACAAGGTGATATTATTCTGCATGCACTAACCTTACGTTACTATGACGTCAAGGTGAAGTATTTTTACCATACAATGCCCAGTCCTACATTTCTTGAAGACCCTAGGCTCCCAGAGTAATGGGCTAGCAGCTGAAAGCAAGAAAGCTTTTCCGCTCATGAGCCAAATTTTCTTAGAGCAAGATCTCTCTTGTGTTTTTAAAGCCAGGCATGTGCATGTAGGCCCAAGGTACTCTTGCTGCCTTGAGGCAGCCAGCGAGTCATTCTATAGCTTGGATTCATCTGTGTGGGGTCCAAAGGCTTCCACTAGTTCAATCTTTCTATGTATCTCCACTGTCCGTGAGTGGTTCTTTATTGGACAAAAACAATATATGAGTTATTCCACAGAACTGCAGTGCAAATGAAAGCTTCAACTGCTATTATTGCTAAAATCCTCAACACGTTTGTTTACTTTACATGTACAGAGCAACTATTTAATATGCAAGCCATTCTCACAGCCAGTGTTCCCTCTAATTTTTTCAATCTGTGTGGAATACATTTTTCTGTGTGCACCAAGGCATATGCAGATGTGCACCACCAAAAGAAACACATGGTGCCAGCTGTGGGAGGCTGTGGACACTATGCTAATCAACTGGGCAGTATCTGAATCTCTCCTGTGTGGCCATCCAAGCGCTCGGCTTACAGGGAACACTGCTCACAGCTAACTATCAGATGACCAAGACAAAGCTGATCTATTATTTCATGGGTTTATTACTGGCACTATGTCATAAAAATTTAAACTACGTTTCTTGCAGATTAGCATGCTGCTCTCAGCGGTAATCTCATATTCACCACCATTCCCCAAGCTTGCAGAATCTTTCCCTTCCCACCCAAGGATGTTAGTCACTTGAGGGGGTTCCTCAGTAAAGCTCAAAGGGGCAGCGGTGGGCATGGTGCCTGGTCTGGCAGCACACAGTAGGGCTGGTGGAGGCTTATGAGCAGACTTGAAAGATGTTTTAGTCAGTAAATGGTCTTCCCCACACTGAAAAACGGATTCCCGGGGATAATCCCTTTTGTAATTAAAAGGAAAAGTCTGAGGAAAATGAAGACCTGAGATGCTTCAGTTATAGGAAACTTTTGCCCACTGTCACTATCAGCTCTAGCTAGCCAACAGTAAATAACAAATGAGCAGGGCTCGACAAATCAGTGCATCTACTCGCCCGTGGCGAGCAGATTTCAGCCGGTTGCCCCGTTCACCGGCGGTGCGCGCATGCGCAACGCGGGTCTGGCGCATGCGCAGTGCGGGACTGGCGAGTAGATTTCGCTGCCGTTTGTCAAGCCCTGCAAATGAGTATGATGAAATCTGATCCTTATCAAACAGGCCCAGATTCATTTCTGCACTAAGTTTCCACTTGACTCAGTGAAGTGGGGGGACATCTCAGGGCCCTGATTCTTTTGATGAGCCCAGGCCTGCTGAAACCTCCACCTGCTGGGGACAACAGTTCCCAAGGGACCCATTCTCCAGCTAGGGATAGTGTCCCGGCCATGCTGTCACCATACTGGAAGTAGGAGCACAGTATGCTGGTTCCATGCCAACTGACCCCTCCCAGTAGGGGAATTCTCAGTTAGCCATGTCTGGCTGTTTTTCACTGCCAGAGATGGGAAGGCACCAAGACACTTGTCCAATGGTTTTATTTTTGAATATATGAGCAATCTCAACATCATCAAGTTATGAATAAATAATCACTAGAACTGGAGTTCTTTGTATTTCCTGCTAGTGCAAAAGTAAGTGTGCAAATGGATAGTAGGAGTCACTTGGCTACTGCAGTCATAGGTGCTGTAGAAATGCAGCAGGCTTTCTGTGTGCCACTGCTCCTTAACCTTCCTTCTGTTTTGGATACGTATAGGTCCCATATTATTTGAGCACTTCACAATCTTCAAACAGCACTCAGGTTAAGGGATGATGCTATTATGCACAGTTTGTGGATGGGCAACTAAGATTCAGAAAATCTCCCAATTTTGAAAGACAATTGACAATCTTGCTAAGTGCCCATGTGCAACTTTAGCAGCCTCAGTAGCTTTTAATATCTGGCCCTATATGAACTGCCCAAGGTCAACAGGCAGTCTGTGGCAGAGCAGGGAACAGAATCTGTATTTCTTACGCTAGCATCTTAACCATTAGACCATACCCCCTTTCTGCCTGGTAGCATAGTGTCTTTTCTGTACCAGCCAGACACACACAAATCCAAGAGTGACATCCACTTCATTAGAATAAAATCAATGCACAGCATCACCAAAGAGGTTTCCACAGATCGTAAGAACTTAAGAACAGCCATACTGGGTCAGACCAAAGGTCCATCTAGCTCAGTATCTTGTCTTTCAACAGAGGCCAAAGCCAGATGTCTCAGAGGGAATGAACAGAACAGATAGTCATCAAGTGTTCCCTCCCCTATCACCCATTCCCAGCCTCTGACAAACAGCCACCATTCCTGCCCATACTGGCTATCCTCCATGAATGTATCTGGCTCTTTTGTGAACCCTGTTAAAGTCCTGGTCTTCACAACATCCTCTGGCAAGGAGTTCCACAGGTTTACTGTGCATTGCATGAAGAAAAACTTCCTTTTGTTTGTTTTAAACCTGCTACCTATTAATTTCATTTGGTGTCCCCCTTGTTCTTATATTACTAGCCAATTAGCATGTAATGAAATGGGATTTTCAGGTCTTCTCTCCTGAGCTCTCTCGCTCTGTCTCTCTGTCTCTCTCTCTCTCTCTCTCCCTACTGCCTCCCCCCCCAGCTCTCCTCCGCCTCCTGCCTCTCTCTCCATCTCTTTCTTTCTCTTCTCCCCTCCTGCTTCTCCTCTCCCTTTCTCTTCTTCTCCTCCTCCTGCCTTTCTCCCCTCCGTCTCTCCCCTGCCGTGGCGCTTGGCTGAGTGCTGCCTGCTCAGCCGGGCTGCCGCGAGGGAGGGGGGCGAGGCAGTGACGTACGGCTGGGGCCGGGCCATGTACATCACCGCCATCCCTTCCCCTCCCACCCCGAGGGAGCCCAAACAGCCCCTTGTGCTGCTGGCTCCCCCGGCAGCCCGGATGAGGGGCGCAGCACTCAGCTGAGTGCCACAGCGGGAGGGGAAGGGGGGCAGTGACGTACACGGCCCCGCCCCCGGCCCCTGGCTGTGTATGTCACCACCCCGGCCCCTTCCCCACCCTCCATGGCGGCTCGGCTGAGTGGTGCGCTCTCAGCCGGGCCACCGCGTGGGAGGAGGGGCGGGGCAGCGACGTACATGGCCAGGGGGCGGGGCTGTCTACGTCACCGCCCCTTCCTCCCCTCTCCTGTGGCAGCCCGGCTGAGGGGCACACCACTCAGCACCACGGAGGAAGAGGGGCGGTGACGTACACGGCCCTGCCCCCCCGGCCGTGTACATCACTGCCCCGCCTCCCTTCCTGTCCCACCGGGCCTACCTGAGCGGCGCTCAGCTGGGGCCTGGTGGGGCTGTGGGCTGGAGGAGGATGGGGGCTGGAGGAAGGGGGAGGAAGCAGCGCTGGCGGGGAGGGTGTCCGGGGCCTTGCGGCCCGAACCGCCACAGAGCGAGGGGAAGGGGGGCCGGGCGCTGACGTACATTGCCAGGGGGCGTGGCCTTGGACATCAGCATTACAGACGCACAGACACTGGGCTATTATATATGATGGGAACAAGTAAATAACTTGTCCTTATTCACTTTCTGAATGCCAGTCATGATTTTATAGACCTCTATCATATCTCCTCTTTTCTAAGCTGAAAAGTCCCAGTCTTTTAAACTGAACAATCTTCATTATTTACCACAGAAGCTTTTGAAAATGCCATTTTCATTGTTGAGCATAATACATCAAAAGCAAGAGGGGGTTATCATCGGCATCTCTCTTAGAAGAAACCAAATTGGGAATGGGAGTGTTAATTGTCAGTGCTTTCCAAATCAGGTGGGTCTTTTTAGTACTGTATTATTTATTTAAACTAGGGAAAATTTCCGTGAGTCAGTGTTAGCACTGCATGTGGACAAGACAGTGATTCCCAAAAGACAAAGTGTCTTTATGGAAGAGAATGTCTTTGTTAGTTTGTCCTCAAAAGTGTTCGCTTGGCAGTGTCTCAAATACATGCCACAAAAGAGAGATTGTTCTCAATATGTCTTTGTTTTCAGTCATGAGCTGGGCCTTTGAAAGGTGTCAGTTTTGCCTGCTAGACTTTCCGTGTGTTTTTCTCTTCAGCTCTTACTTATATTTCCACACACATAATCTTTCAGAAATCCATTTAGGGGTATGTTTACACTACAGTGGTTTTTTTGGAAAAACAACCGTTTTTCCGAAAAAACTTCACTTATGTCCACACTGCAATTGCATTCTTTCAAAGAAAAATGGAAAGAACAGAGGGGTTTTCCCGACATTGGTAAACCTCTTTCTATGAGGAAGAAGTCTTTTTCCAAAAGAGCTAAGAGACAAGGCCATTCCAGAGAGGTTAAATGAATTCTTTGCATTGGTCTTCACAGTGGAGCATGTGGGTGAGAAACCTGCCTCAGAGCTATTATTTTTAAGTGAAAAACCTGAAATCCTGTCCCACACGAACTGTCAATAGAAGCAGATTTAGAACAAATTGATACATTAAATAATAATAAGTCACAAGGGTGAGGTGGTTTTCTCCCAGGAGTTCTGAAGGAACTCAAGTATGAAATTGCAGAAACACTAAGTGCAGTATGTCATAACCAATCTCTGAAATCAGTCTTGGTACCAGATGACTGGAAGGTAGCTAATGTTAAGCTTATTTTTAAAAAGGGGCTACAGCGGAGATGCTTGTAATTATAGCCTGGGAGGGCCAACAGAATTGCCAGATCTCTGGGCAAGGTGTGTGGGGGGGGGAAGGCTCTGTGCTCCTGGAAGAGGCAAGGCCTCGGAAGGGGTGGTGTTGTGGATTAGCCTCCCTGCACCAACTTTTCAGGGTTGCCTGAAGCACATAGCCCAGAGCTTCTGCAGCAACCTAAAGGGCCCAGGGCTCTGGCTGCTGGCTCAGTAGCAGCAACAGTGGCAGACAGGAGCCCTGTCCTTTTGAATTGCTGGGTCCCGGGGCAATTGCCCCTTAGGCTCACCATGCTGTAATCAGGCCTGGCGATGGGGAAAGCCAATCTTCAGTCCTAGAAAATGGGTAAAAATTAGAATAAAGAACAGAATGATCAGACGTAGAGATAAATTTGACTTGTTGGGGAAGAGGCAGCACAGCTTTTGTAAATGGACATCATGACTGTCCAATCTATTAGAATCAGAGCATACAGATAGAAAATATCATCAGGCCACTTATGACAAGGTCAGACCAAAGGACTGCTACAGAGTGGGGAAAAGGCAGCCCCGGAAGGCTAAAAGGCTTGCTAATTAGAGGAGGAGGACTGCAGGGCAATTAGCAGCAGCTGGCAGGGAGCTGGCCCAGGCTGATTGGGGCCAGCTGATTCCACTTCAGGCCTGCTAGAGGCCTTTAAAAGCCTCCCCAGTTAGAAGGGGAGAGTGATAGGATGGAAGGAGAGGCAGAGATTGAGACAAAGTACTAGCAGTTATAGAGCTAGAAACAGCAGGGGAGGAAGTCCCTGAAGGAAGGGCTGGGCTGAGCTCCCTACCCCAGGAATCAGCTGCAAGTAGAGTTGCCAGATGGTTGAAATAAAAATACCAAACTACCTCCCCCCCGCCAAAAAAAAAAAACCAGGAAAAAATTCTGTTGAAGGGGAAAGAAAGGGGAGAGACCAAAGTTGTTGAGCAAAAAAAAAAGGACTCCAAGTAAGCCAAATAAATGTTTTTAACTAAAACAGCATTAAAAGCATGTCCCCTTTAAGAGTTAGTGCAGGGATAGGAACAGGGGAGAGGTTGAGCCCTAAGACCCAAGGGAAAGCATTGCTTCCCCTAGGTCTTTTGGCCGGCAGCCATTTTGTGCCGGCAGCCTTGGGAACCAGGTAAGCATGGGGGCTGGGGGTGTTGGAGGCCGGGGGGGGAAAACCGGGAGCTGAGTGTTTGTAGGGTTGCTAGGTGCCCGGCATTTTCACCTCCTGGCCGGGGGAAAATTCAGAAAATACCAGACATTTTAGGTGTCTGGTATTCTCTGAATTTTTTTACCGGACAGGAGCCAAAAATACCAGACACCTGGCAACCCTAGCTGCAAGCCCCAACCCCTGGCAAAGACTGCCAGCTCAAACACTGGCCAGGGAAATAAGGATCCTTGCCACACACTATGGCAATCCTTGTAAATCCATGGTGTGACTGGGAGGGGGGTCACATGTGCCCCCCCAGTCAAGGTATGGGGGGGCCCAACTCATCACCCTGAGAAGGTGGTGAGGCCTTGGGCAGAAAGGGCAGGGCACTGCCCAAAGTGCAGCACTTGTCCGCTTAGCACCACAGAGAGCATACAGTGTGGTGCTCTAGCAGTGATTTAAAAGGCTTGTGGCTCCCACTGCCAGAGTAGCAGCAGTGACAGCCAGGTGCCTCCAGGTCCCTTTGAATGGCCGGGCCCTGGGGCATCTCCCTCCTTGCCTATCCCTTATCACTAGGCCTCAGTGTGCCCACACCTTGAATATTGTGTCCAGTTCTAGTCACACTGTCAGGGCTGTTCCCTATCCTGGCACTCCAAAGCTATGTCTAGACTGGCGCGCTTTTGCGCCAGAGCTATGCAAATGAGGCTCAGCATTGGAATATCGCCGAGCCTCATTTGCATAGCTAATGAACCGCCATTTTCGCGGAAGAGGCTCTTGCGCAAGACGGGGCTATCTACACTGCCCCTTCTTGCGCAAGAAAAAACCCTTTGCGCAATGCCGTTATGCCGATTATTTTCAGGCATAACGCTTTGCAAAGGGTTTTTCTTGCAAGAAGGGGCAGTGTAGACAGCCCGCCTTGCGCAAGAGCCTCTTCCGCGAAAATGGTGGTTCATTAGCTATGCAAATGAGGCTCGGCGATATTCCAACGCTGAGCCTCATTTGCATAGCTCTGGTGCAAAAGCGTGCCAGTCTAGACGTAGCTCAAGAGCAGAAGGTGGGGGCCCGCAAAAGACCTTAAATACCTTACCTCTATAGGCTATGCTTACAAAAAAAACAAAACAAAAAAACACACCTCCTGAGAGTCACAGATGCACTGAGTCTGGAAGATAGGCTGCCTCCATCAAGTGATTTTTTTTTTTTTTGAAGAATGCTTTAAAAAATCAGGAAGGAACACTTGAATTTCTTCCCCAGGGCACCCCAAACTCTTCTACCACAAGAAAGCTTGAAAAAAGAAAACACAGAAAACAAACTGTCTTTGATAGCTGACCTCCCAGGCTAGGCAGACACATGCACAGCCCTCCTGTTTCCTTCCAGGACACAAGAATCAAATCATCACCTTGAAAAGGGTGATAAAGCATACTTGGTTACTAGGTGTTACAGAGCAACTAAGAAAAGAACAGATCAAAACACAAAGAACAATCTCTTTGGGCTGTTGCTTAAATATGGTGAGTGGGGCAGGGAAGGCACATGGAATTCACACAGACAAGTTTAACCAAACAACCAAAGCAAAGCAAAATACCCTGATTGTGACTAAATATTCATTTCCCACTTATTTACTCATGATCCCTTCAAGGTCCAGTCCACTTCCATGCCCCGAATTCCTTGGAGGCATTGTAGTCCTGATTATTGCATATTGCTCCCTCCAGCCCTTAACTTAGAACTTAGAGCAAAGCAGGCACCTCCCTTCCCCTCCTCCCCCCCACCTTGCCCAGAAAGCAGTGAGGCTTTCGGCCCTACTGCACCAAGACCAAACAGCCCAGTAGAGTGTTCAGTGCAAGGAAGAATTGAATTAGGGGAGCCCTGTTCAAGCTGTTCTTTTATTCCAAAATGAATGTTAATGACACTTGCTAGTGTTTGGGGATGAACACATTCAGACAGTGAGTTACTGGCGAACATCCTCTACTGTGAGAAGTATGGTGC
This sequence comes from Rafetus swinhoei, assembly GCA_019425775.1. Taxonomy (NCBI): domain Eukaryota; kingdom Metazoa; phylum Chordata; order Testudines; family Trionychidae; genus Rafetus; species Rafetus swinhoei. The sequence goes on from CM033432.1 coordinate 12,396,319, forward strand.
GGTTGAGTCAGATGTTGTCCATAGGGCCAACAGCAGTTCCTCCTTCTATAAAAGGATATTTGTCTTTGGACTAGGTTTCTTTCTGGTTCATTGTTTGTTTGTTTGTTTTGTATTTTGGAGTGATCCTAAAAAAATGGAGCTGCAAAGGTGTCCCAGCATTTGATTTTGAAAACATGATTTTCTTTATTCAGTAAACTCAGCTTCACAGCAACCCAGATAGTGACAACTTCCTATTAACCGCAATATTTTGCAGGGAATCAGTCCTGTCCTATTGACTTTAATGTGAATGGAATTTGGATTTCAGCAACAGCATGAAATCCGGCCAGGGGACTGTGCGCAGGAAAGCAGATATGGGGATGTGTGAGTCCCAATTCCTCGACAGTGTGAGGAGAGGTACAGTGCAACCTCATGGGGCCCCAGAATCCCCACTCCCATAGAAAGTCCCTGTCTGCAGCCCTGCAAACCTACTTTCCACTTACTGGCAACTGCCAGATAATGGCGACTTTTTGCTGGCAACCAAGAGGTTGCTAATCAGCAGACTTTATCCTTTATACCCTTGGGCTATTATACTAGGGTGTGTCTACACAAAGGTTTAATCCGAAGCTTTGCAATGCATGTCAACCAATACCATGCATGCAGAACGCCTGTGCTATTTACATTTCACATCATGGGAACACACGACACCCTGGCTGCAGCAGGTCGGAGAGAAAAGCATTCTTAGGAAGCATTCCCATGATGCTTTGCTTTGCTGCTGAGCAGTGTACAGCTGGGGGTTATTTTCAATATCAACTGTGGGAAGCCGGATGGGTTGAAATTTATTTTAAAACGTCTCTATTTCAGTGGTCCCCACCTCCTGCTTCCTTTCTGGGCTGGCTCACCCCATTTTCGAATTGCTGTCTGCCAGCATGAAGCCAGCAAAGCAATGCACCACTATGGTGAGATGCGCCGACACACACAGGGTGCTAAGGCTGTGCTAGAACACTCAAAGGCAGACAAATCCAGTGTTGCCCTTTGCCCATGACACCACGGAAATGGTAATGCAGGAGCAGGAAAATATTCTACAGCAGCACAAGCAGCTCCTCTGGCAGCAGGAGAAGACTCTGCCACCACGTCAGCACGACAAGGAAGAGGATGATGCTGAGCAGTTGGAGCTAGAGAACTAGTATCCAAATGAACCACACAGCATTTAGGAGTGTTTCTGGGCCAGGAAAACCAGCATGAACTGGTGGGAAGGGATTGTTTTGCCAACCTGGGACAAGCAGCAATGGCAAAAGAACTTCAGGATGGGAGGGCTTCCTTTCTGGAGATCTTTAGAGAACTGACCTAGGAGCTTCAGCAACAATGTACTGATATGCAGTGCCCCACACCTAAGGAAAAATGGGTCATTATAGCCAACAGGAGGCTGGCAACCCCAGAATTCTACCAGTCTTTAGCCAACCAATTTGCAATTGGGAGATCAGCTATTGAGATATTGTTATGCAGGCCTGTTACACCCCTGATAAGGTTCCATCTCACTAGGACTTAAAGTTGAGCAATGGTCAGGAGACGACTGATACTTTGCATGAACGGGATTCATAAACTGTATTGCAGTCAATTGCTGGAACCCAGGTGCCTCTCAGTGGTCTCTCCATCCCCTCACTAGTACACAGAATTTATAAATGGAAACGGTGCTTTATGGTTTACTTGAGTGCGGGGGCAGGTATGCAAACATAAATAGTAGATAGAAATGGTAGAATTATTAGTAATCTATATATCAATAACAATGCAGAGAAGGCAGAAGTGTTGAATACATATTTCTGTTCTGTAGTTTGGGGGGATTGCAGTCCAAGAACCTGCATAGGGAACAATTATGGGTTCTTCCATCTTATAGGGTCCAACATGATCCAATGGCTGGAAGTTGAAGCTAGAGGAATGGAGACCGGAAGTAAGGCATAACATTTTTAACAGTGAGGGTAGTTAACCAGTGGAACAATTTATCAACAATTGTGGTGCATTCTCTATTGCTAACAATTTTTAAAACAAGATTTGGTGTTTCTGTAAAAGATCTGCTCCAAGAATTATTTTGTGCAACGTCTATGGTCCCTGTTATACAGGAAGTTAGACTAGCTGATCACAATAGTTCCTTCTGGTCCCACAATCAATGAACCTGTGAACTTTTCAGCCCTTTTGAATGGCATAGCAATTATGATAATGTTAGCTCTGGCATTTTCACATGCATGTGTTTGATATTTTTTGTCATAGCTCTGCCTTGCATACAGTGACTATTCCCAAAGGACATCATTGACTTTGTTTCTACCATATATTGTCAGGCTAATGCCACACATTAAAGGTGGTGAGTGCACAATTTATGAGCTCAGTTTATGATTCTTTCTTTCACTAAACAGAAAATGCTCAGATAGTGCCATTATAATGTACCCATATCTAATCTTTACTTTGGATGTCTCCAGCAGAACTGTAGCCTGAATGAACACAGATGAAGTCTTGGTTCAATAACCAGAGATTTCCTTGAATATCTTGAATCTATTACAAATCAAGTTTCTTGAATACTCTTTCTAGACAGTCTATAAATAGTTCAAAATATGACAAAAGAGAGGTGCTAGTTTCAAGCTCAAAGCTTGCATGTCAACGAATGGCATTAAACATGTAATTCCTGCTGTAGCTATAGATGAAAACCTCCTGCAGGAAATGTCTCCAGAAAGGATAAATACATTGTGAATCAAGTGCTGAGAAGGGTGCCTTGGGATACAGAACATAAGTTTTAAGGAAAAGCTGAAAGCACAATCTGTCTTTTTCAATTTGACCTCAGTCTCTAATAGTGTTTGGCAAGATGGCTTGGTAGATAAATTGTTTCCTATCGGAAGATAGGACTGATATATTATGAAATTGATCTCTGTCCAATCCTGCGCTTGTATGCGTTTGTGATAATGGCATCAGTTGTCCCAGTACTTAAAAAATGGACTTCCCCAAAGCTGTGTTCTGGTGCCAGTCTTTTCCAGTGATGATATTTAAACATGCCAACAAAGGCATCAAAGCTACATGCTTATGCTGATTGCTCCAGACAGATGTGTTGCCATAAAAAGAAAAACTCTTCCAATTAAGGTGTATTTTCGTAAACGTAAGTTGTACTTCATGATAGGTTAGAGGATAGGGAGAGTGATGCTATTGGCTTTTTCAACAATATCCTGCTAGATCCAAGTAAATAATGCTGTAAATTAACACACACACACACACACACACAATTGTTTCAGGCCAAACTGAAAACTAATGTTTTGAAATTTTGGAGGAATCTAAATCATTTTAATCTGGATTAAATACTTCATTTCAACAAAATCAAAATATTTAGTTGTGACTCTGGCAATGTAAAGATGATGATTTTTTAAATTTTAATTAAAAACATAATGTAAAATGTGAAATTGGTTTGAGCTGAAAAATCAAAAGATCTCATTCTGAAAATGTCAAAATGTTGATTTTTTTTCAGAAATTTTTTTTAACTGAAACAGCTCAGCAAATTTGATGCAAGCATGGAAATCATTTCAGTGTTACCTAATCTGCATTGATTTGCTGTAAAATGTTCAGCTGAAAAATTTCACCAGCTTTAATCCTGATGTGGGGCAACTCTGAAATCAGACCAAGTTTGTACAGCAATATTTCCTTACCCACGTTATTCAAAAAGTTCTTTGCAAAAGTTGTAGGTTTAGTAGAACCGTGTACTAAAAACGGTGTCCCTGCAACTACTAATTTGACATCTCAAACATTTTTTAAAAAATGACATGGAGTCCTGTAGCACCTTATAAACTGACAGATGTATTGGAGCATAAGCTTTCATGGGAAAAGACCCACTTCATCAGATGCATGTAGTGGAAATTTCCAGAGTCAGGTATAAATATGCAGGCCAGAATAAGGCTAGAGATAATGAGGTTAATTTAGTCAGGGAGGGTGAGATCTGGAGATGTTACTGGCTACTCTGTTATTTATGATATATTAACAGTTGTGGCAGATACAGAAAGGTTGAACTATGTCTGGTTTGGGGAAGTTTGTCTTTTGTGTGATCATGTCTGTCTCGGGCCTCTTTGCAAGGGAAAGCTAACCTACTTGAGCTTCCAAACTGTCCTGAATCACAGCCCACAAACCACTTATTTCCACAATGGCTATTTTATCCAATTAACCATTTTCAAAAGCGAAGAACAATTGTTAGCCCCTTCCTCTATCTCCCCTTGTTTTAAATCTGTACTCATGACAAAATCATGATGCATTTCCTCTATGGACTCTAGTTTTTAATAGTTTACGTTACAGCATGGAACATTAATAATACAGTGGCAACATTTTTGTAGTAAGAGATTTCAACCTGCACAACACGCACTTTCCCCAGAAGAGGAGTTCCACTACAGGAAAGGGACTAACAACATCTCTTTAGCCCATTCGTGTTAAGGTCTTTCTTCTTTTTCTGTAGTTTCCATAGCTAATAGACTATATCTCTCCTACTCACAGGGTACATCTACAGCAAAACTGGGCTTGAGAAATTCCTCTTTATATGTCCATTCATGGGGTAGGGGAAACAGTAATCTGAATGCTCCCCCTGCACAGAGATGAAATGTTGGAGTGATGTAATCTCAGATATATTATCCCCAGCCACCTGTGCCCTGAACACAGTTGTGTGCTGCAAAGCTGTAAGCGCCTGTAGAGTCATTTTCTATAATTAGAGAATCCAGCTCCCCAAAGTGTGTCCTTCTTCCATCCCTGAGCAGCTGAACTGCAGCAGTCCCATTGCATCCAGAACCCTCCACACCCACAGCAGGGCAAAGGGCAGGATCTGCCTCCTGTGAGTAAATGTAACTTCCTCATACATCACCTCCAGCACAAAGTGCTTGGCAATACACCAATATGAGCTGGGCTAAAAGGGATTCCATACATCCTGTAGCTTCCTTTTGTACTGAGTAGCACATGGACTGAACATTGTGAATAGTCTAACGCTGCGGTTCTTAACCTGGGGGTAATTTCCCCTCGAGGGGTAATTTGGCATATTTCAGGAGGTAAGAAGTTTAAAATGCAATAGGTGTTCAATTTTGTTCAGTACAATGTATGAGAAAACAAAATACATTAAAATTGATTAATTGTCATTTTCTTTTTGTCTATTGCCATTTAAAAAAGGAGGGGTAATTTTGGTTCATTGGTTAAGCTTAAGGGGTAACAGTGCCAAAAAGGTTAAGAACCACTGGTCTAACGCATCCTTATTGAGATTAGCTTTTTTACCATTAACAACACTCCTTATTAACAGAAGCCCAGAGCCAGAGATGTTCCTTTGATTTAGAAGTTTATAAATTTTGGATACAATGTCAGAGAGGGAATTTTACTGTAGCGCCTCCAGTTTAGCTGAGGACTAATTAAAAGGCTTCCCTAGTATTGCTCTTGACTAACTAGTCTAAGATCTGTGACAGACTTTTCAAGAAACCTCATGAATTATGCCGCATGCACCCTATTGATCTCTCTGTGTATGGATATGCTCTGGGTATGTCTCAAGCCTGTGTCCATGTGTAAGGAGCCATTTCTTTGACAGTGTTTAATGTATAAGTTACAGATTTTATTGCAATACAGGGACCTGTAGTCATCGTGCTTCCATGTTGCCATGGAGTTATCACTGCCTTCTTAAAAAATGTATTTATTTTAAAGCCTCCTGAAGACACTGTTGTGGCTTATGCTTCCAGAGAGGCTACGTCTAGATTGCATGCCTTTTTCAACGGAGGCTTTGTCGATAGTATCTGTCGACAAAGCCTCTATCGAAAAAGAGCGTCTAGATTACATTATGCGGATCGAAAAATCAATCCGCTTTTTCTAAAAAGAGCATCCAGACTGCCGGATGCTCTGTGGACAAAAGAAGGCACCCGGAAGTGCTTCTGGCAGGGCATGGGGGCAGCCTTTATTTCCAGGTGCTGCTGCCTGCCTTTTGCAGAGACGCGTGCTTAAAGGGATCCCCCTGGACAGCCATTGCTCTGCTCTTGCTTCTGGCTTGCCTACCTCCTAGAGGGAAAGCAAAGCTGCTGCAGTGCTTGCTCTGGTTGCCCTGCTTCCTCGGACACCACAGCAGTTTATTTTCTGGGGTGTTTTTTTCTGCTTTTCACCTTTTTTTTGGCCCTGGAGCTTGAGCTGCCCCTGGACAGGCGATGGCCCCACGCTGCCATACTGCAGCTTCTGCTGCATCTTCATGACTCTGTCATGAATCTCCAGCCCCATATGGACCCGGACCGCACCGAGGAGACCCTCCTTTGGGATGCAGGAGCTCTGCCCTTGCCCCCAAACTTTTTTGGGGACAGGCAGATTTGGAGGCACGAGACGAGTTCGGACTGGTGGGACCGGCTCATCATGTAGCTCTGGGACGACGACCACTGGCTCCGCAACTTCCGGATGTGGAAGGCCACATTCCTGGAGCTGTGTGCCTGGCTCGCCCCTGCTCTGGAACACCAGGACACCCACCTGCGGCCCACCATCCCCCTGCAGAAGCAGGTTGCAATCACCCTGTGGAAGCTGGCCACCCCTGGCAACTACCGCTCCGTGGGACACCAGTTTGGCGTGGGGAGGTCTACCGTCGGGGCCATCTTGATGGAGGTAAGTCACTGTCAGGGGACAGGACCTGCTGAGTGGTGGGGTTGAGAAAGGGGGACTGCCAGGCAAGGCAAGAGGGAGTGGGGGATGGAATGGCACTCGGAGGCCGTTCCTTGGCCACCCCTGCACTGATGCGGGGGAGGAGGGCATCCTGACAAGGGGAGGGGTGGGTTGAGGGGGAGGGTTCACCTCCCAAGCACTTAGGTAACCTGTCTAACTCTCTGGTTTCTGTCTGTCTGTTTGTCTCGTGCTGCAGGTGGTGAGGGCCATCAATGCAGAGCTGCTGAAGAGGCTCGTCCATCTCGGGGACCTGGACAACATCATTGCTGGGTTTGCCACCCTTGGATTCCTGAAACTGCGGAGGAGCCCTCGATGGGACACACATTGCAATCCGCGCACTGCCCCATCGAGCAGCCCAATTTATAAACCGGAAGGGCTACTATTCGATGGCGCTGCAGGCCCTGGTCGACCACCGGGGACACTTTATGGACATTTGTGTCGGGTGGTCGGGGCGGGCACATGATGCCCACATATTCCAGAACTCCTACCTGTACCGCAGGTTGCAGGCAGGAACTTTTTTTCCCCCAGCAGCACCTCGCACTCGGGGATGTGCAGATGCCGGTGTGCATAGTGACTGACGCGGCCTACCCCCTGATGTCATGGCTCATGAAGACCTACACTGGCCACCTGGATGCAAGCCAGGAGCTTTTCAACACTCATCTTAGCCACGCTTGCATCCAGGTGGAATGTGCCTTCAGCCAGCTGAAACGGAGGTTCCGTTGCCTCCTCACATGGCTGGAGATGGGCGAATGCAACATCCTGGAGGTGGTGGCCGCATGTTGCACCCTGCATAACCTGGTGGAGTGGAAAAGGGAGGCCTTCCTGCCGGGGTGAGGGACAGGTACTGATGGCGAGGACAGGCCATTTCAGCAGCCCCAGATGGCTGCCATCCGCCAGGTTCCCCAGGCTGGTGTCCAAATCCGAGAGGCCCTGAGGGAGAGATTCTCAGAAGGAGCCCACTGACTCTCCCCATGGGGGGTTTGGCCTGGCCCACCCCTACCTGTCCCTCCACTACCTTCACCCTCTTCCCATAAAGAATACATACACACCCGGATTTCTTGGTACACAGACATTAGTTTTTTATTAGAAACACTATCAGTAAAGAAAATGTGCTGTTTAAAAAAAATTCTCTGTGTACTGTTCACATGTTTATAGACAAGGTGAATCTTTCATTCAAAAATAAAGATTTTGTTATATAACTGAAATGACCTTTAACTGGGGTGGTAGGGCACTGAAAACCTGGAGGGGGGAAGGGGTGCTCAAGTAGGCCGCTGCTTTCCTGATCACAGGGTCCTGCCACCTTCCTGTGTCCTGGCATTGCCATGGCCTTGGAATCAGGTGGAGCAAGACCTAGTCCTGGCCCGGGGGGGCAGCTGTTGGGCCTGTGAGGGCTCGGGAGCAGGCGGGGCTGGGGGGGAACAGGGGGAAGAAGGGGCTCAGGGAAAGGAGGGCTGGGGGAGCAGGGGGAGCAGGGCCCTGGCGTGCAGGAGGAGCAGTGCCCATGACAGGGGCAGGCAAGGCGAAGAGCTCCCCTCATTGTGGCACAGATGTTAGTGTGCTGCTGGACCAGCTTGTCCAGCAGCCTGGTGCACCACTCGGCCTCTGCCTCCATCCTCTGCTGGAGGGTCCTGTTGAGGTCCTGCAGGGCTACAACGTGCTCCCTCAGCAGGTCCGTGTACATAAGCAAGTGCCTGCGGGTGCCACGGATCCAGGATGGTGGTGGGGCAGGTGTGGTGCTCCCCTGTTGGGTAGAGGGTCCGGCTGTGGAGGAAAAGAGGAGGAGACAATCACTGTCTGTGTGCACCCCCGCTGTCCCCGAGGGCATGCCATGGCTGTCAGGGGCTCTCCTTTGGACAGGAGACTCAGGTGTGTTTCACGTGACACCACGTGTGAGTTGGGCAGTGGCCTGAAAGCCTCACAGGGGCCCCACAATGGCAATGGGACTAGCTGGCCCCCCACACTGCCAACCTGCCTGTGTGTGGTGACCCCTCAAAGCACTCACCTGATGTTCCCTCCCCGATGTCCACGGACACCTGGGAGGCCTCTGGGGTCTGGGTCCCTGCTGTCTCCTCCTCCTCCTCCTGGTGCAGCTCTCCCGCCGCTCCTGCCTGGTCTTCCTCCCTCAGGAGGGGTTGGTGCACGATGTCCACGCAGTGGAGTCTGGAGTTCACCACTGCTCCAACTTCTCATATTAAGGGCAGGTCTCGGGGGCTGCCCCGGAGCGGGAGCTCTGGTCCCGGGCCCTGGCATATCCCTGCCGCACACTCCTTTACCTAGGCCCTGACTTGTGCCATGGTGCGGGGGTGATGCCCTTTGGTGGTCAGTCCCTGGGCCAGGAGCTCATAAATGTCCGCATTCTTGCAGCGTGTTTGCAGGGCCTGCAGGGCTTCTTCCTGGGACCAGAGCTCCAGGAGGTTTTCAATTTCTGGCCCTAACCAGGCTGGTTCCCGCCTTTTGGTGCCCCTGGGTGGGTCCTCGTCTCTGTCCCAAGAAGGGCCAGGGTGGTCTTGAGGCTGGGACATGGCTGTCATGGCTGGCACGGGTGCTCTGGCTAGCTGCCGGACAGCAAGGCCTGTCTGGGTGCCTGTGCCTTTAAGAGGCTGCGGCCAGGAACCACAGAGGTGCTGTACCTGTAAAGGCTAGACTGTCCACCAGGGCTTCTTCCTGGAGGCCTTTTTTGTCGACAGAACTGGCTCCCTGTGTCCACACCCCCCCTTTTGTCAACAGATCTCTGTCGACAAAGGCATTCTTCCTCATAAAAGGAGGTTTACCGCTGTCAACAAAACTGCAGCGTTCTGTCAACTTACTGTCAACAGAACGCGGCGGGAGTGTAGATGCAGGTATAGTTTTGTCGACAAAAGGCCACTTTTGTCGACAAAACCCTGTAGTCTAGACACACCCTCAGAGAGAAAGAGAGTTCATCATAGTTCTCATATCACACAACTTCAAGCCCGGCTTAGGGGCCTGATTCAGCACCCACTGAAATTAATGTGAGCCTTTTCATCCACATCAATGTGCAGTAAGGCTGAATCAGGGCCTTACAAATGTGTAACTTACCATGTCTAGACGCTGAATGTGGCCTATGGAACCTAACTGGGTTGTGAAATGGTGAAATGAGTGTGAAGGTCCCACCCATGTTTTATGAAAATTGGCTTATGAACATAAATATGCATAGCTCAGAGATGCTTTGGACAAAATACCTTATGTAACCTATCCATTTTAATGTTACAATCTGCTGGATCTGTATATCCTATTGGCATATGTATCATTCTTGTATGAGAAGTTAGAAATATGAAGTATGAGACTGTTTATAGTTTTAAATGTGCTAATGCGAGCCATTACTCTCAAAGACTCTTTCATGAGAGCCATTACTGGTGTCCCCCCTAAAGCCTTAAAGAGTTGGTGATCAACTTAACAACTTGTGAACAGCTTTTAGTGTCCTGTAAGTCCAAACACGATTGGACTAGTAAAAGATGTGACCATGGGCAGTGGGTGAAGGCCCAGTTGGGAGGGCAAACCCAAGCCCCACCTCTTCTGCTCAAAGCCATACCCCTTCTCCAGGGACCACACCCCTTCAACAACTTTCTCCCCAGTCAAGCCTTGCCCCACCCCAGTTCTCAAATCCGATACTTCCTGGTCACCTGGAGGGCCGAGGCTAGCATGGTGAGGTACTAGCTCTCTTGGGTGGCCGGGGAGCTGGGCTACCATACCGAGGCCCCAGCCCTCCCTGACGGCCGGGGAGCCAGGCTGCCATGCCATGGCCCCAACCCTCCTGGGTAGCCAGGTGGTATGGACAGTTTTGGGAAGGCAATGCCTTCCCTTGCCTACATTACCATCCACCCATGCATGTGACCATACCACCTGGTACTGGGATTCCATTTTGTCCCAGGTTTTTTCCATGGAAGGGGAATATAGAACAAAAAAATTCTGCCCTGGGGAAATTACTATTGAAGAAAGAGGAAGCTATCAGCCTTTGTCTTTGGCTGGTTTAAAAAAGGGTGCAAAGGACTGGGGACCCAGGTCAGGGTAAAAGAGACTTTGACATGAAGATTTTGCCTAGAAAAAGAGCAAAGCTTATGATACTATTGCCAGTCATCTGAAGAAGTGGATTGAGCTCACAAAAGCTCGCTATACTATGTATCTTAGAATCATAGAATAATAGAACTGGAAGGGACCTCAAGAGATCATCAGGTCCTGTGCCCTGCCCTCACTGCAGGACCAAGCACTATCTACATCATCCCTGATAAATGTCTATCTAACCTGCTCTAAAATATCTCCAGAGGCGGAGATTCCACAGTCTCCCAATGCAATTTATTCCAGTGTTTAAACACCCTGACAGAAAGTTTTTCCTAGTGTGCAACCTAAACCTCCCTTGCTGCAATTTAAGCAATATATATATTGTTAGTCTTTAAGATGCTACAGTACCACTCTTTTTTTTAAAGTTTTTTTTAAGTTACAGACTAACACAGCTATCCCTCTGAGACTTTTAAGCAGGCTATTAAGCCATTGGATGTTTAGTGGAATTATGCAGTATTTATTTTTTTCATAAGGGCAATTTTGCTGACCCAGGAGCAGCTGGTTGTTAAAATCAGCTTCAAGAAAGCACCAAAACTTTTGAATTCCATTTGTCTGTCAATAGGAGTGGTGTGATTTGAGCACATCATTTAGCCCTAAAATAGTTGAGATGACAGAGCTGGGCCATTCACTTTGCTAGCACAGTATGTAAGTATTTCAGCTGCCTGAAATCTTCAGGTACTTATCTCCGTGTTCAGCTCTGCCAGTCTGTGGTGCTGCTGGAGCCAGGAAATATTTCTGAAGAACCAATTTCCTACTTGAAAATTAGCTCACAATAGCCACCCAACCCGCGCCCCCCCCCCCCCCAGTCCCACAATACTAATGTGTCAAAGGTTCCCTATGGGATCCCATTTAATTTAATGTGAACACTGAAAGACCATTTGCCTGTCACTTGATGCCATTTGTGGAACTGTTCTGCAGATAGTACTGTACACTTTCATCTTGGGAATAGTCATTTTGTCATTAGAGTGTGTTGACTCTTCTTCAGTGCTCCGTCCAGCATAATAATTGAATGCACCAAGAGGCAGACATAAGTTTCCCTGCAAAGTGTAAAGAGGAGCTACACATACTCTTTAACTGCCCAATGAAATGTTTGCAGTGGGCAATCTTCTTTCAACTGTTAGCAGCCCAAACCCGTGAAAAGCGAAAGGTCAGCTTGTGTTTGGGAAACAAACAGGAGATGTGATTAAAAAGCACGGTTTGAAAGCCCCGAGGTTTTCACAGGACAATATTCCTTTTTTTTCAGTTGTTTAGCCATGTGAATTATGTCGCACTGTGTTTGTAGCACAGTTTCAAGATCCATGAGCCTCTCCTCCAGTGTTTATTGGCATGTTAAAAGGTTCCTTGCCTTGTCTGTTTGAAATCATACTCATCTGAAATTTGATTAGCATATTTGAAACCAAGATGCAAGTGTTCAGTATCTTTTTTTTTCTTCAGTAACCATACATCAGAACAGGTCCTGCAATCTTAAAAACACACACAGACCCAGACACACCCACACCCACACGTGCACAGGGAAATTGTAGAATTTTCACCAAAATGAGATACTCTCTGGCCAAAGGAAGTGGTGAATAACGCCCAAGCTGCATCTGCCTCCCTCCATCTTTGTGAAAGCCTCTTCCTCATGAGAAGAGTTGGGGGGAAAGGAGGCTGGAGCCACAGGTTGTTTGCTGTCTTCATCATCAATCACCTACATCTCTGCAGGTGTTTCTTCATTATGAAATATAAATGAAATCTCTCCACCACAAACAATGCTCGAGTGGGTTCCAAATGAATGTAGTGAGGGCCAAAGTTCCTTCTAATTTTTTTCATCCGTGTGCAGAATACATTTTGTTATGTGCACAGAGGCCTGTGGAGATGTGCACTGCCAGTAGGAACACATGCTGCCATCTATGGACACTGTGGACATTCTGCTAATCAGCTGGGGCAGCATTTTAATCTCCCCTGGTTGGTCACCTAAGCACTCAGCTTTCAAAGAACACTGGTGAGAGCTGGTCTACACTATTGCTTAAGCTGATGTAACTTAAGCTGCTAGGGGTGAAAAAGACATTTCCCTGGGAGATGTAATTTACAATGAATTAAGGCCAGGTTTACACTAGACCTAGCAACTTGGCTTCAGGTATGCAACTCCAGATATGTAGAATATGTAGCTGGAATTAGCTTACATTAGGCTGAGTTTGGCGGCGTTCCCACCAAGCAAATGCTCCAGTCAGCTTCCCTTACTCCTCACAAGAGCAGGAGTACTGGATGCCGGTGGAGGTACTTTCTGAGATCCATTTAGCGAGTCTTAACTAGACCTCCCAGTCAAACTCTGAGAGATTGATCTTGGCAGTGTCGATCTTCCACAAAGTGAAGACATGGACTAAGTCCTGTCCATGCCAACACTATGTCAGCAGCAGACATTTTCTCACCTCTCCCAGATGTGGAGTAATTATGCCAATGGGAGTGCGCGCTCCTGTTGACATACCACGTCTTCACTAGACATGCTAAAGCAGTGCAGCTGCAGCAGTGCTGATGTAGCACTGTAATGCACACTTGCCCTGGAATTATCCTTTAGCATAGTAATAATGAATATTGTTAATAAGGAGCTAGTTATGATTAGCCCCAATTAAAAGGTAGGAAAACAGGTGCAGAGGAGGTAAATGAACTGCATAGGCCACATAGCAAGTCTGGCAGGGCATGGAGGAGAACCCAGAAGACCCGACTCCTGACCCCCAGCCCCACAAAACCATTTTATTCTCTTGAGGCCTGATCCAAACTCCACTGAAATCAGCGGAAGTCTTTCCATTGACTTCAGTGGGTTTTTGATTAGGGCCTTGGAGAAGTTTGTCTAGAGAACAAGTAATTCCTACCAGGAGAGTTGAGCTAGATTTACATGAAAAGGAATTTCAGCTTGAGTGTGTTTGTGTGAATGGGATTTTTCTATATTAGGTTCTTGCAGGCTGTCAGTTAATTCTCCTCCTTTATTTGTGTAAGCCAGGTCAGAAACAGGTAAGTAGCCTTCTGTTTCGATGAGAAACTGGAAACATGCACTTAGCTATCCCATTAGTTGTAATTATCCTGCGGTATTGATCATGTTGTTAAGATTATCTGATGCGTGGGGCATGAATAAGGCTCAGGTTTAGTCCATGAGTTAAAGCTACAGAGTGTCAGCTTTAATTTACACACATCCAATTGGAAAATTGTCTTCCTGCAGCTGCAGAGCTCCTTGAAATTGACACAGAGAGGCAGCGTGTGAAGAGCACTCTGCACTGCCTCTGCACTCCATGGGAAGATACTCAGCACTGCACAAGACTAGTCCGTAAGATCACGGAGGACTATAATGCAACAAAGCAGTAAGGGAAAGAACAATAAGAACACGCTACGTGCTGAGCATGTTGGAAAATTCGGTCGCGTCATGTAGCCTCCTAAATGGGAGTCGAGCTAAATCTGGCCCCAGGTGTGGATGCTGAGCAGTTTTGAAAGTCAGGCCAATAATGATCCCTTTGTTGCTTTGCAAAGTTGTATCAACACATGCATCGCGGGGAGTCTGAGGAAAGCACCCGTTTCCAACTCACCTCTTCACATTTCACCAGTATGCATTTCCCCTGCCTTTTCCTATGTGCATGGTCATTCTTTCTTTCTCCTTTCCTCTCCTACTTTTGTGCAGGGTTACTATGTCCTGAACCTTAACACATCCAGGAGATGGCTGTATATCAGAGGAGAAGGAAGGAGAAACAACTTGCTATATACACCTGTAGTATCACTCAAGCATGCTGGGGAGTTGGATTAATTAATGTTTGTAACCCATTTCGAGGTTCCCAGAAAAAGTGTGCAACCAGCCATTGATTTCACTGGGAGCAAAGATAAACCATGGCCGAGGGCTTTTGAAAACCCCCCTCCCAACATATTTTTATTTACATTTAGTAATAATTGGTATTCTAGATGCACAAGAAAATCACTTTTTGCAGATTTGAGTCCAATTTGATCTTTCAGAAGTGTCAGTCTTCTAAAATACAAATGCAGAGGTCATTATCATTACAGCTTTCTAGGGCAGCTCATTTAAGGAAAAGGGCCCCGATGATTTTATCTAGAAAGTTAAGCTACTATCTATTATCCATTTCAGTGATGATAAAGTAGGGATTTCTTCCCTCCTTCAGTCCCTTACAAAAACAAAGTGGGATTTAAAAGTGGCTATCCTTTTGCAAAGTAATTTCAGGAACCAATGAGAGAGACTGCAGAAGTGGCCTTCATATGCATATTTGACACATTTACACAGGGACAGAACAAAGACATTAAGTGGATGGGCCGTTTGACAGGGTTTTTTTTTTCTTTTTCTCCGTCCCCTCTCCCCTTTTTTTCTGCTTTAAATTTTTGGGGGTTTTGTGCCCCTCTGTGCCTCTTGCTCCACTCATCTGAAGAAGTGGGTTGTGCCCACAAAAGTTCATGATACTATCTTTTGTTAGTTTCTAAGTTGCTACAGGATCAATCAGTTTTTTAGTGTTTTCAGAAAACAAGCTTTCCAAAGGTGAATTCTGTTTACCGGGACCTTGACATTCCACCCCTCATTGTTTATATGAACAGACAGATCTCTATGAAAAAGTAAGGTTGGGGGTTTGAATTCATAGCCCCTGAGGTAGGCACCAAAACTGAGTTATGACACTTTTTTTCAGAAAGCTGCCCTGCTGGATCATCCCTCAGAGTAAGAAATCTCTATATCTGTGTTATGATTAGTCAACACGTGGAATCTCACTTAAAAAGCTGTAAAACAATATTTGTAAGATTTCCAACATACTTCTGCTGAGAATCCTTTAGGGTATGTCCACATAGCAACATTATTTCAAAATAACTAGCATTATTTGTGTAGCTTATTTCAAGTTAAGTCCTGCTGTGTAGTTGCACCCTCAGAGTATGTCTACATTGCATTCCTCCTTTGAGAGAGGAATGGAAATGCAGACAAACGAAATTGCAAATGAAGCGTGGATTTGAATTTCCTGCGCTTCATTTGCATAATCGTGGACGGCTGCTTTTCCGAAATACCGTATTTTTTAAGGAGCAAGGGTTATTTTGAAGGAAGGGTTTCTTTTAGAAATAACTCCGTTTTTTTTCTCAAAATATGGTATTTCGGAAAAGCGGCTACGATTATGCAAATGAAGCATGGGAAATTCAAATCTGCACTTCATTTGCAAGTTCGTTTGTCTGCATTTGCATTCCTCTCTCAAAGGAGGAATGCAATGTAGACATACCCTCAGTGTTTAAGGTATAGGGATCAAATCCTGCTTTTTGTCACACTAGTATAATTGTATTGACGCACCGGTATAAATTGAGAGCAGAATATGGTCCTGTTCTTTGGCTTGATGCCATTGTATCACTTAATAGATCTTTTTCAGGTGTTTTCCATTGTCATGGCAACACTAATCAAATATCTTTCCATGAATAGCCTTTTCGATTGCATTACAAGTTCCTGAGTGAATGCAGCCTACAGCTCTGCTCCTGTATGGATTTCATGAGCTTTTCTTACCTGACCTTTGCTCTCCTATGCCCCGTCAGGGCCCTTAGTGCTAACACTAGGAAATAGGTTTTGTTTTGTGAGAGAGCTTTATACATCTGTATTGATGGTAATGAAGGGCCAGATCTTTCAATTGACTCCAGTGAAGGGTGTTTTAAAAAGGATTAAGTGTCACAAATAAACTTCTCTCCTGGGCAAAAGTGCAGACAGTGTAATAAACACATGTAAGTACCAGCTACAATGGAATCTGAGCATTCGGTCTTCCTCTACCCTCCAACTGGTCCATAGGACCAAGAAGGGCTCAAAGTGGAGAAGGATCTCAACAGGAAACAAGGGGTCAGGAATGTCCTAGGTCCTGCCTAGCTGCAAAGTGGGAATGCTCCCTCTATGTTCCCGTGGAGACCCAATGCCATAAGTCTTGGCTGCTATGGCTCGGCAGAAGAGAGTTCTAGCAGATGTGGCCAATGTTTATTCACTTTCTTCAGATTTTTCCTGATGATCAGCTGTAATTTGGACATTGGGAATGTGCTGCTCAGTGCAACTCCTTCCCCCATCATTCCTCGTTTTTCACTCACAGATCACGGGCTGCACAGGTGTTTTGCAGAAAGTGGAGGGCAGCAGCCCATATAGCCACTTCCCACAACACTAGAGCTTTTTCTGAGAATTTGCTTACCACAAAGGAAGCAGGGTAGAGCCTCTATGTTGGTCAGAGCTGCAGGAGTTGGCCTGTTGTATTTTCACTTTCTAAGATCCTTGGGCAGATGTGGGTGGGATCTAAGTGCCATTGAAATCAATGGGATTTTTGACATTGAGGTCAATGGAACCAGGAGTCCCCCCATTATTTTTAACATATCATGCTCACCCATTATCAGGGTAAAATAATGCACAATGAACACATACGCTGTGTCTAGACTGGCAAGTTTTTCCGCAAAAATCAGCCGCTTTTGCGGAAAAACTTGCCAGCTGTCTACACTGGCTGCTTGAATTTCCGCAAAAGCACTGACTTCCTGCTGTAAGAAATCAGTGCTTTTTGCGGAAATACTATGCTGCTCCCGTTCGGGCAAAAGTCCCTTTTGCGCAAAACTTTTGCGCAAGAGGGCCAGTGTAGACAGCTGAGATTTGTTTTCACAAAAAAGCCCCGATCGCGAAAATGGCGATCGGGGCTTTTTAAGCAGCGTCTAGATTGGCACGGACGCTTTTCCGCAAAAAGTGCGTTTGCAGAAAAGCGTCCGTGCCAATCTAGACGCTCTTTTCCGCAAATGCTTTTAACGGAAAACTTTTCCGTTAAAAGCATTTGTGGAAAATCATGCCAGTCTAGACATAGCCATAGTACTTTTCACCAGCGACCGCAAAACCCTTCACAAAGCAGATCGGTGTCATCTGCTCTGTTGTACAAGTGGGAGGAAGAGAGGAATGGAGGGGAAGTGATTTGCCCAGGATCA
Source organism: Rafetus swinhoei (assembly GCA_019425775.1). Taxonomy (NCBI): domain Eukaryota; kingdom Metazoa; phylum Chordata; order Testudines; family Trionychidae; genus Rafetus; species Rafetus swinhoei. The sequence goes on from CM033432.1 coordinate 12,413,980, forward strand.
CTCGTCTCATCAGCTCAGGGGATGACCTGGGAATAGCCTAAGGTGGCTTGAGACCCAATCTATTGCCCTAGCTACTTGGCCACCCTGTAATAAATAGTCATTTTAAACAATCATATACTGGTCCCAGGCAGGAAGCTGGAACATAATGTACTCGGGGAAAATTTTTCTTTCTCATATATTTGTGTCTTCTATCATGTATATAAAGCCTCTTTAAATAACAATGAATTTTAAAAATCACTAAAAGGTAGGTTTTCATCGCAGGAGATCATTATTGGGCTTCAGAAAGAACATCTTGCCAAGTGTTGCTGTTCAAAAATAAGGAAAACAGCTCTGCCAATATGCAGCAAATGTGATTACACAAAGCCAAGAAGACCATAATTAGATCATTACCATGGAAACAACCTAATTACATGTGTAAAGCAGTAAGGTCTGAGTTGCGTAGCTGAATGTGTTTATGTTGCTGTCTAATAGGGCCATGGTATTGTCTCGGTGCCTTTTTCTGTGAATTACTGCACCACTTGATCATTTTGTATCAGATAATCTCAAATGATCACCCACCTTATTGTTTAAATAATGAAACAGTGCACATAGTGACTTAGGGCCAGGCATGGCTAAGGGTTGATGCTCCCCTTTACATAGGCAAAAGGCAGCAGATGTGCATGGAATGGGGGAAGGGTATGCATGCTTCCCCCTGCCTTCAGGTGGACAGATGCCTCTCTGGCACCAAAACTGGAGGCTTTCTGAGGTTCCCCAGTAATAATGAGAATGACAAGCTGCAGATAGGGCATCCAGAGAGGGGAACTGTGCTAGGGAGCAGCCACCAGGAACGAGATTCTCATAGGGCAGTTAGATGCTTAACTCCCATTGATTTCAATAGCAGTTAGGCACCTAAAGAGGATTTAAGTCTGTGGGTATGTCTACACTGCAGAGTTTTTCCAGAAAAAGGGATGTTTTTCTGAAAAAAAATACACTTATGTCCACACTGCAATTGTGTTCTTTCGACAGAAAGTCCCGCGGGGGTTTCTGACAGTGGTAAACCTCTTTCTACGAGGAAGAAGCCTTTTTCCAAAAGAGCTCTTTTGGAAAAAGGCATGTGTGGACGGGGAAGAGGGTTTTTTTTGAAAGAAGAGGCCTCCAGGAAAAAGCACAGGTGCCCTAGTGGCCACTCTGTCCATAGTAATCACAACTTAAATGGCAGATAGTGTCCAATCAGTATGGACACTATCTTTCGAAAAAGCAGATCACTTTTTTGATGTGTTTTTGCTGTGCGGACGCTCTCTTTTACAATAAGTTTTTCCAGAAATCTCTTCCAGAAAAGTTTCTCCCAAAAGAAGCCTGCAGTCTAGACGTAGCCTTTGTTTCGCATGTTGCTTATTACATAGTTAGGAAAGAAACTGAAATGGAAAATGGGTCTTTTTTGTGTGTGTAGGGTCCATCAGAGCAAGGTAATGGGGCCAAAGATTGAAAATCAGAATGGAACAGAATTGAGCTTTTCAGCAATACCAACGAACTCCATCCATCTTCATACCACAAAGATGCATTTTATTTTCACTGGAGGAAGCAGAGGATGTTGTTCCTGCAGCTTGGGCAGGAGTAACAGAAGTGATATTGCTGCAAGGGCAACGATTATATCATTTGGAATGGCAGCTGCAGTAGATATGTCCTTCTCTTCCCATTAACTAGAGCTAACAGCAGGGCCATGAGATTGTCCTCCTGGATTATGAGCAAAAAAGAGTTCCCTTCTTTCCCTAGTTGTGCTGTTTGTGCGGCTATGCACCACCAACTAAGGCCAGTGATGCTATCACATTTACTTTGAGGGTGCATCAGCATCATCTTCTTTGATGGCTTGGAGAAAGCTTTAGGCACCCCACTTTGGATAGAGTCCCCCTATGAATCTCTGAAATAGCCTAAGAACCAAGTGCAAAGAAGAATCATGTCTATACTACCACTTTTGTTGATATAACACACTTCTGAGTGACACCGGTTTCACCAACAAAAGTGTCAGTGAGAACAGCACTATGCAAAAGGGTCAGTTTTGCGTAGGGTCCATCAGAGAAGGGTGGAACAGTATCTTCTGCCAACAGAGCATTAAACCATCCCCACTGCTCGTTGCGGCTCTTCCTTTGGCATGGAGCAGCTACAAAGGAGACTTTATGGAGGCTATGTCTACACTGCAGAGCTTTCCTGGGATACCGGAAGTATCCTGGAAAAGCTCTGCCGCATCCAAGGAACGCGTCTGCTTTTCTGAAAAGCAGATGAGTTTTTTCGGCATCCCTGTAAACCTCGTTCTACGAGAAAGAAAGGATCTTCTGAGAGAGGTTTTTTCTGACATTTGGCCCCACGTAGATGGGCCAGATGTCGGAAAAGCCTCTTTCGGAAGAAAAGCGGGGAAAGATACACAAATTATGGTTTGCAATTTGCATATCTTTTTCCGACTTTTCCCTGCAGTGTCGATGTAGCCAGAGGCACATCTCTAATGGTACAGCTGTGCCTCTGTAAGGTCTGTAGTGTAGGCATAGCCTTAGTATGGGTGTTATTCAAGCAAGTCCTTCATATCCACCTCAGGGGCCTGCTCACATTCGAGTGATGCAAATATTTCATTCATCTCTGTCTGGTGCACAGTGGCCTGAGTTTACTAAATCTTAGAATGAAGCCATATGGGAGAGGGAAAGAAACAAAAGCAGGAAAAGGTTGGCTTACACTTATTGGTGTCTTATGGACCATGATGAAATGGCTAGGCCCTCAAAGTCTATATTCAGCTTGTTGTGTTAGTGTATGTACCAGTAATGCCTACACCCTGAGCTAACCTAACATCTTCCATCCTGGTGTTTCAGAATGGGGCACAGGCTCTGACGGACTGATTTATGGAACGCTACCATTCACATTGTGCCTCATCGTGCAAAGCACCTATGATGCAAGTTCCTGGCAGGCTAAATAACAGATACAGAACTTCTAAGCACCATAAAGATGTATGCATTTCATTAAGACTTTTAGAAAAACTATATTCATTAAATATTAATTGCTTTTTGAAAGAGCACTTTTGAGCAGCATTGAGACTCCAGTTGCTATATTCTATTGTCATTTAATTAACTGAAAATTACATAAGCATGTGTAATAAGTCTCACTTACTAATGAACTACACATAGTATTAATATCTATTTAAATATATTGAGCCAAACTCTGTTTTCTCTTACACTGGTATAATCCCAATGGCATGTTGGAATGGCATTTGTGTAAATGAGCTGAATTTGGTTTCAATTAACCAAATCCTGCACTGGTATAACTCCAGTGAGGTTAGCTAAGTTAAACTAGGGATGAATTTAGCCCATTATAATTACAAATGCACTGGCAGTTCTGATACATCTGAATTTACTAGACTTTGCACCAAAATGGGACCTAATTTATTTGTTTGGTTGGTTGAATTGATCCATTTCTGCAACGGGAGAAAGGGCAAAAGAATAAAGATCTTTTGCAAACCCATTGATGACACTTGTATCCATTACAAACGTCTGTGGCTGACATCCTAATTAATGTTGTCAGATGTCTTATATGCTGTGTTGTCATTTCTCTGTCCTGTGGATTCATTCAAAATGAGTTTTATTTGTGATTAAAAAAAAAAACATGCAATATTCAACACCATATACAGAGACAGTGACTAATATGACAGAATACAGAGGGTCTCTTTTTCATTTATATTACGGACCATTTCTACCACTAAGGTAGTGAAAGCGTAAATGGCTTGTAAATGTAAATGGGTTCAGCTGGACTATTTTAATTAAAATATTCAGTATAGACCACATTCCATTGACAAGTCATGGTATGGCCAACTCAGGACTGAATGCTTAGCTGCACTCAATAAGTGTCTAAAATTCTGAACTGGGAGAAATGTGCGAAGGATCAAGGCCTATATGCAAAGTCAAATGTGGGGCCTACTCATTGCTAAAGCTTCCACTGTCTTCAGTAGCAGACGAATTAAGCCCCTGGGGGTAGAAAGGCTTGTGTGAGAAGCAAGAAGTAGAGGCCTGAGAGAAGATTTATTGAATAATGGCAGGTCACATCTCGCTTAAAGCACCACCCTTCTGTTCAGTTCCTAGGTTTGCATGGTAAATAGCTCAAACATTCATTATTACAGCCCTAAAAAACATATCACAATAGCAAACAACAAGTATAGGAATGAGAAGGAAAAAGGAATGAAGAAAAGAAAATGAACAGATTTTTTTTTCTTACCACTAAAGGTATATCAGCATGCTGTCCTTTCCTTTAAGAAGTACCTCAGTGGTTTCCATTTCCAGCATGACTTCCCAGCAATTATGCCTTACACTTATACATCTAATATGTTTCACATTGATTTTTTCCCCTACTCTCTGCTGACTGTGCAGTCTGAAAAAGCACTGACCTTAAAGACAAGGTCAAGTTTGCATTCCCTGTGTAAATAAGCCAGGGGGAAAGAGAGAGAGAAAGTGCTTATATCAAGAGACATAACTGAGAAACTATAAAACAAATATATTTCTTTTAAAAACACACAGAGAAGAAGACTTAAGATTAATCCATTCAAACTCCAAATTCTGCATTAAGTAAGAACCTAGCTACCAAGAAATAAATGTTAAGGAGAGGCCATGCTACATGTGACCAGAATTTAGTCATTCTTTAGTGTCATGCAAGATCTAGTCAAGCATAAAAACATCCCATTTCTATGGAACTGAATCAATGGATCTGTTATTTAGTTTGTACTTGTGTAGTGAAGATTTTCATTTATCTTTACATCTAACCATTGATGCCATTGGACAATGCTACTGTATAGTTTGGCCCCCTTCAACATTTCAGAGCAAGTAATGGTCCCACATACTATGCTTTAATATATTCATTCTCATTTTCATGAAGGACCATTTCCACCACTGTTTTGCAATGTTCCCTCTGATCTTTTCTATCCATGTGCAGAATAAATTTTATGTGCACCAAGGCATTTGCAAATGTGTAGAAATAAAACATAGCTCTGGGCATTCTGCTAATCAGCTTTTGAATTTTTCTCTAAATGCAGAGGATAAAAATAGGTTGTGCATTTCCTTCACCCCATTGCCATATCTGTACCATTGGCTGCAAGGAACAGTGTGTGCATAACTTCACCAACAAATTGTGACCCTTCAGTCTTGTCATTGGAATGATTCCCAGAAAAAGGCAATAATGTAAATGCTATATGGAAATAAAAATAAAACCCTTCTGGGGCTTGGTTCTTGTCTCATTCCATTTTTAAACTGGTGGAACTCCAGCCTTAGCATAAGTAAAATCAGAATCAGCTTACAGTCTCTCAGAGGGGAAAGCTGACAGAATATGAGCATGAGAGGCAGGAGGAAGTAAAATTAAAATGTTTAGATTAAACCCATTAAAATGAATGGAACAATTCCCATTGATTTCAATAGGCTTTGAATCAGGCCCCTACTTTGGGATAACAGTGGATGCCTAGGTCCAGAGATGAGTTCTGAATATAGGATAGGAACTGAGGAAGGAGCCAGAGGCAAATGCACTGACTAGAATATTAATTATCCTTGCTCAAAAAACCTGAGCTACGAAGGACCAGATCCTCACCTGGTGTAGATTGGCATAGTTTTGTTGAAGTCACTTTATACCAGCAGGGGATCTGCTGTAGACTCTAGTCCAGGCTTCTGAGTCCACTATGACTGTGCCTTTACATACACTACATGGAAAGGTTGAAGTAAGATACGCAACTCTAGCTATGTAAATTACATAGCGAGAGAGTCGATGTAGTTTACGTTGCGTTTCTGCACTATCCACACAGCGGGGAGACCTATGGAAGCAAACGCTCCTGTTGGCTCCCCTTACTCCTCATGAGGAGCGGGAGTATTGGTGCTCACAGGGCCACCCTTTGAGTTCAATCTAGCAGATCTATATGACACCAGCTAAATCGAACGCCAGAAGATCGACCGTGGCAACATTGATCTTCCCTGTAGTGTAGACGTGTCCTTAATGTTCACTTGCTGAAAGTGAATAAATTAATATTTATTCCGAAGTTTCTTTGCAAGATGCTTTTCATACAATGGAGAGTTCACTGACAATTTTTGGAACTCATAGATTCAATAACACTGCAGCAATTTCAAACTAAGCTCATCGCTGCTGTCCCAAGAATGTTCAACATTTTTGTTTAGTCTTTTCTATTTTTAATTGGGCAGGTTGACAAGTCTATACTTTTTAGTCATCAAAATTGCAGACTGGATCTATTTGGAGAAACCCATGTTGATGCAACGCTAAAAAAAAATCCCAATCTTTCTAAATGCGCACTGCCAATGTTTATTTCAAAACATCAGAGAACCAGGGAAATATAGCAACACTTTGACTGTTTCAATTTGGAACGGTTTCTGCAGATTCAACATTTGTCTGCAGCACCCTTCTGGGACAGAACCGAGTATGTGCAATCCCTGCCAAAAGTGCAGACAGAGAATTTAGAGGAAAAAATTCCTAGCGTCAATGTGTTTTTGAAATAATTCCTTTTCAAAGAAATAGGTAAAAAAGAGCTTTGAGTTCAGATTCCACACCACAGTATGTGTTATGTTTTTAATGCCTGAAAAAATGAGGTCATAGAATCATAGAACACTAGAACTGGAAGGGACCTCGAGAGATTATCAAGTCCAATCTCCTGCCCTCATAGCAAGACCAAGCACCATCTAGATCATCCCGGATAGATGTCTCTTAAATATCTCCAGTGATGGAGATTCCACAACCTCCCTAGGCAATTTATTCCAGTGTTTAACCAGTTAGGAAGTTTTTCCTAATGTCCAACCTAAATCTCCCTTGCTGCAATTACTATTTCTTACTAACAAAAGTTCAGTAAAAACTGCATATCTATATTTTTAATGACAAATATTTAAATTCAGTTGTATATTTGCTATTGACTCTTAGCTGCCACCATAAACTCTGAAAGATGATTTTCTGACTTGATTATCTGAGAGAGAAGGTAGGCGAGGCAATATTCCTTATTAGACTAACATCTGTTGGTGCAAGAGACAAGCTTCGAATTTATACAGAGCTCATCTCCAAGTCTTTCTTTGTCATTTACATGTAGAACAATTTCAGTTATAGATATCCTAACAACTTTATTACAGCATTAAGCAGGAAGGCTTCAGAGTCCAATAGAAAGCCCACTCCTGCATCACGTATATTAAGTAAATAATTGAATGTGGACACATTATTAAAAAGCCTAACATTTCTATGGTTAAGAAGAATATGGTATATTTTTATGTTTAATCCCTAGCAGTCATGGGCCAGGACCCCATTGTGTCAGGTGCTGTACAAACACAGAACAAAAGGACAATCTATTGAGGGCCTGTCTACTAGCTTGGAGACAAACAGTCAGACCTGCCCAACTGTTTTAATTGTGCAGACTCTTCCGCTCTTCTGTCATGCAGTCATACAAAATACAGTCAATTAATAAAAGTGATAGCCCTGAACTGGACTGATATTTCAGGGGTCTCTAAGCCCCCATGTAGTTTAAGGGTTGTGGCCCTCCATGGGCTTTTGGGGATCTGTAGGGCCTGCTTATCCCAAGACAGCCTTCTGCTGCTCAAAGAAGCATTTGTCACAGTTACATATGCCTTACCGAACTGGTTCCTCATGTAATACTTCTGTCAGGTGGAACCAGCAGCGCCAGGGCCAGGTTCAATATCTAGGGGTTCCCCTCTATCCATCTAACACAGAACTGGCTCAAGTCCCCACTGAGTAACCTGGGAAATTCACATACCACTCCAGGGCACCAGAGAGGCAATGCTTCCCCATTCACAAACACAGAGTCTGTGTAGAAAATAAACTTTAATAAAATGAGGGAAGTAACTTGTCCTTAGCGTTGCCGGGTGTCCAGTTTTCATCCAGACAGTCCGGTAATTGCGTCTTCTGTCCGGTTGAAAAATGCCTGATATTTTTTTTTTTCTCAACAAGTTTGGTCTCCCGGGTTTTTGGGGTTTTTTTCCTTAAAGATTGGTATACCTCCTTTTTTCGCAAGATCGGTATTCCTCCTTTTTTGAGGCATAAGGATCTTGCACAAAAAGGGGGTTTTGTGCAAAAAGGAAACGTCCACACTGCCTGTTTTTGTGCAAAAACACCCCTTGCGCAAAAACAGATCGGAAGAGAGCATGCAAATGAAGCACAAGAAAGTGCTAATCTGTGCTTCATTTGCATTTCCTCTTCTGGCAAAACTCGTATTGTGGACGTAGCCTCAGACTTGCACTAGAGCACCATTGACTGGTGTCTTTGCTGTGCATCTCCCAAAGACTCACAGGATGGAGGCCACCATAAAAGAGGAGGTTATGATAATATGCACAGTCCAATTTTGCTAACACAGAAAGACTCGTGTAGAGGTGGGAGAAGTATTGATAGCAAATGATTCATCTGATGAACTTAAGTACATAAGAACGGCCATACTGGGTCAGACCAAAGATCCATCTAGCCCAGTATCTTGTCTTCCAGCTGTAGCCAATGGCAGATGCCCCAGAGGGAATGAACAGAACAGGGGATTATCAGGTGATCCTTTCCCTCCCCCCACCACCACCTTTTTAGGCTTGTGAATTATAATAGACAACTTTCAGGTTTTTTTAATGACGATTTCCCATAAATTAACCAGAAGACTTTCACTTCCTACTACAATTTCTGTGAACCCAATGGATGTTTATGGAAAAAAAAGAAGGATTGAGAGAACCTCTTGGGAAACTTTGGGAATGCTCACAAGTATACTTTTTCAATGTTCCCACAAATCTAGATTGAATAGTTCTGGAAAATTTCAGATGCTTATCCAAATCAAACCCAAACTCAGACCCCTTCAAGGTTCAGCGATCACTAGAAGGAACGTTTCAGTATGTTCAGATCCTGTTTTTTTTTGCTTTGCCTCTTTTGAACAATTATAGTACAAATTTCCCACTAGTCTCATCACGGTAAAAAAATGAAACTCCATTTTTCCTAAACATTATTCAATTGAATATTATTTTATACAACAAGTATGACTGGTATGTTTTTATTTCACTTTATAGCATGTGAAAAAAAAGACTGAGCTTCCTTAGCACAGAGAGAGGCTCATTATGGGAATGAAATCTCTGTCTATATTTGGCTACATAAATTTCATAGTTTGTTAACTCCCAGCTAGAAGGATAGTTCAGTCTGTTCAAAGGGAATGACATGCAGTGTCGACTGCACTTGAGACCAAAGTCTGATTGCCCTGGGCTGAGAAGAATAATAGAACTGGAAATGATTTTTGAGATTGTGATGTCTTGGAGACTGAATTTGTGTTTGTAGCTATGCAGCGTGGAGTCACGACAGCTGGCAACCAAGATCCATGTTGCACAGAATTCCGCAGATCTATCACTGCTCCATACCAACCAATAATGGCATGCCTATGCTGCAGTTACAAACCCACAGATGGCCCATGCTAGCTGACTTGGGCTTGCAGCACTCAAGCTAAGGGGCTGTCTAATTGTGGTGTGGATGTGCGAGCTCAGGCTGCAACTTCAGCTATGGGATCCTCCCTCCTTTTAGGGCCTTTGATCCTGGGCTCCAACTCGAGTTCAAATGTCTACACTGCAATAGAACAGTTACTTAGTCTGAGCTGCATGATTCTGAGTCAGCTGGCACGGGCCTGCTGTGGATTTTTAACCACAGTACAGTCATACCCATACGTGTCAATGTGAGACTGGGGAAAAATTAAAAAAGACAATGCATGGAAGGAGCAGGGAATGAACTGAAAAAACAGAAGTTGACACTAACGATGCTTTCCGAATGCACCCAAAATCACTTAATAATGGAAATTATATTCAAGGCACTGAAATGCATTTCAACTTCCTGATCCTTTCTATAACTAATGATTTTTTTCTCTGTAGTTCATAGGAATGGATGACTGTTTATTGTTGTGTTACAGGACATGACAATAACTGTCCTCTGTAACTTACAGGAAATTGCTATTTATCAAGGGAAAATAAGGGAAGAGTCAACATGGTTGTTGTAAAGAGAAATCATAAAGTACTGCATAGTCCTGTCTTTTGTTTCAGCAAGACCAGACTAACACGGCTACATCTCTATTACCAGTTTACTAGAATTCTTTGAAAGGATCAACAAGTATGTGGATAAGGATGATCCAGTGGATGTAGCATACTTAGATTTCCAAAAAGCTTTCGATAAGGTCCTCACCAAAGACTTTTAAGCCAAGTAAGCTGTCATGGAAGGTCTTCTCATAGATCAGTAACTGGTGAAAAGATAAGAAACAAAGGGAAGGAATAAATGGTCAGTTTTCAGTATGAAGAGAAGTAAATAGTGGTATCCTCTAGAGGTTTGTACGGGAACCAATAACAATTCAACATACTGATCTGAGAAAGGGGTTAAACAGTGAGGTGGCAAAATTTGCAGATGCTACAAAACTACTCAAGATAGTTAAATCCAAACCACACTGCAAAAAGTTACAAAGAGATCTCACAAAACTGTGTGACTGGGCAACAAAATGGTAGATGAAATTAATTGATGATAAATGCCTAAGAATGGACATTGGAAAATGTAATCCCAACTATCTGTATAAAATGATGAGGTCTGGATTAACTGTTACCACTCAAGAAAGATATCATGGGGTCACTGTGCATAGTTCTCTGAAAACATCCAAAGAATGTGCAGCGACTGACAAAAAGCTAAGAAAATGTTGGGAATCATTAGGAAAGGGATAGATAAGACAAAAATATCTTATTGCTTCTATATAAATCCATGGTACGCCGACATCTTAAATACTGTGTGTAGATCTGGTCACCCCATTTTAAAAAGATATTACTGGAATTGGAAAAAGTACAAAAAAGGGCAAAAAAATGAGTAGGGGTATGGAACAGCTTTCATATCAGGAGAGACTCATTAGTTTGGGACTTTTCACCTTGGAAAAGAAACTACTAAGGTGAATATAATAGAGGTGTAGAGAAAGTAAATGTCAGTTTTGTTTACTCCTCATAACACAAAAACTAGGGGTCACCAAATTAAATTAAGAGGAAGCACTTTTAAAACAAACAATAGGAAGTATTTTTTTCACAAAACTCAAAGCCAATCTGTGGAACTCTTTGCCAGAGGCTATTGTGAAGGCCAAGACTATAACAGGGTTAAAAAAAGAACTAGATAAATTCATGGGCTTCATCTACATTGTGCATTCTTGCGCAAGAAGATATGTAAATGAGGCGCTGCAATGAATATCGCCGTGCCTCATTTGCATACCTAATGAGTTGCCATTTTTGCACAAGGGGCTTTTGCACAAGAAGGAGTAGTCTACACTGCTCCTTCTTGTGCAAAAAAACCCTCTTGCACAAGAGCTGTTCTGCCTGAAAAGCCCCTTGCGCAAAAATGGCAGCTCATTGGGCATGCAAATGAGGCGCAGCGTTATTCAGTGCTGCGCCTCATTTGCATATCTTCTTGCGCAAGAATGCACAATGTAGACGTTAGCCATGGAAAATAGGTCCAACATAGGCGATTAGCCAGGATGGGCAGAGATGCAATACCATGTTCTAAAGTGTCCCTAGTGTCTGTTTTCCAGATGCTGGGAATGGGCAACAAGGGACAGATCACTGATTACCTGTTCTGCTCATTCCCTCTGAAGCACCTGGTACTGGCCATGGTCAGAAGACAGGGTACTGGGCTAGATGGACCTTTGATCTGACCCAGTATGGCCATTCTTATGTTCTTAAGAGTTTCTTGCAAGGCAATGTCAATTCTTGCAGTGCAGTCCAGAGGGATGCTCAGATACATTACAATAATAGCAATTTTTAAAACTTGTATTAGAGTAGAGCTTCATGACACAACTAAGATTAGAATCACATTATGCTAGGCATTGTACATACACATAATAATAACAAACAGTACCTGACCAGAAGAGCTTACAGTCTAAATAGACAAGATGGACAGAAGCTGGAATAGTTGATAAAAGGGCTGAATAGGTCAACATTTTGATAATGATTTATGGTCCAAAATCCTGGCTTCCTTGAAGTCAATGGGAGTATTACCATTGACTTCTATAGGACTAGGATATCATCCATGGAATTTTCCTACTTTAGGTTGATGCTTGCAATCTGTCCCCAAGATTGTTATGAATCATGGGTAAGAAACCCTTCCACTTCATGACTGTTGGATGATCTAGATCAGCGGTTCCCAACCTTTTCCAGATGGGGACCCATTTTGACACTTCAGGAAGACTTGGTGACCCAAGGCAATTCAAAAACGGAAGGAGGAGGGGAGGCAGAGCCACCTGGGGAGACCCTTGGCGACCCTTTTGAAATGCAATGGCGACCCATATTTGGGTCCCAACCCATAGGTTGGGAAACCCTGATCTAGATTTAAAAAAAAAGGAAGGAAGCTCTGAAGCCAGTCATACGGTACAAGAGACTGACTGGCTAATAGCAGCCCTGCAACCTACTGTGTACAAGGCATACATGACGTTGGTCCCCTTATCTACACAACCATGGGGAATCTATTCTAATTGCTTGTGTTGGCCATTTTCCTGAAGTGAGAGAGCATCTGATTGTGTCAGGCTAGCAGGATGTGATACCCGGTGGACTTGACAAGTTTTGTAGGAGATTCCGGGATGCAGTGGATAGTGTCAGGAATGAGGATATGCAGCAAAGCCCATCTGGAAGCAGGGTCCATAGCAGAGCCAGTTTCCAGGCAACCTAATGAGCACTGCTGGCCTGTAGTAGACTGTGTGATTGGCTGCAGTTCCTGATTGGTTGGAGTTTAGCAGACTGGCTCTTAAGCCCCTCAGCAGTTGCCATATGCTGATGGATCTAAAGATGAAAACTCAGTTAGAGGAAGAACAGCCCTTTACCCCTCTGAGACTTGAGTTAAGAAATCTACTATTTTTGTTGCCACAGGGCTGAATTGATAGGACTAATGCTAGTGCTAAACTGGATAAAGGATGTATGGTTTATGGCAGTATGATCTTTTTGTGGATTCATTATAAGCATTATTGGCAATAAAACAGGGTAAATAAGACGTGATTTAATACATAGATATTGTTTTTAACTATATTAGTTAGTATGGTTGGGTGTGAGCATAGTTCTAGTGTGGATTCCAGCACATGCTGAGATACCTGGTAATAAAATGACAGATAAGGAACTGAATAATGCTTTAAAAATGAAGACATTGATATAAAAATTCCTCTGAGTAAGCAGAAATTAAAAAGTGTGGTTTACAAAGACTATAAAAAGAATGTCAAGAAATGTGGACCGATGAGAGTTTCTCAAGCTAAGACTAGACTACACCTCTCTGTCGACAGAGAGATGGAGTTTAGGCACGTTGAAATGACTAATGAAGCAGGGATTTAAATATCCCGCACTTCATTAGCATAAACATGGCCGCCGCTTTTTTTTTAAACGGAGCTTTTTTGGAAAAAACCAGCAGTCTAGATGCGGATCTGTCGAAAATAACCCCTTTTATGACAGATCCTGTAAACCTCATTTTTTGATCACTGATTATTATGGTTTGAATAATGTTTGTATTGAATCAATAGAAAGATGTGTTGTGTAACACATGCAAGGTTAAAAAAAAACAGTTAGTCATTTGTTATGAGACTGCAGGAAGTGTTCTCAGGAAGAGAGGCTCTTTATGAAGAACTTAGATGCTTTAAGATTTCAGATGATATTGTGAAGGGTTTTGTGAGAGTATCAGGAAAGAGAGTATCATTAAAAAAAGCTCTGCTGTGTTTTCTTAAGAATTTACAGGGGAGTAAGAGAGTGCAGTGGCATGAATGTACAAGGACTATGGTAGGCGGCGGTTATTCTCAGTCAATGAGTTTGCTTTGCCATAAAACAGAAGAAGTTCAGCAGCTGCTCAAACCATTTGCCCACAACTGTGACAGACTTTGCTCCAGACTTGGCCACAGCTTTGCCTCACTCCAGGTGGCCCAGCCCTGGCCTTAGACTCCAATTTCTGACTAATGACTACTGCTCCAACCATTCACATCCCGATCACTGAGAGAAAGTGCAACAAAATACAAGTAAATCTGAGAACTCTACAGTTATAGCAGAAATGCTTCTGATCCAGAAACAGAATTGGCCCCATAACAACGGTTTGATTCAAGTTGTTTTAAGAACCGAAACTCTCCTGTGGGAAGGGGAACTGAAAGCAGATAAAACAGCCCTTAGAAAGCCAAGATGCCATGTTTTTGCTAGCTGTCTGCCATTGTCAGGTGCTGAGTAATACCGGGTGTAACAAAACCTTCTTTGTTCTTATGGTCTCTTAACTGAGCGGGATGAGATAAAAGTTAAGTCAAGGTTCATTTCACTGGCAAAACACACAGTTATTAATTAACCTGCTTTGCTAAATAAAGATTTGATAATAGCAGAGTTTGGCAGGAGTCAAGTCCAGGTGCAGCAAAGCCCTAAGTGTGGCAGTTGTTGGATGGCAAGGCTACAAACATAGAGAATTATGTCAAGAGCCATTTTCTTACTACTGGGGTTGCAATGCCCCCATCTTCTCACTTACTCTGGCTCTGCAGCTACTATTTGAGAAGGACAAAATTCAAGGGTGTCTTATGACAGTGTCCTGTAGTGGGTCAGCATCCCTCTTTTGCTCCTGCTTATTAATTGACTTATGTTGAATGTTAGATTGAAAACTCTTTGAAGCAGGAACTGCATATCTCTGGGACTGGTCCGGCAGACACTTAAGACCAGCAGCCTGCCTTCCCTCAGTTAATGGGAGAACTCACATGAGTAAAGTAACATTTGCAGGACTGAGACTATGTTGGTGCAGCATGTACAACAGCTCCCTGCGTGGGGCCTCTGGGCATGATCACAGCATGAATCCTGAAAATCACTGACAATACTGTATGTTAATCAGGTTGGCCTTTTCCTCTCTGTTTCAGTAAGGCCTCAGATTTGACCTGTAACATTAATGTTGTGTTAAAATAGCATTCCTACAGTGCTCCTTACTCAGACAGATACCTCCATATTACAGTATACCTCAAGTGAAGTATGAGGAACGAAGACTTCTTATAAGGAATTGGTCAGCTTTTAGGTTGGCCAAATGGTATCCTTCCCTGGCCCTCAAAGGTTCTCAAAATCCCTCAGGCTGAGGGTAATGGAATCTGGAGGGGGCATGACACACATAGGGAGAAAATGCCAAGGTGCTAGATTGGATGGTGGCCACAAGATGCCCATGCTGGCCTACACAGCAAGCATAAAGGGCCCAAAAAGGAAAGAAAAAAATATAATACCTAAGAGGTATTTGACTTGACTCAGGCACCATTTCCCTGATGAAGCAGAGCTCTCAGATTTAGGCTCTAAGCAAGGAATGAAAAAAGATGCCACAAACTTTCTTTTCCTCCCTTCCCTGGCTACATTTGAAATCATATGCCAAGAGGTTGCATCTGCATCCAGTTCCAACTAGAGCAGGCATGCAGGGACAGGAGATGGAAGGAAGCTGTTCACAGTGGTGACAGATGACAGAATGAGGAGCAATGGTCTTCAGGTGCAGTAGTGAAAGGTCTAGGTTGGATATTAGGAAAAACTATTTTACTGGCGGGGGGTGGGAGGTGAAGCACCAGAATGGGTTACCTAGGTAGGTGATGGAAACTCCATCCCTGGAGTTTTTAAGTCCCAGCTTGACAAAGCCCTGGCTGGGATGTTTTAGTTGGGGTTGGTCCTGCTTTTAGCAGGGGGCTGGACTCAATGACCTCTTGAGGTCTCTTCCAACCCTAGGATTCTATGACAAGCCTCATGGGCAAATACCTGCCTGAACCAGCAAGCCTGCTGCCACCATCCTTTGATGTGCTCAGGGAGGAACAGCCGCTTTCTTTCTGCAGGAACTTCATTTTGTGTTCCATGATGGCAAGTTGATGGTAAATCATTAGAACCCTTTTTGTCAAAGAGGAACTCATTGCTCCACACCTCACCAGAGGTCATCCTCCTTGGATGCATAAACAGGAGGATCTCAAACAGGTGGCTGTTCTACCTTTGTTTTTGGTCCTGGTGCAGTTAGTGCTGGAATCCTGTGTTCAGTTCTGTGCCCACAATTCAGGTAGGATGTAGAAGAATTGGAAAGGGTTCAGAAAAGAGCCACAAAAATGATTAAAGAATTAGAAAGCATGCATTATATAATGATAGACTCAAAGAGCTCAGTCTATTTAGCTTAACAATGAGAAGGTTAAGGGGTGACTTGGTTCCCTATGTAGGTACTTATAAACTGTAGTCAATATTTAATAATGAGCTCTGCTGTTTAGCAGAGAAAGTTACAAGATGATCGAGTGGCTGAAAATTAAAGCTAGACAAATTCAGATTGGAAATAAGGTGTACATTTTTAATGGTGAGAATTAATCATTGGATAAAATTACCTATGATCCTGATGGATTTGCCATCACTGACAATTTTTAAATGAAGATCAGCTGTTTTTCTAAAACAACATGCTCCTGGAATTATTGTATGAAGTTCTCTGTCCTGGGTTATATAGGAGTTCAGATTAGATTAACACAATAGGTTTGGAATCTATAAATCTTTCCATGATTCTGTCCAGAGCCACTACTTCTTAGAGGAAAGACAAATGATACTGAAAATAAACATTCCTTCAAAAACCAAAATGGTCCTGTTTTGGGCACTAGTTACAGAAAGACAATGGGGCAGTTCTATGGATCATCACTAGAAGGGCCACTGAATTTCCTTGGGACCTAGCAAGTCCTCAGGTCTGTGACCCTGATGCCTAGAAAGAAACTTTCAAGCAAAGCATTTCAATTGTATAGATTTTATTAGCTAAAATAAACAACTACGCAAAAGCGTAAAATCCACACATAGCAGAAACAAATCAAATTAGAATACATTGGTTCAATACCAAATCATCAAATTAGTCTAATTATCACTTAATTGCACTGTATCAGACAAACCAATGATACCTTATAAATCTCTATGTAATAATTTTGGACAGTAACAGTCTTGTTTAGCTATCAGCCCCAAATGCAACTGAGCATTATCACTTTCTTTGCCAAGCGATATATTCCATCTAAACAGCTGATACATAGAGGGTCAAACCACTCTTAGGTTGCGAATACAACTCTGACACCAGTTATAGCAGTCTGTCCAAATGAGGGTGGCTGAGTAGCAGCCAATCTCTTCCCTCTCCAAAATAGGGTAATGTATTGTTTTGGAACATTTCACGAGGTGATGCAGCTTATTACCTCTAAAATACAAATGACAAATTTAGGTAATAATAACATTATTTTCAGGAGTAAACAAGCAATTCCTCACCCATGAAATATATGTGTGTGTGATCTTTTACATGGCAAGCTCGATGGTATTTGAGGATCTATTTTATAGGTGCCAATCCCAAATAGATTTTGTGGCTTCTAGCCACAATACATTCCTGCACACATACATTTACTATCAGCCATCTGCTGGAGTTGACAACAAATGCAAAAAAATGGTGAGCTAAAAGCCAGTGTTCCCTCTCATTTTTTCCATCCCTGTGCAAAATAAATTTTGTTAAGTGCACCAAGGCATGTGTGAATGTGCACCACCAATAGAAACACATGGTGCTGCAGGCACTCCACTAATCAGCTGGGTAGCATTTGAATCTCTTCTGGGTGGCTGCCCAAGCACTCAGCTTACAGGGAACACTGGTAGAAGCATCTTCCTACTAACAGAGACTGGAAAATCCAACCAAACCCAACAGGCTGACACTTATGCAGGATGGTTGTCACAAATCTTGCCTGCTTTCTGAATCAAACTTCATATGGGTTCAGACATTCCAAGGCCAGAAGGGACCATTGTAATCATCTGCTCTGATCTCCTTTATAACATAGGCCATAGACAGTGGTATTATTCGTGCAGAAGCTTTAATGCTGATGGACTTGCTGGCTAGAGTAGACTTGTTTGTAGATTTTATATGTTGCAGGTTGATGGATTCCTACCCATTGGTTGCCAAGTGGGAGGGGGAGGATGCACAGGTTTTGTCAGATATGGTGGTCTCATCTGGCCCCAGGCCAGCAGCTAACAGCTAAAGCAGCAGCCATGGCTTTTACAGCCAAAAAAGCAAAGGGCAAAAAGCAAAGATTTCCTCTTGCCTTCAGTTTTTAAAGATGCTGGGTTGGTTGGTTCTTCCCCCTCTTTTGAATTCATGCTCAAGAATCCCTTGGCAAATCGGAATGGGAGCCTGTAATGGGGGACACCCACTCCTCTTGGTTGTGTGCAAACCTGGACACTCACTCTTTCACCCTGTTGGCTGTTAACCTTGTCAGGAGGGTCTTCAGTGGCCCATCCCTCTGGCCAAGTCACACCCAGACAGAATATATGGACAAACCCTTTGGGGGGGGAGGGGTAAAAGTTCCAACACAGTCTGTCACTGTGCCCTTGTTAAAATCTTTAGCCCTGTTTGTAGGCTTAGTCCTCAGCCCTGTCTTGGTTAGCTTCAAGTCTTTGACTGCCCTGGTATAGAGCTGGGCCCCTAGGACTCTCTCCCTGGAGACTCTTTGCCTTATCCATTTTTATTGCCCTAAGAATCTCCAACCAGGTCACTCCTTCAAATTCAATTCCTTTCCAGGGTATGGGAGGAGTTGGCAGGGGAGCAAAATTCAAAAAAATGGTTGGCCCCATCCTTCAGTCCTTTAAATTCTAGCTTCGGCTTGGGCTTCTAAACGAAACCTGTCCTCATCTCAGGGTTTTGATCACTTCACCAGTGGCCAGTGTGGGCACTTGAGCCTGCTCACTACTCTGGATCCCAACCCAGGATCCTATAAACAGCCACATACTGCTCCCTTTTAATATTGCTACTGTCCTCCCCGGGCTGCTTTACATTCAGTCCCATCCAGGGCCGTCCTTGGGCATACGCGGAGTACGCAGTCGCGTAGGGCACCACACTTTCTGGGGCACCACTCTGCCAGCCCGGCACGGAGGGGAAGCATACGCATGCGCTCTGCACTGGAGCCAGTAGGGGCGCTGCCGGCACTTACGGCCCCGCCAGAAGACCCCACCAGGTGGAGGGACTCCAGCGAGGAGGCCGGCAAGCTGACCCCTGCTGGAGAAGGGAAGCTGTCAGCCCGGGTGGCAGCGTTGGGAGGAGCCGGGGCTGCGCCGGGGGCAGGGTCATGCGCGTGGCGAACCAGAGGGGGCCGGGTCACGTGTGGTTTGGCGTTGCGGTGCCATTTTTAAAAACAGCCAAGCCACGCCTCGGCAGGAGACGCGCTGAGCAGGGCGCGGGGGGAGCAGAGCCTCGCTAAAGGTGGGACCGGCCGTGTTGTGATGGGCTGGGGCTGCGAGCACCGAGCAGCCTGGCTCCGGCTCCAGCTCCGGCTCCGGCACCAGCATGTGGTCTGGAGCCCGGGCTGCGGGGACTTCTGGGGCCCTATCGCAGCAGACTCCAGCCCTGCAAACGGGAAGGCAGAAGGTAGGCGAGGTAAGGCGAGGTGAGGTGAGGCGAGGCGAGGGGGAGGGGTGTGAGAGGAAGGGGCTTGTGCTGACGGGAGGGGGGCAGGTCAGGAGAAGAAAGGGGAAGGCACCAAGGGCACGGGTGCAGGAGAGACTAATGCGGGAGTGGCTAAGGGAAGGTGCAGGTGCCAGGGGATTCTGGAGGTGAAGCAGAAGGGCAGACACCTGCAGGAGAGACCAGCACCAGAGGAGAGAGGCAGGGCAGGTGTGTAGAGGAGGTGTTAGAAGAGGGGATGAGGAGGGTAGCTCACATGATCAGAGTGGGGCTACTGGAGGAGTGGGCACAGGGGAGAGCAGGGCTGGTGGAGGGGCAGGTCTCAGGAAGGCTGAGGGCAGTGAGAGGGCAGGAGTTAGGACAGCAGAGGAGGGTGGGGTTGGGGCAGCAGGCACCAGGAGAGCTGATGGAGCAAAGGGAGGAGACATGGCAGCAGAGGGAAAAGGTAGAGGTTTATAAGATATTTATTAATAACTTGGGTGCCACAGTGGCACATCCAAACAAGCCACATGAACTCAGTACTGGTGCACAACACAAAATTCATTTTGCTCATGGGAGGAAACTCTTAGGCTACGTCTACACTGGCATGATTTTGCGCAAGAACTCTTTTGCGGAAGAGTTCTTGTGCAAAAACTCTTCCAGAAGAGAGCATCTACACTGGCATGTGCCTTTGCACAAGAGATGTGCTTTTGCACAAGAGCATCCATGCCAGTGTAGACGCTCTCTTGTGCAAGAAAGCTCTGATGGCCATTTTAACCATAGGGCTTTCTTGTGCAAGAAATTCATGTTGCCTATCTACACTGGCCTCTTGTGCAAGAACAGTTGCGCAAGAGGGCTTATTCCTGAGTGGGAGCATTAGAGTTCTTGCGCAAGAAGCACTGATTTCATACATTAGAACGTCAGTGTTCTTGCACAAGAACTCGCAGCCAGTGTAGACAGGCAGCAAGTTTTGCGCAAATGCGGCCACTTTTGCGCAAGATCGCGCCAATGTAGACACAGCCTGAGATGGAACACTTTCCCCAGCCTCTCCGCCCCCCGAGTTAATGTCACACACATTGGGTTAATGCAATTGCAGGATAGTTGCATGAGGGGGGTTTGGTGGGGGCCAAACTAATCCCTGTTGGTAGGAGGATGGTGGGAAAAGTCCTTGGGGGTGTCACATGACAGCTTTTACTTTTGGTCATGTGTCCATCTTGCCCTGAGTGTTGCCTCCAGAGGCGTGGCTAACAGGGGTCAGGGTGTGGCTAATGGGAGTCAAAGAGTACATTTAAAAAAATTCTTTGGGTGCACACCCTAATGAAATATGCTGCATGCCTATGACAGGAAGCAGTAGAGCATGTAACAGCAGGCTGGGTCCTAGAGAGCTGAATGCACTGCCTGCAGCACAGTCTGAGGGAAGGGATTGGCTGCTGGGGTTTCTGGGAAGGGGAGGGAGTAGGGGTGGAAGAGCAAGTCAGTCATAGGGGCACCACTTTAATAATCTCGCGAACGGCACCATAAATCCTAAGGACGGCCCTGGTCCCATCATCTCCTTGGGTTCTCGGTTGCCTGCTTGAGCAGGGTCACTCTCAGGTCTCCTTCCCTGGAGAGTTTCACAGCCTTCCAGTTCTTCCTCATGCTTCTGGTCCCAGCCAGCAGCTGACTTGCTCAGCTCCTGCAGTTCCTGTTATCAGAACCTGTTCTGCTCTGACTGGTTGCTTTCCTGCAGCCTTTCTTGGCAGGCCTGGAGCACCTTCACTGTTCCTTTTCTGAGGCAGGGTATGGTAGGATCATGAGGCCTCCAGCAGGGGGCCTCAAAGGGCCTGCTAACCCCCTCACAAACTTTCTCCGAGGCCACTGCCATCTACTAATGGCAGTGGCATAGTGAGGGTGTTATGCTCCAGGGGAGACAAAACTGTGCCGAACTGTGCAGCAGGGGCGGCAGCGGCTGTCAAGCCAGGGGCTCTGGGCTCCTGGGCAGGCCTTTGAAGTACCCACTCCCGCCGCCCGGCCATGCCTTGGAGGCTGGGCTTTATATACTCGCAGGGAGCAAATGGCCCGGCAGCTAAATTGGTGCCCCCTAGTGCGGTGCCCGGGGCCAACTGCCTCCCTTGTTCCCCTTCGCTACGCCACTGACTAATGGTGTCTGATGAGGTCACCTTTATGTAAACAAAGAACCACTCCATAACAGTAACTGAAGATATGAGAAGTCCTCAGATCCAAAAATATAGCCAGTCAGTCAGCTAGTCTGAAGGTATTTTAATACATTTGAGGTTGGGGTCAGACCGCTGAAAGTGTCTAAGTCCTGACTCAAAAAGAGCTTAAAAAACGTAAAGCTAGCAAAACATTAAAACTAAAATAATAGAAAAACACCAATCCTACATTCACTCAGACATGCCCATGGAGTGAGAGCTCTTGTTCTGCACACAGATGGTTTTAACTTCCCCCTTTCTATTTTGGTACTCAGTGTTTCAACTTTGACTGAATTATCATCTAACTTCTCACCCAAATTTTGTGTGGAAAAAAATGCTGTTCAAAGTAAAAAGTCTGTTCTTCCTGAAATCACAATTTTGGGGTTTAATTTGTATATGCCTTCATCACTATAGTATCTCACAGTCCTTAATGAATTTCCAACAGCTCAAATACATACACAGACAGGTGACAGGCCAAGTATATATCCCCGCACACTTCCTTCAAGGTTCACTCTAGAACTTGTTTTACATTTCCCTTTAGAATTAGTAAGAGCCATTTGTCCGCAGCAGTCAGTCTATAGTATAGTAGTGCTACTAATGGTGGTGAGGTAGCAATGCTAGTGCCATGGGCTGGGATATCAAGAGAGAGCCTGGTGTAGCATTAGCCCCATTTTACAGATGGATCGCTGAAGTAAATGAAGTGACCTTTTTAACATCACAGAGAAAATACTGTAGCTGAGCCTAGAACTGAACCCAGGTCTCTTCAATCCTAAACTACTGCCCTGACCACAAACCTAATCTTCCTTTCTTAGCTCTTGCTTAAAGCCCTTTTACACTTCTAAGGGTAAGAACAGGCCTTGCTACTATTCAAAAGGCTTCCTGTCCAGCATCCCTACAATTCATATATCTTATCTTCACTGCTCACTATGTAGCATATAGAGTACATTTGTATATACGGTGCTTGTCCCCTACAGTGCTAGGGATGGATAACAGAAGGGCACAGCAACAAAGCAAATAATAATCAGTGGTAATCTCCTGAGTGCCAGGAAATTTGGTTTGACGGTTAGCTCCACCATGTGACCTCAAGGAAGTTACATCACCTCTCTATGCGTTATCTCCTACCCCCCCCCTACCCCCCCCCCCCCATTAGCCTATTCAGACTATAGGATCTTCAGGAAAAGGCTGCCCCCTTGCTTTGTTGTCAAACACAATCATACTTGGACCTTCCAGATTGTACTGCAATGCAAATGTCAAGAACAGAAAAAACGTGGTATTTGGAAATAGCAATAGGAGACATGAATCATGGAGAAAAGAGGGTTAAAGGAAGCAAACACAGGAAGTTGATCTTGTAATAAAGGACAGATTTGGGCTGTGAGATTGAATGCAACAGGGAAAACTTCATTGCAACAGCATAGATGGATTGGAAGTCAGTAGAGAGGATGAAAAAAAAGAAGCTGTATGGGATTATAGTTCCAAGGTTGTTTTAACGTTCACCAGCAACCATGTTGGCTCCCATAGCAACCTAGAACCCAGATGATGCCAAATTATCTTAAAGCCATCTTTTTGCTCCTTCCCTTGCTCTGGGAAGCACCCTTTTCCTCATGCCTTCCAGGCTTAGACTCAGGCCACTTGATTCTGCTTTTGCCCATAACAAGAAACAGAGTGGCAGGAGGTGGCTATACCAGAGAACAAGAGTCGGAAATACTACACACGAAGACTCATGACTGAAACTAGAGATGAAAAAGACCCACCTACAGCATGAGGTTATCTAGCTCATATCATCTTCACCTTGTACTGTAAGAAAGGAAAATGGATTCCAAAAAAGATTTAGGTCTGTATTATATCAAAGAGACAGGATTTCTTCCCTTCAATATATTGCCTACTTATTTGCCCACTCATATTTTGAATGTTCTAAGCAATGGCGCTTACACCATTTCCTTCATCTTTGTGTTTCTCTTTACCTGTCAAACAGATGGCATTCGCTGAATGTCTTTGGATACTTTGCACCTCCACCTTCCATTTAGATTATACCATACATTATTCAGTTAGTATTTTTGCTACTGGGATGCAAAACGAGACACATATATAGCTTGTGTCATGTTACCACAAGTGAATGACAATAGAGTACCAATCCCAAAGGCTGTAACATTCATCTGATGACATATTTATATCATAGTCACACAGCTGCCTGTCCATGGTGGCTCCCTTGAAATGCTCCTGGAATTCAGAGAATTTGTGTGAACATATAAGGTCCTGTTCCATGTCATATGGGATTCCTAGAGGGTTAAGAAAGAAGGGGGGCGGCCTTTTAGAGATTAATGGATGGTAAATTATTTCATTCATTTGTTATTCATGATGAATAATAAATTACTCTCTGTACATTTACTGTTCTGTTCATTTATTACACAGTACAGGGGAATGTTTAGAACTAATTACTTTTAAAAAAAACCCTTCTCCAGTCACAAAAACTTGGCTTCTATGGTTTTATTATGTTGAATTTAATTGGCTCCAATTAAACAATGTCTCTGTAGGTTCACCTCTATCACATCTTCCCACTGCGATATTCCCGCTCATGAATTTAGGCCTAGAAAATCTTAGACTTTCTATCCTGATCTCCACTCAATGCTGTTGAAATCTGGGAGACTAAAAAGCTTGTAGGACTAGGCATCACACGTGGAGACCTGGTTGAAGGACTGCCTGGTTCTCCCAATTGGTTCAACTATGCTATTTAAGCCAGAAGGAAGCACAGCCAGCTGTCTGAGCAACAAGATGATTTTCTGTTGGGGTTGCCTTTGTTCTTGCTTGTTGTTGCTTCCTGATCCCATCTTGGCTCCCTTTCCTCATTCCTGATACCATCATGCTCCTACTCCATACTCGATCCTTGCCTCTTCTTCCTTTCCTGACTTTGTCTTGCTTCTAGCTGTCAGTTGCCAGTGTTGATGGTCCTGATTCTGACCTCCAACCTCTGAGTCTGTCTTGGCCATGGTATTTGGTTTCTGACCCTGGTTCTGACCTTCAGCTTGGATTCCTGGCTCTGAGTCTGGCTTGATCCCTGGCTCTGCCAAATGCCACTTGACTCTAGTGCTGACCCACATCTTTGTTCCCTAGGCTGGTTTGTTCCCTCTTTTTCTGAATATACCACTTAGCCCCAGCAGCACTTGGGGAACAAGAGAAACACTAGGGATGTGAGGAAGGAAAAGCAGATGGGGAGGAAAAACTGTGATGGGAGGTAAGGGACAGGTTTTGTAGAAGAAAAGGTGTGTACATTTGTATGTGCTGAAAAGGAGCTTGTGAAGTACAAGCTTGTAGTGGTGTATGTTGCTTGGAGAAGCAACTGAATTGTGTTGTGTAAAAGGAACAGGCATGTGGTGAAAAACGGCCTGTAGATAAATGAACTGGAGAGGCCCAATGGCAGGGCCCAGGTGGAATTCAGACAGGAGAACCAGAGTCGCGTAAAAACAAGGCTTTTATTCTTATGTTCCCACCCGTGCTTCCTTACCTAACATGAAAGATGTTATGAAATATTATGCACACACAATGCTGGCATGTTTCAACAGGGTCAAAGAGGCAGTTTTGTGCCTCTTTTAAAAGAGGCAGGAAACCTTCAGCTGAGATCTCAGCAAGCTGACTGAGAAACCCTGTGCGCCTTGCTTCCTAGACAAGCCATGAGTCATGGGTTAAGAATGTCTGTGGTTTGTGAAATATCTTACCATATCCACTTCAGGGGTCACTCTTCACTTAGCTTCAGAATCTAAATTGAAGAGATAATCAGGCCTGGGAGCTTCCTACATGAAAGTAGGGATGCCCAGATGGAAGGGGAAATGGGGGCTAAGCATCGTTTTTGAAGGTTTTACCAAAACTACAGAGATCAGGCAGTGATCAGATCTGGAAAAACCTCTCCATTCTGTTATCTGGGTGAGTTTTATAATTGACATGTACCCCTGAAAACAATCAGGCCCGATGGCAGGGGGGCAAAGGCGGCAACTGCCCTGGGACCTGGCAATTCAAAAGGACCAGGAGCTTTAAATCGCTGCTGGAGTGCTGCACAGCTTGCTCTGAGCAGCTTTGAGGGCTGCCTAGGGGGGCAGACATGGTGCGGTGCACTCCAGGAGGTGCTGAGGGATGAGCCCCATTCTTCCCACCTGAGGCCCAACCCCTTGTGGGATCACAGAGCTTACCCCGCCCCCTTGTTGCCCAGGGGCCTGGCAAGTCTGTTGGCCCCCCTGAAAACAATGAAAGATTTTGCTTTTTCTTTTTAAGCATCTTCAGCACAGCATCAATAAGACAAAGGGAATCTTCTTCTTTTACACAGCTATTGAGGTGGCTGACCAGTTTGAAAACCATGCCCTGTCCTGATACTCCTGCTGCCTTAGACGAGTTAGCAAATGTCCCGATTGAGCACTCTGGACTTGATTTCACAAAGCATTTAAGTACATGCTGAAAGTTGCCTCTTGGCTGGGTATTAACATATTCTGGGATATTAGCTACAAATATTGGACAGGATGTAATGTGAGGAGGAATGGCCTAAGCAGTTTGGATAAAATAGGAACGCAATGAATGATACTAATAGTATTCAATCAGCAACTGTTAATACTTGGTTAATAACTATGTTATTCCCTGGCCAGTTGCCTAAGCTGTCTACCTAAATTTTTTCTGTAGCTCTTTTCTTGAGGGCAGGGCTTCATAACAATGTTAGTATAATTACTTTGGACAGCCTCTTACCTTCACAGCTCTTTGTGCAGTAAGAAGTCCCCAACTCCATTGCTCAATATACTGCCAGTGGCACACTGTATTTATGACATAATAAAGCTATTTATGGGATAGCTGCCCATATTTTCCTGCACTGCACTGATATAAACACAGCAGTGCAGTAAGTGCAAATGTATAAACGTGATGGACACATGGCTGTGGGGGAAAAAACCCTCAACTTTGTTGCCACTTCAGATGAGTGTCATGGCCATATTACTAAACATAGTTGGCCTTGCAGTGTGGATAGAATTGCTCTAATTCTGGATTTCTCTTTCCCCAGGAATCCATCCTACATCATAAAGAATATGGGTCAGATCCTCAGTGGTGTAAATTGGCATAGCTACATGGACTTTGGCAGAGCAATGCACGTTTACACTAGCTGAATTATTGGTCCTGAATTTTCTAATTTCTGGTACATATCTAGTATCAGCCTTCTCTTGGGCCCTACAATGATATCATGTGCAGATTTATGGGCCCTGTCAAAGGACAGCGCTTATGCTGAGCTGGTCTAACAGCTGCTTTAGAATTCACAGGGAGTTCTGTGTTCTTGGAGAGTCATCAAATCATTCAGTCTGAAACTGGCCATCAGAGATCCTTACAACTGGTCATCAGCACTCCTTTGGTTTTATTCCAAACCCTCCGCAGAAGCCTGCTTGCTTCATGACATCTCTGAAACCGGCTAAACCAACTCTGAATCATCATCAGTGGATCTTTTATCATTTTGCCATCATCCTCACTGTGATAAATTATTGTCAGCATGAAGACAATACAGCAGGTGTGGCTGAGAGTAGAAGGGGTGGGGCCAAGGGCAGTCAGTCCTTAGCACCGCCCAAACTGTGGTGCACTCTCCCACCCCAGCCCTCAGAGCTGTGTGGAGCAGCACAGGCCCAGGACTCGGACCGCTACGAAGTTCCAGGACCCTTTAAATCTTCAAGCCCTGGGGCAATTGTCCCCTTTGTGCCCCTGCTGTCTGCCCCGCCCCTCCTCCCCCCACCGTTAGTGGGCCTGCAGTAAAATGATTAATAAAATCTTGAATAAAACAGTTCCATGGCCACATCAGTATCAATGGCTGCCTGTCACAAAAAAGGCGCTTTGAGCAGACTATGTGCCTTTAGAGGACACTGGCTGGTTGCTCTCTGAAGGATAAAGTCTAGGTCTGAACCAAGAGAGAAATGCCTGACCTACCAAAGAACTGCTCTTGCATACTGCCAAGAAGTACCTTAGAGCTTGATTTTCAGCCCAGAGGAATGCCCACAGCCCCTCACAGACTTCAACTTGTGTTGTAGGTGCTCAGCATTTCTAGAAATCAGGCTCATGCTGCCTTGATATTCCCACGCAAGCAAGAATGAGGTTAATGTGTTCTGGGTGCTTGGTACCCAGACCAAATTAGCCACCAACAAGTATATGCTTGGGAGTGGGGGAGGTGTATGCTTATGTGCATAGCTGTGAATATAGGTAGGAGATAGAGATGCTAGTTACATTTATTTATGATCTCTGTCCTTGTGGAGCACTGCTTCCAACAATGCTGACCATTTAAGAAGGAAACTTGTCTCTTTGGTACTATGTATGCCACTGCTAATAGAAGATTGAATCATCATCTCATTTGGGTAATGGCACAAATTCGACAGGATTTCAATGGAGTAGGATTTTATACATAAGAGCCAAACCAACCTCCATCTCCTTCCCCTCAGACATTTTGGCAGAAGAATATTTGCACCAGGGAATACTCTGGAAGGGTACATCTACACTAGCCCCCTAGATCGATCTAGGGAGGCTAATGAGGGCGACCGGAATTGCAAATCAAGCCCAGGATTTAAATATCCCGCGCTTGATTTGCATGTTCCCAGCCGGTCGCCATTTTAGAAATTGACTAGCCCGAAGTAACTGCCCGCGTCTACACGCGGCAGTGAAACGGGCTTCTGATTTAAAGCCCTAAATCGAATTAGGTGGTATTCGTCCTGCAATGAGGTTTACCGCCTAATTCAAATTAGATCTTGGGGGCTAGTGTAGATGTACCCGAAGAGATTTAGCATGAGGGTGGATGTGGCCCTTTTAAACGGTGCTTTTCTCTGTTACTGGGTCTGGATCATTAAAAATACATGACATTAAGTGCTGTTCTAAACATAGAAGCATAGAAGAAGCCATCTAAATGAGCAGTTTTTGGGGGCCTGCAAAACCCAAGAGCTAAGGTATGTATTCTTGAGCACCATCTACAGGAACCTTACCTATTAACTTATTGTTGATGTATCTGCAGGGCACTCTTGTAACAAAGGAAACCAATGTATCCTTAAGGTAGCCATCTACCTCAAGACATAGAAGATATTACTCAAGTCAGTAACCCAAGGAGACCAAGGTACATCATGTGTACACCCCCATCATTATAATTATTAATATTCCAGTTGTAGAGCTATAACAAGAACATCGTCTTATGAGCTGTTTTCAGAATTTATGCACAGCAAGCAATACATAAATATCAATTAATGAAGCAACTAAAGAAAAATTAATTAAACCATGAGAGGATAAAAGCCTCTATTCAGCCTTGGAAAATGGAAGACAAATTCATAAACCCCTTCCCGCTGTTCAATAGAAAGCTCTCAATTCCAGAGGAAGGAAATCATTATTTTTTTAATTGCATACTACTTTTAAATTAATTTCCACAAGCACCACAAGTAACAAAAGGAAGAAGGGGGAAAGCAAAGATTTTACAATTAAATTAATACTTGGGGGCAGCCTAGCAATTATTGGTAATGATCCAAAGTCTGCATATCCTATAACTTCTCTGTAGGTGGCAGAGGGATGGAAGAGGAAGGAAAAGATCTTCAGAGGCTGCAAATTAAAGTCTATCCATAGAGTTCCACAAAGTCCATAATTCAGAGATTCATTAATAGCACCTAACACTATAAATCCATAGCCATAGCCACTAACGCATTAATGAGCCTAAATTATCTCTAAAATACAAAACTAAAGGAAAGATGAACAAAATGAATGGCAGGGTTTAGTTCTCTTTTCAATCTATGCACAAAGACCATGAAAACAGAAATTGTCCTCAAAATATAACATTCTGAGGCCAATCCAGGTCGCATAAATCCTTTCCATTCACTTTACTGGGGCTGGATCAGGTTCCCTAGGAAAAATTTAGAAAAGAAAGCAAGAAAACTGATGAGGAAAAGCTTGGGGTTTTGACCTGTCCCAGTAACAGAATAGTAGCATATATATATATATGGAGGACATACTGGCATATGTGTATGGAGGACAGAAGGTTGCTTACTACTCTTTGCCCTCCCCAAGCAATGATGGCTCCAGCATTATTTGCCTTTTCTTTGTGCCTTGTTAAACATCTTTTTGTGCCTTCAATGACATAACACAGAAGACATCTTTGTCCTCAGAGAACACTCGCTCTGATCCTGCACCACTAAAATGAATGGGAATTTAACCATTGATTTCAGTGAGGAGCAGAGTCTGGGCCAATATGAATTTTTTTAATGAGGTAGTGGTGATGGAGTTTGATACCAGGGAGCAGAGAGAGAGAGAGAGCGCTAGACATGCTTTAGGGCACACTGAGTTCTTTCCTCTGTGCTGATTTGTGGGACTGTTCTGCACTTCTAATTCAGCAGTATCGCTCGAATGCTCTTTAAAAAAGCAAACATACTCACTGAAAACTCACAACTCATATATGTATATCCTAAGCACATTTTTTCTTTGCCTGTAAATTGCTGGAATTGATTGTGGTTAATGGCCAGGCAAAAGTATTTGCTCAGCCCCTTAACTGTTGTTTCTCCAAGCCCAATCACAATTACTGTTTGGCAGTGTCCTGATGCGGAAATGGTTGTGCTTCTTACAACACTACGGTGGAATGGCAGGTAGCATTGTTTGTGTCACCATCCCCATTTTATGCACAAGCATAGTAAGACATACCGTTCAAGTGAGTTGCCTTGGTCCACCTACCAAGGCAGTACTTCTGCTAAGCTAGAACCCAAGTCTCCTGGCTTCAAAGCCCAGGGTTTAACTACAAGACAGTGCTGCCCTCTTTTCCCCCAGGTTCCTTCAATCAAGCCAATCAATCCATCCCATTCTCACATGGGAAAATATGCCTGGATATCAGTATCCCAATAAGGAAATATGACATGTTTTCTTCCTGGTCTCCTTCCCAGAAACAACCTGCTTGTGCAGATGTGGCAAGTACAATAGCACTAGAGACCCTTCCAGTTAGAATAACACAGTCAGCACGACTATGCCCTGTGGATGGTTTCATATATCTAAGAGAATAAAAATAGTGAACCTCAGGGGCTCAGAATACTACAGAACACATTTCTCTTGGGAAACCTTCCTAACAGCCCTCCTATGGGTGATTGTTATAACAATATTTGCGCTGCACAGTGATACCCTAAGGAGAATCTGTTCCATGGACACAAAGAGCTTATGCTTATCCTTGATGCTATAAGACTATTAATGATAATGCTTCGTGCTAATATAGTGCCTTTAATTGGAGACTCTCAAAGAGCTGTACATTCATTAGTAACAGTAATAATCATAATAATACTGCTATTGCATAATGCCCAATGCTGAGGTTCCCAGTCAGTTTTTATTCAAATCTTACTCAGACAATGCCACATTGACTTTGTGTTTGCAAGCTTGATGAGCTTCAAGAAAGATTGACACTGCAATGATTGATTTTCCAGAGTTTGATTTAGCAGGTCTGGTTAAGACCCACTAAATCAAACTCAGAGGATGCCCCTGTCAGTAGAGGGTACTTCTGCTCCTTTGAGGAGTAAGGGAAGCCAATGGGAGGGTTTGGTCCCATCAACCTCCTGCTGTGGGGACAGAAGGGAAACTCAAATCAAGGTACGTTGACTCCAACTACGTAATTATAGCTGGAGTTGCGTTTCTTGATTTGACCTTCCCTTTAGTGTAGCCCTGGTCTCAGTTAGGCCTCAGTGCAAACTGAGCAATGGTCTTAGAATATAATTGGATAATTGTGCATTTCATCCAAGAATTTGAAAGCACTTGGAATTAAAGTTAAATTGTTTGCCCCATAAAGTAAAGTAAGTCTTTATAAAATCCATCTCATAGACATTCAAACTGAGACATAGAGGAAAGTGACAGACTTGCTAAAGTTCACAAAAGGCATGAGTATTTGTGGCAGGAGCAGAGCCCTAGACTCTAGACTTCCTGGCTGTTGTTCTAAGTACTAGATAATAGGCCATTCCACATTCTATGGAAACAGTATTGTCTTTTCTGAATAAAAATATGATAATCAAGTTAAATCTCCCTGACCATCTACTTTGTAACCTATGAGCTGCTCTCAAAAATTATTTTGAGTGGCTAACACTCTTTATTTTTTTTTATTGATCCTCTTCAACTAGTAACCTTGCAATCTGAAAAATAACAATATTGTGCAGGTGTATGGTGCTTTCTATCCAAAGCACTTGACAAATGTTAACAAATTATTTCTCACAGCAGGCTAGGGGAGTCAATGACTACTATTTATATCCAGTTGACAGATTAATAAACCAATACCAAAGGTGGTGTGTTAATTTTAATTTCCACTGACTTTAATTGAGTCACTCCTAGGCCAGGTCTACACTACACCTGGAAGGTCAGCTTAAGATATGCAACTCCAGCTACATAAATAATGTAGTTGGAGTCAATGTACCTTAAACTAAGCTTGGTGCTGTCTCCACAGTAGGAGGTTGTTGAGAGAAATACTTCTGTTGACTTCCCTTACTCCTCTCAACAGTGAGGAGCACCTATGCTGATGGGAGTGCCCTCAGCATTCAATTTAATGGGTCTTAATTAGACCTGCTAAATCAAACACTGGAAGATTAACCACCGCAGCATCAATCTTTCCACAAGTGGAGACATGATCTTACTCCTTGCAACAGTGAGGAGTACCAGCACCAATGGGGGTGCCCTCAGCATTTGATTTAGCAAGTCTTTATTAGACCTACTAAATTGAATACTGGAAGATAGGCCACCACAGCGTCGATCTTCCTGCAGGTGGAGATGTGGCCCTAATTTACACTAGTACGACACAGAAGAGAATCAGGTCTTGAGAAGTTAAGTGGTAGAACCAGGTCTAGAACTCATGGTTCCTGAATTTTAGTTCCAGGCTTTTACTAGGACTCTGTCTTTCTCCCTATATACGAGAAAGGATAGATCCTCAGCTAGTGTGAACTGGCATAGCTCCGCTGAGGTCAGTGGAACTATTCTGAGTTAGAGGCTCTGGCCTGAAATACTTACATTACTCCACATATACTTTACAATGCTACGTAAAAGGGATGTGTTGCACCCACAACCTACATGCCCTTATCATCATTCTGCAGGGGATTCGTAACCGTGTAACTCCCATCCAACAGAGAATTTCTGGGAAGAAAGTCAAGGGAATTTCTCAGAAGGCAGACAAGGGACTTGTTCAGCGCTGTCCAGAATGTTGTCATTTCAATTCTTTCTCACACAAAGCGCTTTGTCTTTTCTCAGTTCTTTATAGTAAGCGCCTAGACAGGTGGAACTTGGCATGCCACTGACACATGAGACTCTCAAGTTGTAATAACTTGATTACCTTCAGAAAGGATTCCTTTATTTTTTTAATACTCGGAGCTGGTTTATATCTGTTTCATCAAAATCTGACCTGTCCTGTAAAACATAACCCATTGCCTAATTTATAGCTGTGACTAATACTAGTGTTCTGTCTAAGACAAGGAGAATATAATGATAGCACAATCTAGAGCTGCATTTGTCCTTTGTGCATGCACTAGAACACAATAGGGAATTGAGCCTATTTTCCTGTTTAACACAATATGTTAAATTTTCCTCTTTTATAACCTGCAGCCTTATCAGCAGCAAATTATCACTATTGATAACTCATTAGCAAATAAAATAAAAGACAATGTTATTGAGATCTGAATGCTGCTGTGTCTGACCTGCATTAGTTCCTAGTTATTGGGCTTTTAGTATTCATTAAGGCCCTGGAAGCAGTCTGTGTTTAAAATGTTGATATATGCAGCATGTGTTGAAATCTTTATCTGCATTAGCTGAGACAGCAGCTTGTACCACCTTTGCAGCCGAACAAACCGATTTATCACAGCTTCCTAAACTCTGTTTATGAGGCTGCTCTGGTTTTTATCTGCTTAAATCAATTTTTTTTTCATGTGGTGAAATTTATCAACATCTGTGTCTCACATTGTACCGGGTGCTAGTCTGGCCTTGAGGATTAATACTGCCGTATACAAGGTGTGTAATGAACTGAAAGCTGTGTGTCACTTTGGTCTGCCAAGAAGTGTCTGTGATGGCTGTCAAAATGGTAGCTAATTTAAGAGGTGATACTTGGTCTAGATGTTGTTTTCCATTATGAAGAAAACATACATGATCATTTGTCCCTCCCCTCCAGGTGTCTTAGCAGGTTTTATGCCCCCCTTCCCCTTGGGGTCTTGTATTTATATATTTAAATATATATAATATATAAAATATATATAATAATACATATATTTATTCCACCTCGAATATTTTAAATAGAGAGGTAGGGTAAAAATCTTTTTAAATTAAAAAAAAAATTGTTCTCCTTTCCTTCTACCAGCCCCTGGCCTGCCAGTGGGAGCAGGGGGGAGGAAAGTTGCCCTGAGGCCCAGCGATTCAAAGAGGCTTAGGCCTCCAGCTATCACTGCTGCTGCAGTGGCAGTGGTGGCCAGAGCTCCAGGCCCATTAAATTGCAGCCAGAGCAATGCACACTCTGAGCAATGCTAAGAGCTGGATAAGGGGCTGAGCTGTGCTCCAGGCAGTGCTGAAGGCCTCAGCCCCACCCCTTCTGCCTTCAGCCCTGCCCCTTCCAGGAGCATGGAGCTGCCCCACACTCACCTGTCGTGATGGCTCTGCTGGCCATCCCCATGGGGAAAGACAAGGGGGGAACAACAAGGCACAAAATAAGAGCATAAAGAGCCATCTGTTGTTAGATTGTGTAACTCATTGTCATAGGATACTGACGAAGCCAAGAATTTAGTAAAATTCAAAGAGGGATTGGGCATTTCTTTGCATAAGGAGCATTCAGAGATAGAACAGTCAATGCAAACACAGAGTTTTTGAAGGATAAAACCGCTCACGCTTCACGGTTTAAACCAATCTCGGTTATAGATAAGAGATTTGATGAGACATTAATGGTAGTGGATTCTGCCACATCTTCCTGCTACCTGACCTTGCACCTTCCTTTGAAACGTCTGACACTCACCACTTTTGGAGACAGGATACTGGAGTAGGTGATCAACTGTCTGATCAAGTATACCAATTCCTGTTCTCTCCATTCACCCTGCCTCCTGACTAAACACCACATGCTGCTTTGGCTTTTTCTAACATACAGTCCCTACGTCTGTTCAGAACATGGCTCCATCTGCATTATGAATGTGTTGGAATGTGACTCTCCCGTTACACCATTCCCTAACCTAACACGATTCAGGGACACCTCTGGTGTCACTGTTCTAAAGCTGTTTAGCTCTGTCCACAACAATTGGCCGTGTTAAGGAAGCCATTTGGTGCAAGTCAAGTTTGACCCATGTTGTAACACCACCGCCATGGGATGGAGATGGGGTGGACCAGCATCACCTGAGGAAAAAGCACTAAGCAACCTGTGCCTCACAAACATACCATCTCTGCCAAGCCTGCTCTCTGCACACAGTGGGTAGGCATCTTTCAGACAGCTAATGGGGTCACGTTCCTTCAGCTGTGCTTACCCTGTCCCTTTAACCTTGCCTTATCTCTGCTCCTCCTACACTCTTCTGTTAGTATCCTGCTGTCCGCACTGAGTGCAGGGACCACAAGGGACTGCACAGCGAACAGGTTTGGCAGAGATGGCATGTGTCTGAGGTACAGTTTCTCTAGTGTTTCCTTCAGGTGGTGCAGCTCTACCCAACCTCCAACTCATGGCTGTGATGTTACAACATGGGTCGAACATGGTTCCCCCCATGGGAGGTGAATCTCTACATGCAGTGGCTTTAAACCACTTGTGTGTGCAGTTAGCTGGATGTGGGTGTGTACCCAGTTGGTTGGTGGAGCTACTTACAAGGAGCAAAACTGCTGAAAATGACAGTGGAATAATTGGGAACCATGGACCTTCCAATATCTGTGACTCCAGGGAAGCCCGGAAGCCCTGGGCTCTGTTCCTTTCTTGTGGAAAATTTCAAAAAGTTTAGTTTTTGTTCCAAATCAGAATGAAGTCAACTTTCAAAATACCAAATCCTCCACAAAACAGAGTTACTGTTCTCCATTTTGCTCTACTCAAACGATATGTATTTTTCCTACATATCTGCTTCTGAGCACCTTATCTAATTATCTTCAGAGACACCAGGAAGAAAGTAATGTAGTTGTGAAACACTTTGTGCCTGTAACAAACATGCTGTTTAGGATCTAGTATTTGACACCAAGGGTGCGTCTACGCAAATTGCATATCTTATTTTGAATCTATTTTGAAGCAGCTTATTTTGCACCAAATTTTGAAATAACATGCTATTTCAAGCCATACCTTATACCTTGTGCAACAAGGTTTACTGGGATGGTGAAATAGCACGCCTGTTATTTTAAAAAATATTTTGAAATAACGGGTGGCTTGTGTAGACCTGGGGTAGCTATTTCGAGATACCTCCAATATCCCAAAATAGCCATGCAGTGTAGATGTAACCTGAGAGCTCATTCCAGTTGCAAATATAACTAGATCCAAGCCACTAACTCTCCTAAACCACTGCCTACTGGAAGCCTTCAGACTGCTGGATCTGTTCTGAGCCGAATTCTCTCCAATGTACATAATCCATGGGCCGGAGCAATGCTGACTTTCACCCACTGAATATATGACCATCTGACCTAAAACTCCTCTGAATAAAATATCTCAATTTCTATGCAGTAGACTGTTCACATTGGTTTTGTCTGTATTTGTAGCTATTTCATCATAGTTGTGTGTAGGTGTGTAACACCGACAGGTGGGACCTCTGGAGCTTTGTCTGGTAGAGCTAAAAGCTAACTGGCTCTCAGCTAAGGCTGTAAAATGCACTCATTCTTTCTCTCTATAAGTGTCTAAGTGCCACTACATGGGACAGTACACCACACCAAGTAGGCCCTGATCTACACTAGGGAGTTATTTCAGAGTAACTGCCCTTATTTCAAAATAACAAGTGGAACATCCACAATCCCAAGCCCATTATTTTGAAATAAGGGGCTGGTTATTTTGAAATAATAACGCCTGCTTTCCACAAGGAATAACACTTATTTTGAAATCGTCGTTTTGAAATAGTAGTAGTGTGGGCGCACCACTGTTGCTGTCCTGAAATAACATACTTCCCAGTGTCATTCAAAATAAATACTCCCCAGTACTTCCTGGGGCTCTAAGTCGAGGTAGTGTGCCCACATTAAGGGAGCCTGCCTCAGACTAATTTCGAGACTTTCCTGTAGCGTGGACATGCTATTTAGAAATAGTTATTTCGTGAGTTATTATTATATTATTATATAAGTTATTTTGAAATAATTTCCTAGTGTAGACATGCCCTAAGTGTGTGGGTTACAAGTGCATGTGGACCAAAGAATATTCAAGAGTTTCTGGAAAAAATGAAATGTTCCAAAGTATTTATTTCCCATCACAATCTGCACTGCCACTACGTAACAAAAACAACAGATACTATATAGAACCATCATCATTCAGGTTCAAATATTCCGTAATGCCAACAATGTGATTTTTTGTTACTGTGTCTGAACACCATAGTGTCTGATCTCAAATATACTTGGGTAACTCCAGGGACTTCAGTGGCATCACTTTTGATTTACACTGCTATCAGTAAAAGCAACGAGGAGTCCTGTGGCACCTTATAGACTAACAGATTTATTGGAGCATCAGCTTTCGTGGGCAAAGACTCACTTCGTCAGATGCATGCACTATCGGTGACATCGGAATCTGTCCTATGGAATGGAGATGTGGAAGACTGGAAATGCACTCCCAAAAAGGAAAGAAAGATGGCCCATGCTAGATGGATGCTTGGCAATTATCTTTTAATATGCTCAATGATGTTAACAGCTATCAACAAGAGCACTTAATAACAGTGATTGCTTTTGTACCAGATGACAATGTTCTCCCCTTTTCAAGCAGTCTAATTTCCCTATTTATCTATCTACCAACAGCTGTTAAGAATGCATAGAACAAACCACATGGCTGCAGGGCAGATATATTCCCTTTCTGTGAGCACCATCCACAAAACAGCCATTGCTGCATACATTTCCTTAAAGGTGGCTATGGAAAAAGGATATGGCCAGTTGATGAAATCATCACCAAACCCTACCTGGCTTCAAAGAAGAGGTGGGATGATGGAAACCAAGTTACTATCAACTTCATTTCTGACTCTATTAATGCACTGCAGGTGTGCATGCCTTATTGTATTCCATTCAGGTTGCTACTACAGTACTATGGAGAATGCTCTTGTCATACACACACTTTCAAAGATGCTTATAATGCAGTTGTTTCTGATCTACTTATGTTGGGATTTTGACACATCATTTTTCAGCACTGAAAATTGTTGAGGTGAGTAATTGCTGTGGGGGAAGGGGTCCCTGGAGGATAAAAGAAATAGAATGAGGATCAGGATTCCTGAGATCAGTTCCAGGTACAGTCATTAATCCAAGCACTTACTCCTGTGTCAAAGTTTATGAGAACATACGAATAGCCCTATTTGGTCAGGCCAAAGGTCCATCTAGCCTAGTATCTTGCCTTCTGACAGTGGCCAATGCCAGGTGCCCCAGAGGGAATGAACAGAACAGGGAATCATCAAGTTATCCATCCCTCTCACCCATTCCCAACTTCTGACAAACAGAAATTAGGGACACCATTCTTGCCCATCCTGACTAATAGCCATTGATGGACCTATCCTCCGAAAATTTATCTAATTCTTTTTTTAACCCTGTTAAAATCCTGGTCTTCACAATATCCTCTGGCAAGGAGTTACACAGGTTGACTGTGCATTGTGTGAAGAATGTGTGAATGTGAATGTCCCATTGAGTTCAATGACACTAAATACATGCGCATAGAAGTGAGGGGTCAAATGTGTGACTTTGGATTAGTCATCTTTTATGTCTCAGTTTACCCACCTGTCAAGTGGATATAAAAATACCTATCTCAGAGTGCTGAGGTGAGATGTAATTAATATTTATGAGTGTGTTTTGAGATTTGAGGGGTGACTTCATCACAGTACATAAGTACTGACCTGGGGAACACATATTTGATATTGAGCTTTTCAATCTAGAAGAGATAGGTATAAAGATAGTTGATGCTAGACAAATCCAGACTGGAAATCAGGCGTAAATGTTTAACAGTGAGGGTAATTTAATCATTGGAACAATTTACCAGTGGTAGCCATGGATTCTCCAACACTGGCAATTTTTAAATCAAGACTGGATTTTTTTTCTAAAAGCTATGCTCTCAGAAGTGTTTAGGGGAAGTTCTCTGGCATGTGTTATACAGTACGGCAGAGTTGAGGATCACAGTGGTCTCTTGTGACCTTGGAATCTATGATGGATGGAAAGTGCAGAATACGATTATTAACTAGGGGGTGGTTAATATGTTTACAGCATAATGTCAGTGTAAAATAGACTGTCTGAAATGATATGCATATATACTTTCTAACCCAGAGGTGGGGAACCTCAGGCCTTGGGGCTGGATGCAACCCCAGATTGCCTGGATCCAGCCCGCAAGACTTTGGTGCTCCAGCCCCCCACTGTCTCCCACACAAAATCTACTAGCCTGGGCTCTGACTTGAAGACTAAGACTTGAACAGGGTTCAAAAAAGAGCTAGATAGATTCATGGAAGTTAGGTCCCTCAATGTCTATTAGCCAGGAAGGGTAGGAATGGTGTCCCAAGCCACTGTTTGTCTGGAGGTGGGTGATAGGGGAGGGATCACTTGAGGATCCCCTGTTGTGTTCCCTCCCTCTGGACATTTAGTATTGGCCACTGTCAGCAGACAGGATACTGGGCTGGATAGACTGTTGCTCTGACCCAGTATGGCCGTTCTTATGGGCTCTGGTGTGCAAGGGGAATGTGGGGAGGGCCTTTCTCCTTCTCAGTGAAGGGCCACGTCAGTGAAGGATTTTGTTTTTCGCTTCTCACTTGTGCGTGGCCCCTGACTGATTTTTTTATGGGTTGTCGGCTCCTGATCCTAAAAAAAAGTTCCCTGTTCTAACTGATTGGAGAGAAGTAATCAGTCATCAAAATGCCATTGCCACTGTGTGATGCATGCACTCTGTTTGCTGCATTGCTTGTTGCAAGTGCTACTTGCTTGTTGCTACATTGTTCATGTTTCTCGACATCTTTTCTTCATTTCCTCCACAATAAATTCAGTGTCCGATCAAAAGCAGCTCTGATGTGTAATCCATGCTGGTTTTCCCACCATTTTCAAACTTTTATTGGGGGGGGGTTCTGGTGGCTCAGATAAGAAGCGTTCCTGTTATATAATAATCCCAACAAAGACAGCCAGTTCTATCTCTGAAAAGGCTTCACTAGTCTTAACCATTCCACAGTTCTGCTCTT
The DNA here is from genome assembly GCA_019425775.1 of Rafetus swinhoei. Lineage (NCBI taxonomy): Eukaryota > Metazoa > Chordata > Testudines > Trionychidae > Rafetus > Rafetus swinhoei. Next base: position 12,453,851 of record CM033432.1, read on the forward strand.
GGATGTAACCTCCCTGCTCCATATTGGCTACGTGAAATAAACAGCAAGGGGTTCCAAAGGTAAAACAAAAAGCAAAAGAGAAACAGTTCTAACCAATATGATTGTCTTGTGAGAAAGCAATGGGGCCAGGTCCCCAGCTGGCATTCTTCTACTGAATTTAGTTAAGCTATGTTGAATTACACATTGTTCATGATTGGGCCACATAAAGCACCTCTTTATAGCAGGGCTTTTTATTATGTAGCTAGATATTGACAATCTTCTTTGTGGTTTTTTTTCTCAATTTGCACTGAAAGCTGTTAAGCCACCAAAGGCATGAGCATATATCAATTACCTGGTAGGGGCTACCTCTTAAGCAAGATTGTAACCACTTAGACATGGTTGGTTCTAAACATATTTTTGTCCCAAGTCACATGACCATTCAGTGGTGTAGAAAGGGTGGGTTAGAGCAGGGCCAGGTGATGTGATGATAAAAACACCTGTATCCAGGTGACCTCAGAGCTTCCACTAGTCCTGGAGTAGCAGCACTCAGGCTATGCCAATAGCAGAACTGCTGCAAATTCTCACTGTAGACACAATCCCAAGGACCATCTTCATAGGAATGACCTACTCAGCTGAAGGGATTAGAGGGACCCTAATGTGTTAGGGATGCCAGGTATTTCTCTTAAGCCTGTTTTCTGTCTAGCATCTTCTGCCAGTAGAGATGGGTTTGAGCTGCATAATTTGGATCTAGATTTTTGAGTCCTCCAGATCTCCACATGTAGAGATTTTGATCTGCCATAAACTTTGGATGCAGATTTGGATTCCAACCCCTCCCTGCCTACTTGAAGTCACCCCTAGTTGTTAACGAATCCACTTTCTCATAAATAGGGTTGTTATTTCCTGTTCTTCCATTCAGCCTCTGCCAGTGTGAAATATGAATGGGACAAAACAAGAAACCCCTGCAAGCAGAGATCATTATAGCAGTGATTGACTCCTGTAACTCACTGCTACCTTCGAGGAACACAGCTAGAGCCAGCCAAAAAACACCATCTGTCAGTGGCAGAATGTGTAACTGTATCTCTATATTTATGAATTCTCGAGTTGTGAGACAATAAATGTTTCAGCCAGGGTCTGCATATCTGTACATAAAATAGCACTGAGTCTTCTTAAATCTGATTCCAAAGCACCTGCAGCTTACAGTCCTGTTTAAATAAAACCAGGCACATGTGTAGCAGCCAACAGGAACCATTACATCACTAACATGTCTCCTGGGGACCTTGCAAAGCTATTTCAGAAAGTGTGGCATAGTGGACTATGGACAAGAAACAGCTATTTGATTAACAGGCTTTCCCAGACTATTTAGCAGGTTTCCAATGCCCTTCGCCTAATAATTAGTTGGCCCTCAGATGATATATCATTCACATTTGCAACAGCTGTAAGGATCAGTAGGCGTGATAACCTGGCTACAGAGTCATATTATTGCTGTTTATTAAACTTGTGTTCAAAGAAAAAGGCTTTGGGGGCCTGTTTCTGCTATTTTTTACTCATACTGAGTCATGCTATTCCAATCAGTTGGACTCCTTGCACAGTTCCATGTGAATAAAAGTATAGACCCGGGTTCTCAGTGTGGTGGGAAAAATCCAGCTAAACAAGGGCTTCTTGGTGCCTTTGGAAAGGGCTCCTGTATTCAGGTGTTTAAAGAGTCATCGGAGCAAAGTCAAAGCATTAGTGTATACAGCCCATTCTTGTTTTCTTTCAATGGTTCCCCTCCCCTCCTATCTTCTACATCTGCCTGTTCTGCTCCAGCCCTCAGCGAAAAGAGGACCCATTAACCATCAGCACATCTAACTTGCTTTAGAACAATTGCCATTGTCTCAAGGTAGGTGTACACCAGAAAGTCTGTCTTAAGGCAAACTGTCTAAACAATAAGCAAATGGTCTGGTAGCACTTTATAGACTAACAAAACATGTAGATGGTATCATGAGCTTTCGTGGGCACAGCCCACTTCTTCAGATGACCAGAGTCACAAACAATGTCACACGTGACTCACTATACCTATTCTTCAGGTGAATATCAATATTCAGCCCATGAAGTCAAACTCAATGATAGACAAATGGAATGTTCTAGTGACAGGACATGGCCTGCCGTGTGAGCTGGGGCAAGCCTTTCCATGTTTTACTCTGTCTTGTCTCTTTAGATTCTATGCTCTTTAGAGCAAGGGTGGTCTCACTATGTGTGTCTACGGCACCTAGCTCAGTTGGGTCCTAAACTCAGCTTTGCCCTTCGTGTTCTACTATTTTACAAATAATGCTATAGAATGGAGGTGAGGGGAACAGCCAGTAGAACGTGGAACCGTTAAAGAAGTTATTGTAGACATTCTAAGTACCACTGAGATAGAACAAGTTATGAATCAGAGAAAATGTCATTCACTTTGAATGACCCCAGCCCTTTGAGCGCAACATGAACGTTCTTATAATCTGCCTGTGACAGGGCGCTTGCCCTGCACTGGCCCTTTAAGGGCAAAAACCCAGCCCTGAGTGAGGGCTGAGAGCCAAGCCCCAGCTGAGGCAGCTGTTGCTAATGAGGGCCCAGCTGGGGCGCTATATAAAGAAGGACTCCTGGAAGGAGAGGGGAACTTATTGCTGTTCTGAATAGAGAGCAGGAGGGATCTGGCTGCCAGGGAAGCAGAGCAGTGCTGGGGAAGGAAAGCAGGGCTGGGGACACTCTGGCCAAGTTAGTGCTCAGGCTGCAGGGCCTGAAGCAAGGCCTGAAGCCACTAGGGCTGCAGAGAGGCAGCCAGGGTAGGCAAAGGCAGCAGGTCCACACCCCTTTGCCAGTGCTGAGTGGCCATTACAGACTGCAGTTTGCCCCTGAGATGGGGGCTGGATGAAGCCTGGCAGTGGGTCACTGAGGCAAGGTGGATATAGGGGAACTGGGTGTTTCCTGGGAGGAGAACTGGGTGCCCTTTGGGAGGGGAGGACCCTGGAGTGCAAAGCTGGATAAACACCTACCCCCGGAAGGGGGCTCAGAGTCACCGGAATGGGCACTGCAGGAGGTCAGTGTCCTGAAGAGGATGCCGTGGTCCAAGAATGACGCGGGTCTGGACTAGAGAGGGGAACAAGAACATGGGAGACACCAGCTAGAAGGAGGCGTTCAGCGAGTCAATGAGCTAATTCAAAGGGCTCCCGGCTGGGGGCACCATGGTGGTGACAATGCCCCACCCTAGTTGTCAGGTTCTGTGTTACAACATCAGAGGAGCCGATAGATTGTGAGGACCCCTGGGCAAGGTGGGAGGGAGGGGCAGGGCTAAGCAGTCAGCACTCCAGTGACAATGTAAAAGGCCTGGGGGTCTAGTCGTTATCACTGCCACAGTAGCAGCTGTGGTGGCTGGGAGCCCTGGGCCCCTTTAAATCGCTGGCCCCTGGGCAACTGCCCCCGTTTGTGCCCCGCCCACCCCATTGGTGGGCCTATACAATGTACTTTATTTCTGATATATGATCCTGTATGTTTGCCTCATTTACATCTAAATCCCTATGACACCGTGCTTTCAGTTGTGTGGCTGGTATACAATATAACTTAAAGAAGTGCAACATTGATGTTGACACTTGGGAGACACTTCACCTGCATTTTGAATTTGCCCACCGACAAGCTGAAGAGGGGCAGGAGGAAGGGGAGACTTGCTCCTGGTCATGGTCAACAGCCTCCTGCTCTATCTGGACATATCTGTCCTCACTGAATAGAAATTGTGGCTCATGGATCGGCCTTCTCAGCCACCTGAGAGTCCACATCTTCCGTGGAAGATGATCATACTCGGCAAAGAATGATCACTCATTATATGATATACATTTTAGGGTACGTCTACATGTCTTAACAAGCCGCCCATTATTTCAAAATATTTTTCAAAATAACGGGCACATAATTTTGGCATCCCTGTAACCCTCGTTCCACGAGGGTTAAGGGATGTTTCAAAATAGTGCATTATTTTGAAATTTGGCACTGAGTAGCTGCTCCAAATTTCAAAATAAGCTGTTTCAAGTTTAGGGTGCTGTGTATATGCACCCTTACTTGCTATATGAGCCTTGCGGATTTTGATATTTCGTTATATACTTTATGCTCTACGACAACTAGCCTGGATCCAAAACTGTTTCCATTTGCATGGTCAAGAGACTTTTTCTTTTGTAAATCCCATTTGTTGTTCAAAGGATCCATTTCCAATCATCTTGTACTTTGTTAGTTTGATCGTTACTGTAAGTTTGGATGGAGTGACTCAGAATGATGTAGGATTATAGAACAATAGAGATCTGGATCATTTTACTGTTAATTTCTAGTCTTCCCAAAACAGGTGCTGAATTTTTGGGTTTTTTTTTAAAGTGTATAGTCTTGGGCTATGTCTACACTTGCAGCTTCTTGCGTGAGAAATATGCAAATGAGGCTAAGCGTAGAATATCACCGAGCCTCACTTGCATACCTAATGAGCTGCCATTTTGCAAAAGAGGCTCTTGCGCCAGAAGGAGCTGTCTACACTCCTCCTTCTTGCGCAAGAAAAACCCTCTTGCGCAATGCTGCTACACCAATTATTTTCAGGAATAATGGCATTGCGCAAGAGGGTTTTTCTTGCGCAAGAAGGGGGAGTGTAGACAGCTCCTTCTGGCAGAAGAGCCTCTTTTGCAAAAATGGCTGCTCATTATGTATGCAAATAAGGCTCTGCGATATTTCACGCTTAGCCTCATTTGCATATTTCTCACGCAAGAAGCCGTGAGTGTAGACATAGGCTTGGAGTATTTCCTGAACACCACAGAAACATTCTCAGTCTTTAACTCTTGTTTATTGCCTACCTTTTTTACAGTTTATGCAGTTTCTCCTCTATACGTGAATGTTATCCTTTGGATTTCAGTGACTCTCTACCCAGGGGATCCCATCTGATGATTTTTTTAAAGTCTCAGGCTCAGAATGAAGAGTGGATGTGATTATTGTCAATAATGTGCTTCATCTTAAAAAGCTTCTAAAAATGTAGCATGTTTCTTTGCAGCTTGTTTCAGCAGAATCATTTTGAAATGTACTCAAGTCACCTTCTCTGTAATGGGAAGAAATTATCTAGTCATGATTGTATTATCGTTCCTACTTTCAGTGCAGATTAACATCAATCAGCTGGACAGCATGATTGATTTTCTAATTAATAAGGCATTTGTATCAGCTTTCATAGCTATACACAACTTAATGGGTTCTCTACTGTATCTTAAAAGATTTTTTTGTGTGGAAATTACCTTTCACACTTAGGGGCCTTTAACTAGGGATAAAGCTAGTTAGCCCCTCACTTCACACACACATCTGACATGGCACATGCTGCTACAAAAACTGCTTCAGCAATCAATGCAAATACAATCAGAAACTTATTTGGCATAAGGACTTTCTTACTGAGTAACCCACGCATGCTTTACACAGCTAGCACAACTTCAAACTTACAATGAAAGACGTGGCACAGAAAAAGGAGGGGGAGGTAAGAAAGGTGGAAAATGGAGAAATATTTTCCAATAAAAGGATCAAAATACAGTAGCTGGAGAGCTCATGAGGCTGAGGGGTTCAGGACTGTTATTTTAGAGAGCAAGAGACCTGATGACTCTTATATGAGCCTTGATTGGGACTGGGTGAAGGGACAAAAGTCTGATGCTAGATGAATTAAGAAAGCAGGGAATAGCATGGGGGTGAAAAGGCTAGATCATAAACTATTTTCAGTGTGAAACTGAGGGTGTGTCTACACTGCATGGCTATTTTGGGATACTGGAGGTATCTTGAAATAGCTATCCCATGTCTACACAAACTGCCCGTTATTTTGAAATATTTTTCGAAATAACAGGCATGTTATTTTGGCATCCTGGTAACCCTTGTTCCATGAGGGTTAAGGGCTGTCTCAAAATAGCACATTATTTCGACATTTGGTGCTGTGTGGATGCACCAAATTTCAAAGTAAGCCATTTTGAAATAGATTTGAAATAAGATACGCAATATGCATAGCGCAAATTGCTTATCTTATTTCGAGTTTAGAGTGCTGTGTAGATGCACCCTAAGAGAGCATCACTTTTCATTTGGGCTTGGCTGGGGCCCTATCTGGTCCCTGGTATTGGTACAGCCCTCATTTAGTTTTAATTAACTTATGCCCAGCTGTTGACAATGTAATGGTATGCCAGAGCTTGGGGAGAATTTGGCCAGGGCCTCTGTTCTTGAACCAGGAGGAGGAAGGGATAGGGGGTGGTAGATTAACAGCTGCTCTGGAAACCCTACATCACCTAAAGATTCTATCCCACGGGCAAAACTTCAAAGGGCTGGATATTGGCTATTTTCAGCTTCCAGGATCAGCCCTGTTGTCCATAAAATGAACTGGAACGTTTTCTTGATAAATACAATAATAAAAAAACCACAAGAAAAGCCATTCCCCTTGGAAATTGTATTATGGGTTACAGCTGTAATTGTTGCTGTTATGTAAATAATTTACATGTGTTTGCTTTGGATAACACATGGTTTGTGTATCCAAGGATCCCCCTTTTTTACATTTCTAAAAGCTCCGATTGCAGGTTTTCCTTGCCAAGAGGCATGGCAGGATTTGTCCCCGTACTCCCATAGCATGATGCATTCTTGATTCAATTTCATTACGAAGGGGAGATTAAACCTTAGCTGGCTCAGCCAGAATGTCTTGTGGGGCCAAACTGAAGGAGAAAACTGACTTTAGAAAATCTGGATGTGGTATGCCAGCTTCTTGTTGTGTGTTTGACCTTCCCTCAGAGCCTGCCACTGGGGAGTAAAACAGAAATCAATGAGAAAAACTAGTATCCCTTTTAGCTTGGCTCTGTCTGCCTACTGACTTGAAATAGGAATGAAAAACCATTTTCACATGTCTTATGTTTACTGTGCAAGTGCAGATCTTCACTCTCAGTGCTGAACACCCATTGGCCTCAACATGACCATTTGGAGCAATGGCCCAAAGAAGCAAAATATGAGAGAAAGACTAAATATTCCAGGCAAATCAAATGAAATGAGGTCCAGCAGTTATTAGGGTTTTTAGTCTGCCTTACCTGTTAAGCACCGTGCATATGGGAGCGCTAGGCAGACTTTGCACAACTTTCTGCTTTGATTTACACCTATGCAGCTCCATTGCATGAGACTATACATCTGGCTAAAATGCTATGAATCAATACAGAATTTGACCTTTAGCCCTTATCAACTGTCTAGAGAATGAACAAGCTGCAGTGCCTTACCATAAATATGCACACACGAGTCTGTGATGCTTTAGATCAATCATATTATGTAAAACAACCACAACCATTTCCCATGTGTTGAGCATCTAATAATAAAAATAATAATTTAGAAGGAGATGTTCAGCCAGTCAATGTGTAAGGGACGATATCGGTGTAAAGCTTCTGAGAAAACAAGTTATTCCCTCTTTTAATAAAGAGCAACCCAGTCTGTGAAGAAAGCCCATTGCAGTAAGAGATTGCTGTTCTGGGGATCTTATGGTAGGGGTCAGACTTAAGTCCTTATTGCCACTGAGCAGTAGAAGAGCCCTGTTGAAATTAGTGGGGATTGTTTGCAGAGGAAGGAAGGTACTTCTCCAGATGTGTAAGGGTGACCATAATTTACCCATAAGCATGCTGTGTCATTCTAAGATCCTACATGACAGTCAGTGCTCTACGTGTGGTGTGATCGGAGATGAGGACACCAATGAATATCTGACAGGCTTGATTTTTCAAAATGCACATACTCCTCCTGCCCCAGTACCCAGGCAAGAAGTAGCTTTGTTTCCCCCTCTTCAACCAATATCTTGCAAATCATGTGGCTTGGTAGCTTTGAAAAATCCCATCCTGTTTTATATGTGAAGCTAAATGTGAGAAGTTTGCCAAGGAAGTGACTTGACTGACTCTCCTTGCTGGAGCGTATTCATCTGATGAAGTGGAATTTGCCCATGAAAGCTCATGATTCTATATATTTTGGTATAGTTTCTGGGACCTGGTCTACACTAAAGAGGAAGGTCAACTTAAAATATGCAACTCCAGCTACATTAATTATATAGCTGGAGTCAAAAGTATCTTAAATCGCGTTTTGGCACCATCCACATGGCAGGAGGTTGACGGGCACACGTGCTAATTTGAACTGAGAGGATGTGTTGACTTCCCTTGCTACTCATGAGGAACAGGACTACCCGCACTGACAGGGCACCCTCTTCGTTCGAATTAATGGGTCTTCACTAGACCTGCTAATTCAAACCCTGAAAAATCAATGGTGGCAGCGTTGATCTTCTCTGTAGTGTAGACAAGCCCTAAGGTGCCACAGGACAACTCGTTCTCCTTGCCGGGTTTATTAGTTCTGCAAATGGGCCACTGCCCAGCAAGGGAGTTTGATGCATCAAATTAGCCAGGTTACTTTAATTTGGCCATTTGAAATTACACAGGGGAGCAAAGAAAGCAAATAACATGCTGGTGGTTCTAGGGGACTTGCATCCAGTTTCCTTTAAAGCTAGTGATATGAACTACACAGCTGTAGCATCTCCCTCTATAAACTTTTGACAGGCGATACCAACTAACTGTCTTACCCTCTTTAGGCTCAAACGCCTCTTTGAGCAATGCTGAGCCATATGCAGCAGGGCAGCTGGAAGGAGAAGGACCACACAGTCAGTGTCTAACAGCTGCTTGGTTGAGTGTTAGGGAAAGCCTGTGCAGTGCATTTGATCCTGAGATGTACGAGGCTGGTGACTTATTTCTGATTTATGTTCTCAATCACTGCCACACAGCCATACACTGTTTTGTTTCCAAGGGTTTGCTTTTTTTTTTTTTTTTAAAGTAGAGTGACTGAATGCATGTGGAGCGCTCTACTTCTGTTTCTCTTTTCCTCTTTGGCGAAGGAGCTACGGCTGAATCAGGGGAGGCAGAAGTACATCTGCTCTCAGAACACGGAGGGGGAAAGGAGGGATTTGGGGAACAGAAAATGAAGTTGTAGCCCCATGTGCCTTTTTGCCAGATGTGTTTCTTTATTATTATTGCTTGGCATAAACCACAGTGCTTGGATCTGGCTTCAGGTATTATGATCCTCACCCTTGCTGCTCCTGCTCAGATAAGGGGTTTGGTTCAGACCATCATGGAGAAATGGACAAGCTGTGAAATATGGATCTGGCTCTAGCTTCAGATTTTGACTTCTCCTCCCCCGTAAAGCACATGGAGGGGGTGTTGATTCAGACTCAGTATAGAAATAGCTTTGCTGGGATATTTCTTTGCATCCATTCAATGCATAACCTTCTCACACAGCAAAACCAAATGGAATAGCAAGTAGGATTCCACAGGATCAGTTCTAGGTCCCATTCTGTTCAATATCTTCATCAATGATTTAGATAATAGCATAGAGAGTACACGTAATAAAGCTTGCAGATGATACCAAACTGAGAGGGGTTGCACGTGCTTTGGAGGATAGGACTCAAATTCAAAATGATCTGGACTAAATGGAGAAACGGGCTGAAGTACATAGGATGAAATTCAATAAGGACAAATGCAAATACTATACTCCATTTTAAAAGAAACAAACAATTGTATGTTTACAATACGGAAACTGACTGCCTAGGAAGGAGCACTGCAGGAAGGGATCTAGGGGCAATAGTAAATTACCAGCTAAATATGAGATAATAGTGTAACATTAATATAAAAAAAGCAAACGTCGTTCTGGGATGAATTGGCAAGAGTGTTGCAAGCAAGACACGAAAAGTAATTTTTCCTCTCTACTACATGCTGATTAGGCCTGAGCTGGAGTATTGTGTCCAGTTCTGGGTGCCACATTTCAGGAAAGACGTGGACAAATTGTAAAATAAATCCAGAGAAGAGCAACAAAAATGATTAAAGGTCTAGAAAACATGACCTACAAGGGAAGACTGAAAAAAATGGGATCATTTACCCTGGAGAAGACTGAGGGGGGACATGATCACAGTTTTCAAGTGCATAAAAGGTTGTTACAAGAAAGGGGGAGAAAAATTCTTAACCTCTGAGAATAGGACAACAAGCAATGGGCTTAAATTTCAACAAGGGTAGTTAAGATTGGACATTAGTACTCTTATAAAGTTTGCAAATGATACCAAGCTGGGAGGGGTTGCAAATGCTTTGGAGGATAGGGTCGAAATTCAAAATGATCTGAACAAACTAGAGAAATGGTCTGAGGTAAATAGGATGAAGTTTAATAAGGAGAAATGCAAAGTACTCCAAAGTAGCCGGTAGCCTCCCAGTGGAAGGGGATAAATGGGTGACAGGGGATGGGATCACTTAGCTGTTTTGTTCATTCACTCTGGGGCACGTGGCATTGGCTACTGTCAGAAAACAGGCTAATGGGCTATATGGACTTTTGGTCTGATCCAGTACGGCCATTCTTATATTCTTATGTTATGTAATGAAATGGGTCACACGATTTAGCTGCAAAAGCGGCGAGGAGTCCTGTGGCACCTTATAGACTAACCGAAGTGTTGGAGCATAAGCTTTTGTGGGCAAAGACCCACTTCGTCAGATGCATGTAGTGGAAATTTCCAGAGGCAGGTATAAATATGCAGGCCAGAATCAGGCTGGAGATGACGAGGTGGATCCAATCAGGGAGGATGAGGCCCACTTCTAGTAGCTGATCTGGAGGTGTGAATTCCAAGAGAGGAGAAGCTGCTTTTGTAGTTAGCTAGCCATTCACAGTCTTTGTTTAATCCTGAGTTGATTGTGTCAAACTTGAAGATGAACTGTAGCTCAGCAGTTTCTCTTTGAAGTCTGGTCCTGAAGTTTTTGCTGCAAGATGGCTACCTTTAGATCTGCAATTGTGTGTCCAGGAAGATTGAAGTGTTCCCCTACAGGTTTTTGTATGTTGCCATTCCTAATATCTGATTTGTGTCCATTGATTCTTTTACATAGGGACTGTCCAGTTTGGCCGATGTATATAGCAGTGGGGCATTGTTGGCCTCATGATGGCATATATTACGTTAGTAGATGTGCAGGAAAATGAACCAGTGACAGTATGGCTGATCTGGTTAGGTCCTGTGATGGTGTTGCTGGTGTATATATGTGGGCAGAGTTGGCACCGAGGTTTGTTGCATGGATTGGTTCCTGAGTTAGAGTTATTATGGTGCGGTGTGTAGTTGCCGGTGAGAATATGCTTCAGGTTGGCGGGTTGTCTGTGGGCAAGGACTGGCCTGCCTCCCAAGGCCTGTGAAAGCGAGGGATCATTGTCCAGGATGGGTTGTAGATCACTAATGATGCGTTGGAGAGGTTTTAGCTGAGGACTGTAGGTGATGGCCGTGGTGTTCTGTTGGTTTCTTTCTTGGGCTTGTCCCGTAGCAGGAGGCTTCTGGGTACACGTCTGGCTCTGTCAATCTGTCTCCTCACTTCCTCGTGTGGGTATCGTAGTTTACAGAATGCTTGTTGAAGATCTTGTAGGTGTAGGTCTCTGTCTGAGGGGTTGGAGCATATGCGGTTGTACCTCAGTGCTTGGCTGTAAACAATGGATCGTGTGGTGTGTGCAGGATGGAAGCTGGAGGCATGCAGGTAAGCATAGCGGTCAGTAGGCTTTCAGTATAGGGTGGTGTTTATGTGACCGTCACTTATTTGCACCGTGGTGTCCAGGAAATGGACCTCCCGTGTAGACTGGTCCATGCTGAGGTTGATGGTGGGGTGGAAGCTGTTGAAATCGTGGTGAAATTCTTCCAGAGTCTCCTTCCCATGGGTCCAGATGATGAAGATGTCATCGATGTAGCATAGGTAGAGAAGGGGCGGACTTCAAAGAGAAACTGCTGAGCTACAGTTCATCTTCAAGTTTGACACAATCAACTCAGGATTAAACAAAGACTGTGAATGGCTAGCTAACTACAAAAGCAGCTTCTCCTCTCTTGGAATTCACACCTCCAGATCAGCTACTAGAAGTGGGCCTCATCCTCCCTGATTGGATCCACCTCGTCATCTCCAGCCTGATTCTGGCCTGCATATTTATACCTGCCTCTGGAAATTTCCACTACATGCATCTGACGAAGTGGGTCTTTGCCCACGAAAGCTTATGCTCCAACACTTCGGTTAGTCTATAAGGTGCCACAGGACTCCTCGCCGCTTTTGCAGATTCAGACTAACACGGCTACCCCTCTGATACTTGACACTATTTAGCTGGTGTAAATTACTGCACCTCCATTGATTATACCACCCTTCCCCAAAGAGTCTTGGGACCATAGGCGTGCGCACAGGGTGTGCTGGGTGTGCCCAGGCACACCCTAATGTCTCGGACCGGCTAGCGGCTGCTGGAGGAGGAGAGCGACTTGTGACGGGGCACCGCAGACCCTCACTTTAAATTCCCCGCGGCCATCAACAGGGCACTGTAGGGCAGAAAGAGAGCATGCGCGGCGTGCTCAAATGCCGCGCAAGAGGTGAGAGGGGAGACGCCCAGGCATGGCATGACGTCACGGCCCGGGACTTTCAAACCGCGCGGCCCAGCTCCAGAAGCAGCTGAGGCCCAACTACAAACGCTGGCCGGCCCGAGCCATTTTTGCGCTCCGGGCCTGGCAGCACCGCCTTTCGTGCACCTGGGGACACCCCCCGCCCGGCCCGGCAGCACCGCGTGGCCCCCCTGAGGTGCCCCGGGGATGCCCCCGCCCGGCAGCACCGTGCAGCCCCCCGGAGGCACCCCCGCCCAGCCCAGCAGCACCACGCGGCACCCCGGGGGTGCCCCAGCTAGGGCCTGGCCAGCCTGTAGCTTGGGCCAGCTCTGACTCCAACCCTAGGAATCAGAAGGCAAAAGCTGAAGGTAAGGGAGGGGAAGGGGGAAAAATAAGAGGAAGGGGCTTGTGCTGAGGGGAGGGGGCCAGGTCAGGAAAAGAAAGGGGAAGGCACTAAGGAACAGGGTAGAGGAGAGACAAATGCCAGGGGGCCAAGTGGAGACAATGAGGAAAAGGGAAGGACGGTAGGTGTCAGTGGGAGGGGCGACAGGGTGATGCTGGGAGAGGAGAGGGTAAGGGCATTAGGGGCTAGAGGGGGGAGGGAGAGGTGCTGGGAGAAGGCTTGAAAGAAGGGGTGGGCATGAGGAAGGCAGGGATGGAGCAAGGCATGTATGAGGGCACAGGGGCATGAGGGGAATGGGGCAGAGGGTGGTGAGGGGGTGGGCATCAGGGAAAAAGAGGGCAAAGGGGCAGGGGCAGTGAGGACGGGGAGGCACCAGGAGGGTGCAGGGGTAAGGGAAGATGCAGGTGCCAGGGATTCTGGGGGTGAAGCAGAAGGGCAGACACCTGCAGGGGAGGGACCAGCACCAGAGGATAGAGGCAGGGCAGGTGTGTAGAGGGAGGTGTTAAGAGTGGGGATGAGGAGGGGTAGCTCACATGATCAGAGTGGGGCTACTGGAGGGGGGAGAGAAGGGCTGGTGGAGAGGGGCAGGTCTCAGGAAGGCTGAGGGCAGTGAGAAGGGCAGGAGTCAGGACAGCAGAGGAGGGTGAGGAGTTGGGGGGCAGCAGGCACCAGGGAAGCTGATGGAACAAGGGGAGGAGATATGGCAGCAGAGGAAAAAGGTTGAGGTTTATGAGATATTTATTAATAACTTGGGTGCTACAGTGGCACATCTAAACAAGCCACATGACCTCATTACTGGTGCACAGCACAAAATTCATTCTGCTCATGGAAGGAAACTCTTAGAGGGAACACTTCCCCCAGCCTCTCCACCCCCGAGTTAATGTCACACACATTGGGATAATGCAATTGCAGGATAGTTGCATGAGGGGAGTTTGTGGGGGGGGGGGGGTGGGGGCAAACTAATCCCTATTGGTAGGAGGATGGTGGGAAAAGTCCTTAGAGGGGGGTCACATGACACCATTTACTTCTGGTCATGTGTCCATCTTTCCCAGAGAGTGTTACCTCCAGAGGTGTGGCCAGTGGGGGTCGGGGCGTGGTTAACAGGGTCAGGGGGTGTGGCTAATGGGGGTCAAAGTACATTTTTTAAAAATTCTTTGGGTGCACACCCTAATGAAATGTGCTGCGCACGCCTATGCTTGGGACTTTTAAGAATCATTCTTGATGAGGTCTTTTCTTTTGTCACTCATCTAGATACATGCAATGGCCTTTAGCATCCCAATGGCCCCGCGAGTACTGCTCTGACAGAAGATTGACACCTACCACATTAGCCACTCAGCACTCCAGGTTTTCCCTCAGAGATTTTCCACTCAAATACTGACCAGACCGGATGTCATTTAGCTGATGAGATCTGACGAGATCACTGCCTGAAGCAGATGGCTGTGGGCATGTGTAACGTATATAATTTTTTCTGCTATAATAAAGAATTGCCATGTTCAGGCAGGTCTCAGATTCCCTTGCTTCCAGCTCTTTCCATCCCACTAGGGATATTTTTGGATTGTTGCTAAGATTCTTGATCGAAACAACATGAGGTGTTAGACCATTAGATACAAACACCTACTTTATCAAGTTGTTAAAATCTAAGTGAGATCCATGTTATAATTACCCTGTCTTTATCCTTTTGGGGCATTTGTCATCTCTAATTAATCTTGGTTTATCTAATATTTTGTGTAATCACCGTATTGATTGTTGTAAATCTGTAATCATTTATTGTTTCTTCTTTTTTGCTGAATGGCATTTGTTTTGTGAGAGAACTGCTATGTAAAAAGGACAGACTCAGGGACTCCCTGATATGAAATCACCTGGGTTATTTGATGAATTTACAAATCCATTATACCAGGGGCTGGCAAAATATGACCCACGGGCCAGATCCAGCACACCAAACCAGAAACATCCCGCTGCCCAGCGGGAGCCTCTGGCAGGTTCCCTGCCTGTGCGCCCCTGCACACCACTCAAAGTGGCCAGTTGCATGGGCCCTGTGTGCTATGCGTCCCTTGGGGGCTTCATGCGCTGCCCTTGCCCTCAGCACAATTTTGCAGCCAGCCAATGGGAGCTCCCTGGGCCACATTTGCAGTGTAGGCAGCATGCGGAGGGCCCCCCACAAGAGGCTCACGGCACGCAGAGACACACAGGGCATGCAAAGCCAGCTGCTGTGAGTGGTGTGTGGAGACATAGCAGGCAGGGAGCCTATCTGAGGGTCCCGCTGGGCTGCTGGCTGGGAGTCACCTAAGGTAAGCACCTCCTGAGCAGAGCCTGCACCTGGTGCCTCCTCTCCTCCCACACCCCAACTCCCTGCCCCCAGTCACAAGCCAAACCCTTGAACCCCCTCCTGTACCCTTGTTCAGGTAACAACTCCCTCCCAGACCCTGCACCCCCTAATATTTTCCTCCTCTAGATCAGGCTCTTGTGCACCAAATCCCCTTCCCAGACTCTGCACCCCTTCATTCTCCCCAGTCTCTTATCCCATGCCACAACCCCCTCCTTCACCCAAACTCCCTCTCAGGCCCCACACCCCCTCTTGCATCCCAGTCCCCTTTCCCAAGTTCCCTTCTGCATCCAACCTCCATCCCAGACCCGCACTGTGGCGGGTTTAGGGGTGCGAGCACCGCTCCCCCAGCTCCTACAGGAGGGGGAGGGACTCCGCGAACCCTCCGCCAGTATTTGCCCGCTATGCGGGTTGGGTGTGATCACCCCTCTGCCCCGAAGGACGGAGGGGGTTCAGCGGACCCGTCTCAGGCGCGCCCCTATCGGGGCTAGAGGTTCGGCCCAACTGTAGGCCTTGGGGTCCCAGCCCCGTTCTCGCCCTCTACCGAGCGGTTGCGCGTCCGCAGGGCAGGGTCGTGACCTTGGTCCTCACGCCGCCCTCATCACGTAAGGAGCCTTAGTCCCTGGGGGTGTTTTGGGGGGGGGATGTGGGGTGTAGGGAGTGGGGGACCCGGGCCCGCCCTCTCCTCCGGGTCCCGGCCCGAGGCCCTAAGTGGAGTTCGGCACCTACCGGCCGCTCTCCACGGCCGACAGGGCCATTGCCTGCAACTCGTCTGCCCACGGGCGCCAGAAAGGCCCCGCCCCAGGTGCCTTCCACTCCCCGCCCGCCGACGCCCTCAGTGCGGCGTGCGTTGGGTCACTCACCCCGTCGGAGGCGCCGGGTCCGTCCTCACACAGCCCGCCAACTGCCGGTGCTGTCTCTCTTCGTTGCCCGGGGGGCAGGAGGTCTGGTACCTCGGGAAGCCAGGGTGGCTGCTTCCTCGCTCCCCCTCTCGTCTGCGTCCGGCTCCCGGCTTTAGCGTCCCCGGGGAATGACGTCGGGGGGAAGCCCCGCCTCCCCGGCGCCTCCCCCTCTGTGTTCCTCCCGGCGTGCGCCCGGGGCTCGCGCCCGTCCGCACTTCCCCCGGCGCGCGCTCGGCCGCGCTGCCCGGCATCCTGGCTCCGGCAGTGCCGAGCTGGCCCCGCTGTTGCCGGCAGCGGCCGCCGCTTTCCGCGCCGGGAGATCCTGCCCCGCTGCTAGTGCGGACCCCGCCGGGTCCGTCACACGCACCTCCTCAATTAATACCATAGAAGAGTGTAGCCCTTGATCACTTACCAAATTATTGGAGTGGCTTCCCCCATCAAAAATTATTGCTCTCTGCCTGCATTATACCCCATTAAAAGAAACTTTTGAAACCTTTTTACTCTTGAATGAAATTCAGTTTTACTCTGTTTATTTTTTCTGAAGAAAGGAGAAAAAGGTTAACCAGTCTTTCCTCTACAAGGCACTGCTGTAATTTTCAGTCTTGCAGAAGGCATTGATTCAAAGCCAGTGTATCTGAGTTCTATCACATTGTTAAGAAAGGTGAAATTCTGTCACTTGAGCAAAGTCTACATGTTATCTAACACCTACCATGTATTTCTGAACCTCAGATATTTCATTAAGAAGCACAAAGTACTATTACTTCATCTAGTAAATGTACTAGAATGTATTTTCATTAATTCTTTGACTCCTAAAGGAATTGCTGCTAAAATTATTTGAGCCATATCCTCAACTCATGTAAAATGATGTAGCTTCACTGATGTCAAAGCAGCGACTCTGCTTTACAGTAGCTGAGGATTTGGCCTTCAATTTCTAGGTAACTTGAGCTAGGCGATATATGAGAAAGTGGCAAAAACTTTAAATTTCCCTGACCAAAAATAAATTCTGATTTCATACCTATAAATATACACATCAGATTTCCATCTGTGCTCTCTAGCATATTATTCAACACTAGCTATTATATACAATATTCAAAGCTCTGTTGGGAAAGATGAGAAAAACTTTCATAATTCATCCATTACAAACACTATCAATTTTTTTAAAATCTGCTTGAAAGTTGGGGGGTTTTAACTGGTCTGTAAGGAACTAATATCTTCAGCTGTACCCCATCTGGGCTAAGCAGAAATACATTTGATAGCATCATTTAATGTGTGGGTGACATACCACTAGTGCTAAAGGGTTAACATGCCATTAGGTATCTTCCTTCTCCATTCCAGCATGACTAATAACTGTTCAGGCTTCCATTCCAGAGGAACGCTTGTGTATGCACTGGGATACAGCGCCATCAGACACAGAGTCTTGTTTTCTTTCCTAGCGTATAGAAATGGAGCTCAGTCAGTTGTGCCGGCATTATGTGCACACATGTGTGCATGCATAGCCACACACTCCTACCGTTAACCAACAAACAAAAGCAAAGAGAATGTCAGAAAGAATGCTGGATAAACACATTTCAAATACCGCGATTCCTTTTCTCTTGGAAATATTTCCCTGGAGGCGTTATCTTTTCTTAGTCACAAAATGTTGTGCAGTGTCCGTCTAATATTAATACCTCTTTTGATTTGATATGCGTATTCTGTTAATTAGTAGGTTTCTCACCCCGACTAGGCTGTAAATGGAAAGGGTACATACTAAACCGATTGCCCTACTTGTGGAGCTACTCGTAGGAATGCTAAGATGGATTAACATGTATAACAGACGGCTTATGACCCTGGGAGACAGAAGAACCTGAAATAACCTTAATATCCTGTCAACTTGCATTACCAAACCCCAGTGAACAAGAAAACCCTATTTCATAGTCTGTCTTGGAAGGAAAATCTGTATCTTTATCTGGATTTTTCATTTTTGGTCCATCTTTTCAAATGTTAGGATTTATCTTTTCTTCATTTTTCTGAAGGACACAGAATTGTGAGCTCCCCCACATTAAGCAACCACCTCTGCCACTAGATACAGCTTCTTTGGTGTTCCCCGATGCAGTTTGCTTTACAGTCATGCAGCCTAACTATTAACCAAACCAGTTGTGAGTAATGTTGATAAAGCCCTTCCATGATTTAGAGAAAGACCGATAGGTCAGAGGAAAAAATAGCAGCAGGGAATTTTTTTCCCCCCAAAAAATCTTAAATTCTTTCATTTCTCTTGTTTTACTTTTATTCATATGTCCCTTGCTGAATTAAAAGCGATCCCAATGTGGGATGTTATCAAGCCCCCTGTGTGCCTTTAATTTGCATACACTAATGCCCCATGCAGCTACACATCTTTCATGTTTACAAATGTTTACCCAAATCCGGAAAAATTACAGGTTTCATCTAAGCTGACACCCAAAATTTGGATCAACTCTAATTATTTCATTTCTAGCCATTCTGAGGCTTTGTAAATTCAGCCATGCTCTAGCTGTTTTTATTCACAGCCTCCATAAGGCAAAGCATGGACTGGCAATTTACTTTAATGAGACAGCAGCAACAATGAAGATGGTTTTACATACAATGCTGGAGTCAGGCCCAGCTCTTGGAATTCAGAATGACAACAGTGAAACTTTTCTTGGAGGGGGCCTCCATCTAATTTCTCCTTCATCCCTCAAATTTCTTGAATTTCTCCTCCTCTTATACTTCTTCACCTGAGACTAGGACAGGAAGTTGAAGAGCTGATCACTTGTGCCAACAGCAGAAGTCCCAGCTGTAGCTGTTCTGAAAATCAGGGATACCAAGAGTTACAACTGTATCACAAATGATTTTGCATATTGAATCCTGTTGTGTAGGGGGTGCCGAACTGACAGGCAGTCACCCCTGAAGGTCCAAATGGAGGTTCAGCTTCAGAGAACTCTGACCTCTAAGGGAACCTTCCCAGCACATATGCATCTGATATATCACTACAACCTCCCCCTTCCCCAACCTTATCTCCTGTTGCTATTGCTCATCAGCATTCCCTCACACTAAGGCTACGTCTACACTGGCATGATCTTGCGCAAGAACTCTTTTGCAGAAGAGTTCTTGTGCAAAAACTCTTCCAGAAGAGAGCGTCTACACTGGCATGTGCCTTTGCACAAGAGATGTGCTTTTGCACAAGAGCATCCATGCCAGTGTAGACGCTCTCTTGTGCAAGAAAGCTCTAACGGCCATTTTAACCATAGGGCTTTATTGCGCAAGAAATTCATGTTGCCTGTCTACACTGGCCTCTTGCGCAAGAACAGTTGCGCAAGAGGACTTATTCCTGAGTGGGAGCATCATAGTTCTTGTGCAAGAAGCACTGATTTCATACATTAGAACGTCAGTGTTCTTGAAGCGCAAGAACTCGCGGCCAGTGTAGACAGGCAGCAAGTTTTGGCGCAAAAGCGGCCGCTTTTGCGCAAGATCGCACCAATGTAGACACAGCCTAACAGTCCCTCTCCTTTATACCTTAAAGGTCTTCATGGGGTGGGGGGAGCACTACTTGAGGTGCAGGGAGGCTTACCACCTTCTAAACTATGCATGAACTTCCTCAAGAATGGGCTGAGTTTCACTGGTGTTCAGAAATTATAGCGATGAGTATAGATGGATACCTTGAACTTCAAACCCAAGGTTCAGTTTTGAGGTTCAGAGTGAATATTTTGTACAGGTTGGCTCTAAGTAGTCCAATAAAAATTAAATGTTGCCATTTTATTTTCTGCAGTATTGAATTCTCTCACTCCAGATAAAAACAAATAGATTACAGAAGAAGAAGATAAGAACTGGTCTAAAACATCACTTAAATCTTAATATGAAGCTAACGTCTTTCCTGATGTTAGTGACATTACACACATACCGGCTTATATCCAGGATCTTCCTATCTCTTCCTCTGCCCTAACAGTCATCCTGCCTTTACTGATGTCCAATCTAGACTCTCCACAAGACCAGGATGAAGGGTGAAGTAATGTATTATGCGATATTTCTAGAAGTGGTGGTCCACCAGCTTTATCATTCTGAAGACTATATTATAAGAGAGAGATCCCAAATGGATGATCGCTTCTTACAACTTGCCAGTTCAACTGGGCATAGTTCTCCAAACACTTCATTTGGCTGAGTACTGGGAAAGACTTCAAGTACCAAGTGGCAGAATGCTAGCCCTTAAGTAAGAAATCTGATAGAAAGGATCATTATGCTAGAGCCCTGAAGAGAAAGTGGCAGATCTGAATAAATCCCCACACTATTCCACAATACATTTCTATCAAAGGAAAGAACCATGCTGAAGGCTGGAAAAAAAGGACTCAAGAAATGATAGGATAGCCACAGGGGAGAGATGAGATAAATATTGAGGAGATGGAGGGGAAAGAATTAAAATAAATAAAAGGGAGAAGAAAGACCCCACACATTTCAGAAAAGTTTGGATAAAGAAGCTTATACTCAAACAATGGGCCAAATCTACTACTGGAGAGAGAAATTTGGCTCTTATCCTACAAACTTTTTCAAGTGTGCCTATAGCTACACTTTTGTAAGAACATTGAGCTCCTTAGCATGCTCAGATGCCATTTACTCTACTTCTATACTTGTTGGCTGTGTCTACATTGGCACCCTTTTTCGAAAAAAGGATGCTAATGAGACCAGTCGCAATTGCAAATCCGCGGGGGATTTAAATATCCCCCGCGGTATTTGCATTTACATGGCTGCCGCTTTTTTCCGGCTCGGGGCTTTGCCGGAAAAAGGATGCTAATGAGACCAGTCGCAATTGCAAATCCGCTGACGGAATATCTTGCAGAGAATACAGACTGCGAAGGCTTTTCCACAAGATCTCGCCTAGACTGGCGCGCCCGCAAAGCCCCGACGGGAAAAAGCGCAGAAATATAAATGTGAATACCGCCGATATTTAAATCTCGCGATTTGTAATCATGATCGGTCCTACAGCATCCTTTTTCGCAGGTGCCAATGTAGACACAGCCGTTTAGAAGGAAGAGACAAAGGAAAGAACAGCTGCAAAAAATAAGACATAACATCCAATGACAGTTTTTGTCTTTTGTTCAAATATCACCAGGCAAGAGAACTCACAGCAATTTTTTGTGCCCGTGCCCTGTTTTACTAGGAGCTTTTAATTAATACACTAAGGCTCAGTATTAATGTTAAGAACCAGCATCTTCAGTAAAAGTATTCAGTGTGGCTCAAGGGCCATTCTCAAGTGTGCAATCCAGAATGCACTGAGTCGCATAAAACATGGGATGAATACTTTGGAGGCTGCATCTCCCTGTTGTTGTTTATCCAAAGTCCTGGTCTAGCAGGTATCTTTTTAGGAGATTGGACAGTCCACATATTCTGAAACTTTTTCTGAGATAACCATAGTCTTGTGACAGTCTTCTCCTGAGTCACTGTGCCCAATACACACTACAAATACTATATAATTCTCATGAATGGGATGGGATTTTCAAGAGATCTCAGTGCTGGTCTCACATGTTTCCACTGTGGTGAAGAGTTAAGTCAATACTGATGGCTTTTGAAAAATTACACTTGTGTTCCGAGAGATTAGGTGGTGGATAGGCCAGTCTCATTCAGATTGATTAATGGAAATCCATTGTCTTGGGGGGATAAAGACTTTTTTCCTGTTGGTCTTAACCTGAGAAACTTGTAAATAACATTTGAAATGAGTAGCCTCTGGGAATCCAGAGAAAAAGGGACTAGGGGGCTTTAAGCCCTTTTTGGCTGCTCCCAATCCTGGAAAGCTATGGGGGCTGAAGAGGCTCCTGGTAGACACACCTAGGGTATGTCTACACTTGCACCCTCTTTCAGGAGAGGGATGCAAATGAAGACATTCGAAATTGCAAATGAAGCCGGGATTTAAATATCCTGTGCTTATATAATGTTAAGCGCGCGTGTTATTTCGAAAAAAATCTTCTCTTAAAATAATCCTTATTTCTCATACAATGACTCGTTACCAGTTATTTGAGAGAGAGGAGTTATTTCGAAAGAGGGTGCAAATGTAGACATACCCCTAGAGACCTGCCTAAATTATAGCAGATTCCTGGAGCTGCCCTAAGGGCCTCCTCACAGCACAGAATCTTTTCAGTGCTTTGTGCTGAGGCATGGACCCAATGCAGCCTCCGTACCAAGCAGGCCCACTGACAGGGGAGAAGGAGCAAAGGGAGCAATTGCCCGGGTGCCGGGAGATTCAAAGTGGCCCAGGACTCCTGACCACTCTCTCTGCTACTGCAGCAGTGGCTGGAGCCCCGGACCATTTAAATCAGGGCTACTCAACTTTGGAAGCACTGGGGGCCACCATGATACTCACAGCACATGCCGAGGGCCGCAACTTAAGTGTGGTTGCATATACATGCAAATATATATGCAAATATATGCAAATATCTTCTTTCACACTGATGGGCATGAATACAAAGCATTTCCCACAATGCTCTGGCACTCCTGGCACCTCCTCCCTCGGGTAGAAATGCTGACACCCTGTACCCATCTGTTCCAGCCAGCCAGTCCGCTTGTGTCTTTCAGTGCTCACCCCACCTGAGAGAGGCCTCACCATTGTGGAGCGTGTTCCCAGTCAAGGCCATGTTCAAAGGATCCCATCCAAAGGCCACGATGTTGAGCCCCGTTTAAACCCAAACTGCACTGCGGGCTTCAAACAAACGGACCATGGGCCGCATGCAGCCCACGGGCTGCGTGTTGAGTAGCAGTGCTTAAAATCATCTCCAGAGCACCGCTCCATGTGCTCTGGGGGGAGCTGCCAGGCAGGTGAAAGGAGCTGGTGGGGGGTGCCCCGGCCCATCCGGGACTGTCCCATCCTTGAGCTTCCCAACCCCCTAGCACTCTTTAACGGGAGGGCTGATGCTCTCCCCCTTCCCGCAATTCCTATGGGGGCATGGCTGGCTTTTCCCCTTCATCAGGGAGCAAGGGGAAAGTGCACATTTGGCTGTGTTCCTCACTCTGACTGGGGAGCGCAAGGGGCAGATGAACCTGGACCTGCCCCAGCTGGACATGCACTCCTTTCCTGGCTGTGCCTGCTGGAGCTGCAGTGGCCATGGAAAGGTGCTTCTCACCCAAGCTGCTGCAGTGAGAGAGAGCTGGGGGCTGCCTGCATATCAAACCCCTCATCCCCAGCCCCCTGAGAAATGGTTTAAATGAAGCATGTGCAGATTCATTTTAATTTCCAAAAAACAAAAATGAATTGAGTTAAGGAGCTGAGCGAGGCCAGGTAAATCTTCTGGTAATAACTAAAGTTGGAAACGGACATTGTTGAGTTTTTTGTGTTACTCATTCAGGACAAAGGGAATCTTGGCCTCTCCTTTTTCACCTTTTCAAAACTCACTACAGAGGGTGAAATTAAAAGCCACCCTTTTTGCTTACTTAAAATAAATTTCCACGGCATTCCATTTCTGCTACCATAAATGCTGGAAATAATCCAGCCCTCAATCCACAAGGTTCTTGATACTGATCCCAGCAAAGGCAGCAGTCCAATCATAAGCAAGACATGAGAAATCATTCTTCCGCTCTACTCTGCGCTGGTTAGGCCTCAGTTGGAGTATTGTGTCCAGTTCTGGGCACTGCATTTCAGGAAAGATGTGGAGAAATTGGAGAGGGTCCAGAGAAGAGCAACAAGAATGATTAAAGGTCTAGAGAACATGACCTATGAAGGAAGATTGAAAGAATTGGGCTTGTTTAGTTTGGAAAAGAGAAGATTGAGAGGGGACATAGAATAATAGAATACTAGGACTGGAAGGTACCTTGAGAGGTCATCGAGTCCAGTCCCCTGCCCTCATGGCAGACCAAATACTGTCTAGACCATCCTTTATCTAACCTACTCTTAAATATCTCCAGAGATGGAGATTCCACAACCTCCCTGGGCAATTTATTCCAGTGTTCGACAGTTAGGAACTTTTTCCTAATGTCCAACCTAAACCTCCCTTGCTGCAGTTTAATCCCATTGCTTCTTGTTCTATCCTCAGAGGCCAAGATGAACAAGTTTTCTCCCTCCTCCTTATGACACCCTTTTAGATACTTGAAAACGGCTATCATGTCCCCCCTCAATCTTCTCTTTTCTATGACATGATAGCGGTTTTTAGATATCTAAAAGGGTGTCACAAGGAGGAGAGAGAAAACTTGTTCTTCCTGGCCTCTGAGGATAGAACAAGAAGTAATGGGCTTAAACTGCAGCAAAGGAGGGTTAGGTTGGACATTAGGAAAAAGTTCCTAACCGTCAGGGTGGTTAAACACTGGAATAAGTTGCCTAGGGAGGTGGTGGAATCTCCATCTCTGGAGATATTTAAGAGTAGTTAGATAAATGTCTATCGGGGATGGTCTAGACAGTACTGGGTCCTGCCATGAGGGCCGGGCACTGGAGTCGATGACCTCTCGAGGTCCCTTCCAGTCCTAGTATTCTATGATAAACAGAGTGAGTGGAAATTCTGCCAGTTCAAACCCCACAGCAGAATTTAGAGCATCCTAAAAACAGATTGGAACTTAGACTTCAAAGATCTCCAGAGACAGGGATTTAAACACACAGGGCTGCTTGAGATGGGAATGCAACCTCACGCACACAGCCAGCTAGCAGTCGTGTTGCTGTTAATTATTCCACCTACGCTCACCTTTACATTGCCATTGTGCTGCCAAGGGGGAGAGCAGGGCTATGATTTTTTTCCCCTGTAGAAGGTCAGAAATGTGTTGCACCATGACACAGAGTTTGGTCTAATTTGGACTGGAAAACACAAATGAAATTGTTTTTCTGTGTCAAAACCTGATATTTTCCTTTTATGTTAAAATAAACTCAAAAGGGGCTGTATGTGCTCATTGGTGTGTAATGTTTGTTGTTACAGTTCACAAAGAGCAGTACTCACGCTGCATAGGCAGAGACATGAGGAAAATAAATGACCCAGACAGTTATAATCCTAAGCATTTTTGCTCACAGAAAGTGCAAGTTAACTTGCAGCTGTGTGGTGGCATTAAAAAGAAATGGCTCGAAAATGCAGGAGAGTTATCAGGAAGGCAAAAGCACAACTGGCAAGGGATGTGAAGAGTAACAAGAAAGCTAGCAAGGGATGTGAAGGGTAACAAGAAAGGATTCTACAGGCATGTTAGCAATAAGAGGGTGATCAGAGAGGGTGTAGGGCCCTTACTGGATGAGGGAGGTAACCTAGTGACAGATGATGTGGAAAAAGCTGAGGTACTCAATGCTTTCTTTGCCTCTGTCTTCATGGACAAGATCAGCTTCCAGACAAATGCACTAGGCAGTGCAGTATTGGAAGGAGGTGGACAGCCCTTGGTGGGGAAAGAACAAGTTAGGAACTATTTAGAAAAGCTAAACATACACAAATCCATGGGCCCGGATTTAATGCATCCGAGGGTACTGAGGGAGTTGGCAAATGTTATTGCGGAGCTTTTGGCCATTATCTTTGAAAACTCATGGAGATCGGGAGAGATCCCGGATGATTGGAAAAAGGCAAATGTAGTGCCCATCTTTTAAAAAGGGAAGAAGGACAATCCAGGGAACTACAGACCAGTCAGCCTTACCTCAGTCCCTGGAAAAATCATGGAGGGGATCCTCAAGGAATCCATTTTGAAGCACTTAGAAGAGGGGAAAGTGATCAGGAATAGTCAACATGGATTCACAAAGGGCAAGTCGTGTCTGACCAATCTGATTAGCTTCTATGATGAGATAACTGGATCTGTGGATATGGGAAAGTCTGTGGATGTGATATACCTTGACTTTAACAAAGCTTTTGATACGGTCTCCCACAATATTCTTGCCAGCAATTTAAGGGAATATGGATTGGATAAATGGACTGTAAGATGGACAGAAAGCTGGCTAGACTGTCGGGCCCAACAGGTAGTGATCAACGGCTCAATGTCAGGTTGGCAGTTGGTTTCTAGTGGAGTGCCCCAAGGATCGGTTCTAGGACCGGTTTTGTTCAACATTTTTATTAATGACCTGGATGAGGGGATGGATTGCACCCTCAGCAAGTTCGCAGATGACACTAAGTTAGGGGGAGAGGTAGATATGCTGGAGGGCAGGGATAGGGTCCAGAGTGACCTGGACAGATTAGAGGATTGGGCCAAAAGAAATCTGATGAGGTTCAGCAAGGACAAGTGTAGAGTCCTGCACTTGGGACAGAAGAATCCCAAGCATTGTTACAAGCTGGGGACTGAATGACTAAGTAGCAGTTCTGCAGAAAAGGACCTGGGGATTACAGTGGATGAGAAGCTGAATATGAGTCAAGAGTGTGCCCTTGTAACCAAGAAGGCTAATGGCATATTAGGGTGCATTAGGAGGAGCATTGCCAGCAGATCCAGAGAAGTGATTATTCCCCTTTATTCAGCTATGGTGAGGCCACATCTGGAGTATTGTGTCCAGTTCTGGGCCCCCCACTATAGAAAGGATGTGGACGCATTGGAGAGGGTCCAGCAGAGGGCGACCAAAATGATTAGGGGGCTGGAGCGCATAACCTATGAGGAGAGACTGAGGGATTTGGGTTTGTTTAGTCTACAAAAGAGATGAGTGAGGGGGGATTTGATAGCACCCTTCAACTTCCTGAAGGGAGGTTCCAAAGAGGATGGAGAAAGGCTGTTCACAGTAGTGACGGATGGCAGAACAAAGAGCAGTGGTCTCAAGTTACAGTGGGGGAGATCTAGGTTGGATATTAGGAAAAACTATTTCACTAGGAGAGTGGTGAAGCACTGGAATAGGTTACCTAGGGAGGTAGTGGAATCTCCATCCCTAGAGGGTTTTAAGTCTCGGCTTGACAAAGACCTGGCTGGGTTGATTTAATTGGGATTGGTCCTGCCTTGGGTAGGGGACTGGACTTGATGACCTCCTGAGATCTCTTCCAGCTCTATATTCTATGATTACATGATTCTGATGCATTGTGATACCGCTAACTCACCCTGAGTTGTAGCTTACTCCACAAGTCATTCCACTATAATCAATGGGACTATTTGTGGACAAGGACGCTGTTCACTGTGAGTGATGATATCAGAATCTGGCTTGGTCCTATTCAAATGAATCCCACGAGACTACTCGAGCATATGCAACTCGATGCAGGATTTGCAGAATCAGGCCCTGTAACTATTCATGATATTTGAGGAGGGGTCCTGTGGTGCTGTACATGCATTTAAAGTGCATGTGCTATATCAGAGGCATTTGTGTATGTACTTTTTGCAGTATTAAGTATCCGAGTGCCTGTCTTCTTTAAAGGCCTTAACATTGAAATGTTAACCCCGATGAAGAGGCTAAGAGGTTACAGTGCAAGTGTGCTGACACTTGCTTGACAAGAGTAAAAGGTTTGTGGGGAGGTATGGGGAAAGCACCGGGAGCCTAATTAAAAGGTTAGCGAAGCACTTTCTCGCCCTTTCATGCATTGACCCTCACACGGAGGTGGCTTTGTTTACAATGTAACAAATATAAAAGCAATATTTTGGCCTGGATGTGGCAAATGTAACCTGAGAGAGAAAACACTAATTGTCGCCTGCCTGAGTCACAGAAAATGTCTGACTGCAGCTCTTGATTTGTCCTTTTTTAACCAACCCATTTAGTTAAAGTCCGGCCCCCATTTCCCCCTCCCTGAAACCAGGTCATCTAAATAAAATTCTTGCAAACTCAAGGGTATATCTGTGGCCTGCAAGGAACGTACACAATTTTTTTGGGGGGGGGAGGAGGGGGACGGGGGAGGGTAGAATGATTACACAACTTCAAGATTATGAGCCACAAGACTTAGACTGTAAGCTCTCTTTGTGTTCTTCGTACAGTGCCTAGCCCTGTGGGTTTCTAGACCATGACTGGGGTTCCTAAACACACCAGTAATACTATCCTAATCTGTATATTTGTCTGTCTGTGTGTCCAGCTATCCATGAGTCTATTTGTTCAAGGTTTCCTCCTAAATGATAAAAGCTAGGACTACCAAATTTGGTATCCAGCATTCTCTTATCATAACTTAAAGCTAGGTCAGGGTTTGGTTGTGCCAGGACAATGGAAGGTGTGTGGAATGTGATTGTTTCACATCAAATGGAAAGGGAAGAGTGTGATAGTAGGGACAATTATACTCACAAATGACCGCAAGAGGGCAGCAAATGCCCCAACATCTGGGAGTAGCCACTTGCCAGCAGCACAGCCCCAGGCTGCCTCCAAGAGCACCTGCAAAGTGAGCCACGCCACTCCTGCAGCCCCAGGAAACGCCAGTGGGTGGCCTGTGACCCATCCCCCAACCACAGGCCAGCCCCAGGGAGAAGCCTGTGGGTGGCCTGTGCAGCCCCTGCTGGCCCCGGGCCAGCCCCAAGCAATGCTAGGTAAGCCTTCTAGTAAATAATAAGCATGAATAAGGATGCTAGGGGGCTGTGGTGTTTGTAGTATGAAATGACAAACCATCTATGGGTTAGATGGATAACTTAGAGGGAGAAAGTAGGATCTTTTGGTGTTTTGTTCTCTTGGGGTATGTCTACACTGCATTCCTCTTTCGAGAGAGGAATGAAAATGCAGCCAAGCAAAATTGCAGATGAAGCACGGATTTGAATTTCCCACACTTCATTTGCAAAATGGCGTCTGGTGCTTTTTCGAAATACGCTATTTTGAAAGAAAAAACGCAGTCTAGACGGGGTTATTTCGAAAAAAAACCTTCTTTCAAAATAACCCTTACTCCTTAAAAAATTAGGTTTAAGGGTTATTTCAAAAGAAGGGTTTTTTTCTAAATAACCCTCTAGACTGCGTTTTTTCTTTCCAAATAGGTATTTCAAAAAAGCGCCCGGATGCCATTATGCAAATGAAGCGCAGGAAATTCAAATCCGCTCTTCATTTGCAATTATGCTTGACTGCATTGGCATTCTTCTCTCGAAAGAGGAATGCAGTGTAGACATACCCTTGGAAAGGATGAGCACAACAGTGAGATGACAACTTTCTCCCCGAGTTGTACCATAGATTACAACTCATTTCCTCATGCGCAGTGTTCCTTCACGGGCTGATATAGTTGTCATCCACGATGAGGGGAACAGTTTTGTGAAAAATGTCATGGATATTTCCACCACTTGGTTCTGGCTTCCTTTGTTCTCCCTGAAATTTCATCTGTCTACATATAGTCTGAAAGAAAGCTTCTGAAAACCTTGTAAACTTTTAGTAGAGCCAAGAATAGCAATGACAGCTATATTTGGAATGTCTCCTTTGGAGATAATAGGTAAGAAGGAGTAAGAGAGATTCTTGTGGCCATTGGCACTTTGAAATTCAGAAGTGTGGAGAAGAAGGCAATGAAGAAGGAAAATGATGAGGTTGAAGGAGGCAGATCAGATGAACATCATGAAGCTGATTGTTCAAAACATATTTTACTATAACTGAAAAGCTGGTTGAACAATATTACTGATGTATCATGAGTGAAGAGGTGTCTCACAGCACCAGACCACATAAAGGGGGCACAGTAATGTGGCAATTAGTCTGGGGGCCGGGGAACAGACAAGCTGTTCTTCTGATTAGCTCACAGAAAGCAGATTAGTTATGGTTTCTAACTCAGAGAAGCTGTTAGCATACACAAGGTAGGCTCAGCCACTCAGGGCACCACAATGAATACCACATTCCTCAAGCCATGTGATCAAACACATCTTGAAACTCAGAAATGCACCCTATACATCTTCTTTGATACTTTGGAGGACAAAAATATCTACTTCGAGTCTAGTAAAATGCTTAGCTATGCAGAATAGTCCAAGCAACTCAGTGCATTTCCACAGCAACACTTCAAACCCACAAAGCAGCAAATTGCTAGTGTTTTCTTCTTTGCAACCAATAAGCCTACTCTTTGGCTGTTTTCACATAGCAGAGGACATGATAAGGAAACAGCCACGCTAGCTAGATTTAGGACTTTGTTTCAGTTTGTTTTCCTCCACACATTTATAGCCCACCCTTGAAATTTATCAACAGATCCCATCACTAGAAGGAGCAAGAGGTCAGAGTGAAAACTATGTAATAAAAACACTGGCTGGATTCACAAAGTGTTCAAAAATTGGATGCTTCTCCTCAGCCTCCAGTCCTGAAAGCTCATCTATCAAAACACTGAGATTGGGCACATCCAGACATGGTGTTAGAATGCTAAAAAATTGTTGTTGTTGTTTTTTTGCCATGTCCGCATGTTTTCATAGTGTCCCTTATGAAAAATATTGCACATTGATACAGTAAATTCTCATTATCTCCATCAACATCATCTGGAGCTCCCCCACATCCAGAATGAGGTCACATTTCCTGTTAAGACAATTGAAAATTCCATCTCATCTAAACCTTTGATTGACCAAATGTATACAGTATTCTGTATGACAGTGGCATAATTGAAGATGTACAGTGAGTAGTTTGATATCTATGTTTCCAATTCAATACTAAATAGGGACTGATGCCTCATAGAAAATACAGTAAAATCCTCTGTTTAGGAAAATGGTCTACATTTTCAGGGCATTTTGCTCAGATGTTCCTATTAGTAGATTTTTTAGCAAGAGAACAGGAATGTTGCTCCTGGCAAACACATCTATTCCTGCTGCTTAGTCACTACCTGAAACCATAATTCCTGCCATAGCATTGTCACTTCCAGAAGAACTAACTATGAGATGGCAATACCGCTGATTATTTATTGGCAGGGCTTGACAAATCATTGAATCTACTCGCCCGTGGTGAGTAGATTTTAGCCGGTCGCTCCGTTCACCAGCGGCGCGCATGCGCAATGCAGGTCTTGCACATGTGCAGTGCGGGGCTGGCGAGCAGATTTCGCCACAGTTTGTCAAGCCCTGTTTATTGGCATATTTATAAAACTGAAAAATATAATTTGGGATTTGCCATAACCACAATGGCTAATTCATTTAATTAACAACAACAATGGTGAGCATATAGGGCATGATGCTGATTTCACTTAGGCCAAATTCAGCAAAGCACTTACATATGTCCTTATGTCAAGTTTTCTGT
The DNA here is from genome assembly GCA_019425775.1 of Rafetus swinhoei. Classification (NCBI taxonomy): domain Eukaryota; kingdom Metazoa; phylum Chordata; order Testudines; family Trionychidae; genus Rafetus; species Rafetus swinhoei. The sequence goes on from CM033432.1 coordinate 12,484,847, forward strand.
GACGTTTTTAATTAAAAATTTGATTTGCTAGAGGAAAAATAAACCTGTTCGAGCTAGGGATGCAAATGTAGTTGTGGTGATTTTCTCGTCACTCTGAAAAGGATTAAGAACATAACGTAAAAACATACGAATGGCTATACTGGGTCAGGCCAAAGGTCCATCTAGTCCAGTAGCCTGTCTTCTGACAGTGGCCAGAGGGAATCAATAGAACAGGGAATCATCAAGTGATCCCACCCCTATCTCCCATTCCCATCTTCTGACAAGCAGGCTAGCGACACCATTCTTACCCATCCTGGATAATAGCCATTGATGGACCTATCCTCTATGAATGTATCTAGCTCTTTTTTGGGCCCTGTTAAAGTCCTGGTCTTCACAACATCCTCTGGCAAGGCGTTCCACAGACTGACGGTGCATTGCATGAAGTACTTCCTTTTGTTTGTTTTAAGCCTGCTACCTGTTAATTCCATTTGGTGGTCCCTAGTTCTTATTTATGGGTTTAAAACTCTTTGATCATTTGGTTTATTTTCATACCAAGACTCCTGAACAATGAGAGCATCATTACACTTGACTGATGGGGACATAGCACCTCTTTACAGGGAACATCTGAGAAAAACAGTGGCAAGGCCTCAAATAAGAAGCCATAAACATAGCTATTTTTCTCTTTCTTGTTGCTAAGAAGAAAAAAACATCAGTTTGAAAATTTTGCATCCTGCCTTTCCTTTTTCAACATAGTTCAAGGCTGTAACAATTTAAGTTTACCTCAAGCTTATATCATGTTTCTGGAATGCCACAAATCATAGGTTTGGTGACAATTCATGGAGTTTAGTGGCAAAGGAATGAGCTCTCTTTTGAAAGTGTGGGCAGCACATAAGCTGCCTTTTTGTTTTTGAAATGTTTCCATCATTGGCACCACAAGCTGCCTTATAGATAATAAATTTAACTGGAAAAATATTTCAGCACCCTTTATAAAGGTGTTACTTTTATCTAGGTAGGTATATGTTGTGAATTCAGAACAACAGTACACTTTATTTCAGGGCTTCAAGATAAGAAATGAAAGTGTATTAAGAACGCTTTATTCTAAGTTATATCTCAAGCTACTTTATGTGGGCTTCATTTATCTTCCAAATAAGAAGCAGAAAGAAATGATTTTCTGTTTCCATAATCATGTCACTAACTAGAGGAAATGAGCTAATCCATAATGAACCAGAAAGAGAGTTAAATAAAGACAGGGTCTTTTGATGACTTGCCAGTTTTCTCTAACATCATTTACTCAGTTTATTGATGAAGAACTCATTGTTCAAACCTGCCTCAATTGGCCCTCCATTATGGTGACTGCAACAGTTCATGGACAAATATCCGAGGGCACACTTTGGTGCCATGATTTAGACAACTCAGATGTCTACGATTTTGCACCCACAAGCCAGATACTTAGACAACTAATTTCAGGTGCAAATAACCACCAGTGCAAAATTGCTTCTGCAAACTGCACCTGCCAGAGGATAGCAAATCCTTCCAATCTCCTAAGCTAGTTATTGCTATTGACAAGTGGATAAAGTAAGCCAATAGGTCATGTGTATCTGGTGTACTGAGCATTGTGTTGGAATTGTAAGCTATCATTTTGAGGATTTTCCTGGCTAGGGAGTGTGTAGTAAAGCATGTGATTGGAAGCAGTCTGGAAAGAACCAACCTAGAACTTGGTGTAGTAAATTGTACCTCTTTGCTTTAGGGTGCTGCCTGCTCTCTCTCTCTCTCTCTCTCTCTCTCTCTCTGTTTTTAAGTTTCAGAGGAGTAGCTGTGTCAGTCTGTAAGGCTGTGTCTACACAGCAGTGTTATTTTGGAATTACTGACGTTATTCCTAAATAACAGAGTCCCCGTCTACACACAAGCAATTATTTCGACATAATGTCGAAATAATGTCGAGCTGGAGGACTGCATACTTCAACTCCTGTAACCCTAATTTTACAAGGAGTACGGAGAGTCGGGGGAAGAGTGCTCTATCTTGAAATAACTGCTGTGTAGACAGTGCCAAAAGTCAAAATAAAGCTATTTTGACTTAAGCTATGCAATTAGCATAGCTCAAGTTGCGTAGCTTATTTTGAGTTTATTCCTGCTGTGTAGACATGCCCTAACTGAATAAACTTAAAAAACAACAAATAGTCTTGAAGCACCTTAGAGTGCATCTACACAGCAGGGCTTAACTCGAAATAAACTACACAAATTGAGCTGTCAATTGCGTAGCTTATTTCAAAATAGCTTATTTTGAAATTGGGACTGTCTACAAAGCACTTATTTCAAAATAGAGCACTCTTCTTCTGACTTCCGTTACTCCTCGTACAATGAGGGTTACGGGAGTCAGAGTAAGAGTCCTCCACCTTGGCAGTATTTTGACATTATTTTGAAATAACTGCCTGCTGTGTAGACACAGACTAAATTATTCCAAAATAACACAAGTTATTTCAAAATAATGTTGCTGTGTAGACGTACCCATAGGGTACTTCCACACTGCATGGCTATTTTGAAATAAGCTGTTCTGGAATAATTATTCTGAAATAGCGTATTTAGAAATAGCACATCTACACTGCAGGGAAGCTTCAAAATTAGTCCGAGGAAGGCTTCCTTAATGTAGACATGCAATCTTGATTTACAGCCCTAGAAAGCACTGGAGAGGAATAACTGAGAACGGCCCTGGTGAGGGGCTATTTTGAAATAGCAGCAGTGGAGCATCTACACATGCCTTATTTCGAAATAGCTAATTTGGAATAGGTGTTATTCCTCGTAGAATGAGGATTACAGATTTCAGAATAAGCCGTCCGTTATATCAAAATTATTTTGAAATAACAGAACGGCTGTGTAGACACTCACATTGTTATCTCAAAATAATGCTAGTTATCTCGAAATAATGGTGTAGTGTAGACGCACCCATAGAGACTAACAAAAAATGTAGATGTATCATGAGCTTTTGTGGGCCCAAGCCACTTCTTCAGATGAATCCATCTACATTTTTTGTTAGTCTCTAAGGTGATGCAAGACTATTCTCTTAGGGTATGTCTAGACTACATGGCTCCGTCGACGGAGTCATGTAAACTAGTTTACTCGGCATAGGCAAAGAAGCGGGGATTTAAATAATCCCGCTTCATTAAAATAAACATGGCTGCCGCGCTGTGCCGACGATCAGCTGATCCGGCACAGCGCAGCAGTCTAGACACGGATCTGTCGGCTGGGGAAGCCTTTGCCGACCGATCCTGTAAACCTCATTTCACGAGGCATAAGGGATCGGTCGGCAAAGACTTCCCTAGCTGACAGACCCGCATCTAGACTGCCGCGCTGTGCCGGATCAGCTGATCGTCAGCACAGCATGGCAGACATGTTTATTTTAATGAAGCGGGGATTATTTAAATCCCCACTTCTTTGCCTATGCTGGGTAAACTAGTTTACATGGCTCCATCGACGGAGCCGTGTAGTCTAGACATGCCCTTACTGTGTGTTACCATTTCTGGATTATAAGAATAAAAGTAGTGCTGTGTTGCAGTCTCCCAACAACAACATTTGATGTTTTTACATAACTGCTTGAGCACACACTGTGAACATATCAATAACTTCTAATAATTTGACCTTACTCATACTTATTTCTGACATGGACTTTGGAACAGACAAAAAAAAAGTCTACCCTATGTTTCCACTGACCAAGCAAACTTTGGGAATGTAGTGACAGTACCAACATGATCAATAAAGCCCTTCGTCACACACCTCACTGTCAAATCTTGATGCTTTGATTTCAGGAGCTACCACTATCTTGGGATACATATCCTTTCTGACCTCTGGTGGTAGCATAGCTGCAAGAGATGCAGAATTTGGTCCATTCACTGCCACTTGGAAGTGGATATTGATATTGGTATAACTAATTATAGATTGCAAAGAGAAGCACTTAGATTTGCACAGTAAGTTCTGGGTCACTTTTTTTTAATTTCAATGCCAATTTTTTCTCTCCCAGAATTGCTGCTCTTCCTGTTTTGACCCACTATTTAATTTGTGCAGGGTATGCATGTTCCCGCTGATGCTGATGCAGACTGTATCAGCAGTACTAGAAAAATTCAGCTGTGAGGTCTACTGGGGGAAGGGCAGCAACTTCCATTTTAGTCTGACCTCTCTTCTTCAACAACAGGGACTCACTCAGTCCTAATAGATCTTGGCATTATTCCAGCATTGTGTAGCAGGTAGCATAGCAGTGTCTGAGACAGAACAGGTAGTTCAAGACAAGTCTCCTTTTTCATTGATCACTACTTAGCTAAAGACAAACTAAAGGGTCCAGGGGAGGAATAAGATAAACATGTGTGAAGAGAATTTCAATGGCCTCTGACATAGGCAACCTGTGCTGAAAGCAGCAATACCAGAATTTGCAACAGCTATGAGAAACTGGTTGTTCACCATGACCTCTGACTGTCTGTGAATTGCTGAGCATGGACAGAAAGTAGAGCTGTCAATACATCACAGTTAACTCACGCAATTAATTCAAAATTAATCACAATTAATCACAGTTTTAATAGACTATTAAACAATAGCATCTCAAATGAAATGTATTAAATATTTTAGTATATTTGTCCACATTTTCAAATATATGGACTTCAGTTACAACACAGAATACAAAGTATACAGCACATATTATTATTTTATTACAAACCTTTGCACTTTAAAAAACCCCAAAAGTAATAATATTTTTCATTTCACCTTCTACATATACTGCAGTGCAATTTCTTTATCGAGAAAGTGCAACTTACAAATGTAGATTGTTTTTGTTACATACAACTTTCAAAACAGTGTAAAACTTTAATGCCTACAAGTCCAGTCGGTCCTACTTCTTGTTCAGCCAACTGCTAAGACAAACAAATTTGTTTACATTTGTGGGAGATACTGCGGCCTGCTTCTTATTTACAATGTCACCCGAAAGTGAGAATAGGTGTTTGCATGGCACTTTGTAGTTGGCATTGCAAGGTATTTATGTGCCAGATACACTAAACATTGATATGTTACTTCATGCTTTGGCCACCGTTTCAGAGGACATACCTTAATTTCATTAAATTTGTGGTTGAACTCTCCTGTGGGAGAATTGTATGATTCCTGGTCTGTTTTACCTACATTCTGCCACTGGGACAACTGGCGAGAAAGAACACAGGAAGCACCGGTCACATGACCCATCTATGTGGCTCTTCCTCATTATTTGTCCAGTTGTAGGTGGGATCACGTGACCAGAAAACACATGATTTTATTGGAAGTCTCTTGATTTTTTTGGTGGTTTTTCTTAAAGCCCCAGCTGCTGGAATAAAACATTTGCATAAGACTCTTAGGTTTCATTTCAAAACAAACTATATTTCTAAGCCTCCTGGTTGAGGAAAAAAGGCTTGGAAAAGTGAAGCAAGCTCATCCTAAAGGCTCAGAGACCAGAAACAAAGAAAAAAACCCTACGTTTTATTTCTTTTAAAAATCTTATGATCTTTAAGCCAGTCTCCTAATTTTTGGGTGCCTGACTCATGATTTTGCCATTTCTAGTGTTGGTTATACTGTGACTATTGTTAGGGTTTGGTTTCAAATTGGCGGGTATAAATGGCACCCTTCCTTAGGGATTAATGTAAAATCTCCTTTATGGAACCCAGGTAGATGAAATAATAGTCTCCACTCCCAAATTGGAAGAACTTATCACCCCCTTCCCCAAAGCAAAGGAAGATGCAAGATACAGGTGAGTAGAGATATTGTTTTGTGATTGTTGGTATGTCTGTGAAAGAGGAAGACCAGAGAAGCAGAAAGAGAAAACAACAAAGAAGCACTAAACACAGGCACAGAAGCACTCGGAGAGTGATCCTGAGCCTGAGACAAAAACTAAGAGAGACTTAGGGCCTGTTGCTAGTTAGAAAAATGCTTGGAGTCAAGAGCAAAGAAATTGTCTCCTGCTGCTTGAGGTCTCCTATATTCAGGGAAATAGGACTCTGTACATTCTTTGTAAATAAACTGTATTACATCAAAGATACCTGGCTCCATTGTCAATTTCTCCTCCAAACCAAAACAATTTTCCAAGACCCTGAATTTTGGCTAGCTGCTCAGCTCAAACATGGGGTAACAATATAACAATGAGCCAAATCCTGAAGTCATTAGTCAGTTATCATTAACCCCTCATCTTATGAAAAAATTGTATAGGATTGAATGGAGAATCAATCTATGAAATTTAAATGTATCTTTCAAGAGGACTTTGCGTCCCTTTTGCTATAGAGGCTGTTGGGATGCTGTGTTTTCCTATCTCAAGTATTCCACTTGGCTGAAGGCACAAAGAGAAAGAAAACTTTCAAAATATCTTATTTCGCCCTCCCTCCACAACACAGAGGTTTTGCAGATGGTTAGCCCTTCCCAGGTTGGGTTTGAGTTGAATATTGCATTGCTTTGTAAATGCTGCTGACAGCAAATAGCTCAGCAGTAATTCTGCAACTCTGTCTGTATTCACTCTGTGTGCACTTTTTTTTTCATTTTGCACAGCACAACGCAACAGAAAGAAAAAACACTATATAGTGCCTTTCATGTAAAAATACCCCAAGGTGCTTTACAAATAAAACACACTAAAATGTAAAGCACAAGGGGAGCTCTCCACCTACGGAGACTAAAGCCTGCGAAAAGAAAGAATACTTATGTTTAGACCTGTATGAGTTGACGGGCTCATTATTCCCACCCTTATCAGCCCTTGGTCCTGATTCAGCAAACACAACCTCAGAAAACATTAAATATCAATAAATCTCCACCCTATTTTTTGAACTGACCAAAGAAAAATATGCTTCTGATGATTTCAAGCAGGGATTAAACTCCAACAGCAGAAAGAACAGCTTAGAGAGACATATCCCCACCCCCCAACCCCACAAGACTGTGTGTTGCTTTGTAAGTCATCAAAAGAATTTTAAAAGGAATTCAATATTTAAAGGGAAGCTGATGTTACTCCCTTAGGACCGGCGTAATACAGAGAGACTGTTTTGTGGAAGTTAAAATTTTCTCAAGTGCATTAAGTACATGTTGGAAGGCAGAATGCACTTTTTCAGGGAGACCATAAAACATTAGCATTGAAGAGGCTTCAGTTAAGGGGTTACGAAAACAAGCAAAGCATGGCAATAAATAGTTTGAAGGGGATAGGCTATTGGAAAAGAGGAAAACACAAGGGAACTCTCCTTCCTTCCCTTCCCCACCTCCAGCATTTCAGATTTCAGTATGGGCAGAAGTTGCAGGTATAATCATTTCAGCAGCAAGAGGTGGCGCTGTGTCTGGTAGAACTTTGCTCCATCGTGAGGAGAACACCATAACATTTTCGCTTCTCCTGCTGGGACGGGTGGTCCCATCCAAAGATAAGTTTCATTGGACAGGCAAAAAATAAGCCACTCCAAAGCCATTAGAATCGAGGGACATTTCATCTGCAGAGTGCTGATAACAAGCCCCAAAATAATGGGCAGCTGGATGCTTGGGTCTGCCCGGTCATACTTGATGCAGGATGTGAGGGGTGGGAAAAGGCAGCTTTGGACTACTCAGTGGTTGCCAAGAGAGAATTCCTCTGGCATAGATGAATCCACATCCTGGTGTATCTGTCCCGCTGCCAGATCCAGAGCTTCTGCCCATCCCTTCCATCTGGAGATAGAGCTTCATGCTGTTTTCTGCACTACAATAAGCTGATCATCTGCTTGCCTTTCCTCCATTAAGAGACCTACAGCAATGATGTAACTTAAGGCTTCCCAACAGGATCTCTATGTTGATTCAGGGCAGGAGCAGGCCGTCAGCATCGGGGAGCCATAATCACCTCCCGTCCTCAGCACAGATTGCTGCGCAGAGCAGAGCCCTGGACAGGAGAGAATCGTCCCCAAAAAGCCGCTGCTAGATCCAAGTCTGCACATCTGGTCCCGAGCCAGCTGAACAAAGCAGGAGGCAGAGGTTATGACAGCATTATTCTTTTCCATAAATCCAGTCAGAAATTTATTGTCTAGGTTCAAGGCAGGAGACGATGCGTGGCATAGTTATTGGTTTGTGGCGAGGAATAACAAATGTGAGACTGATACCTCTGGAAAGCTGGTATCGAAAAGACAATGGTTTCTTGTGACTGTGCTGGTAATTTAAAAGATGATATACTTGGTCTGATCCTGCACGTTCTGACCATTCTCAACTCTCAGTGACTTTAAAGGGAGGTGCCCTTGCAAAACAAGCCCTGACACTACTAGTTAAGCATACTCAAAATACTTGAGGTAAAGTTTTTGGATAGCTGTTAATCTATATATAATACAGTCTGTGAGATAAAAAGTTGGCCGATATGCTAAACAATTTCATTTACATCCTGACCTGGACAAGAGTTAGCAACTTTATAAACCATTAGTCTGCTATATATTTCAGAGAGTTTTTCAGTATGTCAGTCTGTCTGTCTGTTTCTTCAAGAACTCCTCCTAAAAGGTAAGAGCTCAGCATGCAGCTTCCTCTTTTCATAACTTAAAGCAAGGTCAGGTTGTGCCAGGACAATGGGATGTTCCTGGAATGGGACTGCTTCTCAGGAAACCATACAGAAAAGAGACAAAATTACCAGGCTGGTGAATGGGGCTGGTTGGGGGTGCCCTCTCCAGCCCTAAGTCTCCCGTTTAGGAAGGGAAAGGGAGGCTGAAGCTCCCCCCCTGCCCAATTCATATGGGAACATTGTTGGCTGTTCCCCCAAGGTCAGGGAGCGAGGGGAAAGTGCAGTTTGCTGCATTCCTCACTCTGACTAGAGAGTGCAGGGGCAGATTAACCTGGATCTGCTCCAGCCAAAAAACATGCACCCCTCCCCCGGCTGTGCCCACCTGGAGTTGCAGTGGCCATGAGGTGCTGGGGTGGTCCTCTCTCCCCGGGGCAGCCTGCATCCTGGACTCCTCCTCCCCAGCTCCACCCCAGAGCAGTGATTTAAATGAAGCCTGGACATTTTCATTTCATTCTCCAAAAAATAAAAATGAATTAAGGACCCGAGCAACGCTGGTTCAATTTTCTGGTTTCCTTCTGACTGACTGAGTCTTACCTGACCACAGAATCCAAAAAAAGAGACAGATTAAATACGGGGGAAGGGGAGGAACTAGTCTGCAAGGACTTCCATGAAGTGAACAAAAATCACTGCAGTTCTGGGTGTGCAGTTCAGCTATTTCTGCCACACAGCCACAGAGATATAGCACCTTCATTTGGCATCCTATTTATAGCTTTAAGAGTGTCATCCTTTCTTCTTTGCCGTTATTTATTCTTTCCAAATAATGAAACAGTCAAGCTGAAACGATGGCTCTGTTAGAAATACTCATGTGGAGCTTTCATCTCTCATTAAATTAATGTACTTGAGAGCTGGAATTTCACCAATATGACTTCAGAGATGGGCCATTTATACTTGGGGCATGTCTACACTGGGAAATTATTTCAAAGTAACTAAATTCGAAATAATAACTCCCGAAATAACTATTTTGAAATAAGCTCATTTCCCGAGGAAAGCAGGAGTACAGATTTCGAAATAACCACCCCATTATTTTGAAATAACAGGCTTGGTAGTGTGGATGCTCAGCTTATTATTTCAAAATAAGGGGGGGGTGGGTATTTCAAAATAACTCCCTAGTATAGATCAGGGCTCAGAGACAGGTCTGTTCATAAGCCAAACAAACTTTGAGATACAGAACAGCTTGGATTTATTTTTAGTTTGTACCAAACTCACTTTGGGGGTCTGGTCATACTGAAATCTGCATCGAGGTAAACTTGTGTTGTGGTTCAAGCTTTGCAAATCCAAAACCTGTGTCTTCCTTCTCTAGGAAAAGGCCTCCATTTTCATTGCCCTCAATTCAACATTCTAATGCAGTGAGGAGCCTCAGCTAAAGAATAATAAGGTTAAAGGAGAAGCCACTATATCTATGATCTGTATTAAGGTATCATTAAACACCTGAACAACATCATTTATAACCTGAGAAGAGGCCAGAACAGGTCACGATCATCAATTTGAACTGCCAGTATACCTGGCTGGAGCCTGCATGCTGAGCGCTGGGGAAGGCTGTAACTCAAGGAGGACTGAGCGAGAGAAATGGCTGGAGGGGTAAATGTGATCAAAGCAGCATTACAGTTTGTCATTGACCATGAACTGACAATGTCCTGTCTGGAAAAATACAACCCCTTGACAACAGTATTAGTGAGGAAGACTCAGGATGCAAGTGGACAATAAATTAGACCAGAGCTTTCAATACAATACAAAAAGCAAACCGAAAAACCCATAATGTGATCGTGAGCTGCATATAGTGAGGGTAGCCTCACACAACAGGGAACCACGGCATCTCTTTGTGGCATGACACAAAAGCAGGCAAAGGAAAACTGCTTCACAGGATATGCCCCAAATCCTTCCACCCCAGGACAGCAATGGGAGAAGGCAAGATTTGCTCAACTTTTGAATGAGGGAGGTGGGCTCTCTAGTCAGGGGGAATCACCTGAAATCTTCATGGATGCCCAGGGAGCCACTGAAGGCCTAGAGTTATCTACCTAAAAGGCCCTGATGCCTCTGTGTTGCCTCCATGCCCCCTGTTTCTCTCCAGGCCTCCTGGTGACAACGCTCCTCACCTGTGCTAACAGGGCTTCCTCTGGGAGCTACTGCTCCTGGAACTCCTGGGACTGGGAATGGGGGAAGGAGGCACCATTTGGGTCCCTGTGTCCACAAAGTGAAGGGTCTTCACTGCACAGTTCTGGGTACCAAGGAGAGGAGTGGCCTTCACTAGTCCCCATGATGTTCCATCCCCCTGGTGCATCAGTCTGCTCAGATATTCTACATTCCATTCCTGGCTCAGCTACAGCAGAGATGGGGAACATAAGGCCCAGGGGCCGGATGTGGCCCTGGCTTGCCTAGATCCGGCTCCTGAGGCTCAGGGCTGCCACCCCTCCCCCCACGGGGCTGGAGCACACAAAATCTACTCACCTTCCCCCACCCCCAAGCTCTGGTGTGCAATGGGAATGTGGGAGGTGTCTTTCTCTTTCTCAGTTGCGGACCACGTCAGTGAGGGGTTTTTTTGTTTTGTTTTTGGTCTAAACAGTACCAAACACAACCAGGCCTCAGTCTTGGGTCAGTCCTGCAGGCTTTACTCTAATATCATTCCGACTAATAATAATGGTGAATTACATGTTCTTGTCAGGAGCACTGGATAATGCTCCAGCTCTTAAATAGCTATTGCTGCACTCCCTGTTGCTCTGGACTATTTTATAATTACCTTTCAGCCTCAGTTTTCAGGCACGTAAAAGATAAACCCCGCTTCTTCAAGCAGCAGCACAAAGCACTGTGCTCAGTCCAGGTTCTGAAAAGTCACCCATACAAGCCATGGCGCAGAACCATTTTTAAGAGTGGGGGTGCTGACACACACACCCCCAGCTGAGGCCAGCGGCAGAGCCTTGGGTGTGCAGGGCAGCAGTCGGGGCTCTGGGTGCAGAGCCGGCAGCGGTGCCCCCATAGGAAGGGTGGCAGCTGGCTCCTCAGATGTGGGACCGGCATGTGGGGAGGCAGCCGAGATCCTGAGCATGAGTTCAGGGTCCCAGGATTGCGGCAGCACCCCTCTTCCACGGCCCGCACCCATAGTTCCTGGGCCTATGCACAAGAACGAGATGGCTGCACCACTCCTGTGCAGCTCAGAATCTGCAGGAAGACACAGTGACTATAAGGAAAGACACAGAGCTGGGACCTTTTCCGAAAGGGACAGTATGATGCTGTGGCAAGCTGTGCCAGGGAGGAGCAGGTGAGGTGGTAATACTGACTCATCCAGAAACAGAGTGAAGGAGATGTTAAATTTGCTTTCAGGTTTCCACAGCCTCCTCTATTGAGAGCTCAAATATTTTCCCCCTGAGGCCACACGCAAGCTGCTGTCAGAAAGCATCACTAAACCCTCAGCCTGGTCTTTTCTTATCCTCCCCCTCACTGCTTCCGGGGCTTTTCACATGTATTGTATTCATTCCAGGCATGCTGGCTCTGCACAGACCCTCACACAAAAGGCTGTCTAAGTAGGGTTAGATATTTACAGTGGACAGACAGAGGCTTCTTATCTGCCGGGCAGGCAGCCAGTCTGCCTAGCCATCCTTCCCTCCCTGGACAGGTGGTGTTATTCCCAAGGTTCTGTAGAAAAGGACACAGTGTCTGTTAAACGACAAGTTGGAAAAGAATTCAACAGCATCTCACAAAAATGTATTGTGCGAAGAAGAGCTATAAACTCTGTGTCTGGATAATGATTCCCAGTCTCCGGACCTAGAGGGTAAGCTCTTAAATGGGGTACAACCTAAAGGAAAAGGGCCAGATTCAGCTGTCAGGATCTCTAGTGTGAATCTAGAGCAGTGGTGGGCAAGATGCGGCCAGTGGGGCTGAATCCGGCCTGCCAAGCCATTGGATTTCGCCCATGGGCTGCCCCACCAGGGCCCTCAGGCACAAAAGCAGCTTTAAGTTTTATGGGCGTCCAGGGGAGAGGAAAGCTTTGCGTGCTCTCCCCGGCCTCCAGCACCATTTCTCAGCTCCTATAGGCCAGAACCAGTAAAAGCCTCCCAGCCAGATCCTGCCTCTGGCACCCCACCTCCTCCCAAAACCCTCTATACCTCCTCTCCCCAGGTTACAACTCCCTCCCAGACCCCTGTACCCCCTCTTCTACTCCTCCCCCCGACCAGAATCCTCTCCTATACCCATATTCCATCCTGTACCCCGCACCGCAAGCTGCTGCCCTAGATCACGATCCCTTCCTTTCCCCAAACTCCCTCTCAGACCCCACACCCTCTCCTGCATCCCAGTCCCATACCTTGAGCTTCTTTCTGCACCCGACCTCGGTCCCAGACCCCACAGCCCCTCCATAGAAAAGTGCAGAGCTTGACCACTTACCAAAATCGTGGAGTAACCCCATCAAAATTATTGCCCACCCCTGCTCTAGAGAGTGAAATTTGACCTGATAACTTGTATTTTGCTGCTTCTTGTCTCAAATATAAACCCCACTCTCAGACACAGCAAAGGCCAGGTTAAATCTGGAAGGACTGAGAATAGGTGGGGACAAAACAGCATGATAATGTCCTCGTTTTTTAAAGGCTTTGCCCAGGAAAGATGATGTCCCCACGTAACTTGGGGTCCAGTCCTTTGTCCTGCTGGGCTTCTCCTGTGGAGGCCTGGAATCATCACTGAGCACAAGGTGGGGGGGTTTCCCCGCAAGGTAGAGGGCCTCCTCACTCTGAAGCCCCTTTGTCAATAAACAAGAAAAAGAGCAATTAGCCATGGTCTTCCAAATGAGCTGGTGCACACATGGCTCCCTGGACCCCTCCTAAGGTCATGTCAGACATGGCTTTGCCCTTACAATTAAACTAGAGATGTGAAAGGTTAACCGATTAACCAGTTAACCTGTAAGCAGTGGGGGGCTGGAGCAGCTCCCCACCCGACGTGGACAGGGGGCTGCTTCAGCCGGACAGGGGCTGCTCCGGCCACCTGGGCTGCAGCAGCCCCTCCCTGCGATGAGGGGCATTTCAGTCTGGCTACTGTGAGTGGGGGGCATTCCAGCCCCCTGGCCACACCCTCTTTAATCAGTTAACTAGTTAAACTAATTAAACAGGATTTTACATCCCTAGTTTAAACATGTGTTAACTAGTCACGGCTCTCATTCTGGCCCGAAATAAGTATTCATAACTGGAGCCCACTAATGTTCAAACGTGAATGTCCTTGTCCACTCTAAGGGCAAAATCATAGTGAGTACATTGTCTAACCTGGGGCTTTCTGCCCGCTACAGACAAGGCCTTAGGCAACTTAACTGAGTTGCCATGCTGCATTTGCCGCATTAGAAAACGTTGAGATCTCTGTTACAGGTGCTGCAGGACAGGAAATGTCAATTAGGCAGCCTCTGTGGTGTAGAGGAGTGAGGGAAACAATAGTATTGCACCCACAAGCCCAGCGGAAAGGAGGCAAAAGCACTGGTGTTGTCTGCAAATTCGCTGCATCACACAGTACACATTTCTCAGAGTCTAACTCAAGTCATTAACCAGCTAGCCTCTGGGGAATGCAGCCCTCATCCCAATAACTTGGAGGCAAATCCTATTTTGTTACTAGAAACATGTACCTTTGCAAGTAGGGTGATCACTGGACTTTTTGGGAAACAGATTGTGCATCCCTGGGGAGATTGCCAACCAATGCTTAGTCACCATAGCTCCCTGGTCACTGGTAGAGAACGACAGCCTGTGTCAAGCTCTTTCTTAAACGCTAAGGAAAAAGTGAGAGGCTAAATCCCGTCACTGCAGCATCCCAGCCTGTTGCAACAGACAGCGGTGAATAAGGGGTGCTAGGACATGATGGTGCCTAGTAGAGGGTAATGTCTTGGAATTGAGTGAGCTCTGCTTTCAGGAAGTGCATGATGAGAGAGGACAGTTTATGGCGGGGTGGGGAACCTTTTGTGGGTTGGGGGCTGCTAACCCACAAAAAACTCAGTCAGGGACTGCACACAAGTGAAAAGCAAAAAAACAAACTGAAAAAGGCAGCTGGGGAGGTCTGTCCCCAGGGAGGCCCAGCAGGCCAGAGCCCAAGTCCAAGTCCTGCAGGCTGGAGCCCAGTGGCAGTGGAACCAGCCGCATGGAGGGGGAGCATCCTGGGAGGCTGGTGGCAGGGGACCTCCCCTGATCCAGCAAATTTTCTCATTTAGGAAGGGTCAGATCCTGAGGGTGCCAGATAAGGGAGGTGCTACACGCAACTAGCAGCAAGCCGTGCGCTGCTAGAAGAACCTCTGGGTATCAAGGGCAGCTGGGGCTAAATAGAGCACTCTATATTGTAACAGAGGCCAGGACAGCACTCTGTAAATAGGGACAAGGGGAAGGAATAGTGGATTAAAGGTCATTACCCCTCTCTCACTGGACTTGTGCTGAGTGCAGGTTTGCTGGTCTGGAGAAGCAGGGCTACCAGAGCCATATATCTGGCTACTGACTGACATAGTCCACAAGGTTCTCTTACTTTTAGCGTGTAACTTTCTGGAGTTTGAAGGGTATTTTTCCCCTTCCCTTTCAGGTAGGGAGGAAACACCTCAGCGTTTGGAGAGGAAGGAGGAACTGTCTGGAAAACATTTGCCTTGGCACGTTCCCAATATTAAAAATCCCTAACTAACCCCCTTCTGCTTGCTTTGAAAGGTTCAAGGGAAACCCCAGACCATGGACTGGAATCAGTAATAGACCATGCATGGTAATAATGGGAGCTTTGTAAATCATTCCTTTGTCCCTTTGACATTCTCTGCAAATAATCTAGATGATGAGGAATCCATTTGAACTCCCATCATCACAAATGGGCCTGCAGTAGATAAAACTGGGCTAGATTATGAGGAAGGACCTGGAAAGGCTCCAGATGCTTCCATCACAAAGCTGAATGCAGGCGCCCTTTTGCATCACTCTACAACCCTTCGACGCAGGGCCTGGCCATGCCACAAATGCACAAACACAGTTTTAGCTGGATCAAATGCTGGCAAGGCAATGATCAGCCAAGATGGCACAGCCTTGCACTGCTTTACACCCTCCTGGATAAATGTAAAAAAGCAGAATTCGTAACTGTCTCCGTGAATAGGGTGTTTCACACAATGCACTGATGCTCTCAGCAATGTTCAGGATCAGGCCACGAAAGCATGAGAATGTCATTGCCTCTCCAACTCCTCTGCCAGCAGGTTTTCAGGTTCTCAACAACAAGTATTTTGCTATTTTTAAACATTCCTCGAAAGGAGAGCTGAGCAAGATGCAGCCTGGGGGCCGGATCCAGCCCACAGATTGCATCTGGCTGCGTTATATTTGTATCCTGCTGCCCATGCCACCAAATTTCCAGGTGGTGGCTAAGGCAGCAGGATCCTATTTAAATGGCTCCCGGCTCCCAGTTGTGGCACTACCCCAACTGGAGCTGTGAACCCTTTAAATAGCCACAGCAACTCCAGGCAGCTGCCAGGCAACGTGGCAGCAGCGAGGCCAGGAACCACAAACCCTTTGCTGTGTTTTCAATTCAAAGCCTCCGGCCACAGCCAACGCTGGAGGAAGGCTAGTCCCCAGCCCCACCCCTTTTGCACCAGGCCCCGCCTCTTCTGGGGCTGGAGCTGGCTCATGACTACCTACCAAAATTCATGAAGTGGCCTCCTTGCGAAAATTATTGCCCACCCCTGCTCTAAAGAGTCTCCCATCTGGGACCTCAACACTGTTGACCGCTATGAAGGGCTAGACTCTTGTGCAGGGTGCGTTTGTAAGGGCCCTGCCTTGTAGGGGTGCAAAAGAAGAGGGAGAGGACACGGGAAGCCTCCCCCTGCAACTTCATATCTTTGTGCAAATAGTCTGGCTTCGTATGGATCTAAGCACAGCCCTGAGCCTCATGTGCATGGAGCGAGGGAACTGGAAAATATGACTGTGGGATTCCAGGTCCCCCAGTCATCTGGGCAGGGCTGTGGCCCACACCCTAGCTTCTGGTTTGCAATCGGCAGTGGGAACCTAGGCACACCCTGCTGCCTCTCATAATAGCTGTTAGGAGTGGTAGGTAATGCTGTGTCCCTCGGCCTCTTTGCATGCTCAGGCAGGATGGCACCAGAAACCCAATGCTCAGCTGTCACCGCCACGTTCCGCCCTGCCCCAGTACACTTCATACTGGGAAAGCAAAACGTTTTCCTAAACAGTTACAGCTCACAACGGTGTTATGAGAGGAAACTGGCAAAGAAGGCTGACTGAATGGTCTCAGCTTCCCCTTTGAAACACTGCTGCTCCTTGGAATCACAGGCTCAAATCCTACCCTGCTTAATTCAGCTTCCGGAGGCCTTGCAATTTATGGTGGTGAAAAATTAAGGTCATGTCTGCTCCACTTGGGCATCAGAGAGACCACTGCTATTTTTGAAAGAGAGGTTGAGCCTGCGTTATTGTGCTGCGTAAGTGAGTTGCAAAGCACTTTGGGACCCCTTGGTACGAAAGGCTCTACAGCATGTAAACGTGTTGCAATATGTTAATTATTTTACAAGGGCAAACAGAAATGTGTCTTGGTTGCTCTGATTTCCAGTTCCCTTTCTCTAAGATGATACTCCCTTTCTCCTTTTGCCATTACAGATTGCATCTCCCTCGTCCGGCACCCTCGGGACCTGACCGGTCCAAGATAAGATATTTTGCTGGACCAGGAGAGGTCATTTTTGGACCCCTGCCACTGTCCCCCCCAACCCCGGCCTGGCCACTGGCCTCCTAGCTACCTCCCCACCGCCTGCTGGCCCCACAGTTCTGCTGACCCCACTGGGCAGCCATTGCTGCTGAGGCTGCAGGACCCACCGGGTAGGTCCGTGCTGGGGCTCCGGGACCTGCCGTGCAGCCATGTGCTGTGGCTCCCTGCCCCAATGAGCTACCACGTCTCCCAGCTCCGCCACACAGTCAGGCGCTGGGTCTCCCAACCCCGCTCTGGTCCTCAGTGGCGGCCCGTCAATACAGGCGAACTAGGTGATCGCCTAGGGCGCCAAGATAAACGGCCGTTGAGGGCTTTGGAGGCGGGGGCGCCAATCGCGCGCCGATCGCACGTTTTGCCTAGGGCGCCAGTTGCCGGCAGCTCATCTAGGGCCATTTCTGCTGGTCCTGCAACATCTGTGCCAGAGCATGGATGTCGCCGGACCAGAGAATCCCAGTTAAGAGAGTCAATCTGTTCTTAAAGGATGGCACCACATCCATTGTATGCTTATTCCCATTCTCAGAAACTCCAGCTCCTTAGATATGGTATTTCTGGCTAATGACATTTAATGCCATACGTTAAAAGGGGGTAGATGATGGCAGCAATCATTTCATTACCCACACAAACCCATCAATAAAGCGGTGAAGCCTGACTAGGCAAATGTCACAGAGCCATAAATATCCTATGTATTTTAGAGTGGTCATTTCAAATTAGTACTTGAATCAAATACCCTACTTAGCTTAATTAGAGACATGACAAAGGTCTGATTGAGCACATGCAAATTGAATATGTGGAATCTCTGAAATCTAGTGCTGCCATCCTCAAAACAACAATAGCAAAAGGAAATTCGCCCACATGGAAGTCTGATAGAAATGGGTCTCCTGACTCTATGTAATGAAAATCTACCCCGTCAAGCTGCATTAAGGAACTTCAAGTTTGATGCTGAAAGGTTACAGTGGGAAAGGGAGGGATACACTCAGTTTAGGAAATAACATTTTGCAGAATTAATTCAGTCTTGCAGACAGCTATTCAAAGCAGGTGACACCAGGGTTAAAAGCACCATGTGGTTTGCAAAGCTGCCACTGAAGGCAAAATATGTATGCATTTTGAAAGATTACTTTTAAAGAAAAAAACAGACATGCACAGATAGTATAGAATAAACATCAAGAAATGTTTTGCTCGAGTTTTACATGGTTCATTTTTATGGATCAATTTAGCCAAGCGCTGCGTGGATTTCATTGTGAATGAAATGAATCAGTGATATTGCTTCCATGGAAACACATTTGGCTGTGATTGGCTGAGCAGTATCCAGGCTCTCTGAACAATACCACTGAAAGTACGAGCACTGTTAATATTTAACATAGCGCAGGGATGTGGTAAAACCTAGCAACCCCATGACAGTTGTTATGCAATTCTCCATTAATAGCTCAAAGGGACTCTGAATCGTCTTAATATTTTCTCACCCTCTCTAAATTTCTGTGCCAAGTTTTTCTCCTTCCTTGTTAGTAAAGCTTTAAAACAGGGGGAAACAAATAAAATGGATGTTACACTAGACAGGTTTAGAGCCCAGTCATACTCCTGCTCCTTTGAAAGTGTTATGGGACCAGTTTAGAAAGCTAAGAAGAGCCTTGTGAAAGGATAATATTGTATGGTTCTCATTGCTGCTGATTCATTCACTCCATGAGCTGGTAAACTATTAATGAGCCTTTAAGATAGTGGAACCTATTTCTGGCTGTTGCGGTTAAATAACAGGGGCTAACAGGACTATGAGTTGTCATGGTTACCCAAAGGAAACTAGTTTTATAAAGAAAATATCATAAATATAGTCAATATTATTAGGATCCAGAAAATAGGATCTGCTCCTATTTTCCCAACAAAGAGGTACACAAGAGGCTTGATTTTGCTCTCATTTGCAATGGTGGAAGGCAATGGGTCAAGTACCCATTTCTCCTGTCTACCTGAGATGCATGTTGTGTCCAATCAGCATGCACTTCACTTCACTTGCCCTTGCTTTAGGTGCATGTCACTTTAATAAAATTGGAGGGAAGAAAACCTATGTGAACAGAAACCAGCAGAAGCTGGCAACCCTGCATGTGGGCAACAGTAAACAAAATATCTCGCAAGCCCAAACGTAGAACCCCAATGAGGAGCATGCAATCTGAGAACCTGCCTCTCTGTGCATGCTCTTTGGTGGATATATTGATAATGGTCCCTCAATTTGAACCTGAAAAAGAGGATACAGTTACTGTAGGGAGGTACTACACTCCGCTTGGTGGGTGGAGCCAAATCTACCCCTCCTCCCCCTCGTCAGAAGTACTGAGGCAGGACTGAAAGTATAAAAGAAAGGCCCCAGAGTGACGTGGCTGCGGGAGCAACGCAAGCTGGGGCTGCATTGCTCTACTTACCCTGCCACAGAGTATGTGGGGGGGCCCCTCTCAGCTGGCACCAGCCCTACAAGTCCCCCAGGATACATCACTCAGGGGAGGGAAAGAAGTAGGGAGGGGCAGAACAACAGTGAGAAGTGGCAGAGGTAGGGAAAGCCGGAGTCTGGGGTGGGGGGTTTGTCCTAGCCCTTCTCTGGACTGGGTTACATGCCCGGTGGTCTCCCTACCCCACTTCACCTGTCCCATCCACTGGGTGTGTTTGCTGGCTGCCAGAGCCCAGAAGCCCAGGCTAAAGCCCGTTCCCTTCTTGATCCCTTTTGTTAGCCATTTACAATACCTAATGGGTGACTAAGAAAGAAAATTTTGGCCTTGCTTCAAAAAATCTGATTGTTTTTTTTAATCAGAAACCTCAACCCCTTGTAAATCAAGAGCAGGATTTGCAAGCTATGGGTTACCTGCACTCAGATCAGACAAAACAATCCAACTGGAAAACTAGCCAAGCCCAACAAGTTAATCAGACTCCTAACTTTCCCATACAAGTTCATCAGACTCCTAACCGTCCCAGGAATGTCTAAACAAAGTATTTTTAATTAATGTTCTTAATTAATGCCTCCAAGATCTTCTTTCCTTATTTAAAAGTAAGAAGGAAACCCAATCAACACATACACACACACACACCCAGCCTAAACCCCAAGAAGCCAGCAAACTACCCTTTACTTCTCATGCCTTTTATTATCGATCATTATTGCAGCCCTCAAGTGCACTTTATCATCTGAGTAATAACAGTGATGCCATAATAAATAGGACTGGTTACAAGGCACTGTAAGCAGAGGGGAAATTAATCTATTTAATAAATATGCAGGAGATGTGAATGTTTGGGTGGGAGCAGAGATTTTTAATTAAAACTGAGAAAGGTGTCTTGCCTATAATGAAATAAATGCCGGGGAAACTTTGTTTAGCTTTCAGACTTCAAAATGAGTTCTGGGTAAAGGAAGCTGGTCTCCTTCTGTTTGCTAATGACCCGTGACATAATAAAAGCAGAAGGGACAAGTGTAAGAGGAACAGGCAGTTAGATTTTTATGTAAAGGTTGTTCATTTAGGTTGCAGCGCTGCCAGACATCATGAAACCTGGCCGTGGTGCCTTTTCTGCAGTGCAGCCCAACTGTTCTATAATTATCTGCAATCTCGCCAATTTCTTGATCCTCTGTTTGATTTATAGGACCCTTTTGGCCTTTTTTCTGATCATGGATCATTCACAAATAAATCCTGGTTTCTGAAATGATGCTTTCTTTGTAATATTCAAATATGCAAATAAAGTAAGGCTGCTATTATGCTCAGATCACTGCCTGTCATGTTGACCCATATTGTTTCATTGTTAAATTGTACTCTCTGTCTGTCTGTATCCATATGTTGTCTCTTGTTTTTAAATTCCTTTGGACAGGGGCCATCTTTTTATTCTACAGCACCGAGCACAATGGGATGCTACTGGTTGAACCTCTCTAGTCCAGTACTCTCTGATCCAGCAGCATCGGTGGTCTGGCATGATTTTAGTTAGCTGTCTCATAAGGTTTATTTACAGCCCCCAGTCCTGGCTCTCATTGTTCTGTGCTGTTATTCAGCACTAATTTACCCCTAAATGTCTTCTAAGAGCCCAGTAAGCAGTGGAAGTGTTGGTAATGCTGCTAGACAATATTGACCTTCCCTAGTCTGGCAAATTCTCTGGTTCAGAACCAGTCAGGTCCTAATGCTGGAGTAGAGAGGTTCTTCAAATATCCTTGATCGCCATCTGTCATGGCCATGAGAGATGGCCAGCAGCCTGGGGACTAAGGGGTTAACTATGTCCCTGTACCTAGCCAGGTATCTGCTCAGCCAATAGAAATGCAGATAGGGATTTCAAACTGAGACAAAGGAAATTTGGGGTTTTCCCTCCTTTGTCTCTGAGCCAGTTTGCTCTCTAGATACTGAGGGAGACACAAGACATATCTCTCTCCAGGAAAAGACTCTTCATAATGTGTAAGTAGGGTAAAGTCTAGATAAATCCGTCAGGTTTTATTATTTTCTGGTTTGGGAATTTGGATCTGATCTCTGTGCTGTTAGAAATGGGTTTCCTCTCTTTTGCAACTAAGTTTTGGCCCATGGGGGAATCCTCCATGATTATATTAATTGGTGGCTCTTACCATCTAGCCATTCCAACTATGCTTGTAACTGGGGTATTGTTTTAATAATAAACGTTCTTTCTTTTTTTAATTAACCTGGTATTGGTTCATTTCTGTGTCCTGGAAAATCTGTCTGTTGGATCTGCATGCCTCTGACGAGGGGACAGCAATCACAGACTGCAGCTTGTATTTTTTATTTTCTTTTCAAGCTTTTTGGAGAAAAGAGCTTGGGGTGCCCTGGGATTGGTTTCAAGTGTCCACCCCTGTTTGTGGGTTCAAAAGCACTTGATGGTGGCAACGAATTCCCCAAAATCCGGGTATTAGGATTTTGGGGGGAGTTTTTGTACCAAAGCCTGTAGAGATCAGGTTTGGGGGTTGCTTTTACTGGCCCCCACTTCTGCATTCATCATGCCAGAGTGGGGAATAAGCCTTGACACCATCTCTTAAAAAGACAGTATAGACTGGCTAGATTTGTGCTTTTCATATAGTTAGCTGGAAAACAACTGTGCTTTGTTTCAAGAGTGCTTTGAAAGTCAGAACAACATTACATTGAATGGATATGTTGCAGCTTCTCGCTCGAGTGATACATTTCTCAGATATTGACATTCAAGGATGATACATGGACAAGTCACTGCAATTGCTTCTCCTCCAGTGACAGGATGAGAGGCCAGACAACACATAGCAGATGTATAGTCACACTATTTAGTGGAAGGCACTCAGATACTATGGTGATGGTGTGGTATAAGAAATTTTATACAGACCAGAGGGGAGTTTTCTCATGTTCTCTTGACTGGCACTCTTGAAAAATAGTGAATAATACATGATGGGAAAGAAAATGTATGTGTCGCCAACATACTTTCAAAATAGAGATTCTACTGCATCCACAGTGCAGTGCATGGACACTTGATGTTAATGCAACTCTGTTTGATTACAGGTTATATTTGGCCTACGGACATTTATCTAAACCCTCCTTCAATTAACACTTCAGCTGGCCCAACCATTATGTAGACCTGTATACTCCCTATGACAGGTGATGAAAATGAAGAGTTCTATATTCAATTTTCAATTGTGGTTAATTGTGAATGTAGTCTTCAAACATAATATGGTAGTTATGATCATGAAGTAATCACAGATTCAATAGAAAAGGACAGTACAGCATTACACTAGGAGCACAGGTTGTATATTGAAATGGAAGAACCCCGGGTAACAATTTTCATCAACTATTATATAGTGATGTCAGCAGGCTATAATTGTTACATCAATCTGGTCAACATGAAGGAGAAGGACAATCTTGAAAGAAGCTGCTAAATTGTGATGAGATCACAAATCTATTTGCAAAAAATAAAATTAGCTAAGTTCTATCAGTTGCTTCAAGCCATGCCATTGGGATGAAAACATATCAGAACAGGGAGTCAGGGACTTCAGAAGAAATGATGAAGCCTTCAGAAAAGCATAGCTCAGTTGACACAGGGAGAAACTAAAGCCTGGAAACCGATGTGTTAAAATCAACGGACATTTAGAAAAGCTGGGAGACATAGGAAACCTATACTAATGAGAACAGCAAAAAACTCAGTGACAAGGGGAAATTTACCATTTTTTAAAAATAATGTCAGAGAGTCCACAACAGATTACAAAGGTAATGACAACTTGCAAGGGAAATTGTAATGATACAACTCTGAGAGATAGGATTCAGGAAAAGAGGAGAATTCCAAGAATTTCTGTCACAAAGAAAGGTAATGTGACATCCAATTCCACTGTTATGGAAGAGGCCCTGGCTGGTGTTGAACTATCACCTCTGCTAAAGGGAATTAAAACAGAAGGTTTTTATATTAAAACACAAATTAAAGTGAGACGTTTTCTGGGTATGATTTTATATCTATCAAACATAAATGAGACACTGATATACTGCATTACTGTCCCTTTGCTTCGTCATGCAATATAGAATACAGAGAAATGGAAAGAAAATGCATGCCATAATTGTAGGTCTCAACTGAGATCAGGGCCCAAATATGCTAAGTGCTATACAAACAGGCATAGTGTTGGTTATTACTAAAAATTAAATTTAAGAGTAAAGCAATTACAGTTAGGACCTCAGTAGAACAGTTTGGTAGCATTATTATATGTTAAGCTCTGGACATAACTCTGCTCTATGTAAAGCACACAAACACAATTCAAGGAATTTACAGCTTGAAAGGCAAAAACAGCTAAGACAAGACACACTTGAGCCATCTCTACACTACACAGAAGATTGACACTGCCATGGTCAATCTTACAGGGTTTGATTTAGCAGGTCTAGTGAAGACCCGCTAAATTGAACTCAGAGGGTACCTCTGTTGGCACCAGTACTCCTGCTCCTCATGAGGAGTAAGGGAAGCTGATGGGACTGTGTGACGGGGTGGTGCAATCCCGCACTAACCGGGCCCCCCCCGGGGGGTGGAGAGTCGTGGAGCGGCTTTCCCCACCGTGAGGGAAGCGGCAGTGGAGGCGGCAGGAATGCGCCGCCCGACTGGCGGCTTGGCCGGCGCTCCCCCGGACGTGTCAGGGGAGGCTTCCCCCGGCCCGGGAGAGACTGCGGTGGCAGCGGACATGCGCTGCACAGGCAGCGGCGGAGCCGGTGCCCCCGCTGATGCCCCAGGGGAGACCCCGACGCACGCCGATGTCGGCACGGGAAAGGACACTGGGGGTGGGGTCAGCAGGGAGGAGGGAGGAGCCGCCCTTGGGGACGCCGGCGCAGGCGTCCTAGAGGGGAGGGGCGATGCCCTCCACAAGATAAAGACAGCAGAGGCACTTGGACGGGAGAGGCCAGCCAGAGCGCCGGATGAGGGGGCTCAGGGCCTCGAGGAAGCAGCACACGAAGCACCCTGGTGAGCGGGGGTGAGGAAGCAGCCCAGGGTGGGTGCAAAACAGATGCCCGCGGGCTGATGAGTTGCGGCACGTAGCCCCATCAGCCAGGTGAAGGGAGAGAGGATATTCTCCCCCACCTTAGGGCCCTGGGCTGGGGTCTGGAGAGAGGGAGGGCCCTGACCCCCCTCACCTCCCCGCTCGGGGTATTGCCTGGACAACCAGGGAGTGACGGAACCTCACGATCCGGCGGGGCGGGCCGGCCGGACAGGAGGAAAACAGAAGCGGAGAAGGGGGCTGGGGGACATGTCCAGGGCAGCCCCGTGACATGTGGTGGAGAATGTGGGCAGCGAGGAGGCCCCGAGTGTAGGGGGGCACTAGAGAGAGCTAGGGAGGCTCTAGGTTAAGGATAAGAGGATAAGTTTGTGTCTTCAAGGAGATCACCAAATGGAGGCAGCGAAGGTACTGGAATGGGTGATGGAAAACCAGCACCAGCAGCAGCACCAGCAGACGCAGCAACAGTGGCAGCTGATCCAAGAGCTCACGGAGCATCAGCAGGCCACAGAGGGCAGGCGGGCAAGAGAGGAAGCCCCCCTGCCAGGTGAGGAAGGCGGAGCCAGCAGGGCACAGTTGCCAATCTGGCTGGTGAAGTTGGGCCCGGAGGATGACGTAGAGGCATTCCTAGTGACGTTTGAGAAGGTGGCCACGGCGGCGAGATGGCTGGAGGAACATTGGGCGACCATAGTGGCCCCCTACTTGTCAGGTCCAGCCCAGCTGGCATACCGGGGGCTGTCCACGAAAGATGCTGTACATTATTATAAAGTGAAAGAGGTGATCTTGGATCAGGTAGGGATAACCCCGGAAACGTATTGCCAGTGGTTCCGACAGGAGCGCTATCGGCAGGGAGAGAGACCCCGGGCGGTTGCACAGCACCTGAAATAATCAGGGATGAGGTGGCTGGAGCCCGAGTCTAAGACCGGGGTGCAGGTAGCCGAAACCGTTATTTTGGAACAATTTATTCAGATATTGCCGGCGGAAGGACAGAGGTGGGTCCGACGCCACCACCCCTCGACCCTAGCAGAAGCGGTGACCCTGATGGAAGACTTCATGGCCACCGAAGGGGCCGAGGAACGGGGGAAGATGCCGGGAGGCGGCATACCAGGGAGGGCGCCGGCCCCGAGCAAGGGTGGTCGAGGCGGAGGCGAACGGAGACAGCCTATGGAGCCGGGGCCCGACTGGGGAAGGAAATTAGCCCCCGTCTGGCGGAACCCCACGGGGGAGCCCAAGAGTGAAAAGGGGGTGCTCACCGACGAGAAGGAGAGTGGACGGAAGATCGGGCCTCCAAGTAAACTTATATGTTTCCAGTGTAGACAGGAGGGCCACTTCCGTCGAGAATGCCCCATGATGGACTGCACGTTCGGAAAGGTGATGGGCCCCATGCACAAAATCCCAGAAATCTTCCGAGTAAGGTAATGGCCAGGATAAAGATGGGGGGCGAATAGTGGAAGCGCTGGTGGACTTGGGCTGTGGCCAGACAATGGTGCAGGCCGACCTAGTCGAGGGGGACGCGGCCACCGGGGGGCCCATCTGGATGCAGTGCATCCATGGGGACATCTGCCTATACCCGACAGCCTGGGTACAGATTGAGGATGGACGGTGTACCGAGACATGGCGAGTGGCTCTGGCCCCGAACCTGACGTACCCAGCGTTACTAGGATACAATTGGCCTGGCCTGGGCTCGTTATTACAACAATGGGGGCAGGCAGTGACAACCATGGAGGGCACCAGCGTAGAATCGGTGCCGGAGGTAGCCCAAGTAGAAGAAGCCGGGGCCTCGGACACCGGAGGAGCGGCAAAGGCCCCCAACCCTGCTAACCCAGGGGACAACGCCCAACTGTTCAACCTGGACATAGATGAAGGGGATTTCTTCCAACTCCAGCGGGAGGACCCTTCGCTCCAACGGGCCTGGGAGCAAGCGTCGGCACTGGGGGATGAAAACAGGACGCAGGGGAGCTACGGCCAGAGTCCGCGATTTGAGGTACAAGGGGACCGATTATACTGGGTAACGAGTGGAGGGGAGGGACACGAGGTGGTGCGCCAGCTACTAGTCCCCACCCGGTATAGGTGGCGAGTATTGGAATTGGCACACGCCAACCCATGGGCTGGACATCTGGGGCGGGAAAAGACTCAACAACGGGTGCTGCAAAGGTTCTTCTGGCCCTGGGGTGTACCGGGCGGTCCAGGACTTTTGTGACTCTTGCCCCCAGTGTCAGCAAACGGCACCGGCGGGGATCCTGAGGGCCCCGCTCGTCCCCCTCCCGGTAGTGGGGGTCCCCTTCGAGCGAATAGCCTTCGACCTATAGGGCTGGTCAAGCGGTCGGGCCGGGGGCACCGGTTTATACTGGTAGTGATAGATTATGCAACACGGTACCCCGAGGCAGTCCCTTTACGGACCACAACGGCCCCCACAATTGTGGGGGAGCTGGTGAAAATTTTCGCGAGAGTGGGGCTCCCCCGGGAGATATTGACTGACCAAGGCACTAATGTAACCTCCCGCGTGATGACAGAACTGTGTCGGATGTTGCGAATTAAAACTCTGTGCACATCCGTATATCATCCACAGACCGATGGCTTAGTGGAACGGTTTAATAAGATGCTAAAAAATGATGTTAAGACGATTTGTACAGGACGACCCCCGGGACTGGGACAAGCTGGTGCCAGCCCTGTTGTTCGCCATCTGGGAGGTGCCGCAGGCTTCCACGGGATACTCCCCGTTTGAGTTATTATACGGGCGGCAACCACGAGGGATATTAGATTTAGTGAAAGAGCACTGGGAAGAACAGGAATCAAGGGCCCAGGGAACAGTCCAGTATGTGCTGCACCTCTGGGAAAAGTTACAATCACTCGGAGAATTAGCTAAGAGTAATTTAGAAAAGGTCCAAGGACAACAAGAAGCGCAGTATAACCAAGGGGCCCACTTGAGGGAGTTTGCACCGGGGGACCAGGTCTTATTGTTACTACTGGATCGGGACTCTAAACTGCTGGCGAAGTGGCAAGGCCCTTTCGAAGTCCTGAGGCGAGTCGGGGAGGTGGACTATGAGATAAGACTGTACGGAAAGCGGAAGGACACCCAGATATACCACGTAAACCTGTTAAAGAGATGGAAACCCCGAGAAGCTCTCTTTATCGACCCTCAGCCCCCTGAGTTAGACTTGGGCCCGTGGTGTGAACTGAAGGAGGAGCCCCGCATATAGGGGGAGCTGACACCCATTCAGAGGAAGAAGGTGGGGCAGTTGCTGCAGACATTCCCCCACGTATTGACCAGCCGGCCGGGTAAGACCACCCTCGCGAGCCATGAAATACACACGTAACCAGGGAGGAGGGTCCGTAACACCCTCAGACCGTTGCCCAAGAAATTGTGGGAACCTGTGAGACAGGAGCTGCACATGATGTTACAATGGGGGGTGGAGGAGTCGCGCAGTGACTGGCAGAGCCCAATAGTGCTAGTACCAAAGGCGGATAAAACATTGCGGTTTTGTATAGATTTTCGAGGAGTAAATGCCATCTCCCGATTTGACGCCTACCCCATGCCTCGGGTAGATGAGCTCCTAGAGCTAATCGGAGAAGCTCAGTACCTCTCCACGATCGACCTCACAAAGGGGTATTGGCAAATCCCATTAAGCCCCGAGGCAAGAGAAAAAACGGCCTTCACGACCCCGTTTGGGCTGTATCAATTTATAACTATGCCATTCGGACTTCATGGTGCAGCTGCAACATTCCAGAGACTAATGGACCGGGTATTGCGTGAACACCAGCCGTAAGCTGTTGCTTATATTGATGACATCATCATCTTCAGCACGACATGGGACCAGCACCTGCAGCACGTACGCGCTATACTCGAGACTAGGGCCAAAGCGGGCTTGACAGTGAACCCGAAGAAATGCAGGTTTGGGTGCCGGGAAGTATCATACCTGGGATATACCGTGGGAGGCAGGCGACTGAAACCCTTAGTGGACAAAGTGAGTGCTGTACGGGACTACCCTCTGCCAGTAACCAAAAGACAAATACGGCAATTTTTGGGGTTAGCAGGATATTATAGACGGTTCATAGCCAATTTCGCAACCCTAGCTGCTCCCTTAACGGACATGACGCAAAATAATCAACCCCAAAAGGTGCAATGGACCGAATGGGGTAGGCAGGAGTTCGATGCCATCAAATGGCGCCTAGTATCCGCCCCCGTGCTCCGGCAACCGGATTTCTCGGAACCGTTCATTTTGCAGATGGACACGTCCGAGGTAGGGTTAGGGGCGGTGTTGGCACAGGAAGTGGGAGGGGAGGAACACCCAGTGTTATATGTGAGTCGCAAGCTGTTCACCCGGGAAAAAAACTACGCGACAATTGAGAAGGAGGCCCTGGCGGTAAAGTGGGCCATCGAACCCTTACGCTATTATCTTTTAGGAGATCGGTTCCTGCTGATTATGGACCATGCACCATTGAAATGGATCCAGTCGACGAAAGGGACGAACGCTTGAATAATGAGGTGGTATTTGGCACTCCAGCCATACTGTTTCCAGGTGATACACCACCCAGGGGCGGCTCACCAGAATGCAGACTTCCTTTCGCGAAGTGCGGAAAGGACAAGGGGGTTGGGAGAATCCCCAGGACTCAACTTAGAAGGGGAGGTATGTGACGGGGTGGCGCAACCCCTCACTAACCGGGCCCCCCCCCCGGGGGGCGGAGAGTCGCGGAGCGGCTTTCCCCGCTACAAGGGAAACGGTGGCGGAGGTGGCAGGAACGCGCTGCCTGATTGGCGGCTTGGCCGGCACTCCTCCGGGCGCGTGGGAGGCTTCTCCCGCCCCAGGAGAGACTGCGGCGGCAGCGGACGTGCACCACACAGGCAGCGGCGGAGCCAGTGCCCCCGCTGACGCCCCAAGGGAGACCCCGATGCATGCCAACGTCAGCACAGGGAAGGACACTGGGGGTGGGGTCAGCAGGGAGGAGGGAGGAGCCGCCATGGGGGACGCCGGTGCAGGCGTCCTAGAGGGGAGGGGCGGCGCCCGCCACAAGATAAAGACAGCAGAGGCACTTGGACGGGAGAGGCCAGCCAGAGCGCCGGATGAGGGGCTCAGGGCCTCGAGGAAGCAGCACAGCACCCTGGTGAGCGGGGTGAGGAAGCAGCCCAGGGTGGGTGCAAAACAGATGCCCGCGGGCTAATGAGTTGCGGCACGTAGCCCCATCAGCCAGGCGAGGGGAGAGAGGATATTCTCCCCCGCCTTAGAGCCCTGGGCTGGGGTCTGGAGAGAGGGAGGGCCCGGACCCCCCTCACCTCCCCGCTCGGGGTATTGCCTGGACAACCAGGGAGTGATGGAACCTCACGATCCGGCGGGGCGGGCCGGACGGACGGGAGGAAAACAGAAGCAGAGAAGGGGGCTGGGGGATATGACCAGGGCAGCCCCGTGACAGACTGTTTGCTCCCATTGACCTCCCACTGTTTGGATGGCAATTTAAGATATGTCGACTCCAGCTATGGTAATTAACATAGATGGAGTTGCATAACTTAAGTCCACATTCTGCTCTAGTGTAGAATCATAGAATCATAGAATACTAGGACTGGAAGGGTCCTTGAGAGGTCTTCGAGTCCAGTACCCTGCCCTCATGGCAGGACCAAGTCTAGTGTAGACCAAGCCTGGTAGACTTAGAATAACTGAAACGAGGCTTACAGGATCTGACGACGAAAGGTTCTGGGGTCGGCAGATCCCCATCTAGACTGCCGCGCTGTGCCAACAAACAGCTGATCGGCACAGCGCGGCGGCCATTTTGATGTAAATGAAGCGGCGATTATTTAAATCACCGCTTCATTTCCCTTTGCTGAGTAAACTCATCTACATGTCTCCATCAATGGAGCCATGTAGTCTAATCACATCCTTAGAGTGTGTTTTCTGTGGCTTTTTTCTTCTTCCTATAGTCATCCATTTTCCCTTCTCTGTTTCATCATATATATAGCAGCCCAGTGTCTGTGCGTCTGTAATGCTGACGTGCACGGCCACGCCCCCTGGCCGTATACGTCAGTGCCCCGCCCCCCTTCCCCTTCCACCGTGGCACTCTGCGCCGCTCAGCTGGGCCCCGGCCAGAGGGGAAGGGGGGCGGGGCGCTGAAGTACATGGCCAGGGGGGGTGGCCATGTACGTCACCGCCCCCCCTTCCCCTACCGCCGTGGTGCTGAGTGCTGCACCCCTCCACCGGGCCCGGCGGGGGAGGAGAAGGGGGGGCGGTGATGTACATGGCCCCTCCCCCAGCCATGTACATCAGCGCCCCGCCCCCCTTCCCCTCCCTCTGTGGCAGCTGGGCTGAGGCACAGCTCAGCCCAGCCGCCACGGCGGGAGGGGAAGGGGGCCGGGCGGTGACATACACGGCCAGGGGGCGTGGCTGTGTACGTCACCGCCCCCTTCCCCTCCCACTGTGGCGCTCAACTGAGTGCTGTGCCCCTCCGCCGGGCTGCTGGGGGAGCCAGCAGCGCAAGGGGTGGTGGGGCGGCGATGTACACAGCCCCACCCCCTGTCCATGTACATCCCCGCCCCGCCCCCCTCCCTCGCGGCAGCCAGGCTGAGCAGGCAGCACTCAGCCGAGCACCACGGCGGGAGGGAAGGGGAAGAGGATGGGGGGCAGGGAGAGACGGAGGGGAATGAGAGGCAGGAGGAGGAGGAGAAGAGAAAGGGAGAGTGAGAGGCAGGAGGGGGAGAAGAGAAAGAAAGAGACAGAGAGAGAGGCAGGAGGCGGAGGAGAGCTGAGAGAGAGAGGGGGAGGCAGTAGGAGGAGAGAGAGAGAGAGAGAAAGAGAGAGCTCAGGAGAGAAGACCTGAAAATCCCATTTTATGACGGGCTAATTGGCTAGTTCCCCTATAAATAGGATACAGAAGGTGAACAATTGGCATGAGTTAATGTGTGAGTCTGAAGGAGTGAGTCTTGAATGAGAAGAAAAGGGTTTTTTCCACTGGAATTGGAAGGTTCCTTGCATGAGGAGGGGCAGCATGGAAGAAAGAAGGAAGCCTACACAAGAGATGAATGGTAACTGGGAAATATTAAGGTCCTATATCTACAAGTTGAAATGTGAGCAGTAATGAATTGTGCCATGAAAGAATTCTGCCACATATTTGTCTTCCTGGACAAGATGAAAATAAAATAAAAATTTGAATTAAGATATTTACAGTATTCATGAGAGAGAGAAAGACCTTTAAAACACAACCTGGTGTAGCCTTAGAAACTGGATGGGATTTTTTCCATTTCCTTCGTTTAGTTATAAACATGCAATTAAAAGTGTTCAGTTGTATTCCATACTAGTTTGTCTCAGAGTATTACTTTGTGTGAACACTCATGGGTAGGCCATTTTGCTTATGCCTAATCAATTAACTAATAAACGTGTGGAGCTGCTCTCTTAGAGCCAATCAAGGAATTAAGAGCATGATGCAGTATTAGAAAGGGTCTGATCTTGCATTCTTTGCTGAAGAATGTATAATCAAACCAGAGAGTCTGTGTCTGAGTAAGATACTATGTCTCCAAAAATGGTATTTCCAAAAAAACAGATTAGAAGCATCAGGTCAGAGCCTTACTGTGTACAAATAGCCTCATTATCCTTCAGTGACCTGTAATGATTTTCATGTCTCAGCAGTAAGCCATAGTGCCCAAAGCTAAACAAGATAAAAAATGTGGAGGTTGATTTGGCATCTGTACCAGTTGGCATGCCCTCTTTTTTCTGTGCTTGCCAAACAGGTATTACCCAAGAGCATTTCTTCAATGGTTTATACCAGGGGTGAGTTTGGTTAAGTGTATTATTATAGTTTATTTGGGACTGACAGTTTTTCTCTGCAATAAACACCACATAACTGAAGTCACGGTCTGTGCCCCAAGAAGCTAGCAATCTAGAAGCTGGTTTTGCATGAATGATGAACTTTCTTTTCTGCAACAGAAGCTGCACCAAAAACAGCTGCAAGTGTTGCATGTGGCCAAACTGGGTGCACAGAAACATACATCTTTGAAAAGCTGACCCCTATGGGAACCATACAAAATGTATCCAGTTTTGATTTTGTAAATATCTGCTCACACATGGATGCAGTGACAAATACTGTGGGCTCATTTTAGAAGAAGCTATTTAAGTATGAGGGCCTTTGTGTTTCATTTTTGATAAAAGATTTCAGGGCAAAATAAAAAATGACACAAGATTCAGCTCTTGGCAGGCTCACATTAGGCCCATGTACAGCACTGGAAATTGTAACTTCATGCTAACTTGCTGCTTTCGGTGGCCATGAGATAATTTACAGCACAGCCAGTCCATATTGCAAAGGATAAGGTCAGTTCTGGACCTCTAAACTCTGGCTAATACTGCAGCACATATAATCTAACACTCCTCATAGCCCTCTGGGACCAAGTCAGTAAGACACAATATAATGAGGCTGGAGTTCCACATCAAGACATTGTCATGATGCAATATCGTGACCAGTGTTCTAGAAGGAACACCACTCATGGGTGGGCAAATTCCAGCCCATGGTCCTGATCTGGTGCACACAGTAAGTCCTTGGTGAGCCCCCACCTCCATGTTTACCTATGCCTCCACAGGTATCGGAGGATCGCAGCTCTCATTGGCTGCACACGGCGACCTGCAGGAAGTGATGTCCCAGTCCACAACACATCCCACCGCAAGCAGCGATTCGTGGCCAACCAGAGCTGTGATCCTCCGATATCTGCGGAAGTGCAGGTAAACATAGAGGCAGCGGCCCACCAGGGACTAACCCTGTGGGCTGCCATTTTTTTATTGCCCACTCTACTCTAACCTTTTCCATACATGTGTAGTTTTTTGCTATCTATATGCCAAATAAAATTTGATGTGCACCGAGGCACATGTGAATGTGCACCACCAGTAGAAACAAAAACCTAGCTGTGGGTGCTCTGCTAATCAGCTGGGCACCATTTGAATTTCTCATGAGTGGCCATACAAGCACACAGATTACAGGGATCACTGAGCATAACATCATAATGTACAAATGTTATCGATCATGCAACCGTCCCCAAATCACTGTGCAAAATCTAACTTGATGACATCGCATTTGTCCTAATTTTTTGCTATGTCCTTCAAATCTTAACTTGCAGGAAACAGGACAGTTCCAATGGCATCAGCCCTAATCCATTCACACCTTGCAAGTTATTGATTCTAACTGTAATTACCTTGTAGAGCAATGGCAAAGACCAGACTGTTAATACATATTTTTTTGTACTCACAGTAAGTGGTAGATTTCTCCTCTCTCCGCCAGTAGCATCCTACCTCACTCCGTCACGTTCTCCCCTGCAGCTGTTAGTCTGGAAAGCCCAGCCAGCCCTCCCCCCTCACCTTGCTTCTCTCTGTCTGATGACTAGATATCAGACAGAGGGGAGTCTGCAATAGCTTTTTCACGCTGACTCCTGGCATGAGCGTTCCCAACAGAAATGATGGGGGATGTGGTAATCTCCATGGTACGGGAAAATTTGCTAAAGGGTGTTTTTCATTTCTTGCCCCCATCCCCACTTGATAATGAATATTCCCCCACCAACAGGGCATTGAAGGGGGTGCATAAATGCTGTATAGAAATTTATTTCATACTCTCCCAGATCTACGATAGTTTGAACGGCTGTAATATGCGTTTACTCCGAGTGTGTGGGGGAGGAAAAGGAGCTTTTGTACTCAGTTGAGAGAGATTCCATCGTTCCTTTTTATTCCTGAAGTTTTCAAGACCAGGGTAGGGTGGCCAGGTGACCGGTTTTCAAGCAAAAAGTAGAGGACCTGACAACATTCGGTCAGATCTACTGATTGGACACCCAAAGTCTGGTTATTGCAAGCAGGGGATGATGGGGGCTTCTGGGTCATCAACCGTGCCAGCCCTTACTTGGCTAGGGCCACTTCCTATCTTCATCAAGCAGCTACACATCCCAGTCCCAGCTTCGGAGGCAAGTCTCTCCCAACCAGGTGGGTTGGGAGGAGAGGGGATGAGCAGCAAGCAAGGAGGGAAAGAGTGAAGAGGTGTGAATGGGAACGTGGCCTCTGGAGGAAGAGGTGGGGCAAGGGAGATTCAGCAAATCTGCTGGAATGTCCAGTTTTTAAATACAGGACCACAGATGTTGCTGAACTAGAGAGCCCCAGCACAGAGGCTGCCAGTGGCTGGGAGCAGAGCCGGACAGTGGGGCAGCGGAGCCCAGAGGGCACAAAGAGCCAGCAGCCATCTGGGCTGGGAAGCCGGTGGGGGTGCTAGAGTCCGCAGGGTCGTGGGGCTGCTGAGCCTGCAGCCAGCAGAACTGGGAAGTGGAGAGGAGGGGCTGCAGAGCTCACAGGTCTGCGAGTATTCAAAGGGCTCCCGCAGTTGGTAGGGCTGCCAGAGCTCACGGGGCTGGTGGGTCTGCTGGAGCTTGCAGGGCTGTGAAACCTGGGGCTGCCACAGCCAGGAGGCTGGGGCAGCAGTGACAGGCAGCTGGGGAGAGGAGCCCAGCAGAGAGGCTGGTACCGCCCTCTCCCTGACCTTCCCTGGTCCAGAAAACTCCCTTGTCTGTGACCGGTCAGGCCTCGAGGGAACCGAACCAGGGAGATCCAACCTGTATTATAAATTTGGCAACCCTGGGCCAGAGCCTTGTGCTCATTGAAATGATTTGAAATGCAGAGCGGGGTGACATGTCTGCTCCCTTTGTACAGCACTTTTAATCATAGCTGGATCCGGGTTAATATTTTATATTCTTAAAACTGCTTAGGACACCCAAGGTTTTGTTTAGGTTTCAGCAATGGGTCAGCCATTAGTCAGGCATCAAGCACTGGTTATGCAGAGAAAAATTCAAGCCCCTCAGAGGCACGGTGATAATCATTAATATTGCAGTCAGAGTCTTTTGTATATTAGCCTGGTTTCTGAAAATATCTCCAGCAGATGCTGGTAGGCCAATGAGCCTCCCACAGCTGCAACACTAGACAAATCCAGGAACTGTTGTTTATTCCCCTTTCACAGTCTGAGGCCTTGCGACATCGCCCACGGTGCTGTTGCTAGGCAGCAGTGTTCTGCAGCAAATGCTTGGGGATTGAGGTTGACGGAAGGGGGTGGGGGGGAATATTGGAAAGTGCTGAGACAGAGTTTCCTTTCCTTGTCAGCCTCACAGACTTCATGTTCCAGTCACATAATGAGCCAACAAGCCAGCCCCCTTCGGCAAGAAAAGGAAAGAGTCGGATGCTGTGATTAATCAGAGCATCTGAATTTTAGTTCATGGTGAAATTGCTAC
The DNA here is from genome assembly GCA_019425775.1 of Rafetus swinhoei. Taxonomy (NCBI): domain Eukaryota; kingdom Metazoa; phylum Chordata; order Testudines; family Trionychidae; genus Rafetus; species Rafetus swinhoei. The sequence goes on from CM033432.1 coordinate 12,520,697, forward strand.
CGTTCTGATCTGTTCTATGGGTTTCCCAGCTCACCTTCACGGCCGGTCAATCAAATGAGCAAAGACTTGCCAAATTCACCAGACAGCAGCAAAGAAAATGAAGCTGTTCACGTTGGACCTGCTTTGCTTTCATGCTTCAGCCAACGCTGAGTCACATTATCTCTCCCAAACAGCAGACTAGCATGGGGCAGAGGGATTTACCTACTGCCTTCATCCCAAAGCAACCAGCTGTACTGTTCTTATTGGAGCCTGGTGCTATAGGGCACTAACCTAATGGGACTTTACCCTGCATATGGCACAAGCTAACACAGTGGTTTTCAAACTATGGGTTGCAGAATGTCAGGCACTGGGTCTCATTACTGGAGGGAGATCAGGTGACCTGTGGAGGTGCTAAGGCAGCTACCTGCCTGTCCTGGTACTGCAGACTGCGCTGTGCCCTAGAAGCAGCCAGCAGCAGGCCCAGCTCCTAGGTTGGGTGGAGGCAGAGTGCACAGGGCTCCGTACACTGCCCCTGCCCTGCATACTAGCTCTACTCTCCCATTGGCTGGGAAACTGCTGCGGGTTGCTTCTGGGGCACAGCATGGTCTGTGGTACAAGGAGAGGCAGGAAGCCTGTCTTAGCACCCCCCGCTGTACCACTGACTGGGAGCCACTAAAGGTAAGCCCCTCCTGCCCCTCCCGACCCCCCAAGCCAGAGCCCCCTTATACACCCTAAAGATCTCATTCTCAGCCCCACCCCAGAGCCCACACTCCAGTCAAATTATGTTGGGTCGTGAGAATCAACAATTTTCAAAACTAGGGCATGAGAAAAAAAAAGTTTGAAAACCGCTGAGCTAACACTCCACAGAAGGCTCTTTCCCATCAGATTGGGGATTGAGTAAAAGGGGGCAAGGGGATGCAAAGATCCTTGCAGCATGTTTGCAGGTGCAGCCCAAAGCAAGGACTCCTGCTGTTTGCCACCAATCCAAGCGGCTTGTGTCGAGTTTGGCATGTTTCCCAGTATGACCAGAAACTGATTTTCTACAGAAGTTTGATTATTTTTGTTGTTAGACTAGGAAATGAAGGCTTTGTCAAAACAAGTGCTATATTTATTGCTCCATTTAATTGCTTAATGCACATCTCATGCCTAAGAATGTGATGGGGATGATTTCCTATTAGGTCACCCTTAGAAACAAAGCCACACAGAGAAATCAACACAACGGGTTTAAAAATGCAACTGACTGACACACAATTAACTCCAAGAATTAGTGCACATGGAAAGACATCAGCCTGGATTCTGGGTTACATGTGCAGAGTGAACACTGCAGTTTCATCATTGGTAATTCTGGTATCACTAAGGCCTGGTCTAGACATGACCCAGAAGATTGGCTTAAGGTATGCAACTCCAGCTACGTAAATAACATAGCTGGAATCAACATTCCTTAAACTGAGCTTAGGGCTATCTTCATAGCGGGAGGTTGATGGAAGCAAGTGCTTCTGTTAGTTTCCCTTACTCCTTGTGAATCGAGGAAGACTGGTGCCAATCAGTAGTGCCCTCAGTGTTCGATTTAGCAGGTCCTTACCAGACCCTCTAAATAGAACACCAGATAATCAATCTCTGGCATAGCAAGTGGAGACGTAGCTTAAGTAAGATACATGCTCCTAATTTTCTTGAATTTTTTACACCAGACACACAAGTGCAGACAAAAGGTGCTTTCTGTAACTGAGGAGACTCAAAGGAGTGAGCTGAGCAGGTGTGCCCATGATCCCTTCAATTTTTGTCCTTGTTGCTGCCTCAATAGCTCACAGGAGGCCTGTGATGTCACCTGGAACAGATCTTCTTGAGTATCCTGCTAGTGCACAGTGTGATGAAAAGGGTGTATGTGAGAATAGGCACAAGCAGTTCCTACAGAGAATGTTGAGTAAATCTACAGAGGACAAGTGTCTCTGATTCCCAATGTAAAGTACCACTAACATCTGCACTAGAATGAGCCACTCATGTATTCACCGGCAAAGATTCCTACCCACCCACTGCCATGGTGTTGAAGGATCTCTTTGCGCCAGCTGCTAATCTCAGGGCTTTGTTCCTTTCCCCCTTTCCTGTCCTTCCACATGTACAAGTTCTCAGTGGCTTTTGAATGTAAATGTACACGTGGGTGTTATAAACCTGTCTGACAGAATGATTCTCCAGGTTGCAGAGGGGTAAATGGATTCCTAGTTCCCTGAGCTATAGGACAAGGGGAGTTTGAAAAGGGGGATACATTTATCACTGGCAGACATCTGCACAAAAGCAGATATAGAGATTTACCATGGCAATGTGAGAGGTTATTAGTGAGAAAGGTCCCTGTCCACCAGCTTTGCACTTCCCATTACAGCATTACACCTCCCAGCTCTCTAGTGCACGCTATCCACTTACATTTGGTTGATCAAGGCATCCTAGTAGAGAATAAATGTGACATAGATTTTATTATCTCTAGTTCTTTATGGCTGAACAACACCACTTTCTGAGTTTGCCCTTGGCCGCACATAGCCATCCAGGGTAATGGCAGCTTGCACCTAGTTTCCGCAAGGAAGGATCATCTCAGGAGCGTGAAATGGGTTCAACTGAAAAATAAGGCTTAACACGCACTTTGGACAGGCCCAGCTTCCTACACATGCTGTGACATGGTGGAGAACTGAGCCAATTCAATTCAACATAAGCATAAACCCAGCTTGCATTGGTTTTAGGAAACTGTATCGCATGGGTCATGCTGGCTGCCACTTCCGGCAGCTCCTATTGGCCAGGAACAGCAAACCATGGCCACTAGGAGGTGCAGGGGAGCATGCTTATGGATGGCCAGTGTAAACAAAATGTCTCCCAGCCCGCCAGCAGTTTACCCTGCGGGGCTGTGTGCTGAATACTGCCGATCCCTGCTTTATAACCTAGACAATGGGATGTGAGTAAACTTTACATCCTTGAAGTGGACTACAAATAATAGTCAAGGCTGTGGCTCCACTAGTAGCGGTGCCTCAAATAGCTTCAGTGAGTGAATTAGTGACATTTAAAAGGAAGGGGCTTCTCTGAGGCCTCTCAACAAATAATATATCTACCCCAAGGGCCATGAAATGTTTTTATCATGCCTGGAGAACTACTGTTGCCAGAAGCAGTACTTAGGAGCGTGACATACAATCAAAATTTGTGAGTACAGTCAGAGGGTAAGTGTGAGTAATGAATATGGTGCCAGTTGGCTCATCTCTGGCATTAGCTTATCAGGTCTCAGCAGGCACCCTCACGCCATTGTTACCTAAACCTCAAAATCTAGAGTTCACGTTACAGCCTGGAGTCAGAAGGAAACAGCATATCCTGCCTCGTCAGCCAATTGCGGATGGAAATGTCTTGCAAAACTAAAACCTGCTGGTAGCAAAGTTGATGCCCCACCATGCTCCTACCCGTGACTGGATGCAGCGCTGCAGCAGCATGTTAATCCGTTTCCTCAGCTCTCTTTTGGCCTACTCTGGCCGTAAGGATGTCCTGGATCTCCAGACAGAGCTGTCCCATCCATAGGATGGTTCCAGGCAACTGCCCGGGTCCTATGTTTTGGGGGGCTCTGCACTTCAGGGGGCTATGGAAGTGCAGGACTAAGGGTGGCCCAGAGGCTGAGCAGGGGGGCTGGCATTGGCAGCAAGGGTCGGGTTTGCACTCCCTGGCAGCAGTGGGAAGTTGAGCGACCCGGACCCAGCCCACTCTGCTCCACCAACTCCCAGTGTTTCTCATGGGAGGGTGGACGGAGGTAGGAGTGGAATGGGGGTGGGCAAGGGGCTAAGCAGGAGAGAAGAGGTGCGGCAGGGGCAGAACAGGGGTCGGGGTTTGGGGGAAGGGGTGGAGTGGTGGAGGGGGGCAGAGCAGGGGCAGGAAAAGACAGGGCAGGGCTTGAGGTAGGGGGAGAAGGGTTGCTCCAGGTCCTGCACTCTTCTAGGGATGGTCCCACCTCCAGCCAGACCATTTGGCACAGTACAGACCCTTCCGGAGCCACCAGAGTACTTTTTCAAAGTCAAAAAAAGTAAAATATACAAACAAAAGCTTCGGTCCATCTGGACTCAACCAGCCCCTATATTGGCATAGGGGTGCCGTTACAGCTCTCCGTCCACTCTTCCCCTTGCTCGGGGTTTCTGGCAAGCTCAGACTTGGCTGGCCCCATCTGAGGCCCTCAGCTCACTAGTGAAGAAGCCTATCTGGTAGTTACTCCCTTTCTTTCTCTCAAACTTCTTTTCAGGCTGCTCCCCAGGCGGAGGGCCCTTCCCATTTTTGCTTCGCTCAACTGGGCTCATGCAGCTCTTTATGGAGAAAAAGCCCTGCTCTCCCTCAGCTGCTATCTGGGGCCCATGTCTGCTCTCTGACACCTCTTGAAAGCTCCCAGAGAAGAGTGGAATAGACCCCAAGCATTTCTCATCAGCCAGGTTTTCTGTTTTAAATGGGGTCTTATTTTTCATAATGTTCATAAGGCTTTGTTCTATTCCCATTGCTCTCTTTGTAATCATCTGTGGTATGCTGAAAGACATATTTGTCATGTCTCAGCCAGTTTCTTGGAACAGCAGTCACTCACAGGTCAGGTGAGTTACCTAGTTTATGTCAGGAGAAGCAGGCATGAATCACCAGCATTTTTGTGTTTTTCCAGGCAGTACCTTGACACTCCTAGCCTGGTGCTTTTGTGATAATTTTCCAATCCTTCCTACTTGACTGACATTACAGAAATTCAATGTGAGAAAGTGCCACCTGCACAGAGCGCCAACGTGCCTGGCGAAGACAACTCTTTTAAACTGGCTCCTTCACAGTGGAAATGGTTGATCTCAGCAAGTGGGCAGACAAAATTGACACCGCAAGGTGTGCTCCCGGACAGATGATCAGAATGTTTCTCATTCAGAAGAGGCTGGTCAGTGCCTAACTTAATTGCTTACCATTGATTGAGGGCCTCCGCTACTCAGTTTGGCCCATGTTTTGAAATGTGTATGTAAAAATGTGTGCGTACTTGCAGCCGCATGTGCACTCTAGCACACACATGAGTATGTATGAGCCATAATGAAATGGGATGGCATGCCACTCCCTGAGCGCACATACAGCTTGTTTGCTTGCAAAAATGCATGCATATTTTTCTTTAATGTGACCCTAACTTTAAGATTAAGGACTGACCATTTATTATAGCTCTGTTGTTGGCTGCTCTTTCGTCTTGATTCTTCTCAAGCCTTGGATGAAGAAAGGGGCTGGGAGGAAAGGTAGGGTGTAATACAGAAAGAATAAAATAGATTCAACCTACATCAGGCATACTACTTTATCTGACCTGTACTGCCCCAGGCCTGCCTAGTCCTGCTGAGGTTCATGGGAGTCATATCACTGACTGAGATGGGAATTTGCACTCCAGAAAACATGGACTCCAAAGTAATTCCCCTAAACAAGGTCAAGGGGCTGACATATCGTGCAGTGGTACAGCCGCCTACTTTCATTTTGAAGGAAAACAGTAGCAGCCCAGATATTGATGAAAGGTCTTTTTTATATCACAGTGACTATAAAGTGTGTGTGTGTGTGTGTGTGTGTGTGTGTGTGTGTGTGTGTGTGTGTGTGTGATTACGTGCTCCTGCACATGTGCATCTAAACATGGGAAGAAAACAACTCTAGTTGAAAGCATTTGCTAATAAAAAACAGTAGACTGTGCAATCCCCTAAGCTCCACTGGATCCACTTAAAACACCTCATCCATAATACAGATCTCGCTAAAGCCAGTGCAATAGCTCTGCTGCCAAGCACAATCCCCCAGAGGGGGAGCTCTCATGGCATGTATGTGCTTCTGTGCTGGTGGGTCTCTGCGTGAGCAAAGTGTCTGGCTGTTTTTGTTTCACAAAAGAGGTTTGTCTGGGGATTTACCAAAGTCTGTTTTCAGGGTTTACAGAGGTGACTGAGCTTACAGTGCTCATCCTTACTACCATGTATTGGCATTGGGCATGCACGCAATGCCTCCCAGCTACTCTGCCCTTTCTGCATGTTCTCTTTACCTGGACGATAATGATACAATTGAAGGATCTGCAACTGAAAAAAAAAAGTCTATCGAAGTGAAAAACAAAACAAAACACTTGGCTCTCAAACAGGAAGCGTAAAAGAGAGATTTAACCAAAGACTTGATTCTTACAGCCAAGTGCCAGAAACAAATGCATGTGAGCATTATGCAGCCCAAGCCCCCAAACAAAAGATGGAAAAGCGTTAGGATGGCAGGACAGAAAATAAATCCCAAGAAACAATGTATTTTATCATTTGGAAACACAGAATAGCAAATTATTGGTTTGTGTTTTGCAAGATGAAATGTTGGTCAATGGAAGCTCTGCAAAATGCTTTCTGATCCCATCTGTGTCGTGATATTGCTTTGCAGAAATGCTCCCATAGTACGCAGTGGGTTTGAATGGGGGCAGGGAAAGAGAGACGCCCTGCAGCTCAGATTTGGAGAGGTTTGAACATGATCTCATTTATTTTGATGTTGAATGTTTCTTGCTAGATTCTCTGGAATTAACCCAAGCCTCAGAAATCATTTTTAGCCAAATGCTTTTAAGGCTGGCAAGGAGATACCAGACAATTACTTTAAAAAAAATCTCGTCCCAAATTCTTCTGTGGTATGTAAGTCAAAGTTGCAACTAAGATTTATTTACCCCAGCAGAATGCTGCTTTTTAGGTTATAATTACATCACTTTTCTATGTATCACTTCTCTATTCTCAGTGGTAATTTTCTCCAAGTTTTGATAAATACAACTGAGTAGCCAGGTGACCAAAGCGTAGCAAGCTTCTCATTCATTTGCAATAAAGCACAGTCATATAAAAACTTCTCTGTTATCATATTCATACACATGTCTGCATTGCAAGAGACTTCTATTTGCAACATCCTAAATTCTTGTTTGGCTAGGTAAGTGTCCCTTCCTTCAACACCCTAAAATTAGCTTTGATCTAAGAGGATCTCTCATCTTTCAACTCCTCAAAGAAACACCCTACACTCTCAAAGCCATCTTTTTCCCACTGCAATCCCATACACACACACACACACACACACACACACAGAGTATACTCCTCTGTCTTACACTGGTGTACATCTGGAGTAACTCCATTGAAGTAAACAGAATGATAACAATATGTAAGCAATTTAACTGAGAGCAGAATCTAACCCATAGACTTTGTGTGATTGTACAATGACCACGGGCTACTGACCTGCACACAAAAAACTACTAGCCGCTAAGGAGCATGGTCTGATCCTAGGGTCAGTTCTGAAACAGCCTGACCACAAAATACTTTAGAACAACCATGAGTCTGCTCTAAATATAGAGGCTGGTAATAGCCTCCTAAGAGGCCATCCAGCAGCTGGAAGTCGCTGGAATGTGAAGCATTTTGGCCATTTTCCTCCACACCGTCATGCCCCATTCTTGGTCCAGGAAGGTAACACAGATATAGGTTTGGCTGTGTGCAGTTGGGGGCTCCCCATGCCAAGGAAATCTCCAGCCAGGGAGCTCCAGCTGACTTCCGTCCTCTTTGAAGCACTGTCAGCATGCAGTCTCACCCACTATCTTTCTCTAGGTCACAGGCTTCTTTTGTCAGTGGGGTTCCTCACTAAAGCACTTGCCCATTACTGCTTCTGTGTGAATTGTGTTTTCAATGGAACAAAGCCATCTTAGATGTACTGAAAAATGCTTTGAGATCTTTGAACATGAGATATCACAAAGCATTATTACAGGGACTGGCAAAATACCAGGAAAAATAGACTGTGATAAATTTGAAGTCTACCTTAACAAGAAAGGGTTAATTGCTTTGGTTACACAGTGGTATTTATGGCTAATGCCAATCAGCCCTAGAGTGACAAGAATAAAATATGATTGAAACCTCTAGCTTTTCAAAAAAAAAAGCCTAGTTTTAATTAAGTTGGGCATTAGCTGGTTAATCAGCAAGAATACTAATGGTCTGATTAGCAGGGGATGCCAATAGAAAAATAAAAATCTATTCTGGTTATTTGACTGGAGGAGGAATAACCCAGATAACCCTGGGTTTGTGCTCCTGTTCCTGCCCCCTGATGGTTGAACACTTTGCAAAAGTGATCTGCTTCCAAGATGAGTGGCGTCTGCTCTCTGAACCAAATTCTCAGAATGACATGTTGATATCACAGTCCCTTCTCCAGCTCTTAGGGTGATGCCTGGAGGCCCAGCTTTCATTCAGGGCCAGAGCAACAAACAACATTCCTGAAGGATGGAAATAGCCACACAATTGGAAAAATAATAACCCTGAAGAATCTAACTTTGTGGGGCAAAGGAGCAATTGTAAAATCCATTGGAAATGTATTATGCCAAGGAAACAAGGCCCCAGGAAAATAAATTTTAAAATGTAAAAATCAGTGAAGAAATGTCCTTCTAATTTGCCCATCCCCTGCTTGGTATAAAGAGTACACTTCCTTTTGATTAAGGCTCAGCCTGAAGCGTTTTCAGTGGCAGGAAGCCGGAGGAAAGCTTAAGGTGCTCTTTGCTATTTTAAGGTGGAGTTGTTTACATTTTGTTGGCCAGGTTCAGTTCATCCTCTAGCACTGAGCTATAAACACATAGGGGTCTATTGCCATACCACCAGTTGAACTCTGTTGCCTTGAGATTTTTACAAGAATGAAAGCATATTCAGGGCCTTTCTTTCAAAATCATGCTCACTAGAAGAGCTGGTCCGAAAATATTTTGGTTGTGTTTTTGTTAGCTTTTTTATTGTGTTTGCTGAGATTTTCACATATTAATTAAAAAACCTATAAAGGTGAAAACAAAAATTTTTGCTCAGGGAAGAAGAGAGTAGAGAGTAAGATGTTGGCCCAGTGACAGGGTCCCTATGAGGTAATCAAACCTGTAGGGGAAGTAAAGTATGTAAGCCCGGACACCAAAAACAAGAACAAATATACCACATCAACCTTTTAAAGCCCGGGCAAGAGAGGGAAGCTTGTACTGCTGTTTGGGGCGACTCAGCCTCAATGAACAAACCCTCAGTACAAGCAAAGATAGCTCCAGATTCAACAGTAGGTCAGAAGAAGTAGGTCGCTGAGATGACCCACTGGAACCAGGATGTGTCCTCGGCAAATCCAGGTCAAACGACGGAGGCATTCTACCATATAATTACTGACCCCAGAGCCAGAGTGACAATGAGGCCCTACCAGGTGTCAGCTGCCAAAAGGAAAGAAATAAAAGCAGAAGGGGAAAAGATGCTAAAGATGGGGGGGATCATTGAGGAGTCCCACAGTCACTGGTCCAGCCCTATAGTGCTGGTGCCCAAACCTGATGGCACCACAAGATTCTGCAATGACTTTCAGCAGTTAAATGAGATATCCCAGTTTGATGCATATCCCATCCCTTCTTGCGTAGACGAACTAGTCGACTGTCTAGGTGACTCCCGATACCTAACAACTCTAAACTTGACGAAGAGATACTGGCAAATCCCCCTAGCTGAAGATACCAAGGAGAAGACAGCATTCTTGATCCCAGAAGGGCTATTTCAATATACAGTCCTCCCTTTTGCTCTCCATGGGGCCTCATCTGCTTTCAGCGACTAAAGATAAGCTACTATGCCCAAGTACAATACTGCCTACCTAGAAGACATGGTTATTCATACCCCTGACTGGGAAACCCACCTGAAGAAGGTAGAGGTGTACCTGGATACTTACAGCGAACCCTGCCAACTATGGCATGGGGTTCATAGAGGCCAAGTATTTCAGATATGTCATGGGGAGAGGGCTGATGAAGCCACAATTAAATTAATTAAATAAATTAGAGGCCCCACAATGGCCCCGGCCAAACCACATGAAGCAAGTTCAAGTATTCCTAGGAGTCATGGGGTACAATCGACAGTTTATCCCCCCATTTTGCCACACAAGCAAGTCCCTTCACAGACTTGGTGAAGGCTCATGGTCCAGACCTAGTTGTGTGGTCCGACGTAGCAGAGAAGGCGTTCATGGACCTATGGACTGCACTCTGCAGCAACCCTGTGTTAATAGCCCCATATTTCATCCTACAGATGGCTGCAACTGAGGTTAGGTTGGGGGAAGTTCTATCACAAATTGTTGGGGAAAAGGAACATCCTGTACTGTACCTCAGCAGGAAACTCCTCCCAAGGGTAACACAAATATGCCATGGTTGAGAGGGAGTGCCTCCCTCTGAAATGGGCCATGGAAGCACTGAGGTACTACCTGCTTGGGTGCTGATTTGTCCTCGTGATGGACTACGACCCCCTCGTGATGGACTACGACAGCACCAATAGATGCAGCAGAACAAGGAAAAGAACACAAGAGTGACCCAGTGGTTTGTGTCCCTCCAACCATTTCATTTCTGTATGCAACACAGGGCAGGGAGCTGATGGCCTGTCATGGATGCACTGCTTAACACCCAAATTGCCCAACCCCTGGGTGTTGAGTGGGGGGAGAGGATGTGACAGACCCAGATCGGCCATCTGCTGTTCACTGGTGGAGGGAATCCATGCTGGAGCTTCATTAAACAGCTTTCTCTTCCCTGAAGAAAAAAAAGGGCCAACGCCTAAATCCAGCATAATCAGGCAGGCACCTGGGGTCAATTGCAACTTGCTAGAAGCCACAGGCTGATTAGACACCTGCAGCTAATTAAGGCCTGTGGTGCTGCTTTAAAAGGGCTCTCCCCAGGCAAGGAAGGGGTAAGGAAAAGGGTCAAGGACAGGAAGTGCTGTTTGCAAGAGCTGTGTGGGTGTGAGCAGAGGACTGACTAGCAGTTGCCAAAGGAAAGGTACTGGGAGGGATTGTTTGGGGAAGTGGCCCAGGGAAAAGCTGCCAGATTGAGAGTGGCAGTACCCTGCCTGTTGCCGCTGCTGGAACCCAGAGTAGTGGACGGGCCTGGGTTCCCCCCAAACCTCCCCATGACATCGCAACCTCTGCCTCGAGAAGAGAGATCAGGACTCCAAAGGGATTCTACCCCAAACGTATAAACTAGCCTGTGATGAGTATGGCTCAGTAGGCTGGGGCTCCTGTCGCTAGTAAAGAGAAAGAGGCCTTGTGGAGGACCACAGTGAGCCTCTGAGGTTAACACTATGCGCTAGTACCGCAAGACCCACAGGATATGTCTACACTTGCACCCTCTTTGGAGAGAGGGATGCAAATGAAGACATTCGAAATTGCAAATGAAGCTGGGATTTAAATATCCCGTGCTTCATTTGCATATTCACGTTATGGCGCTATTTCGAAATAACAGACACTGACTGTTAAGACGCATACAATGAGGTTTACCAGTTATTTCAAGAGAAGGGTTTTCTCTCGAAATAACCATGTCTTAACAGCGTCTGTTATTTTGAAATAGTGCCATAACGTGAATATGCAAATGAAGCGCGGGATATTTAAATCCTGGCTTCATTTGCAATTTTGAATGTCATCATTTGCATCCCTCTCTCGATAGAGGGTGCAAGTGTAGACATACCCACGGGGAATAGCTGGAGCTTGCCACATTAGACATGATAAATCGACCTCTGAGAGCTCTCCTGTCAACTCCAGTACTCCACCAGGATGAGACGAGCAGCCGAAGCTGACGGGGGAGCAGCCCCTGCCAATCTTACCATGTGGAAGACAGCACGGTAAGTACGTCAACTTCAGCTACACTATTCATGTAGCTGAGGTTGCGCCGGTTAGATCAATGGGAGTTGTAGTGCAAACTAGGCCTTAGGCTCTTTGTAGGACCCCTGCCTCATTTGATTTAGAAATTGGAAGGTGTGCACTTATTGTGGGTACTGGGTTGGGCAGGCTGAGGCCTGCCAAGAACTTAATGGTCCTCTTCCCTTAAATAAGAGGCAGGAACCACTGAACCCTGAACAACAATGAATTCTTGGGGCAACAAGTGGAAAAACAGGAATGGGAGTGAGGTTAAAATTTAAAAATCAGGGAACCAGAGGAGGATACTGAGCAGAGAACCTCAACAATGCCCACTAGTCCTCAAAGGCATCTAAGGAATCATTGGACACCTCCCAGAGCAACTCTGCTCTGACACAGCATTTAATGAGGGACTGGAAATAGGCACCAGAGTCACAGACCCACCCCCATTTGACTTCCTCCTCTTGGTACAACTGATAGCCATGATGGCCAATGCCAGAAGGAGGTTGACAAGGTCTTGTGATTTGGTGGGGTAATGAATGGGGTGTGCATAAATGACAAGGTCCAGGGAAAAGTGCAGCCAGAACCTCAATAAGAGGGTATGGAGGAGCCATAAACATGGGTTGCCACCTGATACACTCTACAGAGATGTGTAGTGGGCAGATGTCAGGGGATTCCATGAGCCACAGCAGACACAGGCCTGTGCTCACAGCTCCATAGAGTAGTTTCCAATGAATATCCCCAGCTGGACTTGGAACTGGCATGGAATACAGACAGAGCAGCAGATCCTGCCATTTTGTGTCACAAGGAAGTGGATGGCACGAAGCATGAGTATATACAGATGTTCTCTGGGCATAAATGGGAGAAGGACCAGTCACAGGCCATTCAGCCTACTTGAGCTGTGTGCCAGAGGTGGCAGGGGTGAACTCCAGCAGGATAGGCGAAGAGCACGCTCCTGCAGGACTCGCTTGAGATAAGCAAGAGAAGTGAGGATCAAGGCTGCCCTCACTTCTTGGAGCACATGACAGGGGACAGATGAGCAGACCCACAAGCTGGCCAAGTATTACGGGATCCACACAGTCCCTCAGACTATAGTCCAGGAGGTTTCTGAGTCTGGTGACAATTCAGAAACATGCTGCAATTCACCACGGGAAGCTTCACCTCTTGCACACCTAGGTGTGGGTTGTATAGTAAGGATTCTGCTAGAAGATCCTCCCTCTGGGCAGCCACTACAGATCTGGCTGCCGAAACTAGCTTCCAGGTCCTGAGGCAGTCCTGGTAAATGACTGACAGCTTAGAGGGGTCTTGAGGGAGACCACTCAGGTGGAGATAAAAGAGCGGCCAGGTATATCAGAGCCCTCAGAGGCAATGAAGAAGGGCATGCACCAGCACATTCTGTGCCATACTGTGCATAATAAAGGAGTCTCTATGGAGCCTAAAAACAGATGGTGGGGATCTGGCTATGGTACAGACTAAGCCCAGACTGGCCTCTTCTAAGAGAGTCTCTACACCCACAGTGATCTAGCGCACCCCTAGCCATTAAATCCCCATGGTCTTTTGAAGGCTCTCCAGGCTGTCTAGGGGCAGGCTCAGGGTGCTGCACTGGGCCAGGGCATGAGACAACACAACACGCTGTCCCACACTGGCTGTATCTTTGATCTGCTGAAGTGTCACAGCAGAGTATGAAGAGGGGGACAAATGGGTAGGAAACAGTACCTATGGGTAGGAGCCAGGAAGTTTTGCCTGCAGGAAGGTAAGATGGTGGTGGGTACGAGTCACTGTGGTCCAGGAAGTACAGAATCCACCTATCTCATAGCCAGAGCCAACCAATAGCATGAAAGGGCCCATCATTTTGTTGTAGGAGTGAATAGGAAGCAGCCATAAGGACAGAGCAGCTGGCTAGAAGAACTTACTGCATATGACAGTGAGAACAAGGAAGGGGCAGGAACTGGGTAATCTGGGGAGGAGGTAGATTGGTTTGGGGGTTAAGATTGAAAGCCTGTGAGTGATTTGGGGGGGAGCAGACAAAAGCAAGCATAGAGATGGGGCAGAGATAAAAGAATGGGGAATGGCAGAAATGAAGAGATCTTGAGGAAAAATTAAAAAAGAGAGAGAATGGAGGGAAAGGAAGAAAGAGAGAGACATAGGTAGGGAGGAGAGAGGAGGGTATAAAAGTCAGAGATGAAAGCAAAGATGGGAATAAGGGAGGCAAGAAAAACCAAGATTGGGTCACATGTACACAGAATAAAGGGTATGATGCGTGAGGCTGTGGCAGATGTTGGGAAAGTGGAAGTTGGTAGCCATGGAATGAGGCTTTAACCAGCTCTTTCTCCCCCTTTGCAGCAGAAGTTAGATTCTGAGTTCTGCTGTAAAGGGGGAGAAAGAGCTGGCAAAGTGGAGTGAAGTGTGTTACATTGGTACCAGATTTCTTGCAGGCATCTGTTGTGCCTCATTATCACAGGGTACATCTAGACTGCGGGGGGGGGAGGTGTTTGCGGAAGAGTAAATGCGCTCTTTCGAGGAGCCCTATATACCTCATTCTACAAGGAATAGGAGCTCCTCTGAAAGAGGAGGCTTTTCCACCATTTGACCTCATCTAGATGGGGCCAAATGGCAGAAAAGCAATCAGAAAAAGCTACACAAATTACAGCGCGCAATTTGCATAGCTTTTTCCGAAAAAAGGCTATAGTGTAGACCTAGCCACAGTGTGCAGAGTAGATACCATACACCTAATAATAATTAATAATTAGTTACAGGCACATATCAAGGCTGCAAAATCAAGCTTCAAAAGTCAGGAAATGTCAGAATTAAGGTTACCGGTGCCACTTTGATTCAGCCCTTCTATGCATTTGCATTATCATACAGTCTTTGTTTACATGGTCAAGGACTATCTTTTCCCTGGGACTTCAGTTTCATTCATTGTACAAGATGGATCTGCTCTGCAAATGAGTGGCTATTTAATCTTTCTTCTTCTCATAATTCAATGTGTGGCACAGGCCAGCAAAGCAGAAAGAGGTTCGCACTGCACCCTTATCCAGGAGAAACTCTAGCAGAGTATGCTTAACATAGAATTTTACCTTTCACTGTAAGCCCTTTTAATAGGGCTTTATGACTCAGGGCAGAAAACTTAGCTTAGGCATGTGATATTTTCAAAAATATCTCAAGGAGCTAGGTACTTGCACTATAAGAGTCATTTTCTAATATTTTCATTTATTATAGAAAGCTGCTCCTAAAAAAATCCTTAATAAAGATGATTATAGCTCACCAATATTTATTGGTTTCTGACACCTATTTGTGCTCCTATAACTCACAATTGGCTTTGCTTAATATGAGTTCACAGTATTTTAGCCCATAAAGTGGGGAAGGCAGTTTGTGCATTTCCTTTAAAAAAACAAACATAAGCACGCACAAAATGTAAAACGGCGATGGCATTAAGGTTAAAAAGCCGCTGCCGTACAAATAGAGTAATTACTTTTTATTGGGATATTTACTGTGCATTTGGTATTATGGACCAATAAAATTCTTAATGCTCGTTCACATCTCATAAGCTGTAATGGCTTGGTTGGAGAGTTGCAGACGCAGCCTGATCCAAAGCGCACTGAACTTAAGAGGAGCCTTTTCGTTAACATCAATGGCCTTTGGTTCAGGCAAAGAGTATACATAGCAAATACATGGCCTGCTGGAAACATACCATGGAGGGAAAATGTGTCAGGATAGGTACTGCTTTTTGTGGTTTGATGAAGAAAAGGAGAAAAGAGAGGAAGTCTTTTGCTGGCCATGTCCTCCAGCGGCTAGTGGTGCAGCAAGGGAATGAGGGGTAGGTTTGCCCACTGCTCTGAGCTCTAGCCCAGGGACCCTTGAGTGGCAGCCACCTATGGCCTTCTTCCACTCCTCTCTGCTGCCTGCCTTCCCTGGGACATGCTTGCACTCTCTCATGCTATGTCTACACTACAAGGTTTTTGCACAAAAACCAGTGGAGCGTCCACATCTCAAGTGCATTTATTGGGGGGGAAAAATACAGTAAATCAACAGGACAGAGGGCTTTTGCTGGAAGAGTTATTTCTCTCCCCACGAGGAATAACTCTTTTTTGCGCTACAGCTCTTACGCAAAAAGGCAGGTGTGGATGCCCCGCAGGGTTTCTTGTGCAAAAAGGTGAATGGCCATCAGAGCTTTCTTGTGCAAGAGCGTCCATGCAGTGTGGACACTCTCTTGTGCAAAAGCACGTCACTTTTGCGATGCGCTTTTGAGGTCTGGATGCACTTTTGCGCAAGAAGTTTTTGTGGAAGATCTCTTCCGCAAAAAGCTTCTTGCGCAAAAACCCTGCAGTGTAGACAAAGCCTCAGAGGCCCAGTCTGGCTGTTATCAGGCTGGAGCTTCCTCTGACTCTCTTGACTTTGGCGTTTGAGAGGAGTTGTTATAGAAAGATCCTGAGAATAGGATGGATGCAAAAGGAATTATATAGGAAGATACAGCCAAAAGAGAACCTACTGCAGAAGGTTATACAACGGTCGGTTATACAAGTTACAGCTATTCGGGCATATCTGCAGAATAAACGATGAGTGAAAAGTTAAGACTCGGGTATTTGGCATAATGGATGGTCCGAATAGGAGAGGCAGACCCCACAGAGAATGGGTAGATGATATACTAGATTGGTGCGGAGCTAGTTTACAGAAACTAAGCCACTCCGCACTGGACAGAGAAAAATGGAAGGAAATAGTGAGGGAGGCATCGGACACCAATGGGCGCTGAGCCCATGGTTGTTGATGATGATGATGCTGATACTCCCTAAGGCAGTCAGTTCTTCTCTCTTGCCCTTCAGAGAGAGACTGAGTTCCTCTGCTCTGCTGAGCAGACCCTTATATCTGGGCTGCCCCAACAAGTCCTTTCCCTCTTGCTCAGCTCCAGAAACCCTATTCTAATTGGCAGAGGTCTGTGCAGGCTCCCTCTGGCCTGCTTTAACCCTCTCCTAATCCAAAGTGGGGTAGCTGCCCACTACACTCCTGCAACAATCACCTTCAGAAAAAAAAAAACACTTAACGTGCAGTTGGACTTGTTGGACACAGTATTTCTAAACACTACTGTAAGGAGTATGGAGTCATGGGCTGGGGGGAAGCTTGGCTAACAAAACACCTATCTTATCGGACATATGGGGTAGATATGACCATATTCACTCCACTGAGGTTTCTGAAGTTTTGTTGTGCTACTCAAAGTTTGGAAAATTAGCACCAGAATGACTCTATGGATAGGTGTGTACCAAACTGAAGTTTGGTGCAGCTCCAAAGGACTTGTGTGTCCCAGTGACTGCCAATAAATATTCACATTAACTGAATAAACAAGATCTTTACAGCTGCAGTGGATTTCCAAAAGGGTTCATCTATTCTATTCTATTCTAATGCAATGGATGCCATTAAAAATGTTGATGCTTGTGGCTCTGCCTTGTCTATGATATCTTCTTTTCTACCCTAGGCATAATTAGCACTGGTACTTAAGATGGCCTTCACTAAGCTCTTGCATGATGCCCACAGTGGAATACACCTTTCATAAACGTTGTGGCATTTATGGTTACACTGGGATAAAACAGTCTAAAAAGACTGGATCCTTCATTGCTAACTATAAAGTAATTCCAATCCCAGACTTTCAGAAATAATGAGACTGGCCCCCTAAAACATGAGTTGTCTTTAAAAGAATTAAAATGTATTATGTATTCTTAATTTGCCTGTTGGTGTCTGTATCTGTAGGATTGTCCTTTTCCAGCTTTTCTCAAAACCACATGGGCTAGAAGCTTCCTCTTACAGTTCAGTGAAAGCTGAGATTCTCACTTAGGTCACGTCTATACAGCAGGGCTAAAGCCAAAATTAGCTACGCAACTTGAGCTATGTCAATTGTGTAGCTTAAATCGAAACAGCTTTTGATGCTGTCTACACAGCAGAAAGTCCGAGAAAGAGCACTCTTCCTCCGACTTCCCTTACTCCATGTAAAATGAGGGTTTCAGGAGTCAGAGTAAGAAGTCCTCCAACTCAACATTATTTTGACATTATGTTGAAATAATTGCTTATGGTGTAGATGTGGACTATGTTACTTCAGAATAACGTTAACCACTAACATTATTCTGAAATAACACTGCTGTGTAGACATACCCTTAATTACTGGAATCTTGCGTCAGGGGCTTTTTGAAAAAGACCATCTATCGTGAGACTTGTGATAAGAGTTGAGAACATGTAGCAGATATGGAACATATCTCAGAGAAGACTGCTGCTGTGCTGTATAGCAGCTCGGCACTGAGGAATAAAATGGGTTTCTGTGAACTGGAATACTGCAAGACTTACAGTAAATGTTCTCCGGTTAAGGTGTTCATGTTGTCCCCTAGATTTCATTGCCTTTCAGTTACACAATAACTGTCAGCAGGAATACACACAAGAAACTAACTGGGAAAGGGGGAAAGGTGTCTGGAGTTTATGCAGCCAGGAGCTAGATTCTTGGTTTCCCGGTTATGGGTGCACCAGGATACAATCTATCCCGAGCTTCTTGGAGAGAAAGGAGGCTGTCAATCTCACTGGGAAGTACTACACGAGCAGGAGCTTTGTCCTAAGGAAAGATGTGTGGGCCAGCTGGTTCCAGGATTTAGCTCAGCCTTATGGCTCTGGGATCCTGGACCAGGGGATAAAGCAAGGAGAGAGCAAGGCAGATGAGAGGGGGCTCCTGTGCTAAAAGGAGCTCGGGTGAGCAGCATTCTTTTACAGCACCCCATCCATGTTCCTTCTAATTATTTCCACTCATGTGCCAAATAATTTTTGTTATGTGCACCAGGGCATGCACAGATGTGCACCACCCGTAGAAACACATGTGCTGGCTCTAGGTGCTCTGCTAATCAGCTGGGTAACATTTGATTCACTCATGGGTGGCCACCCAAGTGCTCAGCTTACAGGGAACACTGCTCGCCATCCATGCTGGCTAGTGCAGAGAGATCTGCCCCCTTGTTTCAACATACACTAACCACTGCCTGGAGATGGAGAGGTTAATATTGCTGTTTGCTTGGACCAGGAGCTCTGAGGAGATCTTCCCCTACTCACCAATCCAGACAGCAACATAGAGACGATCCTTAGGATTCTAGGGCATCAGGAACCAGCTGAGATCACCTAGGAAATAAATTCTTGTTCTAGCAAGATTTGAGGGGTGGAGTCAGATCATGGGAGAAAAGATGGAGGTAGCAGCCAGAACTGCAGGTGATACCAGATATCTAGCCAGGCAGATGGGGAATTAGTTCACACGTAAGGAAAAGAAGCTCATGGAACTAACCTGACTTGTGCCAATAGTCCCTTTGGGCACATCTACACTTATGAGAAGAACGACATGCCAAAGGTTGATCATCTAGTACAGGAGGCCCCCAAGATGTGACCACCCGAGTTCCGACCCTCCTCCCCCACTTACAACCATTTTTGTAAGTACAGAAGGGGCCAAAAATCCCTGATTTACATCCTCGGCCCACATTTACAATGGCGCACGGTGCTTATTGTAAATGAGGGTTCAAGTTATGACGCCCCCGACTTGCAACGCTTCCCCCGGAACCGATCATGTTGCAAGTCGGGGGCCTCCTGAATTCAATTGACTGGGTCTAGTATAGACATGTAAATTGAATGCTGAGGGTAGCCCCCACTGGTGTCCAGTACTCCTCCTTCTGTGAAGAGTAAGTAAAGCCAACAGGAGCATTTGTTGCCAAGGCTCGGCTTAAAGGAAGCTGACTCCAGCTATGCATTTTGCGTAGCTGGAGTTGTATACCTTAAGCCAACCTACCTGGTTGTATTTACATTGTATGTTGTATCTCTGAACTGCCTGCCCTCAAATTTGTGCTAGATTATAAGCTTTAAAAGGCAGTGCTGTGTCTTCTTATATGCACAGCAAGCATTTAGCACACTGATCATGATATAAGCAATAATGGTAATATGCACGTGTCTCTGTAATAGGCGGGGAGTATTTGTTTGAAAAACCCCACCCTGTCAATGGGTGGATGCTGGTGAGGAGTGAATATTAAGAAGATTTTGTTGACTCCCCCAAGGCCAGTGACTTGTTACTGTGGGATAAGGAAAGTAGGCATTGTCTCTTCAGAGTCAGAAGATATAGGGTGTGTGCTGAACAATTTAAGAGACCAACCCTAAGTGCTGCCAAGCCTGGAGAGGTTTGATTGGCAATAATTAACACCTTATTATTAATTCCCATGTTAACAAACTCAGACTCTAAGAAGGGGGTGAATGTGGGCTCAATGTACTGTGTAGACTAGGCTGGGTTCCATGTGTTTGAGACCAAACTGGAAAGAGGCACCTGCTCCCATCTGTTATTCTTTGCTTGCTCATTAATGATTTCTTGGGTTTCCCCTTTCACAATGCTAGCCTTGTACAAACATATAAATGGGCACAGTGACAGCTATCAAGGCCCTCCCTGGGAACATTTTTTGTCACTGCTCATGGAAACAATGAGATAATGACCTGAAAGCTGAGTGCCTTTATAATATAATGGAAAAATGGAGCTAAACTAGAACATCAAAAAGTATATCTAAATTAGGTTGCAGAAGAGAAAAGGATATCTGACAGCAGGAGCAAGCTGTGGAAATGTAGTCATTGTTTCTACTTATGGGTTATGAAATGTAAATAATTTAACAGCCAGCGAGGTAGAGAAAGATCTAGCTATTTTTGGTCTATTCTGAACAAAGACAGCTGTGTATATTCTAAAACATATGGTTCAGCATTACAAAAATAATATAGAAATCATCCATGCAAGAATGGATTTGTTCAGGCCATTTTGAGTTGCAGAGTCAAATTCTGTGAATTAAAGCAGTGCATGACATCACCATTTTGCCTTTTCAGCAATCTCTGATTTCATTACAAGGTTATTCCAATAATCCCATAAGCAAAGTTGAGTCAGACCCGTTAGCATCAGGAGAAAACCTCTGGAGATTCAAGAGCTCTCTGAGAAATTTAAAACTGAGAGATGTAAGGAGGGTCTGAATCAATGCTTCCATTACAGCCAGCTGGAATGGGAAAGAAATCCTGGGTATGCTTATGTAAATACACTTCACTCCAGTTGCTTAGGCCTGCAAGATATTCAATTGTTAGAATGGTGTTTTGCCCATTGTGACAAATGTGGCTGTTGGGAGGGTGGGGGGTCAAAAACTGTGTCTTAATAGTAAATGCAGGAATTGTAGGATATGACCACCAATGCTTGCAGTTATTGTGGGAATGTACAATGCAGAAAAGTCAGACTGTCCCCCCAAGTGTATTTACACAGACAGGGTCTCTCCTTCTGTGTTAAAAACAAAGGCTGCTCTTTCAGAGCCCTATAGATTAAGCTGGGGAGGGAGTCAGCCAGCTGCATGTGTTGGATAAATGGAGAGGAACCCCTAGATATTGAACCCGACCCTGGTTGCTGGTGCTACCTGGCAGAAGGGTTACAGGTAGAAACAGAGATGGGCTAAACAGGAGAGATTAGCTTCATCAAAACACAAACAAGAATGGTGAATCCAAATCCAGTTCCCCATAGAAATTGCTTAAGTTATTCTAGATTTACAAAATTCTGAGATCAGAACCTGCACTGTCTTCCATTAGAAACCATAACTGACCCCTATACAATTCAGAATCTGATATAATTGAGTCTGCTCTAACTATCCTAGTGTATAACCAGGAGTAACACAACTGAAGTTAGATGAGTTACGCTAACAGGTCTGATCTCACTCATAATAAGCTCACCTGTGCTTAAGGTCTTCCAAGGACTTGTCCACTGCCCAGCGCTCCATTTTAATTTCATTCTATACCCAGCCTGGAAAGGGGGAATGGATGAGAAAGGTGGGAAAGTAACCTCAGATGGAAAGAAATATGGTGGGATGTGAAGAGGAGAGAGAAGATGTGGAGGAAGAAACAAAAGTAATAGGACTAGAGGGGCAGGAAAGACAGAAAAAAACAATGTGGGTAAGAAGAGGGCAACTAGAAACCATAACATGGGACATTGAGAATGTAGGTATAAAATGGAGTAAAATGGGATGCTGATGACTTAGGGAAGGATGCAGAGCTCCCCACTTCTGGTAGGAAAATCGGATAGATGTGTTTGATATTGAAATATTCCCTATCTGTATCTGAGGATGCACACCTGCTAGGTTATAAGTAGGTTGGGTAACACATTGGAAAGCACTTTGAAATTTGGCCCCATTAAAGTCAAAGACCAAATTCCTATTGACTTCACTGGTGCCAAGATTTCAACCCACGACCCCAGTGAGACTATTCAAGAAAACTAATGTTTTCCAGGTAACTCAACTCTTCACCTAGGCCATCCATTACCAGGCTATGGAGTTGGTAATGACTTAACATGTTTTTTGGTTTGTTTGCTAACATTTCCTGGTATTTGAAACCGGGACAAAAAGATAAACCGCAGCCCATTTAATTAATAACTAGTTGAAGGAACCATAGTTGCTACTTTTTTTAGCATTCTCAGACAGCCTCCCATCCCAGCCATGACAGGGGATCTGATCAGACAGGATGTTTTTGTCAACGATTACAACTGAATTCCTGTGACTGGGAGTGGTTGTGGTGGAAATGAGCTTACCTACATTCCTGCAGCTTACGACAGGTCTTTTCTCAGCTGAAGCTTGCCAGCAGAGTGTGCTGGCTCCGGTGTAATAATACTTTTCATCACCGCAGCAGAGAGACCTTAACAAGAAATCACAAGCCTACTGAAGAGATAAACTGCTATTTGCCTGCCTTGGTGATGTGTTTGCATGCTTCAGCCAGTGGTGCGAGTTTGATCTAACTGGAGTGATGTCTCTTCTGCCTCCATGAGAAAAATAGACTATTTTCTTTAAAATCTGTAGAGACAGTATTTCCTAGGCTAAAGTGAAAAACTCCCCTGCTTGCAGAAAGAGGGCTGAATAGATATAAATGCCGAACCATCCTTGAGCTGTCTGACCAGAAAGGCTGAGCACACACAACTGCAACCAGGCTATTGGGTGCTGAGTTGTGCTGAAAATCTACTCCCAGTTGTGGTTTGGCTCTTGAAAATCTGCCCAAGATCCTTGAATAATCTAACCCCACCAGACGAAACCAAAGCTCAATGAAATTTAATGGGGGTATTTCTGCTGACTTCAGAGGACTTGGAAGGGGGTTCTTTTCTCTAAGGTGTAAATTTTAAAAAAAAACGCTTATCTGAGGAGAAAATGTGTTTAAAACAAAATTGGTACATTTACCTCCCTCTCTGTTATCTCATGCGATGCAGCCTGATGAAAGATTAAAAAGTATTGTTTCCCACATGGAGTAGATTAGAGATGAGCTTCAAAACCACACAATCATTGTGGGTTCAAATGCCTAACATGGTTTCAAGAATTTCTGTGCTAGTGTTCCACTTACCAGTGTATGAAGGAGAAAGAGACAAGGAGAAAGATATCCAGTGAAAAGCATAGACTAGCGAAGACCTAGCTAGGGACTGCTGCAGATGGTGCTCAAGCTCCAAAGAGGCTACATTCCTTTGGGATTTGCCATTGTGGTGGTCGTTATGATGACTACAAATGTAATTTGCATCTTAAATACTCCCTCCACCCTCCAACTTTGATGTTAAAATTCATTTTAAAAGTATTGACTCATAAATTAGCAGAGTTGGCTTCTATGTGACTATATATATATATAGCTGCTCCTACACAGTAAGAACACATTTATTGAACTTATAAAATGTGTGACACTAATTCTCCATAGGCATGTGCCTTGTGCTATCTGATACCCAAGTGTAGATAGTGAGTTCCCAGTGGGTGTGGAATGCTACCATTCTGATCAGGTTTTGTTTTACACCCACGTCACATAAGTGCATGGCTATATCCCATCAATAAGCTCCACCAGAGCAGGGCTCACAAAAAGGGCCCTGCCAAATTCATGGTTCGCTATGGCCAATTTTATAGCCATAGGATTTCAAAGCTGGTAAATTTCATGTTTTCAGTTGTTTAAACCTGAAATGTCATGGTATTATAACCGTGGGGTCCTGACCCAAAAGGAGACTGTGGGGAGAGAAGTCACAAATCTGTTGTAGGGAGCTCATGGGATGCCTTCAGAGCTGGACTCTGAAGGCAGCAACTACAGAGCTTCCCGCAGGAGGTTCCAAGAAGTAAAGTGGGTCTGATCTCACCCTGTGCTGCTAGTAGCACCCCAACGAGGAACTCCACACTGCTAGTCCTGACCAGCTTAGGAGGGACCATACCTGCTGTTTCTCTGCAGCTGTAGACAATGCCACACCATTCCACCCCACACTCAGCTTCAGGAACCTCAGGCTGCTTTCCAATCCCAGACAGCATCCAGCAGCAGAGAGAGGCTCCCGGAGATGGACCTGTCTAGTTTCCACTCATCGCTCCCTATGTAGGAGATAGACAAGCCCAGTGGGTACTAGGAAGCCCCCTTTGATGGGGTGCTCACAGTAGCTTAGGGAAGATACAATCCAACTCCACAAGTCTCCTCTAGCTGCAGGAACCTCAGGCTGCTGGCCAGCCCCAGAGAGCATCCTGCAGCAGGGGGAAACACCCAGAAGTGAATCTGGTCTGGCCCCCTGCTCCCTCCACCAGAGCAGTTTGCAGGGGAGGGACAAGTCCTGTCCTTCCCCTGCCCAGTTGGAGCTAGGAAACTCCCTTTGATGGGGCACTCCTAGGAACAAGGAGACATCAGATTTCATGGGGAAGGGCTTATTTCACAGTCCATGACACATTTTTTCTCAGCCGTGAAATTGGTAGGGCTTATTCATAAATTCTGCAAGAAGTGGGGGCCCCTCTTCCTCTCATAGCAAACAAGCTCCCAAGAGTGTTCCAAGATAGCTCACCTAAAAATATGACTTCTGTGAGAGAGTGTGTATGGGGGGGGGGGGAGAAGCACCCAGACTGAGAATAGATACGAACAAAAAGAGATAGAAACAAGAAATCCAAACAGGAGCCTGGGAGAGAGAACTTTTGGGTGCGCAGTTGGCTGATAAGGACGGGTTACTATAAGCTAAGACTGTTCCTTTTTTTGTTCCTGGTTCATCCTGCTTTCTGAGAAGTAGGACTTTGTACATTCGTTGCAAATAAACAAGATTGCATCAGAGAAAAAAGCTGACTAAAACAAATTTCTACTCCCACCTGGAACATCCCCAGGGCTCCAAAGTTTGACTAGCCACTCATGTCAGAAAAGGGCAACAATACATTGAAGAGACATATAATGTGGTAATTACATCAGCATTTGTGTATTCATACATTCATGAATACTGTGTGATACAGAACTTGCTTCTCTCCATGTCCATGTTTAGTGACTAGAGCAATGAATTTCCTATAGAAAATACCAACAAAAAGGGAAACTTTGTCAACCTTGGCAGTCTTACTCTGAGCAGTTGTTTAGCCAGGAATGTAGGTATTCAACATTGGGTGTGTTTTTTTCCTAATCTCTCTCTCTCTCTCTCTCTCTTTTTTTTGGGGGGGGGTTAAGATTGCAAATTATATCTTTCCCTGCCTCACAAGCACAATAAAGAATGAGTCAATTGCACATGTAGCATAGGGAATGTGCAGTTCTTAAATATGAAACAGATGGAATTCAAAAGAATATGGCGCATTTTGCCTTTTTTTCTCTAGTTTTCAAGGAAATTCTCTTTAAAAAACCACATAATTCTCTTTAAAAAACCACATAGTTAATTAACTGAGTTTCAATTGATGGAAAGTGAAAGTGATCCTTTGCTTCTAATGGTCTGGGTTTCCAGTGCAACATGGAAGAGCCTGACTTTACCCTAAAACATTATTGAGTTAGCCGAATACTGCAAATGCTTTGCAATACCTATTGGCTTGAATTTGGGAAAGAATTCACTTTGGCCATACTCATTTCCCTCCTGTGATCCCTTTCTTTGAAAAGTCACAGAGTAGTACTGGACTGGCACCAAGGTTTGTGGAAGATGACTTCTAGAGTCGGGAATAAAGCAGAATTTCCTGCCCGAGGGACATGCCAATATTTTGACATTTGTTTTCACCCCAAATTTGGTCCAAAATTTCAAAATAACAAATGTTTTCACTGAACAAAAAGATTAAAAAAAAATCACTTTGGATATTTCCAAACACTTGTTTTGATACTTGTGGTCCAAATGAAGCATTTAGAGATATTCCTGGGTCAAACCATATCATTTGTTTGTTGAATCGAATCATAATGTTTTGTTCAAGTCAGTTGAATACTAAACTACATCTGCCTGTGGTGCTGAAGTGTCTCATGAGAGTTGTAGTTCAGGTGCTTCCCCATTCTCTGGCGTGGGCTTCCTGACTAGACTACATTTCCCATGAGGCACCCCCACCTCCCCCAATCATGTCTCTGGTGATGCCTCACATGGCTTGGTTTGAGTGGAGCCACAGTGCATTATGGGTGATGTGTTCTGGAACGGAAAAAAACCCATTTTACAGAAACGGCATTTTGTCAAAAAATCACTGACAGAAAATTTCTGATCAGCTGTATTGACTTTCAAAATCACACAAGTGAGTATTCATGGAAACCACATTTTTTACTTTGTACATATGTTTGCTCATACCAGACACACTCCAATCAGGAGATGAAACCAACGTTATGTGGTTTATATGACTAGCACAGGGCAGACTTGCTCCTCCCTACATACTAGCCCACAAATGGCTACAAGACTTTCTGGAATAACACCTTGTGTGATTTATTAACAGTTTTCTTTGACTCATCCGTAGGTAGGGTGGTGACCTTTGTTGCATGGAAATAAAGGATAACATGAAAAATAAGGGACAATGCTTTACTTTAAGGAATGTTTTAGGGAAACACCATTTTCCTTGACATGTCATGTATTTTTCCCCTCAAGTGTACATGAAGTGTTCATGATCAACCCAAAGAACATGTGTGCATGTGGGGGGTGGGAATCTTTAATAATTCACATAATGACTAAATCTGAAGAATCAATCTGCTTGTGGAGATTCCACATGGAGAAAAGACATGAAAAGCACTGGGTACATTATTTGTTGTCAATTATTTCTTCAGATCTAATTAGTAGTCTTCATTTTACACAGTAGGCCTCTAATGATCTCTCTGACAACGATGATGTCTGATAGACAGGAGGGATTTGCATGAAAATGAGGTTTTTCCCAGTTCTAATAAAAAACAAATAAGGATATTCCATGTAGCTTTTCTCCTGTTCTGAGTTACCTACCAACAATAGAGTAACGGCTGACCTGCACTATGCATAAGAGCAGTATTTTGCTACTTCTACTGTACTTCTGGAAATACCAGACCAGAAATGTTAGTTTCCAGTGTTTTCACATGCCTACTCCAGGGTAACTTTATTACATTGACTGGTCTGAATAGTGGATAGTAGAGTAAAAAATATACTATTACATACAATCTTACATGGAAAGATGTCATTCTAGCTGATCTAAGGTGGTGATCCAGCTGATCTCTGATTTCTATGACTTTGTCCTTTTTTGTATATAGGATGAAAAATTTTTAAGGTTTTTATTCATTCTCAGTGTGTTCTATAATCTGGCTGCTTGTCAAAGACAGGCTCCGGGTCTTAGATTGTTTATTAAGCCAAAATTGGATTGGTGGAGGGATTCAGATTGAAGGGAAAAAATTGACTGTGTCATGAGCTGTCAGAGTGAGGTTAATAATAAAGAATCAGAAAAGATCAAAAATGTAGCATCACAGGTGTAACCCAACATTTCATTGCTATTTCAATAAACTAGTTCCAAATACCCCTGCAGTACAGGTGCCAGGGCAATGTATATCAAGGGCCTGAGTGAAACTGAGGGCGTGTGGACATCGGAACTGGAAGGTGTCCAGCTTGTGAAGACATAGCCATGTTAGTGCCAGTCAAGGAAGTATAGACATGGTAGCAATAGTGGTGGGATAAGCTTGCCACCAGGGTATGTGGTTTGGATCTTAGATGGGATTGTACAGACAGCCCCTCCTGCAGTGCAAATCACCATGGTTACACTTCAATTTTTAGCATGCGAGCTTGATCGGAGCTAATGTGATTAGACTGACTCAAACTGGAAAGTGTACCTTCTCGTGCCAGTGTAGGTATACCCTGAGAATAAGGGTCATAGGCTCTGTTTAGATAAGAATCTATTGTCTGCACCCAGTATCTGCCCTCACGTTAAATGCCCTGGGAGTTGCAGCCATCCATCTGATGTCAGCACAGGGTTCTGTGACAAGGTCGGGCCAGAGGGCTGCTACAGAGTGGGGGAAAAGCAGCCCAAAAAGGGTAAAAGGCCTGCTAATTTGAGGGGGGAGGGAAGGTTGCAAGATAATCAGGAGCAGCTGGTAGGAAACTGGCCCAGGCAGATTGGGGCCAGCTGACTCCACTTCAGGCCTGCTGGAGGCCTTTAAAAGCCTCCCCAGTTAGCAGGGGGAGGGGAGAGTGAGAGAATGGAAGGAGAGGCAGAGAGCGAGAGTTTGAGACAAAGTAGTAGCAGTTATAGAGCTAAAACAGCAGGGGAGGGAGTCCCTGAAGGAATGGCTGGGCACCCTACCCTGGGAACCAGCTGCAAGCCTCAACTCCTGGCAAAGGGGGAAGGCTGCCAGCCCAAACACTGGTCCCGGAAAGAGGGATCCTTGCCACAGTTCAAAGGTTCAGATTGTGATCTCAATGACTTAATCTAGGTTGATACTGGTGTAACTGAGATCAGAATCTGTTCCCAAACACTCTGATTTAGTTTAGCCTGTCTAAAGCAGCCTGGGTTACACCTGGGATGACTTTGACCTACTTTTATTTAAAAAAAAAAAAAAAACTTGTAATAAGGAAAAGTTGTTACTCCCCCAGCCCTTTTCCTTGCATCTTTGAAAATCTGCAGCTCCCCTCCCAACCCACTCCTTTAATTGATTACTGTATACAGGTCCTTCTCTAATTGTTATTGAGCTTTTATTTTAATCAGTTGTCATACATATGGCTTCACAGGATGGAAAAAAAACAAAGGATCAAAACTGCTTCCTTTGAAAAGTAAGGGCAAGTAACATTCCCCAGCAAAGAGAGTCATCCAGACAGAATGTTGACTCCCAACCTTTCTGTGAGCCCCATGCTGACACCAGCTCCAACACATGGGCCTTGACATTCATGAGAGAGGCATAAAACAGCCACAGAAAATCTTTTCAACTTTCATAACACCTTAGCTGCTACTTTAATGGGCCTTATAGAATCACAGACAGGAAGGGACCTCAAGAGTCCATGAAGTCCAGTCCCCTGCACTTATGGCAGACCAAGCACCCTCTAGACCATCCCTAACAGGTGTTTCTCTAACTTACTCTTAAAAATCTCCAATGATGGAGAATCCATAATCTTACTAGGCAATTTATTTCAGTTCTTAAGCATCCTGACAGTCCAGAAGTAACATTTTTCCTAATGTTCCTCCTTTGCTACAATTTAAAGCTATTGCTTGTGGTCCTATCATCATAGGTTAAGGGGAATCATTTTTCTCCATTCTCTTTGTAACAACATTTTAGATACTTAAAAAGCAATCAAAACTGAGCTCTGGCATTCCCAGGGCTATTTGCACTCTCAGTACTAAGTCCTCTGCCCTAGCCCCCTGAGACATCAAGCACAGTTTTGCAGAGGCTCAAATGTAGGTTCTGTAATAGAAAGCTTCAGTGCACAGAAGAGAGCAGAGTTTTGCCTTAAATGTAACAATTATGAAGGCCAGTGCCCCCTTTAAGCTGTGCACTTGTGTGGCCACTGAGGAAAAATTCAGATGCCATCCAGCTGATTAGCAGAGTGTCCAAAGCTAGGTTTTGTGTTTCTATTGGTGGTGCACATTTGCACATGCTTTGGTGCACTTAAAATTATTCCACACATGGATGGAAAAAATCTGCACGTGGATGGAAAAGATTAGTAGGAGCATTGATGCAGGTTGCAGGATTCCATCTCTGATAACACAAAGGATCCACTCTGATGCAGTAAACCACCAGATAGTATTGTGACCTTCGTGGATGAAATGTGTCAGTTATAGTTATTTCCTTTCCTTCATATTTTTTAGGTTTTAAAGTTATTTCTCCAGCCTTCGGGAATTTTTCCCCCAAAGTTACTGGCATACATGAAGATGAGGACCTACAAAGCCACATAATTATATGATTCCAATTGAAGGCCTAGTACACTGAAACAGGAATGAAGAACAATCTCCAAATCTAACTCCTTAAAGACATAATTTTAAATTCACCTCTTCCGCTAAAACAATTCAGATGTTTGGGGAACGTGGGGATTCGTTAACTCACTGCCGCTCAGGAGACAAAAAGAGAGGAATGCAAGAGGTTCTCAGCCCTTCTCCTTCTATCAGGTATTCAAACACTGAGGGGGGATGTGCAGGATGGAGAAGTTAGCTATATTTGAACGAAAACGTTTAAAACTGAGCCTCTTGCAACTTCCACAGGTGGTTAAAAAACATCCCCATTTGCCACTTTCAAAATGTAAGGAGTAAAGCATAACTGGACTGTCCGCTCAGATCTCCTACAACAGTTTCCCTTCTGTGAGGAAGGCCGGAGAAGCTGGTGAGCTCATTCTTATGTCTCTGTGAATGGAAAAAAAAAAACCCCAAAAAACTGTTTTCAAAACACTGGAAGTTATAAGAAAGCCCTTGTAGCATTGGTTCAAAAGGGCAACATTTCGCCTCAGGCTGCCATAGTCTGCGATGTTTAGATGGTTGGCAATGACAACCCATGTCTTTAATGTATCTGCTAATGTGGAAGCCAAAGGATTAGTCATGGCTGGGCTTGTACATGCTGCGCTTTAATGATTTATTGAACATTTTCTCTTATTTTTTAGGGTCAGCAGTTGCCATTTTAAAATGTTCTGTAAAACCATGTGTAAATCTCTTTGTTTTCAATGGGCATTAGCCACAAAAATACCCACCCTTCATCAAACTTTCCAACATGTATTACACGGGGCCAGATCCTGAGTCTCTAACTTCAACTTAGATCGTATGTTCAGCATCTGGACACTAAGGGGAACCTTCCAGGCACAGATGTCTTTCTCACACAGGTGGAAATGATCAGGCAGCTACATCTGTGACAACACCCCTCACTTCTCTCAGGCCTTTGCGGAGGACTTCCACGGCTTATAGAAATCTAGATTTTGGGGTCCAGCCAAGGAGATGCCTCTGCTACCAGGACCCATAAGATCACTGGCTTCCCTTCGTTTTAGTGAGTGAGCCATAGGGGAGAGAGAGACTGAGAGCTGCAGTGGTCTCACAGTCTATGTCTGTGCACAAACGAGGCCAGCTACCGGATTCTAGGAGCTGGAGACCCGGGGAGGTGTGAGATTGAGTAGATGGTGCAGAAAGAGGCATCACACAGAGCCAGCCAAGAGTGGATGGTGGGATGGCAGAAGTTGGCCCTCTAGAATGTTTAGGTAAACTCCTGATAAATATTTAATCCAGATACCACCTCATTGTATTCAGTGGAGTTTCACTCACTGACACCAGCACAGAATTTGGCCCCGGAAACAGGATTTCTTTATTCAGATAGGAGCCAGGAGCTCTGTCTAGCTCTAACCCCAGACTAACTCAGTGACATTTAGAGCTGGCTTGGATTTCACAGTCACGGAAGGGGCCACCAATAACAGCACAGTTCAGAGGCAGAGGTGCTAACAGTTGCACTGAAAGGGAGTTTCCCCTAGTTTAACCAGCAGTGCTGAGTTTCTCTCAGGTGCAAGTCTCTCTCTGCATAGCTTAAGCTCTGGAGTTTTATTATTAATGATATTTACTACCAAACTGGGACTATAAATCTTAACAGCTCTGTACATCCACACTTGCACCTAGGAACCAATCCCAGCGCTGCCACCAAAATTAGATTATAAACTGATCGCATAATTACTACATAATGAGATTTGCTCAGCCTCTCAGTGCTGAATGCTTGTTTTCATAGCATTTTAAGATCAGCGACATAATAGGCACCAGCTTGAATAGCCTCATGCCAATGATGCATGGCAGTCCCCAGACCAGCTTGAGGGTGTGAAATTTCATTCAGCTGTTTGGCTCATAGAGGGGTGACTAACTGGCTCTTCCCAAATAGTTCAGTGCATGCTAGGCTGGAATCAAACTTTAATGGGAAAAGTGTTCCCCTTCCCCCATCCGAGATGTGCCTGAGTGGATAGTGCTGCCTGGGTTTTGAGACTCAGGACTGTTTCTGCTAGTGACTGTAGACCAGTTACATTTTCATATGCTGTCAGTCCATGGTATTTCTTAAATCAATGAGGTAGGCTTGTTTATTTTCCTAAGAGCCCTTCAGATAGGATTTTCCAAAGCACTTTTGAAAATTTCCTTTCCAGTATTTAGCCTGGAGAAAGAACTTCGGGGTGAAGCTATTAATATCATTACACATTTTGAAAGCGTGCAGTCAGTGTAAGAAGAAAGCCCCCATACAGGGTCCAATCCTCTTCCCAGACAGATTATTTGTCATTTTGCCGTTCTCTTCAACTTGGGTAGAGTCACAGTATATCCCGGTATGGGGGAAAGAGGAAACTGGTTTTTTTGTGTCAGCTAACTGTTTAGATTTTGGGTTTTGCTGAATATGAAATGAACATGGCTTGAAAAGAAGCTGTGGTTGGAATGCTGAGGCAGACTCCAACCTTGCCTGTAGCAGCAGTTGATGTCTGGAAATTTGGAAGCAGTATTTTAACCTAATTGCACTGCTACTTCACTGTTTCCTGTGTACTTTGGGCTCTATTAATGAACACAAGCGTCCTTGCATGGGAAAGGCAGCCCTTCAATTTCCTTTGCATGCCAAAGAGGTTAAGCATGTGATCATGGCAAGCCTGACAGAGGATAACTGTTTCTATTCTTTATTGTAAAGTTCCTGACCTTTCTACCACTTCACAAGGAGTTTACTAAAACATCCAGAATAGAAGTTGATTCCTTAGGACACATACTGGGTTTCAACAGTATTATTTCTCCCTCACACATATCTTTCTCTCCTCAATATGCTAGTATTCGCTTACGAGCCAGCCAACATCAGGAAATTCCATCTCTCAGTGCATTTTACTACAGTGCAGCTTACAAGATATGGGAAATCACTAGATAAGACCATCACCATCCTAGAGCTCCTTGCTAATTACCTGCAATAATAAGACACAAGCAAGAGCATGGCAGGCAAAAACTGAAGTCCATTTGAAGATCCTTATCTTTTAGAAGCAATGCTTCATGCTATGGGATCCTAGAATAGAAGATTTCTAGAGTTCAGGAGAGCTGGCGGTAAGACAGCAGCTGGAACAGCTGACATCCAGATGTGAAAGACAAGAGGTATTCCCGTAAATGTCCAGCTCTGATTTCAACAGGTGTGCATTCAATACTCACTAGCAAATCTCCAATGTGTTAGCAGCTTGGCTCAGATGAGCTCCCAAAGCATCAAAGGGTTTTCCAAATCTTATCTGAACTTGTTGAGTTGGCAAACTTGTGTTGTTTGTGTGGAGGCCCAGTGATGTTGGCATTCTCTCCAGGGGATCACTGCATTCACACACATTGTTAATGCAGCTATCAGCCCTTCAATCAGTAATTTTTCAGCAAGCCCCTTTTCTACCCTAAGCCCTGCAAGCTGCTTCCCTCAAACATAGCAGTCAGAATAGATTATTCCTTAAACTGCTCTGAGGTCAAGGACTACCAGTACCTGGGAGTTCAAGTTCTTCTATTAGTGTAAAAGAATTTTTCTTCATCTCTACAGTTATCTCCTGGGGACTAAAGTATCTAACTATATATAGCGCCTGTCAGCCAGAGGATTCCAAATGATGTTATGAACTAAAGTGTCACTGAAATGTACCACTCTGTGGCAGGGAGTAGAAGCTGTGCAGATTGGCAACAAACACACTGCATAGGGACAGGAGAAGAAATGTTACCCAAGGATGCGGCGGCAAACCCTCATTCTTATTAAATATGCCTTGGTGATGTTATCCCCGCAGAGCAGAAAGGCCATCAGTTTTTAAGCTTTCGGATGAAAGACAAGTCACACGCCCTAAATAGTAGAGAACTTTATTTATGTAGCAAGGAGGTGGGATGGGACATTCCATATGCTTTATGAAAATATGTTTATGAAGTGGATATGTCATAACTCACTTATGCTTGATGCAAGATAGCTCGTGCAACTTATCATTGGAAAGGTTGTAACTTACTGAATATGATTATCATATTTGTATGCTTCCATGTATCATTTTTGTAGATTAAGTAAGGATTATTGACCTGGGTACTTAGATTTCCTGAAAACCTTTGACAAGATCCTCCCCAAAGGCTCTAAAGCAAAGTAAGCTGTCGTGGGATAAGAAGGAAGGTCTTCTCATGGACTGGTAATTGGTTAAAAGGTAGGAAACAAATGGTAGGAATAAATGGTCAGTTTTCAGAATGGAGAGAGATAATTAGTGGTATCCCATATGGATTCATACTGGGGCCAATCCTATTCAACATATTAACATAAGAACAGCCACACTGGGTCAGAGAAAAGGTCCGTCTAGACCAGTATCCTGTCTTCCAACAGTGCCCAGTGTCAGATGCCCCAGAGGGAATAAACAGAATGGGGAATCATCAAGTGATCCCTTTCCTGTCATCCATTTCCAGCCTCTGACAAACAGAGGCTAGGGACACCATTCCTACCCATCCTGGTTAATAGCCATTGATGGACTTAACCTCCGTGAATTTATTTCGTTATTTTTTTAACCCTATTAAAGTCCTGGTCTTCACAACATCCTCTGACAAGGAGTTCCACAGGCCGACCATGCACTGTGTGAAGAAAAACTTCCTTTTGTTTCCTTTAAACCTGCTTCTCAATTTCATTTGGTGACCCCTAGATCTTATGTTATGGGAACAAGTAAATAACTTTTCCTTATTCACTTTTTCCATACCAGTCATGATTTTATAGATCTCTATCATAACTTCCCCCTTAGTCTCCTCTTTCCTAAGATGAAAAGTCCCAGTCTTTTTAATCTTGTTTCATATAACAATCGTTCCAAGCCCCTAATCTTTTTCTTGCCCTTTTCTGAACCTTTTCCAATGCCAATATATCTTTTTTGAGATGAGGAGACCACATCTGTATGCAGTATTCAAGATGTAGGCGTACCATGAATTTATATAGAGCAATAAGATATTCTCTTTCTTATTGTCTATCCCTTTTTTTCATATTCATAAATGATCTGGAGAGAGAGGTAAACAGTGAGTTGGAAAAATTTGCAGACGATGCTAAACTGCTCAAGGTA
Organism: Rafetus swinhoei; assembly: GCA_019425775.1. Lineage (NCBI taxonomy): Eukaryota > Metazoa > Chordata > Testudines > Trionychidae > Rafetus > Rafetus swinhoei. The sequence goes on from CM033432.1 coordinate 12,555,492, forward strand.
GTTAAGACCAAAGCAAAGTGTGATGAGATTCAAAAGGATCTCCCAAAACTAAGTGACTAGGCAACAAAATGGCAAATTAATTTTAATGTTGATAAATGCAAACTAATGCACATTGGAAAACGGAATTCCAACTATACGTACAAAATGATGGGGACTAAAATAGCTATTATCACTCAGGAGAGAGATCTTGGAGTCATTGCAGATAATTCTCTGAAAACCTCTACTCAATGCACAACAGCAGTCAAAAAAGCAAACAGAATTTTAGGAATAATTTTAAAAGAGCTAGAAAATAAGACAGAGAATATCTTACTTTATCTGTATAAATCCATGGTACGCCCACTTCTTGAATACTGCATACGTATGTGGTCGTCTCATCTCAAAAAAATACATGTTGGCATTGGAAAAAGTTCAGAAAAGGGTAACAAAAATTATTAGGGGTTTGAAACGGCTGCCGTATGAAGAGAGACTAAAAAGAGTAGAACTTTTCAACTTAGAAAAGAGGAGACGAAGAGGAGATATGATAGAGGTCTATACAATCGTGACTGGTATAGAGAAAGTGACTAAGGAAAAGTTACTTACTTGTTCCCATTACATAAGAACTAGGAGTCACCAAATGAAATTAATAGATAGCAAGTGTAAAACAAACAAAAGGAAGTATTTCTTCATGCAATGCACAGTCAACCTGTGGAACTCCTTGCCAGAGAAAGTTGTAAAGGCCAGGACTTTAATACGGTTCAAATAAGAGCTAGATAAATTCATGAGGATAGGTCCATCAATGCTTATTAGCCAGGATGAATAGGAATGGGTGTTCCTAGCCTCTCTTTGTGAGAGGCTGGAAATGGGTGAGAGAAGATGGATCACTTGATGATTACCAATTCTGTTCATTCCCTTTGGGGCACCTGGCATTGACCACTGTCGGAAGATGGACCTTTGCTCTGACCGAGTATAGCTGTTCTTATGTTCTTATGGGTAATTGTAATCTCATATTTGCTGAGGTGGCATGCATACTCTGCTGATACTTCAGATACAACAAAGAAAGAGGAGACATTGCTGATGGTCCATCAGCAAGAGATAATGAACTGTAAAAGATCTTAGGCTTCCTGGGAATGTGTGTGGGTCAGCCCACGAAGAATGGCTACAGAGACATCTGATCATGTCACCGGCAACTTGAACCCATCTTGATTTCTGTAATTTTCCATGAGAACCTTGGTAAGGGTCAGCCCTGAAGCAAAGGACTCTCACCATATGAAAATCCTATTTAAAAGTGGGGAGTCAGGTAATCCCTGACCATCAGTTCTCCCCTGAAATTCCACCCAAGATGACTGCTGGAAACATCTCAGGCTGAAGAGGGGGAAAGAGTGGACCCAGATTGGAAGGGCATCCGGTCCATGCCACAAGTATTAGAACCACATCTAGGGAGAGAACTTGTGTGTTATCAGTTCCTTTAGCATATTAAGCTTGGCTTGTGTGGTCTGTTTTATTTTGCTTAGTAGCCTGCTATGTTCTGCATGCCATGTGTTACGGCCAGTTAAATCTTACCTTTTATACTTAATAAAATCACTTTTTAATTAATAAGCCTAGTGTAAATATGTAATTGTTACCTTGGGGGACAAGGAATCTGTGCATATCTCTCTTTGCAACGAGAAAGAGGGTGAATATTCATGAGCTTACTCTGTATGGAATTCTGTACTGCGTGAAACAGGTTTATCTGGGGTTCAACTCCCAGGAGGGCTTCATATCTGTGTGCTGTGGATTTGTCCCTAACTGTATTGTCTGCTGTCTGTATTACAAGAAGAGGGGTATGGCCCTTCCATGTGTCTGTGCCAGGGTGGACTGGAGAGCTGAGCTCTGCAAGAGAGGCTTGCAGAGTGTCCAGGCTATTAAAGAGCAAGCAGACTCAGTGGTGTCTCAACATATTAGGTAACAGTCCTAAGGGGGTAGATGACCCATGACAGGAGAAAAGCATTCAGACCTATTGTTTTCCTAAGATGTTTACATGATTCAAAACTAAAAGGTCCATTCCAACTCGTCAGAATATTTTTGATGGAATGTATTTCTCAAAACACGCTCTTTTGTCGAAGACAAAATGTTACGTGGACATATATTGATTTTGACAAATTTTCAACAGGAACGTCTGAGGTCCAGGACTCAGAGGGAGACCCAGATCAAAAACCTGACCTTTGCAATTTGAAAAGATGTCTTAACACAATGCTGTTTTGCAAAACTCTTCAAAGGGCTTTGTTTTCACTCCCGTACGGAACAAAAACAAATGTTGAAACCTCAAAAGTTGTTGCAAAACAAATTTGTCATCCTCTGACCATTTCCAATTACAGGTCAATCCCACCTCCTTGTGTAAGTTTACAGAAGTCAGAAGTTATACCAGGGTTAACTTTGGCCCTATGTATGTTTCCATGAGAGAATGTAATCTGCACTACCAATTATATCATTTTGGTTTAAGATTTTCTAATAATACACTCAGGCCCTTTGTTAGTTCAAGCAAATGTGCACAAAGACTGTTGCACCTCAAAAATGCACTTTAATAATGGGAAGAGTTTGAATGTTAAAACAACCAGTTAAAGATTTAGAATTGGTTCAGGGGAATTACTATGGAATGGTCCAGCTTTTCTGCCCAGAGCATAAACTCCCCTGGTGGATACATGTACAGTCCTAACCAAGGTTCCCTCTAAGCTGAGTGGCAGCATGGCCCCACAGCTGCTTAATGAGCCTTGCCCAGCCAGGGGCTTCAGGGCTCCTTGCACGGAGCTGCCTTGCTGAGGGAGGGGCACTTCTTCAGGGCCGGCCCACAACATTTTGGCACCTGAGGCAGGGAACTCAAATGACACCCCCATTCCCCCTCGCTTGGGCCAAAACTTTGAAAGGTTTCAATTCTCTGGGTCCTAGTGGTGCCCCCAGTCTGGCACCTGAGGCAGCTGCCTCAGTTCGCCTCATGGTAAGGCCAGCCCTGCTTCTCCCTCAGCGACAGCAGCAGCTTCCTGCTGAGGACACAGCAGCTAGTCTCTCCCAGCCATTAGGGACACGTCCCTCCTTACTCACTGGGAAAGACTCGCTTCTAGGTCCTCAGCAGAGAGGTGCTGCTGTTTCTGAGGGAGAAGTGCCTCTCACCCAGCCAGGCAATTCCATGTGCAAGTCCTGAGTCCCTAGCTGGTGCGGGGGCAGATTAAGCAGCTGCGGGGCCGTGTTGCCACACAGCTTAGAGGGAACCTTGGTCCCAACAATTCTAGTCCCTCTGCCTCACGAAAGAATCAGTTTTTCATTCCCTGAAACCAAGTGTGGACTCACCGCAGTCCATTTTTGCCCCTTTTCCTCCCCCTCCCCATTGGCATGCCCTGGACATTAGTCTTGTGAGGGCCTCCTTGGGAGTCTGCCTTTATGGTGGTCATCCTCGGTGCCTGTACCTAGGAAATGCTCCCTCAGCCAGAACTGAGGCTTTTAGGGTAGGAGGAGGCATGGAATGATGATTGCTTAATAAATTACATTTTCATTAACCCAAGAGCACAACTACTCTGTGGTGTCCTCTATCGATAGTAATAGGTCGAATTAGCAGCCAGCTTTCACAGTAACCCGGTTACTAAAGTTAACTACAATATATTGAGCCAAGATTTCTCTAACATTAATTACAAAAGCATGCACGTCCATGATGGGCAGCCATCAATCCCGTAGGGTGTGATTTATCGTGTCTAGTGTAGACATTATTTGAAATAGGCATTATTCCTCATGAAATGAGGGTTTATTGTTCCAGAATAAGAAGCCTGTTTTTTTGAAATAACGTGAGTTATTTTGAAATAACGCTCTAGTGTCAACGTGCCCTAAGTGTTTTTAGGATGGGGGATTTAATTTACAAATTAAAAATACAGTTGTTATCATATATAAAATTGCTTGATATGTGATGTGCCAAAGAAATAGAAAAATGGCATCTGTGCAAGCCAGTGTTGACCTGAACTTCATACAGGAAGATTTTTCACTATTTCTTAATCACCATTTTCTTTTATTGTCACAGCTACTATTTAGACTTTTCTACGGTGATTGATTTCAAAGTAAGATGTTAAAGTTGTTAAAAATGATCAAAAATGTAAAAAGTATGGTTAATCAGAATAATAACTGTGTGCCAAAGGCACAAATCTTACAATTTCCCAAACAAAAGTGATAGCATTACCTGCAAATCTGATATCATTGCTATTCCATGTTTGATTTCGTACTTCTGTAAACAAAAAAATAAAACAAAAACATTTTGGAAGTGTCTAGAGAATAATATGATGTAAAAAGAAATGAAAAAGGTAGTCTTGGCTGCCTCTGGTCCCTTTGTGGGAGCTGCAGCAGCACACAGAAAGGTTTGCTCCAAGTGAGGATCTACAAGTGTTTCTATTACAACATTGAAAATGTTGCCATCAATCTTCTGTGAGCCTCAGCTCAATTTTTAAATGAATTTGTTTCTGCCATGTTTGCAGCCTTTCTGTTTACCTTACACGAAAGTTTATGCAACTCAGTTGCATAAATATTCAGAGGAAGAAACTTTTTTTACTTAGCAAAGGTAAGTATTGAATTTAATCCCAAACACTGACATTTTAAAATGTGAAGAATTTCAATCAGTCCTGTAGATGGTTAAAAAAAAAAAGAGGATGACATTTTACAAAAATATTTTCCAGTGTTTTCTTCCATATGTTTTAAATTTTGAAATGTCATCAATATATTACAATTGAAAAGTTTTTACAAGCTTTTTTCCATGCAATAAGTTGCTTGCCCACTCATCTAAGCAGGAAGGAGAAAGACTACTATGCAACTTCTGTCAAAATGCAACTAACCAAAATAGCAAATATTTGCTGTGAATTGTTGTAACTCCATTTGGGGGGAAGGGGATAAATGTAATTAAAAGTTGAATTGTTTCAAATGCCAAATAAACTAGAGAGAATCATGGAAAAGAGAGGGGTTAAATTTGTCACATAATTTACTCACTCATCTCTAGAAAGTGAATAAGAAGAAGTTATTTACATGTTCCCATAACATAAAAACTAGGGGGTCACCAAATGAAAAAAATGATTAGCAGGTTTAAAACAAACAAAAGGAAGTTTTTCTACACCCAGCACACAATCAACCTGTGGAACTCCTTGCCAGAGGATGTTGTGAAGACCAGGACTTTAACAGGGTTCAAAAAAGAACTAAATAAATTCATGGAGGTTAGGTCCATCAGTACTTATTAGCCAGGATGGGTAGGATGGTGTCCCCAGTGTGTGTGTGTGTTAGAGCCTGGAAATGGCTGCCTGATGAGGGAATCACTTAATGATTGCCTGTTTCTGTTCACTCCCTCTGGGGCATCTGGCATTGGCCACTGTCTGAGGACAGAATACTGTGGTCTGACCCAGTATGGCTGTTCTTATGTTCCAGTTTCTGCGACTGGAATCAGATATTCAAAAAAGCCCAGGATTCAATCCAGTTTCAAAGGCTTTTTAAAACGTGTGAACCAGGAGGACCCCTTGATTTTGAATTTTATCGGGTAAAAATTTAAGCCCTGTAATTAATCTTCCATACTCCTGTGCTTAACTGAACACATTGTGGGGCTGTCTACACCGAAAAAAAGACCTGCAGCATGATTGCCGGCTGATCGGGGTCAGCTAACCCAAGCTCATACGGCTAAGAATTTCTATATATTTTTATGCTATCAATAAACTAGGAAAATACAACCTAGATGGGGCTACTATAAGGTGGGAGCATACCTGGCTGGATAACTGTTCTCAAAGCCATTATTAACAGATCACAATCATGCTGGAAGGCATATCAAGTGGGATTCCGCAGCAGTCTATTTTGAGACCAGTTCTGTTCAATATCTTCATCAATGATTTAGGCAATGGTATAGAAAGTACGATTATTAAGTTTGCACATGATACCAAGCTGGAAGGGATTGCAAGTGCTTTGCAGGATAGGGTCATAATTCAAAATGATCTGGACAAACTGGAGAAATGGTCTGAGGTAAATAGGATGAAGTTTAATAAGGACAAATGCAAAGTACTCCACTTAGGAAGGAACAATCAGTTTCACACATACAGAATGGGAAGTGACTGTCTAGGAAGGAGTACTGCAGAAAGGGATCTAGGGGTCATAGTGGACCACAAGCTAAATATGAGTCTACAGTGTGAAACTGTTGCAAAAAAACCAAACATGTTTCTAGGATGCATTAACAGGTGTGTTTTGAGCAAGACACGAAAAGTCATTCTTCCGTTCCACTCTGTGCTGATGAGGCCTCAATTGGAGTACTGTGTCCAGTTCTGGGTACCACATTTCAAGAAAGATGTGGAAAAATTGGAGAAGGTCCAGGGAAGAGCAACAAAAATAATTAAAGGCCTAGAAAACATGACCTATGAGGGAAGACTGAAAGAATTGGGCTTGTTTAGTTTAGAAAAGAGATGACTGAGTCTACACTACGTGTTTTGTCAGAAGAGGCAATGCAAATGAAGCGCTGATTAGCATTTTCTCGTGCTTCATTTGCATAATCTATTCTGACCCATTTTTGCACAAGAGGTTTTTGCGCAAAAACATGCAGTGTGGACGTGTCTGTTTTGCACAAAAAAACTGTTTTGCACAAAAACCCAGAGAGGCATAAGGATCTTGATCAAAAAGGGTGTTTTGCGCAAAATGGACACGTCCACACTGCATGTTTTAGCGCAAAAACGGATCAGAATAGATTATGGAAATGAAGCACGAGAAAATGCTAATCAGTGCTTCATTTGCATTGCCTCTTCTAACAAAACACATAGTGTAGACACAGCCTGAGAGGGTTCACAATAGCAGTTTTCAAGTATCTAAAAGGGTGTTAAAAGGAGGAAGGAAAAAATTGTTCTCCTTGGCCTCTGATGGTAGGACAAAAAGCAATGAGCCTAATTTGCAGCAAGGGAGGTTTTGGTTGGACATTAGGAAAAACTTCCTAACTGTCAGGGTGGTTAAACACTGGAATAAATTGCCTAGGAAGGTTGTGGAATCTCCATCACTGGAGATATTTAAGAGCAGGTTGGATAGACACTTGTCAGGGATGATCTAGACCAGTGGTTCCCAACCTTTTGGGGCTGCCAGGCCAGGCGGGGCGGGCTGTGCATGCACCACGCACCATGGGGCGTCACCGTGCATGCGCCGCGTGCCCGGGGCAGTAGCTGCGCGTATGCCAGGCGCCCGGGGTGCAAGAATGACTTGGGCCAGCCCTGGTCACTAGGCGGGCGCACATAAATGCCCTGGCGGGTGCCATGGCACCCACAGGCACCGCATTGGGGACCACTGATCTAGACCGTGCTTGGTCCTGCTGTGAGGGTAGAGGACTGGACTTGATGATCTCTTGAGGTCCCTTACAATTCTAGTATTCTATGATTCTATGACATTCAGGCTCAGGATTGAACCCAAGCTCAGGGACCCCCAACTTTCATAGGGTCCCAGAGTTCGGGCTTCTGCCAAATCCTGATCATCTACACAGCCAGTTTTCAGCTCCAAAGCCCCGTCAACTGAACCAGACCAGTACAAATACCTCGTGAGCACCTCAGGTGGCTTACATGTAATTACAGTGCATAAAGTTAAGCATGTACATACATGCCAGTGGAATCAAGGGCCTACACTTGTCATCTCACATGCAGATTATTTCTTAGTATCATGGCATTTGGCTACGTATGTTGTAAATTAGTTAACGTGAGAAAATTAATGTTTAAAAGGTCTCCGGATTTAGAGGTGACTGTTGAAAACCAGGTTCTGTTCTGAAAATGTATTTCCTGGCATTGAAGCCATGGATTCCAATGGTCTTTGGATCAGACCCCTAAGTCGTTACATACACTGTGATTTTTTTGTGGGTTTAGTACTGAAGGTGGAATTGGTATTAACCACATTTCCCTCACAAAAGCCCTTTCTCCAGCAGTTTGTGGAACTCAAATCCAGCTTTGTTTCCTCCGACATCTTGCAGGCCATTCCCTAATCACATGAACAAAGCCTTGTTGTATTTTATAGAAAATGAAGCCAGGATTAATAATATGGGGCTGTGAATATCAGCTACTGTGCATGCACAGTCACCCGACCTCCCACCCCCGTTATAGTGCGTTTCAGTTAGGGGACTCTAATGCTGTATCCAGCCCGCGTTATGGATTGAGATTTGTGTGTGAGAGGGCGAGATGCTGCCTCGTGCCAAAGCCACATGCTGGAGCCACATCCTGCTGTCCTTAGACAGCCTCCACTCATCCAAAGCATCCGTTGACTTCCATTTGCACAGATTTTGATCAGTTTGAATGGTACCATTATTCAGCAGTTCACATTCTGTTGCCCTGCTGAGGAGGCATCTTACCTTACTCCCATAGACACACAAACCAGTAAAACCAACTGGCATTTTTTCCAAATAAAAAATTGGCCTTTTTTTCAAAACAAAAATAATTGGATAAGAAATCATTTTTTCCTGTTGTGAATATTGTGACTTTCAGGTCTGCAGCCCGCTTCCTCTGGGGGAAAGTAACCTATGCCAATCCTTTTGCTGGCTGAGGTGAGGTCAACACTAGGGAGAAATGTCAAACTAAGGTACGCAACCCCAGTTACGTGAATAGCATAGCTGGAGTTGATATATCTTAGTTCAACTTACTGCAGGTGGTTGATGGGAAAAACTCTCTCATCGAATCTCTTTACCCTTCTCAGTCTGGTTGAGTATCAGAATCAATGGGAGCATGATCAGCAATTTACTAGACCCACTAAAACGATTCCTAGGAGATCGATCCCTGAAGTGGTGAGTTTTAGACAAGGCATCAAGATTCTTCTTACCCCTTCTTTGCCAGTTCTGCTACATTAAATGATACCCTTGGGAGAATGCCAGTAAGGTCCACATCCTTCCTCTCTCACCTCTCACCCCTTTCTTTCTATCTGTGGGATAGGCAGTAGAAACCCATTCAGGCTCCATTTATGTTATGTTGCCTGGAACTTAAGATTGAGCCTGAAATGTCTGACAGTACTGGACCCTAGAAGATGCTGCCATATACAGTTGCTGAACATCCAGAGTTTGCATTTGTATTCAGCAGTGAAGGAGTTAATGTACGATGGCCTCCTAGACATTAGAGAGGGAAAAGATTATTAAGGGATCTGATTCCATCCTCTGGGAACCGACCCAGGATTGTTCCATACAGCGGATTCTCTAGGATTTTGTCCATGCCCGTAATAAATGACCCAAGAAATAGTGCTTCCATCTTTTCTTTTGGAAAATGATATTACTGTCCAAAGACAGCAGCTTGCAGTGTTAATGTTTTATATATTGTTTGTCCTTTTTGCCCTTTTCATTTGTTTGCTAGCAACGCAAGCTGTGAGAACTGATGTTATATTTTATTTCCCCTTCTTTCAGCATTCGATCTGCCTAGAAAGCTGTGGTTCTTCCATAAAATCAGTCACTTGAGTAAATAATAGCAGTCTTCTCCGTAAATTTGTTGAAGCCTTTGAAATATATTAAAATGTTTTGGCAATCATTATTAGTATAAATTACAAGAAAACAAGCCATTAGCTGAATCTGTTCTAAACAGGAAACCTTTCACAAGCCAGCTTTAATTTTAAATAAATAATACATATAATTGGGGGAGGGAGAGTAATGAAGGATGGTTTCGTAAAAATAAGAGTTTATTAGCTAATGTAACTGATGTCTCCCCCTTTCTATGTTCTATAAATACATATGTAGCAATGTTAGATTATTCTGCTTTCATTTTCTTGAGGTATAGTGGAGGGAAAATATTGATGGTGAACATTTTAAAAAAGCACAAGTCCTGACCTAGCTCTCAAGGATTTCTGAAAAATAGAGACCTGGAATGTTTTTGCAGAATTACTGTGGAACTTGCCTTTCAGATAATTATCGTTTGTCATTTCAGTTTACTTGTGATGTTAGCTCTACAAAGTTGAATCCAATGCTTTTAAGCAATGCACTTAAAGAATTCCCCCAACCAATGTTTTTATATTTTAATGTTATCTATTTGTATATCTGTCATTTTTTGCAGTGAGCTCTATTTTTTTAAAAAAACCTATGAGTTAGATTACTCTGCGAGTTGGATGATTATATTATAACCTTTCCCAGAAAAAGAGGCAGCATTACAGAAATTTCACAGGCATTGTTCATTTCAGCTAGTTATTAATTTTATTCATGTGTGTGAATTTAGTGCTTGTAAAAGAGGCTGCTTTGATGGTTCTGGAGACTAAAGTGCTCAGTAGCCAACGAACAGGGTGAACACATCCTCTATTTATATCCACATGTAGTGTGACCACCCCCTCTAAGAGCAAGAAGATGCTAGTCAGTTCTTGGTCTCTCTACTATGTCTACCTGTTAGATGGTGACTTAGGAGATGTGGACACTAGTCCACCCGAAGAAAGATTTAAAGCACTTCCCCACAGCTAGGTCACTCAAGACTCTTCAGTGAACCTATCACGGGACATCTCTGACCTGCTTTGCTAGGTCATACCCCAGACTATGGATGGGAGAACTAGCCACTCTTGTTTCCCAAAGTGACATTAATATTAAGAATTGGTTGGGAATCAGATTTTTTATTTCATGGAGCATTCTGCAATTTCACACGTTTTGTTGTTTTTGTTCCTGTAGTGGGTCGGAGTGGCTGCCCATTGACCCCAAGGGGGAGGCGCCCCTCCCTGAGCCTTGGTGGGCAGCACCTGGCCCTAACAACCCACCTGGTCAGAAACCAGGAGATTGGCCAGAGATATGAAAGGCCTGCCAGAGAAGCCAGTGAAGCCCCGGTGGCTGAAGGTGCCAGTAGCTTCCCCTGCGCACCCAGTGGAGGAGCTGTACCCAGGAGAAGCTGAGAACTGGCTTCCGGAGTAACAGAGCCCGAGGATTGGCCCTGGACCCAGGTATAGCACGAGGGGGAGTGTGGAAAGAGCCCAGGGGAAAATGACCACCTTTTGGCCGAGCCAGAGCTAGGCAAGCGCGTTGCAGAGCGGATCCTCACTGACTCAGCAGCAGACTGCTCTGCTGCTACTAGGGCCCTGGGCTGGGATTCAGTGGAGTGGGTGGGCCTTTGACCCCCCTGCCACCCTATGCCCGGGTGGCAGTCTTCCCTCTTGGCTGTGCCCGAAGTGCAGCCTACATCCACTGGACCCCCGCCTGAGCAAAGGGATCCAGCTGGGTGCTCACCTTAAGACTGTTTGTTTGGTTTAGACTGTTTGCTCGCTGCCCTGCCCTGAACCAAGGCCGGGCCCTGAAGTGTTTATTTGGCTGCCCCGGCCCGAACCAAGGATGGGGCTCTGAACTATTTGTGGTCACCCACCCTGAGGAAGGGCCCAGGCATCAAACCATTTGTTGCCGTCTGCCCTGAGCAACGGCCTGGGCCCTGGACCAAAGCCACCATTAATTCCCCAAAGACTAAATAGTGTGTAGTGGGTTGGAGAGGCCGCCCACTGACCCCGAGGGGGAGGCACCCCTTCCTGAGCCCTACCCGCTCACCGTTCTGAAACAGACTGAAAACAAAAATGTTGAAATTTCCCATGCAATGAAATTTAGGAGGGGGAGGTAATTTTTGATCAAGTAAAATATTGTGTTTCGATACAAATGAAGTATTTTGTTCTGATTTTGGCTTTTAACTTTATAGTGCGCAGATTGAAGCTCTCTAATCTGGCACTCTTGTCTGGCAATATCCTTGGTCCAGCATGATTTTAGTTAGCCAAATGTCTACTTATCATGGGTGTGGTCAAGCTTCCTGCAGCCCCATAAAACTTGTTTACAGCCACCAATCCTGGCTCTCAATGTTCTGTGCTGTTATTTAGCTCTAATTTACCCCAAAAGACTTTGAAGAGTCCAGTGAGTAGAGGAAGTGTTGGTAAGACTGCTAAACAATACTGGCCTCCCATGGTTTGGCAAATTCTCTGGTTCAGCATCAATCAGGTCCAGAGAATGCCAGAAAAGAGAGGTTCAACCTGTATAAGAAAAAGTTTTAAAAATTGAAAAGAAAGGTTGAACCTGAATGCTGTAACCTTGTTGAAATCTTTTCATTTTTCAATTTTCCTTTCAAAATAAACATTTGTCAAAATCAACTCAATTCTACAAAATATTTCACATGCAACAAACCAGCATTTTCTGACTGAAAAAAATGTCAGCAAAATTTCAACCATCAGTAATTCAAATGTCTTTTCCCAGTCTGGGCTCAAAGGCTGCAGCAGTGGGACATCTGGCAGAAAATGGGCAGCACCTACCCACTATGCCTAAGACTTTCAAAAGTGCGGGTAGATACAAGCAGCCATTGGAGTCCCAATGTGAGCAAGTATACGTTACCAAAGCTGTTTGTCTGACGCACATAGGGAAGGGAGAATATGTTGGGAATGGAAAGTAGCCTGTGGAGACAGTGAGCATGAAGAATAAGAACAAGGGAACTGTGGAAGAACAGAAAGAATGGAGAGGAGGAAGTGGGGAATATGAATGAGGTTATGGCAGTTTAAAGCAGATAAAGGTTTTATCCATTTGCAATATCCATCTGGTCCTGCCATGAGAGCAGGGGACTGGACTCGATGACCTCTCGAGGTCCCTTCCAGTCCTAGTATTCTATGATTCTATGAATAGCAATGTAGAAAGTTATCCCTCATAAGGGGCATTGTCGGGAAAGGGGGAAGTCATGTTGCCTTGCAGATAATCATGGTCAATTATTATTTGTGAAGCACTGAAAATATACTCACATTAACTGGTGCAATATGGGTTGTTTTCTCCCACAAGAGGTGAATCCACCCCAGGCAGGGTGTAAATTTCCTACACAAGTAGAGGTCAATTAAGTTCCCATTACATAAATTTTTCCTGTAATCTAAAGACTCTTCTGAAATCCAAGCATTCTGTTACTTTTCCTCCATTGTGCCAAAGCATTTCTAACAAAGAGCAGCCAGGGAGTTTAATCATGTCGTTATTTTCTTCGCATATACTTTACACAAGTGGTGAATTTTCCATCATCTGAAATATTTAAATCAAGACTAGATGGCTCTTTCTAAATAATATGCTCTCAACTCACCACAAGATATGGGCTTGATGCAAGAATTCTATAGCCTGTATTCTGCAGGAGGCAAGCCCACCAATGGGGGAGGAGGGGACCAAGGACAAATGAGGCAACTGCTCCTGGGCCTGGTGATTCAAAGAGGCCCAGGGCTCCTGATAGACAGTGATGCTACTGCGGCAGCTGCGGCAACCAGGGCCCTTTAAATTGTCACCAGAGCCCCGGGCAGTGCACTCTGGATGGCGTTGGGGGGGAAGTAGCATATTCCGGGCGATGCTGAGGGCCAGCTGCCCTGCCCTTTCCACCCAAGGCCACACCCTTCTGCCTGAGGCTCCCCCCTTCCACTGAGGCCCCACCCCTTCTGGAAGCGTGGAGCTGAGGTCCCTTCCCCGTCTTGCCTAGGGACCTGGTGAGACTGTCAGATTGCCTGGCAGGAGGTCAGTTTATATGATCATTATGGTCCCTTCTGGCCCAAAATCTGAGGAAAATTCTAACCCTAGTCAAGTCAATGGAAATACTGTCATTGACTTCAGTGGGGTCCACATTTATCCTGTGGATCTATGAAGCTACCTTTTGATAACTAGTTTTCCAACCATTTGCCTTTACTAACACTTGAAATATTTAGGAAATTCCTGTTGTATGCAGTCTTACATTCATCATACTCCAAATGTTCTCTCATCATGTTACATTCTTTCCCATCCCTTCCTCCCAAGAAAACCAGGATGTCAGGATAACAAATGTGACTTTACATTCTGAGCAGCTCATCTTCTTCTTTCGGCTCTAAGGCTTCTTGCCTGTTTAATTAACTAACCCTGGTAATTTAATTTGAGATATTTTTTAACTTCAGAGACTGCTTCGGGGCACGAGAAATGTCTCTATGCATTATAGTGTCATTTCATAATGGAAAGAACTTGCTGGCTCATTGCTACATACTCCTACATTTTTAGCATGAGAAGGAGGGAAGGGTTAGGATTTATTTGAGTAAGGGACCATATATGCCCTCAAGAACTAAGATGCAGGTGCCTTTGATAAATGTAAGTTACGTACGCTTGCCAGTGCCTTACCCATCCCTAGCATGTGTGCCTATTCTCATGTGTCTCTTTTGCCTGTATATGTTATTAAAATCCAGGAACAGCTTTACAGATAACAGGCCAGATTCCGAGCAAAGTAAGCACATGAGCCAGCCCCCACTAAACAATGGAGAGTTTTGCTACTCCCTTCCATGGGAACAAGACCACTCGCACTGGTGTGAAGGAATCCAGAATCAGTCCTGTTATTTGTAGGGTTTCCTGTGTGTAGAAAATGAGCACCTTTCGAGGGACACCCATTAGGGTTACTATAAATATGCCTGCTCCAGCCAGTGGAGATGAAGGGTGAAAGTCAGATTACTGCTAACTTGAAGTAATTATAAATATACTGACAAGAAGATGGCTGAAAGCTATACCTACATGGTATGGCATTCTGAACCCCCTTCTGATGGTGACTAGACCTCCTAAAGATTGCTGAGTTGCTACAGTTTGGCTAAGACAGTGTTTCTCAACCTTTTATAAAGTACCCCTTTTTAAAAAAAAAATTATAAGTACCTCCAATACCTATAGTTTTCAGACACACACAATTTTTTTTCTACCATTGCAACACATGTGTTTAAACAACTTAATCATAGCCGGGCGGGCAATGAAATTTTGGGGTGTAAAAAGGATAAAAATAATAAAGTGCTGTAAAACTTGAAACAAAAATTCAGTTTTCTCCAAATTTCAGTTGTGTTGATGTACCCCCCAGACTTCTCTCAAGTACCCCAAGGGTACTTGTACCACTGGTTGAGAAACACTGGGCTAAGAGACCTGCCATCTGCATTACATGGCTGCTAGATACCTCCCTGCCCAGGGCGTGTCAGGGTCTATATATAACAGCATTCATGGTACATTAGAGACACTGACTCACAAGCTTAGCCATTTTAATTCATGTGGAAGGGGGGTCACATGCAGAGTTTCCTCGCTAAACATAATGTGCAGCTGTGCGGCATGCCAGGCTTATTTCATGCAGGAGGAATGTGACATCTCCACGACATGGGAAAGCACTGTAAGCTGCCTATCAACTAAGCAGTGCTTCCTGTCACACTTCGTGGAGGTCCAAAGTTTGTTTTCTGCTTCTTTTCTGCCACATAGTTGGGAGTCCTCAGGCCAGAATAAGATTTAATTCCATTCCTGATTATAAGGATGATTCCATCTAAGCCTTGTAAATTACAATTGCCTTGTGTCTGTCAGAAGGCTAGACGCTTACCAAGAAAAATTCTGTGACAAGCAGGTCATTTTTCATCCGGAGATTCAATTGAAGATCTATCTACATTACCCTGGCAGTTTAATTTAATCGACAGAACATTAAACTATGTCACATTAGTATTAAAAATAAATGGGACAGACCAAGCTTCTGAAAATTGGGGGTTATTTTTTTTCCCTGTGTCTCTTTCAACTATGTTATGCAAAGCCTCCCAGAGTGCAAGCAGCAAACGCAGAGGCCCAACATAGAAAATGTCACTTTAAATTGGAGAGTTTATTGCTTCAACTCTCTTTCCCCATCTTTCCTGGATCTCTAGCTTCTTTCAGTACAATCAGATCCCTTGTTAGTAACAAAGCCTGCTGAGGAAAT
Source organism: Rafetus swinhoei (assembly GCA_019425775.1). Lineage (NCBI taxonomy): Eukaryota > Metazoa > Chordata > Testudines > Trionychidae > Rafetus > Rafetus swinhoei. Next base: position 12,571,118 of record CM033432.1, read on the forward strand.
GAGTGAGACTCTCTGACAGTTTAGTCCCCAATTTTTACAGATTGCCTTCAGGAGTTGGCCTTGTTAGACATCTTGGGGAGAAAAAGTATAGAGCCAGGATGAGTAATGGTTGTGGCTGATTTTAGCACCAAAATTCATTCAACTAAATTGAGATGCATCACTACTCAAAAATCCACTCCCCTTCTCCCCCCATAGATATTTTTTACTTATGAATAGATTTGGGGATGACTTGATTGTTGTAAGAAGCATAACTTTCAAAGTTCAGATCTAACTGTAGTTTCAGTACATAATGGTTTGTTGTGTTTCAGGGGAAATAAAACTTTTTAAATTTGTAATATCAGATAGAGTCACACTCAGGGTGTGTCTATACTGCAATGTAACTCTAAATAAGATATGCAGTTTGAGCTATGCAAATTGTGTCTCTTATTTCAATGCTATTTTGAAAAAGCTTATTTCGTCGTTTGGCGCTGTCTACACAGCGCCAAATTTTGAAATAAAACGCTATTCCAAAACGTCCCTTGCTCCTTGTAGAATGAGGTTTACAGGGATATCGGAATAGCAAGCCCAAAATAACGAAGATGCGGGATAACTATTTCGGGATACTCTGGTGTTCTGAAATAGCGCTGCAGTGTAGACCTACCCACAGAGAATAGATGTTTTAAATGTATCCTCATCATTATTCCATTGGCTGAAAAGAATAGCTTAGAGTCCTCCCTCCCCCCAACACATACTTCTCTTATTCTCCATTGAAGACAAGTAGTTTTTTAAGATTAACATGTTATAAGTGTAACTGTACAGCTCATCACTACATAATCTGTTCAGTAAATGAGACACTTAAAAACATTGCCTCCAGCAAAACAGAATAAGTAGACACTGCCTGGAGAATAGAGCAACATGTCACAATCAGATACTTACAGTCATTCGAGGCCACTTGTGCATTTAACTGTCGGTTTAGTGCTTTGCACTGCTCTAATACCACTGCTTGAAGGAGACTGGTACAGAATTAGCCTCATCATTTGAGCCAAGCTTCTCAAAAGCAGGTGTGGGTTAGCCCTGTGTCCCATTTTCCGCAGAAGTGCAGAGTGGCTCTAAATGATGCTCAGTTTCGATCCAATTCTACAACAAGCCAACAAGGGTTGTTTGGATTTTGCAAAAAACAGGAGTGATTTGATACTGGCGTCAGATTTCATCTGAACCACCAATGTCAGGAGGTAGGCAGGGCAGTAGGAAGAATAGAAAGTTCTGATTTTTGCCCACTTTCTGTCATAGAGCCTCTAAATGAGCTGTAGTTACTTCTAGCAGGAGTAAACAATATAGCCAACCTCAAGAAATCACTGTACATACACTCATACTCATCTACAGGAAGCCAGCATGGCCTAGTGGACAGAGCATTCAGGAGAGCTGGATTGTATTCCCAGGTGTGTCCCAGAATTGCTGGATAACTTTTGTTAACTGCCTCAGTTTCCCCTTTAATAACACGGAGACAATGCTCCTTTGTAAATAGGGAATGATGAATAATGCTGTGAGATCTGCAGATGAAAATCATAGTTTTTTATTGTTACTGTTCAAGATTAAGGACACAAAATAACAAAGGCTTTGAATGAGAATGGACAGGTTGGTTGGTTGCTGCACAGTCCTTCTACCTCCTAACTGCAGAAAGCAGCAAAGAATAAAACAAATGTGAAAGGGGCTAGTTCTAAAGTCAGTAAAAGGGCATAAAGTTCAATAAATGGATGCTAAGAATACAAAGTTAGTCAAGGAGAATTACAGGAGAGACCTATGGCCTGATGGCAAATGGAATGATTCCTATAGGCTTCAACGAGTTTAGGATCAGACTCTTAACTACTAGATGAAGCTGACTGTAAAACAAGAATCTGTCATGCACGCAAAGGTTAATTTCATCAGCTCTTAGCATTTGGACTGTATTTTCATTATAAGGCCTGTCTTTTCTTTACTCTTACTTACACTAATCCCAATTGCAACTAAGGGTAAATTGCCCGCACGAGGATTTCCTGCTCAATCAACATATTTGCTATGAAATCTGTCCTAGCCAAACCTTCATCTGTTTTCCCCTGCATCTGGAAGTCTCCGGATCTAAGACATTTCTAGATACCACAGAAATTCCTCAGTGTTCCAAGATCTTCTTTCAACCATCCTTAAAACCCCATCACTTACTGAAATGACAACTACCTTTTTTTTTAGCTGACTGAAGTCCATGAGACTGGATCATAGGGTAAAACTTTGGGCATTTCTTCTTTCATTAACTCACCTCATTAGTCATTGGAAGAATAAAAATCTGTAACTTTCCCAAATAATTGGCAGGTGCTGTAATTGAAATCATCCTAGAATATTTATCCAATAATACCTGTCAATGCTAATGACAGCAGAACATTATTAGTTATTGTCCCATATTTCATATTCAGTTTGCAACCCAGTGAACATGAATAAACTATTGAATGAGAAGCACTCAGGTTGCAGGCCCTTCCTGTACATTTCACCACAATTTGCACTATCAGAATTCAATGTTGAAAGTCATCCCTGCCTTTGATCAAAGGAAAATGTGAAGAGCCATTTAGCTCAGGCTTAAGAAAGCCTTTGACATAGTTCACTGCTGAGTATTAATTACCAAACTTCAACAGCCAGTGCTGCTCAGATATAGCTCTTCAATCATTCTGAAGCTACTTTAGAGAATCAAGATGAGGGGAAATGATGCAGAATGTGAGACTGATCTATGTTCCATCAGAGTGCCAGCACCAAAGGAAACTGCTAGCTCTTTTGACATTGGTGCAATGTACGGATGAGCTGGGTAGGGAACAGTGACTGGCAAATGTTGCAAGGTTAGGAGGATTTTATGTAGTCTATCAGGTATGTTGGGTGTAATCCCCCTTCCAGAGAATGTTGACATTTCACTAACAACAAGGAGTCCTGCGGCAGCTTAAAGACTTACAGATTTATTTGGGCATAAGCTTTCATGGGTAAAACTCACTTAATGGGTAAAAACTACATCTAACCCTCTGAGACTTGTCATTTCATTGTGACTTAAGAGACATCTATACATTGCAAAAGCTATAGGATTTATTGGAATCGGTTAGTTTAGCTCCCCATCTCTGGCTCCTTGCTGTCCCCCTGTGGTTATTCTGCAGTGTAACTGTCCCTCCTGCCAGACCCCGCTCTTTTCATTTTATGAGAAAAAAATGAATTCCACACACATCCCATTGTCCTGGCACAGCCAAACCCGGACTTTGCTTTAAGTTAGGATAAGAGGAAGCTGCATTCTAAATTTGGTGGTCCTAGCTCTTACCATTTAGGAGGAGTTCTTGAACAAACGGACTCACAGACGCACATTTCTAAAATATATAGTAAGATTCATTTCAGCTATACATCAGAGTTAGAATTCTAGCTACCAAGAGCCAACTTCTCAGCTGGTGTCAACTAATGTAGCTCCATAGCCTTCAATGAAGCTATGTCACTTTATACCAGCTGGCCCTAGATGTTTTCTTTTGTTCTGGGCAATAAGTCCTGCAAACAGAATATGAAGCTCCACTGACCAGAACTCCATTTTAAGTGGTATACAGGTGCCTAAAGAAGCAAGTGGGCACTCAGACACTTCTGAAAATCCCAGTAGGCACCTATGTGCATCTTTAGGGGCAAATTTTTAAAGGTGCTTAGGTATTTAGTTTGCTCTTAGCATGTTGTATGTCTAAAAAGGAAACTGCCAAATATTCTTAATAAGTGAATGCAGGGTCCAAAGAGAGTCATCCACAAATGGCCATTCCAGCTACTTACACACTGCCCCATAAAACATGCCTGCTGTGTGTGCCACCAATTAACTCCTCCAGCTCACTAGCTTACAAAACAGAGTGAGACTGCCTCATTGACCTCACACACTTGTCAGGTACATTAGATAGGAAACCAACCCCTTCCGAGATCATGTAGCCAGGCCTCATTTTAGAGAAAGATGAGCTAGCACATCTAAAATCCCTTGCCCTACATTTTTAAAAAGAACTCCACTCTGACCAATTTCTACCAACCTTCTGCCTACATGCAGATCATTTAATCAGTGAGGACAGTTTGGGTGCATCTAGACAGCGGCAATATTTTGGGATACTTCTGGTATCTCAAAAAATGAGGTTTACAGGATCTTTTGAAAAAGGCTTTTCTTTTCGAAAGAACCGCGTCTAGACCGCAGTTTCACTTTCGAAATAGCATTTTTCAAAATAACGCTGTGAAGCGATTATGCAAATGAAGTGCAGGAAATTCAAATCCCGGCTTCATCTGCAATTTCGATATGTCTAATTTACATCCCTCTTTCGAAAGAGGGATGTACTCTAGACATAGCCTTAGCGTCTCTACTGTGGAATAACAGGAGGATCCTGACTGAGAAATGGTTAACTCTTGCATTGGCTGTTAAGGGCAGGTTTCAATGAGGGAATAAGTTGGGATTCCTTTTCTTACTGTTAATGGTCATCACACACAAAATTTCCAGCTGCAATTTACCATATGCCTTGCTGTGAGAATTTCTCTAGCAGTGCTGTGTTGTTCAAGCCATTTCCCCATCCAGAGCACTGGCAGCCTCTTCTGGGGCCGTTCCTTGTGCCCAAGTGGGGTGAGCAACCTGCTCTATACAATACAGTGGGCTCAGATCCATTCTCTTCACACCTCTTTTTGGGCGTCTCACTTCCCATGGGGGAAGCAGCCGTCACAGCACAACAAATGCATAGATTGCTATTGCGGGTGGCACTTGTAAATCTAGACAACTAAAGAAAGCTTTTTAGTCACTCCTATGCAGCTACACATGGGGAAACCACATCATCTGGCCCAACGTTTTCATAAGTAAATGCAGATTTCAGTACATGGCGCCCTAGAACATGAAGCCCCCTCTAAATGCAATGAGCAGAACCTGTTTGTCAGCTGACAGCGACACTGAACTGTCTGGGTTTTGTTACCAGCAAAGTATGGGATTGTTTGTGTTTCATTTTGCATGTTAAGTTGAAGCAGCAGTCGCTAGAGATCGCTGAATGATTACAATGTGTCTTACATGCTTTAACTGAAGATTTAAAAACAGCAACAAAAAACTCTTTAACACCCAGTGGAAAACCATAATTGAAACAAACTGGATAGAACTATTAATGAAGCAATCCCGGCTTCCTCTCTTCATTCACTAGGAATTTTGCCAGAAGGCAATTCTAAAGTCAGAGAAAGCAGGGAAAAAATGCACCATGGAGTCACCAAACAGCACATGAAGTGCTAAGGTAGGTGAAAAAAAATATGTTTGTGCCACTGGCACATCATTTGGAGGGTAATGGTTTTGTGATCCTGACTGCAAATTTTTCTGCTTGAATCATAGTATAAATAAGGACTCTGGTGCACCACAGTTTTGATTAGAGTGTTAGCAGCCAAACAGGTTACAGGGTGAGTCACTTAAAAAATGAGACACTCCCAAGTTTGGCAAATGTGTAAATATGGTAACGAATTAAAACTTTATGCCACATCAGTTACAAACACAAGAGCAATCCAGCAAAAGGCACCTATTTCTTCTACAACCCTTTGTCTGTCTTCTCCATTTAGATTGTAAATTCTCTGGGGACAAGTATTGTTTCTTATTCTGTGTTTCTAGAGACACTTCTATAGAGCCTTGATCCCAAATGCAGCCTCTAGTTGCCCTGGTAAAAACAAATTAATCATAAGCATAATAATAGCAGTAATTACTAGAATTATTTGCCACTATCTTATAAGCAAATTAGTAAGCTTTCTGACACCTTATAAAGAAGATACCACAAAATACCTTGTCATGCAGCGGATACCTCCACTGGTCCTTAGGCCTTATATATACTTACCTGGAATGTCAAAATAAGATACACAACTCCAGCTATGTTAATTACATAGCTGGAGTTGACATACTTTAATTCAACCTTTGACGCTGTCTCCACAGCGGGAAGTCAATGGACAAAAACGCTCCCATCAACTTCCCTTACTCCTCACAAGTCGAGGAGTACCAACAGTGATGGGAGCATCCTCAGCATTTGATTTAGTGAATTTTTACTACACCAACTAAATTGAACTCCGTAAGATTGACCGCCGCAGCATCGATCTTCCCGGGGCCGGGAGACTTGGCCTTCGAGTAGTATATAACATTTTGTACCAGTTGAGGAGCTGATCCCGTAAGTCTAATTGTGATATTAACCTAAACCATAATAAGTCAATCAGTTATTTGTGACTGTGGAAACCTTGTTCGATAGCTATTTGTCCAACAAAAAAACACATTGTATTTCCTTCTGCCTACAAGAGGACTTTGATATACTGTGAATCTTTGAACATTGCCTAAAAAACAACAGCAGCCTTTTGTTTTCTCTGTTGTTACAAAAAGGCAGGAGATAGTTACCACCTGTTTGTCTAGATTTTTACAGCCTATTCATCATCATGGCATCTGAACACATTAGCTCAATAGCCAGTAGATATACCTCAGGAATGTCAATTGTCTCCATGTCGGTTTTGACCTTTCTTACAGCACTTCTTGGGAAATACACTGACCCACTTTTTACTGACGGTGATTTTATTTATGGCCATAGACTCACCAAGAGCTGCTTCACAAAGCACAATGCTGGAATAACTGCTGCAAAGGGGAAGCACCGTCTTTGCTTGGCCAATGACTAAGATTATAGGTGCACATTGAGCAACTTAATGAGTTGATAGGCTTATGCAGCATGGAACATCGTTGGAGCCATCAACTGCCTGAAATACCTAGATGTAGAAATATTAACTAACAGCATTAATGCTGAGTACAGCTGTATCTGAATGAGTCAAGCTCCTGGCACAATAAGAAATGTCTGTAGGAGACAGAGACAGATTATACTGTATTTCCCCTTCCCTGCCCCGGGTAAATTCTACTAATGGACTTTTGCCATATAATGCAGTCTTGGATCATGAGAAAAGCTAAGAAAAGCAACAAAAAAGGTTGTTTTCATAACATACCAAGTCTTGGCAAGGTTAGACAACTGCAGTGTGATTTGTCCAGATAGAAATGACCTTATGGTCTGGGTATGATAGCGTGAGGAGGAACGTGCAAGTTCATGTACTTAGAATGTCAAACAACTATCAGCTGTCAAGGCTCGTCCCTGCGGATTTAGCAAGCAAACGCAGTGGGTATGTGGATAGTGCTCTGGATGTGCATTGCTTGCATATTGTGAATATGGTACAACATACACATGCACAAATGCTGTAGCGGACTGTGGCTCCAGTGAATGTCCAGCAGCAGCCTCAAGCCCTGGGGTGATAAACAAGACTGAGAAGTGTATAGTGTGTAATCAATAGCATGGGCTCATTCCACCGTTTTTACAGCACATCTTAGGAAATCACTGAGTCACTTTTTATGGTGGGCCAGATTCTCATCTGGTGTAAATTGATGTAGTTCCATTCATCTCAACAGACCAATTAATACCTGCCAGAGATCTGTCCAGTAGTATTTAAACCAGTACAAGAGGTGTGGGGGCAAATTACTAAGTTGAGTTAATGCTAACCACGGTTAGACATTCTTTGGACATACGAACATCAAATAGATCTGAATGCTGTTTGCTACAATGAAAGTGCACTATAAGCAACTGTTCGGCAGGGCAAGCTGCTCAGGTAAGGGTAAAGAACCTTTGCCTTTGAAGTCACTGGTTCAAATCTAGCTTCACAGTATTAGTGACCCTTTCACCATCTGAAATAACTGTTCGGTGGCTTTATTGGGCAGGTACCTACATCACAAAAGACATCTACAGAGCTGGCAGCTTTTTCTCTGTTTAGGGCTCTATTATGTATTTCAGGTTCTATCCTGAGCACGCAACTTCACAGGATAAAGTCTAACCCACACCTCACAAAATCAGCTGTCTCTTTGGTGAGGGGGGCTGGGGGATGAGAGTAGGGGGGCTGATGTTGCAATGGAGGTAGTAGGGCTGTGAGGAGCCAAGAGATCTCCCTCATTTGTGGAGGGTAAGCTCACTGTCATGTATGCTTTTTTGTGTTGAGGTAGACATAGGGATTGAGATCTTGAGAATGTGGGTGCCATGTGGGAAGGATCCTTGTGCCATTGTCACCTTCACCACCACCATCTTCTTTGCAGATACCCAGTTAGCGGCAAGTCACTATCAGCCCTTTAGCCAATACTTAAAGCACTTATAACCATAGGTAGCATCTATATGCTAAGATATCTACATTTCCCTCAGACAGAGACAGATCTTCAGCTGGCATCAATCAAGGCAGCTCCATTGCATGTCAGCTCTTACAAGAAGTAAAAAACTTGATTAGGCCTGTGTCACAACATTGGGATCTGGTGCCAGATCTTAATTTGAAGCCTTTGTAACCATGACACTGTCTGTCAGCAGAAGACCTTACCCATAGAGCTAAATTTGGTAGATAGTTGTCCTCACAACAGAATGATGATTGAACGGGTCTATCAGCGTCACTCAGTGGTGGGTATTACCGAAAGCCAGATTTGTCCTGTGATCTACTCTAAGAGGTGTAAACTGCTGCTGTTACAAATCCAAATAGATCCTTACTGGTTTGTATTTGGCAGGTTTTATGAGATCTGGTGCCAGATATAATCTTTGCAGCTCAGTGCTGACTCTCGTTTCTATTGGATGAAAGAGTTCTTACACTCTAGTCTATGGGCCAGGCGAACATTACTCCACGAATGGTCCCATTGACCTCAGTGAGACCACTCCTGGAGTAAGGTCTGGGTCAACATGAGGAAGAGGTTTACAATCTGACCACCTTCTGGACGTACTCCCTTCAGTTTGAGGCAGGGATGGTCTTCTGTGTTTGTGCAGCACCTAGTCCCCTTGACTGGTGCATAACTGGGCTCCTACATGCTAATGCAAGTACGAATAATAAATACAAATGGTAGGTGTCTGATGTACCAAATGGCCAGGTGGACTGCTGTACTTCTTCCATTTGCAGAGCAGCTCAGATCAGTGCAAAGGTAAGCACACTGGCAAAGTCTAGAAAAGTTTGGGATGAATTTGTGGGTTAGCCCAGAACTTGCATTCAAAGATCTTTTGGTTTGGCATCTATCACAGGCACAGAAGCACATGTTGAAAAACTCAACAAGAAACGTAGTAAAATAACCACCTAAGTGGAATCCCTGGCATTATGCAAATTAGATCTGTGGCTTCCTTTGCCAGATGGGTCGCAGCTAATTTGGTATCTGTTGCCCTCAATGCATTCTTGCAGCTCATATTGAAAACCAGCCCTTTTTTACCCTGTACAATGCATCTCCTCCCTATGCCAACATACCGCTACACTGGCACAGCCAGTGTCTAGCTAGAACAAAACCAGCACAGGGCATCTGCTGCGACTGCTAGAACCCATGTTGCAAAGGGAGCAAGTATTCTGGAAATGCAGACAATAAAGTGGTTACTGTCACTGTTCCAAATCAGAGCCATGACAATGGATCATTACTGAAGGGAAAAGCCAAATGGAGGGAAACACATTGTCTGCCCTGCTCTACCGCCTGGATTCAATCACAACCTACAATAGCCGAAGCAGTTAAAATAAGTCTCCAAAGGATTCTGCTTGAGTTTGTACATTCCTTGGTGTCGGCTAAAAGCCACGGGAATGTTGGCAGCATGTAAAGAGCTACGCCCATTGCCTGTGCTGGGTGGGTCTGTGTGGAATAGTGCCCCAATGCTGCCAAATGCCACAGTGACTATCAGCAGTGTGCACAGTCAAGTAAAAGCACTTTTCCACAGCCGAATGACGGGTTTGTCAAGCGCAGTGGCTGAAATTGATTGCCGCTCCCCCAGATAATTTCTACCAGAGCGATGTTATTGTATTGTAGGTCCGCCATAAACATTTTGCATTTAATTTAGAAATTTCTGAGTCATTAAAAAGTTCTCTCATTATGTTTCAGAGACCTTTGTAAAATCAGCAATATTAGAGTCTTTACACACACACACACACACACACACACACAGAATTAGAGCCGTGCCAAAAATCAGTGAAAGCAATTCAGGATGTGAATGTCAGCTAATGGCTCAGTGCCTGGCTGTCTCACCATCTACAGCAGGGGTGGGCAATAAAATAGCAGCAGTTCACCAGGGTTAGCCCAGGCAGGCCACCGCCACTATATGTACCTGCACCTCTGCAGGTACAGATGATTGCAGCTCCCCTTGGCCATGGATCATTGTTCCCAGCCAATGGGACCTGCAGGAAGTGGTGTGGACGGGCATACCACTTCCTGCAGCTTCCATTGGCCAGGAACGGTGTTCCACAGCCAATAGAAGCTGTAATTGCCCATACCTGCAGAGGCGCAGGTAAATACAGTGGCAGTGGCCACAAGGGGGAACTGAATCAGGCCCATGGGCTACCTCAGTCTACAGCCAAGTGTCCTAAGGGCCTGATCCTGCTAGGTGCTGAGAATCCTCTGTTGCCAGCAGGAGGTCAATAGAACACTCAGCAACTGGCAGGATGAAGCACTGGAACCAGGTTCCACTGCAACAGGGATACTGAAAAAAGGTGCAAAATAAAACTGATTAATGATCCTGATGCCTTTTCACAGGTAGACCTTCCACGGAACTCAGATTCTTGCCCTCGCTTCTCCTTACCGTAGCTGAAATTCTCCACCCCACCGTGCAGAAAGCCAGCACATGGCTTATACCCCACTCAGAGTATGTCTCCACTGCAGACTTCACTAGGGCTTTGATCTAGATGTTAGCCCAAATTTCCCTGCTGTCCATGCACACCACTTTTTTTACCCAGATTTATGTGAGTTTTGAACCTTTGCTTGCTTGCCCCACTGGAGTTGTAGCTTACAACCCAAGTTTCACTTTAAGGAGGGCTCTACCTCACCTGCTCTGCAGTGTGAATGAAGCTGAAGCCTGGGTTACAGAGCTCCAACTATGATAGCCCATAATTCCCTTGAGACTGTATCTTCTGGTCCTTGCACCTACTCAGATTCCACTTACTTGTTATGCACCAGAGGGGCCCTCTACCAGTTTGGCTACATCAGCCAGTTCTCATTTAAACTTGGAATACAGGACTGAGGTGGAGGATAGGCCTTGTCCAGAGGAGGGAATTTCACTTGTTTTTTCATTAAACTGAAGCTTCTGGTCTTTGTTTTCATCTTCATAAAACCTTACAGGTGAACTGAGCTCTGCTCTAAATGCCTTCTACTCTTCCTCCCGCACTTCAGTTCCATACAATGTCCTCCCCCCCCCCCCCCCCCACCCCCCCCCCCCCCACACACACACACTGCTCCCTTCACAACCAACTCCCACTCCCATCTGTCCCTCAGGTTATTCACTTCCTCCACCCTACCAAGGAACAATGGTCCCCTGCTAGAGCCTAGAGTAGTTTAAAATGACTAAAGCAATGGGCCTAGCACTGCTGGAGAATATTCTACAGCCTATAGGTCTCAACTGTTTGGAATTTTTTTCCTAAGACTCTGAGGCCAAGTCTACATTACCGGAGAAAGTCGACCTATGAAAATAGCATAGTTAGAGTCGACGTACCTTAGGTCGAATTTCTGTGGTATCCCCCTATGGGAGGTTACTTCTCATGACCCAGTGGTGTTCCATGGTTGACAGGGGTGAGTGAAAACAAGCCCTTAGGCTGCAGTGAGCATAATTTCTCCATTTTCCATTGCACAACAGGATAGATCAGCCTGCCACATCCAGTATCTCATTCCCTACAATTTTTTATATCATTAGCATTTGTGGGTAAAACCCACTCCATCAGATGAGTTGGAGTGGAAATTATAGAATCCAGGATATATAAAACAGCAAAAGCAGTTACCTGTCAATTGTAGGAGCAGTGTTAATGAAGCTAATTGAGTCAGGCTGGATGTGTCCCATTCATAGCTTCTGATGTGTAAATGCAAATATAAAAGGTGGAGGGAATTGCCTTTGTAGTGTGTTAACCGGTTTAATATCTTTATCCAAGCCCAAGTTGATAGTGTCCAAATTGTAAATGAATTCTAGTTCAGCAGTGTCCCTCTGTAATTAGTGGATAAAATTCCTTTTTAGAACGGCTACTTTTAAATCCATTATTGAATGTCCAATGAGGTTAAAATGTTTCCCTACAGATTTCTGCATGTTACCATTCCTGATGTCTGACTTGTGTCTATTTATCCTTTGTCACAAAGATTCTATAATTTCCACTTCAACGCATCTGATGAAGTGGGGTTTACCCATGAAAGCTCATGTTATAATATGTTTGTCAGTCTCTAAGGCTATGTCTAAACTACACCCTTCTTCCGCAAAAGTTTATGCAAATGAAGTGCAGAGTAGAATATTTCCACGCTTCATTTGCATAATTAATTAGGGGCCGATTTTGCACAAGAAGGAGCTGTGTAGATGGCTCCTTATGCGCAAAACCCCCCTCTTGCACAAGAGTCGTTCTTCCTCATTTTTTCAGGAAGAACGGCTCTTGCACAAGAGGGGGGTTTTGCACAAAAAGGAGCTGCCTACACAGCTCCTTCTTGCGAAAAAGCCTCTTGCACAAAAACGACCCCTAATTAATTATGCAAATGAAGCACAGCAATGTTCTACTCCGTGCTTCATTTGCATAAGCTTTTGCGGAAGAAGGGTGCAATATAGACGTAGCCCAAGGTGCCATAGGATTTCTCATTGTTTTTAAAGTTTCAGATTAACATGGATACCCCTCTAAGACTTTCTACAACTTTTTGTCATTCTAAAGTGTGTAGAAATGCGGCCCCAATTCTGATAGCCTTCATCATGCTTAGTACAGTAGACTTCCGATAATCTGGAACCTATGGGACTTAGGTGGTGCCGGATTATCAGATATGCCGGACTATCAGGAGGTACTATAAACAGGTTATATATATACTGTATACATTATATACTGTATATAAAGTATTCTTAACCCTTTTTATTGTACATACTGTATACAGTATACTGTAATGTTTTAGTTTTTAAGCCTTTTTACCCTTTTGCTCAGTTCAGCTGCTGCCGCTGTTACCTTGTGACTCATTTTTTGCCGAAGCTCACTCACTAGGCTCTTGCCATTTTGATGCTGGACTATCAGGAGTGCCGGACTATTGGATGCCAGACTATTGGAGTTTTACTGTAGTACCTCACACATAGCCACACTGAAGGCATGGAGTAAAACATAATTCACTGTAAGAGCATTAAAATGTGATTTGATTGGATTCAATTTTCAAAGGACAAGGCTGTGGAGTCCTTATCCTACTGAGCATTTACTCCTGTGAGTAGTCCAACTAAAGTTGGAGACTAGACTGAAACAAGTAACTTCTTAGCTGGGTAAGATGACCACAAACTGGCTATGACCATGAATCTTATTACTAATGATGAATATTTTCATTTTTATTCTGTGCCTTCATTATTTAATTTTACTCTCCTTTTTTCCATTCCCAAATGTTATTTGATTCTTTCTCCCTCTCTCCACAGTATCTACAAGGAGGAATTTTAGAACCATAAGAGAATCAAAGGAAAACAACAATGTTTAGGCTTCAGTCTAATTCGCTTAGCTAACCCAACAATCCCTATTGGAAGCACGCAAGGTTATTTGTTCTTTTCAGAACTTTAGCAAATTTAATACATTTTTTCAGATTTTTGTCGGCTCACTGATACATAAAGAGGAAAATGTCAGTCAGTATTTTGCACAGTAACCATATATTAATTCCTCCCTGGGAGAGGTTTTATCTACGTAAATTATAGGAAAACGGATGGGATTGACAGGGGCTCCAGACATTCTCAAGCTCCCTGCAAAACAAAGTGGTCGCATAGATTTCTCACTACCGCCAGCTGCCACTGACGCAGCCCACTTCATAGCAGAGCTTCCCAGTGTGATGTACTTAGGGTTAAATAAATTTTAAAAACAATACAATAAAAGCATAGCTTAGTAATTATTGCCTGTAGCTGACTGGAGCGTTTGATCTACAAATAAAGGGGCCTGCGTTCTCAATGCCAGCTGTTCTTAGATTCCCAGCACGCCAACAGTCTGGTTTGGCATCTTTCATTCACAGTGGTGGAAAATGTGGAGGAGCTGGTCTTTCTTTTTCAGCATCGGTTACGTGAGTGTGAGGAAGAGATAATCGGGGCGGGTTTGACTCAGCAAAGAATATAGGAAGATTGGATCTGTTCGCTTGCACTGGCAAGTGTCTGCTGGAGTCTTGCCTCCTCCTCTGGAAGATGCTATATTGTATAAGAGGGGGAAAAAAACAATTATATTGGGAGTAAGAAAACAAGCGAAGTGTGGTGCAGATAAGGGCTAAAGAATAATAAAACTGAGCTACAATGTATTGTGCCTGTAGGGAGCTTCTGTGGAGCATTGCCGGGGCCTTATGTAAAACAGGAATAACAATATCTAACCTTCTTTATAAACCATTTTGAGGGCTCTGGATGAAATGTGATCTATAGGAACAAAAGGACAGTTTGTAGAGCTCTTACTTATGCAAGTAACCCCACTGATTCCTTGTGGGAGTCACTGTTCAGCAATGAAGGGAAGAGACTCACATTGTGGGGCCATGTGGCTTATTATTCAACTCAACCGGATACATGAGTCAGTTGGAATACGCTAGGCCGTGTCAGGAAAAAGTGGTGTAGTTTTCAGTGATTCAAGCAAGGGGGCTTCTGCTCTTCTACTCTTACCCACTCTTAAAGTGACAGTGCAGTAAAACCAGCCTATGGATTTGATATCATAAAAAGGCCACTCACACCAACCAGGTACCTGGCAATAATGTGGTGCAGGACACCTGCATTGGATAGCTCGGTCTCTAAAGGTGGCAGGAATTGATGCTGAAGACAGACTGGTCATCTCGCCCCACACAAATTGAGAGTGAGGATGAGGAACTTGGGTGTGAGCTGTGCAGATGCACCATTTGTTGCCATCAAACCCTCGCTTTAAAAGACTGTCATTGAATTCCAGCCCTCTCAAAAAGGCAGGTGCTTGTACCAGGCAGCATGCTGTGGACCCATCCCTAGTTTGCACGGTCAAGGCTGGATTTACTAATGCTGGTGAAAATAAATGGTGTATGCCTGTCCAGGGCCTAGGGTTGCCAGATGGTTTAACCAAAAATGCTGAACTCTCCCCCCCCCCCAAAAAAAAAAAACAAAACACTGGGGAAAAAATTCTGTTGAGAAAAAAAAAGGGGGACACCAAAATTGTTGAGCAAAAAAGAAAAAAAAAGACCCTAAGAGTTACGAAGCAAAAAAAAATTTTTTTAAATCATTAAAACAGCATGGCCCCTTTAAGAAAAGTCTTTAGGCTTTTTGCCAGCGGCCATTTTGTTTTCTTGATCTGAGCCAGAAGGCAGCTTCCCTGAGGAACCAGGTAAGCGGGGGTTGGGGTCCAGGGGCCTGAGGGAGGGTGGCAGCTGGGCCCGGTTGCCGAGTGTGTGTAGGGTTGCCAGGTGTCCAGTATTTTCGCCTCCTGGCAGGGAAAATAATCAGAAAATCCCGGACATTTTAAGTGTCCAGTATTTTCTGAATATTTTTACAGGGCAGGAGGCAAAAAATACTGGCCTGTCTAGGTCAATACCAGACACCTGGCAACCCTACCAGGGCCAGCTCAGATCCCTGCACCTAACAGAGATTCTTGCCACCTTCCTACCTCAAGATTTCTGCCAGGTGTGCAAGGGCAGTTTTGGTCCACAGCTAGGTCTCCATGCAGCACCGCCAATGGAAGCTACTGAGAAGACGTGCATCCTTAAGTAACCTGCTCTTCCTGCTCCTTACCATCTGCTTTTTGGGGCTACGCTGAACATTATAGCCCAACCTGGACATAGCTGAGGTTGCAGCCTCTTTGTAGGTTGTACCTACAGTAGATGCTCTCTCTGGAGCCCTGTACAAATGTCTGCACTGGTGGATGTACTAAATTGTAGGAGCCTGTTTAGAGATGCATTCTTCTACTGGGTCACTCTAATGTCAAGCACTAGATTCTGCAGAAAGGAAGTTAATTCTTCTGACTCATCTTGGCAGCCAGATCAGGTGGATTCCTATCAGCTCCATCCCCAGAGTATAAAATATTTAGAGTGCCCTTCTGAGGCAAAGGGAATTAGGGATGGGGTTCGAAGTAGGGGACAGAGACATTATCATCATGCAGGCAAAATCTATAGGAATAACCAAGTTCGGGAAAAGCTCAACCTTGGGTTTCTTTCGTTCTTATTTAAAGTAACAATAAAGACAAACCGTCAGGAAGTTTGAACCAGATCCAGCATATGTGTGTACTGTATACTGTGTCTGGAGTGGGATAGAAAAGCCACCTGCTTATACTGGCTCTGTTTTGTTTACACCAAGAAATCAGACGCTCTTGAAAAGACACAGATGTTGGAAGTGGAATATCATAGCTGTGTGACTCTGCTGAGGGGAAAAAATAACCCTTTTTCATTTGTCACAGTGTGATGCATTCTGGCACCCTAAGAGACCATCTGAGAGCTTTCTGTGGAAATGACTACATCTGCTTCCTCACAGTGCAATGTACAGATCAAGCTCAAGAAAAAAAGTTAATCTGAGAATTTCCTTTCTTGATGTCCTAGGCACAATCTCAGCCCTGTACCTTATTCTCGCTGGCTACATCTACACTACAAGTTTTCTCGGCAAACAGTATGCAAATGAGGGATTCATTTGCATGAGTCATAGTCTCATTCGCATATTTTCTGCCAATCCGTTTACCTCCTGGGGCATAAGGATCTTGTGGAAAAAGGGGGTTTTGTGCAAAAAGAAAACGTCAACACTGCTTGTTTTTGAACAAAAACCCCTAGCACAAAAACGGATCCGCAGAAAATATGCAAATGAGATTGCCGAGAAAACTCATAGTGTAGACATAGCCTCTATGCAAGACAAAAACATACGTAAGGGGGGCGAGGTCATTTACATGATCAACTAAGTTATTTTACTATAAAATACTTTTATTTTACTGTTTTGGAGCTTTATTCTAAGAAACTTATGATTACTTATCCATTTCCTCCAGATTCATCGATAGGTTTTAAAGTGTAATCTGAAAAGATACCAGTTTTCAAAGAAAGATGCTCCAGTCCACGGATTTGTTTTAGGAGCAAGATTATGATTGAGATGTTTGAGCCTATAATAATTAACTGGGTGCAATACAGGGACTTGTGGCTGCATTGTAGTTCCCAGTTTAATTCTATACTTCTGCGATTTTAACAAATACACAGATTTCATGTTTGCACTTCTAAGAACTGGCTCTGTGTTCTTGCTAACATCACAAAGATTTGATGTTTTTCAAGAACCATAAAAGGCCTTGACCTATAAAATTCAATTTCAAATGGTAAAACTCCCCTGACCACAGAAGATGGAAGTGGCAAACTAATGCGTTATGTTGTGTAACAGTCTGTTCTGACTACAGGCTTGACCTGTAAGTGTTCTAGATACAGCCCAGCTAAAATTATTTTTATTATTTTCCATTAGAACTTGCTGCAGCAAAATGAACTGCTAGTCCACAGGGGAAATAAAAGTATTTTCCTCTTCTCAAGAGCATCTGCTGCAAATGTAAACAGAGCCTTTCCCACCCCCTTTCTCTTTTCAGTTTGCTTCCAGCTTTCTGAATGACACTATAGAATTTCCCAAGACTTTTTTACATTTTTGATCCTCTATGGAAAATGCAGTGGACAAAAGGATCTCCCCTCCTATTCACTCAGGACTGGATCCTCGGCTGCCGTAAATTGATGGAGCGTTACTGAAGTCAATGGGACACATGCTGGTTTATACCACCTGTAGATCTGGGGTAATGGAATTTCAGTGGTGTGCGGGAAAAAGGAATCCAGCCCAATGGATTGCTATCACGGTGACTGAGACCAGAATCTGATCCTGACTCTTATTTTTTTTCAAGGCCTTGGTGTTAATTTTTCACAAATCAGGAGTGTACCAAGCAGACCCCATTCTAACACCAGGGCCAGGTTTCCCGACTCCATTACACCTCCTGGTAAGCTTTGGCAATACACTGAGCTAGAACAGTGGCTTTCAAACTTTTCTTTCTCGTGACCCAGTTGAAGAAAATTGTCAGTGCCCATGACCCAATATAATTATATCTTTTGACTAGAGTGTGGGCTCTGGGCTGGGGCTGGGGATGAGGGATGCCAGAGGGAGCTTTGGACTTGGGTGTGGGCTTATGCAGCGGAGCGGAGGTGCTACGGCAGGTTTCCTGCCTGTCCTAGCATTCTGGTAGGCACTGTGCCCCGGAAGCAGCTAGCAGCGAGTCCATTGTCTAGGTGGAGGTACGCCAGAGGCTCTGTGCACTGCTCTTGCCCACAGGCACAGCCTTCCCCCTACCCCCCACCAGCTCTCAGTGACTCCCATGCCCAAACGCTGCTGCTGGCCGCTTCCAGGGTACAGTGCCGGGACAGGCAGAAAGCCTGCCTTCATACCCCCACCGGTCACCTTACAGCAAAGAGACCCAGTACCTGGCATTCCATGACCTAGTACTGGCTCCAGACCCATAGTTTGAAAACCCCTGAGCTAGAGCCATTGCATCTGGGGCTGGGTGAACATGGGGAGCCAAACACGACACAACCCAGCACCAGAGGGAAATTCACCAGGAGGGAGACTAATTCTAATCACTCTGAGGCCTCCCTCCGCCCCCGGCCCAAGGAGCCCTGCTGTATGAAGCTGCTGAGGGGATGAATGGAATCGGCATGTTGTCTGGTGCTCCCCTCCCCCCTCCAATTCCTGTTCCCGATGATTCCCCTTTCCCATGATGGACTTCAGGTTACAGCCACTTCCCACCGCTGCTATTCCCTTCCCTGGTGAATTTGCCACAGCCAGGCATTCTGCAAGTCTCTCCCTCAGTGCAACTGGGGGGAGGGGTTTGTAGCAACACAAGGCCCCATAACTGGTCAGTGCAAATACTACCTGCCTTCCGACAGGGGTGAATCCCTCTTTGGGGGCTCTGGGCCCCGCTGGCCAATGGATGGGCACTCAAGTCCTGTGGGTGCAAAGGGGTGAACCATACTGGAAAGAAGCCAGGAGGTGGGTGCCGGCTTCATTTTATCCCTTCTCACTGTTGGTTCCAGCTGGTTGTGTTTTTTCTAACCACGCACCTGCCCTTTCCACCCCCTGTAAATTGCCCTCACTGGCACTCAGGCCTTCTTACACCACCTCCCTTCAGCTCCCAGTCTGGCCTTTAGTGAACCAGTAGCTGCAGAGTGAGGGAGCCCAACAAACATGAAAGAGAAAAGGAGATTGGAACCTCACGCATGCACACCCCCACACCATGAGACCTCAGACACATGCATGCATGTGCTCATGTGTTCGTGCATGCACACACCATGCACCATCATGCTTGCACACATGCTCATGCACCAATATTCTCAGCAAAAGAAAACTCTAGTAGCTTTTAGAAACAGCACAAGACAGGGAAACAGATCCAATCATATGACCAGTTCTGTGCACATATGACCATGGGCAATATCAGGGGTTTTACTGACTCCGTCTTCTGAAACATGGTCTTTTTTTTTTAAGTCAATATCCCTATCATTTCCATCCATTTTCATTGATACTGTCTATTGGTCTTTTGAAAACTTTAAAAAAAAACAAAAAACACTTATCTAGTAAAAATATTCCACAGTATTAAAAACTGAAACTCTTCTAGTTTCAGTCAAACTGTGACTTGTCACACCCCCTCCCTCTGATGCTCAGTTCTATCTCTGCAGGACATTTTACCACCATGACTTTAATATCTCTCCTGGTTAGAAGATAAATGATCCTTGGACTGTTCTAGACCTTCATAAGTCACAAAAAACAATGGACTAAGCCAGATGCCTGTGGCAGCAATTTCAACTGGAATCAGAAAAGGCAGTCAAAAGGGTTACAGATAAATGATAAACAATGCAAAGAAGATATAACTGGAAAAAATTATTTGGGAGATGAAAGGTTTCAATGACACCATTGGCTTCCAGTCTGCTTCGGAATAGTAATACCCTCTACTTCCTAGGGAGATAAGCCCCAGAAGTCAACATAGGTAGGGCTCATTTTCAGCTGACCATTATCAAAACAATAGGTTGCATTTGGGGAATAATGTTTCTTTGGGTTTTGATGGTGTGGATGTGAGAAGCAGTTCCTTTCACTTTAAGAACTAACCAAAACCCCCAAGCCCTTGTTGAGTTGTGGATTCAAACATTTTGGGTTTACTGTATTCTCCTCCCATCATTTTTCGTTTCTGTTTCCCTCCACTTCTGGGTTCTGAGCAGATGCAAAAGTGAAGAAATAGGAAGTACTAAAACTCTTACCACGAGACCTTTTCTCATTAGCTCTCTGGCCTGGTTTTCCAAGAGTTTGTTGTTAGAGATGGACCCTGAAATCCTGACCCAAATATCCCCAAACTTTGGGAAGGTGAAGGATACATTTTCAAATCTGAACTATGTAGCTAGGGTCCCATCCCTGCTTTTGATGAGGCTTTTAGAGCCTTCAAAGCTTGTGAGCTTCACTTTTGCTAGCTCTGGATTGACGAGGTTCTTATGACAAAGGCACTGCAGATGAGGTCAGTTTGTTCCCAATCAGATTGAAGGATGCAGAAAACTCCAAATCTTGTCAATCCTTCCTGGAACCCTTTAATTTCCATTGGATATAGTAAGATCACAGAGCACCACCAAGAAGTGGGTACAAAATATGCAAACATCTCGGAATTGGAATCTTTCCCCTCTTTTCCCCTCTCACTTTATATGGGGCAGATTCCCTGTTCCACCCGTTCCTTTTGCATTGTTGGAAGAAATGGAGACAGGCTACATTTCCCAGCCTCAGAATTCCCCGGATGTGGAGGAGAACCAGCTCCTATACCTGCCTTCCCACCAACTTCAGCAGAGGGAGGGAGTCAGCAGTGTAGCTGGAGCACGCTGCACTGTGGCTGAGGTGAACTGTGAACGGCCCTCAGAAGACCTTTACCAGCTAGTGCATGTTACAGCAGCACATTGGCTGCGCCCTCCCTCCCTGCCCGCCCCCCGTTCCTCCTCCCATGGCTGGAGTTGGGCAGAGAACAAAGGAGTCCAATGGCATCAAGAGAGAGTTGAGCTCAGCAGAAAATCCAGCTCTGGGTTTGTCTACAGCTGTCTTGTCTCTGTGTAGATTGCAGCATGGCCAACCACCTCGCTGGGCCCCTGAGCAAGGCAGGAGGCCTCTGCTCCGTGCCTCCAAAAGGGGTGGGCCTCAGGAAGAAGGGGTGGGGCTGGGGCTAAGCAGCCCTCAGCGCCATGCCTCTCCTCAGAGCATGTGGCACGGCACTCCGGCAGCAATTTCAAAGGCCCAGAGCTCCCAGCTGCCGCCATTGCTATGGCAGCAGCAGAAGCTGGGAGCTTCAGGCCCTTTGCATCACTAGGCCCTGGGGCAGTTGTCCTCTTTGCCTCCCCCTGTCATTAGGCCTGGTAGATGGTAAGCTCCCTTGGGGCTGGGACCATGTTTGTCTCTGAAGCAAGTGGGACACTTTGGGCCCTGCACAAATACTAAATGTTACTAATGACAAAAAGCCCTCTCCAGGGCGAGGCGCTACAGAGGTAGCAAATGACTCCATCTCCTGAACCTTGAAGCAGAACTACTCATCAGTAATTTGTGCTTTGCTGCAGGTGGTCCTGTGGGTTACAGAGCTATTTTGTTATCCTCCTGGTTGCTTTCACCTGATGGATACCAGATACCATGAGCACTGCCAGACCTGAGCCCAGCGCACTGCTTGGCTGATGTAAAATGCCATATGTTTTCACGTTTCCCTCTGGCCAGCCCAGCTTTATTTTAAGCAAGGTTTTAAAACACTATCTGCAGATATGTCCTTTTGCTCATAACTCCTCCCCATTTAGCAACATCTGCCGTTCTCATTCACATTCTGTGGTTTTCCAGGTCATTAATGAAGATGTTAAATAGGACTGGACCTTACACGGCTCCCTATGGTACCTCACTTCCTTCCAGTATGATGCATTACTGTTCATTACTCTATTTTCAGTCCATATGTTGCTGTTCCTCTTCAAAATCATTTGAATGCATGTGCACTCACAGATATTAAATTAAGCAAGAAAGCAATTATTCATTTGAAAAACTAACCACTAGCAAACTCCCACTGCTATGAAACAAGTATTGCATGTGGTATGTGGGTCGTAGGAACATGTGGAATACGGCTTACGATATAGTACATCACACTCCCATTTCAGTCAGCTAGCGTATTGCATACAGAGCTTTCAACATGCCTCGCTGAACTCTGGCCAGCACCATTTTATAAGTAGATGAATAGAAAATAATGTGACTAATTGAACTCTGATGGATGCAGGAGTAAACTTGAAATAATTCCATTGTCTTTAGTAGAGTCACACAGCTGCAAAGAGGAGCAGAATCTGGCTCTCAAAATTATGCCCATGGCCATAGGACCAATCAGACCCAATCTCAAAAATCCTTCATGCAAGCTTAGTCACTTCAGGCCTTTCCATTGCACAGTGTGTTTACTGCCTGTTGGGAATCAAGTCAGATTTTGACATCAGGAGATTTTTTTTCTCCTCCTTTTTTCCTACTTGAAAACAGTAGGAGTGTTTGTGTGGCATTTTCCATGGAACTACTGATCAAAATTTGATTTCTTTCATTCTTGTTTTTGGAAATAACCAAATTATAGCATCTCACAGTATTTCTGTGGGAAATGAAATAGCGTGGTTGGTCTGGAATGGAAACTAGCAAGCAAACTGAAGCTGAATGAGACAGAAGGAAAGAATAGAGCTGGATTAAATTCCAGCCTACATTACAAAAATAGGTCAAGGTACGCGGCCTTGCATTGCCCTTGTTGTGCATGCATCCACACTCGGATTTGTCTCCCACTGATGTAAGCCATGAGGCAACACTGCCCCTCTGAGTGGTGACAAGCCACGGTTGATGCACTGAGGTTGACACAGCATGAGGGTAGACACTGCATTACCTATGTTAACCCTAACAATTCTCCAGCAGCTGTCCTACAATGCACCATATTGACTGTTCTGGTCACAGTTGTGAACTACACTGCCTAGGGTCATGCTGACAGACAGACCCCAGCCACACTTTAAAACACGGTGAATTTTTTAAATGCCTTTTCCTGTTTGTCCATGCTTGCAAGCATAACTAGCAGCTTCCTATAGTTGTGTGCAGTGGTGCAGCTGACCATGCTAGCTAGACAGTATGAATTAGCTCTGGCCAGGGATAGACAGCAGGTATCAGATATCCTGGGCCTATGAGGAGAAGAGGCTGTTCTGGCACAGCTACAGACTAGTCAGAGAAATGTGCACATCTACGGGTAGATTGCATGGGGAATGAAGGAATAGAAGTATAAAAGGGACCAACAATATTGCCACGTGAAAGCGAAGCAGCTGTGGGATGCATACTGAAAAGCCAGGGAGGCTGATAGGGTCTGGTGCCAAGCCATAGACACACTGATTTTACAGAGCCAAATGCCATACTTGGTAGAGACTCCACCACCTCCCTGCACACCACTGTGGATACTTCCAAGGAGCCCAAGTCACAGCCCCCTGCTCCGAACAGCAAGGAGGAGGAGGAATAGGTGGAGAATGAGGGATATGCAACCAAGAGTCCAGCTATGTTGCAAGCCAGGGCCTGTTTGAGACTCCCCCACAGGCCAGTCAGTCCTGGCAATTGAGCATGGGTGATCCTGATGGAAGGGAAGGCAATCTTGGGTAAGTGTGTAAATTTATTTCCCATTATTAATGGTGCCCCCAATGTAAGAGGACACGCCTATCAAGTTTTCATTGATTTACTCATCCTAGAGGAGGTAGAAGAGCAATAAAGAGAGGTAGCATTAGCTGCTCTTCATTCTCCTGTATAGTTAGGCAATGGGGGGGTTCATGTGGGGTGTTTGTTTATGTACACTGGGACGTCCTTTAAATCCACCTGAGAGAACTCAATGGAAACTTTCATGGAGGTGTTCTGCCAGCCTCTCCTAAAGGTTTCGAGGGATGGCAGCCTTAGTTCTTTAGCTGTGGTAGGACATATTCTCAGGCTAGTCAGTTGTAACTTCAGCAGGTGCCATCGCTGCAAAGTGGCTAGTGGCACATAGGCCCAAATGGCTTTGGGATGCCCGCAGCAGATGGGCTCTTTGTCACACTCAGGAGTGAGGTGGCAGCTAAAACCTATTGCCCCTGCAAAAGGGTGCCAGGATGCTGTGCCATTGCCCCGCACATCGAGTTTCCTGCATCTGAGCGATTTCCTCCCTCATTTCCCTGACCCCTGGCAGGCCACAGTCACCAGGGCGGGTTCCATGAGCAGTGCCATGCAAATGCACTCCCAAGCAGAAGCATCAATGAGCACATCTTGTTTAAAATTTTAGGGGAGCAAAGGAAGTTCTGAATCTTTACTTTTGCTTTCCATTGTGACTGTACTTTTCATTATGACTGTACTTTCCATTGTGACTGTGCAGCGGTACCTCAGTATCTTTTATATGTAGCTGCAGCCTTGAGGGGTTCCCCCTTCACACCCATGGAACACCTGAGCCAAATAAAGAGAAGAAAGAAAAGGCCTCAAGATGCCATGTTCAGCGAGATCCTGAAAGCTAGTGATGCATCAGACCATGAACTAGGGGCCTGGAGGGTGAATATGGCAAACAGCCTGGAGAAGAAAAGAGTGGACAGGAAAGAGTCCCGAGTCCCAGCAGGAAAATGAGGGTCAGATGCACCAGGATCACAATGGCGCTTCTCTGCCAGCAAACACAGATGCTGCAAACACTTGTGGATCTGCATGATCAACAATCCCAGACTCACCTCCCTTTGCAGTCTATGGAGAACTACATTATATCCCTACTCCCCTCCATAGACCATGTGTCATCTGTGGTCACATCCCTCCCCTAACATTCCACAACAGGGGATATTAAAGACAACTACAGCTTCACATACTCTGACCTGTAAGAGCCACGGATGCCTATAAGTATAGCTAAAATGAATATTCTCTTCCCTTGTAAATTTTGTTCCATTTGTTTATTAAGTTAACATATTTGCTTTTTAATTGAACCGGTTTCTCTTTTGCACTGGTTTTGTTGCTCAGCAACATTCTATTCTTTGGAACATAATTCATCTTTGCAGCCTATGTTGTGAATGAATAGGGTGCCTATTGGTACTGAAATCACCCACTTACTTGTCACTGTACAGGATCAGTGACAAACACAGTGTAATAACCATAAATGTACACCAAGCACCACAAAATTAATAGGTGCATTCACAGTGTTGTATTCATAGATGTACACCAAGTACCACACAATTCCTAAGGGGCCCCAAAACAGCAGGGCCAGATAGTGCGTAGTACAGCACAACGCATTACTGTGCCTCTCTGTTAAAGTGTTCTTTCAAAGCCTCCCTGAGCTATAAAGCTCTACACTAAGTTCTTCTAATAACCCTTATGTTTGGCAGTTCAAATTCAGCAGACAGCTGCTCCACCTCCACCCTAGAGGCAACTTTTCACCGTTTGCTTCATAGCTATTAAGCAGGACACAGCAAGCTGCTATAACAATTGGGATTTTTTTTTTCACTAAGATCCAATCTTGTGAGTAAACAACACCAGCTTTCCCTTTAGTCCACCAAAAGGGCATTCATCTATCACTCTGCAATGTCTGAGCCAATAGCTGAACCTTTCCTAGTGGCTGATGAGGTGGCTAGTGTGTGACTTTATGAGCCAGGGCAGCAACCGGGTAGGCTGGATTCCCCAGAATCACTTATGCACATTTCAATGTTGCTAATGGTAATTTTCTGGGCAGGAAAGAAAATCCCTGCTTGTAGGTGTCTGAACAATTCTGTATTCTTAAAAAGCCAATATTAATGTTGGCGAGGAATCCCTGGTATCTAGCAAAGCTTTCAGAACTGTAGAAAAGTAGCCCTTTCTGTTGATGTACACTGTGGTAAGATGATCTGGTGCCAAAATAGGGATAAGCTTGCCATCTATTGCTCTTCAGCAATGCAGGAACCCAACTGCTGCAAATTCATTCACTAGGCAATGAATGTAGACACTGCCTAGAAGAGATAAGAAATGACCCTGCACATTGGCCTCATAACAACATAACAGCCCCCACAGTGGATTTTCTCACTACAAAGTTATTTTCCAGCATTACAGGCTTCCATAGTGCAGCCATCACTTGCCTCTGCCAATGCAGTTCTCATTTTGGTGTCCCTGTTGTGCAGAGCTAGAGCAAACTCAGTGCACAGACCCAGGAACATGGCTTTGCACAACCAAACGTTCTGCAGCTACTGCTTGTCATCCAAGTCTCGATACTATGTGATCCTGTCAATCAATGCTCATTTGTTGGGCTCAGAAACAGTCCTCCAGCATCTGCAGCTGCTCCATGAGTTCCACCAACCAACCTTGAATCGATTCTGCTTATATCTGCCCTCCCGGAAATCATCATGCTCCCCACTGAGCTGGTTCTTCTTGCAGCTCTGCAAAGATCTGAGAATCTGGTGCTTGTCGCACTCATGACAATAGTGAAGATCCGTGCAGGCTCCACAGTTCTTTCCGAGATGATAAACAGTGAGGAGGGTTACGTGGATTCAAGGGATTTTTTTAAAAGGGGCAAAAATGATGGGATATAGGTGACATTATGGGATGGAGAGAGTTACATGCAGGGAATGTGACCCCTTGCTCTCATTTACCCCTGTGCCACTCATTTCTGGTCTTCCATGCATTGCCAAAACTTCCCAAAAGAGACTGCACTGGATGGTGGTAGGTTGCACACTGGGATATCTACCAATAGTGCACTGAGGATCAACACAAACAATCCTGGTGAACACATGCTGTACTGACACAAGGCGCTAAGCATGCATACACACAAGTGATATAACAACTGCAGTGGCTGTATGGCGATGTATCTTGTATCAGCAAAATTTGTAGCGCAGACATGGCCTTAGGAAAGGAAGGTGAACAAATTTTACCATCACTTACACATGGGAAATTAGAGTTTACAACTGAGCATTTGGCCCATTAAATCTTTGCTCTGTTAAAGGAAAAGAGATGTTGGACTAGGTAGGAAAATAGAAGAAAGACAGAGTATGTCTTCTGGCACCTGGGTCTGAGCACCAAGGTTAATCTAGGCTAGTTGCAAGCAGCCATTCTCCTAAACCCTACCTGAGTAAGTGTCCTCCCCAATGCTGTACTCCTCCATGCAGGTTGCTAGAACTTCTGGGAGTACATCCCATGACTCTTTGTACTACCATAAGCTGACACATTCTATGACTCTTGCCCAGTGATTGTGGGAGATTTTGTCCTCTTGGGCACATGGGGGCATAGGCACCAACTTCCTCTGTAGCCGGGGTACTCGACTCCCACCTTGCCCCCAATCCACCTATTCCCCCAAACTGCCGCTCTGCCTCTTCCCAACCCTGTTGCACCCCACCCCTATTCCACCCTTTCCCACAAGCCCCTGCCTCTTCCCCAAATCCTCCCCGAGCATGCCGCATGCCCACTCCTCCCACTCTCTCCCCACGCATCCTGAATGCTGCATTGGGAGGGAGAGAGAGGAGTAGGTCAGTGGGGCTACCGGTGAGCAAGAGGCCCTGGGAGGGAAAGGCCACGGTGGGGGGATTTGGATACCAGTGCATGCTGAGCACCCACTAATTTTTCACTCTGAATGCTGCAGCCCCAAATCACCCATGGAATCGGCACCTATGCATGGGGGGAATTGTGGGGCTACGTCTACACTGCAGGGGTTTTGCGCAAAAACCTGCGGAGCGTCCACACCTCAAGTGCACTTTTGCACAAGTAAATCAACAGTAAAATGGCAGAACAGAGGGCTTTTTGCGGTGTAGATAAACCTCCTTGTATGAGGCATAACTCCTTTTTGCACTACAGCTGTTGCGCAAAAAGGCATGTGTGGATGCTCCGCAGGAGTTTCTTTTGCAAATAGAGCCTATCCGAAAAAACACAGGTGTTCTGATGGCCATTCTGTGGCAATCAGAGTTTTCTTGTGCAAGATCATCCATGCAGTGAGTGATTTAGCTTGAGTCTTTATACAAGCATCACTACATTAGAAAAGAGACTTTTGTGCCTGGACAGGAGAAGGTCTGCAGGACTAGCAGGTGAGAGTCCAGGCTAACTGCTGTGAAGACACGTCCTGAGATATGGTACACAAAAATTGCTTGAATTTTCATTTGAAAGTTTGAAATGAGTTTGCTTCAGCCTCGCCCTCTCACCTTTTCAGCTTGCTTTTCATCAACAACCACAAAATCCATCCGAAAGCAAATTCTGAAGTTGCATACACAAATGTTTGCGGATACCTTCCCAGAGCCAACTGAAGTCAGTGGAAAAACTTGACTTTCACTGACGTCTTTGGATCAGGATTTAAATGTCTATGTACCACTGCAAGAAACTTAAAAACAAGATTGGGTGAACAATGCCTGGCAAGGGAAGAGAGCCTTGACATAATAGGCCTTACTAAACAATGGAGGAATGACAAAAATAATTAAGATACTATGATATCTGGCTATATGCATGACCAGAAGAACAGATTAGATCATAGAGTTGGAAGAGTAGCAGTACACCAAAATATTCTAGAAAAACCAGAGATGAGTGTATGGATGCAATTCCCAAGTAAAATATACCGGCAGGGGTATACTGCTGGCCTCCTGATCAGGAAAAAGATCTGGAGCATTTTCTTTGAACTCTGGCAGGGGAAGCCAATGAACACTATACGTGCATTTGTGTAAGCAGTGACATGGGGGTAGTTCCCAGTTCCAATATGTGTAATCCCACATATCCCAGGTGTAACAAAGCCGGGTGATTTCTGAAACATTCTCAGTCAGTATCTCCAAATACTCACATACGAGGGATGTTTGATATTGGGAATTTGAATAGTTGTGTAACCGCACGAAATTTTAGTGGGTACACGATTATTTAATAGTCCCCGTGGGTGGGGCCGGCAGCAGGTGCGCTCCCAGACCCACTCCCAGGGGAGCGCCCTGCCACCCGACCCTGCTGCCTCTGATAGAGGCAGCAGGGTGGGGTGGCGGGGGATCCGGTCCATGAGGGGATCCCAGTGGACAGGGGCTGCTATCACAAAGCAGCCTCTGCCCGTGGAGGGCCCAGGCCTGTTGTGGATAAAGGCTGCTTCGTGGCAGCCTCCCCTGCCCCTGCCACCACCCCCACTGCCTCTGATAGAGGCGGCAGCAGCACGGGGGTAGGTGGCACTGCAGAGCTGGTGCTGTAGGGAACCAGCTTTTAAACCAGTTCCCCCTAGCACCAGCTCCTGCTTCCCACCACTTCTTGCTGCCTCTGATATAAAAGCAGCAGGGGGATGGGGGGAGAATGCGAGTAGTCGACAAGATTAACCGATAAGCCAGCGCTTATCGGTTAATCGTTTACTGGACTACTCATTGACATTGCTGTCACATACATTATTTACATATGAATACTGTATAAGTAGCATATGTTCTATGTACTGGACTTATGGCATATCATGGACCAGAATCTCATCTGGGGTAAATCAGTGGATCTCCACTCAAGGCTACGCAACTGCATTGATTTACACCATCTGAAATCTGGTGCCATACATTCGTTTTTCTGTAAATGTTATGGAAACAGCCTATGTTGGTATATTGATCTGTGCATATATGTAATGTATAGGTAATATCTAACATAGTACCTATGTATAGGAAGCACATTGAATATGCCCTTGCGTCACAGGTGCACTTTCTGCATGCTGTGGTGCATTTCTGTGAGCTGCTTCTGAACCTCTAGAGATTTGGAGGACCCTTTGTTCACCTCTTTGCGCAACATGGGTCAGTCAGGCCCTGCCATATGTATGCTGTAACACACTAGAGACGGTAGAAAATGGGAATATCTGTCCCCTGGAAAATTCCAATATTTTGGAATTTGTTTTAATGCCAAAACAAGGTGAAATAGCAACATTTTTCATGGAACGCTGATAATGCAGTGGCCAGGTGACTCCTGTGAAATACTACATCCATTAGCTGAGGGATATTGTTATGCCTCATGGGAGATGAAGTTTAGCTAAAGAGGCTGAATTCATGGAGGGAAATAGAGGCATGAGGTAGCTGAACTACAACTCCCATGAGGCATTATGGCAGCTCAGGAAAACAGAGATTTGTGTCAAACTGATCTGAAATTAAGCATTTTAGTTCAATTCCACAAACTAATGTGTTTTGATTTTGCAGACACTGCATTTACTGTTGAAAAGTCCCAATCAGCCCTAAAGCATACTAACTTTGTGTGTGTGAATGAGTAACGTTGCCCACTAAAGGCTGGTTCAGAAAGAGGAAAGAGGGACTTACCCAGATGATCAACTAGTAGTTCTCTTTCAATTTGAATGATTAAGGGGCTGTGTTTTCTAAAACAAAGTGCCAGAAGTCTAGACCTGATTCCCAAGGTGCACTTGTGTTTGTGGTATATCTAGTCATTTTCTATTGCCTTAAGCACATGATTTCATTACAATATCTCTCTTCTTTAATCTAAAAAATGGTTACAAAATACAGTAAAATCTGTTTTTCATTCATTGGGGATTTTCTTGCTATTTGTGGCTTTGAGGACATAACTGTAGCGGTATTAACATTTGGAGTCAAGTCCAGAGGCCAAGCCAAAACCACTTTGGCGGGAACGCCGACATCTACTGCTGGCGTTCCACAGCTGCCAATTACACAAAGGGAAAACTGGAAACTGATTTATTATTATATTAAAAAGGTACAGGAATAAAGTTGTGTATTCGGAAAAAAATGTTGTGTGGTAAATAGAATTGGATGGCCATTGCCAAAAAGCAAAATAATTGAAACCTTTCCTCACAAATATTTATCTGACTTCTAAATTACTGTGTCTTGCTCTATACATGGCTCTTTGTTCCTATCCCACAGAAATTCTAACGAGAATTTACTGGCACAGATGCTCATGGAACCAGTGTAAAGTAACATTTGAGGGAAACCTGTTTTTGAATTCATAAAGGCAAGTCCACTGATCACCCTACAAACTTGCCATTTGATAATAACTTCAGGCTCGCTTGTAGCTTTGCCGCAAGCCCTGAGCAACAATTGCTCCCCGAGAAAGCTAAGAACCAGATTTAACTGAGAGAGCCTAATTACACTCCAAGATCGCACTTGGCTCAGGGGAGCCCTACACCTAAATGCAGATTATTCCAGCTCATCTGTGCTGGCTGGCACATTGGGACTCCACCCACTTCCCACCCACAGGTTCAGGAAGAGAAGTAGCAGCTGCTCTCCTCCTACATGCTGCCCAATGTGGTGTATCCTGCTGGAGATAGCAAGCACCTTATTTCACTGTCTTCCCTTGCTTGGGCAGGCCCCCCAACAGGGGGGAGGGAAAAGGGGGCAGTTGCTTTGGGGCCTGGCAATTCAAAAGGTCTTGGGACTTCTGGCAGCTGCTGCTGCTACCACAGTGGTGGCGGCCAAAACACCAGCCCCTTTAAATCACCGCTGGAGCACCACGTGACACACTCCGGGCACCTCTGACAGCTGGCGGGGATCAAGGGGTGGTGAGGTGCAGTGCACTTCGGGCAGCACTTTGGGCTGGCTACCACCCCCAGCTCTGCCCCTTCCCCCCAAGGCCCTGCCCCTTCCTGGAGTATAGAACTGCTCCCCTCACCTTGCTCAGGGCCCAGGAAATCTGTCAGCCTCAACCTGTGCTTGGGGCATATAAGGCAGCTCCCAAATGAGCCCCTAGAGAACTAACGAACTTCAGTCTTTGCAGTATCCTGCCTATTCCTTAAAGCAAACAGAGGGAAATGTAGGTGATACTTAGGGCGTGTCTACCTGGCTCTGCCGTTCAGACTGTGTGGGTGTGAGTACTAGTGTGTGCCATAGTGCTGCCCTGTAATTCCCTTGTGTGCACTCTGCAATTTCAGACTAACAGGTTCGTAGTTGCATTTATGTTCGCAGTGTTTCGTCTCCCGTTTGTCTCCAAAACTAAATTCTGGTGAAATCAGTAAGATTTTGCGAAGCATTTCAATTTTAACCAGTTTCTGTGAAAAATAGTCTGGTCAACATTTATGCAACCAGCTTTTATTTAGGGCTTTTCACCAGGGAGGTCTTCAAAACATTGACAAAAGCTTTACCACTTTACAAATGCAGGGATCATTATCACCATTTTACAGATAAATATATCCATAAAAAAGGGATAGAGAATAAAACAGAAAATATTTTAGTGCCTCTATATAAAACCATGGTACACCCACATCTAGAATACTGCGTACAGATGGGGTTGCTTCATCTCAAAAAAGATATATTGGCATTGGAAAAGGTTCAGAGAAGGGCAACAAAAATTATTAGGGGTTTGGAACAGGTCCCATATGAACAGAGATTAAAAAGACTTGGACTTTTCAGCTTAGAGAAGAGGAGACTATGGGGGGGATATAATAGAGATCTATAAAATCATGACTGGTATGGAAAAAGTGAATAAGGAAAAGTTATTTACTTATTCCCACAATATAAGAACTAGGGATCACCAAATGAGATTAATAGGTAGTAGGTTTAAAACAAACAAGAGGAAGTTTTTCTTCACTCAGCACACAGTCAACCTGTGGAACTCCTTGCCAGCGGATGTGGTGAAGGCTTGGACTTTAACAGGAGCAAAAAAGAGCTAGATAGATTCATGGAGGTTAGGTTCATCAATGGCTATTAGTCAGGATGGGTAGGAATGGTGTCCCTAGCCTCTTTTTCTCTGGAAATGGGTTACAGTGGAGGGATCACATGAGGATTACCTGTTGTGTTCCCTCCCTTTGGGTCATCTGGTATTGGCCACTGTTGGCAGACGGATATTGGGCTAGATGGACCGTTTGTCTGACCCAGTATGGCCGTTCTTATATGTTTATTTGTCCAAGGCAAAACTGGAATGTTTTTAAGTTGGCTTGTAATTTGAACCTGAAATACGACTTTGGGAATTACACTCAACCATCCAGAAAATGGAAACAATAACATGTGAGTGTCTGTTAAATCAGAATTAACCAATGCACTTTGAATCTGGAATATCCAGTATGCTCATTAAATAACATAGACGCATTCAACATGCAGGCCATGTGGTCCAATGTACAGTGCAATAGACTGGGAATTAGAAGCACTGCCACCAACTTTCTGTGACACCTTGGGCAAATCACTGCACCTTTTTTCTCCTTCCGCATTTGGTCTTTCTTGCTTATTTAGACTGCAAGTTCTCTGGAGTCAAAACTGTCTCACATGTGTTTGTATAGTACCTTGCACAATGGGCTTTGATTTTGATTGTCGCCTCTTGATGCTCTCGTAATAACAAAACACACAAAGAATAAGTTCAGACTTGAAGAATCTGAC
The DNA here is from genome assembly GCA_019425775.1 of Rafetus swinhoei. NCBI lineage: Eukaryota > Metazoa > Chordata > Testudines > Trionychidae > Rafetus > Rafetus swinhoei. Next base: position 12,604,323 of record CM033432.1, read on the forward strand.
ATGAAAAAAAATCACTCTAAGGGCATATTTTAAAAAGCTCTGAACAAAGAATTTGCTGAAGCTAATTTTTTTTTTTCAAAAGCATGAAAACAGTTCTCAGTACAAATGTTGCTTGAAGTTCTAATAAATATAAATAATTATTGTCGCACAACACGAGCTGAAGCAGTTGTGATATTATCAACCACCTCCTTTAACATCAGTGGCTGCTTAGAGATCATCAGAAATGTATGTTCATAAAGAAAGGCCAGTTTTTATAGGTTACCCTTTCCATAGGGAGGTCACAAATTGAGAAGATTCAATTACCTACTGATAGCAGCCAGGCATTTTTGCCATTCATGCTCAGGGCAAGAAACATAGGGTGATTTTCTTTGCATCCTAGGCTGTTAGCCTCAGTATCAACATGGCCTGCTGACAGGTGGGGGCAAAGCGGGTAATTTCCCCAGGGTCTGGTGATTCTGAAAGGCCTGGAGCTCCTGGCCACAACACCACGACTGCAGCAGCCTTGCTCGGAGCCCTGGGCCTTTAGAATCGCCACTGAAGCAATGGGCAGCATGTTCCAGAGCCCCGCACAATGCAATCCGGCTGGCTCTGGGCGCCAACAGGGGGGTACCATGCAGTCTGGGTTGGCTGCCTCAGCCCCGCCCCTTCCATTCAAGGTCCCACCCCTTCCGAGAGCAGGGAGCCGCCCCCACACACATTTTGCACAGGGGCCCGGAAATCCTGTCAGCTCCCAATATATCAACCTTGTTGGATGTAGATCTGCTGTTAGCATGGTTCCCCAATTAAGCTGTTGAGGTCTCAGATTTAAATAACTGTCCTCAGCTGTTGTGGATTGATGATTGTTGGAGTTGCTGAGTGAACTTCAGGAAGGAGCAGATGTCTCATTTTACTCTTAGTAATAAAGTTCATTTGTTTTTAATCTAATTTTTAATCACCCTTGCCTTGCCCACTTCACGGCCTTCAGTCACTTTGCTCAGAAGGAAGAGTTTCCATGTGAGTGTTTTCTCTTCATAGTAATATATATAGTTTGTATGAAATATTTTGTTGTTTAATTTAATTTAATCTGGTTTTGATTTGATAAGGTGGTTATTATACTGTGTGAACACAGAGTTATGAACATTAATAGCAATTATGACCAGTTTCTGATCCCCACTTACACCACTGTAAATCAGGAGTCATTTGACTGAATTCAGTGGCATTACCCCCAAATAAAACCAGTGTACATTTGAAATATGTGGGTATATCCATGGACCAGTGGTCAACATTTTAAAAAGGCCAATGATTCTGGATGCCTAATCTGAAATACTTTATAGGACACTGACTTTCAGAGGGCTTTTCTACAGCTAGAGCATTTGTTCCTGGAACATATACCACAGCCCTAAGAAAATAATGCACAGAAAGGCTTGTCTGGAATAATAACTGTGTCCGCCAAAATAAAATGCAGAGTGCTGACATGGAGCGATCAGAAACCCACAACATGGATAAAGCTTTCCGAGCTTTCTGTAATGAATTGTAGACCCAGCTATAACAGCGTAGAGCAGTGATCACCAACCAGTAGATTGGGACCTACCAGTAGATCTTGGAGTCTCTGACAGGTGATCCTGACTGGTTTGGCTGGGAAGCTATAAAGTGCTGGTACTTCAGTTGCCTCTCCACCCACTGTCATGCTGCTCCATGCCCTCTGCCTTGGAGCTGCCCACCCCACCCCTGGGAGCCTCCTGCTTGCTGTGCAGGATATGGGAGGGAGAAAAGGGACGGCACTGATGTCAGGGTGTCCCTCCTTTCCCCACTTCCACACAGAGAGAAGGGGATGGAGGGAGCTTGGCAATGCAAATCTCTGTCATTCACATGCTGTGTGTATCTCTGTCATTCTCACAAACACACACTGTCCTGCACTCTCATCTCCCGACCCAACACACAGATGGGGGGTTGTCGTTACTCCATCCTCCCCTTCAACCCCTCACAGAGCTCCGTGCACCAGGCTTAATGACCCTGTGAATGTCACTCTGCATGAGCAAGGGGGAGGGGAATAGGAAGAATTTATTCCAATGAAAAACAATTTGAAATAAAGGCTCAATGCATCTGTCACAGGGTGATTAGTCCTTGAAGAGGAAATAGGGCCAGCCACATCTGGTCCATAATTAACTAGCTGCTTCCCAGCCTGAGGGGCTGGGACTAAGGAGAGTCGGGTGACAGATTAAGGGATACCTGGCTCTTATAAAAAGACTGAAAGTTAGCTGAAGTTAGAAACACAGGCAGCCTGGCTCTAGTGGTGAGCTCTGAGCCATGGTGTGCAGGGAAAGGCTATTCCAGGGGAAACCATCTGGGGCCAGAACTAGAGCTCAGAGCAGAGAAAGAGACTGTCAAAGGCAGCCCAGAATGGAGCTAGGAAACGGGCCAAGGGTGAGGTGAATAAAAGAACCTTTTTATTTCTTTGTGACTTCTGAGTCTGAACTTCCACTAACCTGATTCAGTGGGTCGTGACTTGGCCAGAGGACTAAGCCTCATCTCCAGTACAGACTAGGGATCTATCAGAGAAGCAGCAAGAGGTAGAGAAAGAGGAGGGGACGCTTCAAAGCAGCAGTGCTGCATGGAGCCTGGGGCCAGACCCCGGGCTTCATACGGCACCAGGGCCGGCCCGAGCCATTTTGGCGCCCCGGACCCAGGCGCGCGGCGCCGCCCCCAAGGCGCACGGCGCATGCGCGGCCTGGTCACGGCCGCTGGCGCGCAGCCTGGGGCCCGCTCCCGGGGCGCACGGCGCATGCGCTGCCCAGCCCGGCCCGGCCACCACGCTGTGCAGGGCCCTGCGGCCGTGGGGGGAAGGGCGCTGCTGGCCGGCGCCGTGGGGCCGGCGCTACAGGAGCAGGGCATGCGGTGCCTGATGGCAACTATAAGGGACGCCACGCGCCCCTTACAGCTGCTATCAGGCGCCCCCCATCGGTTGGCGCTCTGGGCAGCTGCCCGGCTCGCCCACCCTTCAGTCCAGCCCTGTACGGTGCTGCTGCTCTGAAACACCACGTGCAGCCCGGGGCCAGCTGGGGTGTCTGAAAGAGCTGTGGGGAGCACGGGGCCAGTGGGGGTCACAAGCAGTCTCCCACTGGCCCCGTGCTCCCTGTGATGTTTCAAAGTGGCAGCGCCATGTGGAGCCTGGGATTAGCTGGGGACTCCCCCGATGACCCCAGGCTCCATGAGGTGCTGCCGCTTTGAACAGTTGCTACACTTCAAAGGTGGAGGCTCCCTATCGACTAATCGAATTGCATCAACTATTCAATTAGTCAATTAATCAAAATTTAACATCCCGAGTACAGACCAGTGTCTGGACAACTCAGGGGACTAACCGCAGTGAAGGAAACTGAGGCAAGGAGTAGCAGCTGTGCTGGGTTCGGCCAGCAATGAGTGTGCTAGGGCAGCCATGCCCTATGACAGTATCCAAAAAGGGATATTATTAGATAGCACCATGTTACTGTACCAGTCCATTTCTTCAGCTTTAGGTGCCTGACCACTGGCTCAAGGTACCCTAAGAACACAATCCAAAGTCTGTTGAAGGTACTCCCCTTGACTTAGTGGCTTTGGGCTTAAGCCCCAAATGCTCAAGGACGTTAATTTAAAGCATTGTCAATATAGGCCCAGTTCAGCACAGCATATGCTCAACGTTTCTTTCTTTCTTTCTTTTTCTCCACTTGCAACTTGCTTTGCTCACAGCTCGTTCCCCACAGCCCTCGGCTCCACACAGCTCTCCATATAATCTTTCTATGCTATGCTACCAGTTTCCCTTTTTCTGTACTATGGCCCCTGTTTTTTCATCACTGTCCTCTCAATATCCTTTCCTGTTTCCCATGTCCACTCATTCTGTTCCCAACCCTATCCCCAGTTCTATTTTCTTTTTCCAAACTCTCCAGGCTCTTTCCTCCCTTAACGTCTCCCTCCAGACAGTGGGTCTCAGGCTACGTCTAGACTACAGGCTTATTCCGCAAGAAGCTTTTTTCGGAACAGAACTTTCAAAAAAACTTCTTGCACAAGAGAGCGTCCACATTGCAAAAGCATATTGAAAAAGCCATGCGCTTTTTCGAAAGATAGTGTCCAGACTGCCTGGACGCTATCTCACATGTAAGCAGCGATTGCTATGGACAGAATGGCCACCAGGGCTCCTAAGCTTTTTCCTCTTCTCTCTTCTTCTGAAAAAACTCCCTCTTTCCTGTCCACACACACCTTTTTGTGAAAGAGCTCTTTTGCAAAAAGGCTTCTTCCTCGTAGAATGAGGATTACCAATTGCACAAAAAGTCCTCTGTTCTTTCAATGTACTGTCAAAAGAATGCACTTGCAGTGTAGACATAACTCAAGTTTTTCTGACAAAACTCTATAGTGTAGACATAGCCTAGGGTGTGTCTAGACTACACCTCTGTCGACAGAGAGATGTAGATTAGGCACATCGAAATTGCCAATGTAAACCTCATTTTTTTGAGGAATACAGGATCTGTCGAAAAAGGCTTTATTTTCGACAGATCCGCGTCTAGACTGCCGTTTTTCTTCCGAAAAAGCTCCGTTTTGAAAAAAAAGCAGCGGCCATGTTTATGCTAATGAAGCGTGGGATATTTAAATCCCGGCTTCATTAGCAATTTCAACATGCCTAATCTATATCTCTCTGTCGACAGAGAGGTGTAGTCTAGACGTAGCCTCAGTGTCCCGAGGCCTAAGCATTGTCAAGCTTTTCGTAGGCAACACAGCTGAGGAGAGTTTTGAGGAGGGATTTGGAGGAGGATAATGAGATAGATATGTGGATGTTTATGAGGAGCATCTCCCAAGCATGTGAGGCAGTGTGGGACAAAGCAAAAAGGTGCTTGTCTGAATGAGACTTTTTGGCTCAGTCCACATGATATTCTAATAATCAAACTAGGAGAATATGATCAAGATGGAAATTACTGTAAGGTGGGTGCACAACTAGTTAAAAAATCTTGCTGAAAGAGGAGTTTTGGGACCAGTTCTGTTAAATATCTTCATCAACGATTTAGATGATGACATAGAAAGTACTCTTATTAATTTTGCAGATGATACCAAGCTGGGAGGGTTTGCAAGTGCTTTGGAGGATAGGGTCAAAATTCAAAATGGACAAACTAGAGAAATGGTCAGGATAAAGTTTAATAAGGACAAATGCAAAGTACTCCACTTAAGAAGGAACAATCCATTCCACACGTACAGCCTATCTAGGAAGGAGTACTGCAGAAAGGAATCTAGGGGTCATAGTGGACCACAAGCTAAATATGAGTCAACAGTGTGACACTATTTCAAAAAAAAGCAAACATGATTCTGGGATGCATTAACAGGAGTGTTGTCAGCAAGACATGAGAAGTCATTCTTCCACTCTACTCTGCACTGATTAGACCTCAGTTGAAGGGAAGACTGAAAGAACTGGGCATGTTTATTTTAGACAAAAGAAGACTGAGAGGGGCATGATAGTGGTTTTCAAGTATCTAAATGGGTGTTACAAGGAGGAGGGAGAAAAATTCTTCTGCTTGGCCTCTGAGGATAGGACAAGAAGCAATGGGCTTACATTGCGGCAAGGGAGGTTTAGCAAAGGAGGGTTAGGTTGGACATTAGGCAAAACTTCCTAACGGTCAGGATGGTTAAACACTGAAATAAGTTGCCTAGGGAGGTTGTGGAATCTCCATCACTGGAGATATTTAAGAGTAGGTTAGACAGACACCTGTCAGGGATGATCTAGATGGTGCTTGGTCCTGCCGCAAGGGCTGGACACTGGACTTGAGGACCTCTCAAGGTCCCTACCAGTCCTCGTATTCTATTATTTCCATGATTCTATGAGTTGTACAATGAGCTGTTATACTAGGAGACTACGTCTACACTGCCAGTTTTGCGGGCACTGAGTATGCAAATGAGGCACAGATTAGCATATCACTGCACCTCATTTGCATAATATATGAAGAACATTTTTGCGAAGAAAAAAAAAAGTAGTGTGGAGGGGGGTTTTTTGTGCAAAAAAACCATTTTCCGCAAGATCCTTATGCCTCTCCCCCCAAGCTGGCACTCACTCTCCATGCAGTATCCAGATGACAGTGGAAAGCTCCAGCGGGTTTGGTTTGGGAAGTGGTGCTGTCAAGGCTCTTCCCCACTTTGGCACGCCAAATGCAGAAGTGGGGGCCTGCAAAAGCAACCCAAAACCTGACCTCTACAGGCTTTGATACAAAAACTTCCCCACAAAATCCTAATACCCGGATTTTGGAGAATAAAAACTGCTGCCACCATGAAAACCAGGGAAGAGATCACTTGGGAAACTTCCTCCCTAAAACCTCAGGGGTACCTCAAGCTCTTTTCCCCAAAAGAGCTTAAAAAGGAAAAGAGAAAACAGCAAGCTGCAGTCTGTGGTAGCTGCCCCCTACTCAGAGGCATGCAGATACCCACAGACAGATTTTCCAGGACACAGAAATTAACCAATATCAGGTTAATTAGAAAAAGAAAACAAACTTTTATTATCAAAACAATACTACTGTTGCAAGCATAGTTAGGGGGGCTAGATGGTAAGGGCCACCAATTGATATACTCAGAGAAAATTCCCTGGGTTAGAAAGCTTCATTACAAAAGAGAGAAAAAAACACCTTTAACAGCTCAGACATCAATTCCACATTCCCAAATCATAAAACAATAAAACCTGACGGGTTAACTAAACTTTGCCCTACTTACATATTGTGAAAAGACTTTTCTTGGAGACAGGCCTTCCCATCTCCCTGTTACTTGGAAGAAACCGCTCTGACTCTGGCAAAGGAGGGAAAAGATAAAAAATTCCTTTGTCCCAGTTTGAAATCCCTACCTTCATTGTTATTGGCCTACCAGATACCTGGCTAGGTTAACCCCTTAGTCCCCAGGCTGCTGGTCAGCCCTCATGGTTATGACAGGTGCAATGTGGCCCCTCGGCAGCAGCAAGAAAAAGCAGAGCTGACCACCCAACTGCCCACTCGAGTTTGGCCCCATAGCCTTCTGTTATGATAGGGTTGTGGGCCAAAGCCAAGTGAGTGACATTGCAACAGGTGTCTGAGGGGAGTTTAGGTTGCCCACCCATCCGTTGGGATTGGACCCTAGGCATATATATAGGTTGTTTATGCTTTAATTGAGCCCTGGAACTAGGAAAATGATTTTAGCTGTGGTACTCTGAATGGATGTGAATGGGACAAGCTTGTATTTGTGAACACCAGAGAGAAGGATGTGCTGGTAATCAAGATGTGAGATGATGAGAACTTGGATGAGAGCTTTAGCTATGCAGCTGGATAAGAAAAGCCGTACTTTAGAGATGGTTTGCAGAAAGACTCAATGAGCCTCAGTCATAGTCTGGATGGGAGGACCTTGAGAGAAACCTGAGTCAGAGTTAATGCCCAGGATAGAAGTTGGAGGGACAGGCAGGGTGGCTACGTTGTTCACAGCAGTTTGCCAGGTAGCAAGTGTCTTTCACGTTCAGTTATGATGGCCCTGATCCTGCAACTGGCGGCATGTGAATGGATGCTTAATCTCATGCAGATCCCCACTGAATGGGGGTAGGCAGTGACCCAGGTGTCAGCTGCAGGACACGGGACTATGTAATTTTTTTCAAGGGGTGGGTTTGTCTTTGTGTGAAATGAATGAAAGATCGAAAGCCTGTAAATTACACCCTTATTCTCTCTTCCTAGGCTGAACCAGTCCTTGCTTTACCCTTTTCTTTGGCTTCCCTTGCCCTACATCTAAAGAAGAGATTACAAATTGCACCATCAGCTGTCAACCAAGGTCCAGAGCCACGAGGAAGGATCTGAGTCATCTCCCTGAGAGAATATTTCGGCTGTACATTGTTGTTTGTTTTCAGGCAAATCTGCACAATTATACAATATAAATTCTTTTAAAGCATTTAGGACTTCAGTTCAATTTAAAAGCCTGCATGGTTTATGACCAGAATGAATGATGATATGCATACAAATGAGGAGTTTGAAGAGAGAAAGGGAAGAAAGATTAAAGGGCATATGAACTTTTCTACAGACTCCTCTGTAGGCTCAGGCCAAACTATAACAGAGGACGGGAAATACGAATACCCCATGTGAAAAGGTGGGTTATTATATTTATGGTCCTAAAATATAGCTGTAAGATCCTTTTGCCATGAATGTGTGCTATGAACATCAAGTGATTCTGCTGTCACTTACGCCCTCATAGCTCCATTTACTTCCATGGAGCTAGGTTAGGTGATTTCTGATGTATGCTGGTGTCCGTGGGGAACTCATATTTTAAAAACCCCAAACATGAGTTATTAAAGGGACAGAAGGAGGAGAGAGAAAATGTTGCCAGTCTGAATATTTTACTGCACCATAGAACCTTAAGAGCTCAGTTCTGTCACTTTTATTCACGTTGATTAATATCTTATCAAAGAGGAAGGACAGACTTGTGGTTATGTCACTGGACTGGGGCTCAGAAGGGTTGGGTGTATTCTGTGGCTGATTCTACCACAGATTTCCTTTGTGATACTGGGCCAGTCATTTAATCACTAAATTCCTTAGCTTCCCAACTGTCAGATGGAGGTGATAGGTTGTATTACCCTTCTCTTGGGTGCGAGCAAAGAACTACTGTGACTGTATTTAGGCAAACTGGCGGACTCCCCCGGCCCCACAGCCAGTCCTCAGTGCCACCTGAACTGTGTTCTCCCTTCAGCACCCTCCCGAGCGTGCCGCCCGGGACTATTCAGCACACTGTGCACAGCTCTGGCAGCAATTTAAATGGCCCGGGGAACCAGCCATTACTGCTACCACAGTAGCAACAGCCGGTCGCCCTGGGCCCCTTTGAATTGCTTGGCCCCGCAGAAACTGCCCCTCTCTCTCTCTCTCTCAGGGGTAAGGGGGGAGCCGACAGTATTGGAGAGAGATGAATTGCCACCAAAAGATGAACTTTACAGAGGGTTTGGGGCGGAGTTCCCCCCCTTTACCTGGCTTTTAGTGCTGGCTGGAGATTCCCAGTTCTCTAATATTATCTCAAAGTCCCATGGGGATTTTTTTTTTGAACGACGTAACAGATCATCTTTTCCAATTCCATCCCTGTGAGGGCCACGGCAGTGTTATGGTCTGGCTGTGGCCCCAGCCTCTCTTTGTTCACAGGCTGGCTTTAATTTTAAACAAAATGATATTTGGCCAGGTTTGAGGCCAGGATATATCATTGCAGCCCATGCTGAGAAGTGGTACTTTGAGGGAAGTGTCAAGTCAGCTCAGAGAACAAGGCTCTGTGCTGTGCCTTTTCGAGCTTTACAGCTCCCTTCTCTAATGCCTGCTCCAGAGGAATCCTCCCCAGAGCTTTTCAGGCCCCTCTATACTTCTCCAGCCTTTTCAAGCAGTGTCAAGGGGCTGCATAGGGGCTGAGGATCTCCCCCAGAGAACCCATAATCATTCCATGAAGTTCATCCCCTGCCTGTGTGCAATGCAGGGCATGTGTCCAAATGTACATTTATCCAACCTCTGCAAGGGTCTGGAATTGATATGGCTGCTCGCCTCTTTGAAATGGGGCTGGGTGTGAATATAGGCGTTGAATGCACGTACTAAGCTGTTTTCGTCTATATCTGCACTGGTATAGGTCTGTTCTGTTACTTCTTCTATATCTTCCTGGGGGAAATTTCTGTCTGTCTCTGTCACATACACAGAGTATGATTCATGAGCAAAATAATTTGCATTCTTGCAAGAACGAGGTGCTGTCACAGGTGTATAACCTCAAGGACTCTGGCAAGCCAGTGCTGTCGTCACCCCAGCCTAGACCTAGCAGGATCTCCTGAGAACTGTGTGTAACCAGCAGACTGAACCGGTCTCAGAGCGTGATGAGACAGGAAGGCAAATGACAGGAAATCCACACTCAACCCCTCCGATCTAGCATACAACTTAACCTTTTGTGACCTGAACCACGCTTTTTGCCAGCTCAGTATTTACAGCACAAACACGCATTCATTAATATATCACAGGGCTGGGAAGAAGGGCACATAGTCAATGCATGCAAAGACAGTTTTGGCTGCCAACTCTCACAACATATACTTTTCTTAAAGCCCCAGTACCGGCAATTATTTTGACTAAATTTCGGTTTCTGAAATAATTTGGAAATGTAGTGTTTAAATAAAGCATTTGTTATTGTAATAGAACATTTTGCTATTTCATTTTGAAACATTTCATTTAGAAACTAAATGTAGTATCAATTATAATGTATCATTTAAAAAGCTGAAATCAGAACAAAACATTTTAATTTTATTTGAAACAAAGTATTTCAGTAGATCCCAAATAATTTTTTTTTTCCAAAAATTCATTTTGCAGGAATTTTGTTCTCTTGGTTTGGTTTTGTCCCAAATCAGGATGAAAACAAATTTCAAGATGTCAAAATTTCATACTGAATGGAAATTTTGAATTTGAATGAGCTCTACGAAATGCATATATCGTGCCAGATTCTGCTCTTATCCCCACTGAGATAACCCAGAGGAATTCTGCTGAACTACAGTTGGGCTGATAGTCTTGCCAGGCCTCTGGACAAAGTGGGAGGGGGGCAGTGGGAGGTCTGCTCCACGCTCCTGGAAGGGATGGGGCCTTGAACCAGAAAGGGCAGGGCTGAGGCTAGTCTGTGCTCTAGTCGCTATTTAAAGGGCTCAGAGTGGCAACCAGGTGCTCCCGGCCCTTTTCTATTGCTAGGCCCTGGAGCAACTGCCCTCTTCCTAAACTTTCCCCTCTCCCCCGGTTGGCAGGCCTGCTGAAGTCATTGGAGTTAGTCTAGCTTTATAGCGATGCTAGTGAGATCAGAATCTGATCAGTTTGCTTCTCTAGAGTTGCACAGGATGTTTACAATTCCTGGCTGAACACGGCCCTTTGTTTGTTATATTACTTGGTACCTGACATTGTGGAATGAAGAATAGGACCAAGCTGCAAAAGGGTCTTAGGACTTTAATTGAAATCAGAATTGGGAACATCTTTCTAAACCAATTAGAATCCAAGGGTTTTGCAAAAGCACTGGATTTTCTGGAGTTACTTTCAAATAGGATTTAGCTTTAACTCCTCGCATCTTTTAGAAGGACATATTTTTAATGATTAATCTAAAGCAGTTTTATTTTATTCCGTGGTATGCATCCTTCCAGACACAAGCGATTCTAGGCACAATCCAATTACAACAATTAAATAGTGCTAGAAAAAAACAAAATACAGATTGTTAATAGAGATGGTCCTGAGCCAAAAGTTTTTGCACTTGATACAGATTTAAACTTCAGTGAAGTATGGGGATATTCAGAACTGGGAGTTGGTTCAGTCCATTATACAGGTAGTGGACCAGCCCACAAAGTTTTGATCCAGATCAGAATTTCTTTTGTTTGAAGAGTTTGGGTCCATTTCTTAGTTTGGGCCCATCTCTGCAGACAATCTGAGGCACATAGAACACTTAACAAACCAAAATTCTATCAACAGATTGACTCTAGAGCAATCTCCCAGAATGGCTGAATTGGTGCTAACCCTATTCTCTGGCAGAAGGAACACTGAAACTTTTATATTCTAATTAAAATAGCTGTTGTTTTCTTAGATCATAGCTGTCTCTGTATGTTATGAAACAATCCAAACAACAATGCGCTGCTTAGCTAAAGATTTCACAACAGGACTTGCTTTCTTCAGCTGTATTTTTCCAAACACACATTTGTAAAGGCTCTCATTTCAGTGCCTTTATTGGATCAGTATTTGTCTCACAGATGTCACACAATTATTTGCAATAAAAAGAGACCATCCTTTCAGTCTTGCAGCATAATGCTGCTAACATCATGCTCAGAGTATTTTCCTGTAATAAGACTGATGCAGCGAAGACTTTTGATTCTTCTACCCCTTCCCCCCACTTGCACACACCTCAAACCACTTAAATCCTTCCTTTTGCATGTGTGTCTGGGAAGGAAGGGAAGATCCTATACTCAGGGGTGATGGCAGGAGTTGATGGAGAGAAAAGAGGAAAATACTGTTTATCCCTAGCCGGAAGATAATTGACCTATAGTCTGTAGACAACCAGTCTCAAAGCAGCCAGTGGCAACACTGAAGAGACTGTAGTTAACCAGAGCCTAGACTAGCCTGTCAAACAAAAGCTTTATAGGGACACAAGGGAGAACAAAAGTAGCACGTTTTGTTCTTTCATAATAAATCTTCCATCTTGATTGTGCTCAGAGAGGCTGTGTTCAAACATGCAGCATTTCTGAGCAATGCCCAGCAGCCCCTCCACCCCACTGAAACATTTAACAGCAATCTGAAGCTTCAAAGTATACTCAACTTGGTGTATCAGGCTGCAGGTTTTATTTGGTCTGAAAACAGAGCCCAGCCCAGCTGTTCTGTGGCTGCTCTGTCAGCAGCATTTCCTGGGTTAGGGAGCACAACCTCTGATGCCATCGCTCTGTATTTTATGTGCACTAAAGGCAATAAAATAGCCATTTCTAAATTTAACTAGCATTACATAATGCAACTATTTATTACATAAGGCTGCTGTTTCTATTGTCTGGAATATTGATTGCTATAAAAACATTGTGCAGCTAGAACTCATATAAATTAACCTTGTTTTCTTTTCTTTTTTAAATGATCAGTCAAAGGTCTAATTTGTTCTCATGAATTCACCTCTGAAAAGCATGCGGGATACCAGACAGGACATTGTTTACCATCATTGAGGCTTGCATTCAGCATTCAGCATTCAGCAAAGAATCTGGCAGCAGATATATAGGGATGACAATTGGATCATTATTTGAACCATTGCAAAAAAGCAAATAACGCAGACTAACCTAATTTCCTTCAAATCAGGTCAATTTTTTTCCTCCTCTGTAAAGCAGCAGTGGAAACCACTTAAGAATCCAGCATTCTCACCATATATCATCATTATCACCTACTGTATATTGTGACTAGGTATTTTCCAACAATAGCATATGAAGTGAGAAAATGAAAGATGTTTTTCTTTTCTTTAGCCTTTTGGGGGGAGAGAGAGAGAACATGAGAGAGAGAGAATGAGAATTAAATATTAACAGAGCTAACAGATCAGAGAGCAAAAACAATTAAATAGCACAGCATCAACACAACAATAACAGCAAATCATGATGCAACTGCTGAGCATGGTGGTAATATACTAATCATGGAATAAACAGACTGATTTGCATCTCATGAGTATTCATGGCTAAGACCTGACATGTGAAAAGTTGATATGGTGGGGGGAGACAGGTTTGGTGGCAAAAATGAGAATTCTCTAGCATCGGGGCAAAATTATATAATTTCTTGAATATGCCTCTGACGGAGGGTATTCTTACCAGTTTTACAAAGCAATGATATCCATCCTTGCAGAATAAAACACCAACTCCCCCCCCACACACACACACATATACCAATGAGAATTGTATGTTTAAAAAAAATCACCCAAAAAATTAAAGGACAGATTGTGAAAGCTTCATATTTGCTTTATAGACCAGGCTATGATTGGCAACATTCCTCCAGTGACATCCAATAGTTGGTGCTTCTGTAGATGAACCACCCTCATGCTGCACTAGTCCCCCTGAGCCAAGGACAGTATCCTCCATATTGCACCAGACACACTGTTGGCATCCAGTAAATAAAAAACACTTTAAATAAATATGAATGGAGATGCCTATCTCCTAGAACTGGAAAGGACCTTGAAAGGTCATCAAGTCCAGTCCCCTGCCTTCACAGCAGGACCAAGTACCATCCCTGACAGATTTTTGCCCCAGATTCCTAAATGGCCTCCTCAAGGATTGAGCTCACAACCCTGGATTAACACGAGTAGAGGAGAGCAGAAGCTTGCAAAACTTGGCATGGGATGGGGGAACAATGTCCCAAAAAGTTGCTTTCTCCTCACCTTACCCTGTGGAAGGCCTCCTCCCAAAGGCCCTGGGGTTGGGGGTCTACCAGATAAGAAAAAGGAACAGCATAGGACCAAAGGAACATCCACTTTCCATGGCACCTTTCCCTTTTAGTTCAGCTATCTCTGCAGGATTTAATGCTGATTTAAGCTAATCCCTTCTACTCTGTCCCTGTACCATTGGAGAGGGTAGTTTGTGCGATCGACCAATGGCAGTGTGGCTTGAGAGGGAGACATGTTGCTATGTAAGGGAGAGTAAGTCTCTGCTAAAGAGATGACAGTACACTGCATTTTGCTTTTCCCATAGACCTCTGTGAAGACCATATCAGGTCTCCCCTACCAAGACCATACACAAGTGGTGGGCAACCTGCAGCCCACAGGCTGAATGTGGCCCACCAGGATTCTATGTGTGGCTTGAGATACATTTTGTTTACCGTTGCCTATATGCAGGGTTGCCAGATACTTCTGGTTTCCATCATGTCATTTTTTTCCTACCGTTATTACTAAAGTGACACACGCATACAGGCCCAGCCAAAGAGTTTGCAGAGACCAAGGCAGCACGCTGTGTTTGGCTGAGCCGCACAGCCAGGCAGCTCCCAGTCAGGGCAGTGAGTGAGCGGCCGGGTGGGCGGGGCTGGGAGCTGGGCAGCACAGGGCCCTGAATGCGCAGGGCCATGGGGCCCTGAATGCACGGGGCCCAAGGCAACTGCCTCTCTTGCCTTGCCCAAAGGCCGGGCCTGTGCACATAAAGACAGGACACGTGGAGTGAGGTACATGTTGATTCCTCACAACATTGACTGTGAAAGCCATGCACTCCCCTCTGCATCCAATCAAAGTGCTGCTGCGGTTCAACTGGCACACCCCTAAATTCTAGGTAGGCAAGCGCAGTTAGTAAAACTACCCTATCCCGGGATGCCATCTGGGTTACAACAATCGTGTAGTCCACTGAGATGAAGGAGGGCCACTTATGCCACTCATTCACTAGCCTAGGTTGCCCATCACTGCCACACTCGCTGGCTGAGGGTAGCATTTAAAGGTACAATGTGATCCTCGTGGAGTTTCCTGGCTCTTCCACACCCCTGCCATCGCTTTTATTGGAGGGCAGTAGGATCAGATTGTATGCAATAGCATACCTACTGTTTTCTGAGGATAACAACAATGGGGCAGACAGTGAATGGCCACCATCTTGGCCAACACATCAATGATGGAACCAGGGCCCTCGAGAGCCAAATGCATTTGCTGCTACACCTTGAGCTAAAGAGACATGCCTTTGTAGCTGGGATTGTAACAATCTCAGATCCTCTGCAAACTGGGCACAATGAGGGACCTGGACTCACACTTACCAGTGGGTTATATATGTGGGAATGGTGAATGCACTATGCAGCTGTGTTAATAGCTGAGTGAAGCATAACAATGTGGAATAAATGAGGTTTTTTTTCCCTTCCCCAAATTTGATAAATGAATATAGGTTCTCTAAGCTAGAGAAATCAGCTGTATAACAAGGGTGCTGTTCCATCAAAGCAATTTGGGGCATGCATCACAAAATGGCAAAATATATAGCTCTTGGTCATCTATTGTTTGTGCAGAGGTTAGATGCTACGAGAGTCAGTATCTTCTGTGGATAACAAATGAGAAGTCAGGTGAAAGATCAAAAGCTTGGAAAGAAAACGGGGGCTCTGGAGAGGAGCAGATTACTGAAGCAGTGCTAAAACAAACCAAAGCACCATAGTTTATATGAGATGACGATAAGAGTGGGTGGGAGTGGAATGAGATCAGAATACAGGCTGCCCCCACAAGGAATGATCCTGAAGACTTAGGTGAGTGCACAGCCAAATGAATTACACAGACTGTAGATCCACTGAACTCCTACAAAACCCATCAGACATGATGCTGATAATTCAGTGTTTACCAACAAAGGAGGAAGATAATAAAGTTACTGGGCACGTTTGTACTTATAATTAGCCCTGACACTGAAAACCCAAACTAAATGCTTCTGAAAGCAGCCAAGGATAAATCCACAGTAATTTTTAGAAAATCTCTCATTTCCCTTTTTAACTTTATAGTAACTAGACACCTGCACTGGTGTAAATCAGGAGTAATCCCACTGAGGTCAATACATTATGCCAGTATAAAGCAGAATAAGGCTTAAAGTCATTCATGCAAGTGCTGGACTGTGACAATGAATTGTTCCACCCTACTGATCTGAAATGGAGGTTCCGTGGTGTAACCTTTCCTAGTATTCCTCATGTCTTTTGGCTCATGCCTCGGCACCCGCTTGTCTGTGCCACAACTCCTTCTTTGGAGGACAGTTCCCTCATGATCACTTCCCTTTCCTTAGCCTGAGTAGCTGAAACTATTCTACCTCCCCTCATTTGAAGTCTGAGGCCACATTTACACTCCACAGCTTTTAGCGACACAGCTACTTTGACACACGGCTGTGTCGCTAAAAGTCAGGCAGTGTAAACACTGTGTGTGGACACTTTTGCTCACAAAAAGCTTCCACCCCCTATGAGCGGCCTTTGCTTTGTCAGCAGGAGAGCACTCCTGCCAACAAGGCCTGGTTTACACTAGTACTTGTCATGGCAAAGCTTTTGTCATTGTGGCGGGGAAGGAGGATTAAACACCTGTGAATGACATACACTTTGTCGCTTCATTGCCAGTGCAGATGAAGCCCAATGCTTACACTGAGGGATATGTCACTGTACTTGCCTCCAAGGAAACAGCCTAGGCCACAAACTTCAGGTATCTTAAATATAGTGAACTGTGACTTTGTCTGTAACGGGTTGGCCACCCCTGAGCTATACCGTATCCTGGGAATTTTTTCTTCCTATGTTCAGGCCAAAGAGCCAAAATAGTGGTGGTTACAGCACAAAGAGCCAAGGGAAAGAAGTTGTTGAGCAAAAAAACCAAAAAAACGCTGCCCCTTTAAGAGCTGCATGTGGCCCAGGCAGGCTTCCGTCGGCCGCAGCATCAGATCTCGCTGCCCCAAGCGGTGCCCTGACCAGACAAAGAAAGAAGGTCAGAGCAGGGGAACGCAGAATAGGTGCGGGAGCTGAACCGCAGGTGTGAGAGCCGCAATTTTTCTGTTGAAGAGTCGCATGTAGCTCGCGAGCTGCAGGTTAGCCACCCCGGTATAGCTAGTGATGACCTGACTTCATTTACAATCTACAGGTTAAGTAAGATGATTATCTTGCTTGTAAGCATGTCCAATTGTGTTAGTTTTCAAGTGGGGACATGGGTGCATTGTGTTTCTCTTTTGCTCAATAGCAGAAAGATGTCCATTGCTTTTTCCTGGCATTTCATGGCTAGTACTTCTGCATCAGGGTGGCCCGTCCATATAGGCAAACTAGGCAGTCGCCTAGGGTGCCAAGTTAAATGGGGCACCAAATGGTAGTGCAATATCATTGAGGGGTTTGGAGGTGGGGGCGCCGATTGCATGGTTCGCCTAGGGCGCCAGTTGCTGGCAGCTAGTCTAGGGCCGCCCCTGCTCTGCATGTGTGGCTGGCAAGAGAAATTGATTCTGTGACCTCAGCTAACAGACGCAACTTTATTAACACAGGCTGTAGCAGGCTTACCAACCCCATGTGTAGCTGAGCCACCAGAAGGTGAAAGTAGGTTACACACTGCCCCCAGCCAGGGAAGATGATCCTATACTTCATGGCTCTATCCAGTGCAATGAAGAGTCTGTCACTTATGATAGTACACCCCGTAGTGAGTGGTGGACAGCAGGAATGGAACGTCGGACCTCTGGATGTTAAAACATGAACCTCTTTTGGAATCCACACCTACCATTCATACCTCTTTGCCACCATCTATAAAAGTTCTCCCTTAACATATGGAATATCACCTCATTCTTACTTTGCACCTCAGGAGACAGTTCCCCACTAACAGTCTTTTTTGATAATACTTTGTAAGCTCTCCAGGGCAGCAGATCTTGAATCTAGACAAAGGTCTCCATCCCCTTGATGCATCTGAGTAAACATCCTTACTTAGCCTTCTGGCATATTAATAGCTATTTCCCCAACACGTTATCACTATAGATGTCACACAGAGTTCAATAGCCAGTGCCCCATCAATTCAGTACACCAAAGGTCATGTAGTTATCAGATACAACTGACTTATCTCTCATCATTCCTCAGAACATCCTTACAGTAAATCTGGGGGTCCTAACCTAGACACAGTTATCTGTTATTGGGGATACTGCAATATATGTAACATGCTGCTAAAAATAGCAGATGGATTTTACCATGAACATAAACATTTGATTAGACTATTCGCTGTGTAGCAAAAAGAGGAGCACAGAGCGAGTGTAAAAGGAATTATTCTAAAGTGCAGTGTGGATTCTGAGCTGCGTAACGTGAGAAAAATACATCTTTGTGCCACAGCTTTTGTTACACTACAACTTAACCACTGGGCTAAGGGAAAGGATCTGAGCTTTGTATATATGAGACTCCTGAGAAAATGTGAAAGTTGAACTTTTGGTTGGCATTTCCATAACTTCCCTCAGACACACATCTGTGTTCCTTTGATTTGGCCTGGATAATCTCATGCAGTGCACTGGTGCATCCCCATGGAATGTGTGGGTGATTACATCCGAACATCCGGGGAGGAAGTTGTGCCTTGTTTATGTTTGGAGCATGAATGCTGGTTTGCAGTGCTGTGTGCAGTTTTGATTATCTTGTGTGGAAGTGCTCTGTGGGCAGCTCTACCATGCCAAGCTCTGCCAGTCGATGCGTGAGGTTCTGTGTAAGATGGCAGAGGGCAACTCCCTGCCACTTCATTGGTTGTTTATACTGGCAAGTTAACTTTTTTCTGCTTACCATTTCCCTTTTGTGTGGGAGGTGAGGGGGTTGATATGAAAATTCCAAAGACCCTTTGAAGCCCAAGATGATGGATTGTGGCACTAGCAGCAATGTTTCCATCAGTTTTCATGTGTGCCCCATTGTGGCTCAGCACTCACATCCCACCTAAGAGTTGGGAAGGAACAGCATTTCACAGTTATAGCAAGCATCTGAACTTAATGCCAACAAACCCAGCCACAAGGGAACATGGCTAGATTTCTATGATGTGCAGAGGCTACAAATCAGGAAGCTGACCCCCTCCTGTTACTAAGCTTTGGACATAAGCACGGAATACAAACATGCCGCAGGACCCAAAAGAGCAGGATCATGTGTTATGGGGCCCAATTACTCTCCACTAATGAGGAGCTGGTCCATCCCTGACCCTTTGGTTCAGGGACCTGGTCTTATGTTCTTATGTAAGGGAGGGTGATGGAGAAGAAAAGAGGATGAGGAATCGGGGGGGAGAAGGAGTCCACCATGCAGTGTCCCCTCAGCAGCAGCTGTGGCTCCCTGCTTAAGCAGGCCCATCTAACGCTCACCCTGACAAGCCCTGCTCCCCTAAACCTGGACTCATGCCAACAACCTCCCCACACTCACACCCCCACCCCATTGAGCCCCAGCAAGCCCCATTGAGCTCCTGGACCCCCTATCCTGTGAAGTCCCACTTCCCCAGCACCTGGACCCCACCCCAAGCCCAACCTCCCCAGACTTCTCCACGGAGCTCAACCAGAGTCTCAATGCTCCTACACCAGAACCCCCCCACCGAGCCCTTGTGCATTCAGATCTCCCACTGAGCCGCCCGCACCCAGACTGCCCCACACCCGGATCCCCCACACTAAGTCCTCCACACTTGGATCCGCAGGGCTTGGTCTCAAGGGGTACATCTACACAGCAGGGCTAAAGTCAAATTAAGCTACACAACTTCAGCTACGTCAATTGAGTAGCTTAAGTTGAAATAGTTTAAACAGGCACTGTTTACACAGAAGGAAGTCGAAGGAAGAACACTCTTCCTTCAACTTCCCTTACTCCTTGTGAAATGAGGGTTATCGTGAGTCAGAGTAAGAAGTCCTCCAGCTCGACATTATTTCAGAATAAAGTCTTGTAGTGTAGACACGCTCTTTGTTATTTTGGAATAATGTCAGTTATTCCAAAATAACGCTGCTGTGTAGACGTACTCAAGGGGAGTTTTTCCACTGATTTAAAAAAACAGCAGATAAGGAACTTAATTATCTCATGCCTCAGTTTCTCCATCAGAAAAAAGAAGATAATAAATACTTGCGCTTCCCACTGGAATCACTGGTATCACAATGAAGCCGGAATCTATTTGGTGACTTATAAGCATTAGATTTAAATAATTTGATTATAATGCCTGTGATGTACCCATTTCTGCAATGTGCCTGGCACACACACACACCCTTTTGTTTAGGTTCAAACACTGTACAGGATGTAAGGTTGAGAAGGGTTTATTTTCCTATTCTCCACAAGATCCACTCTAAAAGAAATTAAATCATGTTGTTATCTGTTTATTCGCCTTGCAGTCTTCCTGGGTTTTGCTGCATCATTTGAAAACTAACGTGGACGGCTCGGCTATTGTGAGAAACTTCAGGGTGTTTTTAAGCTGCTGCATCACCACTCCCACCTTTAGCTCCACCAGGATGAAAATAGAGACTGTGGGAGGGGAAGGGGATCATCACTGTTTCCAATTAGGAAGAGAAGAGACCTCAGTTCATTCCATTACTGCTGGCAACCACACTTAGCAGTGCAAATAGTTCAAGTCTGTCTCAAGGCTCTGACTCAGGAAAGCTTCCCTGCTCAGTAAGGCACTTAAGTTAATGAGATTTAAGCACATGCTTAAAGAGAGTCACATGCTTAACTGCTTTCCTGGATTGGAGCCTTGAAGTCTATTTAAGCAGGAAGATAGAGTCAGAGCCACCTCCCACAGCCCTGGGTTGTCACAGACTGACTTCACCCTCCATGCACTTTCATGGAACTCTTTCTCCAGATCATTAAGATCTCTTCTGAGGACGCTGTCTCCTCTTATTATGGCCTATGCTTCTCCAAACTAAGGCCAGATCTATAGTACACCCAGAAGGTGAGCTTACGTATCCAACTCCAGCCACGTAAATAATGTAGCTGGAGTCTACATACTTTAAGCCGAGCTTGGAGGAATCTCCGCAGCAGGAGGTCAATGGGAGCAAATGCTCCCAGTGACTTTCCTTACTCCTTGCAAATCAAGTTGTACTGGCACCCTCAGCATTTGAGTTAGCAGGTCCTTACTAGACCAATTAAATCAAATGCCAGAAGATCGATCTCCAGCACAGTTAGTATAAGCGTGGTCTAAGGTCATCTTTTTACATCTTGTCCTCTGTTAAGTGAAGTGTGAGCACTACCTATTTGTGCGTGTGTATATTGTAGCAAACAGTCTGCTATCCCACTTTTCCTCTGCATCATACATCAGAACTGCTCAACAGGTTTGTCATAGACTCCATTATCATTTATTTATTTATTGTGGTAGCCCATGCAGACACATAGGAAAGCATCATCACTGCCCAAAGAGCTTATGGGCTACATAAGGTCCCATGTTACTAATGGCTAAGGGAGATTTTCCTTTAGCTGAGGTGATAGAGGAGGTCTGTGCTTTGGGAGCCGGAGCACTGGAGCTCTCATAGCCTGAGGCTATGTCTACACTTGCGGCTCTTGAAATATGCAAATGAGGTTAAGCATGGAATATCGCCGAGCCTCATTTGCATACCTAATGAGCCGCCATTTTTGCAGAAGAGGCTCTTGCACCAAAAGGAGCTGTCTACATTGCCCCTTCTTGCGCAATAAAAACTCTCTTGTGCAATGCCGCTATGCCGATTATTTTCAGGAATAACGGCATTGCGCAAGAGGGTTTTTCTTGTTCAAGAAGGGGCAGTGTAGACAGTTCCTTCTGGCGCAAGAGCCTCTTCTGCAAAAATGGTGGCTCATTAGGTATGCAAATGAGGCTCTGCAATAGTCCACGCTTAGCCTCATTTGCATATTTCTCACGCAAGAAGCCGTGAGTGTAGACATAGCCCCAATGTCCTACTCCTTGCCTAACTCTAGTGTTTTCAGTGGGATTTTAACGGGACTATTCCCAGAGCAAATTACCATCCAACATGAGCAAGGATGGCAAGATCTGTCTCTTATTGATTTCCACTTCTGGATTATTGTCTTTGTTTTATTTTTTTGTAGATTAATTACAAACATCTCATTCTGTGGAGTGAAGATCACAACATATGGTGGCTGTGTGATCTCAGAACCATGAATTATAGATGCTTGACATAGCACACCAAGCTATTATGCTATTTTTTTCACAAGCAAGCTATGAATTATGAAGAAGCTCCATTAATTTTATAATATTCTCTATCTTGTGTGTATGTATGTGCGGGTGCCTGCTGATAAAACCTTTATTCTCTCACACACCCTCCCACACACATACTCTCTTCCCTCCTCGCATAATCATCATCATCCGGTATAACAGATAGACAACACAGTCGCATTGCCTAAGTATTTTCTACACACACACACACACACACAATCAATCAGGTTTTCTGAAAAAAACCTGAGAGAATAAAAAAATGGAAAAGGAGTCTCTCAATCTTCACTGAAAGCCCTGCTGTTGTGAATGCTGAATATGTGTGAAGTGTGGGAGAGCACTGTGGTATGTTGCGCTCAGGCATTCAGATACCACAGTGAGGGGAGTGGTAATAAGAACCAAAACTGAATCGAACGGAATCTATTTATGCCAACCCACTTAGGCTTGGACACAACAAGAGCTGTTCCTTTAACAATTTGCACATAAAGCACAATAGAGATCAATCTTTTGTTCTTTGTTTAAACAAATGTTTTAATGGTGTTTATTTCCTCCGTTGGACTATTTCCTTCAAAAGCAGAATGTGATTCCAAAGTCCCTACAACGGATCTCTGATCAGCCTTACCAGGTTCCCCTCCATTCATAGTGACAATCATCGCCTCGGTCAGGGAATTTCTGGCCCCTTGTTTGGGGTCAAATCCTTCTCTGCTGACAGTGACACGGGTGCATGTGGCCAGCTTTGCCATCTCCATTGTTGGCACAGCAGCCTTGGATAGAGGGGATATTCCAGAATGCAGTGGTACTGGGATAGACTGGGGATGGAGGCTGTGTTGCACCCCATTGATTCCATGGTGGGGAAAGCCCCACAGGTGCCATGAGAGTGGAGAGCACCAATTAGGGCCATAGGTGGTGAGTTCTATGAGCCCATTGTTCCCTGGGCACCAGGAATAGTCCTGGCCTGGGAGCCCAGCAAAGTTGGGGCCGGGTCTCCCCCCTGCACATCCTGCTGGCCTATGTACATCCCTGGCCCTACATGCTGACCTTCATGAACACCCCCTGACTCCACCTGTGGGCCCCAGGCCATTTCAAGTGGCCCGTGGACCCCCCGCCACCACCAGCAGCAGCACAGCAGACCTATAGCGGCTTCCTATTGCTGGAATGTTCCAGCAGCCCCGCAAGGATCTGTGTGTCTGTCAGTGCACTGCTCCCACGCCAAGTGCCCCCACAGCCAGTGGGAAGCTGTAGGGGTGGTGCCTGTAGGAAACTCACGGAGACCCCTGCCTGCGTACCCCAGATCAGCACTGCACCCTTCGTCCTCTGTCCCCGCATCTCCTCATGCATCCAGTGCGGCTGACAGCCACTGCGGGCCCCACAGCAAGGTGTGGGTGAGGCCCGGCTCTGCACCCCGGGGAGGCGGGGCCTCAGGCAGAAGGAGTGGGGCCAAGTGCAGTTAGCCTTTAACGCCACCCAGACTGCAGCGCGTCCCCTCCACCCAAGTCGTAGGAGCTGCAGTAGTGCCGGCGTCAGCCGGGAGCTCCAAGGCCCCTTGAATCTCTGGGCCCTGGGGCAATTGCTTCCTTTGCCCACCCCCCATCAGCATACCTGCCCGCATCCCACTCCCTTCCAAAGCCTACAGCCCAACTCCCCATCCCCCCTCACTCCCCCCGCCCTCATTCCCACACAGAGCCTGAACCTTTTCCACACTCAAATTCTCTTCCAGAGCCTTAAGCAGGTGTGTGGGCAAGGAGGTTTCGGGCAGGGAGGGGCAAGGGCTCTGGGCATTCTGGCCAGCACCAAAATTTCTGCAAACCTGCTGCCCCCCTTTAGGGCAGTCTTCAGCAAGGCTACACTGGCCTGTCCTGGTGGCTGTGCCCAGGGCTGGATTAAGGGGGGGGCTAGTCGGGCAGCTGGCTGGGGCACCAACCTATGGAGGGCACCTGATGGCAGCTGTAGGGGCGCCACGTGCCCGGCCACACGGCGCCCCTTAGAGCTGCCATCAGGTGCTGTGCACCCAATAGCAGCTGTAAGGTGCGCAGTGCACCAGGGGGCGGGGCCGCGCATGCACCATGCGCCTGGGGGCGGAGTCACGCATGCATCGCATGCTCACTGCCCAGGGCACAGGAATGTCTCGAGCCGGCCCTGGAAACAGATACCCCCACAGCCCTGGAAACAGATACCTGCTAACCTCCTGCCCCCCAGACCCTGTGGCTGCCCTAAAGCTAGGGCAGGGATATGAATTTGCAGATGAGGCTTCCCCCTTTGATTTATTCCTACGTGGGTGCTGGAATGGATAGGAGATGGCTTGTGCCTCCCCTGTTCAGGGGCTTTTGGGAGTTGGTGGGCCTTGGTGCTGGCTAGGGCAGCCAGATACTGACTCAGTGGCTCTTACTACTCATATAGCATCAGTGCGCCAATCCGCGTTGCCTTTCTTCTGCCAGGCACGATCCATCCCCAAACTCCTCTGGATCTCCAGCCTGCCTTCCATAAACCCCCAACACATGGGATAGGGTGACTATGGGTACGTCTACACAAGCCCCCTAGTTCAAACTAGGGAGGCTAATGAGGGCGACCGAAATTGCTAAAGCACGGGATTTAAATATCCTGTGCTTGATTAGCATAGTCGCCGATCGCCATTTTGAAACTGACTAGCCGAGTAACTGTTCGACGCCGTAGAGAAGCGCAATTCAAGATAAACCCCTTAGTTGAATTAACAGTTAAACCTCATGAAATTACATTTAACTGTTAATTCAAACTAAGGGGTTTATCTCGGAATTGCGCTTCTCTGCCGCGTGTAGACGTGGGCAGTTACTTCGGGCTAGTCAGTTTCCAAAATGGTGACCGGCTGGGACTATGCTAATCAAGTATGGGATATTTAAATCTTGCGCTTCATTAGAAATTTCGGTCGCCCTCATTAGCCTCCCTAGTTTGAACTAGGGGGCTAGTGTAGACGTACACTATATGTCCCGTTTGGGGCAGGACAGTCCCTTTTTTCAAGGCCTGTCCCGGAGGTCCTGACTTTTTTTTCCAAAAGGAGGCATTTGTCCCGTTTGCCAGCTTGTGTCAGAAAAGTGGGGGTATGGTGCGGAGAAATGTGGGGTAGGGTGAGTGGCGATGCCAGCCCCTTGTGGGGGAGGAGGCCAGGATCCAGCGACCCCAGCCATGGAAAGGGGTTGGGGTGCAGGGTTCAGACCAGCCCCATTTTCTCTTTGGGAAATATTGTCACCCTAGTTTGAGGCTGCTTGGGAGCCTGTTCAAAGGTCTGCTAGGGAGGCTAAAACCCTGCAAACCCTCTGCACTAAAGGCTTTCCCCTTAGCAAGGGGGGGGGCTCTCTTAGACTCCCCCTGCGGGAGGCAGACAAGCCCCTGGAAGGCTCTCCCAACAATAGTCAAGCAAGCAGGCAGTGCCCCTCTCTTAGGCTCTCCCGGTAGCAAGCAGGGCCTGCTCCTCTCTTAGAGAGTGGTGGGTATTTTTGAAAGTAGCAGTGTAATAATACACAAACCACTGATGATGTCAGCTTGTTATTGACTTTCCAAGTCTGAATGACTGAGCAAAGGAGAGGGGGTGGGGTGGAATCAAGCTATTGCAGGCGACATGGCCAGCCATGCAAAAATGAGTTCTCAAGGTTGTGCTGGGGGATGGGCAGCAAGTCTGCTGCTGCTGCTGCTTCTGAGCCTGTATCTTCAAAGGCAGGCTGAGAATCAAGGCAGCCCAGAGCAGGCCCTACCGCCACGCAGGCTCAGGGGCTCCGGCACCTCAGATGTTGATGGTCTGTCACATTTCTCATGCAAAAATAAACCACTGCAGCCTCCTGTGCCCACAGAAAGCCTCTATCACAGGGGGGCAGGAGAGCGTTCCAGGCCCTGGTCAAAGCTTAGCTCCAGCTGCTTTCATGCATTAGCCTCCTAGGAACGTGCAAGGGCCTAAGGGGCTTTACCCCCTTGTCCCCACTGGGACTCCTGGCAGGAATAAGCGCTCCCCAAGCTGCCGGGGGGACGGGGACTTGCCCAGTTGATTCCCAAGTGCCCCTATAAAAGCTTGGAGATATTTATTACCAGGGCTTGACGAACGGCGGCGAAAGCCGCTTGCCAGCCCCGCACTGCGCATGTGCAAGACCCACATTGCGCATGCGCGCGCCGCAAATGAACGGGGCGCCCGGCTGAAATCTACTCGCCACAGGCGAGTAGATTCAATACTTTGTCGAGCCCTGTTTATTACCATTCAGAAAAGATCCTATAAAATGGGAGTGTGTTACTGCAGCAGCAGTGAAATACATTTACGGGTATTTTCGGTCTCATTTATAGGGCATCCAGCTGTAGTGTGGTGTTAATGAACCATCCTTCACAACTGGCCCTACAATAGTCTGTCTCCATAAAATAGATTCTTGGCTAATGGCCTGGACCTAGTGACTATAGCAGTGACATGTACAGTTGAAAAGCCGGGGCCAGGACTGATCTTAGGATTCCCTTGGTTAGTAGGGTTGCCAGATGGTCTCCCAAAAAATACTGGACACCTGGTATTTTTTGGTCGAGCAAAAAAAAAAAAGGAACGCGGGATAAGCGGCGATCAGCGCTGGGAGCCTGTGATTGTGCAGAAGCCTTGCGGGGGAGGACTCCCAGCCACTCTCCCCACCCCCACCAAACTTCTACGCAATCAAAGGCTCCCAGCGCCGATGGTGGCCCCGCCTCCCAGCCTGGTAGTCCTAGCTGGTAGGCGGGGCCATGATCGCTGCTCTGGGCACTTCAGAAGCCTAGCCGGGGCGGAGTCCAGGTGGGGAGTCCCAGCCACTCGCCCAGCCCCGGCTAGGCTTCTGAAGCACCCAGAGCAGCGATCGTGGCCCCGCCTCCCAGCTGGGACTCCCCACCTGGTAGCACTCTGGGTGCTTCAGAAGCCTTGCGAGGGCGGGGGGAGTGGCTGGGACTCCCACGCTGGGAGGCGGGGCCGCCATCAGTGCTGGGAGCCTGTGATTGCGCAGAAGCCTGGCGGGGCAGGGGGAGTGGTTGGGAGTCCCAGCCACTCCGCCCGCCCCTGCCAGGCTTCTGCGCAATCACAGGCTCCTAGCGCCGATCGTGGCCCCGCCTTCCAGCCGCTCCCCCCGCCCACACCAGGCTTCCGTCCAGTGCGCAGCTGGAAAACTCAGAGAATACCGGATATTCCACATGTTTGGTATTCTCTGATATTTTTTTACCGGATAAAAAGCGCAAATACCGGACTGTCCGGTATAATACCAGACACCTGGCAACCCTATTGGTTAGTGATGATTGTGCAGGGGATAGCCACCATGTCTGGAGAAGGAGGGGTGATTCAAGCCACCCACCTCCTGTGATGCAGGCTTCCTGCTCTGAATTCCAATAAAAAACATTAAGAGCAACAGCCACTTCATAGAAACCCAGTGCAACAAATTAATGGCCGTGTTCCCTAAGCTTAAATGTTCTCTTATGCCCAATGCTGCGGCTCCATGGACTTTAAGGTCAGGAAGGGGATCAGAATTTAGCCTCTTCTTCTCTATAACCGAAGTACCTTACTTCCTATTATTTATCTGAATTACTATACAGCCGGTCCCCGAGGTATGAATGCATTAATTTACGACCATTCGTCCTTACGACCAACCTCCCATTAAGCGCGGCCCTGAGTTACGAACGCGATCCGTGCTTACGAACAGCGCGGTCCCACTGAAATAAATGGGGTCCAACTTACAAACAGATCGAGTTAGGACCAAGTGCTTGGTATGTAACTCGTTCGTAAGTTTGGGACTGGCTGTAGTGCCTAGACTGTGACAAACCATCCTGCACACCACAACCATTCAAAACTCCATAGAGGTGAATGGACAGAACCTAGATCCTACTGCCTGCAAAAATACAGGCTCCTATCACATGAGCTAAAAAAGAATCCTCATTAGTGAGTGATTTTTAGAAGTTCTGATTCCATTCAGCCGAGGGAAGTGGTACACGTGGCCACTGACAATTATATTATACCAGGTATCCTAAACTTTTCTTAACCATGTCAGTGCTTGGAAAACTGCCTCAAGCCACCTCAGGAATCTGGGAACTAGCCTTCAACTTTTCAAAATGATGAAAATGGCCCTCTTTATAAAGGGCAGAATCCTACAATCAGCGAGCATTAGGGTGTTTGTCTTCTGGATCCAGATTGTGTCAATCCCTGCTTCTGGCTGTGTAATGCTGGTGTCACTAACAACAGGGTTGTCCTTAGGAGCCCTATGCTATACTATTAAACTGGTGTCCCGATGCCTAATAGCAGCCTGGGGAGGGCATGATTTTTTAGAGGTATCATTTTATAATCTTCAAGAATATACTAATGAAATATTTTTAAAGAAAATTGTAAACTAAGGTGCATAGACTAACACAGTAAATTCAGAAAGGGACAGTATATACCTGAGAGCTCCAAATGCCTGTTAAATGGCTTCATTACCACTTGAATGGCTCTTTCATTGGTTCAATGTTCTGCTGATAGGTCTGGCAGGCTTTTTCCAGTTTTAAGTTAACTAACTCCTGTCCGCACTAAGCTACAGTAGCCACAGAAAAGGAATAGGAATATATGGGTCGGTGGACTTTAAGACCCACTGGTGCCCCAGATTTTCAGATGCATATTCCGTAGCTGCATATTCTGTATATGGGTAAGAATAGCCCTGGCTAACAAGGTGGGGTCTCGGGTACTCCAACTTCTAAGCAGGTTCTGAATGTCCTTATATGATCCTGGAAGAAAATAATCTTTATACATAGACATAGGAAAAGCCACTAACCAGCTAAGCAATATGAAAGCTCCATCAAACATGTAATCCCCAAACATCTCTCCACCACTGACCCTCTTAATAAAGAACAGGGATAAGTGAAGGCATCATCAGAGACAAAAATATTGAAAACAGAAATGAGTCAAGCTACCATGAAAGACAGTTAGCCCTGGTATTGTTTAGTTCATAAAAACTGGGGCGATGGGAGAGAAAACTGGAATTGAAATTGCTGGCTGTGCGGCATGTTCCTTCATCGCCCCCACCCAGCTGGGATCAAATTCTCAGGGTTTGGACCAGGGAACAGCTACTATCTGCCGTATTGTTTCCCACTGTCCTGATCAATTTATATGGACTGTCCTACTGCCCAGGAAACCATGATACCCCCCTTATTTACTGTCTCAACAGGGACAGCTCTGACCACTTTGGCTTCTTCACAGATCAAAATCAGTGGGGTAAAATCCTGACCCCATTAAAATTAATGGGAGTTTTTGTCACTGATTTCGAGAAGACCAGGATTTTAATCATGGGGTCCTCTTGTTGGGAATAAACTACACTGGAAGCAACATCCCCCATGAAGAGAGCATATCAAGAGGTAGCGCAGTTCAATGAGTGGAATGTAGAGAAGATGGTGGCACTGAATGTTTAGGTTGAATACCTGCCACTACTCCAAATGGCAGGCATCTTGTTCTGAGCTTTTGGCAAATATTTATTGAACCAGGTATCTGCTAAGAGCAGAGAGTTTTAAATTGTGGGGTACATAAACACTTCAAAAGCAGATGGCCTCCTATCTATTTCATTGCTGGCGCATATCAAAATGATTAAAGCCCAGACTGAAAATGTGGGAGAGGTAATATCTTTTATGGGACCAGCTTCTATTGGAGAGATAGAGAGACAAGCTTTTGAGCTTAAACAGAGCCCTTCTTCAGCTCTTCTTCATCAACAGAAGTTGATGCAATAAAAGATATGACCTCATCCACCTTGTCTTGCTAATATCCTGGGACTAGTAAAACCCAGACTTTCTTTTACCACCTGAGGCAAGCTAGCATATTTGAATCTCCTGTCCTTGCAGGGCTGGAAATATGGGGCTTCTGTGAAGACTCCTGTGTGTGGTGAAAGTTGAAAGTTTATAGGAGACAGACAATAATGCCACAGTCAGTGGCACAAAATCGTCTTGGGTTTAATAGGGAATCGCTGGTTCCCAGACACAGCAGAAGGAAGGGAAGACTTTTATAAACAATTATCTATACAAGCTGTGAAAGAAGCATGTGCACAAACTCTCCTGGGTTTGGTAATACTTTCTAACAGATAGGAGGAAGTGGGTAGCTTATAAACCCTGTGTAGCATCATATTATAAACTGTGACTATCTTGATTGCATTACTGTTGGGCTCTCTTCATGTCCCCTAAGACGTATATTACCATTTTAAATAGCCATTCCCCTGGAATTAATACAAAAGCTATTGCATTGAGCTGTACATATGGTTCTGTGGACTTCCCAGCTCAAATCCATCAACAGAATTGAGAATGCATTTTAGTATTTATTTAATAATTAATATATTTTGCAATTTGATGGAGCCAGCCCTCTGAAAGCAAGGCTCTCAAAAGAGTTTTCAGACATCAGTAAATTAATCCTTTCAGATCCCTGTGAGATAAATGACAATAGACACTAATTTTACCGATGGGGAAACTGAGGCACAAAATTATATTAAGAAACTTACCTAAGGTTACACAGTGAATTGCTGGCTGAATACCCAGGCCTGCTTCCCTGCTGCTGTGTATCTTGTGTAATCATTTACACAGATATAAGGTGGGCATAAAACAATGCTATTCTGATTTGGGAGGATTTTACACTTACTTTACACAGGCGTAAATAACATGACAAGGTGCAGAGCAATAAAGAATCTTGGCTTCTTCCTTATAGTCCCATGCTGTAAGCACTATAACGTTTCCTCATGCTACCTAGCATTATCTACTGTTGCTAGCCCTGATATTTTAGGAATATAAACTTAAGAAGGATCTACTTCCAGGTACAAACCCACTATGAACTTAATGTTAGTAATAACAGCATAGTACGTAAGATCTGCATTTGAGGGGTGTGGCTTTTGGGAGCAATGACATAAATACACAGGTGCTGTCTGGGAAATGGAGATGGAATCGAGGGGGGTAGCAAAATATCAGCCCCACTTTCCAAACATTAGGACATCTGACTTCCTTTTTAAAATCTATTTAATTCTTCCTATAGCACTAGGAGCCTGGATTCCACCACAGTTCCATGGCCTATGAACATTCAGGGCCACATCCTGCTCTCAGCTCCACCAATCTAGAGTAATTGCTGCTTAGTACCGTTTTTCACTGGTGCAAGAAAAAGCAGAAGTTGGCCTTGAATCTTTTTGTCTGCCTGAAGGAGCACACAGCAGTTCTAGGCTCTAAAATGCCATAAACAGCCTTCGCCCACTTGAACTGCCCCCGTTAACATTAAAGAAAAACTCCATCAACCAAGTGCGCTGGAGAGAAGCTCTTGAAAGAGGAACTGAACATGTTGTGCTGAACATGTTTTTGTTTTACATTAGTCTAATAATTTTAAGCTTTATGCTCAGCTTGGAAGCTCAGAAGTACTATGAAGCCCACAGCTGCCAGTTCTAGAACAGACAGCGGTGTAATGCTCATTTAATTCCTCTCCCTTTTTATCTGATGGTGGAATATGTTCCAAAGCGTCTTTTAGGTCTAACTAGGGAATGAAATCAATCATAGCATGCACATTACAAGAAAAGTACTGTTGGTGTCAATTACCTAAGCTCTGTGAACTAACTCTTCTAATTTCCTGTTAAATCAGTAATGTTACCAATCTCACTCTATTATTTTAAATAGGCCTGTGACTGCAGTTGCTAGGAGCCGAGTGAGCACCGACAAATGTGAATGTGTAATTAGTCCCACAAACTAATGGCAAGTTGAATGTGTCAGCATCCTGGGTAGTTACAACAGGAGGTGCAGTGGGAGGCTAAGTGGTTTGGGCAGTTTACAGCTATTGGTGTACATTCAGAAAAACTCACTAAATTCAATGGAGTTACCCCAGACATATGCTGGTGTAATGAGATTAGAATCTGGCCTATGGTCTTTACATTTTTCATTAAGGGTTATTTTTAATATGTTTCACATTCAGTCTTGTCTGATTTTTATCACCGGAATGTCTTCAATAAGCAGATTTTCACATGAGTGCTGCAGTCAGGTTTAGCTGAATGTGGGAGTGCCCAACAAAGTTACTATGTGTTGAACTCCAGTTATCTCCTGGGAGCAATAGTGTTCTGAAGAGATGAGGGAATGCTTGCCTGTGTTCTCTCCCTTGCTAACTATGGAAACACCCCCTCCACCTATTGCCACAGCTGACTGCCCCATGCATCCTGAGCACAGCCAGGGTGTGTCTAGACTACATGACTCTGTCGACGGAGCCATGTAAAGTAGTTTACCCAACACAGTCAATGAAGCGGGGATTTAAATAATCCCCGCTTCATTAAAATAAAAATGGCCGCCGCGCTGTACCAACAATCAGCTGATCCGGCATAGCGCAGCAGTCTAGACACGGCGCGATGCGACAAGGAAGCCTTTGTCGACCGCTCCCTTATGCCTCGTGAAATGAGGTTTACAGGAGCTGTCGACAAAGGCTTCCCTTGTCAACCGTGCCGCGTCTAGACTGCGCTGTGCCGGATCAGCTGATTGTCGGCACAGTGCAGGCCATTTTTATTTTAATGAAGCGGGATTATTTAAATCCCGCTCATTGACTGTGTCGGGTAAACTACTTTACATGGCTCCGTCAACGGAGCCATGTAGTCTAGACACACCCCCAGTGTATTGACAAAGGAAGCATGGTTGCAGACAGCAATACCTCCTGAGTCACCAAGTCACCAAAGAGACAGGCTAGGAACAGAAATTCCAGCTAACTATTGAGCTGAATGGAGGGAGGGGGGTGATAGTCTCTCACAAATGAAAACTATAAGCTGCAATGATTTTATGACCACATAAAATGAAGGGCCATGGGTCACCCAGCACACACCATGTGCCCGATGCTCCAGTCTATCTATAGTGTGTAGCTTGGCATGGCATAGATGGGGATAATGCTTTTATTAGCACTCAGCTATCAATCAGCTTTCTGCACTCCACAAATAAATGGCTGGGACAATTGCATTTCATCCCAGAAATCACACGGAACTGGAACCAGAATCAGTACAACGAACCTTTAAGATTTGGCTGGGTTTGAGTTGGACGGTCACCTTTGGAAGCAAGCATTCTCTTTCACCCAGTGGCCTAACCTCACCATCAGCACTACAACTTCCCTGGGTTAGGAAGTCACTGGTGCTGCTCTGCCTCATTCATAAAGCACTTCTCCGGTCAGTTTCTGTAGATCAGGTTTGGGATAACTAGATTCCCAGGAACGATGGGTTTGATTTTTAATAGGACTGACAGAGCCCTGCCTCTTTCAAAGGTAAATACACCACAGTGGTGCCCATGAGATTAATACTTTGACAAAGAGATAGTGGATTGTGCCATTTCCTATATGCGTGGGTCATTCTGAACAGTCCCGCGTTTCATGCAGAGATACTGGGGTGATGGGATCATTATAGATGACATGTTTTAAAACTCGGGTCCCGTTACCTAATTAAAGATCCAACTTCACTTTCTGTAAATGCATACTTGTGGTGAAGATATACAAGAGGGGATTTGCCACTGGGTGGGTAGCATAGAGGCTACAGGATCTGAAGCTGTGATCCAGAGGCCCACCACAGAAGGTGCCCAGCATAAAAATGGCCTCTCTTCCAATAGCAGCCCCAGAGAAGGGCTAAATTGCAACTCTTCAGTCTGTGTTGAAGAACAAAGTGCTTAGGTATCCTGCTTTTCAGCACAGTACAGAAATCTAGGGAGGCTGATAGGCTACATCAGGTACGTAAGGGATGGAATTCTGTTTGCTTGGACTTGTACAGCAAGTGGTGAATTTTGTCCTGAGAGAATCACTACTTAGTGCACTTTCAGTCTGGCAGAAACAAGGAAACAAACGCTGGGCTGGACCCAGAACTGCAAACATGGGGATTATTAGTACCTGGCCATGTGCCATATCATCCAGCCCACATCCCAGAGCTTGCTCAGTCTGCCTCTCACCCAGCGGTGAAAGCAACTTAAAGTTGCTTATAGGTACTGTCCCATTGCAACCCAAGTCCCTGCCAGCTCTTTAAATAGCTCCCTGCTGGCTTTTGCCACAGCTCAGCCAGCTCTTGCTGGAGCTGTGAACCAGGGCGCACCCGCTTACTTTCACCTCTGGTCTCACCCAGGGAAGGAATAAACCACTCATATCATAACAACTCCATGTAGGCTTGGCAGGTTTTCCAAGCAGTTCACCTACTCTGCTAAGTAAACAACAATAATCCCATGCTTGAGGTCTGGGTGATACCATAGATGTATAAAGATGTTCATAGCCATAGGATTCTGCAACGGGCTTGTAATGTGCATGTTAATAAGGCTATTAAAGGTTACAAATATTCTGCTTTTCTTAACAGTATATCATTTAATTAATTGACAGTTAATTGTCTTTTTTTCCTCCCTTGTGATTGATGTCACTGAGTGGGTTTAGACCAGTGGTCACCAACCAGTAGACTGGGATCTACTGATAGATCTTGGAGCCTCTGACAGGTGATCCTGACTGGTTTGGCCAAAAGGCTTTCAAGTGCCAGCACTTTAGTTGCCCCTCTGCTACTGCTGTACACCTCCTGCCCTTTGCCTTGGAGCTGTCCTCCCCATCCTCCACCCCTGCTTGCTATGCAGGGCAGAGGAGGGGGTGCTGATGTCAGGGTGCCCCCTCTCCCACCCTGTATCCTATCTCCACAGAACACGGGGGCACAGCAGGGCTTGGGATAGAGTTTGCAGGCTGCTTTTGAGAGTGGTGCAGGGCCAGGGCAGGGGTGAGCCTGCCTTAGCCCCACTGCACCACCCCCAGGAGCCACCTCTGGTAAGCAGTGTCCAGCTGGAGCCTGCATCCTGAACCCCTGCCCCAGTCATGAACCCCCTCCTGTACCCAAGCCCCTCTCCTAGCCCTGAGACCCCCTAGACCCTAACTCCCTTACAGAGCCTGTACCCTGAACCCCTCCTGTATCACAACTCCTGCCCCAGGCTCAGCTCAGAGAGCCCCTCTCACACTCCAAATCCCTTAGCCCAAGACCAGAGCCTGCACCCAATTCTCTGCCCCTGCCTGATGAAAGGGAGGGAGGATGGAGTGAGCAGGGGTGGGGCCTTGGAAAAGGGGCACAAAGGAGGCAGGCAAGGGTATTTGGGTTTGAGGTAGATCCTGGATTGCACTTCAATTAAAAAAAGTGATCTTGTGCTTAAAAAGTTTGAAGACCCCTGGTTTAGACAGTATCAGATGTCAGAGAAAGAAGGGATGCAGCATCCTAGGACAGTATAAGAGGATATGTTTTTATAGACAGATCATTTCCGATATGGATGAATACCTCACTGAGATATCACAGAGCCCGAGCTCAATGCATATTGTAATGGGATCATTAACAGAGGTACCAGCTGTGTGAGGTTTGTGTTCACAAGCCACGAGTGAGTAACTGGGAAATATTGGCTTCTTGGAAATGTTTGCCAAGCGTAAATCTCTCCCTCTTTTCAGAGTGCTCTAGTTCAGTGGTTTTCAAACTTTTTTTCTCATGACCCAGTTGAAGAAAATTGTTGATGTGTGTGACCCAACATAATTTGACAAGAGCGTGGGCTCCAGCATGGGGGTGAGGAGGAGAGCTTTGAGGGTGCAGGAGGGGGCTCTGGCTTGGGGGAGATCAGGGCTGGGGCAGGAGGGGCTTACCCTTGAGCAGCTCCTGGTCAGCGGTGCAGTGAGGGTGCTAAGGCAGCTTCCTGGCACTGCAGACCAAGCTGCGCCCCTGAAGCAGCCAGCAGCAAGTTCCCAGGCAATAGAAGAGTGGAGCTAGAGCTCAGGGCAGGGGCAGTGCAAGGAGCCCTATGCTCTCTCCCCTCTGTTACCGCCCGCTTCTGGGGCGCAGCACCA
This sequence comes from Rafetus swinhoei, assembly GCA_019425775.1. Taxonomy (NCBI): domain Eukaryota; kingdom Metazoa; phylum Chordata; order Testudines; family Trionychidae; genus Rafetus; species Rafetus swinhoei. Next base: position 12,640,144 of record CM033432.1, read on the forward strand.
TCTGCAGGGCCAGGACAGGCAGGTAGCCTGCATTAGCACCATCACTGGTCACCTGATCCTTGGCGACGGATAGACCTGGCACCTTTGGAACAAAGGAAGAATAAGGGGGGCCCAGAATAAAGGGCATTTGGGAGGCTCCTTCAGTGGTGAAGTGGATAAGGTACCTGCCTTCAGAGGTCAAGGGTTCAAGCCCCCGCCCTTCCCCCCAACACAATGAGACCCAGTGCCTGACATTCCACCACCCAGACCCATAGTTTGGAAACCATGGCTCTAGTGTGTCTGCAATGGGAAAATATTCTGTTTCTGAAATAAGGATTGTACTGGGGACTGCATCTGCTACTCCTATAGTCAACAGGAAAATTCACAGGAAGAATAATCAGACTCTAAATACAGCCGTATGTGGTAACATTATGCAGGTATGAAAACAATGAAGTGGAGGGTCCTTCCCTGCTGCGGACAATGACAAAGAACTAGTTAAATAATATATGCCTTCGTCAAGTAATACCCCCTCCTCTAAAGCAGCAGGTATCCTTACTTCCCTGCGGGCCTCTGCTCTCCTGCTTATTGGAGCGAGGCTGCTCTGACAGACATATAGACATTTATTGCAGAAAGAAGGCATTTTAAACATTGTCCTGTCCCCTCTGCCTTTGTCACTGAAGATTACCAAAGGATATACATGATATCTAAAGATAAATGGTCTCTGTCTCTGGACCCAGGATTTGAAATGGTGCCAAGAGCATTGCGACAGAAAATCAACAGGTCCAGTGTAAACTGACCTCTGACCTCAAAGGGTACGTCTACACTGTACAGTTATTTCGGAATAAGCTATTCCGGAATAATTATTCCGAAATAGCTTATTTCAAAATAGCACTTCTACACTGCAGGGAAGCCTCAAAATTAGTCTGAGGCAGGGTTCCCTAATGTAGACATGCTGTCTTGATTTACAGCCCCAGGAGGAATAACCCAGAATGGCCCTGGTGAGGGGCTATTTCGAAATAGCAGCAATGGAGCATCTACACACGCCTTATTTCGAAATAGCTATTTCGGAATAGGTGTTATTCTTCATAGAATGAGGTTTACAGAAGTCGAAAAAAGCCGTCCGTTACATTGAAATAATTTCAAAATAACGGAATGGCTGTGTAGACGCTCGCATAGTTATTTCGGAATAACAGCCATTATTCCAAAATAACTTTGCTGTGTAGACACACCCTTAGTGTCTGTCTACACTGTCAGTGGAGGTGTAGTTTTTATTCATGAGGTGCCGTACTAGTGCTAGCTCTGAATGAGCAAGCACACTAAAAATAGCATAGCCAAATCAGCACAAGCCGCAGGTGGGGTTAGCTGTCCCAAATGTGTACCCCACCAAGAAGCTAGGCATGTTCTAGGCCACCACTCCAGCTACACTCTGTTTGTAGCATGCTAGCTCATTCAAAGCTGGGAATCATACCACCAGCTTACACTGTAGATACACCCTTAGGGCAGTGTAAAAATCCAGAGCGTGAATGAGGGCACGTGTTCACTACAGGCTGGATTGACGGGGCAGCGATTGATTCAGCAGAGGTCGATTTATCCCATCGACCCAGTGCAGTGTGGAGCCCCCATTAGGCAGATCTAAGCTATGTCGATTTGAATAACACTGCTAACGTAACTCAAATTGCATATCTTAGATTGACCTGTCCTGTAGTGCACACCTGCCCTGAGATCAGAATGTGGAGCTGTGTGTGAGACCAGGATTGAGAGAAAACAGCTGCTATGCTCCAATGTAGGTGGATGGCCCATTTGAACCACTGCATTAATCAGTGTGGGCTATCTAGGTTATCTGTAATACTGTAATCAGAACAGAGAGTCAGCCAAACCACGTCTGCTCATTTTAATTCATTACTTACATTTTGGGAACTTATCCTTTAAAAACAGCTATCAGTGATTACATAAAAGAGATTAGCTAACGCTTCAGCATAAATCAAAGCTGGTTCAAGATGTTTCCTATGTGCATTGCAAAACCCCACGCTGACGGAGGACAAGTTCCTCATTGCTCACTGAGCCTCCCCTCCCCCCATCTTGGGAATACAAAGCACCAACTCAGTAGAGCTGAGCAGAAAAACGGCTTCGAGTTCTTATATCTGTTCACTGTCTAGAGACAAGCTTCTGAAGAAAATTTAGAAGAGATGGTGGATGGCCTATTTTATCCAGTTTCTTCCTTTCACATGCATAACTTTTTCCAATCAAGATACATGCAGGGAGAGAGAGAGAAACAGGAAGATGCAGGGGACGAGAAATCAGGGACAAGAAGAATCTTACTGTAAAGCAGATTCCCGTGTCTGAATGCAAATGGATCCTGACACTCTGTTCTGCTTTGGTATCAAAGAAAGAGCTGAGGCCCAGTGTGCAGATGCTTAAATTATCTGGATGTACCGTTGTCTTATGACTCAAACATTTCTTTGTATGGTTGTATTGTTTTTATTATTATTATTTTAAAGAGATATTATCAAGTCTCAGAGGGGTGGCAGTGTTAATCTGTAACTGCAAAACCAGAGTGGACACAAAATCTGTGGCACAAAGACTAGCAGATTTATTTGGGCATAAGCTTCCGTGGCCAACAGGGGAAAAAACCATTTCAAAAACAGACTTCAAAGAGAAACTGAAGAGCTGCAATTCATTTGCAAATTTGATACTTCATCTGGGTTTGAATAGGGACTGGCAATGGCTGGCTCACTACAAAAGCAATGTTCTCTCTCTTGGTATTCACACCTCTTCATCTACTGTTGGGAGTGGGCCACATCCACCCTGACTGAATTGGCTTAGTTAGTACTGGTCTGCCACTTGATATGGTAACTCCCTTCTTTAATGGGCTAGTATATTTATGCCTGCCTCTCTAATTTCCACTCCATGCATCTGACAAAAGTGGGTCTTTGCCCACAAAAGTTTATGCCCCAATACATCTGTTAGTCTTTAAGGTGCCACGGGACCATTTTCTACTTGTTCTTTTGGTAACCAAAAGAGAAAGGTTGTCTTAAGATCAAGAGAACTGGAATTTCCCCTACAAGCAATGGATATACATCAGTGGTCCCCAATCTTTTGGGGCTGCCGGGTGCCCGAGGCGCACGGCGCATGCGCTGCCCAGCCCGGCCCTGCCACCGCTGCTGGTGCGCAGCCTGGGGTGGGCCACGCCTGGCCGTGCAAGGCCCCGCGGCCGTGGGAGGAAGGGCGCTGCTGGCCGGCGCCGCAGGGAAGGGGGGGCCAGCACTGCGGGAGCCAGGCACGCGGCACCTGATGGCAGCTATAAGGGACACTGCATGCCCCTTACAGCTGCCATCAGGCACCCCCAATCGGTTGGCACCCCGGGCAGCTGCCCGGCTCACCCACCTCTTAGTCCAGCCCTGGGGCCGCGCATGCGCCGCGCGCCCGGGGCGGGGGCCGCACATGCGCTGCGCGCCCGGGGCGCAAGAATGGCTTGGGCCGGCCCTGGTCACTCAGCGGGCACACATAAATGTCCCAGCGGGCGCCATGGTGCCCGCGGGCACTGCATTGGGAACCACTGATATACATGGTATCTTTTTCTTCCTGCTTGTCTCTTTGTACTCTGGCTGCTACTTGAACCGTTAGGTTACATTTTTTCAAAAGAGGCCTCTGATATTGGATTCCTACATATTTGGGCTCGCAACTTGAGACATCTTAGGTCTGATTTGCAAAAGGGCTGAGCTCCCAATAACTTCAACTGGAGTGCTTGGCACCTTGCAAATTTCAGGCCCAATGCATCTCTCGATATTTACTGCTTGTAGCACAACTCCTAGTCGCATCAGCAAGCACTTAGGCCACCTCTACATTTACCATGCCGGAGATCTAGTAAGGACCCTCTAAAATGAAGGTGGAGGGCGCCCCCGGTTGGCGCTGGTGCTCCTCAATTCACAAGGAAATCGACAGGAAATCGACAGGAAATCGAGTCAGGGAAATCGACAGGAGTGTTTGCCACCTATTTTTCCTCTTTATTTCTGTTCAGGCAATCAAAAATATCATTTTTTGAGGGAAAGGGCACTTTTAAAGAGGAAGGTGTATTTTGTAACTGGTGCAGGAACTTGGACTGTAGGGAATTTCACAAACTTAATTGACAGATGAAATATTGAGACTGAATATGGTGATGAAGGAAGGGATTCACATCAGCAGTCATAAAACTCTTTGGATAAACTGGATCTTAGACTCTCCACTCTGGAAACACCTGAAGCAGACACATTCTGACATCTTCCCTATCATTTTAAATTAAATATGTAAGAAGTGTTGCTCCACAGAAGGAGTGCAAGCTGTGATGGAGAAAGCCTTTTAGAGTTAAGGGTTTTTTCCCAACCAAGGACCTCAAGAGCTGAGAGCATGAGCTAAAGCCCATTCTTTAGGATAGTTTCATATATTTATATTTTTGTTGGATAATTATGTATGGTGTGGGGTTTTCTTTAACTTGATGTTAATCTGTATGTTTATTGACTTGTGAGTTAATTTCATCAACGTATATGAGGTCACAGCTTGCCTGCAACAGTGAAGGAGAACATAAGACAGCCATGCTGGGTCAGACCAATAGTCTCCTTAGCCCAGTATCCTATCATTTGACAGTGGCCAATACTAGGTGCTTCAGAGGGAAATGTAAGTACAGGTTGAACCTTTCAAATCCAGGACTCTCTGGTCTGGCAACATCTGTCGTCTGGCAAGACCATGTATGTTGCTGGACCAAACAGCCCCAGAGGCTGGGAGTGGAAGCAGCCACAAGTGCCATGGTGGCAGGGGAGCCCTAGCTGGGCCGGCAGGAGCTGGGCTGGAAGCTACTAGGGAGCCCTAGTGCTGGCTGGAGAGTCCCAGTGGCAGCAGAGCCAGTGGAGATGGGAGAGCCTCGGCAGCAGTGGGGCTGGCGGCAGGGTGGAGAGCCAAGGCTCCGGGGAGCCCTAGCCAGGCCAGTGACAGGGTGGGGAGCCCTAGCCTGGGGAGCCCCCCAGCCCAGAGGGGAGCCTGGGAGTGGGACCAGCAGGCAGCAAGGGAGCATTGACCTCTCCTGTTCCAGCAAACTTCCTGGTTTGGGACCATTCAGATCCTGAGGGTGCTGGACCAGGGAGGTCCAACCTATACCTAGATAGATGAAACGGTATGTTTTGTGGAAATCTTTACCAGATCGTTATCATTCATGTAGTACAGTATGGCTGTTGGATTCTGGCAGTCCAATATAACCTAATATCTGGATGCATGTGTGACCCATTGGTGAATGTGTTTTACAGGTGGAAGAGGGTCTGCCTCTATGCCCATTCCTTAGCAGATATGACTCTATTACAGCTCTTTCTCCTTTCCTCTGCCTCCTCTGCCCCCTAACTGAACTTGGCTCTTTAGGTCATGAGAACATAAGAACAGCCATACTGCATCAGACCAAAGGTCCATCCAGCCCAGTATCCTGTCTGCCTACAACGGCCAATACCAGATGCCCCAGAGGGAGGGATCACAACAAGTAATCTTCACATGATCCCTCCCCTGTCACCCACCTCCAGAGAAACAGAGGCTAGGGACACCATTCCTACCCATTCTGGCTAATAGATTCATGGAGGCTAGGTCCATCAATGGCTATCTAGCTCTTTTTTGAACCCTGTTAAAGTTCTAGCTTTCACTGCATCCTCTGGCAAGGAGTTCCACAGGTTGACTGTGTGCTGAATGACGAAAAACTTCCTTTTGTGTGTTTTAAACCTGCTGCCTATTAATTTCATTTGGTGACCCCTCGTTCTTTTATTGTGGGAATAAGAAAATAATTTTTCCTTATTCACTTTTTCCACACCAGTCATGATTTTATAGACCTCCATCATATCCCCCCTTAGTCTTCTGTTTTCTAAGCTGAAAAGTCTTCTTAATCTCTCTTCTTATGGGACCTGTTCCAAACCCCTCATCATTTTTGCTGCTTCACAATGAAGCAAATCAAGCATTTTGGCTCAGAGGTCCTTGATCCAGTCATTGGCATCTCAGCCAAGATGGTGGCCATCACACATCGTTAGGAGAGCCACAGCTCCCCGATCATTAATTTTAAAAGTTGGTTATTATTGCCCATATGTAAAATGTAATAACTTGTTCCTGTACTTTGGTATGCTTTCTTCTTTCATCTTGCCAGTTACATGGTACTGTATAATGTTTCACACACACACACACACACACAATTCCAAATAAACACACTCATTTATTTGTTTTGAGAAATGTAATTTGTTAATGCTTATTCTCTGCTCAGATTTGGATACTTTTGAATGGGAAAAGTTCCTCCAGGAAAACATGACAAAATTTGTTTGATGTCGAGCACCTTCATTTCTTCAGCAGTCACATGAGCAGAACTGATAAAAACAATTGTGTTTTATACAGGAGTTCAGCTCTTAAAACATTTGAATGCCAAGTTCCTAAAGCTGCCTCTCACTGCAGCTGGGTAAAAGGTTTAGAGACACAGTATGAATGTTTCATTTTGCTCAGAAATGAATTGCCTGTCTGCCAGACCAAGTATGGAGAAAATACATCCCCAGACTCATCCCCAGACCCCAACCCCAACCCAGCTCTTTCCGTAAGCCCCCCACCACCTACCCACTTTCCACCCCGTTCCCTCTTTGCCCCTCCTCTTCTCTACATCTTTTTGGTCCACCCCATCACAACTCCTCCTCCCTTCCAGTGCCTGCTGTACGCTGCAAAACAGCTAGTCTGCAAAGTGCACAGGTACTGGGAGAGAGGAAGAGAGGGAGGAGTTGATGAGAGGGGCGGACAGACCTCCTGGATTACCCTCACAGCCCTCCAGGAGTCTGTGGACCCCAGTTTGAGAAATGCTGAGTCAGGCCCCATGGATCTTAGGGCTCAGTCAGTCCAGTGATCAAAGTCTGTGAGAACTGAGAATGCATAGCATCTAGGAATCATAAAAAAATAGGGCAGGAGGAGACTGTCAGAGGTCATCTTATCCAGCTCCTTGCACTGGGACAGGATAAGTATACCTAGGCCATCCCTGACAGGTGTTTGTCTAATTTGTTCCCAAAAACCTCCAAAGATGTAATTTCCACAACCTTCGTAGATAACCTATTCCTTATAGTTAGATTTTTTTTTCCAAATATCTAACCTAAATCTACAGATTTGCTTGACTCCCAGTGGACATGGCAAACAATTGATCATTGTCCTGTTTATGAGAATCTTACATATTTAAAGACTGTTATGATATCCCCCGTCAGCCTTCTCTGCACTAGACTAAACATGCCCAGTTCTTTCAACCTTTCCACAAAGGTCATGTTTTCTAAACTTCTTTTCTAGTCCCCTCTATCTTTTCCTTCTCTTCAGATGGGGCTGTTGGAGCTTGAATGCCCTGGAGTAGGTGGGAAGCCAGTTTCATATTTGCCTCTTCCAACCTAGGTTTGTGGAATGCTCTTCCTCTGACCTAAGGGAGGTCACAGAGTTAGTGGGTCAGACTGCAATCCCTTTCTCTTTTGGTACCCAAGATTGGTGGGTTTAGAAGTTTATTTTCTGGATGGTTTTATTCTTAAAACATTTTCTATTGTCCTTTTAATGCTTAGTTTTAAGCCCAAAAATGGTCTTATGCTGGAGGTGCACAGGAATCTGGCTATATGATGTTCCAGGATAAAATGCAAATGAATCCATACTTATATGTTAAAATTAATGCTCTCTCTCAAACAAATACTCCAAGAGAGACTCTGTGTTAAAGGATGGGCCAAAAAAATGTGGCAAACTTTTGCTCCAAGTCTATATTGAATCACAAGGCCTGATCCTGTTTGCCCTAAAAGCAATAGCTGTGTTTCTCCATTGCACCTAAGCAGAGTGGAGAAGGTGGTGACACAGAGCTAGTCATAGCTCCGAGATTCTCCATCACCATGAGTGGCGGATGAAGGCCCAGCTAAGGAAGGCAAGCCTTAGCCCTGCCCCTTCCGCCCAAGGCCTGCCCCTGAAGCCAAGCTCCGCCCACCCCCAACCCGATCCATCCTAGCCACCTAGAGCCCTCCCTGGTGGCCAGGGTGCCAAGTTGCCGCCCCAGCCTTCCCACTATGTAGCCAATTTTGGGAAGGCTGTCTTCCCTTGCCTACATTATTGGCCACCCACGTCTATCCTCAAGCCTTGGAGTGAGGCATAGCTGCAGAGGAGCAGTTACGATGCTAGCATAAGGGGCACTGTTCCCCTTCCCCATTTTTCTCCTCTCTAGCACCTCTGTCCATTCCCCTTGTCCAGCTCCTTTCCCCCTTCCCCGGTCCTCAATATGTCTCTCCACTTACTCTACTGGCAGTTTACTGGTAAAGGTGGCAGTGGTGCTGCCTTTTCCAGATTTATGCCGGCTGGGATGAATTCTCCACATGGGGAATCTTCAGCACCTCCAAGTGAACTTGAAGAACCAGAGAATCACATGTATACTGGCCCATTCTGTCCCCTTGGAATATTAGTTTTCCCTGTGGCTGCGCACTATTTTGAGGTGCCAGTACAAATCCTGCAGGCCCTGGTGCCTTCAAAATACATTATTGCACAATAATAATTTTCTCCAAATATGTAGGCCTTGATATTTCCCCATCTGAACTGTAAATAAAATTATTTCCTAAGAGCACTTATTTGAGCTTGATTATTAAATACATTGACAAAAATCTGGTTGGTTAATATACTGCCTGCTACTCAAGCTGAAGTATCTAAAAGACAAAGAAAGAAGTAAACGAAAAGGAAATCAACATCTTGCTAAATTGCATGTTTTTAAAAATCCTATAATTGAGGCTGCTACTTCATTTCCATTTGTAAAACAGATTGAGCTCCCCTTCCATCTACTAATGGATTTGGTTTATCTCTGATACTAATTACAGCATTTGCATGGCTTGTAGAGACTGACTCCAATGGCTCAGAAAAGTCATATTACCATAGTTAACCCCTGAACTACACTGCAGGAATGAGATGCACTGAGGTCCAATGCCCCATTGCTCTTCTTTATGACAGATTTCAATCTCCAGAACAGTATGGTTTGATTTTTTTCTGGTTTACTCTTAACTTAGTCTGCTTTAGAATCAGTAATGAGAGAATCTGAAGGTTTGGATAGAAGTAGCATCTAATAGTTTGAATGCTTAATTAACATACCCATGCCTTCTTCAACATGATCGACCAGGGTCAGAAATATCTTTTTCCCCTATTCTTTCTAACAACCATTTGAAAGGGAAGTTGATGTTTGGAGGTCCAGAAAAAAGCTATTGTTCACCTTCCAGGAGATGAATAATCACTGTCTCAGGACTCATTATAGCCAATCAAGTTTCATTTACATGTGATCTGACTCAGTCTTATTACTCTAGACCTCAGTTTATTGTTAAACTATAGAAACACACTGGCTCATCACACATCTGTTTTCAACTCATCTTGATTGAAGATCTTTATTTAACAATAAGACTGCCAATTTTGTCAAGTTTAATCCTTTTTATTCCTATAGAAGAATATGCAGCTACAAAGATAAGTAAAACCAGGAATGTAAGGCACTGGATTAAGCCCCTTAAAAGACTCTAAATGTTTTTGGGGGCAGTATGGCAGGGTATATTGCTCCTTTAAGGGATAGTCTGGAGTTCACAGCAAAGACAACCTAGGTCAGTCATGGTGGTTTGGGGCTGGGCCACATAAACAGGAAAAGGAAGCTGGGTGGGGAATGTAGTAGGTAGCTAAAAGCCAAGTTGGTGGTGATGGGTTGCAGGCATTAGTTTAACTTGGGTCCTTAAGACCTTTGTTTTTCCAGCTGGCTGTATGTTTGGTTGTTCTAAGGTAAGGGTCTTATGTTAAGCTGCTCCTACTGTGACCTGATGCCTAAGGGAAAGGGAGATTGCTCGCCTGCTGCCTGGAATAAGCAGGGAATTGGAAACTCTGCTGGCTGGGGTTGCTATGGAGGCTTCCTTACATGAGACATGCTAGTTTGATTTTTGTCTGTCTTCTTCTTGGATCCTGTATATCCAAAGATCATCTTTTTGCTATGTAAGTACAATACTCAGCCCTGAGCATTGATTGAGGTTCTAGGCCTTACTGTAACGTGTTATAATTAGAAATTGTGAGGGTGAGTCATGTTTTAGCTTCTCTCATTTTTATTTGTAAACAGAATTGTTTTAAAGACTTTTGAAAATACCTCATTAGATTCCCAAAGAGTTAAGTATGGTAAAGAAGCATGCAGGACTGTGGGCTCTCTGCCACATACACTACAGGACAGTGTCCTAATAATGACACACAAACCTACCAGATGTCTACTAGAGTGTTGTTGTTTTTTTTTTTTTTTAAAGGTACATGGTTGCTGGTTTTACAGAAAGATTGGGGGTGGGGAGAGAGGTGTGAGAGTGATAATATGTGACTTGTCCAGAGAGGTTTGCAGGTGTTTCAATTTGTATTAGGGCTGGGGAACTCAGACCTGATACACAGCAGCTGAGGTAATGCTTTCTCTCCACAACTGGTAAGAAGGGAGTATGATACCATTGACATTAAATAGCAGGCAGCATGGTAGCCAGTTTGTCATATAAATGAAAACCAACCATCAGGCCTTATTAGAGGTTGCTGCAGTAGATCCCTCCCAGGGGAAGATACACAAAATGCTCCTCTAAAAGTGTGGGGGAAGGACTTATGGGCAAGCAACTGCAGGGACCTTCCACAAGCCCTGAGAACCCTTGAAACTCCATGTTGCTTTGATGGCCCTCTGTCCGCTCTGGCATGCACCATTGGCTGCTCCCTTCAGCAGCTGCACAGTGGGGAGGGTGTTATGGGGAAGACCCAAAGGGAGTTAATGTTGCTGCTGTGTAGTTATTCACTCAGACATCAATGGGGTCTAGAGGAACAGAACAGCTGTGACCCCCCCACTCTCAAATTTCTGGGACACTTGATCTCTGTGGAACTCAGGTGAAGGGGCTTCTTGACTGCTGCACTGTCCATCACGTTTTGTCTTAAGCCAGCTAAAATGGAGGGGAGCATAGGAGCAGTTTCTGCATTACCATTAAGTAGTTGTTTGTTTTTTTTTCTTGAGTCCCACTCTGCCACCCCTTCCGTGCAGTCCCATTGAAGTCAATGGGCGTTTCCCTCTATAAATGGGTTGCTAGAGGGGGTGGGAAGGCCAGCTCTGAGTTGAGTCTCAAATGAGTGTTGAACTTCTCCCCTGAGGATGGGCGAGCTTCAAGAGGCTTAGAGATGCTGTTCAGGTTGATTAAGCGTTACAAAGTTAGATGCTTCTCAAACCTCTATCCCAACCCTCTGACTCTGAAGAACTGGTCTGGTGGTCAGTGTAGTTCTGCTTTTTGGAGATACCATGAGAACAGGATGTGCACACTCAAGGATGGAAACATATTTTGAGTGATGGTTCAGAATGATTCGCATTTATGCAAATCAGTGCACCTTCTCCATCCTCTCTGTATTTCTGGCATGTTGGACTGGCTGGGTTTGCTGTATATCTGACATACAGTGCTCCCTTCCCCTTACACAAGAGGGAGGGGAGTAAAATGGAAAAAAACCTAACCGGTGGGTAGCATGGAGAGGCAAAGGGGGTGTCTTAGCAGTTTTATACCACCACCTTGTAACAACCCTCAGCCCCTCCATAGCCTTATTACCTAGAGGTGCTGGAATTAGGGGTGTTGGGGGTGCTGCCATACCCCTGACTTGAAGTAGTTCCCATCATGCACAGAGTTCAGTGTGGGCCTATGACTCTCATCAGTCCCACTGTACAAACTGTTCCAGCACCCCTGGAAGTACCATTCCTACACAAGACTATATCCCTTTACCTATTTCCTATCCAGTACGCCTACTGGAAAGAAACAAAAGAAGGGTGTGACTACTATCGGAGGGAAGAGTTTGAGACTGGTTTCATGAATAGTGGTAGGGTTAGAGACATGGATACTGCCTGCTCTCCAATGGAGAGCCCTTCTCAAAGGTCTTGCAGGGTGCCTGCTCAGTGTGGGCTGGGTTTAGGCTCTACAGAGGTTTCCATAGGCAGCAGAACTACCCATGGAGTGGTTTTGCTGGTTTTGTTTGTGTCTCATTTGTCTTCTGCCTCCACACTGTCTTCCTGAACCGCTCCTCCTCCTTTTGGGTCTGGCAGGAAGGCATCTGCCGCCTGTCTCTCCCCAACATCTCTCCTGGCCTACTCCTTCCTTCTGCAGCCCTGGGCCTGTGCTGAATGTGTCCCAAAGGACGCTTCAGCCACCTGAAGTCAATTCTCTTATTTCCCTATAGGCTGCTACAGCTACTGTATAATGTCCCCTTTTGCCACATTTCATTCTGCGTAATGACTTCAAGGGCTCCACTTCCAATTCCCACTACAGAGCCAAAATTAATACTACGCTTATGCAGCATTAGAGCAAGGCAGAGCTTTAAGTGCCCACAAAGAGCGGGCACATTTCAACATAGTGTACTGTGTCCTACCATCAAATACTGCTAAAAGTACCATTCCTGCTTGGCTGTAAATTCCTGCCTGCCCGAGCTACAGCAATAGAGTAATAATGTCTCCTATTGTTAATATTTGTGTCCCTTATTATTGCACCAAGATGAGTGACTGTATGTAACATAGTGCACCCATGACTGTGCATAATTGCAGCACTGGCCATGGGGAGTGTAAGGGCTTTCTGTCCCAAAATGAAGGGTCTATAGGGAGATTTCAGAAAGTAGCCTAGACCCAGATCCTCAAAGATATTTAAGTGCCTAACTCCTACCGAATCAAGAGGGCTTAATGGATCTGGGCCCGAGGCTCTTGTATTCTACTGAGTTGCATGAGACTTAGGCTCTTAAAGTACCCAAATACCTTTTCAAAATGTGACCTAGGTACTCTTGAAAATCCCATCCTGTTGTGATTAAGCCTGTTGTAGGGGTGGGGTGAGAGCAGAGTTACCAATGGCCTATTCACACAAACCTAAACTCCTTTGCCCCACCCCCTGCCTTGCCCCTTCTGAGGCCACTCCCCTGTTGACTCTATTTTCCCCCCCCCCCCCCCGACTCCTTCTCTCCATCACTCACTGTCCTCCATCTTCACTCACTTTCACCAGGATGGGGCAGGGGATGCAGGCTCTGGGAGGGGGTTGAGGCAGGGGTTGGGTTGTGGGATCTGGCCAGGCACTTACCTTGGGTGGCTCCAAGTTCTGCTTGGTGGCACAGTGGGTCTAATACAGGCTCTCTGCCTGCCATTGACCTGCACCATTCCCAGAAGCAACTAGCACATCCCTGTGGCCCCTAGGCAGGGAGTAGGGTTGCCAGATGGTCTCCCAAAAAATACGGGACACACGGTATTTTTTGGTTGAGCAAAACAAAAAAAAAAAGCGGGATAATAAGCCCCAGGCTGGGAGGCGGGGGTCACGATCGGCGCTGGGAGCCTGTGATTGCACAGAAGCCTAGTGGGGGCGGGGGAAGTGGCTGGGACTCCCAGCAGCAGTAGCAGGCTACTACCGCCGATCGTGGCCTCGCCTTCCAGCCGCTCCCCTCGTCCACGCCAGGCTTCTGTCTGGTGTGCAGCCGGAAAAATCAGAGAATACCGGACATTGCACATGTCCGGTATTCTCTGATTTTTTTTTTACTGGACAAAGAGCGCAAATACCGGACTGTCCAGTAGAATACTGGACACCTGGCAACCCTAGCAGGGAGTGTGGGTGTTGGTTGCATAGCTCCACACACACTGCCCCTGCCTGCAGGCCCCACTACAACGGCTCCCATTGGCTGTAGTTCCTAGCCAATGGGAACTCCGGAGGTCATCACTCAGGGTAGGGGCAACATGAGTAGACCCTCTGTCTTCCCTTCTCCCCCTCGGAGCCATGTGCTCATGTGATAGCCACTTACAGGAGTAGTGCAGGGTCAGGGCAGGCAGGGACCCTGCCTTAGCTTGATTGCACCTGTGGACTTTTAGTGGCTAATCCCCTGGTTTGGCTTCAGGAGCCTCTGTGAGATGAGCCTGATTCCAGGACCCTCCCAGCAAAACCAGGAGGGTTGGCAACACTAATGGGGAAGCTTGTTGCTAATGTTCCTGTATGGACTCATCTTGATTATTGGGCAGATTGCTTAGTGCATCTTCCTGTGAAGACGTGATGGTGGCATTGTCCAGTACATGGCTAAAATGCTGGGCCCGCTGAAGTCAGTGACCAAACTTCCCTTGACATCAGCTGGAGCCGGGATTTCACCCTATGTGTGTGTCCTACACAAAGCTCATAGACATAGAAGATGGCATCATGTTTTTTGCTATTGCTTGTTCCTGAGTGTCTTGTACGTTCTTTTCATGACTCATGCGGTGGGTTTTCCATCACTTCCTTTGGGCGACTCTCCTGTGACCAGCATTTCCTGTAAGCTGTGTGCTTGTGCAGCCACTCAGGAGAAATTCAAATGTGCCACAGTTTGTGGGTTTTGTGTGTGTTTTGTTTCTACTGGTGGTACATATTTACACATGCCACGGGGGACATAAAAAATTTATTCCACACATGGATGGAAAAGATTAGAGTGAACATTGCCTGTGACCAAACAGATCTTGCAGCTAGGAGGTTTTCATGTTAGGAAAAATTTCCTGAGGCTAACTTACATTTTTCTTTGCTCTTTTTCATCTCCTTATTATTAGCTTTGCCCCTCTCCACATGGTGTCTATTAAAGATGGGCTCAAACCAGCAAAAAGTAAACCTGACTTTCTAACTTTGTAAAGTTCTACATCAAAAGACCCTCTGTGAAGGGGTAGGGTCTTTTGATCTAGGCCTTTGTTTACATCCTTCAGATCAGCCCCCATACACATTCTATACTGGACACACACATATTCCTGAAATCAGGTTGGGTAGAAAGGGAGGAAAGCTGGTCAAAGATATCAGGTTAAAAGTAATTGCTCTTGCCAAGAACAATGTATTTACTGAGAGCATTGGCTGCTTTGGGCCTCTATTTTAATCAGTTTTTAGATGAATAGCAGGCTTATAAGATGCATGCACGGAACACATAGAATATGCAGTTAGTATATTATTGTGAACGTTCTGTGATGTGGTCTAATGAGTTAACAAAGCACAAGGAAATCTGTGGAAAATGTTAGCAAAATCTGTCAGGATGTTTGTCTTAAAAACTGATCTGGATGATCTCATATCTTCCAGCATTTCAGAGAGAAACAAATGCAAGGTACTTGCTGAGCTGGGTAAGTGAGCTTGAAAGCATGGGACTGGGATTTAAAGCACACTAGAATGCCTTTGTAGTAGCTGTGGAGGGGAGGTTTAGAAAGTGGGCAGATAAGAGAAGACAGCTGCTGTTGGCAGCACCAAAGATCAGAGGTCCCTGAGAATCCTGTATATTTATTGACATAAAACTATTGGACTTGAGGTGAGGAAGACAGAATGGGTACAATTGAAGGGTACAAGTTAGGCAGAAAATTGCCTCTTCCTGCTGCCCTGAAACAACCCACACAGAGTATAATTTGGTAGATAGCTATCACCTGCTAATGGAGGAAGTGCTGAGAATATGAGGGCAGCTTTCCTTCTACAGAAGAGCGGTATGACCCAACCGGTGACCAGGAAAACAACAAAATGAGGCAAAGGACTCTGCGTGCAAGCACATGGTGAGGCACAGCCATGTGATGAGTTAGCAGACTAGTTGCAAAAATCTCTGGGGGTAGGATGAGAAGGGCAGCTCCCTTCAGGGAATTCTCCTTTGACCTTTCTTACAACACACTCCCTTCCTCCATATTATGGCTTAGTAGATATTGCACAAGATGGTAAGAAAACAAAATGCAATCCAATAACCGTAACTTGACAATGCCATGCACAGAGGTCAGCATGCTTTCTTTTCATATAGATGAGACCTCCCCTGTCTACTTTAGAGCTGCTTTGGTTTCCCATTCATGCTGAAGATGACTGTGAACTGTACTGAAACAGGATTGTTGGCAAAGATTGCTTTCAGAAGCAGGAAACCACTCCCTTTATCCTTGCTTGATCTCTTGGAGTGAAAATATGTGCAGGGCCCTTGTCAGGCAGCAAGAATGCATGTGAGAGAAAGAAAAGAAACAAGCAGACAAGGTTGAAACTTTTTTGCCTTCACATCCCATTTTCCGTGTATGTGTCCTGGTCTCAGGAACTAGAGACAGTGGTTTTTAGGCAGTGTCTCTGCACAACCAATATGCATTTCCCTCAGACTTGCTGTGTCCTGGGCTTTATTTGTCTAGCATTTTTTAAAAATTTAAACCCAAGGTTTTAATTAAGAGAGCAAATCCAAATCAGTAACTCCCACACTCTGTTCTGAATATCAAGATACAGGAGGCAAATGAATGAGAACCAGCATTATGTAAAGTGGCACAGCCAAGCCAAAATCAGTGGCCCAATTAAATAACATGTCACCACACCAGGATCTTTCTGTTTTATACAGCAATTGACTTTACATATAGTTCCTTATTACTAAACTATGTACAGTAAAACCTGTGCTCTCCAGCACTTAACTATCCAGAAAACTTTAGAAACCAGCAAATTTCCTAGGGGCTTGGCGTGGCCCGGCGCTTTGATCCGGCCGGCGTGAGGCTAGGCGCAACCTCGTGGCACACCGCTATAATCCGGCTGGCAGGGAGCTGGGCCGGGCAGCTGGTGGCCCCTGTGGTGTGGGGGTCACAGCTACCTGGAATTTTTAGATAACTGGAACACCCTAATCCCCGAGCGTGCCGGATACCACAGGTTTTACTGTATTCAGTGATACTCTGCATTTACACTGAGCTACATCCAAGTGACTCTGTTGAAGTCAAAGTTCTGTATGCTTTCTTTAGCGAATGAGCTAGCTCCTACTCTCATACACGCTAGTATAAATCCAAAATAACTCCACTAGCATTGGTACAATTGCGCCTATTTATGGAGATGGCTTTGCTATACTTTGTACATGTATTTTCATGGTACTGTACATTACAGATTGCAAGTGTCATGATTATGAGGGGTTAGCCAGCAGCCTGGGGATTAAGGGGTTAACTACACCTAGCCAGGTGGAGTGGCCAATAGGAATTTAGGTAGGACTTTCAAACTGGGACACAGGAATTTGGGTTTTTGCCCTCCTTTGTCTCTCTGGGTGAGTCCTCTGCAGCTACAGGGAGGGACAAGCATGTCTCTCTCTCTCTAAGCTAAGAAACAATTCTTCACTGTCTGTAAGTAGGGTAAAGTTTAGGTAGTTTCGTTAGGCTTTATTGTTTTAAGGGTTGGGTATGGGATCTGATATCTGGCACTGCTTAAGAGATGTTTGGCTTTTCTTTTTAACTAAGTTCTAGCCCATGGTGTAATTCCTCCATGAGTATATTTTGTTACCTTTCCATCTGATCCTTATGCTTGCAACAGGAATATTGTTGTAATAATAAAAGTTTTCTCTTTTCTTTTCCTGGCATTGGTTACTTGTGTTTCCTGATTTTTATAATAGGGGTGAGATTTCCCAAATGATCTTTCCCCTAATCTCGTTATTAATATTTGGGTGGTGGCAGCGGAAGTTTTATTCCCAAAATCTAGGTTTTTAAGATTTTTGGGGAAGTTTTATGCCAAAGCCTGGTAGATAAGGCTTTGGGGTATACTTGCTGGCCCCCACTTCTGCATTTATCATGCCAGAGTGGGGAAGGAGCCATGACAGCAAGGTTCCTTTCATGCTTACAATGAAATCCAGAATGGTGAGGGCCTGATTCTCATTTACTGACTCCTTTGCACTTTCAGAATGGTGACCTTAGTGTAAATGAAATTAGCCAGCCTGCTGCCAGCGGGGGAGGGGAAGACAAAGAGGGCAACTGCTACTGGCAGCTCTGAGGGCTGCGGAGGGGAGCAGCGAGCTCTGGGCAGCGCGAAGGGCTGGCGGCCCTGGCCCTGCCCCTCCCACCTGAGGTCCTGCCCCTTCCAGGAGTGTGGTGCTAGTTCCCTCCCCCCCCTAGTCTAGGGGCCCATGCAGGCTATTGGCTTCCCTGGAAACTAAACCCCAAGTGATTTCATTTCCTCATTGACTCTACTTGACCACCCAGCCCTGGTGAGGTTAAAAATGTTGTTCTCTTTTTCAAAAACCCTTGGGGGGGGGAGGGGTTCCTTGATTTCCATGCTGTTTTTGCGGCTCTACTCCCTTAGGTGAATTAGACAATAGACAACCCAGCACTTAATAGGCTAAGGTTGTCCATACAAAGAAACACACGAGTAATTAGGACTGGTTTGTTCTTTTCAGTCATTAATCCTATAGCTTTTTTTTCCTGAGCTACCGAAAGCAAGACGGGCTAGGAACAATTCATGTGAAAATGCTGCCTAAGGTACAGTGGGGCTGACATTATTTTTTTTTTTTCAATTTCTCCTGTGTTAATACTTGTATGCAGTACTCGGGAATATGACACTTAAATGCTGCATTTTGTGTCCTTTGGTCTGAAGAAAGCAGATGCTACAGTTCTTATATTAAGGGAAGGCTGCTCCCTGGAGACCTATCAGTTTTCTTTCCATCAGCTGGCTACAAAATGCTCCTCTCCGTGTTTAGGATTGAACAGCAGAATCAGCATGGCCCAACCGCTGCCAGCCACAAAGGGTACCTTAGGATTTTTTGTGTGGCTGAACTGCTGCTGCTGGCAGCCAGGCTAACTGACAGATACTCCTGGTCTGCAAGATGATGGTGTACACACGGAGCACCCAGACTGTATATTTACTTCAAACGTTTCCAAAGCTTGCCTCTTTACAAAGAACATCTGCTCTAATTCCTCAGCAAGCCAAGCTAACGGTGGTAACAAATGCATTGACTGTATATGGCAATGTGCAAATTGGCGCCAAACCTTTCCCTCATGGAATTTTCTGAGTCCTGCTGTCTGGCTCTCTCATCCATAGTGGCTGCTGCTGACTCACTGCACTGAGGCTCGGTCATCCCCTCCCCCACCGCCTGGAAGGCACATTTCAGACAGTGTAACATACTTTCCCCACCTCTCAGAAGTATTTCCCATATATTTTCAAAGACACTGACTATTTCCCCTCAAAGAGCAAGTCTTTCGCTGACCATGCTGCTCACCATGTTGCATCCTGCATGGGTCACGTGACAGACCACTTACTTGCAAAGGACTAAATAGTAGCATGCAACTTATAGTGTGGTTATAGAAAAGTGATGTTAGCATCAGAAATAAAAAGCCATATCACTGACTGGTGTCAGCGGACTTAAGTGAAACTATACTGATATGCACTGGCTGAGGATCTGGTCTAGACAAGTCTAAAGTAATGGACTAAGCTGGAGTCCAAACCCACAGTAGCCTCGAGTATTTATTACTACAGGTTGACAACTTTATCTTTCCATGTTGTTAGGGCACGGTATGAAACAAGAGGGGCAGAAAGAGCTGCACACTTTGTCAGTCACTGATTTCCCCATCTCCCCCCAGCCTTTCATTTCTTGTGCTCTGAGACACTGTGACAAGGAAAAATGCTTCAGGTGCCTTCCTGTTTTCCCTGTTCTACTGGATGCGTTATCCGTCTTTCTCCATCCCCCATTCCGTTGTTTTGTGTTGGGGCTTCCATAGAAACTGAGAGAGAGGCATTGAGTCATTGATATGAAATAATACGGAGCTTATTAAAATCCACAACTAAATCAAAACCCTGTACATGTTTTTAAAAGCAGCAATGCTTTAAGTGAGGTACACTGTGGATAGCCCCAGTGGCAGCAGGAATTCAGAGATGGGACCCGTCATTATGAGTGTCATCTACCCTAGTGGATGAAAGATGGTGATAAGAAGGGGTGAACATATATACTGGCTTATAGGCTGAGTGATTTGTATCAAAGTCTGTCTTTTGGGGGGAAGGAGGGGGCAAAAGCCACACTGACTTTGGGAAAACTGCAAGGGACTGCAGAGAAGGCTGGGAAGTCCCCAGACAACAGCCAAGACCAGAATAGCATTGGGCTACTAGCCAATCTGAGGTTGGGAAAACCTCGACAGGTTGGACAGAAGCCATAGCAGCTTGAAACCACTAAAGAAGCATGTGCAAGCATTGTGGGGTTCAGGAGTGAAGGCATTTACGCACATCATATTTTGGTCCTGTCCTGAGTCACTGTCTTTAAGTTGGCCTGTCCACAGACCGGCTCATAAGTGTGTATATATATATGGTCATTATCAGAGAACATACCTCCATGCAGGTGGCTTCTGTGCCAGGCAGATCATTAAATGGTCTCGGCATAGGCAGTAGGTTAAGACCCACCTGGGGAAGGCCAGCCCCACCCCTTCTGCCCCAAGGTCCCAACCCTCCTTCACCCATGCCCCTTCACCAACCTCTCCTTTTGGAGCCACGCTCCACCCAGCCCCAGTCCTGAAGCCTGATCATTCCAGGCCAGCCAGAGGACCAGGGCTGCTGCATTGTGGCCCCAACCCTCCCAGGTAGTCAGAGAGTATAGGCAGTTTTGGGAAGGTGACGCCTTCCCTTGTCTACATTACCTGCTGCCTCTGGTCCTCAGCACTATATAACTCAATGCAGTAGAGAAGATATGTCCATTAGATTCTCTGTCACACAGATTCTCTGTCATCTGAGGAAGTGCTGAGGGTTTTCCTATAAACTCTGTTCATTTCCTCTGTGTAATAATAAAGATGGATTTTTCACTCTGTATTCCATTTTTTTTTTATTTTTGTGATTTTGGGTATACTGAGGGCAGCCTTTGAACTTGCATTCCTTTTCTAAGGAGGTATAGATAGATTGGGGGCTAGATACAGGCCCCATGGATTTTAGTGTCTTCCATAGACTTCTTTTGCAGCTGTTGTTCAGTAAAAGCACATTTTTCTATAGCTGCCTAGTCTTCAATAAGATAGCAGTGAAGAAGGTATTTTCTGACTGTTTCCCCAGATATTCTAGTTTTATCTTTTATTTTTACAGCAGTTCAGACAAAACTGTTCACCTTCCCCCATGTCAAATATTATTAACCAACAAAAAAAAAAAATTATGAATTCTTCAGATGTAAACTGAGGGCTATTAGTCATTCTTCAAGAAATGTATGAGTCATAAAAATGAACTGCAGAGACTTATCAGTGTTGTCTGCTACAGCTGGTCAGAAAATAGTGAGTTCCCCCCTCCAAACTTTTCCATTTTGGTAAAAACGTAAAGCCAAAAGATGAAAAAAATCAGCCAAAAACATTTGGTTTCAAACTGAAATTTTGGATTTGGAAATTCTGCCATATCTCATTTTCCTCCACAAGCTCCTTGGCCAGACTACAACTTCCACGATCTCCCCTTTTGCTGAGCCACTGTATGCCTCATGGGATTTCTTGCCTGTGATGGTTAGCGGTCCACACCTCAATCCACAGAAGAGAATGGGAATGTAACATTGGTCTCTAACCTTTTTAAGCACAAGATCACTTTTTGAATCTTAAGTGCAATCCAAGATCTACCTCAAACCCAAATACCCTTGCCCTGCCTATTTTGTGCTTCTTCTCCGAGGCCCCGCCCCTGCTCACTCCACTCTCCGTCCCTCCCCCATCCGGCCTCCCCCTTCCTCCCTAACTTTCCCTAGGCTAGGGCAGAGGGTTGGGGTGCAGGCTCTGATCTTGGAATAAGGGATTTGGAGTGTGGGAGGGGCTCTGAGCTGCTCTTGGGGCTGCTGGAGGGGGTTCTAAGTGCAGGGTCTTAGAGGGTGTTTGGATGCAGGGGTGCTCGGGGCTAGAGCAGGGACTTGCAGTGCAGGAGGAGGTTCATGACTGGGGTAGGGTTTCAGGATGTGGACTCCGACTGGGCACCGCTTACCTCAGGCGGTGGTGTAGTGGGGCTAAGGCGGGCTCACCCCTGCCCTGGCCCTGGCCCTGCACCACTCTCAAAAGCAGCCAGCAAACTCCCTCCCAACTCCTATTGTGTCCACTGCTCTGCTCTGCGGAGATAGGATACAGAGTGGGAGAGGGGGCACTTTGACAACAGTGTCCCTCCTCTCCCTCCCCTGCCCTACACAGAAAGCAGGAGGCTCCTGTGGGTAGGAGGAGGCAGCTCCAAGGCAAAGGTCAGGAGGTGTGCAGCAGTAGGAGGAGGGGCAGCTGAAGTACCAGCACTTGATTCTGACTGGTTTGGCCAAGAGACTATCACCTGTCAGAGGCTCCAAGATCTACCAGTAGATCCTGATCTACTGGTTGGTGACCACTGGAATATAAGGTACCCAAACTACATCTCCCATAATGTACCTTGCCACCTCTTCCAAATCAACATTGATTGGGGGTCAAAATCTAAAATATTTTTCGGTTACTGAGCATTTCTTTTGACATTGCCTGTTTTCTAAAGTAAAATTAGACTCTTTTCACAAATATTAGTCAAAAACCTAATTTTCCATCTAAAACAGTTTTTAGTGAACAATTTTCAATTATTTTGATGTACATCAAGGGAGGACATCTAGAAAGCTTCTGGGCTTCTTCTGAAGAAGCACGTAACTGCCTTCTTTGCTTTGAAATTCCAGCTGTTGCTTGCTTTCTGTTGTTTACCTCTGACATTTAAACCTCTTATAGCTGGTGTCATGTCATCTTTGTAACCCATGCAAAAAGGGATCTCTTACCTTTACAATAGGTTCTAGAAATAGTGAGACAATGTAGAATTACTCGGATGGCTAAGAATGGACATAACTATTACAAAATGCTTTTGCACTACTCTGTAGGTTGGTGGTCCAATGCAATTTCCTTTGCTCTTCTGATCAAGGCTGTGTCTACATTGGCACCCCTTTCCGGAAAAGGGATGCTAATGAGACACTTCGGAATTGCAAATCCGCGGGGGACTTAAATATCCCCCGCGGCATTTGCATGAACATGGCTGCGCTTTTTCCGGCTCGGGGTTTTGCGGAGAAAAGCGCCAGTCTAAACGATCTTGCGGAAAATAAACCCTTTTCCGGAAGATCTCTTATTCCTACTTGAAAGTAGACAGACTTTCAAGTAGGAATAAGAGATCTTCGGAAAAGGGTTTATTTTCCGCAAGATCGCGTCTAGACTGGCGTTTTCTCGGCAAAACCCCGAGCCAAGCGCAGTTATGTTCATGCAAATGCCGTGGGGATATTTAAGTCCCAGCAATTTGTAATTCGAAGTGTCTCATTAGCATCCCTTTTTCGGAAAGGGGTGCCAATGTAGACACAGCCTAAAAGTAAAATAAAGTCCGTCAGCCCCAAACTGAAAAGTGAACGCAGGCACCAAATGACAAAAACATTTAGGAGAAGTGGCGTGTCACGGATCCACGTGCTGCTATTTGCCTAGGCACTGCATCACATGGGTACATATAGCTCATAAGTGGCATCTAAGATGAGGCGACTGGGTATTGTTGTTCATCCACTGCAAAACAGAGCTGAGGGAGCTATGGGGATGAAGCAAAGACCACTGAGATCAATGGAAAGACTCCTTTTGATGTCAGTAGGCTTTCGTGTTGGCCTCAAGTGACCTGGGCAGTCAAATGTAGGAGAAATACAACGTTATCAAGCAAATCAGACAATTACAACACATTCATATCAAATGTGAATTATGATCATATTCATTAGCATCTCAAGAAAGAATTCTGTTGACCAAAGCTGAATTAGACTCCAAATTACTTTCCTTTTCCACAAACATAAGCCAGGTCTTTTGGGCTTAGTACAGCCATGTGTCTGATGGGAAGTAGAGTAGGTCTTTCCCTGCACCCCGTACACCTTTGTTCTGGAATCCTCTGCAGTATGAAATGAAAGCTCATGAGCTGCAGTGGTATTGCATAGACAGAACTGACAGATGTGACAGGGAAAAATCATGTTCACAATATAAATACAGCACATCCCATCATAGCTCTTATTACCCAGAGTAGTATTCTTTATCTTAATCTTTCTTATTTCTAAACTTGAAGATTAATCCAGCATTGTTCGGGTCCTTGGCTCAAATAAGTTTTGTTCTTCTTCATTTAAATCATTGCCTTGGGGTTGGGCTGGGGATGAAGGGTTCAGTATGCAGGCTACCCCGGAAAGAGAAGACAGATCTCTCTCATTGAAGCAGCTTAGGGCCAGGTGAGAAGTGTTTGTCCATGGCTGCTGCAGCGGGCACAGTTGGGGAACAGACAGACATCCAGACAAACTCTCTGAAATATATAGTAGACAGCTATCTCTTTCTCTACCGCTGCTCCCTGCTGTCCCAGTAGAGTTATAACTGTCCTGGTCCCCATTTCTGGCCCCTTGATGCCCCTCTGTGGCCATTCTGCAGTATAACTGTCCCTCCTGCTAGCCCCCTGCTTTTCCATTTTGTGAGAAACAATTGAATTCTAGGCACATCCCATTTGTCCTGGCACAACCAACCCCATACCTTGCTTTAGGTTATGCTGCATACCAAATTTGGTGATCCTAGTACTTATCATGTAGGAGGAGTTCTTGAACAAACAGACTCACAGATGGACAGACAGACATTTTTAAAATATATAGTAAGAAGATGCAATAAAAAGTGTGTGGGGGAAGAGATCTATCAAATCTGTAATAAATGGAAATTTTCAATTTTCAGAGTTCTCAATATAGCACCATATACAACCAAAAATTCACTATAAAGAAGTGTCATAAGGTGCTGGAAAGTGGTTAGCCATTTTGTGAACAATGCAAAACAGTGCTGGTTACTTTAGTGCTCTTAGTGCTAATTGTAAACACTCGGGTTGGGTCATTACCGGTACCTGCATGTGAGGTTATCAGATTAGGCTGCACTAGATTATTCATCACCCTATGGAGATGACACCTACATAGAACTGCATTTGGCTTAGAACTAGGAAAGTTGGATAGTGGGACGGGGGAAGTTGAATGATCTTGCATGCTAGGCGGAAGGCACAGAGACTGGCAAAGTACATTGTTGTTTCAAACAGAAGAATGATAGCTTAGGCCTGTCAGGTCCTATTTGGCTCATGAGACAACCATCCATTTTAAGCCTTGGACAAGCTCTCTTATTTATAGTCTAGATTTGGGTGCTGGCAGACTCCTGATACAAATGCTGGGTAAACAGACTATTCCCGTTAAAAGCATGAGTGGCAGGTATCAGGCCACAGCTAGACTGCAGCGCTTTTCCAGGATACCTCTGGTATCCCGGAAAAGCAATGCCACGTCCAAGGAACGAGTCCGCTTTTCTGAAAAAAATTTTGGAAAAGTGCTCATGCTCTTTCTCCATCTCTGTAAACCTCGTTCTACAAGGAAGAAGGGATGTGTCAAAAGAGCAGATTTTTCTGAAATTTAGCACCATGTAAACATGCCACATTTTGGAAAAACCTTTCAATAGAAAAGAAGAAAAAGATATGCAAATTGCGGTTTGTCATTTACATATCTTTTTCTGACTTACCTTTGTAGTCTAGACATAGCCTCAGAGAAAAAGGAATGTGGGGTTCTTGGTGCAGAAGGGGGTAAGGCTGGTGAGCTAGCCACCCATGGTGAAGAGTGTTATGTTGGCTGCATTCAGAGCCCATGCTGGCTAGAATATAGGGGCACTCTAATGTTGGTTTTGCAAACCATATGTCCTTTTGGAGGCTGCTTATCAGGAGTGGACCAAAATTTGTCCCCTGGTAGTAACATATAGTGACTTAAGACACTTCCTTCTATATCTAGGCATGATGGGGTGAATTAATATTTAAATCTATAGTCTGTAACTTAATCACAAATGTAAGAGTTATTTATAGAGATGGATTTTATTCTGAATGTAGTTATTATGACTCATGCAATAAATAAAGGACATCTAGAAATTTTGTATCTTACAGTGAATATTCTTTGGTCCCAAGATGCACCATTTAAAAAAATAGAGTTTTGGAAATGCAGTAAACTGACTCTGTTTCATGGAAATACTGATTCAGGGCCAAGTGGTTGATTATATCAGATGATGTAAGTAACAAGGAGTTAGAAGGCTAAGAAGAGAATTAGAATACCGTGCAATTAAAATAATGCAGTGTTTGTGTGGAGTGAATGCGTGCTTAACATTTATTAGAAAGCTTTAATTCTTTTGTTTCTACATAACATTTGTAAGTGAATAATATAAGCACTATAGAAATTAGAAGATTTGATAGGGTTACCATATTTGAACTTTCAAAAAAGAGGACACTCCTGAGAGGAAGTGTATCGGTATCCATATCTACCAACTCACGCTGTATTAACGTGTTTACAACGCGAGTCGGTAGATACTGATACATTCCCTCTCAGGAGTGTCCTCTTTTTTTTTTTTGAAAGTTCAAATATGGTAACCCTAGATTAGAGCCCTTAGCTACACAACTGAACTCAAGATCAGGCCCTCTTGGATTCGGTAAGGAAAAGCTACAAACTCCTGTAAGGAAAACTCATACAAACAAGCATGATTGTATGACTCATTACAAGGAAAATAAGCTGGTAGGGAATAAGATACAATCAAAGTACTGGTGTGTTGCCTCCAGGCCAGATTCTATCCTCCTTTACACTTAAAGTCAATGGGAAAGTCAGGGGGTTTTCATTGCTGCACTGTAGGCAGAATTTGCCCCCCTGGTGTGCACTAAGAGTAGCATTGCGTGCTAGCAGTGTATGTTGTATACGAGGCACTGAAAATGAGTATGGTCAACAGAACCTCAGGCATGGCCAGAGGAAAAACCACAGAACTAGTAGCTAACACAACAGGGTCTTGGTGCACAAAAGCCCCAGTCATGGGCTATCACAATATAAACAATAACAAATTGTGTTCCTCTAGCCAACATGTGCTTCCCAAAGATGCTAGAAGAGTGTAATTCCAAATGCACTGGATCCACCACCTGAGAGCAGTTTACTCTGATTTCTGTGCTGTGAGCTGCATCTCTGGAAGCCCCTCAGCCAGGCTCTGTGTGGGATGTCACATTTGCATGGGATTGTTTCTCAGGCCTAGCTATGACGAAGATGCACCTCCCACTGCATGTTTCAGAGCATTGCTCTCTGTCTATGCTGCCTGGATGCAAATGTTTTCCCCTTCCAGGCGGTGATGTGCGCATTGGCTCCCCGATGTTCTCTCGACGCACTGTGTGTGGGCTGACAGTAACTTCCTGATAACACTTTTAAATCAGCAGTTTATTATTTTGTATTTCTCTGTGCGAGAGGTGAATGTAGCATTTTGCAGACATAAATGAAGAAATGGTTCCTGAGTGTTACTGTTAATAGAGTGAATGCAGGCTCTTAATGCCATTATCCTTGCTGGAGTTTGTAACTCCTGTGCGCTAGTTTTCCCATATGATTGCAAAAAAATGTAGTGAAATGAACTTGCCTGCCTTAGTGTTTATTATGTATGCCCAAAGCGGGTCCGGAATTGACAGCTGCTGTGTAAACTTCTCCAGTCCTCCCATCCAGGGTACCTCAGCCCTCTACTGCAGGGACTGCCTTCAAAGGGTAGTAGGGAAATCCAGTCTCCGTGTTCTGTTACTCCTTGGTGTTTATGCTAAGAATGGCAATACAGGGGTGATTTTGTGTGTATGTGTGTGAGCTGAGGTGGTGGTTGTGACAAACACCATTTCCAATCTCCTGACAATACCTACTAACTTCTCAAGGGCCACCAGCCAGTCTCACAAAAGACTTTGGCTAGATTTGAACCAGACACACGTTACTGCTTTTTAAAATACTCTAATATTTCTCTCTTCAAAGTTGTGAAAGAATCCTCTTCTATTTAGAACACCACCATCCCTGATCATAATAGCAAATTATAGGTCAGATTGCAATCTCATAATCTCAGTAACAAGCACAAGTTGTTCCATCGTCTACCGTGGAATTACTCTTCCAAGTCACTGCTTACCACTGGGACAATTTGGCCCTGTACAGCTGACAGCAGTTTTAGGAGGAGTGTAAGGAGATTGTGCATGTTCTTTTATCCAGTTGTCCCAGTAGTAAGAAGGACCATTAATTGGAAACACGAACTCTGAAAAGAGTAAAAATCAAAGATGACCCAAGACCCTGCAGGCATAAAGCAGCTACTGAATTGCCAACCTTGCTTAATGAAATGGAGCAGCACAGAGACAAGTTCATGTATAGATTTATACAAACCAACCACACTGGCCCTCAAACAGTTTACAGAACGTGCTGTAAATTGAAAGATGGAACACATGGCTTGCATAAGCATTTCATAGGGATTTGGGACATAAAAGACCTATTAAAATACTTTGCATTTCTATAGTGCCGAAGTGTGTCAGCATGCTTTAGAAACATTAATCGCCTGCGACAAACCTCATGACACCCCTGTGAAGTGGGAAACTATTAGCCCCACTTTGTAGCTATGGAAATGGAGGGTAAGTGACTTGCCCAAGGACACAGAAAATCTGTGTCAGGGATAGGACTAGAACTCTCATCTCCTAATGCTAATGATCCACCTTGCATTTTAAAAACAAAGCCTTCATCCCAGACAAACTCTTCAAGACCTTTCCTTTCCGCAACAGTGTGAGGCTAGCAGGGATTAAGTCAGAAAATCAATCATCACTCAAGCGAGCAGTTACTTGCCCAAGTCTCATTGACTTAAGTAGTATAGGGCAGTGTTTCTCAAAGTGGTCTGCGAAGCCACGCTGAGAAACCTGCTAACTGGCCACTCCGGTCTCGTGGCTCCGGTTGCTGTATGCAGACAATGGGAGCCACAGGAAACGGCCGCTTGGCCCATGCTGCTTCCCGTAGCTCCCCTTAGTTGCAAACAGTGAATTGGAGCCAATGGCAGCCGTGAGACTCCATGGCTGTG
The DNA here is from genome assembly GCA_019425775.1 of Rafetus swinhoei. Lineage (NCBI taxonomy): Eukaryota > Metazoa > Chordata > Testudines > Trionychidae > Rafetus > Rafetus swinhoei. The sequence continues at coordinate 12,668,690 of CM033432.1, forward strand.
GAGCTGGAAAATAAATACATCGGAGTGGCCAGTTTGCGAAACCATGCTGAGAAACCTGCTGACTACTTTGAGATACAGTGGTGTAGGGGGCTGCAATTCTGATTCTACCATGGTGGATTCTCCTCCATTGGGGTGGCCCTATTCCCAACTACATCCAGTGTAGGGCCATAATCTGCTGCTGGTGTGGTGCTAAGCAGCTGCAAGGGAGTGAAAGCTCTGGATCCTGGGTAAAATCCCCAGCTCTGCCATTGGGTTGCTGGATGAACATGGGTGAGAAGCTTAATCCTTCAGCCAGGTACCACATTGACCTGCCTCACCAGGATGATGTGGGATGTAGTTAATGCATATTTGTGGAACACTTAATTTACAGGTACTATATACTTGCTAAGTAGCGTGATTGTAAATTCAAATCCATTTGTATAAGGTCAGCACAGGAATATTTTGTGTCCAGGTTTCTAACCAGCATTACTGTTTACAGCAATGCATCATTATTAAGAGGAAGACTTTTTAGAGGAGGTATGAACAAAGTATTTGTAGTAATATTACTTAAACCTATGCAAGTAGTGTATGACAGATGAAGTTAATGGTTTGGTTATGTTTTCCTGTTACTTCATGGAGAAAAATGAAATCCAACTAAATTAGGCTCTGGTTAAAATTCTATGGTAAATTGATCACACAGGGGTCAGGACAGTCTTTCCTGCATTATGATACTGACAAATTATGAGGGTTTTTTGCTTTTGAGACCTCTGATATTGGCAGGTTACTGCTAGGTTTCTGAGTGGAACTCACCTGAGCTTTAATGCACCCTTTGATAGTGTGGTTCCATATTCCCAGGGGATGGAGTTAGCAGAGGGAAAGGGTAAGACAAGCATGCACGTGTGTGGTTTAGCGGACAGCACAGAGCCATGGTGGGTGTAATTCCACCTCAGCTAAAACTGTCACTCTGGTTTGTCATCATTCATTGCTCAGAATAGAGCTGCTTAATGACAGGATGTGGGAAATGAAACATTTTTTGACATGCTAAAAGATTTTAACTTTTTGTCTTTTTTTTTTTCTTTAAAAAAAAAAAAAAAATCCTGAAAAATGTAAATAAACTTAGCTTAAAAAAAAGGGTGCAGAAAGAAAATCTGATTGTGGTCTGCAGCTTTGTGCTCCGAATAGACTCAGAAGACTTTTGTTTTATTCCTGGTTTTGCCCTGACTTGCTTCTGGACCTTGGACAAGCTGGTTCCCCACTCTGTGCCTCTGGCTTTCCTTCCCTCACTAGATTGGTCAGTCTCTCCATACTCAAGCTCTTACCATGCACTTGTACAGTGCCTAGCACATTCGGGCCCTCATCCTGGTAAAAATAACAGAGAACCCAAAAAGCAAATGTCATGCTTCTGCACAGGACTGTTTTTCCTTGGTCCAGAGCTTAAATGCTTAGAGAGGGGGCAGTTAGACTGAAACATAATTTGAGGGGTAAGATTAAATCTCAGATGCTAAAGACATCCATAGGGATGGCCTGGTTTAACTATCAGCATAGGAAAGTGTATGCACAGGCCCACCAACAGGGGTGGGGCAAAGTGGGCAGTTGCCCCGGGACCCAGCGATTCAAAGGGACCTTGAACCAGTCAGCCTTACCACAGTCCCTGGAAAAATCATGGAGGGGATTCCCAAAGAATCCCTTTTGAAGCACTTGGAAGAGGGGAAAGTGATCGTGAATCCATGTTGACTATTCCTGAAGGGCAAGTTGTGCCTGACCAATCTGATTAGCTTCTATGATGAGGTAACTGGCTCTGAGGATATGGAATGTGATATACCTCGACGGTGGATGTGATATACCTTGACTTCAGCAAAGCTTTTGATACGGTCTCCCACAATATTCTTGCCAGCAAGTTAAGGGAATATGGATTGGATAAATAGACTGTAAGATGGATAGAAAGCTGGCTAGACGGTTGGGCCCAACCGGTAGTGATCAGTGGCTCGATGTCAGGTTGGAAGTCGGTTTCTAGCGGAGTGCCCCAAGGATCTGTTCTAGGACAGGTTTTGTTCAACATCTTTATTAATGACCTGGATGAGGGGATGGATTGTACCCTCAGCAAGTTTGCAGATGACACTAAACTAGGGGGGAGAAGTAGATACGCTGGAGGGCAGGGATAGGGTCCAGAGTGACCTGGACAGATTAGAGGATTGGGCCAAAAGAAATCTGATGAGGTTCAACAAGGACAAGTGCAGAGCCCTGCATTTGGGAAAGAAGAATCCCAAGCATTGTTACAGGCTCGGGACCGAATGGCTAAGTAGCAGTTCTACAGAAAAGGACCTGGGGATTACAGTGGATGAGAAGCTGGATATGAGTCAACAGTGTGCCCTTGTAGCCAAGAAGGCTAATGGCATATTAGGGTGCATTAGGAGGAGCATTGCCAGCAGATCCAGAGAAGTGATTATTCCCCTTTATTTGGCTCTGGTGAGGCCACATTCTGGAGTATTGTGTCCAGTTCTGGGCCCCCCACTATAGAAAGGATGTGGATGCATTGGAGAGGGTCCAGCGGAGGGCGACCAAAATGATTAGGGGGCTGGAGCGCATGACCTATGAGGAGAGGTTGAGGGATTTGGGTTTGTTTAGTCTGCAGAAGAGAAGAGTGAGGGGGGATTTGATAGCAGCCTTCAACTTCCTGAAGGGAGGTTCCAAAGAGGATGGAGAAAGGCTGTTCACAGTAGTGACGGATGGCAGAACAAGGAGCAATGGTCTCAAGTTAGTGGGGGAGGTCTAGGTTGGATATTAGGAAAAACTATTTCACTAGGAGGGGGGTGAAGCACTGGAATGGGTTCCCTAGGGAGGTGGTGGAATCTCCATCCCTAGAAGTTTTTACGACTCAGCTTGACAAAGCCCTGGCTGGGTTGATTTAGTTGTGATTGGTCCTGCCTTGGGCAGGGGGCTGGACTTGATGACCTCCTGAGGTCTCTTCCAGCTCTATGATTCGATGACCTGTGGCTCCCAGCTGTGCCTGCTGCTGTTACTGTGGCAGCTGGAACCCCAAGACCTTTAAATCACTGCTGGACCACTGCACGGCATGCTTTGTGGGGCTCTGAGGGCTGGGACGGTGCACCGTGCTCCAGGCACTGTGGAGGGCTGGCTGCCCCAGCCCTGCCCCTTCCACCCAAGGCCCTGTCCATTCCGGGAGTGCAGAGCTGGGGTCCCCACATTGCCCAAGGGCCCATGGAGGCTGTCAGCTCCCCTGTGTATGCCAACTGATTTCAATCAAGTGCATCCATTAGCCTAATCTCTGGCCTCAAGTAGCACACATGAGCCTCCATAACTGTCATGTTCTGGGATAGAGGATGGCGGGGGGCGGCCAGATAGCAAGTAAGAAAAATCAGGATGGAGGAAGGGAATGAGGGCCTTTTGGAGATAGGACAAAAGCCCAAATATTGGAGCTGTGCCTGTAAAATGGTGACATCTTGTTGCCCTAGGCTGTGGCCACTAGAAGTGGCTGACCCAGTTGTAGTGCCATTATTCTTTTCTGGTCTGCCTCTAACTCACCCTCCTCTTGCTACAGATATTCACAAAAGCTTGCCCTGGGGCATGTGGAACTAGTTTTGAAATTTGCCTGAGCGTCCTTTCCATAGTTACTTACAGCCCCCCTCCCTCCAGCAAAATAGAACTGCTATTGGGGTTCTACTTCAAAACTTGTTCAGGTCAGTTTCATCCCCTCCCCATGATCACTTGATATGGTCTTGCAATAATTGACAAGGAGCGATTAATTGCTGTATGTCTGAACTGTGCCCTGTTACAAGGATGGTTCTGTCCTTTAGATCCTTTTGTTCTGCACAACTCTAGTCATACTTTTTCTATTTTTGGTTATTTGCTACATCAAAAATGCTGACTCACAAATCTCCAAGGCATAGAAAATACTGGCTGTGTTAAAAGAATTCTTCCTAAATCATTTTTCGTCTGTAAATATTTTGTCTTATGTTCTGTGTCCTTCATTTTTGTCTTTTGGTCCCAAGTTATGCCATGTACTTTCTGTTTTGGCAGGCTGCGAGCTATTTCTAATAGCCTTTGCATTGGTCTCTTCCTCCAGTCAAGTGTCTTTTCTGTATTACCCTGAAGCATTTTATGTACCTGATAGAAATGTCACACAACTCCTCACACAGCTAATAAAATCTGATCTCATCCTGGAAATGTTTTTTGGGTATATGCTGTTTCATACACTGCAGCAATTCACGGTTAATGCTGTCACAATGAGCATCGGAGATTATGAAGAATGTCATTGGCTCAAGCAAGTTTGGTGTGTTATCAGATATCCCCAGAAAGAAGACTACAACAAATGGATGTCTGATGAAGTACAAATAATAGGCCACCAAAAGAGAAATGAGAGCAGTTGCAGACAAACCCAGCTGTTTGGTTGGCTTAGCTGTGATCCAGTCAGAACACTATCTAATTGCTGAGTTGAGTACCAGCTACTGCTGTTTAAGAACGACAGCTGGAATACTCAATAAAATAAATAATGTAGCACTAGGCCATTCCAAGGTGTGCAGTCATAGCTTACTGCTGTGTAATGAAACACACGGCTAAAGACCTCGGGTGAAATTTCAGCCCCATGGAAGTCAGTGGCACAACGCCAAGGGGTCTGGGATTTCAGCCCTAGTGCTTTAAGCCCTGGAGATATTGCATACACTGCAGCAGGTTAGCAGGCTATTGCTACTAGTGTATGGCTCACGGCTGTTACATTTAATTAATAAAAATACATTGAATACTGAAAAACAAAACAATTCTCCTGACAACTTTTGCGGATGTTAATGCAATGCATCCTTCTAGTCTAAGTAGTTCCTATTAAAGGTTAAAAAATGGTAACCTTTTCCCTTTTGAATATATCAATTTTTTCTAAAGCTTTTTGATATCTCCACTGAGACCCAACCAACCAACTGGTGCCCTCAACTGTTTTTAATTGATCAGGACAATCCCAGAATTTAAGAGTTCAAGCCCAGGTCTGAATGACTCCAGGACAGCAGTGCTCTGTGCTTACCAGAGGCTCGCATTTGGTACCAGCCTCTTCCCAGTGCGGGGAGAACTGAGATTGGACCTTAGCCTCCCCTTAGCCATAAGACATTCCCCCAAGGCCCTGCCCCCATGCCAAGCCAGAAGCTGGAACTAGTCATTAATAAGAGCTGCCCAGGAAGCCCTCCACTTGCCCTTGGTGGTGTGCCCCATGGGTGGGGACACTAGCTGGGGGGCTGCGTTCAGGCTCTGAGGCCCCCTAACTATGGCAGGTGGAGGGTCTGGGGTCTCCACAGTGGCCTGGTGTCCCAGGGAAGCTCTTCTAATAGCCCAGCTCTAGCTGTGATCTAGCTGCTGGCCTGGAAGGATCACACTTCCTCAGGGAAGAGGAGGAGCAGGGATAGAGTTTGCAGGAAGGAGAGGGGCAGGGTGGGGTCATAAAGACACGTGGGACTCCTCTGTGTGTCATGCTTTTGCCTTTTGAGAAAGTAGTCCCCCTCATTCCCAGCCATATATAAAGCACAGTCTTAATACAGGTCATAGCCTCATCTTTAAAGCACTTTACAAACATCAGCCCACCTCATGATATTGCTGTGATGTGATGTATTATTATAACTGTGCAAAACTACTATATTTTATTATTATTCCCTTTTACAGATGGAGAAACTCAGCCATTGAGGTTAAATGGCTTACTTTAGGCCACCTAAAGATTCTTTTCAGAAGTGGGATTAAAACTGAGTAGTTCCTAGCTCCCAGTCCTCTGTTCACACCACTAGATCCAAATAAGATTTTGAATGGTCTAGTCACCGCAAACAGTACATGGTGTAGTCACTATAAAAGCAACAGGTAAGACTATATCTCAAATTGGCTGGGTTCCTGAGCTGGCAATTAATATGAAAACAATGTGCTAGAGTTTAATTTAAAACATTTTGTACTTTTAAGCTTTTTTATTGTATATAATTATATCAAATAACTTAGACTACATTATGAATCATTTGAAATGTTGAGTTTTTCCTGCAACCAGATCCTGGCATCGTGAGATAATCCACTTCTATCTCACTTCAAAGCCAAACACTTCTTGCCAGATTAAAGCTCCGAAGGTGTGTGATATCTCATTGTACCACGCCTTTTTTGTAACAATGTTGAAACAAAACAAGTCAGAATATGCCTGGCTGTTTTATGATGTACATTTGGGTTATGACTCCTGCTAAAGTTTTGCTGTGACTCTAATCAGAAGGTACTAGTTGAAAAAATAACACTGTTTTATTCCATTTTTTTAAAAGTGTCTATTTACATATAATTTTTTTAAAAACCTTAAAACCTTTTAAAAAAAAGGATGTTAAAATAACCTGAGGGGTCTGTTTAAAGTAACAAAATAAATGTGCTACCATGCCCTTAACTGAACTCATTGTGCCTAATTATTGCAGATGTTTTAGAACATTGTGATCTTGCACTGCTGGCTGTACTTTCAACAGAAGTTGCTTTAACATTAGCATGCATATTGTCATGGTATGCATGTGTCAGAATTTTGCATCTCAAAGACATATGGTCATAATTCACAGACCGCCAAAACGATAATCATTAACCTACGCTATTAAAAAAGTTATTAATGTCCCCTGATAGAATAAAATGCATTAACTCCCAGAATAAAAACTTCAATTTCACTTCCCTGCTCGTTCACTCTTTTACCTCCCTTCTTCACATTCAAGTACAGCACCATACAGTTGTTTAGGTGTCTGATTCTGAGGTGTACAGTGTTCGGCATGTTCCAGTAGGCACCACTCATACAGGATTGAACCTCGAGGTAGGATTTTCACTTTTATTTTTTTTAAAGCATCAGGATCTGGCCATTGCTGCAGGCTGAATGCAATGATATGGTATAGAATCACATGACAGATCCCTTACTATCTCTTGACAGCCAAATGATGGGGCTGAAAGCACCAACGAAAAAAATGTTTTGCTCCTCTAAACAGGAAAAGGATAAAACAGGATGAAAACGACTTTATTTTGTGAGAAGGTGAGTGGTGTGGTGGGATGGCATCACACACACAGACACACACAGACTGCTCCTCTTGCATTTGCTAAAAAACAAATAAACAAAAATCCCCATCGCCTTTAAAAGATACTGCTGGGTTGCTCCGGCACTGAGTTTGGTACTTCTTGGAAGGTTGATTAATATTTGCCCACACCAGCAATAGACTCAACATTACAATGTGTATGACCTACCAACACTGACCATGACCTTTAAGGCTATTGAGTGAAATTCATCCTTGGGCAGGCAGATTAGCACAAAGTGTAGGCCCCAAGTCTCACAGGAGGCTGGGAATCATTAGCTAATTGTTACAAAAGCACAACAAAAACATTTTAGGCCAGCACTCCAAGAAATGCAGTCAAACTAGATATCTGCACTTCTCAAATGTCAGTCTATGCCCTTGGGTCACACGATGTCCTGTACAGCATATAGAGAAATGACCACCCACCTTACTCTGTTATTATTCTCTTAATACTTTACTCAGGAAACCAGAGTCTCCTTACAGTAGGGAATCAATTTGAATTAAGATACACAACTTTAGCTACATTAATTGCATAGGTGAAGTTGAAGTATCTTAACGTGAATTTTGGCACTGTCCACACTGCAAGAAATGGAAGAGAGCACACTCTCCCTTCAACTTCCCTTACTCCACGTAGAAGCAGGACTACCAGTCCTCAATTGGAGCACTCTCTCAGTGGAAATTAGCGTGTCTTCACTAGACCCGCTAATTGGAACCCTTGAAGATCGACTGCGTCTGTGTTGATCTTATCTGTAGTGTAGTCACAGCCTTAGATCTGTGTGTATGTGTACGCATACAAAAAACACAATCAGTTGTGTTCTGTAGAATCACACATTATTTAAAATGCACGCCATTTAAATAATTAAATGGAATAGTTTCAAAGGCTCAGAATGTCAATATATATGTATGGAAAATACTATGTGTATTTACAGGGCTCGACAAATCATGTAATCTACTTGCCAATGGCGAATAGATTACAAGCCGGCACAGCCAGCGCCGCGTGATCTGCGCATGTGCAGCTCGCAGAACTGCGCGGCTGGTGAGCAGAGCTCGCCGCCGCTTGGCGAGCCCTGTGTATTTAAACTGTCTGCTTTTAAAAAAGCCAAACTTTCAGAACGTTTGGCACCACATGAGCAACAGACATGTTAAAAAAGAAGCACAGCATCTTGGCTGTTTTTTCAAAATACATAAGGCATTACAAATCAATAACTAGGCTAACTCAGGCTATGGCTATACTACACAGCTTTTAGTGAAATGGCTGGGCCAGTACAGCTGTGGGGCTAAAAGGCATACCATGTAGCCATTTTGGTCTGCAGGAGAAAGCTCTTGTGCATGCGGACAAAATTTTCCATCCTCCACGAGTGGCAGTGGCTTTGTGGCCAGGAATGTTCTCCTGTTAGCAAAGTGCTACTCGCACCTGTGTTTTTCACTGGTAAAACTTTTCTCATTCGGGGGTGTGTGTGGGTGTTTTTTAATACACCGGAACAAAAAAACTTTTGCCGGTGTAGAAAAAGCTTTGGAGGTATAGGATTAGATCCCTGAGGTGCTCAGAACTTAGCAAACTAGTGTCTGGCCCATTTGGCCCATAAAAATTGAATTAATTTGCTGAGCTACAATTAGCATAAAAGAGGTCCTCCTAAACTGTTGAGCTTCTGATTTCTTTTTTTATCGAATGCACAACACAATGATAATGATACATACAGCCAGGGCTCGACAAATCGTTATATCTACTCGCCCATGGCAAGTAGATTTCAGCCAGTCGCCCCGTTCACCGGCGCTGTACGCATGTGCAGTGCCGGTCTGGCGCATGCGCGGTGCGGGGCTGGCGAGTAGATCTTGCCGCAGTTCGTCGAGCCCTGCATATAGCACACAATCCTACACCTGATCCCATATATTTATCCTACAAGTGTCTACATAAGCAAGGGCAAAATGTATGATCAAAGTTAACAGTATAAGAACCATTATTAGTATTTATTTATTTTATTCAGTGACATAGATAGAAACCCTTATTCCCTTGGGCTATGTCTAAACTACAGAGTTTTATCAGAAAAAGATACCAAATTGTGAATCACAATTTGCATATCTTTTTCTGCTTTTTTTGGGGGGGGGGGGAGAGGCTTTTCCAAAATTTGGCCCATCTACACGGAGCCAAATTTTGGAAAAAACTTCTCTTTCAAAACAGCCCTTATTCCGCTCACTGAGAAGAATACGGGGATGCTGAAAGAATGCACCCACTTTTTCGTAAACTGTTCCGGAAAAGCAGATGTGTTCTTTGGACTCGGCAGAGCTTTTCCGGGATACCTCCAGTATCCCAGAAAAACTCTGCAGTCTAGACATAGCCATGGTGTCCAACATGCTAGCCAAATAGCATGTGGCTATTTGGCTGGTTGAGTGTGGCTAGTTTAGAATAGCAGTAGCCACTATAGTAGCTACTGCTTCAGAACTGCTTGGATACCATGGCCTTATTCCAATGCATAGCCTTCTTGCCAACTTCCCACAGATTTCAGTGGTGTAGAATTAGGCCTTCAGATTGGTCACAATCTGCAAAACACTGTTAGGGTGAGTTCACTTTATGGATTTATCAGTGCGCCCCCCCCCTTTTTTAATTTGCTGGCAAATGTTAATAAAACCACATATTGCAGATAAATGGGATCCCAGATTTTTTTCTGACTGGGATACATTAATAATTAATCTTGCTGTTACAGCAATGCTTATTTATCTCACCAAGCACGAGGAGGGTTAATTAATTTTTGTAAAGATGTATAAAATACCATATAAGTAGCCAGAATTATGATTGAAGTGCATTGAGAATGAAACCACTACATGAATGCCAAGTATTTTTGTTTGTGGAACACTGACCGTGTGCTTGGTACTGTACAAATACAGTGCTTGATACTGCTAACATTTACTACAGTACAGAGTACTCCCCACCAGCCATAGTTCTAGCAACTGCAGTGAGACTTCAAACAAACAGTGAAGGAAGAACATTTTCCTGTACAATAGAACGCTTATTTGGGGATTAAGGATGGTGTTTCCTGTAAAAACTGTGTGCTTGTGCAGTTGCTTGAGAGAGTCAAATGCCCCTGCCTAATTAGCAGAGAACCCACAGCTAGGTTTCGTGTTTCTTTTGGCGCTGCACATTTGCTCATGCCTTGGTGCACATGAAAAAATTATTCTGCACATGGATGGAAAAGCTTAGAGGGAACATTGATTAAGGAACTCATCAATAAAATCTCAGAATTACAGTAGGTACAAGACACATGCAGTAGAACGTCAAAAGATACAAACACCAGTGTTATTTACTTATCAGTCAACTGTACATCCTTTGGCACTGGAACGCCTAAATCATGCAGCAGCACAGACACAAAGGGAGGAAATGCAAATATTGTACGGCGTGGGGGGGCTTTACCCCTGAGGTTCAGGGCTTCAGTCATGGAAGAGGGAGTTTGAAACATTAGCCACAGGCTCAAGGCTCTGGGTGGGGTGGAGGTTGGGGCTTCTGACCCTCAGGAGCTCTGAGGATTTAGATTGAGGTGGAGCCCAGTGGCTCAGGGCTTTAGCTCTGAGGGAAGCACCAATTTCATCCCTAGCACTCCCCCGAAGCTAGAGACTTTCCCGATTGGGGCATTTGAGGGGCAGAAATAGAGCTGTGGGAGCTTGGAGCTGTAGGGAGGTGCAGGCCTGAAGCCCTATAAGTCCTACCATTCTCCACAGGTCTAAAGTCCTGGGTCCCAATGCTTCTGCTAGGTACAAGTGCTTAGCCCTCCCCCCTTCCTACCCCATCTGGAGACCTGGAGCTCCAAAGGGTCAGAAACCTCAACTCCCCTCTCCCCAGCCCTGATCCTCCTCTGAGCCTGTGTTGGCAGCCTCCAACCCCCCACATGACTGACGTCCATAACTACTACTTCAGATGCTGTAGAACTATTTGTTGTTTTTAAAGTTTTTACTACTTCAGAGTTATGGACAACATCCGTTCCTGAGTGCCTGTAACACCGTATTGCAGTACAGTGCACTGCAGAATTTTCTTCTTGTCTTTCAAAGCCCTGTAAAGCAATTTCTAATATGTTGAACACAGTGGAATGTGAAGGGATGTTCACTTGTTCTTCATCAACATCACTTTCATTATGTGATTTGTTTGTTTTCTGTCAGGAAAAATAGCTTGTATAACTGGTCATTCATAAGATTGGTGTTTGTAAAATTGAGGTTCTGCTGTAGTTGGAGGGAGACTGAAAGTGACGTACCGCACAACACTAAAGTGCTCAGGAACCCATCAGATCCAAAGTCTCACAAAGTTTGGGTCCAGTTTAACCACATCTCTGAACTTCTGATAGGACCAAACCACAAAAGTTCCATCTCCATTAGTATGAGAGGGCTTGGAAAAATAACAGTGCTAAAGATTATTATTTATTTAAACATGACTCCCCAGGTTCTACACATAACCCAATTCTGTAAATCCTAAACACAGATTACTCATTTAACAATCCACCATAAATAATCTATCATTTAACAATCCACTGTAAATAATCTTCCTTGTCCAATTACCCCATATATCTCAACCCAGCAGACTGAGCTCAGATTTATGCAGGGACAAGAGAGCTCCAGGGTCAAGGGCGTATAATAGAAACTAGAGTTTCACGTGCTAAACAATGCTGCCATGGAATCAAAGAAGGAAAGAACTGATCTCTCAAGAAGCAAGGTCCCAAATTATTTAAGGCTTTATAAGTCAAAACCTACCCCTGGCCTGCAAGCACAAGTGTGTGGCCCTGTTGATTCCATCTTGTCTACTCCCATGCTTGTAGTGAAACAAGTGTTTGTGTTGGTATGAGTGCGGCCTCATTTTATATTTTTTATTTTAAGACTGTGTAAGTGCTAACATTATTAAAGCATTATGTACCAAAAAGCACGCCACAAGGTCTATTAATTGTTGTATTTATATACACATGCACAAATATACTTACTTGTTCTAGGCCCCTTCACAATTTTCAAAATTAAAAATCATTTTTTAAAAATATAACCATCCAGTAACAATCTGAACCCCCCCCCCCAAAACCAAGTGGCTTCTACATAAGAATATACAACTGACTTTCTGCAGTCCTCAAACCCTGCATGTGATCCAGCTGGCTTCAACGTCCTAGTAGACTCTGTAGCATGTCTTAAAGCAGGGGTCGGCAACCTTTCAGAAGTGGCATACCAACCTTTCAGAAGTGGCATTCACTTTCTATTTACAGATCTGTGTGCCCCCAGACCGAATCCCCATGGGTGCAGAGCCCTGAAGGCACCTGAGCCCCCACCAGCTTCCTGTGTGTACAGGGTCCTCAGCCCCAGCGCTGCCGCCTCCCACTGAGACCGGATGCAGCGCAGCCTAACCTGGTGCCAGGGAAGGAGGAGGGCGCTAGTGGCTCATGCTCCATGAGAGCTCGTGCAGCCCAATCTGCAGCCTGCCCCGCAGGAACAACCGAGGTGGATGCCCAGCGGTGGGCAGGACTTTTTCATTGTGGGGGGCTGGGCAGCACTCCTCCACGTGTAGCTCTGTGGGCCGCCTATGGAGGTGGGGCCGAGTTTGCTTTCTTCACCTCCCTGCCTGTCCCCCGGAGCTGGTGTTGCAGCCTTGCAGCTGTGCACTGGCCATGAGGCTCCAGCTGCAGGAGGACTCCCCGCATGCCACTCAAAAACATTTTGGGTGCTACTTATAGCATGTGTGCTGTAGGTTGCCGACCCCTGTCTTAACAGCTGATAGACTTGAGTTATTTTGGCTTCGTAATTAAAGAATTTGAATAGAGAAAGAGCTATACTCCATAAAGGGCTAAATACATATTAATAATAACAAAAAATTAACAAAGACTAGCACCAGGGCCCTCAGCCTCCACAGTTGAACAGTTCAGGGCCATCTGTCCAGGTGGAGCAGACTCTCCCCAGCAGTGTGAATTTCACCCTGGCACCAGATCCTGCAGTCAGATCCACATGAGGATTATAGGGAGTAGGGCTTTGTGCAGGCTCAAGCGTCTGCACGTGCAAATTTGACTGCTGAATCAGGGCCTGTAAGTGTGATCCACAAAGCATTTTAAAATGCAAAGCATTGTGTACTAACAAATGTGATTCACACTAATGAAGCTTGCTTTAAAACCCTGTGACATACAGGCTAAATAGTATTAAAGTGTCCTAAAACAAACAGCATGGGTGGGGCAAGACATTATTATCAATAAGACATTTTATATTCTGAAAAAGAAAGCAGTCCCTGAATGCAATTGGTCTACGCAGGTGCTCCCTTGAGCATGGGTGGAGCTCTGGAATTAACCCACTCAGAACCAGTTGTAGGTTGGGGGCCTACCATTGTTAATAAAAAAAATATATATTTAAAATAAAGCATTATATACATGCTAAATGCTAATATTATGGAAATGCATTGGACATGAAACATGTTCTGGAGGTGTGTAAAAGATGATTGACAATAAAACCACACTACCCAGCATTACTGCCCTATGATGCAGGCTGTTGCATGGGTGTCTGGGTGCATGTGTGTGTGTGTACATGCATGGTCTTAAGGGAAGGTGTTTCATGCAATACTGGAATCCCAGCATCCACCCCCACTCTTTGCTTGTTTTTCTGGCTGCGGCTGGTTTGTACATCATTCATAACAAGGCAACACCTGGCAATAAGGCTGAGTGTAAAGTGCTGCCAGGCCTTGGGAGTATACTATATGTGTTCCTGGAAGCAGGGGAGGGTCTCTCCTGAATGCTTCCCCTCTGTGCACACTCTTGCTTTGCTTTGCATGGTCTTGGTAATAATCCTGGGCAATATTGCCTGATACAGCTTGCTGCAAGCGGTGTGTGTGTGAAGTGCGAGGGTCTCCCTTCACTGTATTGGACCCCTGCGTCCCCCCCATGACTGCACTATGATGCAGGCTGCTGCTATGATATATTCTTAATAATAAACCAGTGCCCGCCTTGCACTGTTGCCCACCTCTTACGGAACAAGCCGGGGCAGGAAGGCGCAGGGTCAGCCTTCGCCCTGGGTGCCCGCCACCCCTCCTGCTGCCTTAGCTGGTGGTGTGCATAATCATGAAGGAGCCTGGCAAGAGGGCCCTGTGCAGCTGGCTGGGAATGCGTGTGAAAGGGACGGCGGGGAGAGGCGGGTATCTCCCTGGCACCCCAGGATCCCACCCGCCCCGCTCCCAGGGCAGGCTGGTGGCTGGCCCCTGTGGAATCCTGAAAAGCAGCCCTGCCTTGGCCATAGTGCCTGCTGGGGGGGGGGGAGAAGAGGAGGGTCTCCCCTTCCCCTCCCCCCCATTGCTGGGCTGGAGGCTGCTTTTGCAACCAGCAGCCCGGGCCTGCTTCTCTCCTCCTCGCCCGTCTCTTTTCTCTCTCATTTCGGTGTGGCTGGCCACCCCGCGCGCTCCCCAGCGCTGAGTGTCTGAGAGCCGTTGGCTGCGCCGAACCGTTTGGCTCCTTCCCTTAGTAACAGCTTTTACATTCTGCCTCAATTCCTCTTCAATCTAAATCACACACACACAGATATTCCTCCCCCTCCTTGGGACTTAATCTCTCATCCCTTCCCCCAGCTCCCCCACCCTTCCCCACTCGCTCTGCCTTGGGATATAATTGACTCTCACAGCCCTGCTTGGTGGCTATTATTTTCCCCCCCTTTTTCTATTTTTTGCCCCCCCCTCTTCTTTTTTTTTTTTTTTTTTTTTTTGGGTTGTTGCTTGGAGTGGGCACCTCAGCTGAGAGGGAGATTTTTTTCCTCTCTCTCTTCTATGTGTATCAAGCTGTATAAAGAGGAGGAAACCCAGGGTGCATTTCTTTTGCCTCCATTGCAAAGGAGAGGGGGGAGGGCAAAAGCAGCCACTCAGCCATCAACGCCAAGGTAAGGACTTGGGGGGGTTCTGGGGCTTTTTTTTTTTCAACTCTCCTGGGCTGGATCAAGTGCATCCGCGGGGTTTCTGATGGAGCCTCTTTCGGGGTGCGGGGTGGGGAGAGGCTGGGAGGGCTTTGGGGGAAGTGATCCAGGGTGGGGGGAGGGAGCTGTGTTTGTGTCTGTGATAGTTGGGGGTTGGGGATGGGCACAAGTGTAACATGCATTTTTTTTTCCTTCCCAACTTGGGTCCCCCTTTTAAAAATGCATTTTTGGGGGGAGCTGGTGGTTTCAATTGTCAATTGCACCTCTGTAAAGCTTGGTTTTTTGTGGGGTTTTTTGCCTTTCTTCCCCCTTTCTTATTTCTCCCCTCCCCCCCTCTCCTTTGGATTTTATTTTAAAGGCTTTAAAGGGGGGGGGGGGGAGAATTTGCAGCAAATTGAATCAAGGAGCCATCATGAGGCAGGCTGGTTTATAGCCTATTTTTAGCCTGATTTGTGTAAAGAAGAAGAATCCTCCCCCCTTCATATTTACTATTTCTAAAATAGAGGGCGGGGGCGAGACCACCCCAAAGTGTGACCTTAGGTCTGTATTTATTTTGCAGTCGGCTTATGGGTTGTATCTGCAATGTATATTTTTAAGAAAAGCTGGGGGAGAAATGTGCTTGTGTCTGAACTCATGCTTGAGTGGGGGAGGGGAATCTGTGTCCACACTTTCCTCTGTGTGATTTTTTTGGGGGGTAATTTATTTTCAGCTGTGTATATTGTCTTTCATTTGTAACTTAGAGGGGTGTGTTTCCTTTTTGTTTAACTTCACTTGAGATTCAGCCCTGGATTTAAGAGAAGAAAATATCTGTATATGTAATTAATCCCCCCCCCCCGTAAAGTGCTAAAGTTATTGTTGATCAATTTCCTGTTTAATTCTGGGTGGATTTCTGGGTCACATTTTCTCTGACAGGATAAGGGCCACGTGTAAAAGACAACTCATGGGCCCTAGTTTTGCAAATAAGCCTTTATACCTGTTAATGGGCTATTTTTTAAAACTTATTCAGAAATTCAAAATGAGCCAGTCAGTCTTTTTTTGTGCATTATATATTTTAAAAAAGAGCTTTACACCTAAGTTACGTGTTTTATTGTGCTGCTAGCTGATTATATTTACCCATTGTATAGGCAAAATGCATACTTCACTATACTATTTAATGGTGTAAACATGTATACTAAGATTGTTCCTGGTGAGTTCAATCTTTCATCACCAAATTCCCTTTTCAGGAAAATGTATAATAAAAATCTCTTTAAGTTGTGCTTAATTGCAGAGTCTTGTTGCTTGAGAATGCATGTTTAGTTTTCAAGATAAAGTTTCATCTGTAGTTGCTGTGTAGGGTTGCAGAGCAAAGTTTGCTCATGGTCTTTGCTGTCAGATGTACCCAACATCCTCATTTTCCTGTCTGTATAAATCAAAACTTTACTGATTTATGGAAGAGATCGCAAAATATGCTTATTCTTTGTTGTTAAAGCACAGGCTATGGAGAGTCATGATCTGGAAAACTGTGTTGTGTCATAAAACATCTGAGCCTGATTGCTGTTGCTTTGGTGATCTGGTATATTGAATAGATATTTGAGGGCCTCACAAAACATATTAACAAGGGGAGGGTTTTTATTATCGATGGGCTATGCTCTCTGGATATTGAATGTTGGCTTTAGGTAGGACACAGCATAGACAGAGGTGCTACTGGCAGAATTCAGGTTTAAATTTTGAATAATGCCTGAAGTTTTAGGGCCAAATTTTGGGTCTTGATTGTGCACTGAACTTTGCCAAAGCTCAGATGTCTGGCCTTGGCTTGGACATCTTAATATTAATCTTTTCAGCTTAAAGTTAAAATTTAAGGCTCAGATCCTGGAAACACTTATGCAGGTGTGTAACTTTAACCATGTCAGTAGTTCCATTGGTTTTAATGAGACTATTCATGAACTTAAAATTAAATATGTGCTTAGATTTTGATAGAACCTGAGAATTAAAAAAAGCTTCATTGTTAAGGTAAATCTGCTTAGTATAGCTGTTGGTGTTATGTAAATAATAATAAACATTCTGTAGTTTCCCAAAGTGATTTATTTTATTATTAATTACATATTACCTGAGACTACCCTAATAAAATTCAAGATCCTGAGAGTGAAGCGCAGGCTTGTCTCCATGAACACATGGTTCATGTTGGAGTGTGTCTTGGGAACTTTGTGGCAGGTCTCCCAAAATAGTATTCTGAACACCTAGAAAATATTTATCATTCACTCCATATGGGAAAGAGGAGGAGAAGGAAATTTAAACATGTAAGAGTAGTTGGGACTTGAGTTGTTAATTTCAGCCTATACACAAGGGTATACAGTTGATATTGTTCATTTAAGTGTTTCCTTGCTTCAATGAGAATAATAAATGTTGATCAAAATTATTAGACATAATTGCTACTCAGCACTTCCCCCCATAAAAACAATATGAATGAAAATTTTTACAAATGCCAGTTTTAGTTGTTCTTCCAATAAGTGATGTTTCGTACATGGCTTTGAAGTTGCAAAGCATTATATAAATACTAAGCATTGTAAAACTTTACTGTGACTTTGTAATTATTACCACTCAGATAATGATTGTAATGAATGTTGTTAAATCCTACAAACATGAGGAGATGGATGAAATACATTGAAATGGTCAAAATGTGAATATATTGTATGTGTATCTATTTGCTTGGTTTTTAGTTAAGTTTTTCAGTGAGGAAGAACAGATCCAAGTGCATTTAAAGTATATTGAAGGGTTATGGAGTTTACCGTAACACAGGAGTTCATGGTCACTGTTACAAAAGAAAATTAAGATGTAGTCCTACAAGATGTTCCACCTGGACAGACCCACACTGAAGTCAGAAATTCTGCAAATAAAATGCACATGCTTAATTTTAAGCACATCAGAGGTCGTCTTGGCTTGAATGGGATCTGTACATGTTCATAAAGTTGATCACAAGATTTTTTGCATGGTCAGAGTCTTAACTATAATTTCTGTAAGTGATATTGCGCTGTGTGTGTGTGTGTGTGTGTGTGTGTGTGTGTGTGTGAGAGAGAGAAATAAATATAAATAAGACTATATAACTTTTGGGCGATTTAATTCCTACCAAAATGATTTATTTACTGTTCGTTGGTTATTATTTTTGTAGATCTGATAAACATTCTTCTGAGCTAGTATCTGGTAAGTGACTGTGTAAAAATAAACATACACAGATCACTAAAAAGGTGAATGACATGAATAATGGATCTTTTGAATGACCACTTGTTGAATAAATAAGGCTGTTCCTGTGTGGTACTGCAGTATAAAATATCATGTCTTCAATGAATAGCTGATAAAGGAATGACAACTCCTGATTTCCTTTTGTAGGCTCAGGATCCACCCAAAATCTTGGCTTCCCTGCTTGCAGCTTTCAGAACACTTCAGTGTGATGATGATGTCTAGATGGAAACTAAATTTTAAATAAACTTACAGATAACTAGCCCGAGCCCCCTCAGCTGCACCTAGAGGAGGCCCCATCCCAAGTGCAGGGAGGGGGCGCCTCTTCCTCGGGGACGGTGGCAGGGAAAGCAGAAGGAACTTGGGGGAAGCAGCAGGAAAGGAGAGTTCGCGGCCGGGGTGGGGGAACAGGGCAGGGGACGGAGGGAGCCAAGTGGTACGAGCACTCCCAGCTTTGGGGCTGCAGTTGAGCAGCTCCGTCAACAGGTTGCACCATTCCCCCTCGTCTGCTGCCGACTCGGCCCCCACGGCGTTGTGCGAGCTAGTGCTTGCCTGCTGGAGCGCTCCCGCCGTGCGTCTGGGAGGAGGAGGGGGCCGCCGCCGCCGTCCTCCATTTTGTGGCTGGGCCGAGCGCCGCCGGAGTCGCGGGCTGCCTGGGGCAAGGAGGGACGGTCCAGCCAGGGGCGTCCTGTTACATTATCTGATCAGGTCCAAAAGAACCTTTCGTCCAGAAGAAGGTTTTAAGGTAATCCCATGCAAAGTTTGGTTGCGGTAGCTCTTATAGTGTCCAAGTTATTAGCACGTAAACATTCTCCTTTTTATAGAGAGAGAGAGAGAGAGATATGTGTATATATATATATATATATATATATATATCTGTAGTTTGTGTGTGTGTGTGTGTGTGTATTTATACCAGGGATTCTGTTTAATTGGTTAATCAGTTAAATGTATTGTTTAACTGGTTTACCGATTAAAGTGGGGGGAAGGGTGCTCCAGCCCAGCTGGGCTGGAATGACCCCCAGCTCGCCGCAGGCAGGGGCTGCTCTAGCCCAGTTGGAGCAGCCCCTGCCACTCTAGCTTCCACTGGTTAAATGGAACTGATAAGCATCACCCATTAAGGGTGATGCTTATTGGTTAACCTTTCACATCCATAATGTATATATATGTGTGTGCGCGTGCACACACACACACAAGAATGTTTCTCCCTGAACAAGCCAGTTAATGTAATGTATTATTTGTTTTGGAAAGTGCAATACCTAATAGTAATACGTTAGGACTCTGAAGCTAGGGATGTAAAATTTCGATTATTTGGCTAATTGAATAGTTGATGCAATTTGCATTGACTATTCAATTAGTTGATTAGGGTGCTTCCGCATTTGAAGTGTAGCAACAGCCCCAGGATGAAAGGCGAAAGCGCTGCCGGGAGCACAGGGCCAGTAGGAGATTCAAGCGGTCCCCTGCTGGCCCCGTGCTCCCCGCGGTGTTTCAAAGCGGGAGCGCCGCATGGAGCCTGGGGTCATTGGGGGAGTCCCAAGCTGACCGTGAGCTCCATGTGGTGCTGCCGCTTTGAAACACTGCGTGCAGCCTGGGCCAGCTGGGTACTCCCCCAATGACCCCAGGCTCCAAGCTCCACATGGCACTCCTGCTTTTGAAGCACCCTTTTCCTCCCCCCCCTTGCTGCCTCTTTCTGATAGAGGCAGCAAGAGGATGGGGGGAAGCGACTAGTTGATTAGCCTGTCGACTAGTTGTTCACATCCCAATCTGAAGCTGTGTTTTCATTATGAAAAAGTTGTATTCTTCACTCCAGTTAGTTAATGTCCTCATTTGAGGCCAAGTCTACATTGGCACATTGAAGTGCTGTAACTTTCTGGCTCTGGGGTGTGAAAAACATCCCCCTCCCCTATCCTGAGTGGAGCAGTTACAGCTCTGAAAAGCATCAGTGTGAGCTAGGCTGCAGCATTGGGAGCCACACTCCTAGTGCTGTTAGCTTCTCCCCTCACAGAGATACTTTACATAGGGTGCTGGGAAACCTCTTTCCCAGTGCTAGTGCTGTGGCCACACTTTCAGTGTGTAAAGCGCTGCCATGGCTGTGCTTTAAACTGGTAAGTGTACACAAAGCCTTGGTTTCATCCCACAAGGCAGTTGATAATTTTCACAGGAGTCGTTAGATTGAGTTCAAGACTGTCAGGAAGTCTGGTCTTGAATTTGACCAGTTAACTCATTTGAAAACTACATTCTGCCTTGTATTCACTTGGATTTCATCTTGAATTGGTTTGAGTTAAGATCACACATTTTTTTCATAGAGTAGACAAAGTTGAAGTTGGTTATAAAAAGCGCCAAGGGATTTTTAATGACAGTGAGGGGTCAGAAGTTTAGTTTTGGGTGAGGGATGTAAAATCCCATTTAATTGGTTAATCAGTTAAATGCTAAGTTTAACCAGTTAACTGATTAAATGGGGAAGTGGGTGAGGGCAGAGGGGCTGACCCTCTGCCTGCAGACAGGGACTGCTCGGATCATCCGTGCCCGTGGCATGCCCCAGGCCTGCCACGGACAAGGGCTGCCCTGGCTGGGCTGGAGCACCCATGCCCACGGGAGGTGGGTGGCTGCTCCAGCCCTTACTGGTTAACCATAATAGGTAGGTGAGGCTTACCGGTTAACCATTAACATCTTTATTTTGGATATCTCTAAAAGTCCTTCAGCATCGTAATGGCTGATGCCTTCTAAAATAATGATTTGGTTAGGAGTACTACTACTTCAGGTTCTCGTGAGACTCTTTAGGTTCCCTAGCTTCATAATGAACTTCTGCTCTGGGCTTGTGATCTAATGATTGGAATTGGATGAGTCACATGGGAAGTGGTGTGTATGTACAAGGTAAGGTCTTAGTTTCGTGAACTGCTCCCATTGACTGAAAAACATGACTAAAAACATACTATCAGACTGACTTGGAAGGAAGAAGCTTCAGGGGGTAGCCAAGTTAGACTGTACAGGATAAACTTAAAAAACAACAAAAGGTCTGGTAGCACTTTATAGACTAAGAAAACATGTAGATGGTATCATGAGCTTTCGTGTCCACAACCTGCTTCTTCACCAACACCACAACACATAGCACTCCTGCATCTTTAGAGGCTTTCCATGCAACTACTAAGCCATCCTGAAAGATCCTAGTTTATGACATTTGAAAAGATGGGTGGCTATATTGATCTTACACTGCGATGCTGCTTGTTACACTAATTACTCTTTTTAAAAGTCTGAATTAACATCTTTGGAAAACAGAAAATCTTGGGTAGACATTGATGGTCAGGGTTTCAGATATTGAGCACCCACAGGTCACTCTGAAGTTTGTGGAAGTGCTGTGTGCTTAGCATCTCTGCAAGCCAAGCCCTAAATGTGTTTCACTGGCTTTTGAAAACAGTCCTGAAAGTCCTGTTTTTGTTTGGGTGTTATAATAGGGAAAGACTACCCCGCATGGAATCTGTGACTTGAAATTAAGTGTTTATTCCATTGTTGTAATTCTTTTTTTTTTCCCCTCCATGTTGAAAAAGTGATCTTGATTGATACTGATGTCTAGCAGTAACAGTTCCGAATAATCTACAGAACATACTGGGTTTCTTGTTTCGTTTATGATTCAAAATCCAGATCCGTGTTTTTTCTGTGTATTACATTACAGAGACATTCCAAATAACCCATGTGCCATAAGCAAGCATTTTGGAATATTACTATGGATAACTGGAACCTCATTGCTAGACATTTTAGTTCGTTTGCGGGAGCTATACATTAGGCTTCCTCATCCCTTCTGGTAAGACAAGCAAGCAGCTGTTTTTGCAGCTGATGCTAGTGCAGCTTTTAATCATTGGTGGGGCTGCAGAATGATTTAATCGTCTCCCCAGTAGCGTCAGTTGCATTTAAAGCTCATGTTTAACTCCCATTGACATAACACCATTGTAGATTTTATTAATCAAAACTGTCAAAAACTGACTATGGAAACCTCTCTGTTATGTGTACACTTGCATTGTTTTCTGGCAATGGCTTGAAACTGCATAGCACATAGAAAATACTTCTCTGTGGTGTATTTCTGGAGCCTTATTCAAGGGGAGAAGTTAATGGGCCAAACCTTTGCTGTTTAAGTGTGAGTAGTGCTGTGCCTAATATGAAAACTGTAGCTCGGAAGCTTGAGAGGCCCATTTAACTTCTTGAGTAGGTTATGTCCAATGTTCCCTCTAATCTTTTCCATCCATGTGTGGAATAATGTTTTCTATATGCACTGAGGCATGTGCAAATGTGCACCACCATTAGAAACACATGCTGCTCTGCTAATCAGCTGGGTGGCACCTGAATCTCTCTTTGGTGGCTGCCCAAGTGCTCAGCTTACTGCGAGCACTGATCACTGGTCTCTTTGAGATGCAAACAGGCAATATTAAAGTTTATGTTCTCCAGATGAACAACCTACCACCACCAAATCTAGCAAGCTGGGAATTCCTGCAAACACACTTGAGGTGAATGTCAACACCTCAGTGGCTCAGAAGGAAGCGTCGGGAAGGGAAAGTTGAAGGACTGCATTGAAAGACATTAGGAATGTGAACGACTAGTCAGCTATCCAATAAGTAAATGCTTATCAGTTCATTGACACGCTAGTCGACTAGTTGTCTTCCCCCCCCCCCTTTGCTGTCTCTATCACACAGAGGAAGTAAGGGGAAGGGGGAAGAAGAGAGGGTGCTTCAAATTGGCAGTGCCACATGGAGCCTGGGGCCAGACCCAGGCTCTACGCAGTGCTGCCGCTTTGAAACGCATGTGGCGTTTCAAAGTGGCAGCGCCACATGGGGCCCATTATCAGCTGGGGCCTTCCCTGCTGAACCCGGGTTCCATGAGGCGCTGCCGCTTTGAAACGCTGGGTGGAGCCTGATGCTGGGCTCCCCATCGCGTTTCAAAGCATCAGAGGGCACTGCTTGACACCCCCCCCCCGGCCCGCTTTTGCCTTTGAAGTGTTGCTACCTAGGGCTGTTGCTACACTTCAAAGGCAGAGGCACCCTTATCGACTAATCAAATAGTTGATACAGATTGCATTGACTATTTGATTAGCCAATTAATTGAAATTTTACATCCCTAAAAGACATATACGGTAATTCCTCATTTAACACTATAGATATGTTTCAGAAAATGATCGTGTTAAGTGAAAACGTGTTATGCGCGGTCAATTTTCCCATTGAAAATAATAGAAAAGGTGGGGGTTGCATTTCAAGTGGTGGTGTCTGTTGGAACCAGGACATAGGGTTGGGGGAGAAAGGGGACTGGGTTACAGCAGGGAAGGGAGGTATTTGGCTCTGAGGAAGGGAAGGGGAGGAGGATTGGGTTGGGAGTATGCCCCTGTGACGGGTCTGCCGGGACCTGCACTGTGTCCGGCAAGGGGGGGTCGCCGGGGAATGGCGCGGTGAGCGGCGAACCCTCCGCTGCTTTGCAGGGAGGCGGGGGAAGCCCCGCGCAGCTGCCGGCGACGGGCCAGTGGGGGAAACCCAGCCGCCAGCCTGCAAGCGGGGGCAGAAGAGAGGGGGCAAGGCGTCCGGCGAGGGGGAGTCAGTGGGGAATGGCGTGGCGAGCGGCAAACCCTCTGCCACTTTGCAGGGAGGTGGGGGAAGCCCCGCGCAGTCGCCGGCAACGGGCCAGCTGGGGAAATCGTGTTATTCCGGGGAAGGTCGTGTAATTCAAAAAACGTTCCCTAAATAAAAAATCGTGCTATCGCGAAAACGTGTTAAGCGGTCACATGTTAAATGAGGAATTACTAAATGATGCAGGGTGGGCTGGCTGAAGAGTGAAACTGCAAGTCCTACTTTTTGTCCCTCATTTTGGGGGCGCTGCTCAATGTTTTTCTATAGGATGATTTCTTTAAATATTTGTACCTGTACAAATAGATATCAAAGGTAATTTTTTTTTGGTGTTTGCCTAGCTTCTGCTCCTATTGGAGCAAATGCATTTTGACATTGTCTTTCAATGGGAACACAGTTGGCCCAACTCTGAGTGATTAGTGATATAAAATCCCATTTTAAAAAGTTAACCACTGGGTGATGCTTACGAGTTAACCCTTTACATCCCTCTGATTGATCTGAAATCCTGATTGCTGCTAAGATGTGTTTCCATCTTCCATACTAATTAATCCACATCCCAAATTTGCTTAGCTAAAAAAAGAATACTCTCCATTTGAGTTTTAGCAAGAAATGCTTGGGAGGATTTAGTTTGATTCTGCATGGGTTTTTTTTTTTTTCCTGTCTAGGTGTGTGGGCGGTAAAGGAGGTCAGTGACAAAAATTAGGTCTAGAAGTTCTTGAGTAGTGTTTGGCTTGTATAAGGTTAAAGGAAATATTGGTGGCTCTCTGTCAGTAAATCCTTCAGTCTGCAGTGTTTTGTACAAAGACTACTACTATTAAACAATGAATCATAGCTAATTTTTGTATGGATGTCAACATTCTTGTTCAATTGCAGAAGTTCCTGCTGGGAGTCTTAACATAAACACACATTCCTAAATACAAACTCTTAAACCTAGATTTTAATAGGAGTGTCCTTTACAAAAATGCAGAACTTGCTGTGATGATCTGAAAGAACCTTTCACATCTTATTTTCCAGTGTGTATTTTCAAATTTAATACTGTAGTGACTTTTTAATATCTTTTTTTTTTTTTTTTTAAATTCACTGCTCAGGTGTAGATAATGCAAAAGGTAGAGAAATATTTGATATTGGCATTAATAAACAGCTTGCCAAACAATTTATGGTAACAACCAGGGCTTGACAAACCCTGGTGAGAGCTACTCGCCAGCCCCGCACTGCGTGTGCGCCAGCCCCGCACTGTGCATGCGCGAAGCGCCGGTGAATGGGGCGCACGGAGCGACCGGCTGAAATCTACTCTCCATGGGCAAGTAGATTCAGCGGTTTGTCGAGCCCTGGTAACAACATATATTTGGTAGCAACACATTAGCTGTTTCTAACTTCTAATATTATCTGATATGGATAAAAGAAACAGACTGCACCTTGATTTAAACACGCTAATTGTGTAAAGATAGCTCTTGATTTTCATTTCAGTTTAGGTGTGGCATTAACCCCCTTATATATA
Organism: Rafetus swinhoei; assembly: GCA_019425775.1. Lineage (NCBI taxonomy): Eukaryota > Metazoa > Chordata > Testudines > Trionychidae > Rafetus > Rafetus swinhoei. Next base: position 12,693,925 of record CM033432.1, read on the forward strand.
GCAATTTTTTGATATTTTTTATTTCAGTTATGAATTAATTGTAGTGTGCAAGCAGAGTTTATAGTAACTAGTCTCATTGTTTTAAAGTAAAATATTGCTCAGGCTATAAATTCCAAAGAAATCGCTCACCAAGCGATTTTCAGTGAGACAGAAAAATAGATCTGCTGCTAAATTTAATGATTTACATAAACCAACAATTTTATCTCAAAAGACGCTCACCATTATTGAAAATATTTATCCGTAAATGGGTGAGTTGTAGAACCTACTCTTGTTGTCTTGTCATTACATCTCGTACTTCTGTAGATTGTAAAAGGTCTGTTTCCCTCCTGGAAGTATTATTGTATGTATATGCTTCATTTTGGGAAACTCCATGTTAATTGGTTCTTCAGTGACTGCCCACATGAGGTTATTTTTATAAGGTTTATTTATTCCAGTTCATGAAATACCTAGCCAAAGTTTTCAGAACTTTCTTTTTCATACATGCTATATTCATTATATCTTTGAAATTGGATCAAAGACTCTCCTCCATCAAAAAAATCTCACCTATGTAGACCATTCAACAGCCTCACTGAGTTTTCCATGAACCATAAATAACACCCACTTTTCATCTTCAACTACATAAAATATTGTTATAAGGAGGAGGGACCAAAAATTGTTCTGCTTAACCTCTGAGGATAGGACAAGAAGCAGTGGGCTTAAATTGCAGCACGGATGATTTAGGCTGGATATTAGGAAAAACTTCAGAACTGTCGGAGTGGTGAAGCACTGGGAGGTTGTGGAACCTCTATCATTGAAGATTTCAAAGAGCTGGTTAGACAAAGGGATGACCTAGATCATGGGTTCTCAAACTTCACTGCGATCCTCTTCTGACAACAAAAATTACTACATGACTCCGGGGGCAGGAGGAGGGACAGACAGAAGACGTGGCACGCTGAGTGCAGGCAGGGGTCAGAGCTAAAGCCCAAGCTGCACTGACCTAGGCATGGAGGCTAAAGCCAAGGCCTGGGGCATGGTCTCCAGACAGTGGGTCTGAGGCTTCAGCTCTGGCCCTGGGCCCACAAGTCTAAGCCAGCCCTGGGGAGCCTATTAAAATGGAGTTATAAATAATGTTCCCTCAAATCTTTTCCATCCATGTGCAGAACAAATTATTTTTGTGTGTACCGAGGCATGTGCATGCCCACCACCAGTAGAAACAAAAACTTAGGTGTAGGTTCTCTGCTAATCAGATGGGCAGCATTTGAATCTCTCCTTAGCGTCTGCACAAATTTTCAGTTTACAGGGAACAGTGGTCACAACCCACGTCAGGCCCGTACTCAGGGGGGTGCAAAGGGTGTGAATGAACCCCCATGGTCCCCCCAAGTAAGTGTGAGAGGGCTCTGTTAGGGCAGTGGATCTCAAACTGTGGTGGTCTGCAGTCACCTTCTAGGTGGTCTGTGGTTCAAGCTCAGCTTCCCCCCGTCCGCTCCCCACAGCAGGGACCTTGCACTGGCACTCCAGCCTCGCTCCCTTCTCCCTCCCCCCCCGCGAGTTTAGAGTGCCAGTTCTGGCTTCCCTCTGGGGGGGAGAGGAGCCCCAAGCCTCCCTGCTGGATCCATCTAGTGGGGAAGAAGTGGAGCGAAGTGGAGCCAGAAGCAGTTGCCCCTCCCATTCCCCCTACCCCTTCCCTGGCTGGGGAAAGATCAGTGCATTGCCTGGAGGCTTTCCCTGCTGCTCCCATTGGCCAGAATCCGGCCTGTGGGAGCAGCAGTAGACCGTGTTACACAGTGCCTGGGAGCAGCGTAGAGCATGAAGGGAGGTAAGTGCCCCCCTTCTCATATTGCTCAGACCTTGCACCCCTATCTTGCTCATGCACTGCCCCCTTCTAAGACTCCGCACCCCTAGCCTGTTCCTGCACCCCCCCTTGCTCCTGCACCTTCCCTCCCAGCCACACACTGAACCTTTCCTTAGTCTTGCCCTCTTCCCCATAGCCAGACACCCTACTTACAGCCTGTTCCTGCACCCCACCTCTCTCCCAGGCCTTGCACCCTAACCCCCTCCTGGACCCCACCTCCTGTCCAGATCCTGCATTTTCACCTCTGTCCTGCAGACTGAATCTGTCATTTTTGTCCCTACCCCAGAGCCTGGGGTGGGGTTGGGGTGGGTTCCACACAACCCACTAACTCTGGAAGAATAAATCTGGCCCATGGGAAGCCCTGAACCTCAGTCCTTCCTGTCCCTCCCCCTTGCCAGATGGGGCTGGAGCACCGGAGGAGTGGAGCAGCAGCAGACAGAGAGGGCTGAGGGAGTGGGGGGGCCAAGGTGGCCATGCTGCTTGCCATGATTCCAGAAGGTAATTTCTATAAAACCTTTATTACTGTGTAATTTTTAAGACTGGTAAAATGATTTTGTTATAACAACCACGGTTTCCACTCAAATTTTTCATTAAGCTCTCTTATGCACACTCATTGCATGACTATTTTGAATGACTTCTTGAGGTCCCTTCCAATCCTCCAGTTCTATGACTCTTATCCGGGAGAATAGATAGGTCTTACTACATGCCCCAAAGGCAAAAGAAGCCCAGGCTTTCTGGGTGAGTTGGGTGAGCATTGCTAGGTGTTTCAATTGAATATTCTTGACATCTGTACTCTCCTGTTTTAAACTCAAGGAGACACTGTTATCCCAAGGTCCTGACCTGTTCGGGTTGGTTTACTCATCACGTGAGAGGCATGCCGATTGCTCCAGGAGTATAAAGTAGAAGATACTCTTTGGATATTGTTTATATTGATTAGGGCTCATTAAAATATTTTTAAAAATCAGACGTCAAAATGGATGACTATAATTAATAAAAAATGTTAGCCGCTTTCTGACTGGTTCTTTGAGTACTGGGGCTCCATACCAAGGACTGAGTTGGTGTCACGTAGCTTATAATATATCTAGTGCTAGTAATAGTGCTTCTGTTATGTGCTGGGAGTTTCCTTTTTGTCATTTTAAGTTACCAAAACTATTAACATTAAGGTCTAGTCTTCAGTTAAAGAAACTTTAAAACTTGTAAGCATGTCTTTGGGATCTGTAAAAATCCTGGTTGTGTATACATTTATTAGCAGGGCTCGACAAATTATACAATCTACTCGCCCGTGGCGAGTAGATTGTAACCCGGAAGAGCCGGGTTCGGGCGATCTCATGCGCATGCAGAATGATCTCTTGCATGCATGAATCGCGGACAGCGCGGCTGGTGAGCGGGGCTCGCCGCGGTTCGGCGAGCCCTGTTTATTAGCATATTCAGTTGAACTCCCCATCCCTTTTCCATGTCTAACCACTGCATTTTGGAATAGGTAGTGCAGAGCGGTCCTTACCCATACACAGAATACGCTATTGCATAAGGTACCCCAAAATTTGGGACACCACTGGGTCTTAATGTCCACCCATCTGCCTCTTCCCATCTCTGTTCTGTGACACTGCTTTCTCCAGAGAGGATCAAGTCAACTTAAAAGTGATAAAGCCCGCCAGACCTATTAGCAGAACATCAAATCTGTGAAAGAGCCATTCAAGTGGCAATAAAGCCATTTAATAGTCATTTCCAACCCAAGTATATACTGTCAGTTTCTGAATTTACTGTGTTAGTCTACAGGACCTTAGTTTAAAATTTATTTAAAAAATATTTCATTAGTATGTTGCTGAAGATTATAAAATCACACGTCAAAAAATTGCTGACCCCCTCTGCTGCCATCGGGCATAGGGGTGCCATACATCCGAAGGACAACCCTGAGGTAGTTGGTGTTTTTCATTGTATGAAAGAGAGAGGACAGCACTTTTACAAGTTGATTTTTTTTTTTAAAGTCTGAGTGAAAATTACTTGCATTATACTCGCTGTGAAAGTAGTAATGTTCTGTTCTGAAACACACCCGTTTCTGTTCACACTTTGCTTTTTCCAGGAGAATCTAGAATCTGTATTAAGTTTTACAATTCTTTTTTTCCAAAAAAATCATAAACCTGTTTCTGTGCAGTATTAACACCTGCCTCTCATTTCCCTACCTTTACCTTTTCCTACGCCCAAACAACCCCCAAACAAAACAATTATATGTCCAGCAATAACATTGTGACAAAATGTGGTTTTCAAATCCGTATCTCCCCCAAACTCACCCCCATATGCAATTTGCCAGCGATGGGCTTTCTATTATTGTTTGAAACATGCATAAATAAAATGAAGTTAATAGACCTACAAGTGCCATGTCTTTCTTGGTGTTTCACATTTCTTTCCATTCTTTACCTCAGCCTCATTCTTGTCTCCTCCCCATTTCTGCCTTTTTCTCACTCCTTAATTCTCTCATTTCTTCTTGTTTTGTCTTTCCTGTTTCTTTGTTAAAGTAAAGACTTTCCATGGGTCCTTTTCTCCAGCCAAACTTACGCACGTGGCAGTGATTTTGTGCAGTCTTTGAATCAATAGGAATTTTGCTGTGTGTTTGAAGACAGCAAAATGGGGTATTCTTCCTACACTGAGTCATGCTGTTCAATTTCATTGTGCATTGTAGAGCGAAACATAGGGTACGTCTAGACTACATGCCTCTGGCGACAAAGGCATGTAGATTAGGCTACCCGGCATAGGAAAATGAAGCAGCGATTTAAATAATCGCCGCTTCATTTAAATTTAAATGGCTGCCGCCGCGCTGAGCCGATCAGCTGTTTGTCAGCTCAGCGCGGTAGTCTGGACGCTCCGCGGTCAACATCAAAGGCATTTGTCGACCTCCCAGGTATGCCTCCTGGGAGCATCCAGACTACTGCGCTGAGCCGACAAACAGCTGATCGGCTCAGCGCGACAGCCATTTAAATTTAAATGAAGCGGCGATTATTTAAATCGCCGCTTCATTTTCCTATGCTGGGTAGCCTAATCTACATGCCTCTGTCGCCAGAGGCATGTAGTCTAGACGTACCCTCCTTACTAGAGACATAAGTAAATTTCATCCAGCAGCCTATGATGCAAATAGTAAGCTGATGCACAGAGACTAAGGTATACAGGGGGGCATCTATGAAAGGAAACAGAGTTGGCAACTTTCGGCAATGTCTCTTTTTTAAATTTAAATTAAACCTTGCTTTCAGGCACTGAGTGTTGATTCAACTCCAGTTAAAGTCAACAGGAGATTTCAATAGGAGTTAGCTTGGCCCCTATTAGGAATCATAAAAGCTGCACTGGATTAAATGGAAGCCTTTTGCCATTTTTCTTTTTTTTGGATAGTTTAGTCCCATCCTTTTTAGAAGAAAGATTGTCTATATGTGACATTCAGGTTCTGACCGAAAGCAACAAAAGCAAAGTCAGCCATATGTCATAAACCCAGTAAAACATTTTTGAATGATGTGCGTGTCCTTTCACTGAAATGGACACAAATAAGAAGTACTTTGAAGGAAGGCAGTAAAAATGTTTTTTACTTGAATGTATTTAAAATGTGATTGTAAGCTCTCTGGTGCAGAGACATTGTCAACATGTAACATAAAAATAGTGCTAGCTTCCCACAGATTGTAGATTTTATATTATAGTGTTATTGCAATACCACACTTTTGCCACTTACAAATTTCCGTATTCAGGAGTATATAATGTAGACACTTGCTTCTGCCACTGTGGGGAGTGTGTGTGGGCGGGCAACCGCTGCTGCCACACAGCACCAGGCTGCCCCGATGATCTCTGAAGCTCAGGAATGGGGTGCCATGGGAGGAAGAGGCAGGGTGTTGGCAGGACGGAGAGGGTTTGGGGGCTGGTAACGGACTGGCCCACTGGGAGTCCTGAGCTGGGTTACTTAATTTTCTGGCTGGGGATAGCTCATGGGTTAGGAATTTCAGACCCCTGTTTTATAGCATTCACCAATGTGCCCTAAATGTGACTGCTCTGTACTGTGTATTATTAGGATACTTGGAAAGACATGGATCCTCAGTGTAAGTTATCATAGCTCTGTTGACTTCATGTTGATGTGATTTAGCTGAGAAATCTGCCCCTTTGTGAGCTGACACTGTAGTCTACTGTTAATTTTTTTTTTTGGTGGCTTCTAGAGAAGTTGTAAAATATTATTGTAATTTTATTACAGCAACAAAAGCAAGTATCTGTAGTCCTAATGCAGTTATCATAGAATTATTGAACATAAGTAGATGTAATCATTTAAGGATTTCAACTTTTTCTGTGTACCATTGCTTATTTGCCTGGACAATCTCTTTTCAGGAACTGTTCAAAGAGAATAAGCTGCAGTTTCTTGAAGGGCACTAAAATGGGCCCATGGAATTATTGTGGAGTTCAGTGTTAATTCTCACTTGTGTCATAGAGTTTTTTCTGCAGATTTCCGTAAACTTTCACACCTCCGTTACAGCAACTTTTGAACTCTGATGTGAACTCTGGAGAACCCAAACATCTAGAATTCCTATTTTGAGACTAATATATATGGTGAGAAGCTGTGTTAACATTTTTTACAGTAAAGAGTTTCTATATACAGAAAATGAAGTATTGCCTTTTGGTTAGGGCTAGGGGCTAAGTCAGGATCCCTGCAGTGTGCCCTGTGCTCTGCCACAGTATAATCTTGATGAGTGACTAACAACTTTACCCATGCAAAACTGGTTTTATACTTCACAGGGATTTTTGAGGCCATGCTTATAAAGTGCTCTGAGATCTTCAGATGAAAGGCTCTCTAGAAGTGCAAAGTAGTTTTAATTTTACTTTTCAACCTTTGCAAACTTGGTGTTCATAGCTAAGGCAAAAATATTCTTTTCATGCTAATATTTTCCATGCTGGGTCTACAGTTGGATAGGTTTTTTTCCCCTTCAAGTTGGACACAATTTGGGACCTGATTCTGCAAAGACTTGCCTGCTATGTTTAAATTTATGCACTGTGAATGGTCCATGTTGTTATGCACGTAAGACCTTGTGGGACTGGGTCAGTTGGAATCTAAAATAGTCTCTTTGAAAATTCCCATGTCTGGTGATCATGTCACAACGTGATGGTAGCCTGACTGTTCAGGCTTGCCTGTGTAACTGTGACTGAATAGTGGTATAATGTTGCTGAAACAAGATTTAGTAACATGGTTATACCACAGTTTGGCCTGGTCTTCGGAATGAAGATACAAGAGTCACTTTTGTGTTTATGTGCCTTACAAAATAGTTAGGAAAATTTACAAGCCTGGGCACAAAACATTCATGTGTGCCCTTTACTATGATTCTTGATAATGAAACATCTAATGGTATTTTACTTGCCTATCAAAGAGAGACATGCTCTGGGGCAGATAGAATTTTGCAAGCCTGGTCATGAAAGTATATATCTTGCATGAAAATTAATCTAAGACAAGACACTACTGTATTGTAAGACAATTTCCCACCATGGAATTTCTGGCAGTATAAAAAGATTCTAGAAGACAATCCTGGTCTATGGGGGGGAAAAAAAACAAGCAAACTGAGCACCATAAGTGACCTTTGTGTGTGTTTAATTTGCTTGGTTGTGCCTGCTTTACTAACAATTTAGAACACCCTGTTTTCACACTTCATTTTTTTCTGGCTAAAATTTTCCATCCCTGCTTGATGATGAAGTGGGGTTCATTTTGTTTTTCAACAGTTTAAGAAAAATCCCTTCATTCAAAAATTCCAGATCAGAGAATTTATTTTAAAAATACACATTATTACCTTGTACTTGGGATGTTAAAATGCATTTAATTTTGTAAACGTATAACCGCTGTAAATTTCAGCGGTTACGTGTTTACACGCGGGGAAAATAGGCTTGCAGGGAGCTGAGTTAAAAGCTGCCTCCCCATGAGCACTGGCTACCACCTGCCCCTCCATACTTCTGCTTCTGTGGGAGGCAATAGCGTGGGGGGGGAGGGCAGGTGGGTTCCCTGCATGTATTGGCTTGTGCCTTCTTTGCCTCCCTCCGCTTCCTCTGTATCAGAGGTAGGTGGGGGGGAGGTGGCTCCTTCAGAATTAAAACCCACAGGGATCTGACTTAAAAGCTAGCTCCCCATGCACACTGACTCGCACCTGTGTTCCCCCCTTCCCTGTGCTGCTGCCTGTGTTTGTGGGGTGGGGTGGGGGGACAGATGTTCTCAAGGGGAACTGGCTTTTAAACTGGCTCCCTGTGCGTACTGGTTCCTGCCTCTGATACCGAGGCAGAGAGGGGTGGCTGCTTGTAACTGTTAGGATTAACCAATGAGCCCAAGCTCATCGGTTAATCGTGTAAATGGCTACATGTTTACATTCCTACCTTATACCATACAAAGACATGCATCTGAAAGTATTGACACATGTACCTTGTTCTGAACATAATCTACATAGCATTTTTTGCTTGATCTTAAAAAAGAATTAAAATAGAACTTCATTTGTCATTAAACATTTAATTTCTGAGCATGATCCTTGGGCCTCTGAGATATTTCTAAGATATTAATGAAGCCCTTTTCCCTTTCACACACATCTTCATATTCTTTAGACAGACTTCTCTAGGTGGCTAGGACATTTTTTAAGGGGATGCAAATTGACCCAACTCAAAATTCTCCAGAGTCTCAGTTTTAACATAAGGACAACTGACTATTGGTATGGGGAAAACATTTAGAACTCCTTTACCATATAATAGCAAGAAAGAGACACATTTTCTGTTTCTTATGACTTTCTGAAACTTACATTTTGGGGGCTGCAGTTTTCCAGGCTTGATCTTTGTCCAAAGATTAATTTAAAACAAAACAAAATATGTTTTGTGGGGACAGAACATGTAAGTGTGTTTTATTTCAAGAGAATAGGAAAAAAAATTGCTATTAAATTTTTTAACCTATTTTTTTTTTTTTTTGGTGTTGAAATTTGGCACAACAGTGCCTTTAGCCAAGAAGTGTCTTGGGTAAGTTGTAATATAAAAAAATAGATGGAATTGTGTAGTCTGGTAAACACTGGTTTTTATTTGACCAAGGTGCAAACCTTTGAAAATTGTGCTTTAAGCTTATGTGGTAATTTTGGAACAAGATAATTAGTGCTAATGCATTAGTTCTGCATAAATTTATTCATGTGCATAATATTAAAGTTAAACATGTATATGTGGTCCAGAACTGGTGTCTCTACTTTAAAGGGCCTATCTTCAAAAACTGTAATATGTTTTGGATCAGGCTTTCAGTGCTCAGCTAGGGAAAGCTGTACTTTATAAACATGTCACACGGCTAACCCCAGACAGTTTTCCTAAGTGAGAAGGCTCTGAGCAGTTGTACACAATTTAATGTACCCGATTTGGGAAGTTTGCTGCTTAGAGACACTCTGGAGAATCAGAAGAGGCTTTTTACAGTTTTGCAAGCCTCACAAGCTGGGTCAAATGGAAATCACTTTTCAGGTCTGCAGATCTGTGGGGTGGAGGCAGGGTGCATGGAGTACTTCCCCAAAGGCAAGAAGACTTTCCCTGTAAAGACACTGGAAAAGGCAGCAAGTTAAGTGGTTCTTTCATCCCGAATACAGCGGAGAGGTGGCTTACAGTTAAGTGAAACTTTCTCTTGGGCTGGTAACCGAAGTCCCATCTAATTTTTTCCATCCATGTGCAGAATAAACATTATAATGGGCACCAAGGTATGTGCAGATATGCATCAACAGTAGAAACACATGTTGCCAGGTGTGGGTGCTGTGGGTACTCTGTTAATCATCTGGGAAGCACCTTAATCTCTGCTGGGTGGCTGTGCAAGTACTCATCTTACAGGAAACACTGCTGGTAACCTACCCATTTTGCAGTGATCATACAGGCTAAATTATTCAAAAGCTGATAGCTATTTTGTGCCTTCCCACCACTGTCTTATCAGTCCTGAGCACACAGTTTGTCCCACAATTCACTAGAGGGGTGTCTACTCTGCAGCCATAGCTCAAAATAAACAATGCAATTTGTGTAGCTTATTTCGAGTTAATTTCAAAACAGTGCTATTCCAAAACGTCCCTTAATCCTCGTGGAACGAGATTTACAGGGATGTTGGAATAGCACACCCGTTATTTCAAAAGCTATTTCGAAATAACGGGTGCACTGTCAAGGTGTGGAAAATGTTATTTTGGGATACCGGAAGTATCCTGAAATAGCACCATTGTCTAGATGCACCCTAAAACAGAATTAGAGCAGTTTAGATTACTGTAGTACAAACAACCATGGGATGGTTATTAAAAAGAAGACTGAGAGGGGACATGATACCTGTTTAGATACTTGAAAACAGCTGTTACAAGAAGGAGGGAGAAAATTCTTCTCCTTGGTCTCTGATGATAGGACAAGAAGCAATGGGCTTAAATTGCAGCCAGGGGGGTTTAGGTTGGACATTAGGAAAAACTTCCTAACTGTAAGGATGGTTAAACACTGGAATAAATTGCCTAGGAAGGTTTTGGAATCTCCATCACTGGAGATGTTTAATAGCAGGTTAGAACATAAGAACGGCTGTACTGGGTCAGACCAAAGGTCCATCTAGCCCAGTATCCTGTCTGCCGACAGTGGCCAGCACCAGGTGCCCCAGAGAGGGTGGACCGAAGACAGTGATCAAGCGATTTGTCTCCTGCCATCCCTCTCCAGCCTCTGACAAACAGAGGCCAAGGACACCGTTTTATCCCCTGGCTAATAGCCTTTTATGGACCTAACCTCCATGAAATTATCTAGCTTCTCTTTAAATTCTATTACAGTCCTAGCCTTCACAGCCTCCTCTGGCAAGGAGTTCCACAGGTTGACTACACTCTGTGTGAAGAAGAACTTTCTTTTATTAGTTTTAAACCTGCTACCCATTAATTTCATTTCGTGTCCTCTAGTTCTTCTATTTAGGGAACTAATAAATAACTTTTCTTTATCCGCCCTCTCCACACTACTCATGATTTTATATACCTCTATCATATCCCCTCAGTCTCCTCTTTCTAAACTGAAAAGTCCCAGTCGCTTTAACCTCTCCTCATATGGGACCCGTTCCAAACCCCTAATCATTTTAGTTGCCCTTTTCTGAATCCTTTCCAAGGCCAAAATATCTTTTTGAGGTGAGAGACCACATCTGTACACAGTATTCAAGATGTGGGCGTACCATAGTTTTATACAGGGGCAGTAAGATATTCTGTGTCTTATTTTCTATCCCTTTCTTAATAATTCCTAGCATCCTATTTGCCTTTTTGACCGCTGCACACTGTGTGGAAGTTTTCAGAGAACTGTCCAGGATAACTCCAAGATCTCTTTCCTGATTTGTCGTAGCCAAATTAGCCCCATCATACTATGCGTATAGTTGGGGTTATTTTTCCCGATGTGCATTACTTTACACTTATCCACATTAAATTTCATTTGCCATTTTGTTGCCCAATCACTCAGTTTGGTGAGGTCTTCTTGGAGTCCCTCACAGTCTGCTTCTGTCTTGGCTATCCTAAACAGTTTGGTATCATCCGCAAACTTTACCACCTCACTGCTTACCCCTTTCTCCAGATCATTTATGAATAAGTTGAAAAGGATTGGTCCCAGGACTGACCCTTGGGGACACCACTAGTTACCCCTCTCCATTCTGAAAATTTACCATTTATTCCTACCCTTTGTTTCCTGTCTTTTAACCAGTTCTCAATCCAAGAAAGGACCTTCCCTCTTATCCCATGGCCGTGTAAATTACACAAGAGCCTTTGGTGAGGGACCTTGTCAAAGGCTTTCTGGAAATCTAAGTATACTATATCTACTGGATTCCCCCTTGTCCGCATGTTTGTTAACCCCTTCAAAGAACTCTAATAGATTAGTAAGACAGGATTTCCCTTTACAGAAACCATGTTGAACAGACACCCGTCAGCGATGATCTAGATCAGGGGTTGGCCACCTTTTCAAATCAAACTACATCAGTTCAGAACAAGTGGTCAACAAAGAGCTGTATAAGAATGTACATTTGCGTGACTGAAAATATTCAACTTAATATTATTGATAATTGACATGATTAATAATAGCATAAATGAAACACTGTACTCAGACTTTATTTAATGGGACTTCTGGGAATGTGCTGGGGCAGGGCAGCTCCTAAAACTTCCCCTCTCCTCTCCAGTTTTAAAACAGAAACAGAGCCCTGCAGCCGCGTTTCTGCACGGCACGCGGGGCTGCGGGGCAAGCTGAGGAGCCTGCCTGGGGCTCCCTGCTGCCTCCGCAGGCCGGATCCAGTGGCTTGGCAGGCTGGATGTGGCCCACGGGCCGTATTTTGCCCAGGCCTGTCGTAACTGGTCAAATCCAGCTTCTTGCACGCATTTAGGCAGTCTTCTGTGCATCTTATGGTAGGAGGCTGGGGATGTGGGAGTACGAGGGGCTCAAGACAGAGGGTTCAGGTGGATAATGGGCTCAGGTTTGGTGTGGCATGGATGCAGGAGTGAAGAGATGCTGTGGCCAAATGGGGTCTGGGCCCCAACTGGGGCTTGTTGGCCCAGCTTAATTTTTAAATAAAGTAAAATATTATGTCCAACACAAAAGGTTCCAACGTTGTCTTTATGGGCAGGAGTGGGGAACCTTTTTTGCGTCGGGGGCCACTGAGTCACAGAAAAATCAGTCGGGGGACCACACAAGTGAGAAATGCAAAAAAACCCCCCAACCCCCCCCAAAACACTGATGTGGCCCCCACCTGAAACACCTCACTCCCCATGATTGGGGGGGGGAGACAGAGGTTCAAGGCCTCAGGCCAGATTTATTCTTTTAGGGTTCCAGGGTTACTAGATCTTGTGGGGGGCCCCCCTAGGCTCTGGGGTGGGGCCAAAAATGAGGGTTATGTGTGCAGGACAAGGCTGCCAGTTAATGGGATAGGGATGGGGGTGCAGTATCGGGGTATAGGAGGGGGTGAAGGTGGGAGATAGGGTGCAGGATTAGGCTGGGAGTAGGGTATCTGGCTGTGGGGAGGGGCAGGAGTGGGCTGGGGTTGGGTGTCTGTCCAGGGGCGGGCGGGGTGGGTATGAATGAGGTGGGTCTGAGCATGAGGGCTGGGGACACCACTTACTTGCTTTTGCACTGCCTGTAACATGGCCTCCTGCTGCTCCCATGCACCAGGAAGGGGAAGGCTGCAGGAAGTATGCCCCAGGGCTAAGAAAATGGTGATGCACAGAGCCATTTTTGCTTCCTGGTTTCCCACATACCAGGGGAAGGAAAAGGGTGGTGTATGGAGCCATTTTGTTCCTCACACGCTGGATCTGGCGGGGAGACTTGGCTTTCTTACCCCACCCCATGCCCCGCAGGAAGCCAATCTTGGGGGGGCCCATAAGGCTCCCTGCTGCAGGGGGAACTAGAAGGAACTGAGATGAGGCTCCAGAAGAGCCCAGTCTTGCTCCCTGTATTTGGCTCGCAAGCCATAAGTTGCTGACTCCTGATCTAGATGGTGCTTGGTCCTGCCTGTAGGGCAGAGGACTGGACTTGATGACCTCTCGAGATCCCTTCCATTTCTAGTATTCTTTGATTCTACAAGCCCCAAGGAGTCCTGGTGACATACTGGATTAATTGTAGCACCTGTGGAGGGACACTAAAGTGTAAGACTTTGCAATGTAGCTGCTTACACCAGCTAACTCAGTAGTGAAGATGTGCTGGGACAGCAGAGAGCTGGGAGAGCCCTGACTTGATGAGACAGGAAGCCAACAGTGTTATGTCCACCTAGCAGACGGAATCAAACCTTCTAGTCCTTTCAGTAGACTCAGGCTAGCTGAGTCTGTGCTAGTTCTAAAGAAATAGCTGTGTAGACCGGGGTGGGCAAAAAGGGCCTCTGTGGGCCAGATTCGGCCCACCAAGCGGGTTGATCCGGTCCGCACATGCCCTGCTGCTCCCCCACCCCCAGGCCAATTAGGGCCTGGGCTTGGGGGGAAGCGCACAAAGTTTCCTCTGCCCTGCTAGGAGCATGCGGCATTTAGAATCACCATGCACTCCTGGCAGGGCAGGAGGAGGCTTGGCGTGCTCCCCCGCCCCCAGGCCAATCAGGGCTTTGAGACAGCGGGGGAGTGCGCATAGTTTCCAGTTTCCTGTGCCCTGCCCCTGCCCTGCAAGGAGTGTGAGGCACTTAGAAGAGCCATGCGCTCCTGGCAATGCAGGAGGAGACTTTGTGCACTCCCCTGCCCCCAAGCCCTGATTGGCCTGGGAGCAGAAGGGGGAGCATGCGAAGTCTCCTCCCATCACCAGGGGCCTGGGCGCTGAGGGGGAACCTCTGGTGGCAGGGGGGGCAAAGACTTCATGTGATGCCCCAACCCCAGACCATTCATGGTCTGTGGGTGAGGAAGCAGGGAAGTATTCTGGAGTGGCCCCTGGCAAAAATGTATTGTCCACCCCTGGTGTAGACAGTGCTTTGAAGTTGTGGCACAAAGAAGAGAGGTGGGAGTCAGAGCCTCAGCTCCAGTCCTAGCCACAACTTTAAAGCACTGTCCATACAACTATTTCTAGAGCGCTAGTGTGAGTTCTGCTAGCCTGAGTGTGGACCCAAGCTGGAATGTCCATCTTAGTGACCGAGCGGCCATATTTTTTACATAGCATCTCTTTGAGCATTTCTCAGTGAGTCCTATTTCTATGTCCGATCATGCCTTCTAAGGTTCGTAGAGGAAAGGGTCACTTATGTGGACATGGGTGGTATGTATGGGACACAGTATTGTGGTGGAGCCTAGGTGTCGAGTTCCAGATTATGAAATTTTCTTTTAAAAAAACCTCCCAACAACAAATACCTTAGGATGTTCCTTGTGTGTATGCACACTTTTATATTTGTGATCACATAGTGTTTCACAAATGGTGCAATACCGTATCCTAGCATTATTTCTAACATAGCACTGTGTATTTCTCTGTGTTAGACAACCTTAAATCTTCACCCTGAAAGTTGCTTCACACAGATAAGAGACCTGCTCCTACATAGGGTCCCATTGACTACAGTGGAATTCTATGTGGGTTTACTCCCACAGAGCTCATTAAGGAATCAGGGATTTGCTGTCATTTATATAAAATTACAATAACTGTTCTTATACAAATACTTAAGTAAAAAATGAGTAATAAAGAGACAGCTCACCTAAATATGCAGATGAATTATTAACAACTGCCTCTTCCCAGTCTGTGCTGTTGGCTGAAAATATAGTGTATAGTGCATTACTGTTGACTTAATTATTTATATATCTTATAGCACAGAACTTCTAAAAAGAATGCCAAAGACATACAGAGTCATAACAAAAATGAAATTACCTAAAAGAACAAATAGGAAAAAAAAAATCACATTGTGCTATGTTTGTATATCAGTTTGTAAGAAAAATGCTGAGGTTACATCATTGTTTGAGATGTAGTAATCATGTTAACTTAGCTATCTTGTATGTACTGAGTCTGTACACATGTAATAATAATGTAATTCATTAGTGTGCACATCTATGTATGAATCGCTAATCTTTTTTTTTTTTTTTTTAAGTAAAAATACTAGGGAGCTGCGCTACGCTCGCTACGCCGCCAACACCCCTCTTTTGAAGTAGGTAGCCCTGGCTCTCTCTCTGGCTGTGAGGGAGGGCTGGACGTAGGTAGGCAGTCCTGGAGCTCACTCTGGCCGCTGGGGAGGGCTAAGCGGAGGTGTGGCAGACCTGGCCACTGGACCCACTTGAGGCCAGGCCAGCCCCGGCTCCGCTCACCCACTACTGGCTTCCGGAGGGTTGGGCCGGGCCTAGCTCTCTACCTCTAGCTGCCAGCCCCTGGGGGGGTTGAGCTGGACTGAGGCCGTGGCTGGTCCTGCTCTCTCCCTCCAGCCACTGAAGGATTGGGCTGGGCTGACGCAGGCTTGGCTCTCTCCCTGTCTGCTGGGAGGGGTCCGGCTGAAGCTCTTCACCCCCCACCCAGGGAAGGTCTGAGACTGCCTCAGCCCCGGCTCTTCCTTTCCCTCCCCAACTGCTCCTGGCCCCCAGGCTGCCCCAGTTGTTGCCCCTTCCCTCTTCCCCCGGCCCTGGTCTTTCCTCCCCTTCTCCCTCCCCTTCCCCCACCCGACTGTCAGAGAGAGTGGTCTGAGGCTTTGCCAGGCCCTGCGCTCTCCGCCCCGCCAGGGAAGGGGGAGGAGGGCAGTTGAGCACAGGGGAAAAGGGTGTGGGAGGGAGGAAGTAGTCATGCGGGATGCAGAGTGACGTGTTGACATCACTCTGTCGTCCCACAGGAAAAGTTGTTTTTATATATATAGAGAGAGATAATACACAAAAAGATACTGTCCAAAACAATGTATATTAACAACATATAGGGCAAGGTATATTAACAACTGTAGAGCTTGTCTATCACTTGCTGTGCATTACTTGCATATTAAATAAACTAGTCCCACACTATCATCATGTCCTGTTGCTGCTTCTGTGTGATGAGCATTTTTGAAATGTTGGTGCACAGTAGACTCTTAGAACAGTCATGTTGAATGGAAGAAAAAAAGCAAAAAAAGGAAAACACATTTTGTCAGGGTTTTTCATTACATGACATAGAGCAGCACATATTATACTATTGGCCATCTGGGTGGGTATTGGGTAAATTCTTGTTTTTTTTTTTTTGTTTTTTTGTTTTTATTATTATTTTAATAAATCAAATCAGACCTTTTGGAGTTACTTACATTAAAAGCTTTTCTTTTAAAAATGAAATACATTTAAATGAATTCTCAATTTAACATACATTATGTTAAGGCTTACAATAAAAAATGTGCTGAATCCATGAGCCTCTATCAAAATCTTTACATTAAAGGCTGGCTGTACTTCTTCATCAAGAAAGATGGCTTTCCCCAATCCTAACTTTTGAGGTCAATATGACACAATGTGTCATGTAATTGTTTTGTTTATAAAAAATAAATGTTATATGTCTTGTGTGTGTTTAAATTCTAGTTTATCATCTTAATGAAGCTTGACACACATCATAAGCAAAAAGTTAACTATCTAGTAAATGAACAATGTTATTCACTATTTTTCACCATACTAAATATATACAATTAATAAGAATCTACAATATTAAGCTATATAAATGCTTAAATAAATGTATGTAGTTATGGTGTACTCTCTTAGGTAGCACAAAAATATACAAATGTAGTGTAACAACTCCACTAAGTTGTAAATCAGCATGTTTTAATGGTTATCAGTTAATGAAAATGCACCTTTCTTTAGAAAATAACTGAAGTGTAAATGGAAAAGTTGATTAAAAATTGATTATTTAAATTTAGGCTTTCCACTTTTTGATTTAAATCACTGATTTAAATTGCCTTGATTTAGTCAGTTCCCCTGTTGGCCAATATTTATTTTACTAATATAGGTATAAGTGTATGGAGGCTAATGGTAGTAATTTATCAACAGATTGTAGAGCTAAATTGGCACATGAGGCATACTCAGGAAAGTGGGTGATTTGTTGCAAATACTATAATAATAAGAAATGGTTAGAGATGAGCCCAAGCTGTAACTGCAGATCCAGATCTGAAATTGCCAAACTGTTTGGGGTTGTTTAAACTGCTGTTATGATGATCTAGTGATGAGGAACAATCCTGATGGTCAGATCTGGAGTCCCACTCTCTCCAACTTAGGGTGATTGGGATATTGACGTATTAATCAACAAAACCCACCCAAAAATAAAAACCAAAAACCCAACCAATATCAACAACAAATACTTGAAAATGAAACACTGCTTTTGTATCTGTTTAAATAACAGACTGTATTTTTAGACAGGGCTCATAGTGCTGCCTGGTATTAAGGTTGCCTCACTCTTCCTATTAGAAGACCATGTTTTCACTTCTTTATAACTTTATCAAACTTTAACTGGGCTGAAATTTTCAATGTTGGGTGACACTTTTCAGGATGTTTTTATTTATTATTTTTTGGAAAACGTGACAAAATAATTTCAGTGGTTTTTAAAACAGGGGTCTCAAAACTCCCGGCCCACGGGCCAGTCCCGGATAGAGTAATTGTCTAATAAGGATGAAAGGGTTGAGATTCTTAAACATTGATTGTTATTGCAAAGAATTTTGACTTAATGTATTCATCACCTTGATGTACACTTCCAGTTTGTTCTCTAAAACTTTAAAATACCTTTGAAGGCTCTGTTGCAGTACATATTTTCTTCTTATATTCATAGATGATCGACACTAGGGATGTTAAATATTGGTTAATTGAATAGTCGATTAACCTCATGAATTCTTATCGGTTACTTGACTATTCTATAGTCCCTGGGGATGGGGCCAGCAGCCAAGGCGCTCTGGCCCCACTCCCGAGGAGCCCCCTGCCATACAGCAGCACAAGGTGCCAGGCAGAAGTTGATCTGTGAGGGGAGCCAGCTACCTGTTGCCCTGCGCTGCTGTCCATGGGAGGGCTGAGCTCCCAGACATGGCACAAACCAGGCCGCCTGCCTGCTTGGCTCCTAATATGCTTTCAATGCAGAGCTGCAGCGGGGGTAGATCCCGGACCTGGTGTGGGCCAGGACTGAGCTGGGTGGAGGGGAGAATGCGTGTAGTCTATAGCATTAATTAACCTATAAACTTTTGCTAATCGGTTACTTAACTACACTATTACATCCCTAATTGACTCCATTATGTATATTCTGTACAAAAATATTTTGGAGGAACAAACTCATTAATTTTGTCTGTTTCATTTAAATCTTTATAGAATTGTCCAAATCTAATTTATGCCATTGGTGGGATGGATGGTTTCTGTAAGGAGCCTGGGAAGGAGTCAGTTGAGAAATGGAGGTGGAAAAAGGGGGAGAACTGTGCTGTGAAAAGAGTGATTCTTGCAATAAGGAGGCAAATCTGAGTCCTGATACAGGACTGCACAGAGTCCTTCACTTACTGTGGAACCTCAAATTCCTTACCAGTTGTCATCATCTTGCTGTGAGCTGCTGACAGCTCTTTTGAATGACTAATCAGAAGGGCCATGTAACTTGGAATGGGAAACCAACTTCATAGGAGAATTCTAAAGGTGGACTAGGCTGTGTGCATTCTTATTAAGGAATTGGAAGGTGCAAAAGTGAAGTGGGGACAAAAACTGGCATGAAGGTTGAGTGAGGCCTTAGAGCAATGGTCTCCAACCTTTTTAACCACAAGATCACTTTTTCAATTTAAGTGTATTGTAAGATCTACCTCAAATCCAAATACCTTTCCCGTACTTCCTTCCTGCCCCTTCTTTAAGGTCCTGCCCCTGCTTCACCCCTTTTCCAAGGCCTCACCCTGCTCACTTCATCCCCAAAATAACCCACTTTGCAAACAGTAACAGAAGTAACAACAATCCCCCATGTATGTGTTGGGTCAGGAGACAAGTGAAGGACAGTGAGTATTTGTGAGAATGACAGACACACACACACTGTGTGAGAGTAACAGAGATTTGCATTGCAAATCTCCCTCCATCCCCTTCTCTCTCTGTGGAGATAGGATACAGGAGTAAGGGGAGGAAGGACACCCTGACATCAGCATTTCCCCCCCCCCCCTTTCTCCCTCCTACACCCTGCACAGCAAGCAGGAGGCTCCCAAGGGGGCAGCTCCAAAGCAGGGGGCAGGTGCAGCATGACAGTGGGTGGAGGGGCAACTGAAGTGCCGGTGCTTGATAGCTTCCTGGCCAAAGCAGTCAGGATCACCTGACAGAGGCTCCATGATCTACTGGTAGATCCCAATCTACTGGTTGGTGACCACTGCCTTAGCTGGCACTGCTGTGTAGACATATACTCTGACTTGGGCTCATGAAACTTGGGCTAAGGGGCTGGTAAATTGCACTGTTGATATTGGGGCTTCAGCCTGGGCTCTAGGACTCTGTGCGGGGGTAGGGTCCCAGAGCTCAGGGTGCAACCAAAGCCTGAAGGTCTACATTACTATTAAACAGCCTTGTAGCCTGAGCAACCTGAACCCAAATAAGTTGGCATGAACCAACTGCAGGTGTCTAATTGCAGTGTAGACACACTTATAATAGTTTCATGGAACTTAAGCTCAGAAGGGACCATCTTTTTTGTTTGTTTTCCCCAAAAAGTTTAACAGCAGTTAGACACCTAAAACTTGTAAAATTAAACACTTGGCAGTGTGGTTAAGCACTGGAATAAATTACCTCAGTCATTGGAGATTCTGAAGGGCAGGTAAGATAAGATATCTGTCAGGGATGGTCTGGATCATCCTTAGTGCAGGGGAATGGACTAGATTCCCTGGAGGGACTTTGAGAGGTTACAAAGCATTCACCATGTGACTGTCAAGAAAGCCTTCTACTTCCTCTAATGGTCAGTCAGTCTCAGCTGCCAGCACCTGTCTCCCTGCCGATTTTTGCTTCCCAAACCTTTTCATGGAAAATGAGTGGGACTGCATTGAAGGGCTGTGGGTAGTATGGGAGTATAAGATTGTGCCCCTCACTACTGGACCTCCTGCCAGACACAGCCTCCTCCTTGATCCCACCCTTCAGTGTGGACCCATCTACTTCTTCTACATAGGTTTTGTCTGGCAGGGGATGTGGATGAGGCTCTGTGCCCTGGGGCTGCAATGAGATGCAAAGGGGCCTCTGGGTGGGTGGGTCAGGTCTTCCAGGGTCAGCCTTGGGCTCCCTGTGTGCAGAATCCTTGCTGGCTTCCCCAATAGAGGAGGGTAATTGCCAGTTGGTGACTGCTGCAGCACCGGAATAGAGAGATGGGCAAGAAACCTTGTCCTGCATCTGAGTCCTCCCACACAGAGCCCTGTTTACTTTTCTGGTCAGACAGAACCCCCTGCTGACCACAGCCCTTCAGTGAGGCTCGGAGGGGTCCTTGGCTCCCCACATAATATTGTTGCATGTCCCCCCATTTGGGAATCTCTGATCTAGTCTGACCAGTATCTCACTCAGGCTGTTACATGTTAATCCAAATGTCACTGTATCCTGTTTAATGGCTTTAATTAGGCTACATTTCAGTCCTCAGGAGACTGAATCATTGTGTGCGACAGGTGAGAAGAGGAGTTTGACTTGTGATGAGCAGTTTTGTCACTTAATACACAGTATGAAGATGTGCATTCTAGCCTTTGAGTGCTCTAAGGCTTAATTATACCACACATTTACAAATTACTACATTCATACAAGAAAACATAATGGGTCTTAATTCAGCATCCCTTTCAAGGAAGTTATATGGTATGGCAGGTAGGCCAGTGCCAGGCTGTTTATGGCTCCTTGATATGCAGCAAGCAGCCTGCAGCTTCTATTCAGCTTTTGAGACTGCACTATCTGGCCTACAAGTTTTGCACAGTCACTTATTGAGCTGTGGTCAGTCTTGGAGTTAGTGTGTAGCAGCATTATTGTGACAGGGAGTGATGCCAATAAATGAAGGAAGGAAAACTCCCTACACAAATCATTATTCTATTACCTGTGCTGGTGTTCTCTGAACTTTGATGCTAAGAATGTGTTGGGTAATGCATTAATAGGGACTAAAGTATATTTACTATTGAAAATGACAATCCCTGGAACTAGAGAGATTAGTGAAACAAATCCTTCCTAACTCTATTGCTTACCTTGAGTTTCTAACTCTTACCGTCTTGAGGCAATCAGGAATTCTGTATAGAAGTTTTGGCCATTATGCAGTCATTCATCCAGTCTGCCACTGTTTGAACCTCTCTAGTCTGACACCATTGGGACCTGACCAGTGCCGAACCAGAGAATTTGCTGATCCATGGGAGGTCAGTATAAGGGATGTAAAAGAGTAGTCGATTAGTTGACTACCCGATAAGTCTTATCAGGTAGTTGAATCGACCACTTGCATTTCCACCCCCTTTGCTGCCTCTATATCAGGGGCAGCAAGGGGGGGAGGGAAGCAGGAGCCAGCGCTGGGGGGAGCCAGCTTAAAAGACGGTTCCTCCCAGCACTGTTTCCATGGTGCCACTTCCCCACATACGCACACACACACCACTGTTGCCTGAGCGCCTGGCTCTTACTACATTTTAAGTGCAGAGGTACAGGTGGGGTATAGCTCCTTCTGAGCCCCTTCCCTTATTGATTAATCACGTAGTCGATACAAATTGTATCGACTACACGATTACCCAGTTACCCGCCTCTTAACATCCTTAGTTTTGTCTAGCAGCTTACTAGGCTCTTAGAAGACATTTAGAGGTAAATTAGAGCTAAATAATAGCATAGGACACTGAGAGCCGGGACTGGTGCCTATAAACAAACTATGGGACTGTGGGAGACTTAGCCATACCACTGATAAGTGGACATTCATCTAACTAAAATCATGCTGGATGACAGATGTTGCCGGACCAGAGAGGTTCAACCTGTACTATGATTATATATATGTCACAAACCTTATTCCCCATTAATGCTGCCTCTCAGAGTGGACAGAACTTGAACCCGCCTCCCTGCCCTCCCCAGGCGAGCCTGCCTATCCCACGCCAGAACCCATCCCACCACCTGTCTACTGTTTTTTTTTTTTTATAGATGCAGAGGCATAAAGGTATCTACAGTCTTCTCTCACACACCTATTTTCTTGCTCCTCTTTCCATTCTAATAATTTGCTCATTATCCTGTTGGTCACTCATGTCATAAATTTGCACTTCTAAATTTTGGCTCCTGAAGACAAAGGAACCCCCTAAAACAATGCTGCATCCCTGTATCAATCCAAAAAATTAAATGGAAACATAAACAAGCAAACTCTGAATTACTATATCATCACATAATTGATCATCAGCGCATAGATGTCTTCTGTTTCATTAAAACCTGGCATTTCCCTTTTCAGCATGACACCTTTCCCAGTAAAAATTGTTCTTCGTCCACCCCTAAATTAATGAGCACCTTTTTGTCTCTGGTTGGATCCAATTTGTCCTGGTTTGATTTCAGAAATTTTCTTCCATTGAGCAGTCATCAGTTTTCTACCCATATCCCTACAATCTATAGCTCTTATTTCTTTTTTGTTTTCTGTAGAGCCAAAAGACTCTAATAGATATTGTGGCTGCATTGGGCATTGCTAGTCACTGTACAAACATCTAAGGAGGGAGAGACAGCACCTCACAGGATTTAACCTCTAAAGAGATGAGACGGGCATAGAACAGAAAGGGAAACTGAGGCAGAGGTGAAGTGACTTGCCGAAATCAGTGGCAGAGCTGGGAATAAAAAAAAAAAAACAAACTCCTTACTCTCAGTCCACAGCCCATATACTGAACTATGTTTCTATTCTTTTAGTCATCTACCTACTTTCCTAAATAAGTCTAACTTAATCTCTGTCCATTATTAATTCTGTGTGTGTGTGTGTATGCATATGCGCGCACACACACACACACACACACACACACACACACACACGGCCACAGCTCGACCCTCCCTGGTGTCCGGGGGAGGGGCGGGGGGTGAACTGGGGTTGCCTACCCTCTGAGAGAGGGGGGTTTGCGAGCGTAGTGAGCAGGGGGCGCCGCCCTCTAGTATTTTTTTTATTTATGTACTTTGAACTAGCATCCATAATGTGGCGGGTACTGTCCAAAACCACTGGAAATCATGTTGGTCTGAATATCTGTTTTGTTGCTCTCTGTCAAGGAACACTGATATTTAATGAATGGCCATATTCTGTTTGATATGAACTACAATATTATCCGAGGGGACCAGTGAGAAGGGTGGGATTTTGGGGTAAAGATGGGAGGGAGGTGCGGGGGGACATCTCTAAGGGTTCATTTTTGTTTGGCAATCCATTTTATTGATGTACACCACAATTAATTCAGTGTAAGATTCCAATATAACTTCTTTGCATGAATTACTGGGGTTTTGGTTTTACATTTGATAAAGTGTCTGAATCTTAAGCTTTGCATGTAAATAACTGAAGGAAATAATAAAGAGTATGCAAATGTTTGCATACTGTGGGAGTAATTGTATCATTTCTAACATAAACTGCTGGTCTGTTCTCATTGTTCTGCATACTGTGGCACAGGTGGCCTCTTTTAGAAACAGCCTTTGTAGCTCCAACTGCTGTGTTGTCCCTTTGCAGGCTGTGCAGCATACTTGACAGTACTCCGAGTCAGCCAGTGAGTGCAAACACCTTGTGGCAGAAAGCTGACTCAAGATATCTGCCCAATAGTACTGTTGTGCCTGCAACAGGAATTTAAATGTATGTAAAAGATTAAAATTATATTTCCGCAGACATGGGAATCGGAGCAAGTTCTGTCTAGATTCAGGGGGAAATCCTCAGTTGATTTAAATCTGCACAGCTCCATTGCCAGCTTCTCCATCTCTGTTGGCTAGGGGTTAATTTGGAAGCAATGACCTTTCTTTTTCAAAGAAGTGCAAACCAAAGTCAGGATAACTGGATGGAACTTGAGTTATGCAACTGTACTCCTGGGACACACTGATTCAGAGCCTGGGGCATGAAGGAAAGAAGAAAAAGCATCAGAAGACTAGATTGAATGACCAGATCTGTGCTGTTGTCCTCCAGGATCTTCAGGCCCGGTTACTGACATTCCCTCATATCCTCTGTGGCTCTCAAATAAGAGTCACAGCCTCAGCTGGTGTAAATCACCATAGTCCCTTTGAAAGTTTAGGACTTCTTTGTCTGTCTTTGAATTAGAATTTTGTTCCTTTTATAAAATTCCTTGGCCGCAGCTGTCAGTTATCTCTGCTAACTGGAGTGGCTACCTGGTATATACTTGGTGATTTCCCATCAAGCTGTCTCCTCAGCGTTTTTTTTTCATGTGATCTAAGGAATAAAAGTGTAGATTTTTCTTCCCTGTGAGGGATCTGACCTGCTAGATAAAAAATAGACCCTTTGGTATATCATTGTCCAGCTCTACAAGAGTGTGTTTCCCCACTCAGTAAAACCTGTTTCATCTGCATGGGTATACTGAATATATGCAGGGACTTACTCTTGGTCTAATTTCCTTATAGCTCCACAGTTTGGGATGGGTACCCCTTCCCAGCATCCCTTCTTATAAGCATATGTCTGTATTTGATGTCTGGGTCTGAAAATTTTGCTATGGAAGGCAGGGGTCTAAATTTTTGATTTAAAATTAGGATGGAAGTCAGCAAACAAGGGAGAGTGATGTTGCTACCACCACCATAAAAAAGTGGTATGTGGAACAGAATGGTTAGAAACACTCAATTGGTATGACTCTCCAATAAGTTTTCTTGTGATGGATAGAGACAGATTAAATTTGGATGGCTTTAAGCATATTTGATAGGTATTGGAAAAATAGAGAGGTTGTCATGGCCGGTGAGCAAGTCGGATTGGAATTGGCACAAAGAGGGGTTGATATTGCTTTTATGTTTGATATGGGAGGTCACATACTATTTCAGTACATGGAGAGGGAAAAAACTCATTAGGAGAGAAATTCCATTTGGCTCTGGAGTAAAGAATTATTCAAGAAAGGCTATGCATGCCAATTTGTTTTAATTTTTTTGGGGAGGGCTTTTTGCTGGAGTACAAGAGAAGCATTTTATTTTCAGTATGCTAGGCTGTGTTAGAGAGTTTTGTCTTAATCTCATCTCAACACCACAATAGAAGAAAAACGCTTCTTGTGCTTTTGGATTAGAGTTCATGTGTCTGTTTTAATTGCAAGTGTCTATTTTTTTTGAATTGAGAATGAATATACCATAAATTCCCAATACATGTGTGTTTACAATGGACTCAGTCAAATGAGAAGAACATTTAATGGTCTGACAAAGTATTGGGGCTAGGAGAATCTGCCCTTAGTTTAAAATATTTCCCCAAATAAATCGTGAAAGATGACACTGGGTAACCTGGGCCCACAGCATGTTCAGAGCTGGGTTCTTATTATCATGTTATAATCCTTGTCAATTTATACAGGGCCATTCTTCCTGGCATGAGGGGCAAATTGCAGGTGCTGCTTGTCAGATAATTTGACCAGTGGAAAAACAAGGGCTACATGATAGGCGTAGTGTAAGTGGGAGTGTATGTCTCTCTCTAGTGTACTGTCTATGAAACATGAGGTGAGTTTAGGTTATTGTTTAATGTTTTGATGCCAATCTGGTTTTTGGTTTTGTGTCAACCTATGAAGCATAGCATTGAAGTAATAATTTATGACTGCAAACTGGATCTCCAAATGGGACATAATCCCTTGCATGATTCAACAGCAGTCTCCAGCCAGGTGAATAGAGATGTATTGATGGTCTACATAGAGATTGCTGGCTGCAGTGCCGTGCCACAAGTCAGCTATGTGTGAGATATGAATTTAGAGCACTGAATGCCTATGGGGTACAATAGTCACACGCTGCATTTAACTGTATTCAAGAGCTGCCTACATTACAACCACCATCCTACACTGAGCTCCATGTGGGCAGAGCCCTAATCCCATGCAGAGACCTATTGAAGTGAGAGGGTCTCCAGGTGAAAGCAGGCACAGAGCTCTGTGTAGGTTCGAGGTGTTTAAATATAAGAATGTACTAGCGTGATTATCTGTCAGTTGTGATGCAGGAGCCCATATTACAATATTCTTGTTTATTTTGTAGAGCTACATTGTCCGATTGACACGATGAAGAAAAACAAAATATGAGACCACCTCAAAAGGTGACAGTCAACTTAGGGATGTTAAATATCCGTTAACTGAATAGCTGATTAACCTCATGAATTCTTATTGGTTACTTGACTATTCTATAGTCCCCAAGGGCAGGGCCCGCAGCCAGTGTGCTCCGGCCATACTCCCAGGGAGTCCCTTGCCACTCCCAGCGTCTGCGTCTGTATCAGAGGCAGTAGCACGGGGTGCTAGGCAGGAGCTGGTCCGTGAGGGAAGCCAGTTTAAAAACCAGCTCCCTGTCACCCCGCACTACTGCCTGTGATACAGATGGCAGGGAGGGCTAGCTAAGTGGCTTGAGCATTGGCCTGCTAAACCTAGGGTTGTGAGTTCAATCCTTGAGGAGGCCATTTAGGGATTTGGGGCAAATCTACCAGGGATGGTACTTGGTCCTGCTGTGAGGGCAGGGGACTGGACTTGATGATCTCTCAAGGTCCCTTCCAGTTCTATGAGATGGTATATCTCCATATTATTATTATATTAAGTGCATGGCAGCAGCAGACCCTGTGCAAAGGGCCGGGGTCTGAGCTCCTGGACCCAGCGCAAGCCAGAACTGAGCCAGACTGCCTACCCATCCAGCTCCTAATATACTTTAAATGCAGAACCGCAGCAGGGGTAGTCCCTGACTCATCGCAAGCCAGGACTGAGCTGGGCTGCTGGCTAGCCTACTACAAATTTACTGATTTGGGGGGAGGGGAGCAGAAATGCATGTAGCGTATAGCATTGATTTATAAGCTTTTACTTATCGGTTAATCGATTATTACTATTACATCCCTAAGTCAACTGTGCTAGCATACATTTTAGGCTGCAGTGGGGGGTGAGACCTTCAGAATGAGATTTCCTTTCCTTTATTTTTTTCAGTAGGATAGAAGATAAGTGATCAAAATTATGAGAGATCAGATATTTCCTTATAGCATGATGATGTTACATACAGTTTTCAGCAATTCTGATCTTTCTCTGTAGAGTAAGCCCTTTTGTAACCTCTCACTCACTCCAGAAAATTAACAAAGGTTTACCACACAAAATGATTGGGACAGAAAAGTGCATAAAATATGGTATTCTCATACAATCGGGCATTTTCATAAACAAACTAGGGACATGTGGTCTAGATAGAATTGCTAGAAGGGGGAGTGTGCACAACTGGTTAAAAGATGACCAGATTAGTTATTAATGGTTTACTGTCAAACTAGGATGGTGTATCTAGCGGGGCCCTACAGGTGTCAGTTCTGGACCCAGTACTACTATGTATTTTCATTAATGATTTGGATAATGGAATGGAAAGTATGCTTATAAAATTTACAAAGGACACCAAGCTCAGAGGTGTTGCAAGCACTTTGGTGATCTCTAGTTCTTATGTTATGGGATCAAGTAAATAACTTTTCCTTATTCATTTTCTCCATATCTGTCATGCTTTTATAGATTTCTGTCATATCCTCCCTTAGTCTCCTCTTTTCTAAGATGAAAAGTCTTTTTAATCTCTCTTCATATGGCACCCATTCCAAACTCCTAATCATTTTTGTTGCCCTTTCCTGAACTTTTTCCAGTGAAAAGATATCTTTTTTTTGAGATGAGGCGATCACATCTATGCGCAGTATTCGAGATGTGGGTGTAACATAGATTTATATAGAGGCAATAAGATATTCTCTGTCTTATGCTCTGTCCATTTTTAAATGATTCCTAACATTCTGTTTGCTTTTTAGACTGCCGCTGCACATTGAGTGGATGTTTTCAGTAGGTATGTGAAGGACTAGTCGACTAATCGACTCTGATAAGCAAATGCTTATTGGATAGTCAACTAGTCACTCCCCCTCCCCCCCCCCCCTTGCTGCCTTTGTCAGATAGAGGCAGCGCGGGGGTTGGGGGAGAGAGAAGGGGGTACTTCAGAGTGGCAGTGCCGCTTGAAGCCTTGGTCCAGACCCTGGGCTCCAAGCAGCGCTGCCACTTTGAAACGCCGTGTGCAGCCAGCTGGGGTGTCCCCAGCCTGCACACAGCATTTCAAAGTGGCAGTGCTGCGTGGAGCCCGGGATCAGCTGGGGACTCCTCTGCTAATTCCGGGCTTTGTCCGGCACTGCCGTTTCCAAACGCCACAGGGAGCCCGGCATCAGGCTCCTCATGGCGTTTCAAAGTGGCAGCGCTGCATGGAGCCTGGGGTCAGCGATGGAGTCCCCAGCTGATCCCGGGCTCCACCCGGTGCTTTTGCCTTTGACTTCAAAGGTGGAGGCGCCCTATCAACTAATCGAATAGTCAATGCAAAATGCATTGACGATTTGATTAGTCAATTAGTCGATAATTAACTTCCTTAGTTTTCACAGAACTATCCACAATGACTCCAAGATCTCTCTCTTCAGTGGTTTATAGCTAATTTAGTCCCCTTCATTTTGTATGTGTAGTTGGGATTATTTTTTTCAATGTGCATTAGTTTGCATTTATCAACATTAAAATTCATTTGCCATTTTGTTGCCCAGTCACCTAGTTTTGTGAGATCCTTTTGAAGTGCTTCACAGTCTGCTTTGTTCTTAATTATCTTGAGCAATTTAATATCATCTATAAATTTTGTCCCCTCACTGTTTCCCCTTTCTCCAGATCATTTATAAATACGCTAAATAGGACTGGTCTCAGTATGGATCCATGAGGGACACCACCAGTTACCTTTCTCCAGCGCTTTTTTTTTTTTTTTTTTTTTGATGGTACACCCCGGGACAGTGTACCGACACCTATTTTCCCTGCATAACTTAAATGAATTGCATTCCCTTCGGGCGTACCGACATCTCTTTTCCTGGGGTGGCTGGGCTCCTGACGGAAGTCCTCTCGGGACATGCAGCTCTTAAAGGGGCCGCGACGGCATTTTGGCCCCTGGCGTGGCTTTTTTTTTCTTCCCCAACAGCTTTCCCCCTGGAGTACTGGCACCTTTTTTCTTACAAAAAAAAAAAAAGCACTGCCTCTCTCCATTCTGAAAACTGACCATTTATTCCTACCCTTTGATCGATAGGTTAAAAGACAGGAAACAATGAGAGGAACTTCCCTCTTACCCATGACAACTAACTTTACTTAAGAGCCTTTGGTGAAGGACCTTGATAAAGGCTTTCTGGAAATCTAAGTAAACTATATCCACTGGATCCTCCTTGTCCATATGCTTGTTGATCCCCTCTAAGAATTCTAGTTGATTAATAAGACAAGATTTCCCTTTACAGAATCCATGTTGACTTTTCCTCAACAAATTACAGTCATCTGTGTGTCTGACAATTCTGTTCTTAATTATAGTTTCAACTAATTTGATCGGTACCTAAAAATTAGATTTACCAGTCTATAATTAGAGGTGATCCTGGCAGAGCCTTTTTAAAATGTTGGTGTTCTATTAGGGATGTAATGGTGTAGTCGATTAACCAATAAGCTTTTGCTTATCAGTTAATGCCATAGACTACACGCATTTTCCCCCAACCCCATCCCACAAGTAAATTTTTATAGCAATCTGGCCAGCAGCCCGGCTCAGTACTGGCTTGCACTGGGTCTGGGACCTACCCTTGCTGCGGCTCTGCATTTCAAGTGTATTAGGAGCCAGGCGGGCAGGTATCCTGGCTTGTGCCAGATCTAGGAGCTCAGACCCCCGGTGGACAGGAGCTGCCATGGAGCAATAAGCCGGTCCATGAGGGGAGCTGGACCTAACTTCACGGACCAACTCCCGCCTGGCACCCCGTGCTGCTGCCTCTGATACAGAGGCACCAGTGTGGAGTGGAAGGGGGCTCCTTGGAAGTGGGACCAGAGCGCACTGGCTGCCAGCCCCACCCCCGAGGGCTATAGAATAGTCGAGTAACCGATAAGAATTCATGAGGTTAATCAATTATTGAATTACCCAATATTTAACATCCCTATATCACATTAGCTATCTTCCAGTCTTTAGGCACAGAAGCTGATTTAAAGGACAGGTTACAAACCACAGTCAATAATTGTGCCATTTCACATTTTGAGTTCTTGCAGAGCTCTTGGGTGATTGCCATCTGGTCCCGGTGACTTGTTGCTGTTAAGTTTATCAATGTGTTCCAAAACCTCTTCAGCCATGAAGACTGAATCAAAGAATTCATTTAGTGTCAGACAGGGGGAAATAATATTTTGTGAATAGTGACATATACCAGTGATGGTACTCCCATTTTGTACAGTGGGTTACTTGGGGTTTGTGTTAGACGCTGTACAATATAGTTCTGGACCACGATTATGAACTTCTGCACACTTGAAGTGGTATGTAGCTTGTGTGTAACTAACTACACATCCCAGTGAAAGGTGGGCTGGGCTGCCTCCGGACTTACTGCAGAGTGCAGCTACATGCGGCAGTGCTCTGTTGCTGGAACCTTTCACTGCAGTGAGAAAAGGCACTGGGAGGTGGGAGCTGCTGAAGCCTTTCCCTGCTAGAGCAGGATTCTTTCTCTGTGTCAGGGAAAGGTTTTGGCAGGGGAGAGGCATTGGAGAAAAGTTCAAGCTACACTGCTAAAAATAGCATTGTGGTCAAGGGAGGTACTGGTTGAGCATGTAGGGTTCTGGCACGTGGGGCATGCTACTTCACATGCCTAAGCTGTGCCTCACTATCTATGCTGCTGTTTATTCCTGTCCTAGCTGGGTGCACAGTGTCTGTATATGCTGTTGGGGGTAGATGTACCTTATGGCTTCCAGTAGGGATCTTAAATTTAGATTAATTAACTAAATGAGTAGTCGATGGGCTTTCCATCGACTATTTGATTAGTCTATAAGGGCTCCTCCACCTTTGAACTGTAGCAAGAGTCCTGCCAGGCTCTTGCTACACTTCAAAAGTGGAAGCCCCACAGGGAGCAAGGGACCAGTAGAGGACTCCCCACAGTACCTCAGTCTTTGAAATGTACAAGAGCCCCAGTGGAGCTCTTGCACATTTCAAAAGCAGAATCCCCGCAGGGAGCGTGTGGTCAGCGGGGGACTCCGCTGGCCCCACTCTCCCTGTGGTGCCTGAGCCTTTGAAAGGTACAAGAACCCAGGCAGGGCTCTTGTACATTTCAAAAGTAGAAGCAGCATGAGTGGAGACTGCTTCAGTCCCCGCTCACCGTTTCCTGCTGTGCCTCTACCTCCACTGTCCCCCGCGGAGATGGTGCTGGGGGGAACCAGCTTCTAAGCCAGCTCCCACCCCTTGCTGCCTCTCTCTGATTAGTCGCATCACTAGTTGACTATCAGTTAAGCTTCTGCTTATTGGATAGTCAACTAGTTGTCTAGTGTCTTACATCCCTAGCTTATAAGTGCTGTAGTAATACAAATACATAGTAATAATGAGTTGTTATATTGAAGCTTTCCTTTACCATCTGGATGGGCAACTTGAAAAATCATCAGTTTTTCTCCTTTTAAGCCTGCTAGAATATTACATGCTTTTGGCAATATTTCCTAGCAAGGCTTACCTCATGGGTTGCTTTTCCAAAGGACTGGGTAGCTCTCTCAAATAGGGTAGTCTCATTACCCAAAGTGAGTCAGTGCCTTGACTTTCAGAGTTGCTGAGCACTCGCAGCTCATATTAGAGTTGTAAATGTTCAGCACCTTTGGAAACTAGACCCAGAAGTGATAAAATTCATTGAGAAGCATAGTGTTTAGGGTGAAATACTGAGGAAGCATCAGAGCAGCGGTTCTCAAACTTTTTGGGCTCCGGAGCCCTTTACATGCATAAAAATTTATGCGGAGCCCCAGCGGTCCACTGATTGTATGTGTTGTACCTATCGATGTTTCCAGTTTGTCAACCTCGCGGAGCCCTGGGGCTCCGAGGAGCACAGTTTGAGAACTTTGCTCTAATGCAGTGGAGAGAAGATGCAGTCACAAATGATGTTGAGAGAAGGGTTTGTGCCCAGTGAGGAGAGATTGAAAGTGAAGACAGGTAGTTATGTTTGAAGCAATAGAGAGCCAGGGGAGGAATGCAAAGAGGGCGCATGAGAGATGGCCAAAACAAAGTATTAGAAAAAGAGTCTTTGAGGCAGCATTCTGAACGTATATGAATAGGGAAAGATTGTATTTGCCAAGGCCAGATAAAAGGATTTTACCACAATTGAGATGAGTAATAATAAGTTTTAGCTGTGTGGATAGGAAAGACCATATTGTAGAGCTATTATGCTAAATCTTGCCAAATCTTTGTGAGTAACTTGGATATGAAGGCTAATAAATAAAATGTGGATATGGTATTTGTATCTTCTATTTGTGTGTGGTGTGTCTGAGGCTAAACCATTCTAGTGTAAGCCACTGGTAACTGGAGAAAGGGTGGGAGTGATGTGCTCGCCTTCCTTGTAAAAGGCAATCAATTTCTTGTTGTCCATCTTCACTTACCAGAGTTAATCAAGAAGCTGTGTTTTCTCATATGTTTTCAGTCTCTTTCTGGTACTGGAGTTTCGTCTGAGCTTTGCTATGCCCAGAAATGCGACAAAGGAACAGGCCATGACAGGATTCTTTATTTGGAGTTGGAATCATTTTCAGAATGCATACTATGGAGCATCTAGCAAGATCACAGGACATATTTTGAACTCATTGATGGATCAGTTTATAGGGTCAGGGGAGCTCAAGGCCTCAAGGAATTGATATTCTGAAGTAATTGTATCATCAATAAAACTTACGTTGACATCCAAAAATCAACAAAACAAAAATTATGAGAGGGTGTTCACAATTGCTCCCTCTTGCAACGGATTATGTCCACACTGGGGGATCATCATCAACAGTGTGTGCAATATCCCCTCCCCTTGCATCTTCTGCCAGCTGCTGCGTTCCTAGTGCAGGGAAGAACAGGAACATCCCAATGATTTGCTCTGTGTTTGATCCCCAAGTGGAGTATCACATTTGGCTATCGGATAAATCCGAAAATTTCAAAAGGAGAGAGGTGCGTGTATGTAGGGCAGTGTTTCTTCAAGTGGGACATAGGTCCGCTTGGGGAAAGATGCTAGTGGGCCCACGACGCTTTGTTTACCTAAAGGATCCGTATCCATGAAACCTCCCACTACCTCCAAGCAATGTAAGTTACAGCGACTTAAAGCAGTGTCTACACTGCACTAGAGATGTGAACAGGTAACCCTTAATGGGTGATGCTTACTGGGTAACGATTAATAGATACCCAGAAGCAGCCTGTGGCTTGCTACAGGTGGGGGGCTGCTCCAGTGCAGGCTGGGAGCCATCCACCCCCTTCCCCACCTTGGCTGCAGCTTCTGCTCTGCATGAGGCTGCTGGCTCCCAGCCTGCAAGCCCATGTGGGCTGGGAGCTGGTAGCTCAATGTAGGGGAGGAAGCAGCCAGGCTGGAGTGGCCTCCCTTTCTCTCCGCCCCCCCCCCCATGTTTAATCAGTTAACCAGTTAAACTTAATGTTTAAATGAGATTTTACATCCCTACAATGCACTATGTTGGCAGGAGAGCGTCTCTCACCAACATAGGTTTTGCTTCTTGCTGAGATGGAATAATTATGTCAGTGAGTGAGCGCGCTTCCACCAATACAGCATGGTACTGAAGACAAGCCTTGCTCCTTGGCTTCAGCCCAAGTCTGAACATCTACACTGAACTTTTATAGCTGCTCAGCCAAAGTCCTATGAACCTATCACCAGGTGAGATGTAGCAGTGCTATGGATCTTTTATACTACTGTAGATGTACCCTTATTGACATCAGTGGGAGATGAGTGGCAATGCATATCAAATTTAAAGGAACTTGGAGAGCTTAATGGCTGGCATTCCAAGTACTTACTTTGAAAGGCCTTTTCTCTTCCAAAAGCACCATTATTCTAATGGAGTATGCTTTGATCAGCAAGGTATGCCTCAGGTATACGTAGAAGTGTCTGTCTGAAAGCATTAATCCTTGAAGTCCTGACGTATGATTTATATTAAGAGATTCAGTTTTACAAGTGGGAAGAAATTTATATTAACCATAAGTATAGTTTAAAAGAAGAGAACAAAATATGCTGGTAGTACTTGTGAACTGAACATGTGTGCTGCCAGAATGTCATGTATCCAAAAATACTTCAAAAATATTTAAAATAGATTTTTCAATTCTGAAAAATATTCCCCACAGATCAGGACAATTTTAGTGGTACGTCACAATTTGAGCCTAAATTCTGACAATTCCTATTAATATCTTGGGCTGCAGGAACTTTTGAGTGGTTTCTAGTGGTGCCATGGAAATGTTACAGTTTATATTTGCAAACATGCTTGCATTAACAGTTTTCCCCCCTCTTTTCATTTCCCTCAGAGGCTTACAGTTCAACTTCAAATATATTTTTGTGCCATGTTTGAAAACTCAGCTCATTTTTGAGTTCTCTGTGTGAGGGATGGTAGAGTGTAGTCGACTACATGATTAACCGACAAACCTGGACTTATCGGTTAATCCTATCAACTACGTGCATTCCCCTTTTACTGCCTCTGATACAGAGGCAGCGAGGCGGAGAGGGGGAGGCAGGAGCCGGTGCCCCATGAGCACCGTATCCTGTGGAGTTGCCTCTGTCAGAGGCGGGGGATGGGGGGAGTGAAGGGCAGGGGAATCCCAGCACAGTCCCTCCCAGCAGGGAGCTTGAACCCCCGCGGACAGAGGCTGCTGCCACCCCGCACTGCTGCTTCTGATAGAGAGGCGGCAGCACAGGGTGGCGGGGGTCTCCCCGTGAGTGGGGCCGAGAGTGCACTGGCTGGCAGCCCCGCCCACAGGGACTATCAAATAATCGTGCAACTGCAAAGTTTTTATGTGGTTACGTGATTATTCAGTTAGTTGATATCTAAGATCCCTACTCTGTATGTAGGGAAAGGCAAGCGGAGAAGGAATGGTTTGTATGCGCCCAATAATTTTTTTCATGCTGCCAGTACATGTTTTTGCTACTTTCCATATAACTAAAAGACCTATTTTAAAACTTTAGACCTATATTTTCTTTGTGACCATGTACCTTGGACAGATTTTCAAAAGTTAGCTTGGAAACTAGTTAGGTGTTCACAAATAGACTGTTGCACATGCCCAGTTTGTAATGTTTCCAGTAAATTTATAGCAATACTTTGAGTTCCAGGTATGTGTATATATGTGTATGTGTGTATAACACTTGAGAAACGAGAGAGGGAGATTTTTGAATGTTGAAATAAATGCATTTGTGTTTTTCTGTGTGCCATTGTGTATTTATGAAAATTCAGATAAACATTGCTGGTTGTGTTTAACTGATTCTGTAAAGTTTCACATGCCTCACCAGAAAACACAAAGGTATTAATTGCAATAGAGCTCTTTTAATACAGTTTCGTGATTATGGAAATTAAATGCACAAAACTCAAGGAATTCCTATGGCTACCAACAAAAATTCCCACTGATGTAATAACTTGGCTCCATTATGTATGCACAATATTTGGTATTAACTGCATATACTGTAAAATATGTCATAATATATATGCAATTAGGCCAAGTATAGATGCTTGGGAGCTATAGCTTTCAATTCTTAGATTGTCTGCATGGATTGTAGCTGAAGATTCTATGCATATAGTGGACTTTCACAACTCAGATATATTGAACACTAGTATCCACTATACTTGCACAAACTAGTGTCCTAGAAATATGTTACACACAGAAAACTACATTAAGAGAATATTAATGTTGCAAAGTTAGAAAATGTCAGAATTAAGGTGGGCTGTGCCAAATACCAGTAGAGTTACACAGGGATGGCAAAAGACACAAATGCAAATGTGCGTGCTATAATAAATTCCTGTTCTAAAGCATGGGGGAAAAGAAAAGGTTATATGAATTTTTTAATATGTACAAAACAACATATTTTCCCCAGCCTTGTTCTCAGAAATAGTTGAACTATTTTGGCTGAAATTAAAAAAAAAAAAAAAAAAAAAAAAGAGCCTGAGGCAGACACTCAGCTTGGAAGATGTAGCCCAAACAATTGAAGTTTTGCAAAGTTATCAGCAACTGAAAGCTGAGCCTTAAAAGAAGTGTTGAGCAGCACTAATGATTGGTGGTGCTACTTTCCTTATCTATAACATGTGGTCACAGCCTCTGCTGTCATTGTGTTCCTTCTGACCACCATAGGCAGCGAGCCAGAACTTGGTGTGCTCTGTCAGCTTTCTCCCCTCCCCCCCCCGCCTTTTTTTTTCATTTTGGAAAACTAAGACCATAAGAACAACCAGAATAGGTCAGACCAATGGTCCATCTAGCTCAGCGTCCTGTCTTTTAATGGTAACCAGTGCCTAAGTACTTCAGAGAAAATGAACAAAACAGGAAATCACTGAGTGATCCCCACCCCCATTGTGCACGCGGAGCTTCTGGCATTAAGAGGTTAGGGACACCCAGAGTATGGGGTTGCATCCCTGATCATTAGCTAATACCCAATGGTCCTTCATGAACTTATCTGTTTTGTTTTTTAACCTTGGTATAGTTTTGGCCATTTAGTGCTTACGTGTGTATATGTACATTTACTGTTGCTTTCTTCAAGCAAAGCAAGTAGGCAAAGTTTGGGGCCTTGGGGATCAGTGTTCGAGTTGGAAGTAGGGATGTTAAATATCGGTTAATTGAATAGTCGATTAACCTCATGAATTCTTATCTATTCTATAGTCTCTGGGCAGCCCCTGTCCGGCACGGAAGGGGTCTGAGCTTCTGGACCCAGCACAAGCTGGAACTGAGCTGGGCTGCCTGCCTGCCTGGTCCTAATACACTTTAAATGCAGAGCCACAGCGGGGGTAGGTCCAGGACCCAGTGCAAGCCGGGACTGAGCTGGCCTGCTGGCCAGCCTGCTAAAAAATATACTGGCAAGGGGTGGGGGGAGGAAATATGTGTAGTCTATAGCATTAAACCTGTAAGCTTTTGCTTATCGGTTAATCGACTATACTATTGCATCCCTAGTTGGAAGTAGAAATTGATGGAGTCTCGTGATTTTTTTAAAAAAAATTCAGTCTTGTTTATTTACAAGCGCTGTACAAGTCCTGTGTCTCTGAATGCAGAAGGAACCAAGAACACACACTTACAGAACTCAAGCTGCTTCAGCCAGACCTAAAAGCTTTCTAACTTTTTTCAAATAGACTGTGCTTAAAAGTTCCCACTTGGCTTTGTTAACTCTCTCTTTCTTTCGGATTTTGTCCATCCTCAGTTGGTGCGTGATCTTTTCTCTGATATATAGACGCACGGCTATCCAAAACGGTACTCAGCCAAAAGTTCCTGGGCCAGGTTCTCAGTAGGGATGTAAAATACCTTTTACTTAGTTAACAGATTAAACAAGGGGAATGGGGTGGCTGGAGCGGGCAGGGTGCACTCTGGGCCCCTGGCAGGACTGGAGCCACCTGCTGTAGGTGGGGGGCTGCTCCCTGGTTACCGGTTAACTGTTACCCAGTAGACATCACCCATTAAGAATGGTGCTTACTTGTTACCTGTTAACATCCTTAGTTATTAGACACCTTTTTGTTTTAGGTGGGGGCTTGTGTTTACAGTGATGTTAACTAAAGGCAGATTCACAATCTCAATGTGGTTCTAGCTCCTGCCATAATAAAGTTTTACCCAACTCATACCCACAAAAATCAGATCTACTTCGCAAATCATCCCCTGCCATTGGGTTTGAAGTCAAGAGTCAAGCAGTTCGACTCTCCCTTTAATTACAGGCTGCCCCCGACTTGCGATGCGATTGGTTTCTGGGATAGTGTCGCAAGTCGGGGGCGTCATAACTCGAACCCACATTTATGATAGGTGCCGTGAGCCATCGTAAATGCGGGCTGAGGATATAAGTCGGGAGTTTTCGTCCTCTTCTGCACTTAAAAAAATGGCTGTAAGTGCGGGGGGAGGGGGTCGCAACTCAGGCCGTTGTAATGGAGGGTTTTCCTGTATGGCAGTTACACCCTATGAGTGGTGGTAGTAGGGTAATAAATTATTATCAAGCTGCTTCTATGCTTCAATAGCATCCTCTACAATATAGATAGGACCTTGCTAAATTCACAGCCATGAAAAGTGTGTCACGGTCTGTGAAATCTGGTCTTTTCTGTACTTTTACCCTATACTGGGGATAAGGAACCTACAGCCTGTGGGCCAAATCCAGGCCCCAGCTAACCTGGATCCAGCCTGCAAGGGTTGGGGTTCCCCATCTTTTCGCAGTGAGGAGCTGGCACTAAAGTTCCTGGATGACTGGTTCTGCCAGGTGGGGGGGGAAAGGAAGAAGTGTCTCTGTGTGCTGCCATTCCCCTCCTCCCCCCCCGCCGCTAGAGGAATGGCAGTGCAGGGAAGTACTCGCCTGCAGGTTTTTTCCCTGCCACTCACATTGGTCAGGTTTCCCAGCCAATGAGAGTGGTGAGGAGGTAGTTTCTGCAAGTGGAGGTGGAGCAACGTGTGGCCCCTCCTCATCCCTCCTGGGAGCTGTACCAGGCAAGTTCCCTAATCCTCTGCCCCTTCCTGCACCCAAGCCCCCTTCCAGACCTCACCTCTTCACCCCCAGCCTGCACTTGAAACCTACTTCTCACCCAGCCCCTGTATCCCCCACCCAGGCCCTCTTTCTCACAGCTCCCTACCTCACACTAAACTCCTCATTTTTGGCCCCACTCCAAGAGGCTAGGCCACCCTCCCAAAATCTATTAGTGTGAGCCCTCAGAAGAGTTAATTCAGCCCCTGGGCTGGAGTGCAAGGGGAATTGTGGCACCCTGAGATGTATGAATGAGTTGTCATTTTTCCCCTGCTTCTCATTTGGAGTCCATTCCAGTGAGGTTTTTTTTCCTGTTTCTCACTTGGGGGCCAAGTATGTGAATTTTTGCTTTTCATTTGCATGTGGCCCCGACTGCTTTTTTTTTTTTCTGAGAGTCAGTAGCCCCCCATCCCAAAAAAGGTTCCCACCCTTGCTCTATACAGATTTAATGTGTGAAACCAGGATTTATAAAATTGGAGTCCTGACCCCAAAGGTAGTTGCTGGAGTGTTGAAAGTTTATTTTGGGGAGGGCTATGGTATTGCCACCCTTCTGCGTTGCTTTCAGAGTTGGGTGGTTGGGGGGCAGCAGCTGCTGTTTTACGCAGCAATGCAGAAGTAAAGGTGGCAATACCATGCTGTGTCATCCTTCTTTGCTGCTGTTGGCAGTTACTCTGCCTTCAGAGCTGGGCTTCTGGTCAGCAGCTGCCACACTCCATCTGCCCAGATCTGAAGGTAACACCATTGCTAGCAGCAGTGCAGAAGTAAGGGTTGCAGTACTGCATTTTACCCCTACAATAACCTTACAACCGTCCTCCAATTTCTTTTGGATCAGGACCATCACAATTACAGCACAGTGAAATTTCAGATTTAAATAGCTGAAATCATAAAATTTAAGATTTAAAAAATCCTATAACTGAAATTGACTGAAAAGGACTGCGAATTTGGTAGGGTCCTAAATATAGGGGCCCAGGCATCCTATCATGGGAGTATGGAGAATCATAAAGTATCCCTGTCTAGTTGATGGGAGACCTGCAGGAAGATGAGGTTCATTTAAATGTTAAATAAGTAATAAAGCATAAAAGTCTGTGGTAGTGCTTGTTAATGCACATGTCCATGTACATCGTGAGCCATGGGCAAAAGCAGCAGGAGGGGTCTTGAGCAGAGAGTGGGAGCAAATTATACAAATATGGTTGAGGACAGATGTGGGAACAGCATTTAGTAGAATGGGAAACATTGAAATAGCTGTAAAAAGTCCTTTATTATGACTTTGAAGCTGTTGATTTATTGGAATGGGGCATGTTGATGTAGATTTTCATTTATTATTATAATGAGATTTACCAGTATAGAAGAAGGTTCCAAAGTGTCTAATACTGCTACTTAAATGTAGTGT
Source organism: Rafetus swinhoei (assembly GCA_019425775.1). Classification (NCBI taxonomy): domain Eukaryota; kingdom Metazoa; phylum Chordata; order Testudines; family Trionychidae; genus Rafetus; species Rafetus swinhoei. Next base: position 12,734,037 of record CM033432.1, read on the forward strand.
CACAATTAAGATATCTAACATTGTGTGTCATGTATCATGTAAGTGTAGCAAAATACCCACCAGTCATTGTCCCCCTCTCCCAGCACTTTTCACTGAAATACTGGCATTCTCATTAGAAGCTTAAAGAAAAGGTGCTCTTCTGCTGCTATGGGATTCAGTGGCAAAGTTCTGAAAGCTCATTTTATAATTGGCTAATAAGTCACACCTTGTATTACGGCTTACTGCATCCAGTTTAATACTGCCATCTTAGTACAACTAGGGATGTGAACGACTAGTCGACTATCCGAGAAGCATTTGCTTATTGGATAGTCGACAGGCTAGTCGACTAGTCGCTTCCCCCAATCCCCCTGGCTGCCCCTATCAGAAAGAGGCAGCGGGGTTGGCTGGGGGGAAGTGGAGAGGGTGCTTCAAAGCAGCAATGCCATGTGGAACTTGGGGTCAGTGGGGATTCCCCTGCTAACTGCAGGCTCCATGAGGTGCTGCCGCTTTGAAATGCTGCAGGGAGCACAGGTCCAGTAGGGGACTGCTTGAGTCCCCCACTGGCCCCGTGCTCCCTACAGCGCTTTTGTCTTTGAAGTGTAGCAACGGCCCTGGGGCTGTTGCTACACTTCCAAGGCGGACGCGCCCTTATTGACTAATCGAATATCTGATGCAAATTGCATTGACTATTCGATTAGCCAGTTAATTTAAATTTAACATCCCTAGGTAGAATATAAACCCTCTTTTGGCTAGTTTATAAGAAGTTTGTAAAAATACAACACTTTTTTGAAATCTACTTTTTGTAGTAAGCTGGTTTCTGAATTAGACAAAAGGACTTGTTTTGTGCAGTCAATAAGGATGTAGTGAATAGCTATCACTCTACTGAACCCTGTCTCTTTAGATGAAGTGATGAAATCTACACCATTATTGGAATGAAAAAACAAAATAATTGAACTGGCGTATTGCCACATGATCAGTGCCTACCTACCCCTTTGAAAATTAACAACTCAGCTTTGCTTCAGCCATTTGTTTTATATAAATGACTGTTTCTTTTTACATATGCAGCAGCAGGAGCTTATTATTCTGTGACAACATTGTGTTCTATTGACACTAAATTTGAAATTTCCATGTGCTATTTTCCCCCCCTTAAACAATTACATACATTTTTGAGAATTTGGTACAGAGGAGAAATGTATTTGACAGCTCTGGAGGCTGAAGTCCTCTGGTCAACTGCATACCTGGTATAGTATGGTCAGAGAGGCAAATTCCATCATAGTTTGTCTTAAATGCAAGAAAGGATAGTCTAATATTTAACGTGCTAGGCTCCTGTTTGGCAGACTTGCATTCAATTCTAACCTTTACTGCAGACTTCCTGTAAAAATTTTGGACAAGTTGTTCAGATCCAAATTTTTAAATATATTTACATATTTCTCCACTTAGCATAAGTCAGTTAGGTGTTACAATGCCTAAATACCTTTAATCCAGGCTTTAGTCTTTCTGTCTCTCAGTTCCGCATCTATGAAATGGGGGGTAATGTACTTCCTTTCCTCACAAGGGTGTTGAGGATAAATAAACGTAAATTAAAGATAGTGAAGCGTTCAGATTCTAAATAAGAGGCGCCATATAAGTACATGAAATAAAATAAAATTGATAGAAATATAGACAGACATGTTGCCTTGAAGAAACCACCTGTAGTTGAAAACCAGTGGCTGGCTTAAATACATAATTTCTGCTGAGTAGTGTAATTTACTGTGTTTATTTTGTGGTTTTTTAGCAGATGGTGTGAAAGAAATGTGTAGTTCTTTGTCTTGGGCAAACATACTGTTTTTTTCACCTGTAGACTTACTACATAATGTGAGTTCATTATATTTCAATTAAAACTTCTTGGGTGTTTTCTTTAGACCTACTGAAACCATCATGATTTCCTGTTTTCATGTGGTTTGTCAGATCAAATAAATACACAGAAAGTAGGGGTTTTTTTTTAGCATGGCCTTTAGTATGCATAAATAGAACTCTATAAAATCAAATATAAAATTATTTTAACAGTAAAATGTTAGTGTTTTGGTAAACAACTTAATTTTATTTTAATTAAAACTGTGGCAGTATCACTATATGGTTTCTGTCACCTGCCCTCCTCCCGACAATAAAATGCAAGTCTGTGTATATGTTACTTGTGGTGGTATAGTAGCTATGATGGTTCCATGATATTAGGGAGACCAGGTGGGTGAGGTAGGCCTAGTCTACAGTATATGGGAAGGTCGAAGTAAGACATGCAACTCCAGCTAAGTAAACTATGTATCTGGAGTCGATTTATTTTACATTGTGTTTCCGCGCTGTCTGTACTCTTTACTCCTCACTTCTCATGAGAAGCGGGAGTACTGGCGCAGATGGGAGCACCCTTAGAGTTTGATCTAGTGGGTCTATTCTGCCGAACCCTGGAAGATGGACTGCAGTAGCATCTATCTTCCATATAGTGTAGATGTGCCCCTGGTGTGTGTGTTTTGTTTTGATTTTTTTTCTCAATTTTTTTTTTGGGTGAAAGAGACAAGTTTTTGAGCGACACAGCTCTTTTATTCATGTCTGAGCTCTGTGTGGCTCAAAAACTTGTCTCTTTCACCAACAAAAGCTAGTTCAATAAAAAAACATTACCTCACCCACCTTGTCTCTGTGTGTATATGTGTTATACGTGTGCACATGCATAATTTGTGTATGAAGTGTTTTTATAAATGTATGGCCTAAATTGTCAAGAGGTATGATTTTTTTTTTTTTTTTTAAGATGCCCCAATTTTTTGGGTGGCAAACCTGAGACCTGTTGTATAAGCTCATGATTTTCAGAAACTGCTGAGCCAGAGCCACCTAGCTCCTTTAAGGTGTGTTAGAATTGGATACAAAAACCCGCTAGTCACTTCTTAAAACTTAGGTTTGGCTGCCGATCAGTAAACCTTGCCACAAAATTACCTACTAAAATAGCTATTAAAGTACCTTTAACTTTTTTACTTATTTGGTATGGTTGTTTTTAAACACAGATTTGAGTTACTTGACATCTGCTCTAATGAGTAGGAAAAAAATCTGCCAATAATATTCATTTGAGTATACCTGGAGCTAAGTTGCCTCTAAGTCGCATGGCTATGCAGCTTCCATTTAAAACCTGCGCAGGAGCTTGAGGCAGCAGCCGGGAGAAATCCGTCTCGCAGCAGCTCCAGGGCTTGGGGTCTAGCGAGGGGTGTGCTCCTCCTCACTGGCCTCAGCGGGGAGCTGTCATGGCTGGGCCCTTCTAGCCTGGACATCAAGCAGCCGCAGGCAGTATAGAGGGGGCCCCTCCTCGTTGTTCCCAGCACAGAGCTGTTGGGGCAGTTCTGTGCTGAGGCTAGCAGGAAGCAGCTAGCGCTGAAGATGTGGCTCCTAGGTAGGGGTTCACTGGGCTCCGAGCGCTGCCTCCGCCCTGTGAGTGAGAGCAGCACGAGCCACAGAGCCTTGTGCCCACCCCCAGGATACTTGCTGATCACTTCTGGGGAACAGCTCGGTGCCCCAGCACAGGCAGGCACAGTGCTGGACTGAACCATACTTGTGCCCCGGGCAGCAGGCGCACGGCGCATGTGTGGCCCCGCCCTGTGCGCGCGGCACCTGATTGACATGGTAAGGGGCGCTGCACCCCCGAGCAAGTGGCACATGTGCGGCTGCGCCCCTGAGCGCGCGGCGCATGCGTGGCCCCTCCCCCAGGCGCGCAGCACCCCATACCACTTCAATCAGGCGCCCCCCATAGGTTGGCGCCCCGGGCAGCTGCCCGGCTAGCCCCCCCCTTAATCCGGCCCTGGGCAGGCACCAGGCATCCTGCCTTAGTGCTGCTGCCCAGGAAGCCCCAACTCCCTGCTCCACCCTGAGCCCCACCCAACTTGGAGCCATGTTCTGCAACCCAACGATCTCATCCCCAGGCTCATCCCAAATCCTACACTCCCTCCTGCATCCAAACCCACAACCCTAAGCCCCTCCCAAAAATCTCGAGCTCCCCTCCTTCACACTCAGCCAGAGCCTTACAGTAGAAATAATTTTTTAAGCAGTTTTAGGTGAGACCATTACGGGTATATATGTACAAAATTAGGGATGTAAAATTTTGATTTGGCTAATCGAATAGTTGGTGCAGTTTGCATCGACTATTTGATTAGTTGATAAGGGCACTTCCGCCTTTGAAATGTAGTAATAGCCCCGGGACTGTTGCTAATATTTAAAGGTGAAAGTGCTGCGGGGAGCACGGGGCCAGCAGGGGACTCAAGCAGTCCGCCGCTGGCCTTGTGCTCCCTGCGTCTTTCAAAGCGGCAGCACTGCATGGAGCCCGGGGGTCTGCTGGGGAGTGCTCCATGTTGTGCTGCCGCTTTGAAATGCTGCGCGCAGAATTTCAAAGCAGCACCACATGGAGCCCAGGGTCTGGCCCTAGACTCTATGCAGCACTGCTGCTGAAACACCTCCTCCTCTTCCCCACCCCTTTGTTGCCTCTACTCGAAAAGCGACTACTCGACTAGCCTGAGCATTTGCTTATCGGATAGTCGACTAGTCATTCACATCCCTGTACAAAATAGCTGAAAACATGCTTTAGTGATATTACCATGACAAGAAATCTTTTTGTGTCCAGTCAAAACAGATTTTTAACTGTAAACAATGCAGCATGTTCATTTGTATGGATTGCTGCAGTTGGATTTTCACACAAATAATGTGGTGGTCATGGTAATGTTTGTCAGTAGTGTAAAATTTTAGCTTGAATTGTGATTGCTAAATAATTGGTCATCAACATTTCTGTTTCTTTGCATTAGAAGAGAACTGTGGTTCAAGAAATCTGAGTGTTAAATAAACAGCACATTGGGTAACAATGGATTTTTACTCTTTACTCATCAAAGAAACAGGAACCAAGGAAGAACAGAATGTGATTTTTATTGCCAATTATCATTATAGTATGACAATAATAGACTTGTTATGCCCTTTTAGAACTATACAGTTTAAAAATAAACTTTCCATTACATTCTTCTTTCAAATAGTGTCTCTGCCCGCAGATGTGTGGTGTTAGAAAATAAAGTCACGGAGGTTTGTGACTGGATAGCTTCCCTCTCATAACATACTGACATTACATGTCCTGTTGCGAGGGTGGACATACATGTGGCCTCCTCCCTCCCTGCTGCTCCTGGGGCCGTGCATCCTCTTCCCTCCCTTCTGTTCCAGGGATGTTGGGGCGCATGCATGCGCTCTTCCCCTCCCTGTGGTGGTGGTGGGGCTGTGCATCTTCTTCCCTCCCCACTGCTCCTGGGGTTGGGAGGCTTGGGCTGGCTCAGACTGCAGGGCCTCCTCCCTCCCTGCTGCTCCCAGAGGTGGGGAGGCTCAGGCTGTGCAGTCGTTTCCCTCCATGCTGCTCCTGAGGATGGGGAGTGAGAGTGGGGCCGTGCATCCTCTTCCCTCCCCACTGCTGGGGCACACGTGTGCTCTTCCCTTGCCCACGAGGTGTGGGGGGAAGGCGCATGCACTCAGCATGCTGCTGCTGCTCCTCCTCCCCTTCCTGTGGTGGGGGCCGGACCTCTGCAGAGGTGGTGGGGCTGTAAGTGGAGCTGGGGGCTTGCCTCCCCCTAGAAATTTCTCACGTCTTCTAAATGTTCTCTCCTTTTAAAATAGTATAGATTACACTGCCCCTCTCAATTTTTTTTTCAGTTTTCTAGCAGAAATCATTGGAGATTCCTTTTATAGAGTGAAGAGCAGATAACATTAGAGATTAGGTAAAGGAAACAAAACTAGAGTCATTCCTTAGTAGTTCTCATTGTGTTTGGCCATCATGGAAGCAGTTATGAACACATTATTAGTCTGTTTTTCTTTTTGGTATTCATGTTGCACCTGAGATATCTACGGCTTCTGTTTAAACATAAACAGGACAGGCTTCTGGTCCTAAAGGAGCTTAAAAACTAATATGGAAGGATACTACACAATTTTTTAATGACCTGGTTAATAAGGAAATATTTTATAGGTCAATAGGTTTCATCTGTGAGAGCTAGGAGTGCCTCCCCAAGCTGTAAACTGGGCACACTTTGAGAGTAGGATCCCTGAGGCTTTGCCTACGCTGCAGGGTTTTTGCGCAAGAAGCTTTTTGCGGAAGAGATCTTCGGCAAAAACTTTTTGCGCAAAAGCACGTCCACACCTCAAAAGCGAATCGCAAAAGCGATGTGCTTTTGCGCAAGAGAGCGTCCACACTGCATGGGATGCTCTTGCACAAGAAAGCTCTGATTGCCATTAACAGAATAGCCATCAGAGCACCTGTGCTTTTTCTGATAGGCTCCTTCTGCGCAAGAAACCCCTGCAGAGCGTCCACACGTGACTTTGCACAAGAGCTGTAGCGCAAAAAGGAGTTATTCCTCGTGGGAAGAGGAATAACTCTACCGACAAAAGCCCTCTGTCCTGTCGATTTACTGTATTTTTTTTTGCGCAAAAACGCGTTTGAGGTGTGGACGCTCGGCCGTTTTTGCGCAAAAACCTTGTAGCGTGGACATCGCTAGAGAGAAGAAGCTACAGTAGTCTTTAAACCATGATTTGAGGACATGAGTAACTCTGCCAGAGATTAGGGATGTGTGGCGTGGTGTTTTTTTTGTTTTGTTTTTTGGTTTTTTTTTGTTTTTGTTTTTTTTCTAACAGGAGTGGGTGGGTGAGGTTCAGTGTGCAGGATGTCAGACTAGATAATCACGATGGTCCCTTCTGACCTTAAAGGCTATGAGTCAATGAACACAGTAATGTCTGTGGAGAGAGGTGAAGCAAGAAGAACTCTAGCCTTTGTGGGAAACTTAGGCTCTCTTTCAGATGTGTTGTAATTATTATTCTGAATAAATGAGTGAAAATATGTGCAGTCTCATTCAAACTCCAGTGTAGTCAACAGGAGTCTTAAGGGGGAATGGGGCCAGCCTGTAGAAATAATCATCTCTTTATCCCAGAAATGATCGAATTGGAATAAGTTTGTATTTTCTTGATTGATGTTCTTTTTCTATAGCAACAATCTCTCCTTGTTGATCAGTTTTTCTTTCATAAAGGATTTTCTCAGTCTATAAAGGTCTTTCTTCTGTCCTTGTGACATTGGGTGCTTTTAATCATCTTCATTCCACTTTTGGTTACGTGTCCTGTTTGTTTTATAAAGACATGATTGGTAAATCCATAATCCTTTCATTTTTGAATTTTAAATTTTCTATTGATGAAAACTAAATGTAGTCGGTGACCTTTTTTCAGTTGTCTCCTTAGTTTGTGGGCCACAAGCTCTTCCACACCCCAGTATATGTTTAGTTGTCCACATATGTCAATGTGTATTGTCTTAACTGCAAAGTAGTTTTTGTTTGGTAAGTTATCTGTGTGTGTTTGTAGTTGATCACTTTTGTTTAATAGCACTTTCTATTACAAGGCACTGTGGTCTCCTAGGAGAAAAGGATTTGCTCCTGGTGCGCTAATGAGTTGTTTTTCTTAGCTTTCTCAAATAGTGGCCCATTCTTAGAAACAGGCCAGTAAGTGTACATTCACACCAGAATAAGTACATCAGAATTTGGCAGACTCATTCTGCCTTGTTCGGAAATATCTCCGGCATTGAGCTGAATAAAAGTGAACCCGACAGCAATTTGATCGAGCCAAAGTGGTAATTAGATGCCAATCCAGTCGTGTTTGATACTCTTATGCATTTTCTATCTAGGGATTCCAGTGTGCCTGAGCTTGATTGCTTCACAGAAAGAAGTGACTCAGCAGTATGCTAATCACCCAATATCTCTAAATCAGGAATAAACTAAAATGCTATATGAGACTTCGGGGGCAATGATCTAAAAAGATGCAAAGTCACTAAAAGAGTAAAATTGTCCAAAACTAGTCAGAAGGGCACATCAGCTAACCAGGGGGAAATTTCCTATTTTCTTGCCTCTCACTTTCCTGGTGATGATGCAAGCCACATCATGAAATACGCCCTTAAAAAAAAAAAGAATAAATCTTGTAGTTTTCAAAATCCTTTCATAAAATATTATTCTGGAAGTGAGAAAAATCCTCAGTGCCCACTAAGAATGTTAAATTTAGATTAATCAGCTAATCGAATAGTTGATGCAGTTTGTATTGACTAGACAACAAGGGCGCCTCCACCTTTGAAATGTAGTAAGAGCCCTGCTGGTTCTAGCTCCATTTCAAAAGCAAAGTGCATGCAGGGAGCATGGGGCCGGTGGGTGCTCGCACTTTGCTTTTGAAAGGTACAAGAGCCCTGCTCTTGCTACATTTCAAAGTGGAAGTACCACCAGTTCCCCACTGTGCCCCTGCCTTCCTACCTCCACAGAGATGGTGCTCCAGGTCCTGCTCCCCCCTTGATGCTTCTCTCTATAGAGGCAGCAGAGAGGGGAGGGGAGGAAGAAAGCGACTAGTTGAGTCAACTAGTCACTAACATCCCTAATGCCCACAGGCATTCCAGAAAAAGGAAAAATTGGGACTCAAGTCCCTGTCACCATGTGACCCGATTTGAAAATTTGGATCCTGATGGGCACTTGCGCTTTCCTGCAACATAAATGTTTAATACTATTAATAATCCTTTACTGGCCATAGTAAAATGGGGAACAAATTTTGCCACACTTAGTAGTAAATATCACAGTGTAAGATTGCTTTAAAATTGTATTCTTTAATTATCGAAGTACCAGAAATGACCTAGAGAAGGAACTAGCCAGAAGCAGTTAGTTGAATGAGGGTGGCTCCTATGATCTTGATAATAAATATGCAGCTTTTCTTTATTCAAAGTTAATATTTGGGCTTCGGCTACACTGCACTTCTCTTGCGCAGAAGCCTATGGAAATGAAGAGCAAATTAGCATATTGCTGCACTTCATTTGCATAATTAATTAGGGGCCGTTTTTGCGCAAAAAGGAGCTGTATAGACGGCTCCTTTTTGCGCAAAACCCCCTCTTGGGCAAGAGCTGTTCTTCCTGAAAAAATGAGGAAGTATGGCTCTTGAGCAAGAGGGGGTTTTTGTGCAAAAAGGAGCTGTCTACACAGCTCTTTTTTTGCATAAAGCCTCTTGTGCAAAAAAGGCCCCTATTTAATTATGCAAATGAAATGTGGCAATATGCTAATCTACGCTTCATTTGCATTCGCTTTTGCGCGCAAGAAAAGTGCAGTGTAGATGTAGCTTTGGAGAAGACCTGGCTGCTGGAATAGGAGGGGTGTAGCTCTGTCAGGTATATAATGAGGGAAGTCATGGCCCACAAACAAGTGGACTCTAATCTGAATACACATGGTGGAGGAAGGGTATTTACCATACAGTGTACTTAAGAGGGATGACCATGTGTATGGTTGTCTTCTCCTTCTTCCACACTTCATAAATGGCAAATAATACATTTCAGGTATTGTTCTGTTTATACTAGAAGTGAATTTATTTCAGACTTTCCAGTTTACTTTATAATTTTGTTTATACTCTCCCCCCTGCCGCCCCCCCCCCCCCAAAAGCCAATAATCCCCTTTCTTCCTTCAAATAAAAGAGGCTCACTGGCATAGGGAGAAGGCAGTCTAAATATTGACCACCCGGATACCAGTCTTAGTGGAATTTCTTCTCCTGCCTATGGGATTTATTACGAGAAAGTGAGCATCTTTTCTTTGACTTCAAGCCATGGTGACGGAATTTGTGCGAATTCCGATAGGCATGAGAAGAAATCACACAAACAATAGGATCCCATGGCTGTGAGCTCTGGTTCACTGATACCATCGTTACTGGCATCCCACGTGTTGCAGGACTCTCCCATTCCAGGAAAATCCACAGTACTGGCACTGATGTCAGGCAGAAAAGGGTATGTCTTGACATTGGGAAAATCTAAAACTGTACCTGAGCTGCAACAAATGTTTGCCTTGTAAGAGCTGGAGTTACCACATTTATCAGACCTCTCCACTTCTAGAGAGTTTATTCTTATACCACGGATTCTGCCCTGGTACAGGAACCTCAACACCTGTTCTGCTCCTGCAGGCTCCAACAATATCAACATGTTAAACAGAGTCCACTTTCTCCTCCTTTAATGAATCAGAAGTGGAAGAGGAAATGGGTTTGTACTTTCATTCCTTTTGGCCTTTATGAAGACCACAACATCCATGGCAGTACCCCTCACTTCTGCCTTGGAGCTATTGGTACCCCATACAGTTGGGACTACCATTACCTCCCTTGGATCCAGCCTGGTGGTCATACAGGGGACCCTGATTGCAATACTACAACTCAGAACTGACTCAGTCCATGAAAGAACCTCACCTGCCTTATAGCTAAGGGAACCTTATAGCAGGCGCTTGGATTCACTGGTAGAAGAAGAATCCCTGAGTCCAATCCCATCCCAGTGGTGCCACCGGAACTGGCAAGATTTCTCTTTCTTTTGGAATGATGTGGTGACTGCATCATCCTCTTCTATTCAAGATGACTTTAGGCAATATCAGGGACAGTTGCAGAGAATCATGGGGCAACTCCAAATTTCCTTGGAGGAAATCCAAGATATCCAGAATAAGCTGCTTGATACCCTCCATACCTCAGCACTGTCCAGAATTGCGCTGACAATTAACAATGTTATCCGGGAGCTTGACAGCACAGTATGGCATATCCCTGCCACATGCACAGCTACCCTCTAAGGGTATGTCTACACAGGAACATTATTTTGAAATAACTGCCTGCTGTGTAGATGCGGACTAAGTTATTTAGAAATAATGTTGAAATACTGTCAAGCTGGAGGACTACTTACTCCGACTCCTGTAACCCTCATTGTATGAGGAGGAAGAGTGCTCTTTTTTCAAAATAAGTGCTCTGTAGACACTCCCAATTTCGAAATAAGCTATTTCAAAATAAGCTATGCAATTGACAGCTCAATTTGCATAGCTTATTTCCAGTTAAGCCCTGCTGTGTAGACGTACCCTAAGAGGCCAAAATCCATAACTGTGTCCCTGCCACAGGATCTGAGTTTTTTCTTTTACCTCATTTTCTAAATTCTCTGATTGTCTGGGCTGTGACTGAACTAGCTGAACAACAGCACCCTTGATTGACACCTGCTGATAAGAAGGGCAAGTCCTTTTGGGACATAAAATGTTTTCCACGTGTAGCTTTCAATTCAGGTTTATGAACCGTCAGGTGTTATTACTGAGTACAAGGACTTTGCCAATACCTTGCCTCAAATGTTAAGCTTATTGAAGAAAGATAGCCCTCCAATTGGAAGTGGATGCAGAAGATGCCTCTTGCAGGGCTATAACTGTCATGATAGTTATGCATTGGGAATCTTGGCTGCATTCCTCAGGTTTCGTAAGATGTAGAACACTAATGAAGACCGTACTTTCAGTGACTTTCATCTTTTTAACCAAAAGATGGATGCATAGCTCCATATCCTCAAGGACTCCAGGGCCACCCTTTGTTCAGTGGGCACCTATACTCTACCCCTGAGGTACAAATTCCACCACCTGTCATCCACCCGTGCTACAGGTTGCCCCGTTTCTATCCTCCAAAACCTCATGTGCCCTTAAGGAAACACCAAAAGACTCAGAGCTCTCACCTCATGTGGCCCCCTTTATAGGCTTTGATGTCATAGTTAAAACCTCCACCCAAGTGATATTTGAGGTGGACCCCATAGCCACCAACCACTATGCCTACCACCTCATGACCACCCTACTCCCCTTGGACAGTTGTCGAGCACTCTTTTCCTATGCTTTCAGTGTGATAATGGACAAATGGGCAGTGAACATCATCCACCATGGCTATATGATCAAATTTATCATGCTACCACCTCTGAGACCATCCTCCCGTTTCCTCTTCAGCAACATCTCTCATGACCGTATCCTCACCCAAGAAGTGAACTCCTTATTACAATATGGAGAAGTAGAAAAAGTTCTCCCAGAGTACCAAGGAATAGGGTTTTACTCAACTTATTCCCTGACACCCAAGAAAAGAGATGGGTGGCAACCAAGCCTCGATCTCTGTGATCTCAATTGCTTCATTCACAATCTTAAGTTTTGTACGGTCAGGCTGGCAGTGATTAGTCCATCTTTAGAAAGAGATGCGTAGTTAACAGGTCTCGATATGAAAGATGCTTATTTCAATATCGATATCTATTTGGCCCAGCGACGGGCAACCTAGGCTAGTGAGTAGGCCACATGTGTGGCCCTCCCTCATCTCAGTGGGCCCCAAGATTGTCGTAAGAAGATGGTCTCCCAGAATAGGATAGTTTTCCTAACTGCACTTTCGTCTGTACAATTTGTGAAGTGTACTGATTGAACTGTAGCAGTGCTTTCATTGGATGCAGAGGGAGCACACAGCTTTCAGTCAATGCTGTGTGCATTCAGCATGCACCTCATGTCACATGACTTTGCTTTATGTGCGTGTCACTTTAGTAATGCTGGTAGGGAAAAAAAAAAAAAACGATGCGGACAGAAACCAGCAGAATCGGTCAACTCTGCACTTTGGGCAACAGTAAACAAAATGTCTTGCAGGCCACACATAGAACACTCATGGGCCACATGCGGCTTTCAGGCCACACGTTGCCCACCACTGATCACCACCATAGATGTTTTCCTGAGGTTCATTTGGTACTAGGGATATTAGATATCGGGTAATTGAATAGTTGCGTAACCACAAAAAATATTGTCGCTCACATGACTATTGGATAGTCCCCGGGGGTGGGGTTGGCAGCCAGTGTGTTCCCAGTCGCACTCCCGAGGTGCCCCTTGCCAACCGACATTGCTGACAGGCAAACCAGCTGTCTGTCACCCCACGGTGCTGCCTCTGATACAGAGGCAGCAGCGTGGGGTGGCAGCAGCCCCTGTCTCTGGGACGGTCTGTGTGAAGAGCTCAGACCCCCACCATGGACAGGGGTTGCTGCCACAAAGCAGCCTTGTATTGCAGCAGGCCCAGGCTCACCGCGGACAGAAGCTGTTCTGTGGAGCTTGGCATGCTGGGGACAGAAGCTGTTTGTGGCAGTCTCCCCGGTCCTCCTACCTCCATGCTGGTGCCTCTGATGGAGGTAGCAGCGGGGGGGAGGAGGGAGGCTAGGCAGGGCAGGTGGCACCACGGAGCCGGTGCTGGGGGGAACCGGCTTTTAAGCTGGCTAATATGCGGAGTGAATACGTACTGGGAGCTGTGAGTGGGGTGGGGCAGGCAGTAGGGATCTAAGAAACTAGTCGACTAGTGATGTGACTAGTTGCCTCCTCCCCCTTTACTGCCTCGAACAGTGAGAGGTTAGCAAGGGGGGGAGCAGGAGCCGTTTACCCCCCAGCACCATCTCCGCCGGGTCAGGGGAGGTAGAGGCACAGCGGAAACTGTGCGAGCGGGAACTGAAGCAGTCACTGCTTGTGCTGCTTCTGCTGCGATTCTGCTTTTGAAATGTACGAGAGCCCCAGTGCCAGCTAAGGCTAAGGTGCCGCAGGTATCACGGGGCCAGTGGGGACTCCCCCGATGGCCCCGCGCTCCCTGTGGCACATCAGCCTTTGAAATGTACAGGATCCCTAATGGGGCTCTTGTACATTTCAAAAGGAAGACCCATGCTCCTTGCGGGGCGTCCGCTTTTGAAGTGTAACAAGAGCTCGGTAGGGCTCTAACTACAGTTGAAAGGCGGAGGCACCTTTTTAGACTAATCGAGTAGTGGATGGAAATCCCATTGACTGTTCAATTAGTTAATTAATCTAAATTTAACATCCCTAGCAGGTGGATCTGGTGCTCATGAGGAGCTGGTTTTTAAGCTAATTCTTTATGGGCACCGGCTCTCACTTCCCTCCCCCCCCCACACACACTTTGCAGCCTCTGATACAGAGGCACCAACGGGGGTGGCGGGGTGGGGGGGTGGAATGCATGTACTAGACAAAATTAACTGATAAGCTTAGGCTTATCAATTAATCATATAGTCGACTACATACTGACATCCGTAATGGGCACCCACCATTTTCAGTTCATGGTGCTTCCCTTTGGAATGGCCACCATCCTCACAAGAGATTTTTGTCATTGCAGCCTATGTCAGACATTATGGGGTCCCCATGTTCCACGTCTCAACTGATTTTAGCCACATTATCTGAGCAAGAAGCCCAAGCATCAACTTCCTTTAATCATTTACAGTCAGTTTTAACATTGAGAAATCAATCCTAGCCTCTGGACAATATCTGGACTTCATAGAGGCTACAATTAATTTGGTCAGGACATGGGCCCACTTATAGAAAGGTGGGTTCTACACAATGAGTAGTGTGTTATGTCCCATCATGTGCCAGCCAGTGCTTGCCCTTCTGGGTCACATGGGCTTGTGCACTTGTGCGACCCCTTTCACAAACTTCCACCTTTGCTACCTTCACAGGTGGCTCCAGTCTGTTTACTTACCATACAGTCACTCCTTGGATTTTGCACAGATTATTCCCACGAAGGTATTGTCATTTTTCCAGAAGTGGATGGATGTACATCATGTATACTTCAGGTTCCCTTCCCACCCTTCTCTCCAGACAAGACAATCATCACTGATACATTGCTTGTGGGTTAGGGAGCTCATATGGATGATTCCATGATATAGGGTGTGTGGTTTTCCTGAAAATCCAGGAAGCATATACTGTGATAGGGTCAGGTTACGAAAGAGTGCTAGAATAAAAGTATGTGAGCCTTAGACTAAGTAGGTCTGTGTTCCCTGGGTAGATTGGTAGAAGCTGGCCTAGAACTGGATGGAACTTTCCAGAAACAGTCTGGACAATCAGGCCAGTTAGAACACCTGGAGTTAATTAGGAGCCTTCTGGAGCAAAGGGAGTCAGGCTAATTAGACCTCCTGGGGCCAATCAAGAACCAGTTGGGATTGGTTTAAAAGGGCTGCTCTTCTGTTATTTAGATGGCACTTGAGGAGGGAAGGAGCCAAAGTGCTGAGAGCGAGAGGAGTTTGGATGAGAACTGGGAGCTGCAGGGTAGGAAGAGTGTGTTGGAGGAGCAGGTACCAGAGGAAAGGTACTGGGAGGGATCATTTGGAGAAGTGGCCCAGGGGAAGTAGCTGCCAGACAAGGAGCAGAACAAACCCTATCTGTTGCCTCTGCTTTAGGGTACCTGGGCCAGAACTCAGAGTAATGGGCGGGCCCGGGTTCCCTCTGTCCCTCCCCACACCACTATAGAGTCTGTCCCTGGAAAGGGAGACCAGAACCATAGAGGGGTGTCACCCCCCCCCCCCCATTAATATGGACTAGCCTGTGATGAGTATGGCTCAGCAGGCTGTGAACCCTGCCTCTAGTAAAAAGAAAGGGTCTGTGTGGTGGGACACAGCAAGCCTCTGAGGCTAACGCTATCCACCAGGTGCGCCAGGACCCATGTGCGCAGCCAGAGCTTTACGATACATAGCCTGGAACTCCGAGCTGTAAGGAAGCCATGCCAATCCTTTCTTTTTATTCATTTGTTCCCATCACATTCTTATCTTGTCAGACAATACCACCACTGTTCTCAGTATCAACAAACGGGGAATAAGATTGACTGATTCTGCACATACTGGCCAGTATCTGGAATTGTTGCTCAATCACCACATCTTCTTCTCAGCAGCTTATCTTAGAGTGACACAAAATGCATTCACAGATTTGTTCAGCAGACATTTTGTGATTGACCATGAATAGGAACTTCACAATTCAGTAATACATGATATCGTCACCCGAAGGGGAGACACTGACCCGCTTTCTTCAGAAACAAACAGCAAATGCACCACATGCTGGTCCAGTGGAGGTCTCAGTTACCACTCTCAGGGTGATGTTCTTCTGGTTTCCTGGTCATACCAATTCAACTACATCTTCCCTCCTCTGCTGCTCCTTCTTCAGATACAGCACGAGATCTGATGAGACAGAGCAAGGGTCATTCTGATTGCTTCTTGCTAGCCGAAACAATTCTAGTTTTCAGTCACCTCTGTATGTCAGCTTGTGCACTTATGTGCCTCCATAACGTCTCTGACCTGCTGACCCAATGCAAGCATGATCAGGCATCCCAATCCACATGTGCTCTACCTCAGAGCATGGTATTTGGATGGTCATTTGTTTTAGAACACACAAGCTCTACAGTAGCAGGAAGGAGACCACTAGCAGTGTTATCGAGCCAAGTGGAAAATGTTTCTCATCTTGGCTCCAACAAAAAGGACTTTTCCCTAACTTGCAGTGATTCTTGTTTTGAATTCTGTTCTGTCTTTGAAGTCATCAGATCTTGCCCTCAACTTTTTGAGAGTTAATGTGGTAGTGATTAGCACATTCCATCATCCAGTGGAAGGTTGTGCCACCTTCATACACCCATTAACTACTTGGGAAGACCTGATCCGAACCTTCCCACCTGTCCATATGATCGCACCCTAATAGGACCTGAATCTAGTTCTTCCTATGGTATGAAACTATCTTTTGCACCATTAGCATTGTTCTCCATGTTCCGCCTGTCAGTCACCTTCCTTGTTGCTGTCACTTCTGCCAGAAGGGTTGGCAAGGTTGGAGGCATAATGGCAAATCCATCTTTTTCGCATGGATAGAGTCCTTTTACTTCTGCATCCCACATTTGATGTACCAGTTTCACATCTATCAATTCATTAATTTACTTGTTTTCTTCTTGAAGCCTCACATATCCACAGAGGAATGTTGACTCCATTCTCTACCAACGAGCCCTAGCTTTTTACCTACAAAGAACAAAACCTGTCAGGAAGTCCTCTACACTGTGCGTTGCAGTAGCAGAAAGACTCTGTGGGTAAGCTATCTCTACCCAAAGAATCTCCAAATGTATTTAGGGTTGCATTAAACTCTGCTACAAACTGTCAGGCCTAACTCTCCACACAAAGATGGGGGCTCATTCCACAAGAACTCAACCCTTGACTCAGAGCTCCCTTTAGGATTTTCCTCTTACGGACATATGTTGGGCAGCTAAGTGGAGTTCTGCGCATACCTTCCTAGCTCACCATATATCAGCGCAGAACTCCGCAGCAGACTCCTCCTTCAGTATGACAGTTTTCTGCCTCCTTCCCCTCTGCTATGGATCTCATTCAGGTGGAGAAGGAACTGGCAATGTGATTGATGTGTCCCACCCTTTATCAGTTGGATGGAAGCATGACACGAGCCAGGGCTCATGCACAGATGAACAGACACTACTTTCAAATTCTCTGCTGCAGATTCAATGGTGTGCATGCGTGTCCCTCAGTGGAATCCAGAGAGGGACCACACATCTCAAAGAACCTCCAGTAACAGGTGAATAACCTCCTTGTCTGTAGACTCAAATACTGCTTCTGTTTAAACAAGGTTCATAGTTGGGTTAGATGGTTTTTTAAAAATTAAACTGAGGGTTTTGCAGCCATTAATGGTGTCGGTCCCCTCACTTGTTCGGGTGTTTCCTTATCACCCTGGATGAATGCATTATTGATAGGTAGCCTAGGCTAACGAGTGGGCCGCATGAATGGCTATCTTTAATTTCAGTTGGCCTCAAGATTGTCATAACCAAGACGGCCTCCTGTGATAGGGTAGTTTTGCTAATTGTGTGTGCATTCCTAAAGTTTGCAGGTGTGCCAATTGAACTATAGCAGCTCTTTGATTGGATGCAGAGGGAGCGCATGGTCTCACAGTCAATGTTGTGTGCATTCAGCATGGACCTCTCGTCACATGACATTGCTTTATGTCCGTGTCACTTTAGTAATAGGGTATGTCTACACTAGCCCCCCTAGTTCGAACTAGGGAGGCTAATGTAGGCATTCGAAGTTGCAAATGAAGCCCGGGATTTAAATATCCCGGGCTTTATTTGCATCTTCCCGTCCGGGCGCCATTTTTAAATCCCCCTAGTCCGAACTAACTGCCTGACTGACTGCTACACGCGGCAGTCAAACGTTAACTCGAACTAAGTCCTTAGTTCGTGTTAACTTAACTGTTACACCGAATGAGGCTGCTGTCTGTGCTACTGACTCTGGAACACATTGGCTGCTGGCCTCGCTCCCAGGGAGCTAGCCATGTATCCATGTAACCGCTAAAATTTAATATAGTGTTTTTTTAACTTTCCTACTAAATAGTTGACAGAAAGGAATGCAGGTAAAATCATCCATTTTCAGTTTGTATACATGTCCACCCCCCAACCCCCTTTAAAAAAATAAAATGCTGGCCTATAGAAGAATTATGCACAGGTACGCATCCATACATGAAAACAAATCCCTGCCCCGTTGGCAATTTTGTTCCATATTGGTGGTAAAGGTGGGGATAGGGAATGGGGAGATATTTCAGGATAAATGTTTCTTATATTTCTTCTGCAGAGAATGGAGAGTTTACAGAGAGTGGAGAGTTTAAGTTCTTCAATCTTTTATGTTCCAATGTTCAAATACTTAAATAAAAGATGGTAACTTTCCTAGACCTTAGTATATCAGATATTTATGTAATCTCAGCATTTTACTGCCAAAGTCTGTATGTTGTAGAGCACTTAATGATACTTCTTGTTGTGTCATTTAACTTCAAAGTACAGTACTATTTAAAAAAAATGAATGCAGGTGTAAAATAGGAAATAGGGGTTTGTTTATTTATTAGGCAAATTAAGGACATGCCACAATATTTGGTGACTGAAATACCAAATAAAAACTAAATGTAATATGTGGGTTGTTTTTGACAACTTTGTTTATATTGCTCTTTTTGTTACAGAAATAAACAGTTGTGAGTTTGATTAGCATGTTTTATTGTTACCCATCACAGAAAGCAGTAAAACGCAATAGAGTGATTGATCTTTATGAAAAAAAAAATCTGTATGTTGGGACTAAAAATGATGAAAGGAGTAAATACAGAATACTTGTTAGACATTTATCACATTTCTTTTGTTTCTAAAGTCATCTCATCATGGGGATTTTAAAACCATGATTAGATAAAGGTGATCTGAGTGGGCTAGGCTATTAGTGGCTCTGGTAAAATCAAGCTGAAGGCAGGATGGAAGAAAGTGTATGAGAGACAAGAGCATATTTGTAGTAGTAATAAGGATTATATAGCACATTTCATCTAAAAATTCTATGCAGACATTGACTACCAGGACCTTTTTCAAGTTTGTATGCATTACTGTGCCCATTTCAGAGATGGGGAAGGGAGAATGAGAGAAATTAAATGACTTGCTGAAAGCTGGATAACGAGTATTAGAATCACGCTTAGAACTCCTGTATTCCTTGGACCTGTTCACTGATCAGTCTACTAGATTACAGTGGCACAGACACGTTAATCTGAATAGAAAGATTTCACCAAGACTAGAAGACAACTGCTAAGGGACTCTAGCAAACATCCTCTGAGAGGGGATTCCAGAGACCAGTGGTTCTCAAACTTTTTGACCCGTGGCCTAGCTGGCTTAATACAAACCTTTCTGTGGACCACCAGTTGCTAATGGACACTCGCTGTTAATTATGTAATTATGCCCAAGCAATTTTGCTAGCACTGCAGTGAGGGAGAATGGTTTAATTTAACCAGTAAGAAAGGAAATATTAATTTAAATTATTCAACAGATTAAGGCTTTTAACTTTCTCATGCTAGTTTATCAAACTTCATTTTAAATTAAGTAAAATATTAATTTATGCCTAACACAAAATGTTTTCTTTCTTTATGGCAGAGGTGGGGAGCCTTTTGTGTATCGGGGGCCACTGACCCACAGAAAAATCAGTTGGGGACCATACAAGTAAGAACCAAAAAAACCAACCAAACAAACACCCTTCCAAAAACTACCAACCCTCACTGATGTGGCCCCCAACTGATTCACCTCACTCCTCTGGCGCTCCAGCCACATGGGGGGAAGGGGAGGGACAGGGAGGACTGCGGTTCAGGGCCAGATTTACTCTTCTGGGGTTCCGGGATGAGGGGTTCGGTATGCCGGACAGGGCTGCCAGTGAGTGGGATGGGGTGAGAGTGCAGGATCTGGGCAAGAGATGGTGTGTGTGAGGGGGTGAGGTCTGTGTGGGAGGGAGGGTATGAGGTCTGGGTGGGAGGTAAAGTGCAGGAGCAAGAGCAAAGGGGGCAAGAGCAAAGGGAAGGTGCAATGTGTGTCCAGGAGGGAGGGTGCAGGGGCAAGGGTGGAGGTAGGGTGTCTGACTGGTGTGACATAGTGGGGATTGTGTTCACTGTTTGCTTTGTTATGCTGTGTGTGATTCCTACTGTCCTGTGCTGCTCTGTAGTAACTCTTTGTGTATGTGTAGGCAGTGCCCAGTGAGGGATGGGATCTTTGGGTGAGAACTCCTGAGGGGGAAGGCACATAGTGAATGGCCCAGTCCTTCCTCTCACCTGATCCTAGGGGGAAGATGCAACCAGTGATAGTCAGATAACACCTTGGGCCCCAGAATCTGAATAAAAGAGAACATAAGAACAGCTATACTGGGTCAGACCAACGGTCCATCCATTCCAGTATTCTGTCTGCCAACAGTGGCCAATACCAGATGCCCCAGAGGGAGGGAACACAACAGGTAATCCTCATGTAATCCCTCCCTGTCGTCCGCCTCCAGAGAAACAGAGGCTAGGGACACCTTTCCTATCCATCCTGGCTAATAGCCATTGATGGACCTAACCTCCATGAATCTATCTAGCTCTTTTTTTAACTCTGTTAAAGTTCTAGCCTTCACCACATTCTGTGGCAAGGAGTTCCACAGGTTGACACTGCAATGCTGAAGAAAAACTTCCTTTTGTCTGTTTTAAACCTGCTGCCTATTAATTTCATTTGGTGACCTCTAGTTCTTATATTGTGGGAATAAGTAACTAACTTTTCCTTATTCAGTTTTTCCACACCAGTCATGATTTTATAGATCTCTATCATATCCCCCCTTAGCTCCTCTCTTCTAAGTTGAGTCCAAGTCTTTTTTTAATCTCTCTTCGTATGGGACCCATTCCAACCCCCTAATCATTTCTGTTGCACTTTTCTGAACCTTTTCCAATGCCAATATATCTTTTTTGAGATGAGGTGGCCACATCAGGAGGGGGCGGGGCTGCGTAGAGGGCTGTGGGTGTGAGTTCAGTTTTTCGGCTGGCTTAGAGAAAAGGGAGTCTCGCTGTCTTGGGGGCCGGCAGGGGTCCAGAGCCCTGGCTCTGAGCCCCCATCCCCAAGATGGATTGTACTGGCTGCTCCTGGTTCTTGTAACAACAAGTCTTTGCTACGCTGTGTCCCTATCAATGAATAAACCTTCTGTTCTACTTGCTGGCCGAGAGTCACATCTGGCTGAGGATGGGGGTCTAGGGCTTGGTGACTCCCCCCACATTCCATGACACCAGGGGAAGGGTGTAGGAGCAAGGGGGTGTGCAGGAGCAAGCTGTGGGTACGGGGTCTTAGTGGGGAGAGAGGGCGAATTAAGGTATTTCGTGCAGTGTCTGGGCATGAGGGGGGACACTTACCTGGCTTCTCACCCCCGTCGCTCTCAGGCACGGCCTCCTGCTACTCCCATTGGCTGCAATTCTGACCAATGGGAGCAGTGGAGCAAGACTCCAGGCAGTGTGCTACTGTTCCCCCAGCGGAAGAGGGGGAAGAGTGGCAGCATGTGGAGCCGCTTGCTCTGTCCCTCTCTGCGAGTCGGGTCTGGTGGGGAAGGTCAGGGCTTTCTTCACATGCTCCCTTCCTCATCCTCCGAGTGTGAAGCTGGAGCTGGTACTTCAGCCTCACGGCAGCCATGACATTGGAGCGCCAGCCTCGGCTCCCCGCTGTGGAAGGAGGTGAGGGGGGCTGAGCTTGAGCCGCAGACCATCTGTAAGGCAGCCATGGACCACTTGTTATCCATGGACTGCAGTGTCTGCACCACTGCCATAGAGAAAGTACCTGAATTCAGGTATTCCGTTTCAAGGCTTGAGCTGTTTTGAGATTTCTAGCAAGTGTAACTCAGCCAATGTTGACTGCATGGGAGGAACTCTCATTTAAGAAATACAGTAACGAAGATAGTCGTTACTAGGAAGTCTTCTGTCTCCCAGACCAAGGAGGTTTACTTGTTACAATATGCTGTCTATTGTTCATTCTTGTTTAAAATGTTCCGAGCTATGGGCTTCTACCGGTTACCTTAAACTGTTCTACAATGTGCATAATGGCATTGTTTAGAAGATTTCCCTGATATTCAGCCTACATTTTCCTTCAAACCTCATTCCAGTGGCTCTAGGTATGGCCTCTTGAATTACATAGTTCCTCTTCCTCCTGGATCTCTAGAACTGTTAACTAAATAACAGATATTTATGTATCTTCCCCATCCTTAGTTTCCTAGTGTTCCAAACTTAGATCATTAAGGGCTTTATAAGCTATCAGCAAGACTTGTGCTTGCCTTGCTCTTAAAAAAACCCCAACATGTTGACAGTTTGTGGGTTGATAAATGCCAGCTGTGGCAGCTAAGCCTATATTGTATTGACTGTTTTGTGTTAGGAAAAAATGTAGGTAATAGGAAAGCTGAGCACAGTCAGGCATAAGTATTTGGAAAGTGGTGAATCAAAGGTGAGCTATTATATTCAAACAGGTTAAATAAATTTAAATTCCAGTCACTCTTCATGGCATTAGTACACCCTCTGCCATTGTGGTGGAAACATATGTTACAGAGAAAATAAGATTGTGTAATCTTTTTTGATGAACTCTATTGAAAACCAAAACAGAAAGTAGGAGTGGAAAGGTGAGGTTCTGAGGAGAGCACTCAGTCAAGTTACCATGGTGATAAAATTTAGAACAGAACCTTTTTCACATAAGGAACTCACAAGCCAGGGACTACTGATATGTTTTGCTGATGAAAACTTAGTCTATGGGCCAATGTTCTTTTGGGAATATACTGTGGAAATTGAGTGGCATGATTGTAAATAAAGTACTGAAAGCTCAACGTTTTCCTGTTTCCAATTCCTGTTGAGAATGTCAAAGTAAAAAACAATATAGAGACTTTTATTTATTTCAGTACCAAGGCATTACAACACTCATTGCTATGATTTTTGGCTTGTTTAAATTTTTACTTGTAATATTTCTTGTATGATTGTTGACCCTGAGGGCTCCCTCTTTTAGACCTTTGGAATTTCTCAAAAGCAGAATGGTAGTAGCTTTAAGTCCTATGGAAAATATTTGCAGAGGAAATGGGGAAATTTCCTTTAGCAATATAACAAATCTTTTTAGGTGAAGCAGATAATAAGCGGAACTGTGATCAAACAGGTAGTTTTTAGGTTAAGAGGCTGTTTTTGTATGCATATAAAATAACTTATTTTGAAATGATTATTATTTGAACATTGCATCCACAGTAGTAGAAGAATGATGTGTCATATTCATTAGGCAGTATTTTCAGTGGGAGCAAAATGCAATATATTGACTTCAGCATTTAACTTCAATTTTAGAACATCTCTCTAATGTGGTACTTTAAATGATTAGAAAACTTGTAATATTTCTTGCACAAGTCATGTTAAGATAAATGTGTTCATACAGCAGGAGAAAATGAACACAATTGAGGTGCTTTAAATATTGTTTATTAAACACCTTTTGACTCCGCAGGAGAAGCCACTCACATGGTAAAATGCTCTTAAGCCAGAAACCAGAGATTTTTTTTTTAAGTATTGTAGGCCAGTACCTAGGTGTCAGGCAAATTAAGAAGATAGCTCCTCTTTTTCCTCCCCAGAACAAGGATTTATCTTGCCAAGATCCAGGCACAGTAGCCCAGTGGATACAACAATAATCTGTACACCATTCAGGACATGCTCTCTTTCCACACTTGGAATAGTGACCCAAGAAGATTTCCTTTTATAAGAATTCATGGTCAGAATAAATAGACTTCTCGCTCCAAAGAGGAGAGACAGTCATCTCCGTAGCTGCAGAAGAAGAATCTAACTGGAAGATTGCAGAGATTCATTCATCAATTTGGGACATTCTGAAATGAATTGTAACTCTTTCTGGAATTTAATACAGCCTGATTCCACAGTAGCTTGGAGAAGTGTTAACAGATCAGTGAATCTCAATGGATGTTCTATCTCTTCTGACGTCTCTCCAAAGTATCCACCATTGCTATGGAATTCTGTTCATCAAGGCAGATTCCAAAGGGAGATGGCGTCTTGCAGATGGAGCAATGATCTGGATCAACTCTAACTAGGTTCTTTCAAATGGTTTGTGTGGATTTTCAGTCTATATCCATCATTAGTGATCTTACTGTGCCACCGAAGTTTTGTTATGGAATACCAATTTTCAAGACAATCTCACTGAGCCAGATGGATTTCAGAGCATTTTGAATATTAAAAGCGTTTTCTTATTGGATGCAGTTTACTTCTCCTGTTTTGCCAGCCTAACATCTAAAATAATTGCACTATGGATGTGAATTTTAGAGCATGTTGAAAATTTAAAAAGGGGAGTCGTATGTTGGGAAATCAGAACCCTGCCCCTAATTTTACACCCCAAACTCTAAACCAGCCTGTGGCAAAGCAGTTTTTACGACAATCTTTTTATGTATATGGATTTTGGAGCACTTTGAAAGTCCATACTGGGGTACTGTGTCTGATGAACTCCTTGAGCTAATGACCCCAATTTACATCACCAACTCTACCTTCTGCTGGCCCTGATGTGGCGCAGCAGTAATGTGATGGGGTGATAATGCCACCACAGTTGTGGTTAATGCAGGATTTCCATTTTAACGGGGTGAATAGATGTACAAAAATTGTGTAGTTTTTGGGTTTAGAGTATTATTTTATATGTTCTGTATTTTATGCACTGCTTCATTTTTCTATAGCTTCTTGTGGAGGTGGATTGTCTGTGTCTGTGTGTGGGAGATATCATTGGAGCTTTATTTTTCAAAAACGGTATGGTAACTAACATTTTTCTAGCCTCTGACATTTCTTTCAGACCCTTTTCACAAAACTACAGCTCTTTGAGGGGGTGAAATTGATCCATGTGACTCTTTTGTGTCAGTTGTGCAAATTACTGCAGAAGGCTGAAATTTGTTTTCTGGGACTTACCTACCTGGGGAAATTGACTGGAAGAACTATAACAGTATAATTATGCCACTGTAGCTATACCAGTATAATTCCCTATGTGGGCATGGTATTCTGGAAAAAAGTGACTTTATTCCTGGAATGATTGTATTACTATAATGTTGCTGTTGACTAATGACTTCCATCTTCTCTTATTTAATTAGTGCTCTTTTCCTTGATAATCCTTGTAAAGTGAATATCTTGCCATGATTGTCTGCGTTGGAGGCGGCTTATGCTTTGGTCCAGGTTTCTGTATATTTTCCTATGATATTGTCTTTTTCTCTTTGGCACAATAAATACAATATCAGTACTAATATTTCCCCCCAGTCAGCCTTCCAGACAGATAGGCATAACTGCACAGTCCAAGCCATTAGTCACAGCGCTCAGCCCTGGTGTTTAACTAATTCAGAGAGACTTCTGCATTAACAGAACAATAATCATTTTCATAGTCACAGCCTCCGTGCTATTTCAGGTCTGGTTCACATTGTATCACATCATTCATTACACATATAAAATATTGCACTGTGATTTCCATTGGCCCAAGATGCTAAGTGAAGGATGGGATGAATGTACAGAATGCAACACTTTAGAGGAGAGGGTCAAAGTTATGGTCCTTAAGTTCAAGGTGCAGAGGTAAGCCACTATGTGAGTACATTATCACACAGTGAGCATCACTCATGGAAGAGTTTCTGAGGAAACAATAGCTTTTTACAGGAATGAATTGACTAAGCAGATATACTAAAGCTTTTAGATCGCAGTAACTTCTGAAATATCTTAAAAGTGGAATTTGGTATCCCTAAATAGCTTATCTCAGGGACACTCCATGCTCTATCTTTTATGAAGATTACACAGGTTATGTACCCAAAGCATTCTAAATTCTTATGAGCAGTGCACTGAGGAGAGTGTAAAGGTATGTGCAGTCCCTGTGTGCGCCCTTGTGGCCCAGTGTGGTGCTGCAGCTCCCTCACTATTTTCTCCAAGTGAAGCAGCACTAGATTCACTTTAACTATGGGAGGCAAGGAGAGTCAGCTTATATTTACCAAATAGCATGTCCTCATCTTTCAATAAGTCTTTGGGAGAGCAATCTGGTTCAGTGCTCCCAAATGAAGTCTACAAAACAAGTGCTTAAGTCAGGTTAGGCTTGTCTCTTGGTTCCTGAATGAGAGAAACTGCCATACCCTATAACGTGCTTGGCTTTTTACTCCCCTCCCTGTGAGGTGGGAAGTTCCCAGAGCTCAGTCAGCAGCTCATATCCAGAAGTCTACACTGCAGTTAAATAATTCTGTAGCATAAGCCCCATAAGCCAGCTGGTATGGACTAGCCTTGGGGTTTAATTGCATGTAGATAATGCCTTTTATCTACAGTACTTAGCTTTCTGTTTCTGTGTTTTGAATTAGCTCAGTCCTGTGGTGGGGCAGGGCATCCTTGATTATTCTCAGGCTATGGACTCCAGCCCCTACTGTTAAAGGGATTGTACACTTTTTTCCACCATACTCTCTCTCTCCCTGGGAACTATGTCTTGGGAACCCTTGGCCAAATGCCTCCAAATTCCACTACAAACTTTATCATGACCCATGTTCTGGCTTGCCAGTTTTCAAAACCAATCCTTATATGTGTTTGTTTTAGAGTAATATAATAGTAAAAATTAGTCCTTGGCCAAATATTCCCAAATTTACACCACTAACTACCCCTATCTGTGATATCAGAGTATGCAAGTAGATTTGAGAGTAGTTTGAAATATTGGCTTTTAAACCCAGAATTTTTGCTCTCAGGTCAAAACTTCTAAAAAGACCTCCTGCAGAAGGCAGGCAGAGAGTAATTAATGTGCACAACACAGTCTATGCAAGTTACGGAAGGGGGGACTGAATCAGGCAGTAGATGAATGTTGCCCAAGTTCAATGGACACAGCATGACTTTTGAACAATCCAGTTACTCTGATGTCAGTCTGGCACCAGGCACTTTGGTTTGTAACAAAACCTCAGTCTGGTTGTACATGTGCAAATGGCTTTGTCTGACTCATCAGTTTGGTTCCAAATTCACTAATTCCACTTTTAGCGTGAACAACTTTAAAAATATTACTTGCGTAAAAGAGCTGGATGCTTGCTGGATTAATCCAGAAGCGTGCTGGATGCTTGCTGAGATTAATCCAGAACGGGTAACGGCAGTTGGGAGGAACTCAGTCATAGTTTGAGCCCTACATATACACATTTATAAGAACCATCACTTAAGGTTTTTTTTTAAAGCAGAGTCCCTTGCTCAGACTTCTTCAGAATTGATCAGGTGGCCCTACCCAAGGCCTCCATAAGGCACAGCGATGCTCAAGACAATCTGAGTATCCATGTGGATTGTGGCACATTTAGTAATATTGGCTGTTAAACAGTAAACTAGTTTCAATTTTAACTACAATGGTACTGTTGCCCACCTGTGAGCTAGTTATAGCATAATCCAGTATAATTCTTCTACAGGGTTACCATGAACCCCTAAATTCAGGTTTATTTTATTAGTGCGTGTGTGTACAAGAGGCAATTACTAACTCATCCATCACTTAGTAAAAATGGTGGTAATGAAGAAGGTATCATAGCCAGAGATACTCTTGTGGGTGCGTCTAGACTGGCAAAACTTGCCAGCTGTCTACACTGGCCGCTTGAATTTGCGCAAGAACACTGACGATCTAATGTAAGATTGTCAGTGTTCTTGCGCAAGAACTCTGACGCTCCCACTCGGGAAAAAGCCCTCTTGCGCAAGTGTTCTTGCGCAAGAGGGCCAGTGTAGACAGGGAAGGAATTTTTGCGTAAGAAAGCCCCGATGGCGAAAATGGCCGCCGGAGCTTTCTTGCGCAAAATCACGACTATACTGGCCACGGATGCTTTTGCGCGCAAAAACATCCATGCCAATCTAGACGCTCTTTTGTGGAAATACTTTTAACGGAAAAACTTTTCCATTAAAAGTATTTCCACAAAATCATGCCAGTCTAGACGCAGCCTTGTGTGTCTATTCACTGCCATTCCTAACCTCCAAGTTCAGGGCAATTCAGAAAGTCCTAGTAGCCTTTCTACTATTTTTTTCCAACAAACATATCACGGTGATGAAAAGGGGACATCCAGCTGTGAAAATTATCTAAGGCCTGATCAATATGTAAAATTGAGTTTGAACTAGTTATGTCCCTGAGAGAAACAGTTAAGTCAGCCTAAGGCCCAGTAAAACACCCCATTACAGACCCTGCTACCACCTCTTGAAAGGCTGAATTTACTACAGTGATTGGGGGAAAAAAATTCTTTGCTGTAGCATCTTGGCCGTATCTGTTCCATTTTAGCGCTTGTAATGTAGATGTATTCTAAGCTTAGCAGGCTCTTCATAATGAGGCAAGGCAATATCACAAAACTGATTTTGATTCTGTTCAGCAAGGCTGGAAGCAGATGAAAACATGTAAGTGCCTTATGAAATTGATTTTTTTTCTGAAAATTAATGTCCTTATTCTTGCATTGGTCTTTGTAAACACACAATTTTGTTTGCTTTTTAGTTCAGGTTTGTATATATCTATTTTAAATTCTTGGTCAGTCTTATTGATTGAGTGGTCCCCAAATACTACACAGAGGGAGGTCAGCTGTTTCTACACAAATACCTGTTGATTTTTTTGTTTTTCTGTTTTGAGATCATAGTGTGCTGGAGACCCATTGTGTGCAATGGCTTGATTTTTACTAGTACCCTCTCTGATTAATGCTCCAGCAGTGAATTTTATTAATATCCGAGCCCTTGGTATAAGATTAGAATACTGAAGATTGTTCAATGATGAGATAAAATGTATCCATCTTTGGACAGTGATGATAATGCTTTGCCAATCTATAATGCCTTTTATCTAAAGATTTCAAAGTTCTTTATAAACATGAATTAACCCTTATGAAGTAGATTATATCAAATTCCCTTCAGTAGCACTATTATAGAGGATATTTAACTCAGTGTTTTGGGCAGGGAAATTAGGTTGAACCAAAACCGTAGATCTGTCTTGAAGTGGAATGAGAAAGTGAAGAACCACGCAGAACTGCATCTTCTTTTTGATGTGGCAGTGTTAGCAATGAACCTAACTGTGTTTCATGTGAACTAGCTACTGCCTCTTGTTTTCTTCTATCCATCCCCCATACCCGTCCCTCTTCAGGGACTCATCTCACGAAGTCGCTGTCAGGCAGGAACTGAACCATATCCTGCAACTTGGAGCAATAGAACAAGTGCCTCAACAACCCAGCAGAATGGGGTTTTACTTACATTATTTCCTCACAAGCAAGAGGATGGAGACCCATCCTGGACTTATGCAAGCCGAACAGGTTCATTCGTGCACAGTGTTTCGAGATGATAACTCTCGCCACCATAATTCTTGTGCTGGAGAAGGGAGATAAGCTCTGGACCTACAAGACATGTATTTTCATATCACGATACACCCTGTTCTCCCCAGGTCTTCGGACTTTCTGTGGGCCCCCGGTCATCTTCAAGGTCCTCGCAGTGGTAGCTGCACACCTCTGCAGGTTGGGAATTGTTATATTCCCCTAGCTGGATGATTGCCTGTTGAAAAGGCAGATACCCTTACCATGACCCTCTTCAACAATCTTAGCCTTCATCTAAACTACCAAAAGTGCACACTAACGACAACACAGCAGCTTGAATTTATTGGCACTCACCTTGACTGCACATCAGCCACAGTGTCGCTCGCTTATCAGAGGTTTCTAGCACTCACACCTAGTCTTGATAGCACAGAACAGCCCTCAAGTCACGACCAAACTGTGTTTACAGCTGCTAGGCCATATGGCAGCACATGCTCTACTCCACATGAGACCATTACAGACTGGCTGAGAACAGTTTACAGGCTGCACTACCACCACATCAACAAACTTCTGACTATGCCACCGTAGGGCATTGCTTCTGCAGTTCTCCAATCTGAGGCGCAGTGGCACCCAAACACGTAAGGTAGAGCACTTACAAGGACAACCATCTGGAAGAGCCTCAGTTACTGTACAGATGAGTAACCTTCTCTTTTGTACTCCACAAAGAACAAAACTCGATGAGTAAATACTTTATGAAAACTCAAGCATTGTAGAGATCTCCAAAAGTAGCATCTCTAACTGAAATGTGAACAATATATTCCTAAAAGGATCAGAAGGGGAAAAAAAACCCCCATGAGTGTACGAATTCATATGAAGAACCAATCCTCTTTTAGAATCCACACTGAATTCAGTGTTTTAGCAGTAGAAATGTCCCTACCTTCTCCATATAGGATCCATTGTGAAATGGATGAGGGGAAGTGTGTTTGTAGACTGAATGGTTAAGCACTCTGACAGACAGCTTTAGAAAAATCATTGTTCTGCCAGTGATTTAGGCTGGCAACAGGATTATGTTAAAGGAACAGTACAAGACTGTGTATATACTGCACATTTTTACCACGTTTGTAGCCATTTGGTGACATGGTTGGCTGTAACTGTAGTTCATTGGTCTCCAATCTTTAAGAACAAGATTCTTTTTTTGAATTTAAGTCAATCCAGGATTTACCACAGACCCAAATACCCTTGCCCTGCTCCTTCCCTGCCTTTTCTCTGAGTCCTCACCGTGTTCACTCTGTGGAGATGGGGTAGAAAGGCAGTGGGAGAGGGACTCTGAAATCAGCTTTCCCCTTCTTCTGTCTCCCCCACCCTGCACAGCAAGGAGGGGACAGCTCCAAGGCAGAGGGAAGGAGCAGCATGGCAGTGGGGGACGGGACAGCTGAAGTACCAGCATTTGACTGGTTTGGCCAGGAGGCTATCAGAGACTTCAGGATATCATGAGGTCCAGATCTACTGGTTGGTGACCACTGCTGTACTTTTAATCACATACAACATGATTAACACTTGCTGATAACCATGGCAGCTAAGAGTACATTGCTATGACAACAGCCTGGGCTGGCATGTAGTTGTGTTTCTTTAACTGGGTTGGCATACTGTTTTTGGCAGCGTAGATGAGACTTTTTAAGGATGTTTGTGTGACCAGTTTGGTTGGCGCTCCTTTCTTCCAGCTCTCTCTGCAGTAGAACATCTTCAGAGTTCATTATCCCTTGTGCTGTTCTCTGTGTACATAACCTCTGAGTATTCTTTTCTCTGATGAAGTACTGGGGGGATAGCTTCCCAGAATGTACTGACATATATAAAGGAAGCTGCTGCATACTCAACAGACTTGTTGAATTGGGCCAGATGAGCTACAAAACGAAACCCCCAAAACAGAACATTTGTAAGGTGACCTTTTTCAGATGCATTAAATGGTGACCTAAGTCTGCTCCTGCTGAAGCTGACTTTAACAGAAGCACAGGTAGACCAATACTGAGTGATTTTAAAAAATCTCACTTGTAGTGTATACAGCACCTCAATTTAAAGCCAGTTTGTTTCAACCTTACATTGTTACATTTACTGTGTGATGCTTTTTGGAGAGATTTTTGTCATTCACATGCTTTGTATAATTTAAGCTGTTATTGGTATGAATTACCTACTCCAAATTCTATGACAAGCAGTGATAACTGATAATACGATAGATATTCTAAAATTTAGTAAAATAAATAGTGCTATTTGCCTGCAGTTTGGTCTTTGAAGGCATGCATCAAATTAACAAATGCCCATGGGATAATTTAGAATAGGACTGTGACAGCTTTCCAAAAAGATCTCTTCACTCAAAAAACTTGGTCATCAAGGATGCAATTACAGATTAAAAAATCCAAGTAGTTTTAAAATGCAATATAGACATCTAGAAAACTCCTGTTCAGAGTTGGGGTTAACAGCTAATTAACACAAGTGGGAGTTAATAGGTTCTCAGTGGACCCTTTGGTTTTGATCAGACACAATAATGCTGAAACATTTAACCTTTTCAGGTTACGTTATTCAGCTATAACGTATCAAAATAAAACTTGATACTTCAAATTGCATTTGGTATTGGATGGTTTCAAACAAAAGGTGATTGACTTTTTGTCATTTTTGTTGTAAGCCCTCTTTTAAAGGGGAAATGTCAACTTAAAAATGCATTTAATAAATCCTCTTACCTTTATCCCTAATACAAATAGGACTAAGATTGTAAAAATATCTTGAGAACAACCAGAGCCTTCAAACTATGGGGAAATGTCCAACCATAGCCTTGAAAGAATTTCTGGGAAGAGGAACCTAAGTAAGGTAAAGGAAGGTGGGAGTGGACTAGACTTCAGTTAATTTCTTTAACTTAATCCATTGTTATTTACTTTAGGGATGTTAGATATTGTGTAATTGAATTGATATGTAACTGCATGAAATCTTAGCAGTTCTATGACTATTGGAAAGTCCCTGAGGGGCAAGGCTGGCAGCCAATGTGCTCCTGGCCCCACTCCTGGTGAGCCCTCTATCAGCCCGCGCAGCATCACAGGAGTGTTGGGGAGCACAGGTGAATCCAGTGCTCATGGGGAGTCTTCTTAAAGCCAGATCCTCAGAGGCACTGGCTCCCCACCCTCCCCCCACCTCCAGCTGCATCTGATACAGAGGTAGCCAGGGTCGGGGGGGGAGTACGTATAGTCAACAGGATTAACTGATAAGCCCAGGGTTATCAGTTAGTCATGTAGTCAACTACAAGTTGAAATACCTAATTTATGTACCGTTTTTATTGCAGTAGCACTCTCAAACCTCAATCAGGATCAAGGCCCCATTATAGTAGTCGCTGTAGAGAGACACCATATTGTATAGTCATTGTCCCAAAGGACTTATACTTTTTATGTTGCTTGTCTTCTAGATTGTATGGAGTAAAGACTGTAATCAGATGTATACGGTTGTACATGCACATCTATAGATCTGTAGTTGTTTTTTGATCTCCTCAGTTAAAGCGTTTTTTAGATAAATTTAGATAAAGACACTTAGTTACATTG
Source organism: Rafetus swinhoei (assembly GCA_019425775.1). NCBI lineage: Eukaryota > Metazoa > Chordata > Testudines > Trionychidae > Rafetus > Rafetus swinhoei. The sequence continues at coordinate 12,766,788 of CM033432.1, forward strand.
CTTCTCTTCCCCAACGCTGCTTCTTGCTGTATTATCCAATACTTGCTTTTCAGAAATTTCCTGTTACCTGATCCAGGGTCATGTCTTCTGACTGTAGCAAGAGATCTGACCCTGTTCAGATACTGAAATAAGGGTGTTTCATATAAGTGAGTTTCATACATTGTCATTCCCATTTAAGATTTGGGAAGTAGCTCTCATAGGGGTGGAAAGGCTGCCCATGCAGTGAGCTAGTCCTACAATGTCTAGATATTGCACTGATCTATCTGTAAAGTTGTTGGTTATTGGCTGTATTATGTGAAGCGCTGCTAATGTAGGAAAAAGTGGAGGAAAAACTGCCAGGCCTACTTGAATTGGAAGCTATTTGCAATGTTAGTTGCAATGCTGCTTTGCTACTGTCAAAAGTGAATATATGGCAAGTAAGTGGATATTGGATAGCCTGAGAGATTACTTCCCTATGTGAATGAGTGTACAGCATGGAGCCCTGTCACTGAGTGGACACTGTGAAAGAGCTTAATTCGAGAGTTAGGTGGAGGTTCTTTTCTCTGAAGCGCTGAACCTTTACTATTCATTGCCCTGGTAAGAAAAATTAGTGGCAGATTATCTTTCCGCTTTGAATCCAAGGAATCCTGAATATCTCAGATAACTAACTTTTTTATTTGCCCTATTTAATCTCCCTTTTTGTTTTCTTTTCCATTTGCTTCCAGCTGCTCAATTTGTCAGGATTGTGATTTGATTTAAAATGGATGACAAGACAGTTATGGCATAATGCCACTCTCACAGAGTAGAGTGAGCACTTTCTCTTTGACCTTAAGAACTGCACTCTGAAATTAACACAGGAAAAGGAAGGAGATGGAGAGAGGCAATCTGGGCAACTAATTTAGATTGAAGAAAGTCTCTTGTATTGTATCTGACTGGTTTTTATCTGTTTCCTTACACCTCTTACTATCTTCATAAATAAAACAACACAAAACATGTCACACCCATAAGTAGGCTGCAGAGTTGGATTTTATCAACTTTCACTGTCCACCAATGTATTCCATTGTGACACACAATCTAGAAGTGATTTAGTCTGCTCTCAAAGTAAGCGTAGTGATCTAACAACATGCATCTCAAGAAACATCCTTTCAGAGAACTCCACATATAGGCAAATAATGTATCTATATCTATTTACTGCTTCTGCTGAGCAATGTGATGAAGATTTTCTCTTCTGTCCTAATCCAAAGCTCTAGCTATGTGTAAAACAAAACAAACAACGCCCCCCTCAAGCCCTCACTTTTTCCACATTAAAAAAATCATTCCACTTGATAAGTGGCTTTTTCTTCCTTTAATCCCAACAGTCTTCATTACTAATATTACTAAGCAAGGGAGAAGAAGCGCATTTGCAAATATCTGAATTCCCAACATATTTTGAGTTCCTTCTCCTACTCTGTGGTGCATCTATATACTTGCATCATAAAGGTTATGTTTCTCTTCGATGCGTGCTTATAGATAGCTTGTAAAATGTTCTGGAATAGTGTACATTCATTAATTCCTGATGCAAAGGATGTTTTTTCTAAATAGAGTTGTTCGACATTTTCATAACCGATTACTTGTGAATAAACTTTTTTTTTTGTAGGCTATTTGTAAACTTTTTGTAGTCCCTTACATGGTTGGTCACCCTAAGTCCCATGGTATTGTCTCCGCTCTCTGAATGGATGACTAATTTTTCTTAAATAGCCAATAGTAAATAAACTTGCAAATATGGGTATTCATATGCAGAGCAGCCACTCCTCAAATATTTATGTAAACAAATTCATTTGTAATTAGTGAATAAAAAGGGGCATATCAAACACAATCTTGCAAATACTGATTTGAGTATTCTTTGACTGGACGAGGTAATTATTTCTCAGTAATTATTACTGAGTTTTGTGGCTTTAAAAACATTAATTGAAGAATAGGGAATGGAGTTTTATCTTTTTTTTTTTTTTTTTTTAAATATACTAAATAATCTTCCTGAACACTCGTCTGCTCTTGAATGTCTTCCCTGCAGGAGTTTTATTATTTCTTTTCAAATGTAGCCAGGCAGCTAAAGTAAGCTGACTTTCTCAATTTTCAAAGTTATTGTACAACTTGGTAAATTTAACTGCTTTGCACGTTTTTCTAAATGTGCATTCTTGTATTGACTAATGTAATGTATGCCATAGGAAAATGTATGCTAGAATTAAACATTGAAGATGAATGTTCTACAATGAAACCAATGGAAGAATTTTTATGTTTTGGTTTAGTGCATACAAAAGGTGCTACATAAATATCACAAGAAACTGAAGTCTTTTATTCCTAGAACAGATTTGGCATGGGCAATAACAGTGCCAACATCTAAGAACCTGTCCCTGGAGAAATACATTAGAGCATATACAGCTATAGGTTCGTTGGGGATGGACCCTTGTTTCTGTGTAGATTTTCACTGAACATGGATGCAAGTGTCCAGAGGCCTAATGGCATAAGACAATTCACTCTCCATAGTCAATTATTAATAAATTCTGTTCCTCCACAAGGATAACAGTTGCAATTACAAGGGTGATTTTTATGATGTGGACACCTGTTCACTAGCAATAGGACTGTACAAGAACTAATTCTTCTCGTTATCACCGTTCCCAATCACTGCTGCTTTAGCCTGTATATACATTCTGAGGTGAAAACTTCAGTGTCTCTTACTGATCCCCTGTGCCATCTGGTTCCACTACTGATGCTGTTTATTCATCTGTGTTTTATTCTGTTAGCAAATCTATTTTGAAATGTTAAATCATTTCCTTTTTCTGGTCTCTCCATTTCTTTTTTCAGCATCATATTCCTGTGACTGGAGGTAGTGGACAGGAGAACTTCCCTACATCAATGCACTGCCAATGGTAAATACAATTTTAACTGCCTAAAAAAAGTGGTACGATTTGTTCTTTTAGTGCTACTACAATTCAGTCTTATACTGCAAATAATGTGTTTGAAAGTCTTAGGACATGTCTACACTACAGAATTATAAAGACCTAACTTATGTTGGCATACAGCCATCGCAGTTATTAAATCACTTGTTTATATGCAGTATTTGGCTCCTTGTGTCAGCGGTACACTTGCTCAACAGGAATGCTTGTATATATTTTCAAGTGGAGGGCATTGTGAGATCTCCTGAAAGCCTGTATCAGTCGACATAAACAATGCAGTGTTACGCTGACACTGTCGTCCCTCTCATTTTTTTTTACATCCATGTGCAGAATAAATTTTTGTTGTTTGCACCGAGGCATGTATAGATATGCACCACCAGTAGAAACACCTGCTGCTGGCTTTGTGTGCTGTACTCTGCTAATCAGCTGGGAGGTATTTAAATCTCTCCTGGATGGGTGCACAAGCTCTCAGCTACAGCGAACACTGTTCTCAACCTGCTTACATTAACTGTGATGCCACTCAGGGAGGTGGCATTACTAAATTAACATAGAGAGGCACTTACATTGGTGGGAGACAAATGTATGTGAAGACGCTTCTGCAGCTGGATTAATGCTAGGCAGCTTACATCTTATAGGCCTTATTTTTAGAATGCAAGTAGAATTTTCTGCAGCAAAAACCATAGCTTTACGCTGGTCGACAAAGGAATTTACAAGTATTTCAAGATTTAATCCTGTTGGCGAATACAGCAACATACTTTGTTTTCAACAATTAGTTTAATTTGATAACATCTTATTAGTACAGTCACCATGTGGGTAATTGTTACTGTTTCTTCTTCTGATCAAGGGCATGGGCAAGTGGTTGAGTGGCTAGATATTCTACTATCCCAATAGGATGCTTTTTGCAAGCTCATTTCAGTACTAACAGCTTTTCTTGTTAAAAAGCTGTGCAGTGCCAGCGGTTTCTTGTTTCAACACATTTGCCAACAGAAAACTAATGAAGTTACATTTTGCTCACAGAAAGGGGAAAGGCTGATGTCCTCTTTTCTCATTCGCTCTCTGTAATGTTAATAAGCATTTTAGATTTAAATTTGCAGACTTTTTAATTACTTTTGCTTTGTAGTGGTTGAGCAGATTGAGAACAGAAGTGAGGGCTAGGGGAGAAGGTCATAGAAGTGAGGACCAGGGAAAAGATTGTAAATGTTGCCTCTACCTCTGATGAGCTCCACGTGTGATTGCTTTCTTTGCAATTTTGATGTCCCCTTTTGTCACAGTGCAGCAGTTTTAAAATCTTAACTTGTATCACTAACCTGAAAAGTGACTCTGAAAAAACGATATTGTGTTTGTCTATCAAAGGTTCCAGATTAAATATTCTCGGTTCACAAATAAAAAGGATGTTTGTATTTTTAACTGAGAACCCTGAAAATGCCACCCAGATTCTGAGAACTGAACTATGTTCTTCCAGTTATGAATATTAAAAGATATGCAAATCAACGATGGCCTTAGTTAAACTTTCACAACCTCACTGCCTTCATCTTGTGCTCTAAATCCAAAAAGGAAGTGGTTTTCTATGGAAGTAACTGACTTGTCCTTATACTGAATTTAGTATACAGTTCTGATGATGATGCACATGATGGGAAATTACAACTGCAGAGGACACACGCAAATCCTGTGCACCACTTAATTCCTTTATTCTGCGCATGGACATACATTAATTTTGTTATGTGCACCGATATAGAGGTGATTTGTGACCTATAGCGTACATATTGGTGCACATCAGAAAAGTCATTCTTCACATGGACAGTGTGTGGTGGGATGTGCCGAAGGGTTGAATGTGGGGTGGGGTTCAGGTCTGGGACAGAGGGTTGGGGTGCAGGGGTGAGAACTCTGGCTGAGGGTGCCATCTCTGGGGTGGGGCCAGGAATGCAGGGCTTGGGGTGCTGGAGGGAGCTCAGAAATTAGGTGTTGGGATGGGTAAGTGCTCCAGATGGGGGTGTGGACTTTAGAATAGGTATGAGGGGTTTGGAAGGTATACAGGCTGCCCCGGGGAGAGAGGACCACCCCCAGCCCCCTCTCACTACAGAAGTTCTGGGCCAGGTGAGAAACACCTCTCCACAGCTGCAGCAGTTTTAGCAGGACCTAGCTGGTATTTCCAAACTAAGTTTGGGTGGGGGCACCTCTCCCTCACCTGGATTGGGGCTGCAGGAAGTCCATGTGAGGCCTGGGTTGGGAAGAGGGAAGATGCATATCTTGGTTGCAGCAGCTTCATGCTGGAGTCTGCAGGGGAAGCATCTCTCCCCACTAAAGCCCTGAGCCCTTATGCAGGGCTTGATAGAGAGGCCAAGCACTTTAGAGGGAACTTAGCTGCTCACTTCATCTGCCGTCCTCCATGATTCAGCTCTCCCCACCTTCACTCATTTTTGCTGGAATTGGGCGGGGTGGAGGAGGGGGAGAGTGGGAGGCAGTGCAGGCTCTGGGCTGGTGCTGAGGGGTTTTGGGTATGGGAGGGGATTCTGGGCTGAGCCTTAGGCGGGTGTTAGGGTTCAGGAGGGAATGTGGGTTTTGGGAGGTAGTTTAGGTGCAAGAAGGGGGAGGGGTGCAGGATTGTCGTGCACGAGTGGTCATGGGGTGCGGCTCAGGGCTGGGGATTATGGGGCAGGAGGGAGTCAGGGCACAGGTTCCAACGAGGTGGCCCTTACCTTGGGCAGCTCCCGGGGGGCAGTTCAGCGAGGGTAAGGCAGGCTTGGCCTGTGTCACTCCTGGAAGCAGCCAGCACATCCTTGTGCCTGGGGCAGTACGTAGAGATCCCGCCCCTCTCCCCACACTGAGGAGCCGCAAGGAGGGATGTGCTGTCTGCTTCCAAGAGTGGCACAGGGTCAGAGCAGGCAGAGAGCTTGCTTTAGCCTCATAGTGTTGCTGGACTTTTAGCCGCTGACTTCTGGATTTGGCTTCAGGAGCCTCCAGGAGATCAAGCCCTCACCTTCAGTTCTATGTAGCTGATTTGTTAGTTTGTAATGTGTTTACTTTTTTCACTGTATCCCTCTGTTATATAATGGTCATGCCAATTCACTTTCAGAATATGATCTGAAGAAGTAGGTCTGCCCCACGAAAGCTCGTCACCTAATAAACCATCTTGTTAGTCTTTAAAGTGCTACATGACTGCTTTTTTTGTTTGTTTGTTTGTCCAAAGGTGCGAGGCTAGCTGTACCCTCAGAACTTTCAGTTTGTGCCAGATTTTTATTGCTAATCTCAGCTGCTTTCAGAAAAGAGCAGCTCTTTTTATTTTTATATTAATACTGCTTTTTATTTCAGCACATCTTTTTGTTCAAGATTTGAAATATAGTTCTGTGTTTTTGCTTTCCTTAAAAACACGACTCCTATATTAAGCTACTATTAATACTTCATTAAATATTAAAATACTGAGATCTGTATTTGAAATCGTGTTGCATTCTGTCCTAATTTTCCCTCCCTGCAAAATGTATCAAACACTGAATTGTGCAATCTTAAGGGCATGCTATTTGGTACAGTAATAATAATAGATACTTAACTGCTACATGGAGCATCAAGAGATGTTCTTCACTACTTTCATAAGATCTGCTCTTACTATAGAGATGGGACATATTTTACTCTTACAATTATTTCAGAATAGTTATTTATTTTGTAATGAACTTTTAGCATTTAAGTATATAATACTAAGGCACAGGTCAGACAATTTTTCCAATTTTTCCAAACGTGTGTATTACTTATGTGATTTGTTTTCCTTGTGGACTTTTAGATGACTTAAAAGCAATTTTTATCTCCCCCTCCCCCTCCAAATATTTCTGCCTTGGGTTATGGGCTTAGGGTTCTGTTCTGCAAGGTACTGAGTGCCAAACACTCAGTCCAACAAAGCACTTAAGCTAAAGCATATCTTTAATGTTTAGCATGTGACTAAACACACTGAAGTCAGTGGCACTACTCAGGTATTTATAGCTCAGGCTTAAGTACTTGGCTTGATCAGGATCTTTGTGCTTAGTATCTTTGTAGACTGAGACCCAAGTATCTGATCCTTCTACGTAAGGATTCAGCATCAGTGGTTGTGGGTTGTTTTTTTTTTTTTTAATATTAGTGGCCTTTTGGGATTGTTGTATTTTACACTCTTTTCTGACTAACAATCTCAGAATTTCACTAATTGTGCCTTTCTTATTTTAATGTGATTCAATGTACTCTCTGTGCACAAGCAGGTAACTATGTTACAACATGTAAATAAGTGAGCTAAAATACATTTTCCTTTTTTAGGGAAAATCTTGAAATTGAATTAATGGACATTGCATCATTTTATGATATTTCACTGTAGTGAAGCAAAAATTAGAGTAGAGCCGCAGTCTTCAGATCTATACTCCCCATTCAGCTGTAATGTTAATCATGAAGGAAGTGGCTCAATGTAACACTTAATTCCTACTAAGTGAAGGGAGATGAGCGTCTTATCCGAGGAGACCAAAACTTGACAACCTTCAGAAGTGAATTAGGTACATACTTACTCAAGGTCTCACATAGCGAATGTGTCAAGAATAAAATTAAAGATTCCTAATCCCCTGCTCCAATCACTAGATCACGTGGATTTATCAATTAAAAAAAAATCACGATAAACTCACTTATCTTTTTTTGCTCTTTGGCCAGCTGTCTAGCTTAGTTGAGAAAGGAAATGCAGTGTTCAAAATGCATCTTGACTTTTAGTTTAAACTTTTTTGGTATGGTTCCAAATTGCAGCCTCATAGGGAAATTGGAGAATTTACAAAGAAGTAGAATTGTGTAAGGTGTTTTGCAGTTAGTTTAATAAAAAATCAAATACCAAAGGTAATTAGTAATAGTTCTCTTTGAATTTAGAAGATCTTGAATGAGATTCCATAAGGATTTTGGTCTCAGTGCCACCAGTGTAATTAAGAATTATTAACTTATCAATATTGTCATTAGATGGAGTGGAGAATGTACTATTAAAATCTGAAGCAAGTATGAAGGCAGCATAAGTACTTGGGAGACTACAACTAGAATACACATAAGCCCTGATAAAATGGAGAAATAGTCTAAAAGTTAATAAAATGAGTCAGTGATTCACAAAGGAAAGGGATAATCAAACTGAAAAATATAAAATGGGCAAATGCAGCAGGCCATAAATAAGCTGGTGTTTATTGTAGATGATCAGCTGAATGAATCAACAATGTGAGGTGTTGCATAAAGGACAAATACTATTACTGGGTTTTATTAATAGAACTATCCTGTGTAAAACAAATCAAGAAATTTATTCTGCTTCATTTGCCACAGGTTATGCTTCAGTAGGACAATGTGCTCATGTCTTCAAGTGATGGTACTTGTTGTATGAGTCATAAGCATGCACTATGCTCCTGGAGCCAAAGCTTTTCAAAGTAGTAGTGTCCATCCGTCCATGCCTCAACCTTTGCATTGCCCTGTGGTTTTATCTGAGGCAATAAAGGATGAGATTGCATGACTGCATCTTCAGTTTCTTCTTACCGCCTCACTGTCTGAGTTGGAGCTTCTATGTTTCTCTCATGTAATGCACTTTCCAGAAAAAAACATTTAATTCTCATAGTTAAGATTTTACTGATTTTTGTAGTATTTTGTGTTTCTAGTAATTTTTATAAGATTAAGGACTTTGAGATTCTATTTAGGCAATTTCCTGTCAACTCTCTTCCACCATCCCCTTCCATTCCTCCAGTGACTGGGTACTAGGGATGTTAAATGGCATTGGCATTTAAATGGCTAAATGACTAGTCGATGGAATTTTGATTAGTTGATAAGCGGGGAGGGGCGGGGGAGAAGAGAAGCTGCAGAGCCGCAGTGGGGTTAGCTCCTGGCCCTGGAAGCTGACCCTGCTGTGACTCTGCCTTTTAAATATATTAAGACCTGCTGACTCCCAGCTTGCTCCCGGTCCCCCCTGCTGCGCTTGTGTTTGTAAAAAAATTAAAAGCGCCAGGCTGTTAATACATTTCAAAGGCTGAAGGGCAATGGCAGGAGGGGGGTCACGGGGGGGGGGAAGGGAGACCAGGCACGAGCCGGGACAGCTGATTCTCGGCTCGTGCCCAGCCCACCCCCTCATCGCGGTGCTTGTGCTTTTTTCCTGTCCTTGCTTGTTTTCTCTCAGCAATGAGTACCAACATTATCTGACCTGCCTGGGGGGAGTTCACGTCATGATGACCTTCCCTTCCCCTAAAGACCCAATGCCTTTAGCTATTAGTATGCAGATTTAGTAGGACCTCTGAAAATACTCTTCCCACATCTGAGAGTTAATTTGAGACCTCATTTATCTCATAATGGTGTGATGGCCTTTTTATTTTTTAAAGGTTTCCCATGTGTCAGTATGGAAGGCTGAGTGGGCAATGAACTTTTTTTGTGGGGGAGTGGGAGAGTCAGGAACTAAAAAAGTATACTGTGGCATCCTGATTGCTTTATGGATGTTTTTGATGTACAGACATCAAGTTAAATGAAAAAGTAGAATCTTTAGGTCTTTGCAGTGCTTTTTTTGTATTTAAAAAAAAAAAAAAAAGTTGCCGGTACTCCAGGGGAGAAGTTGTTGAGCTCTGACTGGAGGTGCTGGTACTGCGTCTGGAGGTGCCAGTACTGAGCATCGGGCAGTACCGTCACAAAAAAAGCACTAGGCCTTTGTTAGGAGTTAGTTATTAGTCCATTATTGGGCCAAAGAGGGGACACAGAGAGAGGGAGAAGCCACATCTTTTACTATGGACAGAATCAAATGCAAATTAAGCCACTGTGCTTACGAACTAAATGTAGTCACCATTTGTTCTCATAGTTCCATTTGTTAAAGTGGTTTCTCTGCCAATCTCAATGTATTTTACAATTTAGAAATAGAATTTGATCAAGAATTCTCAATGGAATCATTTTTTAATCTAAATAGCCAGAATATTTATTCTCTGGCAGTTGTGCAGTGAGGTTACAGGGGTGGAAGACACTGGGCCAAGAATCAGACTGGTAGACTATTCTCTGTAATAGAAAAGAAAAAATGAGAATCGTTGGGTTCATCAATTCCTATTGCTCCTGCCATTTCTGGTGCCTAAATTATGTGCAGAAAAGGCTGTTTCTGTTTCCTGGGGGGTTCTTACAACATAGTGGCTTCTTTTTATTTATCTCTCCTTCTTTTTAACTTTTGTTTCATTCTCTTCTCTCCCTTCCATCATGTTCCATCTCATTGGTCTCCTTTCACGTGTTTCTCCTTAGCTTTACTACCATCAAATACTAGGGCTAACGCCAGTAGTACAACTACCATTAGATTATATCTCTTGAAATCAGTTTGCCCATATATATATTCCTGCCCTATGAAGAGGGGAATTTTAAATGCTTACAATGTTCGTTCAGTGCTATGTGTCCATGGTAAAGGCCTATCAACTGAAGCGACCCCGGTCCCTCTTGTGAATGATTAGACAAATGTATTGGACATCTAGCGCTAAAGATGACAGATGGCTATCCTTTTTGTGGCATACTCAAACAATAAAAAAAAGAGCCTAACCTGGAAACTGAACACATGTGATAAGGAAACCTGATGACTGACCATCTCCCTCTGTGTCCTGGTATTTAAGGGATGCATACATCAAGCCTCATGCTAATTACCTGGCAACATAAATTTCTTCGAGTGGTCCCCATGGGTGCTCCACTGTAGGTGTTGGGCTTGTCCCGGTGCCGCAGGTTGGAGACTTTCAGTAGCTGTAGTCAGCTGGACTGCGGATGCACGGTTAGCATCTTGCGCCCGTTTGCGCCCTTTGATAGTCACGCGCGGTCTGGCTCCCACCAGTTCCTCTCGACCACCCTTGGTCGCAGGTGGAGCTCCGTTCTTCTCCTCATTTGGTCAGAGTTTTCCTGTCAATAGTTAGTTAAAAGAAAATAGTTATTGTTAGTTAGCATGTTATAGTTTATAGTTCTTCGCAGTTTAAAAAAAAAAAAGCCTTCGTTCTCCGTTACCAGTTTTACTTCAAAAAACAAAACACAACACTAATTTACTTTGATTTAAGTCTTCTAACATCCCTAATTGAGACAATGCCTGGTTCACCACGTTTTAAAAAGTGCTCCCTTTGCCGCGAGGCCATGCCGGCATCCGATGGCCACTCAGCCTGCATTCGCTGACTGGGCGAGGCGCATGTCCCACAAAAGTGCATGCATAGCTCTAAGCTTACTGCTAGAGCACATAGGGACAGAGAAATGCACCTCAAAATGATCTTGTTTGATAAAGCCTTACAACCTGCGGACCTCCCTCCACCGAGTTCAGAGGCGGGTGTAACGCAGAAGTGTAGAGCTTCCTCTCCAGGGGGTGACTTCCGCGAAGAAAATCAGAGCATCTCCCATGTGATCTCTGCCTGCGGAACCTGTCAGCAGAGTCAGTAAAGGGGACAAGCATGGTACATCCAGCATTGCCCCAGTGGCCTTGAAACCCTCTACGGGAGCAAAATCGAAGACGTCGACCACCTCGGCTCCAAGAACACCATCGGCACCGAGACCAATGACAGCACCAAGAGCCCAGGCCAACGATATTTCGGCACTGCTGCCACCGGCGCATCCAGCGCTGACAACAGTGCTGTGCATATCGGCACCTGTGATGGTGCAGTCATATACATCTACACCGGTGTTCCAGAAAGTGTGGAAACACGGCTTAGTCGATGAAGCGGCACTGCATCAGCACCGAGGAAAGCCGCGGATAAGTCAGATAACCAACACAGTTCTATTTCTCCATCCCCGACTTTTTCTCGGGCGCCGTCTCCATCACCTCCGACCCGTCGCTCTCCCACATGGAGTGATCCTCGGTACCATATTAGAGGCATCTCTCACTCTCCTCGACACTCTGTGAGATCCCCGTACCAGGAGCCACTGAGGGAGTACTTGAGACACTGGGACAGACACAACTTGAGGTCACCATCCCTGAGGTTTTTTCCGCACTTGCCTAACTCACCAAGACGGTCTCCTTACTCAGCATATTACAGGCAGCATGATAATGTTGTATCATCCAGACACTCATTGCCAGCTCACTCTGATCATTATTACAAGCATTACCACAGACCGCACTACTCATCTCACCATTATTACAGAGCACATTCTGGTAGGCAATCCTCATGTTGCTGCCGCTCACTGGTCTACCAGCATGGTCCAGTTGAGCCACAATCACAACAACACGAGCATCTGCCAGCTCCTTCCGAACAGAGCACTGCTGCACACCCTCAACATTCGGAACTGGAGGAGGGCCAGTTATCTGAGGATGAAGACCAGCAACCTGACACATCACCGACGGATCAATCTTCTTCCTCCCCTGATGAAGCGGTGTTTCCAGGTGACATGTCCCCTCTTGAAACAATTTCAAGAGCTCTTCAAGCGGGTTGCAGAATCCCAAGAAGTGCAGTTGGCGGAAGTGCAGAACAAGCAATACCATCTGCTGAAGAACCTACACCCCCAGCAAAGGTCAAAAATTGCACTTCGTATTGATGAAGCGATCATGGAGGCTGCAGAAGAAATCTGGCAGACCCTGGCCTCTGTGGCACCCACAAGCAAGCAGGCTAACAAGAAGTATTTTGTCCCCTCCAAAGGCCTTGAGTTCTTATTCAACCATCCGCAACTGAATTCTCTTGTGGTGGATGCGGCGCAACATAGGGCAAAGACACCGCAATACAGAAACATGGTCTCTGATAAAGACAGTAAAAGACTAGACATCTTTGGCAGGAAGGTGTATTCATCAGCCACTTTGTTTCTCCGCATAGCAAATTACGCAGCCCTGCTATCCAATCATAATTTTGATAATTATTCAAAGCTAACAGAACTGCTTCAACATCTCCCTGACTGAAAAAGCTGCTCCTCAAATCCGTTGTAGTACAAGAGGGCTACACAGCAGCTAGGGCAGGGTTACAGATACGGCAGCCTACTCCACTGCTACAGCTGTAGCCAGGGCTTGACGAATGGCGGTGAAAGCCACTCTCCAGCCCCGCACTGCGCATGCGCAAGACCCGGATTGCGCATGCGCGCCCCGCAAATGAACGGGGTGCCCAGCTGAAATCTACTCGCCCATAGCTATAGCTATGAGGAGATTGTCATGTTTAGCCACAGCGGGAGTTCCCAAGGAATTACAAAACAAGGTGGAAGACCTCCCCTTCGAGAAACGCAGGCTTTTCGCAGAAAAGATGGACGAGGTCCTCCACTCAGGAAAGGACTCGCGTACAACATTACGTACGTTAGGGATGTATACTTCCCCGTTCAGGCAAAAAAGATACTACCCTTATCAAAGGAGATATGACTTCCAATACCAAAGACAACAACACCGTTCATACGATCAATTTCAGCTCAAACCACGTTTACAGCGCAGACGTGCCCAACCATCCCGCGTGGCCAATGCACCTGCCACAAAACAGCAGGTTTGACTCCTCGGTCGAGGGCACGCCTACATATCACGTCGATACGAGTCATCAGACCCCTCTTTTGTTCCATCACCGGTTGCGCCCTTTCTACCACCTCTGGGCCAACATAACATCAGACCACTGGGTCTTGGAGCTCATAAAATCAGAATTCACAATTCCATTCACTTACTTCCTTCCCACCACCCCACCAACCCCGTCCCTCTTCAGGGACCCATCTCACGAGGATCTCCTGAGAAAAGAGGTCCATCGCCTGCTCTCCATAGGAGCTGTAGAGAGGGTTCCAACTCAGTTCGAAGGAAGAGGCTTCTACTCCCATTATTTCCTAACTCAGGAAAAAACCAGGAGGATGGAGGTTTATTCTCGATCTATGGAAGTTGAACTGCCATCTCCGGAAACAACGCTTCAAAATGGTGACTGTTACTACCATAATACCATCACTAGACAACGGAGACTGGTTCGCAGCCCTTGACCTGCAAGACGCCTATTTCCATTTACCGTCCACGTGGCGCACAGATGATTTCTTCGTTTTATCATCGGTAACAGTAATTTTCAATACCGGGTACTACCTTTTGGCCTTGCATCCGCTCCCAGGGTTTTTACCAAGACGCTCTCCGTAGTAGCAGCACTTCTGCGCCGCAAGAATGTCATGGACGACTGCCTTATAAAGGGCAGATCACGAGAGGAGACGTCTCGCATGGTTATGTTAGTCAGGCAAACCTTTGACTCCCTCGGGCTTATAACCAACGAACAGAAGTCCACCATGGAGCCAACTCAGACTATAAATTTCATAAGTGCCAGGCTCGACTCGATCTCAGCACAAGCATATTTACCATGAGAACGGTTCCTGACAATACAACATCTAGTAGCCCTCTTGGTGCACACACCAACAGTATCGGTACTCACCTGTCTGCAATTGATGGGACATATGGCTGCCACCACATTTGTAGTACATCACGCACGACTACATTTCCGCTGCCTTCAGCATTGGTTGGCATCCGTTCACATGCCAATGAAACACCGCGTTCAAAAGCTAGTGGCTCCTCCGGCTTACGTTCTCCGTTGCCTGTCGTGGTGGATGAAACAGTGCAACCTCATGACAAGTGTCCCATTCCATCGTCCGCAGCCTACGAGTCAGCTAACTACAGACACCTCCCTCATAGGGTGGGGCGTGCATATGAATGGGATGAAGGTTCAGGGCAGATGGTCAGCGTCAGAAGTGACGCTTCACATAAATCTGCTGGAGCTCAGAGCAGTGTTTCATGCATGCAGACATTTCCAGTCCCACATATCTGGACCAACAACATTGCAATGATGTATTATGTAAATTGGCAGGGAGGTGCACGTTCATGGTCACTGTGTGCAGAAGTAGTCCAATTGTGGAATTGGTGCATTCACAATGGCATCACACTAGTAGCATCATACTTACCTGATGCCAGCAATGCCATTATGGACACTCTCAGCAGACAGTTTCAACATGATCACAAGTGGGAAATAGACATTTTCCGATGCTGGGGGTCTCCTTGAATAGATTTGTTTGCTACCAGCGACAACACAATGTGCTAACACTATTGCTCCAGAGTGGACATTGGGAAGAGATCACTAGGAGACGCGTTCCTAATCAGCTGGAGGACCTCTCTGCTTTACGTGCTTCCCCCGACAGAGCTTATACCCAGAGTACTGGAGAAAATCAACGTGGACTCAGCACAGGTAATACTCATAGCTCCGGCATGGGCAAGACAGCCCTGGTACCCATTCCTCTGCCTAATGTCGGTACAGCTGTTGTATCCTCTTCCCCCTCTGCCAGACCTCCTATCCCAGAACCACAGCTCTCTCTTCCATCCCAAGCCAGACACCCTGCACCTGACAGCCTGGCTCCTGGCTGGTTCAAGGTATCTGAACATCTGTGCTCAGAACAAGTAAAAGATGTCTTAATGCATAACAGAAGAAACTCTACTTGAACAACTTACCTTGCAAAATGATGGAGATTCCCCATCTGGTGCTTCAATAATCGAATCAATCCCACTGCTTCGCTCATCCAACAGATACTTGATTACACTCTTCACCTGCAGCAAACAGGGCTTTTCATTTCCTCGCTGAAAGTACATTTAGTGGTTATTAGTACTTTCCATCACCTCATAGACGGGGTATCAATATTTGCTCATCCAATCACTAAGAGATTCTTAAAAGGTCTGACGAACATTAACCCACCACGTAGACCACCACCACCCTCCTGGAATCTGGACTTGATATTAGAAGCACTAATGTATCCTCCATTTGAACCGTTAGCCACAATATCGTTAAAAATGCTCACCTTTAAATTGGTGTTCCTCTTACCAGTTATATCTGCACGCAGAGTCAGTGAATTGGACGCTCTGATGGCAACACCACCATTTACATAATTTACCAAGGATTCAGTCATATTACGTCTACACCCTGCCTTTATTCCCAAAGTTTGTTTCAGTTTTCATATCAACGAACCCATAGTTCTATCTTCTTTTTATCTGAAGCCTCATTCTTCTCAGTGTGAAGCTCTGCTCCATACAGTCGACATACATCGAGCACTGTCCTTTTATATCCACAGAACTAGGGAGTGGCGTAGAACGGATCAGCTGATCCAGAGGCATTGCAACGCATTGCAAGACTTACAGTGACATGCATTACCTCCTGCCATGCCATTCGCAATAAATCTCTCCAATCCCAATCAAAAGCCCACTCTACGAGAGCAGTGGCTGCTTCTACAGCCTTCATGCGAGGAGTCCCATTGAGTGACATTTGTTGGGTGGTTACCTGGTCATCGAATGCTACATTCATAGATCACTATGGAATCGTACAGTGCTGGGCCGCTGATTCCACTATTGCTTCAGCAGTACTTTCCATTACGGACAAACCTTAACGCCGGAGCGCACTCTGGGTACTGCTGTGTAGTCATCTACAGTGGAGCACCCACGGGGACCACTTGAAGAAGAAGAAGAAGAAGAAGTTACCTTGGTGCAATAACAATGTTTCTTCAAGATGTGTCCCTGTGGGTGCTCCACGTCCCGCCCTTTTCCCCACTCCGGAGCTTTGTCTCTTTCTCATTACAGATAACCGAGTGGTGAGAGGAACTGGCGGGAGCCGGACCGCGCGCGACGATGAAAGGGCGCAAATGGCGCAAGACGCTAACCATGCATGCGCGGTCCGGCTGACTACAGCTACTGAAAGGCTCCGACCTGTAGCACCGGGACAAGCCCGACACCTACAGTGGAGCACCCACGGGGACCACTTGAAGAAGAAACATTGTTACTGCACCAAGGTGAGTAACTTCTTCCTTCAGTGTGGTGCGCATCTGCAGCCAGGTCCTGGCCCTGCAGTCATTGAAGTCAAATGCAAAGCTCCTGTTCCATTGTGTAGGTTCTGGATATCCGTGAACATCCACTCTAGAGCAATAGGAAGTAGATTGCTATTCCATGTGAATATTTTATTAGATCCCTAGATTTGAGAGCCTCTAGCCCTAGCAGAACAAGAGCTTTCTTCTTGAGTGCTTAGATATAGATGCCCGATCTTGTAGCCCAGTGGTCCCCAACCTTTTTTAAGTATGAGATCACTTTTTGAATTCAAGTGCAATCCAGGATCTACTTTAAACCCAAACACCCTTGCCCCACCTCCTTCCCGCCACTTCTCTGAGGCCCCACCCCTCCTCCCTCACTTTTATCAGGCTGGAGGCAGTGTTTTGTGGTGCAGGAGAGGTTCAGGACTGGAGCCAGGATTCGGAATGATAGCTCCAACTGGGCGCTGCTTACCACAGGTGGCTTCTGGGTGGTGGTGCAGGTGGCTAAGGCAGGCTTACCCTTACCCTGGCTTTGCATCACTCCCAAAAGCAGCCAGCAAACTCTCCATCCCTGTCCCCCTCTGCTCCCTGGAGATGGGGTACAGGGTGGAGGGAGGGGCACCCTGACATCAGCAACCCCTCCTCTTCTTCCCGTGCCCTGCACAGCAAGCAGGAAGCTCCCAGGGATGAGGAACACCTCCAAAGCAGAGGGCAGGAGCAGCACAGCTTTGCTGAGAGGGGCAGATGAAGTGCCGGTACTTGACAGTCTCCCGGCCAAACCAGTCAGGTTCATCTATCAAAGGTTCCAAGATCTACCAGTAGATCCCGATCTACTAGTTGGTGACCCCTATTGTAGCCCTTACCTACTTGTCCATTGTGGCTGCTCATGTGAATTAAAAGCTGCAGGCCTGGATGAGCACAACCTTATTTGAAAATGAATGGTTGTGCATCTTCACTTTTAACTTGGTTTTGTGTGTCCATATGAGCTGTTTGGCAGCTCTGTGCTACATTGGAATGGCCGTGTACAGAGCTGTTCAGAACAAAGGAGAACCTGAAGCCTGTAATATAATTGTTCTACTCCAGGTTTAGTACTTTTCCAGACAAACGCTCAGACTTCAGTACTTGCATGAATGAGGGTTACTCAATCAAGAATGTGCCCTGTGGTTTGGAATTTTCTTCCTCACCCACAGTACAAAAATGGGGCTTTACCTATCTTACTATGCAGTTTAACATGTTTGTAACATGGTTTGGTTTGCACACACTTTCATGCATGATCATACTGACAACTATGTCATCAAACAGTTAAAAACCTTAGCAGGAGCAGAGCCCAAATTCTTATTATGGATAGAAGAAAGAGGTTGTATGAAAGTCTGAATCTGGCAGTTAGGCATAGCAGAGTTTACAAAACCAGCACAGGCAGTTTCATCATTTATTTTTGTTTTCCTTGTTGGAAAAATTGCTGCTCTTTGTGTGAATTACTTCATTTAAGGTAAATTGAGTGTATTAAAATGAAAAGACACACATTTGGTGGTGGTGTGGCTGTGAAGAAACAGTTTTAAACTTGTATTAATTAATGATAAAATAGAAATTAGTAATAGCAAAAAATGAGAGGAAGACAAAAATTAGCTGAAACACTTTAATTTACGAAAACAGAAACTATCAGGTACATAACACATAAATTAGGTGGAAAAACAGATGGTCAAAAGTTAAAAGGAATGAAAACACAAGCTTATGGTCACAAGATCAAATGAGGCATTAGTTCCTTTTCCTCCCTTTTGGTGCAGTTCACCAGAAGTTCAAGTAATTCAACTGTACGATTCAACTGCAACAGAAAACAGAGACAGAAAACCTGATTACTAACAGCATATACAGAATAATATTCAAATGAATTTAACGCTTGATGTCAACTTTCCCATTAAAAGACAACTGTATATGTCGGAATTCCATCTTAGTTACATAGAGCTCTGCTTTGTTTTGGATATAAAAATTCACTTACAATAGCCACTATTCCAACAATTGCAAACTTATTCTACTATACAGTCTTTCTGAATTTAAGTGAGAAATGCTTGAGAAACGGGGTGATTTTGGGGAAATTGTGGTTTGAGAGGAGCAGGTGACTTGAGGTATAGCCAGTGCTTTTTTTGTGACGGTACTGCCTGGTACGCAGTACCGGCACCTCCAGTCAGAGCTCAACAACTTTTCCCCTGGAGTACTGGCTCCATTTTTTTTTTTAAACACCAAAAAAAGCACTGGGTATAGCTAATATAAACTGAAAATGAAGACAAATGGATTTTGTGTAAAATAGGTGACAGTGATGATTATTACTCATTTGTATCACTCATGGGGTGGTAGGTGCTTTCCAGACATTCAAGAATGGTTAGTCCCTACTTCAGTTTGCTTGTAGTGTGGTAAAAACAGGGCATTTCTATAGAATTTGACTTCTACAGTAATTGGTTGGATTACCTGAATTGTCTCTTGACAACGGAATCCGCTTAGAAGAGCTTTTCTAATATTAAAAAAAAAACCACACACACACACAAAATTTGTACTGATCATGATAGTGACATAAGATTGCAGGTCATCTTAATTATAATCCTCTGTTTTCACA
The DNA here is from genome assembly GCA_019425775.1 of Rafetus swinhoei. Classification (NCBI taxonomy): domain Eukaryota; kingdom Metazoa; phylum Chordata; order Testudines; family Trionychidae; genus Rafetus; species Rafetus swinhoei. The sequence continues at coordinate 12,786,012 of CM033432.1, forward strand.
TGCATGCAACTATCTTTAAAAATAATCCCTTCAGGCTCCATCGTTCTGTGTTTTCCAGTCAGGATGTTTCCTTTGCCATTGCAATCCTGAGATGCCTGATCCAATCCCATCAAAGCTAATAGGCAGATTCCCAGGCTTTCGCATCATATCCTGTGTGGTCCTCTTTCTTCTGCCAGTCAGGCCAAGTGCCAGTTTGGATAGAGAAGATTATGGATTTCAGACTGTTTAATTCTGAATCCTCCATGCTTTGCTCCACAGTTGTTCCTTGCTTCCCTGGAGCAGATTCCTGCTATCTGAAATTACTCTATCCACCTCGTTGTAGCATAGGCAAACCCAATTCTGCCTCTCTTCTGCACCAGCCTGCCACAGCTCCCAGAGTTGGTCCAGACTTCAAAGGCTGGTGTGGACTCACCTCAGCTAGTTGGCAGCGAGTGCACTAGTGGGCTGGAACTGGGTGAATGCAGCACATTTCCCTGTCCAGGCTTGCAGCTGGCACTGCAGCTGTTTCCACGTCAGGAGAGGCAGAAGGGAGGATTCATAACAGAGACAGAAGTTGCTTTGTCCCCACTCTTCAGCTGTTCCTCTCAGCAAGGAATGCTCCTGCATCCAGGGAACCAAAGCCTGACTGAGCAAGATGTCTGTAGCCTTGGTGCTTCCTCCCAGTGAGGAATGCATTTTCATAACCTCACGGCCTCTTTTTGAAAAAGCAGTTTAAATGGGTCTCCCTTCGCATCTGCAGCCACATCCTTTGTCATCTCCAGAGACTTATGAGTTCCTCAGTGAGTAAGAAAACACTTCATAGTCAGCCCACCCCATGGAACGGGAAATGGTTTCAGATTTAGCTTCCACACCCAAGGCATCAGTCACCCTACTTTGTCCTCACACTCTTTTGTAGTAACACTATTTGGATGCTCCTGAGAGGTGCAGCTTTCTGGCTGAAGTTGGTAGTCCTGGGTAAAGCCTCATCAGTTGCTTGTCATTTTTGTGAAATGATTTTCACTGAGGAATAACTTTTTTCACATAATGGAATACAACATAATGGTGCTATTTTTCAACATATCCCAACATATATAAATGTAATATCCTGCTACTCATATTCTCAGTGCTTGTACTACTTCATAATTATTGGTATTTTTTGAGCAGTATTGGGTATTTATATATCAGTGGGTTTTTCTGTGCCATTACAGTACATTTTGTAATTTGAGAGCTATATGCATGTATTTGAACTGCAGTGTAAAGTGTTTTCTTTTGTTTTTGCGCACCTACAGATGTGATTACTTAGTATGCTTGTGTTCTGAAAATAATTTTTGCAAATATGTCCCTGTTAAGTTTTATATCATATGTATGCATGTTATTTTTATTCATATTTGCTTTACTATAAGTCATTTTATATATATAGCTGTTTAATTTTAGTTCTTTGTATGGGCTGATATTCCACTTGTCAGTAAGGTTTTACCTATAAATACAGTATTCTCTTCTACTGCCTTTAATCTTTAAAAAAAATCATAAAATGTTCATTTGTGGCTATTTTTAATCAATATTGATTTTGGACATGGGGCCAAATCGTAAAATTGGTATTCAGGATCCAGTTCAGATGAGGAATGTAGTCGAGTACTCAACTATTTGCTCCTCCCTCCCCCCCCCACCCCTCCCTGCTGCCTCTGTATGAGAGGCAGCATGGGGGGGAAACAGGAGCTAGTGCTGGAGGAAGCTGACTTAAAAGCTGGTTCCTCCCAGCACCCTGCCCACAGTGCTGCCTCTATCAGAGGCAGCAGTGGGGGAGGTGGTGTTGGGGAGGCTGCTCCGGCAGCGGGCCCCTGTCTGTGGCTGCCCGAGCTGGCTGCCATGAACACAGGCCGCTGGACCTGGCACGAGCCGGGACTGCTCAGTCTCAGCTCACACTGGGTCCATGAGCTACCCCCACTGTGCACCCAGCTCCTACTACATTTAAACTGTAGAGCTGCAGTGGGGGTAGCTCCTGGACTAGGGACATTAAATATCGACTAATTGCCTAATCAAAAGTCGATGCAGTTGATAGGGCACCTCCACCTTTGAAGTGTACGAACAGCCCTAGGGATGTTGCTACACTTCAAAGGTGGAAACGCTGTGTGGAGCCTGGTGTCAGCTGGGGACTCCCCTGCTGACTCCAGGCTCCGTGCAGCACTGCTGCTCACGAGGAGCCTGATGCTAGGTTCCCAGCAGCTTTTCTAAAGTGGACGCGCAGCACGGAGCCCAGAGTCAGCAGGGGAATCCCTAGCTGATCCCGAGTTCCACAAAGCGCTACCACTTTGAAACACTACATGCAGCCTGGGGGCACCCCAGCTAGCCCTGGCTTGCACACAGCATTTCAAAGCGGCAGGGCCATGTGGAGCCTGGAGTCTGGCCCCAGGCTCCAAGCGGCACTGCCACTTTGAAGGACCCCCTTCTCTCCCCACTCCCCTTGCTGCTCCTTTCTGATAGAGGCAGCAAGGGGGGGTGGAGTGACTAGTCGACTAGCTTGTTGGCGATCCGATAAGCATTTGCTTATTGAATAGTCAACTAGTCCTTCACATCTCTATCCTGGACCAGCATGAGCTGGGACAGAGCACCTTCCCTTATCGACTAATTGTGTAGTCGATACAAATTCGATACAAAGTCGATACACGATTAGTCAGTTACCCTCTTCTCAACATTCTTAGTTCTGATCAGATCCATGATTTTTCTAAAATTCAGGGCTGATGGGATTCAGATCCAGTTGTACTTTTGAACCCCCTTTCAATTTTACTTTTTTGACTTCATGTCTAAAACTAAAATAAGAGACTTCTCATAAACTGATGAAGAAATTATTTTTGTATTTTCCAGTGCCTTAGCGTATTAGGGCCAGATTTTGAAACCAAATATGCTTGTGAGTAATGGAAGCAGTCCGTTTGAGAAGGCTAAATAAAACCACTGAGGCTATATCTAGACCAGGGTTTCCCAACCTATGGGTCGGGACCCAAATATGGGTCTCCATTACATTTCAAAAGGGTCACCAGGTATTTCCCCAGGTGGCTCTTAAGGAGCCATTCACACATTTTTTTTGAATTGCCCTGGATCACCAAGTCTTCCTGAATTGTCAAAATGGGTCCCCATCTGGAAAAGGTTGGGAACCGCTGATCTAGACTGTAGGCTTCTTTCGGAAGAAGCTTTTCGGGAAGAGATCTTCTGAAAAAACTTCTTCCAAAAGAGAGCGTTCACACTGCCAAAACGCATCGAAAAAGCGAACTGCTTTTTTGAAAGATAGCATCTGCACTGAATGGACGCTATCTTGAATTTAAGCTGTGATTACTATGGACGGAGTGGCCACCAAGGCACCTGTGCTTTTTCCTCTTTCCTCTTCTTTCAAAAGAACTCCCTCTTCCCCATCCACACACGCCTTTTTCCAAAAGAGCTCTTTTGGAAAAAGGCTTCTTCCTCGTAGAAAGAGGTTTACCAATATTGGACAAACCCCTGTATTCTTTTGATTTTTTTTTTTTTGTGAAAGAACGTGATTGAAGTGTGGACGTAAGTAAAGTTTTTTCGGGAAAACGGCCGTTTTTCTAAAAAAATTCTGCAGTGTAGACATACCCTGAAGTGTATGTGAATTACTGCTTGCTGGGTGACTCTAATTTATAATTAAAATTTTTGATAATTTTACAGTTATGAATAAATCAAAGCAAATTTTATATTTTTCTCATGTCACTTAATTCAAATGTGACCCTGTTTATTTACTATTATGTGAGTTAGTATTGTTTCAGAGTAGTATGCCTGAAGTATATGGTTTAATTGTGTTTACTGTGTATTTTTATGTAAATTGTTTCTTTTTCCATGTTAAATGCACACGGCTCATTACTTCAATGAACATTACTTCAGTATATTCATTAGATTGTCTCCTTTTCTTCTGTTTGAACATGACCCAGCATTCTGTAGCAAACACTTGTATTACTGAATGAGTCCTTTGAGATGAACCATAATATAAATGCTTACTACTGTTATATTACACTGTAGAAAAATATTGATGCAGTTGTAATTAAGCAGTGCTGTGTGGTTAGGTATTAAAGCTGATATTGTAATGTAATATATACATATAATGTAAGAAGCAGAGATGAGCTTGTATTTGCTGATGGTTATGTGCTAAACTACATAATTTTAGCATTGTATTAATATTGGTTCTTAGAATGTGTGTTCCATTGTAAGCACACAAATGCATGAGATCAGGTTATTTTTGAAAGGCAGTGTCCATCAGGGTCACACATGTTTCCTGTAACTCCTTGCATGCCCATTTGAGGCTTCAAAGGGTGGAGCATCTGTGTTTTCTTAGTTCATTCCTACTTCCAGTGGTTAAAGATTTGTCTCCTTTAGCACTTTGTGAAGTCCTCTTCAGATCCTGAGGAGACAAATTCTAGAGTTCTGATAGCAGTGAAGAGAGCTAATTCCATAACCTCTCTGGTAGACTAGTGACAGCAAAGACCAACCTGGAAAGGATGACCCTAAGCTTTTGGTAGCAGCGCAGGAGGTTAGGGGAGAGGGAAAAGTGAGATCCAGGACACACGCTTGTAAGTTGGATCTCCGTGCATACCAGCTCCTGGGGAGCCACTTACATTCCCCCACCCCTGCACTGCTACCTCTGATACAGGGCTCCTGCCCCCTTCCCTCAACATGTAATGGCTGAAATTTTCAGCAGTTACACATTTTCCTAAATAAATGCATTTTAACATCCCTAGTCTGCATAGATGATGATGCCACCCACATCAAAACCAATGCTAACATCTCAGGTACTGTATTCAAGTTTGGCACCAAGATTGGCTGCTTCTACACTTAGAAAAGAGTGCCTTACCACAGGGACAGGCCACCTAAAGCCTCAGAGGATAAAGTCATCAAGCCATACACAGCATTGAAGAAGAAGAAAACAAGTTTGTTTACTTATACCCCCACACTAGCCACATGGGTTTTGGTTTGTGTGGAAACTGGGGGATGGTTGTTGCAATACAAATAAACTTGGGAGTGTCTGTTTTGCCAGTTGCTATATCTGGCTTCACTATGTACTACAGTACATGTGCTTTCCTTGCTTTGGTGTGTGGTTTTTTTTTTTTTAATAACCATTTCATTTTCCAGGTTTTCATGTTTTCTGAATGAATTTAGGAAAACTCTTTGCTCCCTTGAAATGCTAGCATTTAGTGGATATTCAGTATGGTAGTCTGTGTAGGGATACTGCATTCCACAGATGTTGGCAATGTTGTTGTAGCTGTGTTGGTCCCAGGATATGAGAGGGGCAAGGAAGGGGAAGGTAATATTTTTTTATTGGATGAACTCCATATATGATCTTTCAATACTTGTCCCTAAAGGACACCTGCACAACCCCTTCAAAAAGCAGGTCCAGGAACTTAAATTCATAATGCTACCAGACACTACAAACCCTAGACTTAACAGGGACATTGGTTTCATGGCTCATTTCACCTATAACACACACCTGCCTGCTAATGCTCAATGGCCCACTTCAAACCCCTTTTGCGTAACAATCTAACCCTTCTTGTGCACTCTGTCTTAAGCAGGAGCCCTGAGCCCTTTAAATCGTTGCTGGAGCACAGTACCGTGTGGCACTGAAGGCTGGAGGTGGAGGGGGATGTGCTGCGCTCTGTGCGATGGGGAGGGCTGACTGCCCCGCCTCTTCCACCCAAGGCCCTGCCCTTCTGGGTGCGTGGGGCAACCCTCAGCCTGCACAAGTCCCTGGGCAAGGTGATCATCTCCCCTGTTATATGCTCATAGGCTGAATTTGGTCAGTATTTGTTTGCACAGTGCCTAGTTCAATGGGATCCTGAGGCCTTTAGGCTCTTTTGAAATACAAATGATCATCATCATATTTATTCTTAAATGATCCCCTTTGTTCCTCCATTGAAGGAATGTCATAGCACTTAGGCCCCGTCTAGACGGGGCCAAATGGCGGAAAAGCTTCCTCTTTCGGCGGAGCCCTTATGCCTTGTGAAACAAGGTATACAGGGCTCTCCGAAAGAGCGTGTTTGATCTTCCATGAAAAAAAGCGGAAAAGCAAACACATTCCTTGGACGCGGCGGTATCCTGCAATACCCCCGTAGTCTAGACATAGCTTTAGACTGGCTAGAATAGACAGCTGAGTATCACTTAGAACAATTTAAAGAGAAAATACATAATTTGATAACACTTGTGCACGTTTTTGAAGCTTAGTTACAGAGCAGCAGGATCCTGGAAAGATTACACAGGGGAGAAGATGTTCTTGCAGTAAGCATAATTGATGTACCAATAGTAAAGAATTTCTGGATTCTTATTTATTTATGAAATAATTTTTAGCAGACCTCTTAGTCTAAACACAAAGAAGGATGCTCTGAACAGAAAAGGGACTTCCCCGTTATTTTATTGTAAATCAAGAGGGAAAGCTGGGGCTTTTTAATTTTTGCCCAAATCTAAAAATTGGGGCAAGAATGTTTGAATAAAGAAATGTTTTTATATTTCCTGACCTCAGCTCTATGGCTTGGAGTGAGAGAAGAGACCTTAAGGACTCTGAACAGAACTTCTTTATAGAAATTAAAGCTGTTACAAAGTTTGGCTAAAAGTCAGGGAATCTGTTTAAAATATATACATTCTGAGAATCTAAGCCTGTAAAAATATTTTAAAGCCAGTAAGAAGCAAATTCTAATCAAGCAAAAGAGCGTGTGAATGATGTTCAGAATTACAACCAGGAACTGTTTCTTCTCATATTTGAGTAATTGAGAATATGGTATGAATTGATTTCCATGTCCTGTTTTAAAATAGCAGAGGTCATATTTATTGCTGTGTTAATTATAGTCATGTTATTTTGTCCCAAGTACAGTACAGATTTGGTAAAAAGCTCTTCCTAACAGTCTGTTAGCCCCTTTATACACAGACCAAGAAACTAACTATGACACCTGTTTCGGTAATGGGAGTATTTCATGTCAGTGATAGGCATGAAATTTATTGTATATAGATGTGGGATAATCTTAACCTTAATCTTAATATATGGTGATCATTTTCTGCATATATGCTATTCCAACCCAGAAACAACTGGAGCTGCCAGCAAGGACTGAAGGAGGGAATGCTACATTTGGCACTTTTGGTAATCTCAGGCACCAATTGATTAATTTTAACATACACTGAACCTGAATCTCTTTCTGTGGTGTAAGATGAGGTGTATAGTAGATCAGCTTGGGTCCTTTTGGTCTCTGGTCAGTGAGAGAGGCTGCAACAGATGTAAATGAATTTGGAAAAAATGTATCTCTTCCCCCCCCCCCCCCAAAAAAAAAAAAATTGCACAGGAGATTTATCTTTTGACGTTTCACTTTTATGTTGTTTATCAGCCTTGTCTAGTTGGATTAGTCTCTTCAGAGTAGAAATTAAGGTTTTCAGATGCATATACAGCACTAGCACAGTGCTGAAAAAGGGCCTTTGGGTAATTGGGTATTTACAGTTTGAACAAATTGTGTTGATGGTAATTTCGTAATATCTGGTTAATGGCTATAAAAATTTTCTGAGCAAAAAGATGGATGCCTGAAATAGAACAGGAAACATTGTTAAATAAATAAAAGACGAATAAATCAAATCCCAGTATTATGTTTTGGTACGTGTTTTTATTTATTTATTTTTAAACTTGTTTGGGTTTTTTGGCCCTGGTACGCTAAAGTTTTTAACCAAGTGTGTAATCGGTTTGAGGCCTGGTTGGCTCTAGTGGGTGCGTCCACATCCAATGTGGGTCATATTCTAGTAATAAAACTATTAGCTAACAGTTTTATTTCTTCTTACCTATGCTGGCATGTGGTTACAGTCTTTTCATCTGTTTGGCATACTGTGTTTTGCAATATAGGTGGGTTTGCTGCTAACTGTGCCTATGTAACTGGTTTGGCAGAGCAGTAGATCATTTTCTGAATGCCTGGTCCCATGCGTATCCATATGCACACACTTCAGTGCTGAGGAACTATTAGGCAGTTACCTCCTTTTTTTTCCTAGAGTGCAGCACGATAGATATGGATGAACAATAGAGCTCACACATGTTTATGTTATGGTGACATGTGAACACAGCTTGCAACGTTTCTTGAAACTGGGTCAAATATTTCCAAAAGCACAGTTACATTTTTTTTATGCAGGTATGGCTGAAATAGCTTTCTCCCTGTGACATAGGTGGAAGCAATGCTGCAGAGTAGTTCCAGAGGCTATTTGATTCTACCATGTATATGTGGTGTGGTGGGATAATTGTTACAAAACTGGTTCTGTGTACATAAAAAAAATAAGGCTTCCACAATTTTCATTTATCCACAATGAAATTGATTGTACATAGCTCTGCCTTAATTATATTATGGGATATTTTTGTTTGTTCCCTTTCATTTCAGTCTTAAGCACATTCATTGACAAGTATGCCCATCCTGTGGCTGGAAATGAGAACAAGAGCAAAATATGCAAAGGTGCCTTACTGGTGGTAGGAGCCTAATTCTCACTGCATGGAACTTAGGCTCCTAAGAAATGTTCCCTCTAACCTTTTCCATCCATATGCTGAATAAATTATTTTATGTGCATTGAGGCATGTGCCAATGTGCATCACCAGTAGAAAAAAAACCAAAAACCATGGTTTGGGTTCTCTGCTAATCAGCTGGGCCCCATTTGAATCTCTCCTGAGTAACCACAGAAGCGCACAGCTTATAGGGAACACTGCCTAAGTCTCTTAGATACTTTTGCACATTTCCTCTAAGCATCCTGCCTCAGTCTCCCATATTTCATCACAAGGAGTGTGCACAGGTAAATAGCTATATGTGCTCTTTTCACAGTACCACACAGGTCACAAGATGCAAGGAGAGCTAGGTTTGGAATTCAGCAAAAGGGATAGAAGGATAAATCATCCATTCCTTCTGTCATTGAAATCGAGCTATTGTAGTTTTGCTGTTTGTGTGCTGATTGTAATGGATATCTGGTGTTCACCCCTGACTACTGGTAGATAATGTTCCCTCAATCTTTTCCAGCCATGTGTGGAATAATGTTTTTATGTACACAGAGGCATGTGCGAATATGCACCACCAGTAGAAACAAAAAACAGCTGTGGGGGCTCTGCTAATTAGCTGGGTGACATCAGAATCTCTCCTGAGCTGCCACACAAATGCACAGCTTACAAAGAATACTGGTGAGCACTCGCAGGATCTTCTTGCCTTCTTCATGTGAAATGGCTGCTATCCAATGCCCCAGGTGGGCTATTTCAGCCAGTGGTCTGAAGAAGCTTCAGGGAGTTGCTGCCAAGAGGTGCCATGACTTCCCAGAGAGAATTCCACCTCCATTCAGCTCCCCAGCACCTAGAGGATCCTGGATCCTAGCCCTAGTGCTAAATGGCAATATTGAAATATGTTGATGTTCTATAATCTAAGCCATATATCTGTCTCAACCAACAGAGATAGGATGTATAAACATGACCATAAAATCATTTTTTAAAAGACAGTGAACCTGTATTTTGAGTTAACTTAGTTCCACAAATGGTTCTGAATAAATCAAAAGAAACTAACTACATGTTTCTGTGTAACCTCTCTGCATTTGCATCCATAAGAATACAGTCAAGTTATCAATACTGTCAGCCCTCAGGTTCGTTGCTATTAGGCTTTGATTCTGACTCACCCTTTTAGACGTTGTTTGAATAAATATCCACTGACATCAAGAAGTTTCCTTTTTAGATGATCAGTGTGTGCAATAACGCAGAATGCTTTTGAGATGATTTATTCAAAAACATTTCGGGACATTCCAAAGGGAAAACGACACAGGGGATGGAAGGTATGGAAAGAGGCTTCCGTGAAGGCCTGTTTCACCTTTCCTTTCTCATCTCCTTTTAAGGAACTATGTGGCTCCTCTACTGCTTGCATATGACAGCAGTAAAAATAAATGATTAAATGTCCAGTGGATGTAAAATATGTGGTCTGATGAATGCGTTATTGGCTCGCAGCTGGCCTAGTAACTTAGTTTCCCCTTACTGCTTTGTCTTCTGCTTCTGGGTTGTGATTTCTGGTTTAAGGTTACAACTGTTAAAGCATGGAGGAGATAGGCTGCATGGTCCCACTAACCAGAGCTGGAAATAAGAGACAGTCAAAGCCCAGTGCCTTATTCCTAGTGGAATAAGAAGTGTCAGGACTCAACCTCACTTTTTATTGAACAACAGCAAGGGAAGGAGAAGGAAATGTCTAGACATTTTCTTTGTAATGGAAACCAATTCTGAGAAATGAAACTGTGGTCACAGGTCCCTCTGATTTGGGGAGGGCCTGAGCTGTGGGAACGAGTGCTGCACAGGATGCCATTAGGGCCACCTTGACTTCCCTCCCAGCTGCTTGCTTGCAACTGAGCTAATTGCTCTGAAGTGCAGCCAAGTGCTGTTGTGCACAAAAAGACTAAGAGCAAGGGTCACAGGCACTCTCTAATTTGCACGCTACCATAGAAAGGTTTCCTGGCTATTACTTTTTCTGTAAAAATAACATTCATCAGAATGCACATACAGCTCTCCAGTGGCTGAGGCAGCCTAGTGTTCCATTTACTGACGTATGTTTGGACATTTGTTTCTTGCAAAACTTTATTTTCCTCTTTTCAGATTGGCAGCTGGATATTGACCTCTGGGGAAGCAGATGGGCTCTATTTCTGCTGCAGGAGGGTCAGTCAGTTTAGAGTGTATTAAAAAGAATCCTTTTGCTGGCCCTCCACAGAATGCTCAGGCTGCCCCTGAACACAGTGATGCGATCACCATTGACTGACCCAGTCAGTTATATTTGAGGGAGAGGGCAGAAGAATGTTTAGCAAAAATGTAAACTAGAAGGAGCCCCCCCAACACATTCCATAGCCTTTGAAAATTTGATTCTGACCATGACTGCATCCCTGCCCTGCCCTGAAATTCCTCATCACTACCACCTGTCTTGCTGAAGACAGCCCAGAATGCCTCCTGTTATACAGGTTGCACCTCTAAAATCTGGAGTTCTCTGGTCCGGCAACATCCGTGGTCCGGCATGACAACAGATGTTCCAGGATCAGAGAATCTTGGCGTGCTGCAGGGAAGTGGTGGCGTGGGAGGTGGCACAGGGCTCAGGCTGCGAGGGGGGGGGGGGGAAGGGCGGGAGCTGGTGTGTGGCTCAGTCAGGCTGCAAGGGGGGGCTGGCAGCTGGCGTGAGGCTCAATTGGGCTGCAGGGGTGTGTGTGTGTATGTGGGTGGGCAGTGTGCCGCTCATCTGGACTGTGAGGGGGTGCATAGCTCAGCTGGACTGTGAGAGCTGGCACGCTGCTCAGCTGGGCTGGGGGGAATGCCAGGAGCCAGCGCGCAGCTAAACCAGGAAGCTGGAGGAAGGGTTGGGGGGGTTGGGCGGCAGCAGGGGGTCTGAAATGACCTCTCTGGGTCCAGAAAATTCCCTCACGCGGGACCGCTCAGGTCCTGAGGGTGCCGGACCAGGGAGGTCCAACCTGTACCAGAAATGCAATAGCTGCAGGAGGGTATTTGTTCTTTTATGGATTATGCCTTCTTTTATGGATTATGCCCTTTCTCCCTCTTCCTGTTGGCCACTGACAGTAAAGAGTGTATATGGAGAGGCCATATATGGAGAGCTCTCCATTTAGAGCAACATGTAAGGTGGCAACATGGAGTGATCACTCCCTGTACCTGGAACCACTGTACAGAATACAATTCAAGGGACACATTTCAACCTGCATGCTCGGCAGTGGGGAGTGGTGGAGACCATTTTCTTTCATCTGACGTTTTGTCATAGTCTTTGTCAGTGCAGACACTTCTCCCATATGAGATATTAGAGATGGTAGAAGTCATTAAAAGCTTTAGTGGTTGGTTGTGCCATCAGAGCTAGACAGGCAATGGTGCCATAAAGCTCCAAAATTTCCCTATTCCCATCTCCTGGAAGAGAGACTCATAAGCCCTGGCCTAGTTGGCACATGAATGCCTTTAGAGAGAGAGTCTCCTCTTGTGTATATAAAAGTAAAGGAGCAGGATTTCATACAAATGAGATGGTCATTAGTAAGCTTACTTAACTTTCAATATATGTCTAGATTTCTACAGGAAAGTCTGTTCATTTCAGTTTGTGTCACATAATAAGTCTCTTACAATGTAATATGATGTTTCCAGTTACAGCTACATATAACTAAGGCTACATATAAGAATTTAATTGGGAAAAAATCAATACGATTATTTTAGCAATGGTTAAGTTGTCTATTAGCCTGCATTAGTCTTTTTTGTGCAGTTGACATTTTTAGTGGCTTAGTACTAATCTGAAAGGAAATAAACTTTAGATCAATGTTTCCCAAACTTTTTTATACCGCGGACTGGCAAACCCATTCACAAACTCTTGGCGGCCTGGTAGCATTTTATTTGCATATTCATTATGCAAATAATGGATATACACATATTCAAATAAAATGCTTCCTCTCTGCCAAGGGGCTTCTGTGAACAGCTGGCTTCAGCTCCAGCAGCCACCTACCACGTGGCGGCTGCTAGAGCTGAAGCTGGCTGCTGTGCAGTGGTTCAGGGGACTGGGGTGTACCTCAGCCCTGGCACCCAGAGCCACCACAAACAGCCGGCTTCAGCTCCGGCAGTCACTGTGGCCCGGCAGCCAGCGGTTCACGGACTGGTGGTTGGGAACCGCTGCTGTAGATCATGTACTTTCAACAAATTAATATTTAAATGCTTTAAATGCTCATTTAAAGGAACTTATGAGCAATATGTATCCTTCTCCGCATATGTTTAGTTTCAAAAGTAAATCCATTATGTTCATGACTTACCCACGTTGAACCACTTTAGTCTGGAACCCTCAGAACCTGACAGGTTCCAAACAAGAGAATTTTCCAGACCACGGGAGGTCATTATTGTCTAGCAGCATTACCAACACTTCCACTGCTTACAGGACGGTTAATTTAGGGGTAAATAAGAGCACAGAATACTGAGAGCTAGGACTGGTGGCTCTAAACAAACTTTATGGGACCCTGGGAAACTTGGCTACACCCATGAAAAGTGGTCATCCAGCTAACTAAAATCATTCTGGATGATGGATGTTTCCGGACCAAAGAGTTCTGGACTAGAGAAGTTCAACCTTTATTTACATTTAAAAAGGTGTTTCTTTTGATACAGAAGCCAAAATATCAAAGGCAAGAGTGGAATATCCCTCAACATCACTTTCAGAGATAATTTCAGTGTCTAACAATGGTATTCAAGCAAAACAAATTTTAAATAGCACCCGGGTTGAACAGAGGTTCCATGGGGAAGCAAAACAATGTTTTGGCAATGTATCATAGAATCATAGAATACTAGAACTGGAAGGGACCTCGAGAGGTCCTCATGGCAGGACCCAGGACCATCTAGACCATCCCTGTTAGATGTTTCTTGCATTTACTACTGTGTATAAACCAGAATTCAAGGTGACTGTGGACAAGGCCCTGGAGGCTGAGTGGCTAAGTTGCTGAGGTGGTGGATGGAAAAGCCAGCACGGGAGTGGGGGAAGGAGGCTGGCTTCTTTCTCCCTATGTTCCTGGCCCAGGAACTCTGAACCACTCCCTGTTCCAGTCCTTAAATTTGAGTCCAGATTCCTCTTAGTTGGGGCTTCTCAATGAGTTTCCCCCTTGTTTTCTCCCAGAGGGGTAGAAGTGGGGGCTTATTTGTTCCCATGGCTACTGGGCGGGCAGGCTGTGGTTCGTGCCCTTGGACCAACACACCAAGCTTTTGCTTCCTCGCTAGTCAGTCCCAAATTGAATCAAGCTCCCTTTTCCTTCTCCCTCCATGCCTGGCATTGGTTGCAGTTAAAGTGGGGTAGGACTAACTGGGCCCAGAGGCTTTCTTTAACCTCCTGGGATGCCAGGCCCTCCTTTCACCATTCCCTCACAGCCCCTCTTAGGGTTACCAGGTAGCTTCAGAAAAAATACCGGACACACTTGATGCCGGGGGGAGGAGGGAACAGGAGAAGGAGGGGACGGGGACAGGAAGCAGGGCTGGTGGGGCGGGTCAGGGGCAGCAGGGCTGGCCAGAGGAGATCGGTGGGGTGGGTGGTGGCCGACGGGCAGTGGGGCTGGCCAGGGAGATCGGGCGGTATCGGGAGCGGGGCTGGCCGGGGGAGATCGGGGAGGAGAACCAGCTGGCAGGAAGCAGGGCTGGCCAGGAGTGGGGAGGGGGAGAGAGGAGCGAATCTGCCGTCGGGGAGCGGGACTGACCCGGGCACATGCAGATCCCAGGGCGCTGCCAGTCCCGGCGAAGCATGAGGACTCTGGCTACGGCTCCATAACGTGCTTGAACAGTGCCCAGGAGTACGGACAGGGCTTCTTCTCCTCCCCAAAGTGTCACTGCTATGTCAGATGCAACCAGAGGCTCCCAGCGCCGATCGCGCTCCACCTCCCAGCCACTCCCCCCGGCCCCGCCAGGCTTCTGTCGGGCACATGTCTGGTATTTTCTGAATTTTTTTTTACCTGACAGAGGGCCCAAAAAACAGACTGTCCGGTTGAATACCAGACACCTGGCAACCATAGCCCCTCTTACATGGTCAGCTTGTATACAAATCAAAGAGACGAGTGAAGAGAAGTTAGAGGAGGGAAACTTAGGGGGAGCAACTGATTCTTCAAGAGCAGAGCATATGCACACACAAATTTATAAATCACATGCATGTGGAAAACTTCATGTCTGTGGGGCCAGCTGAGTCTAATATGGAGTAACTCTTGGTGATGTTTGCTAGATCCCCACATGGGATCTGTGTTGTTTCCTACCCTGCTTCACTTCCATCCTGTCTCCTCTCTCGGTCATAAATTAAAGAGGAATCTGTACAGTTTCTGGCCTTTTAAATTAATTTTTAAGTCCAAATAGGGATGTAAAATGTTTATATGTGTACAGCCTTAGAATCTGATTGCATAGTATATTTATTTTTGGGAAGTTACTTCAATGGAAAGAGGATAACCCCTTTTATGCAAACTAGCCAAAATCACAAGGTGGTATCAGGCAACATTTTTAAAAGCATTCGATCTATTTTGGTGCTTTAAAATACTTTAAAATGCATTTCACCAAAGTTTACACACTACCTCAAAATTATGGTGCACTATTGCTTTTGTATAGTAAATATCTTTGTGTATTTTTTTTAAAATATATCTCATTACAGTTACGCATGCTTGCTCTTTCTCTGTCTAACTTTGTTGTAATGAGCACTGGAGAAGAAATGTCCACTTATGGGGAACAAAAGCCTTTCCCCCCTCACTGTCTAATGCATCCAAACGAGCATCGCAATAGCAAATTAACTCTGTCATCAGAAGTGTCTACTGTAGCAAGATTATAATATACTAGCTAGTAGCTGTGAAATTCACAGGCTGATGGGATTGTATCATCAAAAGTACTTCTGACCATCAATCTTAATTCTTTGCTTTCAGGGATTCCCAATGCTTGCTGCAAGTATGAGAAAAACTTACTATTGATGCCAAAAGTTTAATAATTAACTTGGTTACCTTTTTGCCTTTAGATATTTCTACTGTACATTTGTGGCTTCATATACAGCAGCTCAGTTGATAGGAGAAGTTATGAAAGATAGTATAAGGCTCAGTACTGAACTTGCAGTTAACACTTCTCTCCTGGCAACAGTAATAGTTGTTTGAAGATGACCTTTGAATTTCTCCTCCATTGCCAACCACCCAAAGGAATATTATTTGAATTTAGTTCATAGAATTTCATGGCTCCGAAGGGAACAATTAAGGGAAAAAGTTCTGATATATGAAAGAGAAACCCTTTATTTCCATTCTCTGCAGTTATCTAAGTCTTAGAAATGTAAGGATTTTGCCATGTTTTTTAATTTCTTCTTCTTCTTCATATACATTATCTTGTGCTCACTTTGCATGCATGTGCTTTGTCTGTCTTTCTGTTTCTCTCTTTCTGCTCTGGGAGAACCAAGTACTGATTGGACTGCCATGGTTCGGCACCCTTGGTACTTGACTGAGCTCGAGCGAGGGAATATGCCAGACCAGGCCTTCCAGCCTGCCACAGGCCCTCCAGCCTGCTGACTCTCCCTGCCACCAGCTCTGCTTCCGGCCCAGCCAGCCCCCATGCCTCTGGGCTGCCGTCCCAGCTGCTGTGGACACTGGCTGAGCCGCTGTGAGCTCCCAGACGCTGCCACTGGGTTCCCGACCCTAGGGCAGTCTGGTTCAGGGATGGATGTTGTTGGACCAGAGAGTCACTGTTTAGGGAAGTACAACCTATACAACAATTTTCCTGACATAGCCGGAGTATTACTGCAATTAAGAGACTGGTCTTATGTTTAAGGTGCTGCTCTGGGTTCCATTGTTGGCTCCAACACAGACTTCTTCGGTAACCTCAAAGAAGTTACTAAGCCTCTCTGTCTGTTTTCCTCCTGTAAAATGGGGATAAATGTTTTTCCCTAACACACATTGGTTTTATGAGGAACCAATTGTAGTCTTGGTTTGAAAATGGCTGCATATAGTATCAGATTCAAACATGATTCCAATGGTATAACATAATGGGTTGAAATTTCTGAGGATGTCAGTGTGTAGACACCTACGTGATTAACTGATAAGCCTGGGCTTATCAGTTAATTCTGTTCACTACACGCATCCCTCTCACCTTTGCTCCTCTGTATCAGAGGCAGCAAGGGGAAGGAGGTGGGAGCCTGTGCCCATGGGAATCTGGCTTTAAGCCAGCTCCCCATGAGCACGGGATTCGCCTGCCCTCCCTTGCCCCTCTGCCCCACCCCCCTCCCTTTACTGCTGCCTCTGATAGAGAAGCAGCAGCGCAGAGGGTGAGGGGAGCATTTGGGAGCCTATATGCACGATGTGCATGCCAGCTTCGAGGACCTGCCTTGCCCCATTCCCCCCCGTGCTGCCTCTTACAGAGGTGGGGGAGAGACAGGAGCCAGTGCTGGGGGGGAATCTGGCTTAAAAGCTGGCTACCCCCAGCGCTGGCTCCGTGATGCCACCTGCCATCCCCAATCCATGCTGCTGCCTCTATCATAGGCAGTAGTCGAGGGTGGGGGGTATGGGAGGCTGGCGCAAAGCTGCCCCTGTCTATGGGTTTCCAAGCTCCTCGTGGACAGGGGTTGCTGCTGTGGAGCAGCTTCTTTCCGTGGGAAGCGTAAGCGTGTCCTCTCCATGGACAGGACTGGTGGTACTGCGCGCTGCTGCCTCTGATACAGAGGCAGCAGCAATGGGTGGCAGGGGGCTCCCTGGGAGTGGGGTCAGAGGACACTGGCAGCCAGTCCTGCCTTCGGGAATGATCGAATAGTCTTGTAACCACTATACAATTTGATGCAGTTACACGATTATTCAAGTACACGCTAGCTAACATCCCTAGAAACTAGGGTTACCAGATAGTTTAAAAAAAAAATACTGGACACACTTGATTTCAGATGTGGGGTGGAGGGGAAGAGAACCGGACACGAGGGGAGCAGGGCTGGCCAGGGGAGATTGGGGGATGGGAGGGGGAGACTGGACAGTGGGAAGCAGGGCTGGCCGGGAGGGGGTTGGGAGGAGTGGGGCTGGCCAGGGGAGATCGGGGGAGGGGGAGAACCAGCTGGCGGGAAGCAGGGCTGGCCAGGAGGGGGTTGGAAAGGAGTGGAGCTGGCCGGGGGGAACCAGCCGGCAAGGTGCGGGCTGGCCGGGAGGGGTCGGGGGGAGCGGGGCTGGCCGGGGGAGATCGGGGGAGGGGGAGGACTGGCCAACGGGGAGCGTGCTGGCCCTCACGCACGCACGCACGCATGCAGATCCCAGGGTGCTGCCCGTCCCACGCACAGTCCCAGTGGGGCACACGTGCAAGTCCGTCCCGCGGGGATTCCACCCCGCCCCCACCACCACCACCCCCCTCCACTGCCCTTCTCCTCCTCCTCCTCCTTTTCTCCACTGTGTAGTTGCTTACTGCCTAGCTGGTGGACACGCTCCCACAGTGTGAGTGTGTCTACCATCCAGGCAGTACGCAACTACGTACTGGTACTCATGATAATAATAAAACTTACTTCAAAACCAGATACCCTACTAAAAACTTCTCCTTGTGTGGGTTTTGAATGCTAGTTATTTCACTGAATAAGATGAGTGGTTATTAATACATAAATGTTCAATCTTTTCCTCAGTTAAAAATGGAGAAAAATAAGCGTATTTTTCCTTGTCAAAGCCTTTTTTTAATGAGCAAATTAGTCTTTAGAAGCCCATTTTTAATTGTTTTGTTAAATTTGTGAATGAAACAACGGCTTGAAATTCTGGTTTGATTCAGGTTTAGTGGGTAAGCAACTGGCTGGTTACAACTTTGTTAGGTCACTGCTGTTCTAACTTGAAAATCCATTTCTATTATAGTCGCTCATAGAAATCACTTAAGCCAGAGTGCCAATATAGCAAACTATGTGTTGCTTTTGTGGTGTGATTTATGAACAAAGGGGGGAGGGAAGGAGGTGAGAAACTAGGCTAAAACTGATATTCACTGAAACCTGAACCAGGAATTTAACTAAAGACTCCAGAAACAAATAAGTAGTTCATTAATCTTATTTGTCACAACTCTTTAAAGTTATTGAAAGATATCTTTGGCCCACTATCCTTTAGAGTTAAAACTAATGTATATTTCCCTCTGACAAAATGTTAATAGAGTGCTGTATTAAAAGAAACATGAGATCAGTCTAAATTCTAGAAAACTCAGTGTTGTAACAGTAGCCTTAAAACTGTGACCCCATAGTCTGACACCTTCCACTTAGGGGTTGGAAACCCTCACTGGATGCCAAAATGAAACTTAAGTCTGTCCTGACAGCTATCTGAGTTCCAGTGATATAGCTTCACTTGTACAGTGATATAACCAGCTTCCTACCTAACCACTACTTATTTGGGAATGGCAAGGCAATTTAAAGCTCATTTTTTGGAATTTGTACCCCATGCTGGAATTTCAAATCTAACAACAGTCATTGTGCAGCTGTTGGAATACCAGTGCAAACATGGACCCAGGCTGAGTATAGAAAAGAGAGCAAATATAGAAATTGATGAGCCTGAACCCCCTCTAGTTTCTTTATGTGGCCAACTGACTGGCCTGAGCAAAAGGTGACGGGAAGCAATAGCAGGCAGAACCAGACAGCCTTATGTTGCTGAATTTTATAAATAGGCCACCCTGCTAGAGGCTAACTAGACTCCACTTCCTTATCCCCTGGGGTGTATTTGTGTATGAAGATTCTGTCTCTTCCTCCCACACTCATACAGAATCTGAATGTTCTTCTGCCATATTTCCCTGCAGAGGGAGTAAAGATCCCAGTTCTGGGGGTATCTATTCTTAGCTGCCTCTGAGGGGAGATGAAGTTGCTGCTGAGAGGGAGATGCCCTACTCCCACAAATATACATATGGGGTAAGAGATTTTAATTTGTGGTGGTTGGATGGTGATAAGGAATATTTCTTCCCACAGCTTCCACCTCCTCAGTGTCCAGGGCAACTTATAGCAGCCATTCTCTCAATCTTCCTGTCACTCACATTAATGTGGACTCCATCTCCCTAGAGGGAAATGAAGGAAGTGGTAGCAGGGGGGCTTTGCCAGTGTCTGCTCCCTGTGATGCTACTATAGCAGCTGCTGGACCTGTGGCATGTATCCCAGGAGAGTGCATAAGGAATGGAGCAGCCTTTCTCTCTGGGACTTTGATAGTGATGATGACAGCTGCCACAAGTGAAAACATGAGGGTAGGGGCTCGGGATAGGTGGGTGAGAGTACAGCTGTGTACAATAAGTGAGGAGTGATTTTTCTCCCCTAAATTGCACCATGGAATAAACGGGGGGAGGGGTTCCCACAGAAAAATAACAGATAAGCAAGCCTTTTGATCATGGTACTTGTTGAAGGCTGCCATTGCAACAAAGAGGGACCCAGACTTCAGAGATCTTTTTTGAATTAGTAAACAAAGCAGTGCTTGTAGCATTTTCAAGCTCAGTCATGAAAGTTTTACTACATATAGAGTCAACCTTTAAAAACTAAACAGTTTTAATACACCAATTTGGTAAAAGAGAATCCTGTAAATAATGAAGATATGCATGTAAAAGCTAAAGGCATTAGCTCAAGTAGTTTGAGTTATGATTGGGCAAAAGAACTAAAAAATGACATTGTGTCCTGTCTTCAAAACCAATTAACCAATTTTCATGCACAAAATTGGGCCCTGATTGGAGAATAGCCATGGGAAATTTTATGCAGAAAAGGGGACATACCCCTTTGAGCCCCATCAGAAAAAGGATTAAGTTGAGAGCTTGGACATGGGAATGAGAATTTAAATTTTAATGAAACTTTATGGAGTCACTACTGGGTCTACATAAAGTGAAGCCTTGCTACAGTTTTAATACTTCTGCTTTGGCTTTACATGTTATGTAGTATGGATGGGAGTTTTAGAAGTCCTCAGTTTTGGCTTACCTCTGTTCCCTTTGAAGTCAGTAGGATTTTATTCACTGATTTCAGTTAGAGCAGAGTTAGGCTAACACTGAGTGCTTTTGCAAATCCTATTCTCTGTGGGCAGGGAAGACTGGACAGCAGGTAAAACAGACATTTTGGTAGTGCTTGGCAGACTTTTGATTTTGATTTTTCTTAAAACAAAGGAATCCAGTAGCACAATGTGATTCAAATAAGCATGTTTACTGAATATATAACACTCAAGGCATATACATATACACATTGTCCTTCTGTTTGGATTCTGTTAACTTCTCAAACATAGGACATGATGAGCACAACTATAAGATTCTCAAACCATTTAAAGGGATACTATCCTAGTCTCATTCAGTACAACTTTCAGCAAACTAAAGCTTCGTAAATCTTTTAAAATCTGTTCTGGAAGTGACAGAGGTTAAGAGGGGAGCAGAATTAACTTGGAACATGACCTGGGGTGAAAACTAATGTTTTATAGAGAGATTTCATATTAAATGGAGATTGCTTTTGAGATGCTAGAAGAATTTTTCTAACAAATAATGTTCAATGTAAGAATGTAAAAATTCATTTAAAAACATAACTGTGTAATCACTAAAAATCTAAACATTTTTAGCGGTTACATGTTGTGGGCTCTGCAGCCAGCTGGCCAGAACAGCCCCGCTTGCAGTGGGCCCTGTGGGACTGGAGCAGTCCCCTGACCAGAGTGGGCTGGGAGCTGCTCCTGTCCCCTACCAGTTAACTGGAGACAGTAAGCATTACCCAGTTAGCCCATTAACCTTTCACATCCTTAGTTCAATGGTCTCAATATATTTAAAGATGTAGTATTTCTGAAACCACCCTTAAAATGTTTTTTGTGGCATTTTGTTTGTTGTTGAATTTTGATCTAGAATAAAGTTCACAATTCATTTCTGCGAAAAGATCATGGGCTAGAATTTGGTTGAAGTATTTTACAAATGCTTGGTAATTGACTCACACACATTCAGGCTTTAGAACTCAGCATTATTATACATATCTTGGGCCCTGGTCTTGTCAAAATTTATGAAGTAGGATTAACTGTAAGCAAGTAGTCTCAGTGGCACGAGAGGGAATATTCACATGCTTAAGTCTTTACAGGATCCAGGCCTTAGTCATTTTTGGGGTGCAACTTATTGTGACTAGAAATTTTGAATTTGTTTTTTACAGAAGGAAATTAGAAATACTATTTGTTCTATTACAACGGAAATACCACATTAATATTTTCAGTCTATAATAGTATTTACATAGCATTTATATGTTGGAAGCACTGCACCAACTTTGTCCATATTACAACCTGGTTCAGTTACCGTATAATCTTCTGATGGTGTGTGTCAGTATTAAGCAATATATTTGAAAAGGAATTTTTTAAAAGGCCCTTTGTTGTCTAATGGGACAATTTTGATATGTTAATTAGAGATTATTCTATTTAGGTTTGGGCTTCTCTAACCCACTTTCCCTGTTTTATTTTTTAGTGAGGAAGGGTTCCTTCTAGGGTGGAATTGAAAAGTGGATTTTTTTTTAATGTTTATATATTAACCAGCCTTTTCTTGGTAATTCCTTTCTTTAGTTTCTGATTCTCAACTTGGTGCTCTCAGAAACAGAGGATTAGAGCATTGTGCAGGGAATGAGAAGCAGGAAGTAGATCAGATTTTTCAGTGACAAAGATAAGATGGACCAGCAATTACACCAATGGTTTTCAAATCAAGATTAGGGATGTTAAAAGGCGTTTAATTGTGTCAACATCTGAAATTTTCATCAGATACCTGTTTGCATCCGCTCCCATTTCTTTCCCTTTTCCATGGGCCTCCTGGCCGCGGTAGCAGCACCTCTGGGGCTAGCCCCGGGCCTCCTGGCCGCGGTAGCAGTGCCTCCAGGGCCGACCGCATGGGCACAGTAGTGGCGCCTCCGGGGCCAGCCCCGGGTCGTGGTAGCATGCTTCTGGGGCTGGCCGCAGTAGCAGTGACACCGGGGCCGGCCCCGGGCCGCCTGGCCATGCTAGCGGCACCTCCGCGGCCAGTCCCAGGCCTCTTGGCCACGGTAGTGGCGCCTCCGAGGCCGGCCCTGGGCTGTGGTAGCATGCCTTCGGATCAGCCCCGGGCTGTGTGGGCATGGTAACGGCACTTCTGGGGCAGCCCGGGGACACATGGCTGCAGTGCCCCTGGAGCCACCCCCACGCTGCTTGGCCGCAGCAGCGGCACCTCCAGGGCATTCTGTGGCCTGGGTGCCTTTGGGGCGTCCTGTGGCACCTCTGGGATGGCCTGTGGCGCCTCTGGGGCTGGCCCCAGGCCACGTGACCATGGCAGCAGTGCCTACAGCCTCTGGGGTGGCCTGTGGCCGCGGTGCCTTGGGGCCAGCTCCTGGACTGCGTGGCCGTGGCAGCGGGGCCTCCCTCCAGGGCGGCTGGGACAGTGTGGCTGCAGCTGTTGCTGCAAGGGGGCACGAAGCAAGGTAAGGTTCCCCATCATGCCCAGACCTCCCCATCCCAATCCCGTCACTTCCCTCCCCCCCAAGACCCGGCACCCTTAGCTTGCTCCGACACTCTCCCTTGTTCTTGCACCCTCTCTCATGGCCACACACTGCACCCTCCCTTGTTCCTGCTCCCTCCACCTGGCCAGACACCCTACTCCCAACCTGCTTCTGAACCCTAGCTCCCTCAGATCCTGCACCCCATCTGTATCCTACTTGCTGGCAGCCCTGTCTCGTGCACTGTACCCCTCATTTTTGTCCCTACCCCAAATCCTAAGGAGGGCCATAAAATCCACTAACTCTAGAACCCCAGAACAGTAAATCTGGTCTATGGGAAGCCCTGAACCTCAGTTTCCCCCTTCCTTTCCCCTTACCCTGGGAGGCTGGGGCACCAGAGGAGTGAGGTATCTCAGTTGGGGCCACACCAGTGAGTGTTTGGTGTTTTTGGAGGAGTTTTTTTGCTTCTCACTTGTGTGGCCCCCGACCAAAAAGGGTTCTCCAACCCTGATATAAATAAAGAAAACATTGAAACCTTTTGTGTTGGACATAATATTTTACTTTATTTAAAATGAAGTTTGATAAACTAACATGAGAAAGATTAAGTGTTTTAACTGTGTCATAATTTAAACTAAATTGTTCTTACTAGCAGCAGCTGGTTCAGAAAATAAGGTCACCATACCCAGCAGGATAGTTCTCAACCCCACCCCTTCTGGGTTGGCTCCACCCCTTCCGCCCGAGGCCCCGCCCCTTCCGGGGCAGCCCGCCACCACTTCCGATTTGTGATGGCTCCCCAAATGATTGCCCACCCCTGGATTAGATGATCATGATGGTCCTTTCTGGCCTAGGAATGTCTGAAACTGTGCAGGCACCAGTCTTAAACCAAAGTCTCTGTCTGCATTGACCTCATTTTAGGCAAATGACAGCTCTCATAGATCTCCGTGCACAATAGGAGGCTTATACTATTTTCATGTAGTTTTCCATTTTTATTGCGAGTGCCTTTTCTGTTTTCGTGTTGCATCAATCTGGTTTGGAGTAGGGATGTTAAGGACTAGTTGACTATCCGATGAGCAAATGCTTAACGGATAGTCGACAGGATAGTCAACTAGTCAGCCCCCTTCCCCCCCAACTGCCTCTATCAGATAGAGACAGCAAGGGGAAGGAGGAGAAGAAGGGGGTACTTCAAAGTGGCAGCAATGCACAGAGTCTAGGGTCAGCTGCTCCATGTGGCGTTTCAAAGGGGCAGTGCTGCCCTATCAGCTAATCGAATATTCGATGCAAATATGCATTGACTATTAGCAGGGCTCAACAAACTATAGAATCAGCCGCATGCCCCGTTTACCAGCGGCTTGCGCATGCGCAGTGCGGGGCTGGCGAACGGCTTTCGCCACCGTTTGTCAAGCCCTGACTATTAGATTAGTCAGTTACACAATGCTTAACATCCTGAGTTTGGGGGCATTCTTTGACACAGCATAGAAAGAAAAATGTCATCAGTGTTACTAATATGTCTTCTAAGGCTAACAAGAACAGCAAGCCATGCTTCTTAAGAATAAAATTAAATATGGCCTTTTATAGAGAGAGTAATTATTTCGTAGACATCAGTAATTTAAGTGAGAATAAGAATTCATGTTTTTTGTAAGTAGAGATTTTCCATACTTCTTGTCTCCTTATTTATATTTAAATTAAAAAAGCTAATATAAAAATTATACATTTCCTTAAATTTTTATATTTGGTTTTGTAATTTTTTTAAAAAGCAATTTTAATCTTTAAAAAAAAAAAAAAAGTATAGGTCCAGGTCAACTAGAAGCAATATTTGACTTTTGAATATAGGTCAGCTGAAAAGAGGAGTTTGTAAAGGAATTGATGACACATCATTATAACTTTCCATACCATATTATAATTCAGACAAAGTCAAACTTGGATTTTAACTATTTATAAATAAGTTCTGTCCACAAACGTTTTACTCGTTAACAAAAAGCTACTTCTGCTAAATGAGAGGAATTGAGTTTACAACTGATTTTATACCAGCTTTATCATCACAGCGAGGTGCACTTCCCCAATAAAGATGCAGAGTTCCATGCTAATCATGCAGCATGTCCTACTGACCGCTTAATCCTGCGTAGCATAGTTTAGTATGGAATCCTGCCATAAATGTCCATTAACTATTACAAAAAGAAAAATGAAAGCTACTGAAACTTTTTTTTAAAGGCATCAAATATTGCATTGCTTAGCAAAACCAAATGCAGTACATTTACCTTTGCCTTTCTGTGGCTGGCAATGCTCCCTGCATTTAGAGTCCTGTAATAACTAAGTGGCTTCATAGTTAATTTGAAGCATGTAAGTAATGTTTTCCCTCTCTGTTTACATTTGTTTTAATGTATGGACATAATAAGCACTAGTGAGAAAATGTTCAATACTGCATGGTGTCTAAACTCTTACAGCAGACAGTTAGTAGCACTTATGATCGTTAGGTTGCTAATCAGTTTGTTGTAATCTTGTGTTCAAAACATTTAGAGGAGTGGCTAAGGAACAGTGGTGCCCATAATTTTCAGAAACTGTAACATATGGTTTGCCCTTAATATTTGTGCGTGGCCACTGCCTGAAGC
The DNA here is from genome assembly GCA_019425775.1 of Rafetus swinhoei. NCBI lineage: Eukaryota > Metazoa > Chordata > Testudines > Trionychidae > Rafetus > Rafetus swinhoei. Next base: position 12,811,483 of record CM033432.1, read on the forward strand.
TTTTTTTTTTTCCAGAATGTTTGACTTCAATCAGAATGACATTTTTTCCTTCATTTCATAATTTCCCCTGCCTTCTCCTCTTCTCCTCTCCCCTTTATTGTTTTTTATTCTGTTTTGGGGACGTGGTTTGACTACAGAGCTGTGCAATCCAGTTGGCTCTTGAATTTTTCCCTTTAAAAAGAATGTTAATAAGTTAAATGCAAAAACTAAAGCACAGCCTTCTAGTGTGTGCGCGCGCGTGTGTGTGTGTGTGTGTGTGTGTGAGAGTGAAAATCCCAGACTGCAGGCCATTCCTAGCCAAAGCAATTGTGCAATCTCACCTGGTAGCCCTGATGGGGCGGGGCTGTTAGCTATCATTCCCCAAACTCCACCCTTTCCTGCCATCACCCCAGTCTCTTCCCCCTCATGGCTTCCCATCCCTGATGGGGGCTTCAGCGATTACCTGGCACAGGGCAGCAACGGTGGTTGGGCCTTCCTGTGGCTCACGGAGTGAGTGTACCCACCGAGTGCACTCCACTTCACCACACCTCCTGCTAGCACAGGAAGTGCGTCTGGCCTGACTGTTGCTGAGCCCTGTACCTGCTCTCCTCTGGTAATCCCCTCAGGGATGGGAAGCCATGGGAGGGAGAGGATGGAACTATAGTGGGAAGGGGCAGGGCTTGGGGAATGGTAATGGATAGCTCCTCTCCCCTGACCATGGGATTTCCAGGCCAGATTACGCAATTGCTCCAGCTGGGGATGGCCTGCAGGGTGGGTGTTTGAGACCCTTGTTCAAGCGTTATGGCAATGTAAAAGTGTTAAGATCAAATATTCTTTAAGAAATTCTGAAATTCTAGTATTCCATCTATTGCATGAAATAATTTCTGTCTAAATGTAAAATTTTTGGCCTGGATCTTGCAAAGACTTATGCATCTGCTTAATTTCATACTTGGAGTCAATGGAACCACTTGCTGCATGAAAAGTAAAAGGTGAGTAAGTCTTTGCTAGGATAAGGCCTTTGCTGTTATTGAATATTATAAAATAGGTTTTGCAACAAGGTAGGGTAAATTGTATTTTACAATTGTAGGGATTTCACCAACTTTTAAGTACTTAATCTTGACGTGCTCCTTAGAGCATTAAAACTAGTTTGGGGACTTGTGTTTTCCCATTTAATTTTATTATTCTACTACAAAATGTTAAGCTATAAATGATTGGCAGTGATTAAAAACCTGATATCCTTGTCCTGTTCTCAAAACGGCAAAAAGTTAGGACCAGCATTTCAAAGCTGTACTTAGTGGGTTGAAAGGCAAAAACTGTGCAGCTCTGTTGCCTGTTCCCCTTGGACTTCTAGCCCCCACTGTGTAAGTATGCATTTGCATGTTCCGCAACTCTGTTAGCACGTGCAAGAGGGATGTACACATTTTTGCAGGTGTATTTTACCTGCTTTGAAAATTTTGACTTTAATTTCAGTGTACTGTAATAAAATAGAGGTATACTAAAAATAAATTACAATTCAGCTTTTATCTAAAAGGAGATTGTGAATAGAGTAAGTTCCTACCCTGTCCTCAAGATGCTGAGTTAGTGTCCACAGCTCTCCTCACAGTGGCTTTACTGTTGACTCCTCCACATCCTAACAAAATAAGCACTAGCCTACTTCTTCCTGAGTGTTGCTTTTCCTTGGGCAGAATTCCTTATTTACCATAATCTGTGTGCTTAACTCTTTATAATACTGACAAATACAGGCTGCCACTTAGGGTTGCCAACTTTGTAATATTCAAATCCTGGACTTTCCAGCAGGAGTGCTGGTGGAATCTCCACTTGCCCACCCCTGCCTTCTGAGGCCCTGCCCCTTCCCCAGTCGTTCCTCTTTCCCCCTTCCTCCATCCCTCACTGCTTCCCACCCATCCTGTTCCTGTTAGGGTTGGGAGGGACTCACCTACAGAGCCAGGGATGGGAACTGCAGCCACCTGATGCAAGTAGGAAGTAGCCCTGGCTGAGTAGGGGCTGGTACATTCAGTGCCTCCCTCGCCCCATGTAAACAGTTTTGGGTGTCTGGTCAGTAGATATGACTTTACACCATCTTTGACTGGATGTTCTGGTTGAAAACTGGCCCACTAACCACTCTACTGCTACTATCCTCAAAGAATTTACAATCTAAAATAGAGACACTGAAAACTGAACAAACTGGAAAATTATGTAGTTGTTTTTGGTTTTGGTTTTTTTGAGAAGGCAAGGATGATGTTGCCTTTACTTCCTCCTTTTTATAATCAGCTCACTTCTGGACTTTATCAAGGACACAAAAGTCAGGTAGTAGTCTATAATCAGTAATTTTTATCAAGTATTTAAAAGGCTAGAGGTGAACTTACTGATTGAAATTGTGAAGTAGTTAAAGTAGCATAAATCAGGAGCACCACTGAAGTTGGCCGAGTTACTGTCCTAGACTGTATCAGTGTAAATTACACCAGCACATGGTGTGTTTATGGCCTATTTGAGAGACAAATTTTTGCTTAGTCACTCTTAAAATTTTGTTGAATCAGTGTGCCTTTTACCTAATCCCTGTTCCCCCTTTTCTGTGCAAATCAGTTGTCTGTAAACAGGTTTCCCATTGTTGTACTAATGGGGGCTAATTGATAGATGAATTTCCAGTTTTCTGTGTGTCCAGTTTTTTGTGTGTATGCTCTATGGGGAATTGTAGAGAAGATAAGGATTTCTTTCAAACCAGCTTCTGTTTGGTGCATTGCTTTCCTTTCAAGCCTCTCTGATCTGTCTTGTTTGGCATCACCACAGTGAACAATAAAAAACTCAGTGCTGTAACTAAACATTTGGAAGTTAGTAACTTCTATAAACATTGCAAACTCTTGCTTTTCCTTTTTTGCTTAGACAAAAGGCTCATTATCTCATTAATGATCTTAGTTTATGAAGATTCATCCTGGAGTTAAATTTTATATCTGAGATTTAAACAATGTTTATAGTGTTAACTTTTTTGAAGTCTGCTTTAGCAGCACTAGTAGGTGCTGATGCTATACAATTCACATCTCCAGACAAGTTCACAGGAAGTCATCAGAAAAATAGATATTAATCTCTAGGAGAAAAATATAATTACATTGGTTATGAGGTCAGAACCTTTCCTTTCACTCATGAGCCACTATGGATAAACATTGCCAGAACAAATAACTAGTGACAATTTTAAAGACCGCTGTGGCACAAACATCAGGATTAGTAATGGGTATGCTGCATTGTACTATTGGAAATCTGTGAATCTCTATTTTACAGTGGTAGCATTTTCGTCAAGCCCTGTTCAGTCAAAATAGTTGTAATTTTAAAAGTGTCATTGGTCTCTGTATCCTTAAAAGCATGCAATTGTGATTGTTGCTGTTGTTTCCTGTTTTTTTCCCCTTCCCCTCCACTTGAATTTCAGTATCATTTTAGAAGCCATTTCCGCAGACTTCTAGAGGTCGAAAACAAGGTCTCAGTCCTGCATTTGGATCCATTCAGAAGGGCCCAATTGCATAAGGACCCAAGTGTTGTATTGCCTCTGAAAGTTTTATACCCAGTTTTCAAGTGGTATAAAGCAGTAATCTTTAACTCTAGTGTCTCATTTAATAATAGCTGCTAATATCATGTCAGAATTGAAGTGGGTGTATGAATTACATATCTGTTAACATTTAATTTATATGTTACGGACATCTTTGCACTCTGAGCATATGAACAAATCGGTGCATGGAAATTTTATAAAAATACATATGAATTAGGGATGTAAAAAATGTGTTTAAAAATGTAACTGCGTTTGTAGCAACAGTTCATAGCGGTTACAGTTACATGTGCTGTGGGCTCTGCAGCTGGCTCCCTCGGAGCTTGTGTGTAACTAGCAGCGGTGGGGGGCGGGGGGGAGAGGGGAAGGGTGGCTGGACCCGCCATGAACAGGGGCTGCTCCTTTGGGTCCCACAGGCCTGGAGCAGCCCCCTGTCTTGGGTGGGCAGGGAGCTGCTCCAGCTCCTACTGATTAAGGATGAGACTTACTGGTTAGCCAGTTAACCTTTTTACATCCTTAATATAAACACATTATTGTGTGCTAATGCCAGCTCAGTAAAACTCACCCTAATCTATTTCTTACTCAGTTCTTTCCATAGACTCTAACTGGTGTCTGGAATGCCAAACCGGGAATAATAGCTGTTGGGTTTTTAAATCTCCTGTTACGAAGTTTAGGAATAGCCATGCTTGTGCAACCCCTTATCTGGATGGTCATTGATTTAGATTACAAAGTATTAACTAGACCTCTTGGGAAATTTAAAAACATATGATCATTGACTGCTGTTTTAAAATGAGGTATATTTTTGTCATTCAGAACCAAAAACAGCATTCTGGTTCAAATGCTGATAAAAGATTTAGGTATTTTAGAGGTCAGTGGTAATTGTTTTAGAATGGAAATTTTGGAATACTAAATGCCCACTGATGTATTTCCTTCCATGTTTTCAGTGCTTGATATATAGTACCTTTGGGAAGGATGTCTTATCTGTAATGTCTTTTTTTCTATTTTATGGCTTTTAGTCCTGCTTAGCTCAGTCTCTAGAAAATAATTAGCATTCATACCCATTAGCCACTCATTTTGAACTTTTTGCCTTGAACTTTGGCCAAAATTATCATGAGTATTCCATTACAAATTGTTCTTTTACTACTAATCTGATCCCAGTCTCACTGAAAACAGCATTTTTCTGAAACCCAGAGATTCTTTCTACTATCCCGTCTACTCAACCATAAGCAAGTTCTCACCTTTTTCCTCCTCAGCCCTCATTTCTTCCAGCCCCCAAATCTATATCAGTATATTCCTAATGAATTGATTCTGTTTGTGGCAGGGACCACTACTTCCAACATATGCCCCCACAGTTCCACACTCATGAAAACATACAATCATTCCAGTACAGACAGATGGATAGATACATGTACAATCTGGATCACTGGATTACTTTTAAGGAGTTTCTAAGACTAGGTTTACACTGGGGGAGGGGAAAAGGTTGCCTTAAGGTATGCAACTCCATCTACGTAAATAACATAGCTGCAGTCGATGTACCTTAAGCTGAACTTGGCAGCATCTCCACAGTGGGAGGTCAGTGGGGGAAACGTTCTTTCTCAGTGTTCGATTTAGTGGGTCTTTACTAGACCTGCTAAATCAAACCCCGGAAGATCGATTGCCAGGGCATCAATCCTCCGGTAAGTGGAGATGTGGCCACAGTCTCAGAGACTTTTGTAGTGCTGCTAACCTCCACATGGACTCTTTACAGTCCTTTAACCTAGAACATTATACCCTAAAGCAGTGGTCTCCAACCTTTTTAAGAATGAGATCACTTTTTGAATTTAAGTGCAATCCAAGATCTACCTCAGAGCCAAATACCCTTGCCCCACCTCCTTTGTATCCCTTCTCTGAGGCCCCTCCCCTGCTCACTCTGTCCTCCTTCCCATCCTCCCTCACTTTCACCAGGCTGGGGCAGAGGGTTGGGGGGCAGGTGCTCTGGTCTTGGCTTAAGGGATCTGGAGTGTGAGAGGGGTTCTGAGCTGAGCTTGGGGCAGGCCGTTAGGGTACTGGAGGGGGTTCTAGGTGCAGGCTCTGGGCGGACATTTGGATATAGGAGTGCTTGGGACTGGGACTTGGGGTGTAAGAGGGGGTTCATGATTGTGGTGGGCTCCAGCTGGTCACTCATTACCTCAGGTGGCTCCTGGGTGGTGGTACAGTGGGGCTAAGGCAGGCTCACCCCTACACTAGCCCTGCACCACTCTCAAAAGCAGCCAGCAAACTCCATCTCAAGTCCTGTTGTGCCCCTCTCTGCTCTGTGGAGATATGATGCGGGGTGGGAGAGGGCACATCTTGACATCAGCACCCCCTCCTTTCCTTCCCTGCCCTGCACAGCAAGTAGGAGGCTCCTAAGGGGACAGCTCCAAGGCAAAGGGCAAAAGTTGAGCAGCAGTGGGAGAGGAGGAGCAGCTGAAGTGCTGGCACTTGATAGCCTCTTTGCCAAAGCAGTCAGGATCACCTGTCAGAGGCTCCAAGATCTACCAGTAGATCCCTATCTACTGGTTGGTGACCACTGCCCTAAAGAATCCACATGCTTTACCTTTGCTCGATTTGTGAAGCATGGAGACTACTTAAAGTCCATATCTAAACTGTTGAAACAGTTAAAGTAAACACTTAGCCATGGATTCGCAACACATATCCTCTAGGATATAATGTTAATTTATTTTGTACAACATAAATAGCTCTGTGACAGAGGAACCAATTTTTTTCTTGGCAGCTTTATATTTTAACCTCTCTACCTGTACTATACCTCTGGAAATTCCTGTATAAAATATTGTCAAACTGGAAATGAAGTATAAGAGATGAAAATATCAGAAACATAAAGTAATAAAAACCATAAGAAAACATCCATGTTAGCATATTGTTTTGTCACCTTGGAGAATATTTTTCCATTATAGTCTGCACTAAAGTAAGTTGTATTGGTACCTAGACCTTGGTAATGATTTAGTTGGATTGTTGTAAAATTCTAGGTAGTCATCCTTAAATAGTCAGCGTGAATGGAATGTTTTGGCACTTGTCGTATTCTACCCTGAAACTAACGGTTGGGGTTTTTTATCACAAAAGCAGGAGGCAAGAATAGAGTTGGAACTTTCTTTTTTTAAAGAAAAATAATATATACTTCTAAAGTAAATTAAGATTTTTATGTAATATATAAGTTTGCCCCCTAAGTGTATATGGTGATAGATAGGAAACTATGAATGTTGCTTTAATAGAATAAATAAAAAGACTAGGAGAAAAATATTTGTCTTATACTTTTTCCATCACTTTCAAATAAATATTGACAGAAGGTATCATAATATGGTTTGTGTTACAGGTGGTGTAATACCAAGGGCTGTACTGCTGCCACATCACAATTTTGTGAGGTTTCAGAGAGTAGTTCTGGTAAGGACACTCAATGATTTATATATTTATTTTTAAATAGAGGTGGAATATTATTTTGGTATAAATTGGTATCAGACATTATATGCATTCACTTTATTGGTTAGGTATTAATTTTTTGCAGTCTGCTGAGATTTTACATTATGTATTTTTATTTAACAGCTCCTTTGGAGCTTTTATGTTCTAATGTATAAATCCATATTTAGCTCCTTGAGAGCTGTTATAACAGGTCAGTTCATAGTATGGAAATGCTATTAAATAGACCTTTGACAAAACAAGTTGCAGCAGCTGTATTGTTACCTTGAAATATGGAGCCATCATCATAATATGGATTAGTTTTGTATCTTATTTTTTAATGTTTTGTACACAGGATACTGCACATCATCTACAGAATGTATATTTCAAGTGTTACAACTTTAGCTGGTTAAAAATAATCACTGCAGAGGTCATATTTACTGTACCATTGCTAGTTCCATTTCCCCCCAGTTCTCATGTGCTACAGTAATGTTTTTTGGTTTTGATTTTTTAAAAATATGTATATAAATGAAGACACAGTCTCTCTTGACCTCTTGAATTTTTCTTTAACCTGCTTCTCTTATTCTGTTGTCTGTTTCATGGCCAGAACCATAAATGAGATGAGATTATCTCACTTTTTTAATAAAGGGAAGATGGTTTCTGAACTGTGTACCAATAGCAAAGTTCATGGAGTGTGTGAGAACACAATTGTACTTGTTCTTACAGCAGTAGGTAACTGAAATTTTCAATATATGCTGTAAGTTAATAAATATATTGTGCTTGTAGCAGATATCTTTTCCTCACCAACTATTATAGTTTACAGTAAAGAATCTGAAGATTCTGGGAATAATCTTATGGACACTAAAAGATAAAAGGTGGTTGTTTTAATGAGCCATCTCAAGTGCATAGTTTAGAAGAACAGAGGAGAGAATCTTGATACGTGAAGCATCTTGTTACTGGCCGTAATCCCAGCAAAACACTTGAGCAATTAATTGAAATCAAAGGGGCTACTACTGTGCCTTCATTGAGAATTCCAAATGGGGTCACCTATTGTTTGTGGTTTAAAGAGAAAAAAGAAGGGGGAAGTAGGAAGATCTTAAGGTGTGGGCGTAGGATTTGTTGGCAATGGGTGGTGCTGAGGCCCATAGGGTAGGAATGAGGACAGGGATTTCCATTTGTAGATTTGTGCTGGTCAGGATCAAGAGGGAAGGAGTTTTCCTGGTTATCACTGAATTGTGCATATAAAACTCATCAGATTGAGATTAAATTTGGGCATGATTGTACGCACAGTGTCTGTTTTTCAACATGCAGTTATGTTTAGTAGAGTATGGAATATATACACAGGCACACTAGCACAGATGATAACACGCACTTCTACACTCTGTGATTTCTGAGTTTCAGGGTGTGGGAAGACATGCCCCTCAGAGTTATATCAAAGTAAAGTAGAATAATGAATTGAGCAACATTAATCAACTATTCTTTTTCTTTATCCTCATGCATCCTCAGGTGCATAGGGTCTCTGCCGTTTATTTGGATCTTGTGCTGATCTGTTAAGGTTTCTGTCATGTTGATGGATTTAGCTTCTTTCTGTATTGTTCTGCATATTGTTTCTCTAGGTTGCCCTCTTTTTCTCTTTCCAGAGGGTATACATTTTATTACTGTGAAAGTCATGTTAGTACCATCCTTAAAGCATGCCCTAAATTGCAATTTTTTACCATATTTGAGTTTTAAATAGGCTCGTCCTACTTAGAATTTCTGATGTTGCAAGAAGCACTTTCAAATGGATTCTGAATATCTACTGCGGGCATTTTACTTTGGAATGAATTGGTCTCAATTTCTGTTGTAGACTTTAGTAACTGTGCTCCATAAAGGAGAACAAAGGATAATGGTGATTAAAAATTCATATTTTTATGTCCATACCAATCAACCTACATTTCCAAGTTTATGAAAGCTGTTTGCTATGTTTGATATTTGTTGTATGACTTTTAGCATGGTGCCACTGTCATTGCACATCTCACTCTCTAGACAGGTAAAATGACTGTTTTCTTTTACTGTTTATTCTTCCACTCCAGGGCTATGTCTACACTGGCGGGTTCTTGCGCAAGAACACTTCCACACTGCCATGTGCTTTTGCGCAAGAGCATCCATGGCAGTGTGGACACTCTCTTGCGCAAGAAAGCTCTGATGGCCATTTTAGCCATAGGGCTTTCTTGCGCAAGAAACCCCTGCCGTGCCCACATTGCCTTCTTGTGCAAAAGCTCCTGCGCAAGAGGGCTTACACCTATTAGAAAAGAGCACAGCTCTTGCGCAAGAAGCCCTCTCTTCCGATGCCGTACTATAAATCTTCTTGCGCAAGAGCAGGCAGGCAGTGTGGACGCTCTGCAGGTTCTTGCGCAAGAACCTGCCAGTGTAGACATAGCCTAAGGGTTACTTTTAGAATCCTGAAAGTCTTTTTTTTTCTTTCCTTTGTTGATGAAGACATCAACTTGTTTTGCTTGAATTGCCAACAGCTTTCCTTCTTCGAGTGCTTGCTCATGTCCATTTAACATAGGTGTGGGTGCCTGCCACATGCATGGGTGCTGGAAGATTTTTCCCTAAGCAGTTTCCATAGGGGCTGGGGTCCGCAGTGCCCCCTGGAGTGTCACATGCATGCTATTTCCCAGTTCCTCCTTACTGCCAATGATGGTGCTTGGAACAGCATGCTCCAGCCTTGGCTGCAGCAAGCACTCCCTTTGCATTCTTGATAGTTCTAAATGATCTGCTAAGTACCTGGAAATTATTGGACTTTCATTCTTCTGAAGAGATTCTGCCTGGGGTATGGTATGCCCAGGTCCCCTGGCTTCAAAGCCCAGGCAACATGTCACAGGCCCATGCCAGTCAGTGATCTGCATGCTAACTGCTTGCGTTGCCTGGGAGAAGGATATGTCTTGGACAAGTGTCGCATTTTCAGGTTCTTCCATCCAGAATTATTGAAGAGTGAAGCATTCGTCTTACAGTGCTGTTAGTGGAGTCCACACTTGCCCCACAGGATCAGCAGCCTGACTCAGCATGGAGCATCGGTGCCTTGGTGCGCAGTATGTCGACTGCTCGGCGCTAGTCATCACCCACGGCACTGGGTAGGCCTGCTAAAAAGCTGGGCCAGAGACAAGTTCCCTCGTAAGGATAAGGGGAAGAAAAGTTACCAGTCAGCGAACAGGCCGGAAAAGCCTCAAAAGGCACTGAACCCTGCGTTCGAGTCACCTTCATTAGTGCCATAAGTCTGTCTCCCCTCCACGCCAGAGGGCTTCCAGGCCGCATGGGGCATAAGTGCCATGCTGGTACTGCCCCCGACACTGACGGGGCCCTGGCACAGGGGTAAACCCCTGTTTGGCCCCCAATCTCCTGGCACGGTCTGGTCATGTTCTCCTTCGGCATCCGAGAGGAGAGTGCTCTGAAGTCCCCATAGGTCTGCACATGAGAGACCGGGGCATGACACACGATCTCCTGCATCACCGGAGTCAGTGTGCAGACCTGTGCAGGCACATGCCCTGCAGCACCAAAGGGAACATGATTCTCCCTACTTGCCACACTGACATTAGGACTCCTCTTCATGGCACCAGCACCATTCGCCATGCCATTCATACTTACCAGCACTGAGCCTTCCCGGCTGCAGAGGTACTTCCCGCTTCTTCTGGGCCCTGTCCTGGCACCGTGGATCTTCTCTTTGGCACCTGTCTCTGGACTCAAGGAGTGGCTCTTCAGGGCATCGTAGCTTCCGCAGACACTCTGAAAGTTCCTGGTCTTTCAAGGTTTTGGGTGTCGGCGAGCATCCATTCCTGCAGCACGGCTTCAGAGGCAGCCTCCATCCCTCCGGCACAGCAGTCAGCACAACCCTCGGTGCCGTCAATGTCAGCACCGCCAGTGCTGTCCTGGGGCACAACATGGCTGCCGTCTCAGTGGAAGGTGCAGTAGTGTCCATAGACTCCCTGGTGCTTCCCGGTACAGCCCCAGCGTATCCACTCGGTCGCTGGATACTCGGTCCACCTGTCCCCCTCAGTGCTGCCAAGGTCTCGTGAGTCTCAAGGGAGCGTGGGGACACCAGTCCCCTGTTGTGCTTAAAGAATTGCATGGAATCTTCTTCAGGGGGATAAGGCAAAACGCCACATTTATTGGTAATATATCACTATTGTATGATATGCATTTAATTTACTGTACTCATGCACATACATACATACGCACACACACACACACTGTCTTGTTGCTTAGTTTCCAGCTTGTTGCTCCCTTATCTTCACTGGCCAGGTGAGTTAGATGAGGGAGGGGAAGTAAGGAGCCGGGCTTCTGTCGGTCCGGACCTATGCTTCGATGTTGACAAAACAACACTCAGTTCTATAGTTTTGTACCCATCTTTTTTTATGTTTTAGTTCATAGATCTTGTGCTGTCCTACTGCCCCAGGACACTGTGGGTATGTCTACACAGCAAAGTTATTTTGGAATAATGTCTTTTTTTCCGAAATAACTATGCGAGCATCTACACAGCATTTTCGTTATTTTTTCAAAATAAGACGGCTTATTCCGACTTCTGTAAACCTCATTTTACGAAGAATAATGCCTATTCTGCAATAGCTATTTCAAAATAATGCGTGTGTAGACATTCCACTTCTGCTGTTTCGAAATAGCCAATCACCAGGGCCATTCTAAGTTATTCCTCCTGGGGCTCTAAATCAAGATAGCACGTCTACATTAGGGAAGCCTCCTCGGACTAATTTTGAGGCTTCCCTGCAATATAGACGTGCTATTTTGAAATAAGCTATTTTGGAGTAACTATTCCAGAATAGCTTATTCCGAAATAATTGTGCAGCGTAGACGTAGCCTGTATGACCATGAGTTATCAGTTAACGGCGAGATGGGACTTTGATCTTTTCTTCTTGATGGAGCTTTTGTTTTTCTCTTTCTTGGGTGGGTTCTTTTGCAGGGCTCACCTGCATTTTTCTTCAGCCAACAAGGTGGTGGTGGTAGCTGGTCTTCAGACAGGCTGGCTTCAGGGACTGATTCCTTTACACACCCACCCACATTCACACTTTTACATAGACACACACCTACTTTAAACAGAGTTAAGGCAATACAAAGTTTAAAATGGGATTTCAGTTAAATATATAAAAAAAGTTAACAGATTTTCAAAGGCAATTCTTAAAAGGTTACTAACAAATTAATTCAAATCCCATTCATAAAAATTTGGCCACAATCACTGCCATCATGTACTATATAAACAGACAAGGAGGGATCTGCTCCCCAGAGCTCTGCCAGGAAGCTATGAGACTCTGGGAGTTTTGTGTCCTGCATGGCATCATGCTAGAGGCCCATCACCTCCCAGGGGTTCAGAATGCAATCACAGATCATCTCAGCAGAGAGTTCTCCTCTCACCACGAGTGGGCTCTCCATCCCAAGGTGACTGCCTTCCTCTTCCATGACTGGAGCTCTCCCGTAGTGGACCTCTTTGCAAGAAGAGACAATGTGAAATGCAGCCAGTTCTGCTCCCGGTTCACCCTCGAATGGGGCTCTTTTCCAGTTGCGTTCCTGTACCTGTGGTCAGAGGGTCTCCTCTGCGTCTTCCCTCTGTTTCCCCTCATTGACAAAGACCTGCAAAAGGTCAAAAGAGACAAGGCGACAGTGATCTCGTCGTGCTGGCCTGGCCTTGCCAGCATTGGTTCGGGGCACTGATGAAACTGGTGTCCTGTACGCCCAGATGGCTACTTTGAGACAGGACTTGCTCTCCCAGGATTAAGGGTGCTTACTTCACCTGAACCTCAGCTTGCTCCACCTGACAGTGTGGTTCATCCATGGTTGAACCCCCAGGAGCTAGAGTGTTGGGGCAACGTTCAGAGGGTTCTCCTCAAGAGTTGAAAGCCCTCAGTGTGGTCCACCTATACTGCCAAATGCACTCGTTTCTCCACATAGGTGCAGCAATGGCAGGTTATCCTAGCAAAGCTTCCCTTCATGAGATCCTGGACTCCTTGCTCCACCTAAAGTGGCAAGGCCTTTCTCTAGCCACCATTAGAGTCCACCTGTTGGCCAGTTGCTTGTTTCATCCGCCCATACAAAGCCATTCAGTATTCTCCCATGATGTCACCTCCCAGACCCTGAGAGGCCTGGAACACTTCTACCCTGAGGCCAGAGACCTTTTCCTGCAGTGGGTCCTGAACCTGGTCTTGGCACAGCTCATGGGACCTCCTTTCGAGCCTCTGGCCATGTGTCCCTTGTTGCTGCTCTCTCTAAAGGTAGCCTCCTGATTTCCATCACTTTGGCTAAGTGGGTGTTGGAGCTCTGAGCACTGACATCAGAACCATCATATACCCGGGTCTTCAAGGATAAGGCCCAGCTGCGGCCTCATCTGGCCTTTCTTGCCAGGTGGTCTCCATCTTCTTTGTGGACCAGGACATTTTTCTGCTCATCTTCTACCCAAAGTCTCATGTGAACAATGAGGAAAGACGCTTTCACACATTGGATGTGCTCCAGGCTCTGGCCTTTTACCTGGAGAAGACTCGTACCTTTTGCAGATCCATACAGCTTTATGTGGGCTATGCGGAGCGCAGGAGGGGTTCCCCAATTTCCTCCCAGTGATTGTTCAAATGGATCACTTCCTGCATCTGCATGTGCTACGAGTTGGCAGAGACCCAACCACTGTAGTTGATTTTAGGGTCCACTTCACTAGGGCTTGGGCTTCCTCATGCGCTTACCTTGCACATGTTCTGATCTAGGACATTTGTTGAGTGGCAACGAGGTCGTCGGTACATACATTCACATCTCATTATGCCATCACACAGCAGGCCAGTGAAGATGCCGTATTTGGCAGGGCTGTATTGCAGTCTGCATTCCCATAACTCTTACCCACCTCCACAGACACTGCTTACAGTCACCTATGTTGAATGGACATGAGCAATCGCTCGAAGAAAAGACAGTTACTTGTTCTGTAACTGGTGTTCTTTGAGATGTGTTGCTCATGTCCATTCAATCTCCCACTCTCCTCCCCTCTTTTGGAGTTCTGGCAAGAAGGAACTGAGGAGGGAGGGGCCGAGGGGCACCCTATATATTGGAGCATGCATGCGCCATGCCAGGGGGCACTGGGGACCCTGGCTCCTACAAGTACTGCTTAGGGAAAAACTTTCGGCACCGGTACACGTGGCAGGCACACACATCTATGTTGAATGGACATTAGCAACACATCTTGAAGAACACTAGTTACAGAACAAGTAACTGTCTTTTCCTTTAAGTGATACACTGAACTAAGGAGAAAACTGTCATCACCAAAAACAAGGTAGTGCAGTGTGCTTTGTCATTTGTCCATAAAATTACTCTGTTGCCTTCTGCAGTTTCCTCATGATGTAGTCAATGACCAGTGCAAACAATAGTGGGGATATAAAAGACCAATGTCTTACTCCAGTTGTAACTTCAAACCATTGACTTATGTTGTCACTATCTCCAATTTCACATTCAGCGCTGTGTAGCTCTTTGGTGATTCTGATTATTTTGGATGGTATTTCATAGTGTCTATAATTTTCTAAACACTTTCTATTACTCCTTCATAAGCCTTCTGGAAATCCATAAAATTTAGCACAGGAGATCCGTGACATTCATCAGTTAATTCTGTAATATATCTGAGAACAAAAGCATGGTCTGCACATATCTCAGGGTCTAAAACCTAGTTGTTCCTTGTAAGCGGAAGATCTGTTTGTTTCTGATATCTTCCTCATGATGTTTCCCATGATTTTCCAGGGACCGAAAGTAATGCGATTCCTCTTCATTTATTGCAGTTGGTAAGATCTCCTCCTTTGGCAATTTCCTTATAAAGCCACTCTTCCACCTCTGTGGGGTTCTTTTCTTTTATTACATAATCAAACCCCAAAACACAAGGAAAGTTTAGAAGACTGTCCATTACTTTTTTAAAAAGTATCAATTCAGTAATGTTATATTTTCCCAACTGCTTTCCCATTTTTGAATGTACTGTTTCCATTATGATACCACCTAAACCAGTATCAAGCCCAAGTCGTATGTCTTCATCATGTATTTCTAGTAGATTGCTTGGGGTTGGTCTATTTAAAACAGCCCAAAAAAGTTCTGACAATTTTTTCCTGATCTTCTTCATCTCTACTAAGAGTCTTTTCATTTGCATCTGTAGTAGAGCCTCCACTTCTGCTAAAGTTTACTGGTAGCTGTTTAATTATCTTATACAATATTGTAAGATCACCTCTTTAGCAAGCATTTTCAACCTCTTTGACATTTTCTATCAATATGCCCTTTTAGCTCTTCTAATGTTCCTTTTAATCTTTCTGTTGAAACTTCTGTATGTTTCTTACCACTTGTTTGCCTTTTCACATGCATTCTCTTAGTCCGTGTGAGTTTTTTTGGTTTATGCTTTTTTTTTTTTTTTTTTTTTTTTTTACTGCTTTCCAAGTAGCATTGCTAATTCATTCTTGCATTTTAGATTTCATTGTTGTTGGAATCAGCTCTTTCTAGATAGCAGTCTTCCGATTTTCTTTCCCACAGAGTATCAGTGTCCATTTTCTTCAATTAACTTCATTAGAAAAATGGAGCCTGTTCTTCAGTTGAAGCCAAAAAGCACTTTGGGTCTTTTAATTGTGCACTCTTGATGTGTGGTCTTAGTTTAACCTTCTCCATTCTATGGAACTTGATATTCAACTTAGTCATAAGAAGACTGTGGTCAGTGCCCACATCTGCTACACTGTACACATCTACATCTGCCAGTGAGCTGTGAAAAATTACTGAAATGCAGAAGTTTTATGTCTGGTTCCTTATAGTACTGTCTGGGGAATTCCGTATCATGCTATAGGTTTCCTTATGAGGAAATACTGTTCCACCTATCCCTTGGTTGTTTACACTGCAAATTTCTACTAACCGTTCACAATTTTGGTTCACGTCCAAATCCCTGCTGCACTTGCCCATAACTTTATCCTGCCCATCCTCGTTACTGCCAATACTCACGTTAAATTTACCCATAGTCACTAGGATATCATATTTGGGGACATGGGATAAGACATCTTTATAAGAAATTCTAAAATTTACTCATCTGACGTTTTGTTCCATGGTACGTAACATTCTATGACTGATAGTTTAAAGAATCTAGCTAAACTTGAGCTCTAATCTTTCATTGGCTAATTCCCACCTGGTCAGTGCCTGCTCTGCTTTATTCATCATTAGGATTGCTATGACAGCTTCATGTCTACTACCCATGTTCATGGTATAGGTGATGTCTTCTTTGTTTCTCTGACATGTAGTTTGTTTGAACTTGTCCATCTACACTTGCTTGTTAAAAGGGTATTCAGATGGTATCTATCCATTCCTTTAATTACTTGAGCAGTTTTAGAAGTTTCATACTCTACCACATTCCAAAATCGGATTTTCATTACTGACCTAACACTGAGTAACAGCACTTTTAAGGACATAGGTTTCCTTATGGGTGTGACCAATGTCCATCTTATTCTTCAACTGAAGTTGATCCATGTTCAAGCCTCCTGCATACCCATACAGCTCCTGTAGTAAATTTTCTTAAAACGTGTCTCTTCACGCATACTGGCTCCCAGGCTCTTCCCTCGCCCCTGTGTGCTGTGGGGGAGGCGCGCGCGTGTGTGTGTGTGTGTGTGTGTGTGTGGGTGGAGATGGCTACATGGAAGCTGGCATGCGTGGGGAGCTGATTTAAACGCCGGCTCCCCATGTGCACCAGCTTCCTCCTCCTTCCCCCATCTACAGAGGCAGCCTGGGAGGGGGGGAAAGGCTGCATGTAACTGTTAGTATTAACC
Organism: Rafetus swinhoei; assembly: GCA_019425775.1. Taxonomy (NCBI): domain Eukaryota; kingdom Metazoa; phylum Chordata; order Testudines; family Trionychidae; genus Rafetus; species Rafetus swinhoei. The sequence goes on from CM033432.1 coordinate 12,828,217, forward strand.
AATAAGCCAGGCTTAAGTATTGGTTAATCGTGTACATGTTACACATTCACATCCCTAGTGTACAACCTAAGATCTATGGCTCTTGATTCATTATTCAGAGCTGCCCACATGTGGACACTCCCCATCCACAACCTGGGAGATGTGCTTGGTAGCTTTGGGTGACCCCAGATTAATCAACTATCATGTAAGGAAATTCTGAAAGGCATAAACATTGTAACTATGTAAACTAATTGCAGGTAAAGAGCTTGGGATTCACTTGGATCAAAGGAATATGGTACTGAGAATCTGTAAAATAATTGAAGTGTTGTGAGCAGTATTTATAAGTGGGCTTTCCCACCCCACTTAACTTACTGTTTTACTGACCCGTGTTTTTAAGTGTTCATGATTTTAGACTTGTAGAAATGTAAGAGCTGCAGTTTTCACTTCTGAAACTGTGATTCAAACATTTGATTTCACCTTACGTTCGGGGTGGGCAATAATTTTCAAGGGAAAGGGCCACTCCAAGAATTTGGTAAATGGTCAAGGGATGCACCTTTCCATAATATTAATGGAGAAGGTGCAGGGTCTGTGACAGAGGCTGAGTGCAGAAGGGAGCTTGGGGTAACAGATTGGAGTACAGGAGGGAGTTTGGGTGAAGGAGTTCGTTAAGACCTGGGACAGGAGACTAGGGTGCAGGAGCGGGTGCAGGGTCTGGGAGGGGATATGGGTGCATGAGAGGAGTCTGACCTGGAGGAGGGGTGCAGGAGGGGATACAGGGTCTGGGAGGAGATTGTGACCTGGGGCAGGAGGGGGTACAGGGATTTGAGTTGAGACCAGGAGTAGAGGATTAAGGTGCAAGATCTATGAGGTGTTTCTGACCCGGAGGAGAGATGTAACAGGGGTTGCAGGATCAGGGAGAGAGTATAGGTATAGGAGCATAGGAGTACAAAGGGTTAGGGTTACGTGGCATAGGGATGCAGGAAGGGAGCAGAAAGCTGGGGAGAGGGAGGGACTGGGGTACCAAAGGTAGGCTCTGGCCGGGGGGTGCTTACCTGGGTGGCTCCTGGCCAGCAGCCCAGATGGTTCCTCTGCCAGGGTCCCTGCCTTCCATACCCCTGCACCAACTGTAGGGGGTTCAGTCTGACTCCGAACACTGGGATCCCTGAAGAGGGAGGCCTACTTCACTCACTGCCTGTCCTGCAGTCAGGTAGTTCTCATTGATCAGGAGAAAGAGGTAAACAGTGAGGTGGCAAAATTTGCAGATGATACTAAACTGCTTAATACAGTTAAACCCAAAGCAGACTCTGGAGAGCTTTAAAAGGATCTCACAAAATTAGGTGACTGGACAACAAAATAGCAGATGCATTTATAACATTAAAATTCAAAATAATGTGAATTGGAAAACCATAATTGCAAATATATACATAATATGCTGTTACTACTCAAGAGATCTTGGAGTCATTGTGGAAAGTTATCTGAAAACATCCGCTCAACGTTCAGCATTGGCCACTGTTGGAAGACAGGATACTGGACTAGATGGACCTTTGGTCTGACATAGTATGGCTGCGCCTATGTTCTTATCTCATGTCATAGGGAAGCCCTAAGGAAAAACCCTAAAACTAATCTAGCTAATTACTGTAATTACCCCTCCCCCTCCCAAAAGCCAGTAGAGGTTATGTGTGGGGCAATTAGGAGATGTCTTCACTGCAGCTGTCAGTGTAATAGCTAGCCTGCAGATACAAGATGCAGCTTATTTCCATCAGTGCTGCTGTTTTACTAACTGCAAATATTTTGTCTTCACAATAAATTTTCAAAAGGGGGAGCAGTATTAATATTTCTTATTGCACCTTAGCAATTTAAATACCTTTCTATGAATGTGTAATTTGGTTATTTTACAGTTATCTTATAGAAAATGTTTAATTCAAAATATATTTTCTTTGTAAATGGCTCATAGATCATCTTAATATGTTTCTTTATATATAAAATACATTTCAATTGTATATATCATACTAAATGTTTCAGAATCCAGAAACAATCTCCGTACACTCGATCCTCATCATACTGATGAGCAATCATCAATGATTTTTTTTCAGTTGGGATTAATTGAGAAATTTCTCAGGAGTAAAAGCAGACATCTGACATTGTCCTAGGCAATAAAGGGGAGGAAGCATTGCACTGGTTTTCAGCTTCTCCTCTTGTGTGGTTCCTTTATGCCTTTCAAATTGCTTTTATGAATAGCTTCTTTTGCTGGTTTTCTTGCACGGGAAATTAGTGCAGAGCTTAAATGTAAAAATGATCTTTTGTGTGCACGTGTGAGATACAGGAAAGATTTCATGATGTTGTGATATAAAGGCTTTGAAGGAATTTGAATACGCTCTATTCCTCACAAGTATACTATTATGAATTCTATGTATCTCATATACTTAACAGATGAGCAAAACAAGTCTAAAATTATGGTGGTTTTGAATATTTTTATTGATACAAATTATTGTATCTGATCATATATACAGGCTATATTGGTAGTAAAAGATCATCTTTACACTGACTTTGAAGGCTGAGCTCGGGGAGGGAAAGGGTCAGGCCATCCCATGCGGTAGGGATCGCAATGCGTCCCTGCTTGCTCTCTCAACCATGTTTGGCCCCCACTGAGCCTCACAGCTACCTTGTGATAGAGATGCAGCCGTGTTAGTCTGGTCTAGCTGAAACACAAGACAGGACTATGCAGCACTTTAAAGACTAACAAGATGGTTTATTAGATGATGAGCTTTCGTGGGCCAGACCCACTTCCTCAGATCAATATGTGGAAGAAGATTGGCACAACCATATATACCAAAGTGATACAATCAAAAAAAAGTGAACACATATAAAAATGACGAATCAGGTTTAAGAACAGAAGAGGGGTGAGGGGGGAAGGTTAGTGTCTGTGAGGTAATGACATTAGGGGTGATAATTGGGGAAGCTGTGATTTATCTGACTTTGCCACTGGGTCCATGACTGTCTATGTCTGGCCATTAACAAATGTTGGTTTCAGTTAAGGAATATTGCTCTTGAGGAGCAAAGGAGGAAGCGTTTGTGGCAGGTTAATTTTTTAAAAAATGGTTGCTGCCTGGGAGTTATTGTAACACTTTAAACTTCCAGAAGAAACTGATATTTGTACAGGGCCTAGGAGACGTGGTCAGAGATGATGGAATTTACTATGTAGGTCTACAACTTATCAGCTGCCCATCATAGGGTTGCCAGATGGTTTCAACAAAAATACCGGACACACTTGACATTACATCACAATCTACATTACATCTTATATAGAAAATACCGGACATTTATATTTTCTCATTTATATTTTCTCAAATTGTTTCTCGAACAGAAAGCTCAAATACTGGACTGTCCTGTTCAAAACTGGACACCTGGCAACCCTAGCCCATCACCTCCATGTGTGTTCACATACAGAGTAATAAAATATTAACACTGTGTTACAATGGAGCCCAGATAGGTTTTGTTTCAGTAAACCACTTAAGCATATGCTTAACTTTAAGGAGAATAAAGAGTCAAAAGAGTAGGTGCCTGCTAGAGGAGTGGATATGTTTCTTGCCAAAAACATACTGACTCCTGTGAAAAGGAATCATCAGTACATATTTGTATACAAAACACAACAGAATTAAGGGTCTTCAGGTGCATTTCCTTATCAACACAATCACTGAAAAATAAGGGGATCAGCAGTACTCACTAACACCAGTATTAACCTCATTTCACTTGACTTACCCAAATTCCAGTACCCAGTTGCCTTTACAAACTATTCAACTCCACAAAAAAATTCCATTTTAATTTCAATGTATAACCAACCACAAAGGGTGGAGATATTTCCTCCCAATTACACTGAGTTCCAACGCCAGTTGTATTAAGAATTGTTATCTACAAAGGTCCACAGTGGCAAAACCTTACTAATGTGGTGTTTGTACATAACAAAATACGTGGTCAAAGTTAAGGTAGCGTGCTTGAGTGTGATTTTTGAGGAATTGGATATGTGTACTATGGTTTGGTTTGTGCTGAAAATGAAATGGAGCTATGTATAGTACAAGTTATGGGTAGAATTGCACTGAGGTAGTCTCTCTCTCTCTCTCTCTCTCTAAAGCTCTCCTGTTGCTGTGTTTCCAGGTGGCAGGCATCTCCTGGGATGCTTGTGTATTTGGCAGCCCTGTTGAAAGCTCATGCGTACAGCACAACCCCTTGTATTGTTCAGCTTTCCGAACACCTAGTGGCAGCTATCTGCTGAGCAGGTAGTTTCGTTGCCACTCCTCCCTTGTGACTCTTTTTCCTGAGAAGTCCTGCCAGGGAGGAGAGAATATTGTGAAGGCAGCAGAAACAATACAAAAATAAAAAATAAAAGAAAGGGGAGAGAGAGGAAAATGGGGAGACAGTGTTTGTCCCTGGAACAACCAAACCCTTTCTCCAGGTGTCCCTCATGTGCTGTGGGTATTACTGACAACCCCCTGCACTTGGAACTGCCAAGACCAACAGTGACCCCCTGCTTTAGTTCCCAACAGCAGCAGACCTCCCTGTGCTTGAAGAACCACAAACCACAGGTATCCACACATCCACCTGCCTTGGGAGCTATGATTTGTGTGAAATGTGTGGGGTTTTTAAATGTATACTGTTTTTATTAGGGCTGTCAATTAGTGGGTGTTAACGCCTGCGATTAATGCAGGGAAGAATTAATGCGTTAAAAAAATTAACCTGTGTTAATCGCAGTGGTCAGCAAACCAGCATGAGTTGCTCCAGAGCCTGTCTCTGGTAAGGCGCAGTATTGCAAACCGCCACCAGAGGGCGGACAGAAAAAAAGAAGCAGTGAGGAAAGGGGGAAAAAAACAAACAAACCCTGAAGATGTCCCAACTCCAAGGGAGAAGTAAAGACCCTGACACCTGTCCCTCTCCCCTCCCATGTGACCATATTTTTTAAAATAAAACTGCCTGGGGGAGGGGAGGGACTTGCCCAAAATATTCCTCCGTGCCCCCCCCCCCCCCGGCGGGGCTCACCCAAGCCACCCTCTCTTTGCCTCCAGGCACTGGGACTGACCCTCCCCCTACATCTGATTCTGGGGCTGAGTCCCCCCTCCTGAAATCTGCACTGCCCATGGAGGAGTCTCCCCTCCGCCCCCGTCTCCCCCGTCCCCAGCCCTGTGGCTGACCCCTCCCCTGAGCTTGGGGGCTGACCCCCACCCTTGAGCCCTGTGCCACCTGCAGTTGGGGGCTGAGCCCCGCTGAATTCTGCACTGCCCATGGCAGAGTCTAAACCCCTCCGGCCCTGAGGCTGAGCTAAAAAAGGACTCTTTTTGAATAGGACACAAATATATTTACTATCTAGAAGAATTTAAGTTCAGCTTTCATGATAGAATTTGCACTACAATACTTCAGTGAAGTGAACTGTAAATGTTTTGTAATAAAAAATAAATATAAAGTGAGCACTATACACTTTGTATTCTGTGGTGTAATTGAAACCAATATATTAGAAGATGTAGAAGACATCCAAAATATTTAAATAGATAGTATTCTTATTATTGTTTTACAGTGCAATTAATCACGATTAATTTTTTAAATCGCTTGATAGCCCTAGTTTTTACTGAAAAAATTGACTAATTGTATACACTAATAAGAAATATTATATACTGGAATCCTGCATACAGTGAAATAAGGGAAGATATGTAAATGTTTTCTCAGTTCTTGCCTCCTTTTTTTGAAGAGATGTAAATTATGAAACAGACAGCCATGAAATGAATCTTTCTGTACCAACGTGTAACACTTGACTAAGTGAGGATGCCACTTTGCCTATGGCTGTAGTACAGGGGTGAGGGAACCCTAGGTTCTGGTGTATGAGGGGAATGTGGGGAGTGTTTTTCTCCTTCTCAGTCGGTGGCCTTGTCAGTGAGGGTTTGAGTGTGTTTTTTTTTTCTCACTTATGTGTGGCCCTCGACTGATTTTTCTGTGGGTCAGCAGCCCCCGACCCAAAAAAGGTTCCCCAACCCTGATGTAGTATGTCATGTCCCTATGTAACTGTTCCCAGGCCTAGGTGGAAGAGTTAAGATCACCTGTGACAAACTGCTAGTATGAAATTTGCTCTATGTTTAATGCAGGGAAAACTGGTCATTGGAATCTCACAGTGGCAAAAATGTACTACTGGTCATGTCTCAGAATAGCCATTACTGGTTTTGAAAGAAGTTTGAACTTGGCCGTAAGACTTTGTTGTTTTTGTTTTGTAATCCATGATCGAACAGATGTTAAGTAAGCAAGAGTTTTTTTGAAAAGTAGAGATGTCCGTGTGTAGTCGACTACACAATTAACTGATAAGCCTAAGCTTAAAGGTTAATCCTGTCAACTACACGCACTCTCCCTCGCCTTGCTACTTCTGTATGAGAGGCTGCAAGCGGGAGCGGGAAGCTGTTTTTCAAGCCGGCTTCCCACGTGTATCGGCTCCCACAGAGCCGCCTACCCTCCTCTGTGCTCCTGCCTATCAGAGGCAGCAGCACAGGCGTGGGCAGGGGAGGCTGTCAGGGAGCAGCCTCTGTCCATGAGGAGCTTGGGCTCCCTGAGGACGGGGGCTGCTGCCGCCCTGCCTGCCACCCCATGCTGCTGCCTCTTAATACAGAGGCATCAGTGGGGGGTGACGGGGGGTTCCCTGAGAGTGGGGCTGCGAGCACATTGGCTGCTGGCCCCACGCCCAAGAACTATCAAATAGTCGTGTAACTGCTAAGATTTGATGAGGTTACACAATTATTCAGTTACCTAGTATCTAACATCCCTATTGAAAATGATACATTTTGTACCTCTGTGTAGTACTGGAGGTCTGTTTGTAACTCTGGAGTGATTCTGACTACTGCTAGGTATAATATAAATTGACTGAATTTATAGGTTTCTAGTATTGCTGTATCCTTTAGATCAGTGGTCCCCAACATGGTGCCCGCGGGTGCCATGGAGACCTCCAGGCGATTTATGTGTGCCTGTCGAATAATCTGGGCCGGCCCCGCCCCCGGGCGCGTGGCACATGCGCGGTGCCGGCCCCGGGTGCGTGGGGCATGGGCGGCCCCTGCCCCGGGCGCGCAGCACAAGCGCGGTGCCGGCCCCTGGCTCATGGGCGGCCCCTGCCCCAGGGTTGCGGCACATGCCGGTGCCGGCCCCGGGCACCTGGCACATGGGCGGCCCTTGCCCCAGGCACGCAGCACATGCCGGTGCCGGCCCCGGGCGCCTGGCGCATGGGCGGCCCCTGCCCCAGGGTCACAGCACATGCTGGTGCCATCCCCGGGTGCGAGACGCATAGGTGGCCTCCGCCCCGGGGTCGTGGCAGGTGCCGGTGCCGGCCCCGGGCACGTGGTGCATGTGCCGGCCCCCAGGCGCGTGGCGCATGCGCAGCCCCGCCCCCGGACACACGGTGTGTGAGCGGCCTGGGCGCCCGGCAGCCCCAAAAGGTTGGGGACCACTGCTTTAGATATTGGGCCTTAGTGTTTTAAATTGCATGTATACATTTGGTAGTTTGTATCATAATTTAGATTGTTGAACAAACAAAACATTGTGGGGAAAGTTCAGTAGTGCCTAAATGATTTAGGATCCTAAGTCCTATTTTCAACAATCAGTAAAGCACTTTTAGACAAGTTTTTTGAAGAAATGTATGTATTTAAACATAGATATTGAGTGGGATTTTCAGAAGTACCCAAGGTGGTCAGTTATCTAACTCTCAGATCAATGGGAGCTAGGTAGATGATTATCTAAGTACCATTTGCATTTTAGGTGCCAAAATCCCTTTGAAAATCTGCCCCCTTGGAGCCTAAGGGTGCTTGTACACAGCACCCTAAATTCAAAATATTATGTACAATTAGCGCTACGCAAATTATGTATCTTATTTCTATTCTATTTCCTAATAGCTTATTTTGAAATTTGGCACATCTACACAGTGCCAAATTTCAAAATAATGCACTATTTCAAGACAGTCCTTATCCCTCGTGGAACGAGGGTTACAGGGATGCCGAAATAACATGCCCGTTATTTCAAAAAATATTTTTAAATAATAGGCGGCTTGTTAAGACGCTGTGTAGACATAGCCTAAGAGTTGTTGAAAACCAGTGGTACTTAGGTTCCTAAGTTATATGGGTTTTGGACATTTTATCTGACATTTTATTTCAAATGTCATTTTTGTTAAATACTGAAGTAGTTCATGTTTATCTTTAATTTTAATTTTTGAACCCTTCCCCTCTAATTCAATTTCACAGTATGAAATTTCACAGTTATTTTAAGTATCTCATTCCCCTTATTTAAATTCTGAGATCATGCTGATTTAAGTATTTCTTCCTGCATAGTCCATGTTTGAATTACATATAGATATGTATGAGGTGATGTTGGACATTGTATTAAAAACAACAACAACAAAACCACATTTCCTTTTATCATGTTTGCATTGGTAACAGACTTGCTTTTTGTTATGGTTGATCATTTTGAATGAAGAGGGAACTTGAATGTATTTTTTTTTTGTGGGGTGTAGAATAGTTAGGTAAGTGGCTTATTTTTCAGATTTATTCTACAAAAACGCAAAGATGGTATTGAGGAAGTGTTTGGGTGGGGAAAAGTTCCCTTCTAATCTAGATTCTAAAGATCACATCTCTTTGCATTTATACCCTTCAGTTGCCTCCAATATTTTTTTTACTTTTTCAAGCATAGGTCCTTATACTATAACCTTTACGCACCTGAACACTTCCATTTGCTCAGTCAGAAATACTGAAGTAAGTGAGGTTTAGTTGTGAAGATATGTGAGTAAAGAGTATAGAATTGGGTCCCTAACTTGTGGACAAAACTCATCATTCAGTTATGCAAAACCCCAATTATATTAATGTTACCTTTTTTTTGTTTCACCATATAAGTCAATTCTGCGTTCCCAAGATGTTTACCTCGATTGGTAGGAAACTTGTTAGATAGCTTAAGTTTAATTTATTCTAGGCTTTATGGCTTGTTTTATGGCTTTGGAGAGCTTTGAGCAGTCAGTGTGATTAATGTTAGCACATATTTTCATTACTAAATACCAGAGTCCAAGTACAGTATCCATTCTCAGTGCGTTTAATATCTGGGTTAATGTGGGGAGAGAAGGAGGTGAGTCTAAACTACTGTGTATTTCTATCATTAATATTCATAAGCACTAATCTGCATATTTGACATCTATCCAAGACTCATGGGTAGTAGTGCCCTTCATTCTAATTAATGGAGGCCATTATAGCAACATACTCAGAGTCTTCACAACATCCTTAATTCACTTTGTTCCCACTAGCTAAAGGAGAGGCTATTAGCTGTTTCTTCATCCCAGTACAAGGGAATGTATCTGGCCTTATCCTAAATAAGTAGCAGATTCTAAGTAGGAATGCTGAACTAATAATAATTAACAATGGAGATTCTATTTCTCTGTTAAAAGTTTGTTTTCAATAATACAAACCTAATAAATAAATAGGAGTTAAAAGTTCTCTAAATCCCATGAGATTCTGTTTTTTCATTATGATTTTTTTCACAAGGATTTTGAATTTCACCCTTCATTTTTCAGAGATAGTGGACTCCTAGTAGTTAGTATTCAACAGAATACCTGCCTCGAGAACAATCAGGCAGCTTTCATGCACACTCTCAAAAGAAATTTCAGAAAAATTATTTGTTATCCCAAAACTAGATGCTGACAGAGCTGATGCTTCTAAAACCTTTCTCCTGGGGAACAGCATTTAAGTATAGTCTTAATAATGAAGAAGCAAGTCAGTTTTATTTGCATTTAGAAAAGATCACTCTCTCCACCTGCTCCATGAACAGAACACCTAGTTATTGTCCTCCCCATCAAAATGGTTGTTATATCACCACTGCGTAAGTTATGTGATGTGCCTGACAATCCAGAAGCTTTTTGGAAGCAGTTTAAAAATTAGGGAACCAATATGCACACACATGCCTGTGATCCCTCCATTCCAACTGTGGTTATAGAAGACCCCCATAACCATTCTTTACACCTCTTTCTGTCATCTCCTGGGAAACATTTCCCTTGCCTCATGTATGCTTCTGACTTACATTGCTATTATAGTTTTAGCTAGCTTTAATTGGTTAGGTTTGACTAACACTTATGCTGATCCGAAAGACATTCTCACATATAAAGTGCTAAAACCTTAATGGAGCATTTTGGCTGTGTCTACATTGGCACCCTTTTCCGGAAAAGGGATGCTAATGAGACAAGTCGGAATTGCAAATGCCACGGGGATTTAAATTTTCCCGCGGCATTTGCATGAACATATCTGCCGCTTTTTCGGCTCGGGGCTTTGTGGAAAAAGCGCCAGTCAAACGCGCTCTTGCGAAATAAAGCCTTTTCGGAAGATCCCTTATTCCTGATTTTTAAGAGGAATAAGGGATCTTCCGGAAAAGGCTTTATTTTCCGCAAGAGTCGCTGTTTAGACTGGCGCTTTTTCCACAAAGCCCCGAGCCGGAAAAAGCGCAGTTATAAATTATGCAAATGCCGCGGGGAAAATTTAAATCCCCGCGGCATTTGCAATTCCGACTTGTCTCATTAGCATCCCTTTTCCAGAAAAGGGTGCCAATGTAGACACAGCCTTTGTGTTTGTGTCTTTTTAAGGTAGAGTAAAACAAACATGCTTGTAATGTCTCAAGGTCATACTGTTGAAGGAGAACACGTTCATTTGGCCTGCTGTGTCTAAGAGACCAGTGTAATCAGATCTGATGCCCTCAGTCACTCTTTGTAAAAGAAGAAATGAGCCCCTTAGTATCTCTAGCAACTTCTTCTGTTTAAACTAGAGGTCTCAAATGCCATTCCTGGCCGGACTAGTTGCGCGATTCGGGAATCCAGGGATGTATGTGTCTGTTCCCATTCCCACAAGTCCTGCCTCTTCCCACAGCCCTGCTCACCCCCTCACCGTGGCTTTGGGGATTAACGTTAGAGCAGCAGCTGCCGGGCCCCTCTGCACTCCCCGTGCCAGCAGGAGCTGCGGAGAAGCGTAGTGAGTGCGTCTGCTGAGTGCACTTCATTTCCTTGTGGCTCCTGGCCCATCCGTGAATCCCCAAAGTGCCCCCCACATACACACAGACTCCTGGCTGGATTGTGCAATTGCTCCAGCTGGGAATGGCTCGCAGGCCAGGAGTCTGAGACCTCTGGTTTAAACAAAATAGTAATAATAAAAAACGCAAAGCAACACTCAAAGGCAAGTTGTTAATGAGTGTGCCTGTTCTGCAGCATCCTCTTCTTCTTTTTCTGATCTTTGTGTTTCTGCAGCCCCCAGCCTCCCTTTACCTAGAAGCACCCCAGTTAGTCCACCCAGGCCTGTGTTGCATACTAACCCACTTTACTGAGGACTAGTTTATTAACCTACTGCTTGCTCACTCAGTCTCTTTCATGCCAGTCTTCCACTGCGCGGAAACCCTCCTTTCCTGAAGGTCTGTATGTTTTGTAACTTTTAATAAAGTCTCTTTTTTGAAGTATTTCACTGAGGCTTCTCTTTTCTGAGGAGTAGCCTGCGTGATTATGAGGAAAGGAAGACAGAAAGCTATGACTCAAAACCTGAGAACAGCATTGTGGGGGGAGAGGAGAAAAGAGTTGGAAGGAGTGCTGCTCACAAGACAAGTAAGAGTGGGGAGAAACTGAAAGCAGCAAGAGCAGAGAAGCTAAGCATAACTTCCCCACTATGTTCCTCTGGGGAAGATTCTTGGTACAGAATGCAGGAGAAAATGAAATTGTCTAAGAGACTGCAGCTGTTGAGTTGGCTTCACCAGGAAGATCCAAATCTCTGAGTACCTGGAGATGGTCCAGGGTAGGAGATGAAGAGGTCACAGATGGTTGTGATGTTTTTAGAGATGGGGCAAGCATTCTATAGGAAGCAGGACAAGAAGAGGTGAGTTGTGATGAGGGATGGTTTTGAGAGGGAGGGACCAGAGTGGCATAGGTGACGATAGGGGAATGAGTAGATGGAGGTCCAAGTATGGGGCAGATGTCACTGGATGTGGTTGAGCAGTGTGCTGGATTTATGTGGTTGGTAGGAGGAGGAGGGGGATAGGGATAGGGATGTAGATAGGGATGGGGAGAAAACAAGAGTATATAGAGGTAGTGGAACTCTAGATGGTGAGAGTAGTGGGAAAGGAGAAGCAGAGCAGGTGGTGAGTTTCAGGAACTATCTCAGTGACTGCAGAACAGCTAATTGATTTCTTAACAAAACTCAAGTGGCTTGCACATCTGCCTTGTCTGAAATCACTTGTCAAGATAGTGATACGACTGCAGGAGCATCAAGTTCTTTTAGCAGGAAACCTTTGTAAGGACCACAGAGACTATCATTACTGTCAGTAACCTAACTATATTAATCATAACAAATGAACCTGTGCCAGATTTCTGGGTCATTAATTGTTATTTGCTAACAGGGTTTCCAAAACAAATAAAACTAAACCTCAGTTGGTCAGAAACCAGCTAATTTATATGTCTAGTATAATGCTAAGCATTTTTCTTATAGACAAATAGGCGTTATTTGCAGCTTAGAATGAGTGTGTTCTCAAACCAATCAGTATGCACTTGATCAACAGTAACACAGTGAGAAACTGTGTTACTCTTAGCGCACCAATATCCATCAGTACAAACGATTGATGTAGTGTAATCACTGTGTCTAATAGGACATTGTCACAGGATCAATGCCTTCTGTTTTGAAAATAAACCCCTCAGTTTTGCTTTTGCACTGATGTGTCAGCAGGAAATCATATAATTCAATTCAGTTGACACAGTTTCTTAAATAGAGCTCTGAATGATCTATCAGTGGCAATATGTTTAGAAAAACAGAATATTCTTGATCATTCTCACATGCTGGATTATACAATAGGTATTCTAGTAGGTGGAGACGGGAATACATCTGCTGTGAGGCACAACCCGTATATGATATGAACGATCATTGTTAAGTATTAGACTACACAGATTTCTTTATTTTTTTGGAACTGGTAATCAGTCATTGTGCTCTCACACACTTCTTCAGTGGTGCTTAGTCACACATAGAGGCATTTCCCAGTCCTCTGTAAGCTGCAAGGCCACCTTTTTAGTGTCTCACAGGTATTCAAGGAACCTGCATAGGGGCCTGCCACAGCCAGAAGCAGCAACACCCTACCAACTGACCCCAACCTAGCCCGGCCTCTAATCTGCTGTGGCTGGGGGGAGGGATGGCCTGAAGTCCATGTCAGCTCGAACCTGCTGTGGCTAGGGTGTGTCTCCTTCAGCTCACACCCAGCTGGAGATGGGGCAGTGTGGCCCCAGCTCAGACCTGCTGGGACAGGAGAGCAGCTCCTATCCCACTTCTCCCAACCCCAGAGCTGCAGAACAGAGAGAGGTATCTTTTTCCCTGAAGTGCTGCTGCAAGGAGAGAGAGCTTGAGGAGTCCTCTCTCTCCTTGAAGTAGCCCCAGAGCACCCTCTTTACTCCTAAATCCGACAACCCAGCCCCACCCTATCGCCTGCACTTCCCATACCAGGAATGTGAATGATTAACCTGGTGATGCTTACTGGTTGCAGTTAACCAGCAGGGACTAGAGCAGCCCCCTGCCTGCTGTGAGCAGAGGACTGCTCCAGTCCAGCAGAATCCACCACAGGCCAGGGCGGTACTCCAGGCTGGTCAGAGCAGCCTCTGCCTGCAGCACCCCCATTTAAGCAGTTAACCAGTTTATATATAATGTTGAAACTGTTAATTGATTAAACAGGATTTTACATCCCTATCCCATACCCCTATACCCTATCCTTTGCCCCAGGCCTGAGCCCTCACCCCTGCCCCACATACATTTTATGTGCATCAATATGAGGGTGATGTATCGCACATCACCTCTATTCTGGTGCACATAACAAAATTCATTCCGCTCAAGGATGGGAAAAATTAGAGGAAACACTATTTGTGAATGTTAGTCCTCTTTGAGTCCAAACAGAAGCTTTCTGTAGAATGCATTTTGTTTCCATTTCCTATTCAGAAGAACTCATCCGCAGGTTTTTGGTTTTGTTGTTGTTATTGTTTTGTTTTTCAATGGCAGTTGACACACTACTTTCCCAAATAAGTTATTTTGGGCTCTCTGCTTGGCTTTCTTGAATGATTTCATGGGCCACACCCCCGGGTTTTTGTTCATTTCTTTTCTCTGAAGACTATGTTCTGGGGAGCTGTTCACTGATAAGGGAATTGTGGGCACTCTGCTTATTTAAACCTTTGTTAATTTTTCATTTAGACCCTGATAAAGCAAAGCAGTTGAGCATGTGCATAACTTTTAATACTTAAATGGTACTATTTGAGTGCTTCAAGTTATGCACACGCTGAAGTGTTGAGTTCTGTTGGGCCCTAAACAATGTATGGCTTGGGGATGACCCTAATTTTCTCCTTTCCTGAGTCTCCACATTCTATGTCCACATCCCAAGATCTGAGTGTCTCCCTGCTCCCTACTCTGGTCCTTACTCAGGAGAGCACCTAAATGTATGTTGAAATTGGTGTCTTTGTGTCTAGACCCCAAAGCCGTATTGAATTTAAGTAGGTGAATTCTTAATGAGCTTTATTGTGTCCAAAGGGGCATTCTTCTAATGATTTAATGATGGAATTTCAGAAGCTTACTTGGCCAAGGAAAGAGCACTGCTTTTCTGAAACCCACCCCTTGGGGCAGCGAAAGCGGATCTCTACTACAGGTTTTATACCAAACAACGAGTTAGCATTTCAGGGTACATTCAGCCTCATATATGGAATTTGGAAAGTGGATTTCGCAGGATACCTTTGTAAGATAATCCTCCCCTTCTCTCTTCCCCGGTCTCTCTCTCTTTCTCTCTCTATATAAAACTACTGGATTGGCACAGGATTATGGCCAAGGAGAATTTCTTATTTTTTTTAAATTTCTTTGTGGACTCCCAATTATTTCTTTACGGGCAACCTAATTATTTCAGGATGTTAAAGTTGACTCTTTTTTAAAAAGTTTCCTTTACTTAGGAAGTTTATGTAATGGTTATAGTTACTGCTGGACAATTCACTTAGACTTTGGGACAGTGTTCCCTGTAAGCTGTGTGCTTGGGTGGCCTCACAGGAGAAATTTATATCCTACCCAGATGATTAGCGAAGTGTCCACAGCTAGGTTTCTGCTGGTGATGCACATAACAAATTCTGCACACGAATGAAAAAAAAATCTGTACATGGATGGAAAAGATTAGAAGGAATGTTGCCTTAGGGGTGGGGGTTCATTAATAAAGACCCTGGACTTTAGGCCCTCTGCTAAAATGTCTTTTCTTGGTTCCATCAGAGATGTGTAAGAGTGTTGTATTCTCATGGGTTTTTTTTTTTTTTGGGGCGGGAGGAGGGAAGGGGAGGGGAGGGAAAGCAGTAGAATAGTCAGAAAACGCCCACCAAGGTGTTTTCCACTCGACTCTAAATTTACTGGCATGTGTCAATCTTCACGGAGCTGACAAAATTTATCCTTTTAAGGTTTAACTGATCCTTTAGAAAAGATTATATTAAAAGTCATGTCCCTCTTAAAAGCCATGTGATTGCCATTCAGATTGCATGAGTCTGAAAGGAAACTTACTTTTATGTCTTGCTAAACAATTCAAATTGGTTTGTTTGTTTGGTTTTTTAAATCATGGTATAGTGTTGTTTAGAATAGGCAAATGACAATTGCCAAATTAGGGAAATTAGGAGAGTAAACCCATTTATCAGTCAGGTCTGAACAAATGATATGGTTTATTGTCTGTCATAGAGTAACAAGAATGTAAATGCTATAAAGCCCTAGTTTAAATATAACGTAATATTTGAAGTTTAAATATTTGTGTTGTGAACTCTATGTATTTGCAAAAGCCATGGTCAGCAAGAAGTACATTTTAAAAATACTGAAAATAGCGTTGTTTAACCTTCGAGCTACCCTGGCTAACAATTCCATAGAAATATATGCAAGAGCTGTTGCTTGACTGTTTAATGTTCCAGTGAAATATTCCATAGTAAGTTGGTTGCATATAAAACAGATCCCTTCATAACTTATCATGGTAGCTCGGTAGTCTTGGGGACTATGCTGACTTCACATAGAACAGTATCCTGTTAACTCATAACTCAGATAAACTATTTTAAATAAGTACCTAAATATAAAGTACATAAAACGGTATTTTAGTGCTGCAGTCCACAGATATTAAAGACAGTGCAAACAAATCCTGTATTTTTAAAAAGTAGTTAATAGACACATTTTGTCATTAAATGACTTGCATTTGAAATACACCAATTTATATTGAACTAGAAGGAATTCTTTATAAAAAGGCTCTACTAAAGTATTTCATTTGCATATATATTTAAGATGTTACTTAACTGTAACCTCCCCTCCCCCCCCCAAAAAAACAACAACACACACACAAAATGTTTATCCCGTTGCCAAAAGAATTTCATAAATTTAAAGAATCATAAAAATGTCAGGGTTAATGAAAAATAGTAACTTCACAGTTAAGCCTAGATGCTGGAAAATGGGTCTAATAAATCATCTTTTAAACAAATGTGGGTTGGTATAGCAGATCAGCATTAACTGTGACTTAGACATTTTTAAATAATTATTTTCTACACTAAAGATGTATCAAGAATTGTTTCCAGAAACGAATATTCTCCTTGATTTAAAATAAGTGACACTCGCTGAAGCTATACAATGGAGAAAAATTAATTCCTTTTTTCACTATATGATTTGTGTTGTCTTTTGTAGCCAATATTTTACTTCCCTAAGAAACTATGGAGCTGCTAGCCTTGCTTGACTGAATGCAATTCTGAATATATTGTAACATGTCTCTTTATCATAATATGTAAGGAGCCACTCTCCTGTATCACATAGCACATGAATTTGGGGAAAATATTCATGGTTCAGTAGTTAAATACTGCTTCACTTAAGACAAAAACAAGAAATAGACCTTATCTATTCCTTACATTATAACAGAACTATGGTAGGTGTTGCTTGGGGCTTAATGCCCAGATTTGAAGCTTGTGAGTATCTGGCTATCATTTGAACTCGGTTTTCTTTTAAGGTTGTAATTTACTTTCTTTAGGAAATTCCAAACTGGTTGTGTCACACTGTGTGCTCTGTACACTCAAATTGGCATGGAAAGATGGAGACTGCTGCTATAAATTAGATCAGTAAAGCTGAAGTGTACAATACAAATATTTACTGATTGAGCAAAGGAAAAAAGTCAGACCAGGGAAAAAGAAAATTATTTCCCTATTTGAAAATAGAGCTGTATTATTGTGATTTCAAAGGAAGACCAAAACATTAGAGATAAAAGATGAAGATGTGAAAAGCAGCTTGTGTTCTGGACTGCTGGGAGGAATACAACCAAAGCATATGGGACACAATTAAGAATTCCATATATAATCAAACATAAGCCCGTTCATTCATAAGCCGATCCCCCGAACATACAGAAAAAAACGTTAAAAAGTCAATGAGCCGTTTGTAAGCCGACTCTATATTGGCGGTGTACAAACTTCCAGGCTCACCTTGTCAGCATCAGCGTGGGCTGAGGAATGTTTTGGCTGCAGGCACGAAGCTTTTCAGCTCCCCCATTGGCTTCTGTTTGCTGTTTCAGTGAATGGGAGCTGAGAGGCTTTGTGCCTGCAGCCAGAATGTCCCTCAGCCTGTGCTGCTTCCCGCAGCTCCCATTGGCTGCTGTTCTTAGCCAGTGGGAGCTGCGGGAAGCAGCGCGGGCTGAGGGATGTGCTAGCTGTAGGCGTGGAGCTTTTCAGCTCCCATTCACTGCTGTTCACTGTTGCCAGCCAATGAGAACTGAGGAAACAGGGCAGGCCAAAGATGTGCTGGCAGCCACTTCCCGCTGCTCCCATTGACCCAGAATGGCAAATAGCAGCTGCTGGGAGCGGACAGGCTCCATGCCTGTAGATGCTTCAGATACATAAAAGGTCTTGGTGCACCAGCAGTTTGCCCTGCTTGCCTGGGAATTGAAGTTTGTCGCCCCTCTCCTGAATGGAAAAAACGTGAAGCACGATACCCCAATCATAAGCCAACCCCTCCCTTTCATAGTGTGATTTTTTTACCAAAAAAATTCGGCTTATGATCGATTATATACGGTTGGTAGAGTTACAGGGAAATTTGTTTTCATATCGGACATCTTGACTTTTGAAAGCAAAAGAATATTTTAGCAGTTAACAGAGATAAATAAATTCAGAAATAATGGTACTTTTTAAGTTTGAACAGTGTGAACATTACCAGTTTGGTTTTTTTTTTGTTTTTTTTTTGGTTTTTTGCCAAGACTTTAAAAATGTTTTCCTTTGAACTCAAAAGGTTAGAGAAACTCCCTAATAACAGCATTGTCAAAAACCAGAAGAATCCTAACAGGGACAATTTATACTATGTCTGATGGTAGGAAAAAGTCTCTTAAGTGAAAATGTGGAAGAACAAAAAGGACTTTTGAGGGTAGTAAGTCAATAGTACAGTAAAAGAAGAGGCAACATTTAAAGACTTTTAAGAAAATGGAAAAATGCCAATTATAATTTAAACTGATCTGATAAATACATCCACAATAAAATTTTCTCCTTGGCTACATCTAGATTGGCATGATTTTCCGCAAATGCTTTTAACGGAAAAGTTTTTCCGTTAAAAGCATTTGCGGAAAAGAGCGTCTAGATTGGCACGGACGCTTTGGAAAAGCATCCGTGCCAATCTAGACGCGGTTTTGCGCAAGAAAGCCCCGATCGCCATTTTCGCCATCAGGGCTTTTTTGCGCAAAACAGTCCTGAGCTGTCTACACTGGCCGCGCAAGAGGGCTTTTTCCCGAACGGGAGCAGCATAGAGTTTATGCGCAAGAACACTGACAATCATACATTAGATCGTCAGTGTTCTTGCACAAATTCAAGCAGCCAGTAGGATAGCCTGGCAAGTTTTTCCAAAAGCCCGCTTATGGAAAAACTTGCCAGTCTAGACGCAGCCATCGAGTGGGGATAGCACTTTACCATAAGAAACTATATATTTCAGACATAATCTTGCAGGTAAGCTTTTATAAATATAGGGTATAAGCATTTTGTAAAACTTTTTTTTTGTGTGTGTTGTGGTTTTAGATTTTGAGCAAGGGCACTTTTTTAATACCAGTAAAATTCAGTGTTATAGCAAAGAATGTATTAGCATTCTTGTGTTCTGGAGTTCTGTCATTTGCCCATGAAAGTTATCTCTGAAGTTGGAACTTAACACTGAAACTAAAAATCCAAGATACTTTTAGTTTGGAGTTTACTAAGAATGTGGGGACCACATCAGCCACAATCTCTCCCTGAACTACACCAACCCTGAATCTATTTATTTAAAGGTGAAACATCACTACTCCCAGCAATGATCCTTCTAATTTTTTTCATCCAAATGTGGATTTTGTTATCCATATGCAGAATACATTTTATATTCACTGAGACATCTGCAAATTTGCACCACCAGTAGAAACAAACAAACAAACAAACAAAAAGCCGTAGCTGTGGACGCGCTGCTAATTGCCTGAGCAGCATTTGAATGTTTGCTGAGTTGCTGCACAAGCGCATAGCGTACAGGAAACACTGTTCCCAAGGCTCCTCTAACTTCCTTGATGATGCCTAACCAGTCTCTGTATTGATGCCCAGGGCCCTTGACAGCCAAATTGTACTGTTTTCCTGATATGTAGTTACCAGTGTCTAGCAGATGGGGTTCCAGAACTTATGGACCCTTAAAATTAATCTGAAAAGTACTGTGAAGAATAACCTTTGAGGAAATGGTGTATTTCTGGAGAGATCCCTTTACCATTGTGTTACATAAATCATGGAGGGTGGTAGAAATACAACATTCCAAAAGGTTGTATGAGTAAGCATCTTCATTTCTCAGTGCTTATCTAACTAAACAATTTAATGTTGTTGGAACAATTTAGCAAAGGTAGTGATGGATTCTCCATCACTGACAATTTTTAAATCAAGATTGATTTAAAAAAAAAGATGCTGTAGTTCAAAAAGAAATTATGTAGAAGTTCTTTTGCTTTTGTAATAACAGGAGGTACAAGTGGATGATCCCAGTGGTCTATTATGGCTTTGGAATTTATGAATAAACCAAATCTATGAACCTTGTGAGATTAATTAAGTTAGTTGGTTTTATTTTAAAGAGCATGGCCATGAAAATTGTAAGAATCTAAAACAAAAATTGTGATTCCATTTTTGTATGTGTGTGTACTTAAAAACAAAATCAAAGTTCTTTTCCAGGGTTTCTTGTAAAATTGGGGGGAAAAAAACCTGACTCGTGTGAGCCTTTGTTGGAGGGATTTAATATATTTCGGGGATATTCATGTTGGGGTCTTGGTACCATTATATGTGGATAAATGCAGTCTGTTGATGTATATTTTTCAAAGGCACCCAGACATTGCATAGACCCTTGTGTGGTGCAGTCTAAACCTACCAGTATGAAATGTAGTTTGAACCTTTCTATCTGTTTGTATCCATGTGTATCTGCATATGTGGATGCGGATATCCACAGCTCAATTTTGCAGATATGGATTAGGGGTGTTAAATATCGTTTAGTTGAATAGTCAGTTAACCTTACGAATTCTTATCTGTTACTTGACTATTCTGAAGTCCTCAGGGGTGAGGCCGGCAGCCAGTGCACTCTGGTCCCACTCCCGAGCTGCCTCCTGCCACTCTGTGCTGCTGCATTTGTATCCAAGGCAGCTGCGTGGGGTGCCAGGCAGGAGCTGGTCTGCAAGGGGAGCCGGTTTAAAAACCTGCCTGCTGTCCTGCTGTCCTGCTGTCCTGCGCTGCTGCTTCTGATACAGAGGCAGCAGTGTGGAGTGGCAGCCTGAGCTCCTGGACCTGGCGCAAGTTGGAACTGAGCCAGGCTGCCTGCCTGCCTGGCTCCTAATACACTTTAATGCAGGGCCGCAGTAGAGGTAGGTCCTGGACCCAGTGCAAGCCAGGACTGAGCCTGGCTGTTGGCCAGCATGCTAAAAATATTACTGGCTGGGGGACTGGAGGAATGTGTATAGTCGATAGCATTAACCTATAAGTTCTTGCTTATTGGTTAATTGACTACTATTAGATCCCTAATATGGATGCTAATACCAATTTTGTATCAGCATAGAACTCTATAAAGATCATAGAAAAATTGTGGATTTGAGGAAAATTTTCTCTGTTTTGATTAATGTTGTCAGAGCTAGACTGTTATTACATTTTTAGAATGTCAAGAGGCCTCTCTGCTGTCGGGTCAATATGTATCTGCCAACATTTGAAAAAAATATTTTCAGTGGACAGTTTTCAAATTAAGCTGAGGGTTTATAGACTGATAAGGCCTTCATCTGCCACAGGATTTTGTGTGAATGAATGAATAAATAATGAGTTTTCTCCATCTCTTCCCAGTTATTTAATTGAATCCAGAGTAAAGAGCAATATTAATATAATTTCAAGTGCTGAAAAGTACTAGACATCTCATTTCTTTAGAATATACAGAGGAAATAAGGGAGTGTTAATAAATTAAATTAACTGGTTTATGGACAGTAACTTTTATGGGTTTTTTTCTGTTCTTTACTCTTTTTAATTCTCATTCTCTATCTCCATTCCTCTTGCTGTATACCGTCTTTGTGAATTCTGTGCTCCCTCTCCCCAAAATAAAACACCACCATTTTGGGCCTTGTTCTAATTCTGGGAAGAACAAATTCAATCAATTTGTGGTTAGCTAATTTAATGTTTTTATTCCTAATATTATTATTTTTCCTTGGCCGAAATCCGGTATAGCTCTGTATGTTCCAGGAGAAAGTGATGGGATGTCTGTACTGAGTTGAGCACTTATGATTTGTTAATATTGTGGGCTGCTTTGGATTCAGTTGTTAACTGACAAGATTTCAACCCCTGCCGTGCCTCAAGGCTGATAGAACCTGTGTGTGGTTGTACCAGCTCCCCAGGCCATTCAAACGCATGCACACTGCTGGAGTTCAAGAATTGCTGGGCCCCTGAGCAAGGTGGGGGGAAGGAGCTGGCTCTGTGAAAGAGTGGGGCCTAGGGAAGAATGGGTGGGGCTGGGGGCTAGCCTCCCCCCGCCAGCCATTAGTGCTGCTCGGGATTCGGTGGTGATTTAAAGGCCTCAGATTCCATCCTCTGACATAGCATCAGCCGAGAGCCCTGGGCCTTTGTAAATCACTGGGCCCCAGTGCAATTGTCCCTTTTGTCTGCTTCCCTCTCCCCTCAGTGGGCCTGCTTCTGCCACGCCACATCCATGTCAGGGAGCATGAAAAGGGCCAATGTAGAGCGAGATGTGTTGGCCCTCCTCCTGGAGATTCCTGTGTGTTGGGGCTTTCTGCTAATACTCCAGTGAGAATTGCCCACAGCTGGAACCAGAATCCATCCCTTATGGTCTCATGGAAATTTCATGAAGTAGAAGTTTGTCAAAAGGACAGTTTTTTAGTGGCTTTTTGATTACCTTCTGTTCTGACTTGCACGTTTTCACCTGCATTGAATTTTACTTTTAATTCTATGTCAAAAGTTTGTGCCAAACTTCCTCTTTTCCCTTTGCTGTATAGCAGAATCTGGGGTGATTCTTTACCTGGCTGTGATTCTCTATTCTCTACCTAGATAGAAGTCAGAGTAATTCAGTAGTGAAATGGTTTGTGTTGTACAAGTTGGGATCCCTTGGGATGAAAGGTGACATACATTGGTTGGAGTTAGCAGCAATTTTAAACAAGGACTGTAGAAAATGGCTAAAACCCAGACTCTGAAAGAATGTGGAAATTTATGCAGTTTTTTCCCTCTAATAACTCTCTAATCTTTTAATGTCGTCATTGGCCAGATTGGATGATTATTTAACATATTTCCTTATTTTTCAAGCAGTGTTCAGCATTTCAAAAGTTTGTGTTACACTCTACCACCTTTTGGCAATGAGATCTAAAACCTGTTTTCATGTGGGACAAATGCCAGTTATTTCTTCTTACTTCACTGAACATCTTGCAGGAGTACACTTTGAACCAGCTTTGCAGAATGTTACTAGCTTACTTGCCTAAGGTGAATAACACTTTTGACAGATGAATAAAATATTAGTTTTTCCTATGTTCAATTATCAGGGTAAAGAACAGGTGGCTGGTATGTTTGTATCACAGGTTTGCAGCGCTGCTTTGAATAGCTAGGCCACTGGGTAATACTAATGCTATTTATTTGCTAAATATTAAATATTTGTATTCACATCTGATTTTTCCATATTGATTATCTGTTATTTTTCTTATGAGGCAATTGAAATCTGAAAAATGCATAATAGTAGTAGGAGTACCAAGTGAGTGGTGGTGGTATGAATTTCTGCAGGGTGTGTGCCAATATAAGGAGGCTTCCACATTGGCACCTAAAACTCAACTGTTTTTTTTTTATAGAGGGTTATTGTTTCCTCTCTATGGAACTCCTTTTTTTTTTTAGGTAGTACTTTCAGGTAATAATATACTGTAATGTACAACGTTTGACAACGAAACAGTCTTGTCTAAATAGGTCTAGTATTTGATGGTGTTTTTTATACTAGGCAGAGTTTCTGAGACATACAACATATTTGAAAAGGACATATTCTCTACATTTTGCAACATGAACCTTAAAATTATATTTAAACTCATTTTAAAATTCCAAATGATTATGGAAATTATAGAATTTGCACGTTCGTTCTAGTATTTTGCAAAAGCAAAATGTCTAAGTATGCAGCAGGACAGCTCTTCAGAAATGTATCAGCTCCAGAAGTGATTAACTATATTCTTTTAGTCTGTGGGCTTACTTTTAGTCTGCCCACTTTTTTCTTTTCGTTATCAGCATGTTTGTGACTTAAAAATGAGTTACTGTCACTAAGCATGTCATGCATTATTTCTAAGAAAAGTGTTATCAACATACTTTTAAAATCTGGACCTTGGGACCTTTTAACTAGCCGTTGTAAGCATTGTTATGCCTTCAGAGGAAAAAGATAAGATTCAGGTAGCATAGAAATTGCCATTTGACCTCTTTCTCATTTTAACAAAAAAGAAAATTTTAGAAGACTATAAAGGCTTTTAAATTTCAGCTGTCTAGTGACCCTGATCTTACACATTTCTTATGTTTTGTTCTTGTTTTCTGTTGACTTAGCTTTTTATCACTAATGCTGCCTTTTAGTTCCCCCTCCTTGACCCTTAGCGTCAAATGACCATACAGTCATCATGCAAGTTACAGCAGGAGCTAAATGAGGAAGCCAACAGATTTTATTCCTGTTTTGTGTAGTGGTATTCATTATGGACAATCCAAGAAGGCTTATTCTCTACTCTTCCCTTTTATGTTTTAGTGGCACCAGGATAATAAGAAAAAGATGAGCTCTTGTTGCAAAATCATGGAGACGGGTGGTCTCATGTTTTAATTTTTTACTTTTTTCACTGTCTCTTAATTTATTGAGCTGAATGTTTACAGTTGCACCATACCTGTAGGCCGAGAGGAAGAGCAGAGCTATTAGCAAGTTCTAGTCTGGTAGATTCTGCATCATAACGGGGGCTAACGGTTTTGGTTTCATAGTAGAAAGGAATAACATAGCGTGTACAGTTTAACCTTCTATAAGACTTGAGCTATTCCTCCATATTGTCACTCTCCTTCTAGTATGAATTTAAGACTTAAAGTTTGGGACTAGGATAACTTAGAGGAACCTAAAATTTGGCCAGGCCTTGAGAAGAGTTTTCATAGCTTTGTAAACATTTTGACTTGCTACACTTTTGCTATCACAGTTCTTTCAGTCATACCAACCTGTGTTGTAGTTTGATTACTACAGTTGAACCTCTCTAGTTCGGCACCCATGGGACCTGACCAGTGCTGAACCAGAGAATTTGCAGGACCACGGGAGGTCAATATTTTCTAGCAGCATTACCAACACTTCCATTGCTTATTAGGCTCTTAGAAAACATTTAGGTGTAAATTAGAGGTAATTAACAGCACAGAACAGTGAGAGCCAGGACTGGTGCCTGTAAACAAATTGTATGGGACCACGGGAAATGTGGCCACACCCATGATAATGGGACATCTGGCTAAGCAAAATCATGCTGGACCATGGATGTTGCCAGACCAGAGAGTGCCAGATTAGAGAGGTTCAACCTGTACTGAGAATCTAAGATGAGACATTTTTACTGTCACCTAAAATAGCAATTTAATCTAGGTCTTCATAGGCTAAGGCTAGTTTATTAAATTTGTTATAATATTAAGAAATTCTTTCTCATAGTTGATTGGATTACATGCTTATATACACATGCAGCAAAATATTGCTGAAATTTCTGTCAAACTACATAGTTGGAGATTCCTTTTGTTTCTAAATGCTACCAAGAATAATTTTTACTGTGCAGATGTCAAATAAAAAAATGAAATATGTATTCAAATGCTGATTAAAAGGAGATAAAGACTTTATTAAAAGGAATGCTGTTAGGTCAAAATTGGCCCCACATTTATATTCTCTTTATTGTAATGGAAATACGTTTTTTCCTAAAAAATATATCTCTGCAGCCTATGCAATACAGCATTGTTCTGTGGTTTGAGAACCTGAGCATGAAATTGATTAGAAACAAATGTTAAAGCAAGTTTCTATTTTCATTGTTGAAGTGGAAAGAAGTTCAAATAATGATAGATAAAGTCTAGTTTAATAATGTGATTTGCATTACCTATGTTTTTTTAATGGGGCCAAGGCTCCTGTTAATTGACACTGTGCCATCAAATTATGCCAGTTTATATCAGTTGTAGATTTGGCTTGATTTTTAAGAGTGATCTTTTACAATGAGGTGAGAGAAATGACATTTTGAAGGTGGAAATTTGCACATTTTAATGGTGGAAATGGTGCAATAAAATTAGCATTTTCAACATTCTGAAGAAGTGTCTTGTTTCTCAACAAATTGTATGTCAAAACAGACATGAGTTGTTTAAAAATGATTATCTGACTTACAGTTCTTTGCTTTATTTTTAGGGTTATATCCTTTGTCGTGACCTCATGGTTTAAGTGGGAATAAAGATGAGTATAAGCAGTGATGAGGTTAACTTCCTGGTATATAGATACTTGCAAGAGTCAGGTGAGTACATGATGGTTATCAAGTTAATACTACTTAGTTCCTTTGGTAGTGAAGAAATCGTTCATCTATAACTGGCTTTGTCAGATCCATGCTGTTGGGATTTATAATTTAACCAGGTTGTTGTGTTTTTTCTATATCCGTGTAAATCATAAGGTTTGATTCTGATAAGTTGCCTTCTGCAACTTAATCAATTTTAGCTATTTTAAATGTGATAGGTTTCAGCTAATAAAATAAGGGCTGGCTGGGTCGCTGTAAACTCATTGGCTCAGAAGAAGCTTTGATATGTTGGATGGCCAAGATTCTTCATGTTCTGGACAGTTTGAAGATGTCTGCTGCAAAAAAATACTCTTATTGTATACTTCCATTCTGGAGTCCTCCGAAAGATTCTCCTATGAGTTGTTCTTGCGTTCTGTGACAAAGCATGAAAATGGAGCAAGATGACATGGCTTTGTTTTAAAACAATGAAAAATCAGTGAATGAGATAATAATGACTCATAGGATTTGTCAAACTGTAAGTGTGGGTAAATGGATTTTTACCAAGAATGTATTTTAGAATCTCTAAAATAAATTCCCTTTTTTCTAAAGACACTTTCTGCATAGGGTTCTCACTTGTGAGACTTTGCTCCTTAGTGTAAGTCTATCAGAAATCCCTTAGCTCTTGAGAATATCAGGGTAGAGTAAAAGTCTGATGCTGTTGTCATACATGAAAGGAAGGAGGGTTTTTTTCTTCCCGATTTGTACCTATTAGGGACGTAAGGGAGTAGTCAATTAGTTAACTACCTGATAAGCCTAGGCTTATTGGGTAGTCGAGTTGACTACTCGCATCCCCCACCGCCTTGCTGCCTCTGTATCAGAGGCAGCGGAGAGGGGGTGGAAAGAGCAGGAGCTGGTGCTGGGAGGAGCTGGCTTAAAAGCTGGTTCCCCCCAGCACCGTCCCCCACTCCTCTGCTGTTGCTTCTATCAGAGGCAGCAGAGGGAGGGACGGGGGTGGCGCAGAGGCTGCTTTGCAGCAGCAGCCCCTGTCCGCAGGACGTCCCAACTTCCCGCTAGGACCCCCCACGCACAGGGGCTGCTGCTGTCTGGGCCGGCAGTCCGGCTCAGTCCCGGCTTGTGCCAGGTGCAGAACCAAACCCTGCTGTAGCTCTGCAATTTAAAAGGCAGTAGGAGCCAGGCAGCCTTCCCCTCCACCCCCACTCCTAATGCGTTTTAAATTGCAGAGCTGCAGGGGGGTTTGGTCCTGGACCCAGACTGATCCAGGCATCCTACCCTCGGCTCCTACTGTGTTTTAAATTGCAGAGCCGCAGCAAGATTTGGTTCCACACCCAGCACGAGCTGGGACTGAGCTGGGCTGGCGATCGATTAATCGAGTAGTCGATAAAAATTCTATCGCCTTCTCAATTAAATATCCGCCTCTTAACATCCCTAGTGTCTATCTAGAACTACTAGCCAATTAGCCCGTCATAAGACAGGATTTTCAGGTCCACGTCAGTCTTCTCTCCTGAGCCTCCGATCTCTCACTCCGTGTCTCTCTCTCTCTCTCCTCCTCCTACTGCCTCCCCCTCTCTCTCAGCTCTCCTCCGCCTCTTGCCTC
This sequence comes from Rafetus swinhoei, assembly GCA_019425775.1. NCBI lineage: Eukaryota > Metazoa > Chordata > Testudines > Trionychidae > Rafetus > Rafetus swinhoei. The sequence goes on from CM033432.1 coordinate 12,855,821, forward strand.
TCTCTCTGTCTCTCTCCTTCTCTTCTCCTCCCCCTCCTGCCTCTCACCCGGGGGATCGCGGAGCCCAAACAGAGCAAGCGGCTGTTTGGGCTCCCCCGCGGTGGCCCGGCTGAGCGGCGCAGAAGTCAACCGAGCGCCACAGCAGGAGGCGAAGTGGGGTGGGGCAGTGACGTATATGGCCAGGCCCCGCCCCCTGGCCATGTACGTCACCACCCCACTCCCCTTCCCCTCCTGCTGTGGCGTTTGGCTGACTTCTGCGCCACTCAGCCGGGCCGCTGCGCGGGAGCAAGCAGCCATTTGGGCCCTGCACTCCCCATGCAGCACGGGCCGCCCAGAGGGAACAGCCAGCATTTCAAGCAACAGCACTGCCCAGAGGGAACAGCCAGCATTTCAGGCAACAGCGCCCTCCAGAGGGAATAGCCAGCATTTCAACGTTACAGACTCTGACACTGGGCTACTATATATATGATGACATCTGTGGCACACAGTACAAATGTATAACCCCTTTAAATAGTTTGAATCCTCTAATGGTGCTCACTGTTCTCTATGTTTTAAAAGTCCTCAGAAACCAGTCAGAACAAATAGTATGTAGCATGTTTGTATATATTTGGAGAATATGGTTATTTGGGACCCAGCTGTGCCTTTATGGTTTCTTTTTGTGATGGTATTGTCTAAAGAGTAAAAGCTACAGCAGAATCATTCACTGTTCTGCTAAATGCCCTAGTTGGGATAAGTTCTTGTTCTGTTTCTTTCAGCCCATCTGTTGGAAGCTAGTAACCCATCTCTTGTGCCTTTTACATCTCTGATTGCATCTTTTTGTGTCTCTTTCTCTTAGCCTGCCTTTCCTACAACAGTGTAGCTGTAGCTATGTTGGCCTCAGGGTATTAGCAAGGCAGGGTGTGTGAGGTAGTATCTTTTATTGGAAAGATGTTTGTCTAGTAAAAGATACTACCTCATCCACTTTGTCTTTCCTACAGCATGGCACCCCAGAGCAGAAGCTAAAAAAAAAAAGACCCTTCTGGCTTCATCCTTTACCAATAGATGACTTCTGCGTCTCTTCTCATTCAGCTTCAAAGGAGTACTAGCTTTGGGGACTTGCTTGAAAAGAGAAATGATTTTCAAGAAGCTGTCTAACACCAGGGTTTTGTGACCATAAGACAAGCTCACGGGCTACCTGTCATCCTCTTTATCAGTAGGCACCAACTTTCCATGGTCCATTAATGATGGCAAGTGCAATATGTAAGGAAGGAGATTTTTCTAGCATGCTCAATACATGCATTCTATTTTTAAGTTCCAATGACAGGCACTTAGAGTTTGAACCTGATTTTGACTGATTTTACTGCCTTTGGATTACTATCCATCGTCAGGATTTTTGGTCTGGTAACCTTAATAGTATTTCTCTAGTGTGTGTGTGACTGACAGCATCATGTCAAGCATGAGACAGAGAATTTAAACTCTTTCTGTTTTTTAGTTAAGCCCCTCACAATTGAGAAGACTAACAGTAACATTTTCAAAAATGTCTGGTGACTAACAGTAATATTTTCAAAGGTGTTTAGGCACCTAGAGATGCAAAGAGGTGCCAAGTGGGATTTTTCACAGGTTCCTAGGCAGTTTGGTGAATGAGATAATTGCATTGATCTCAGTGCAAGCCAGTTGGATTTAGGCTCCTAAAAGCTTAAAACCTCTTGAAAATGGGACCGAGGCTTCTAAGTCACTAACATTTGCTTGAATTTTTTAACCTAAATTTTTGCTTTACCAGCAGTGTCCAATGTCTACTGTTCATCTGCTTTGGATCTAATGTCCATTTCATATTGAACAATTTAAAATACCAAACTCATAGTTGTAATGCAGGGAGTTAGTCGCCCAGTTCTATTCCTGGTTTAGAAAAGGCATGATTTAATGTTAAGCAAAGGTCCCTTCTGCTACATCAGATGGCTCAGTTCTTCTTCGAGAAGTGTCCCCATGGGTACTCCAGCTTGACACGCAGTGATGCTGGCACACTTCAAGGTGGGGCACCCATGAGGACAACCATCTCGAAGAATTCCAGTTACTGTACCAGGTGAGTAATCTTCCTTTCTTCTTCAAGGAGTGTCCCTGTGGGTGCTCCACCTTGAGATGCACCAACGCCACTGTGCCTCAAGGTGGAGCACCCACTGGAACAACCATCTCGAAGAATTCCAGTTACTGTACCAGGTGAGTAACTTTCCCTTGCTGATCATTAAAGGTATGGAGAGGAAGATGTACGTAAAGAACAGCCACAAAAGCCTAAAGAATCACTATTTGTACTAGTAGTGAGGGATTACTGAATTAAATAACTCTCAGTGCAGAGATTTGGATTTGACATATATGGTCTTTTTTTTTCCAGCATCTGAGTTTGTTTTGCTCAATTGCTTTTAGTAATCTCCTGACTTCTTGAAAACTAAGTTTTGGGTTATTAGCTATCAGTTAAGGCGCTTCTTTTAGAAAATCAATGCTGTAGAAGCATTGCTCTCTGTTACATTGTCGAGCACTTGTTGATCACTTGTTCACTTGACTGTATGGATCTGGGGAGGAAAACTCCAAAATTAATTTTAAAAAAGTTATTTGCTGGTTACTGGATTGCTAAAATTATTTGATCTGGATGGTTTAGTTTCACAGATTTTTATTTTTTCTCAAACTCCTTATGTTTTTCAAATCATATCTTAGCATATTTTCAGTAAAAATGAGCTGAAGATGATCTGCATACTTTTATAACGGTCACTTAACCCTTTATACTAGGAATGCTAGTGGCTAGTCAACTAACCACTTATCAGTTAATGGTCCCGGTTAACCACAACATCCCCCACCCTCCCGCGTGCTCTGCATTTAAAGTTTGGAACAGCAGACTTGCTCAGTCCCAGCCCGTTGGTCCGAGTTTTAAATGAAGAGCATGCAGGGGAGCCTGCTGCCACCCCACGCTGCTGCCTCTAATGCAGATAAATAACAGGTTAATTTCCAATGTCCCTGTTGCATTGTGACACATTTTCCACTCCTAATCAGTGTGCGGCAAGTATGTCATTTTAAGTGCCAGCACACACACAAAGCATTGTGGGATGAATTTAATTCTCTGCTACATATACATTTTATTCTTCTTTGTATGTAATAAAAAAAATCTATGAACAAAGAAAAGTAATAGGTGAATCTCAGCAGAGCCTGTCAATTGGTTTATAACCTGATAATTTGTAATCAGTTTTACTGAGGAAATAAACAGTGTTTAAAAGAAAGTCAACAAAACAGAAGAGACAAAAATAAAAGGAAAAGTATCAGAAAATAGAAAAGATAGAATATTAAATGGTAGTTTTATCTTACCCACATGTGTGTTGCGAATATAAACCTATTGTAACTGAAATTTGCTATATTGTGTATAAATTAGTGTTTGTATTGCTTACACAGTAAAATAAAATAGAATAGAAGAAATATGCCTCTAATTGACTTTCCACTGGAGTGTTTAAGGTTTCTCTTTTATATCTTTGCTATAACATTTGTTTGTTTCTATAACAAGAAGATCTTGCAATATTTTGAGAAATGGAGTTGTCAGAATATGAGTAAATCAATTCTGATAGTTTCCCCCTTGTCTTTAGGGTTTTCTCATTCAGCATTTACCTTTGGTATAGAGAGCCATATCAGCCAATCTAATATAAATGGTGCTCTGGTGCCACCAGCTGCTTTGATTTCCATCATCCAGAAAGGTCTGCAGTATGTAGAAGCTGAAGTCAGTATTAATGAGGTAAGGCATTTTCTTGATACCTACAAAACATTGTGTGCTTGCTTACATTAAATTTGAATACTGGTATTTTTTTCTTAACTCTCTTGTGTCCTATTTATTTACTTTTACTTCAGATTCCTTACTGCTGGTGTTAACCATGACTCCACTGGTGGAACCAGAATGGAGTGACATAACTGTGTAGGGGTTCTGCCCAGTGCAGCCACACAACACCAGGCATGGTGTGCTGGCTCATTGCTTAAAGGTCCGTTATCTGTAGCGTTTTTTTCCCTAATATAATGTTGTAGTTAATCCAGAAAAGTACACACACTATAAAATAATAGTACAAATGAACAAGAACTCTTAACTTCTGTTTGAATGTTTTAGTTCCCTGGTGAACTGACATTAATGGTAGGCAAACATCTAAAGATTCTGGGCTTCTATTTGGAGAATAATCCAAGAGCTTGAGAACTCACTCAGATTCTTTAAGATTTACTACTTCCCTTTTCAACTCCAGAGCCGTCTCCTTCTTACCACCACCTACCGAACAACAGGCCCAGAAACATCCTTATCTTTGAATTGTTATTCTCTTCTCAAGCAGTGGCATTAGAATTTTCAATAAACAGCCTTGTTGGTTGGAATTTCCAAACTATATTATGTGTCCTTCATGAAAGGAAGACAGTTTCAGCAGGGAGGCTCAAGAGAACAGAGGCTGTGGAATTCTACCAACTCTTGTAGCTACAGCCCCTATTAATGTGGGGGAGGAGGGAGAGGAAAAGAGACATGCAACTCTAATTGTAAGGGGCCTGCCACTGGGGAGAGCTCATGGTGAAAAAGAAAGGGCTCCCTAAATGGAGAAAACATTTGAATTTGGTTAGGACAGGAATGATGAACATGTCTAGGAGACTTATATTTTGCCTGAACTGGTTTGTAGGATCTGTTATACATGATACGTCCATGATTATCCCACGAGTGTGTTTCCAGCAGTGGAGAAACATATGTATCTTAAAAGTTGATCTTGTAAGGTATCAGCTTCTTGCACTAGTGGCCTTTATATCTGTCAATTAAGCTGTAGCAGACAAACAGATTCGCATCAGTTCTGATGTCCTCACAGTCTCCCTCCCCTCGAGTCTTGAGTTGGTTTAGCTGCAGCTTCTGCAGCTTGAGTGAAAGAAATCCATTTCCTCAGGAAGGGTCATAAAAATAAAGCAACAGAACAGGAGAAGAGAACCTCTATTTATCACTAGGAATCCCTCTAAGTTCTAAAGATAGACCCTTGTAAGGGGTTAGTTAAAATAAGAGACTATTTTTTGACTGTGTCTTGCCCACTTCAGGATGAAATTATTTGTTTTTAAATGATGCCAATACTGTTTAAAAAGAAGAAGAAATAAAAATTAATGAAAGCTCAAGATACTGTGTTTGTGAAAAATTTCTTATGACTTCATAAACCGTAGCATAAACTTGCAATGTATGCAGTTTTGAAACGTACAATTGGATTTTTTGCATATTAATAAGTAGATTATTTCAAAAGTAAGGCATATAACTTTTGGTCCAGAGCCTCTGCTAGAGGCCTACAATGGCTTGTTTGTTTGTTCAGTACATAGGATGATCACTCCAACTTTTGAGCAGAATTCCAGGCCTAATTAAGAGAGAAATAAATAATATATTCTGTATAGCATTTCTCTCTGCATTTGTGAGTGATTGCATTTTTATTGTATTAATTTTCAATTTTTGGAATGCAGTTTTTCCTGGATTTTTTTTGTTAAAGACCGCTAACATCTGTTGTTTTTCTGTGTGTTCTTCCTCTCCCCAAATTAGGATGGTACCTTGTTTGACGGTAGGCCAATAGAGTCTCTCTCACTGATAGATGCAGTAATGCCTGACGTGGTACAAACAAGACAGCAGGCCTACAGAGATAAACTTGCACAACAACAGGCAGCAGCTGCTGCTGCTTCAGCTACCACTAACCAACAGGGCTCGGCAAAAAATGGAGAAAATACTGCAAATGGAGAGGAAAATGGAGCGCACACTATAGCAAGTAAGTTGAGGCAGAAAAAGATCTCCTATTTACACAATTTTGTGGTCTATCCTTGTTATACATAATAATAATAATACCTAGTTCTTAGATAATACTTTTCATCTTTCATGGTAAAGTTTGCGGATGATACTAAACTGTTTAAGATAGTCAAGACAGAAGCAGTCTGTGAAGAACATCAAAAAGATCTCACCAAACTGAGTGATTGGGCAACAAAATGGCAAATGAAATGTAATGTGGATAAGTGTAAAGTAATGCACGTTGGAAAAAATAACCCCAACTATACGTACAGTATGATGGGGGGCTAAGTTGGCTACGACAAATCAGGAAAGAGATCTTGGAGTTATTGTGGATAGTTCTCTGAAAACTTCCACACAGTGTGCAGCAGCGGTCAAAAAGGCAAATAGGATGTTAGGAATTGTTAAGGAAGGGATAGAAAATAAGACACAGAATATCTTACTGCCCCTGTATAAAACTATGGTACGCCCACATCTTGAATACTGTGTACAGATGTGGTCTCCTCACCTCAAAAGAGATATATTGGCCTTAAAAAGGGTTCAGAAAAGGGCAACTAAAATGATTAGGGGTTTGGAACGGGTCCCATATGAAGAGAGGTTAAAGCGACTGGGACTTTTCAGTTTAGAAAAGAGGCGACTAAGGGGGGATATGGTAGAGGTATATAAAATCATGAGTGGTGTGGAGAGGGTGAATAAAGAAAAGTTATTTATTAGTTCCCATAATAGAAGAACTAGAGGACGCCAAGTGAAGTTAATGGGTAGCAGGTTTAAAACTAATAAGTGAAAGTTCTTCTTCACACAGCGCGTAGTCAAGCTGTGGAACTCCTTGCCAGAGGAGGCTGTGAAGGCTAGGACTATAACAGAGTTTAAAGAGAAGCTAGATAATTTCATGGAGGTTAGGTCCATAAAAGGCTATTAGCCAGGGGATAGAAATGGTGTCCCTGGCCTCTGTTTGTCAGAGGCTGGAGAAGGATGGCAGGAGACAAATCGCTTGATCATTGTCTTCGGTCCACCCCCTCCGGGGCACCTGGTGCTGGCCACTGTCGGCAGACAGGCTACTGGGCTAGATGGATCTTTGGTCTGACCCAGTACGGCCGTTCTTATATGTTCTTATCAGTAAATGCAGCCTCTTCTTATATCTGTAAAATATCCCTCAGCTAGTAAATGCATCCATCAGATAAAGGTGCTTATATCTGTAACCCCATGACTTGTGGAGAATACGTTTATGTATGATATTTTAATAGTCATTTTCTCTACTGTGGGGGGCTTGTGAACTCTGGACAGTCAACACTATAGGCCAGATTCTCATTTCCAGTCTGGCTCCTCTGTGCTACTGGGCACTATTGCTGTAACTTGTCATCTGGAATTCCCCTGGGACAGGGAAGCTCTCAGCTGGTATAAAGCTGTCAGAGGTGACTCCTCTGAGAACTCCTTCTCCCCGACCTCGCTCTAGCGCAGGGGATAGGGAGCAGGGATGTGAATGGTTAACTAGTAAGGCTCACCCTTAATAGTGAGGCTTACTGGTTAACCAGTTGGGGGCTGGAGCAGCACCTGTCCATGGCAGCCCCGGCCCAAGCACACCACAGACAAAGGCACTCCAGCCGGCCAGAGCAGCCCTTGTCCACGGTTGGGAGGCCGCTCCAGCCTAGTTGTGCTAGAGCAACCAACTCTCTGACCCCCCCCTTTAAATCGGTTAACCAGTTAAACATTTTGTTTAACCAGTTAAACAGGATTTTACATCCCTAACATTAGGGAGTGTTAGCAGGGCATAACTCCAGTCCATTAATCCTAATTACGTTCAGTTAAATTTTGTTAAGAAGTGCCTAGTTTGCTCTGACTCATACCAGTGCCAGCACAGGGTCAGACTGGCCTACTCAACCAGCCAGGGACCTATAATCAGTTTCCTGGTGACCACATCATGAAGATCTCAGATGCAAAGGAGAAGAATCCTGCCTTGTGTGGAAATTTAATATAAATCATTTTGATACCAAAAGATGCCTTCCTTCTTGCAACAGATTATTGTTTTCTTGATTCACTATTTAACATTGTTCAGTCACAAGTGTTTGCAAATTTTGTTTACTCAGTGGTTTAGTATTTGGGCTGTGCTGTTGAGTTGTGATTGGTCATGTAAATCATAGTTTTGGATAAGTTTACTCTTGTAGTCAGGCTCATAGTGTGAAACTCATAGAAAAGAAATATAGCTTTCTGCAAACATTAATGAAAAGACTCAATTGAATGAATTTTTTAGTGGAAAAGGATGCAGTAGGGCACAAGAGCAGCGAAAGAAAATTAATTTAAAATTTTGACCAAATAGTCACTTAAAGCTTGCGCATTATTTGCCTTGCTTTACAGTTTCATTGTATTAGTTTCTATTGTTTATTATAGCTAATTATTGAATCTGGAAAAACAAACAGGCTCCATAAATTTTAAAACTCCATAGTAATATTTGCTTGTTAACTGTGAGTTGTAACCTTAAGTTTTAGAACTATCATACTAAGCTTGTGTAAAAATATGATATACCAGCAACCCCTACTGGCTGGAACACCAAATCATATTGACATTGATTCTCTTCAATCAATACAGTTTTTTATTTGGTGTTCTCATAGCTTCTTCTCTTCTCTAACGTACAAGCACTGACATACATATCGCTAAAACCCTTTACTATAAAATGTAAGCAATGTATGCACAGTGGTTTCATCAGTGACTGCCGTAGCTAAATGTGGAACAGTTTAATTTTTGCCACTTTTCATATTCATCTTGGTTTTCTCCAAGAAAACTCTGGATGTGAAATAACATTTTTTTAAGATAGAGCATTGGTGCTCTCTGGCAATAAAGCTGTTTTTTAATGATAAATTATCCTGAGTCTATTTTACAGAACAATGAGGAATCAATATGCCTTCCACGTGGAAAAGCAATATGTAATCATAAATTGATACTAATTGTCAGCATAAGATAAAAATGTCAGGGTCAAACTGGCTTACTCAATCGGGGACGTATAATCAGTTTTCTGTATGAAGAAAACCAAATATCTGCCTTTTAATTAAGATCATTTTCAGAAGAGAAAGGTCTCAAAGGTTGATTTCACACTCAGTGATAGCCATTACTTTAAAGTTAAAATGCAGTAGTTTGATATTTCATGTACAGTAGAAGCAATTGATTTCACATTCATAAGATGGAAATCAGATACATTTATTTTATTTAGTACAAGGCCTGACAAACAGGGAGAATATGTTGTTTGAAAATACAATTTTAACAGTGTCCAACAAAGATTTTCTGAAGTGACTATTAATTTCCTCAGTTTTTGGTGCCTAATGGGAGACACCTAAAAGATGCTTAGGGGAGTTCTTTTGGCACTTTTTTTATAATCCATGGTCCCTTCTAAAGTTTCTCAAATTGCAAACTTGAATCTGAAATCAGTATAGGTTGGACCTTCCTGGTTGGGCAACCTCAGGACGTGATTGGTCCTGAAGGAGGGAATTTGCTGGACCAGGGTAGGTCAGGCCTCAGACTCTTCTGGGGCTCCCTCCTGGTCACCGCCCTGGCCAGTTGGCTGCCTCCAACCACTGGCAGGGATACACTCCTGACTGCTGCCCACTCCGATCAACAGGGCTCCCTTCCCCTGGCTGGCAGTGGCTGTGGCTCCGTACAGCCAGACGCAGGGGCTTCCCTGCCTCCAGCTGGCAGAGGCTCCATGTCCCTGGTCACGGGCTTCCTGCTTCTGGCCGGTGAGACTCCCTTTCCCTGGCTGGTGGTGGTTCCATGCCTCTGGGCACAGGGGCTTCCCACACCTCACCGGAGGCGGCTCCTTGCACCCGATCCTGCTCTGACAGCTGGCCGCTTGCCAGACTCCATAACCCCAGGCTACTGGCCCTCCAGGCTGCTTGCCAGCTGAGCTACCAGCCCCTGGCAATGTCTGTGGCTGGGATGTTTTAGACCTGCCTGCTGGACCACGGATGTTGCTGGACCAGAGAGTCATGGACTACAGAGGTTCAACCTGTATTACTTTCAAAAATCTTATAGCCTTTAGATTCTATGAATGTATCCTTCCAGTATAAACTTACCATTTAATATTCAGCAGATGAAATATATTATCCCAAACCATCAATATCTAGTTTATCTTCTGTTTTCCATAATTTAGACAATCATACGGATATGATGGAAGTGGATGGAGATGTGGAAATCCCTCCTAACAAAGCAGTGGTGCTGCGTGGTCATGAATCTGAAGTATTCATCTGCGCCTGGAATCCTGTTAGTGACCTACTGGCCTCAGGGTATGTTTTTACAAGCAAAAATGGCAGTTCTCATTACAACTGGGCGTTCATATATTTTGCAGACATAGTACGCTATGCCTCATAGACAGTATCTCTTTTGCCACTGTGTTGAACTTGCTGACATTAGGCCCTTTTATCCTTAGGGCCAATTTTCCTTATGAGGTATAAGTGCTTGGCAGCATTCTGAATGTCAGAAAATTTTCAATGCAAATTGGTGAACTGTAGGTGTGTCAAGTTGGGTGGAGAAGGGAAAGGAAAGCCAGTCAGATTTTCCCCTTTCTAGTACCACCCTTTTGCATTCTTTGTTTCCCCCTTCATTCTTCCTATCCTGGGCTTCTTCTTTTGCCTCCTGAGGGAGGCTGAATGGCATCTTCCAATGGCTGTCTCCCTGCTAGTGGCAGAAGAAGCAGAGTTTGGTTTTCCATCAGCAGTGAAAACAGTGACCTTGCATTGCAAGGGTGAGAAATACAGCAATGGGTCTTTTTACGCCCTGGACACTCAGTGCACGTGTAAAACACCTGAGAAGGAGGAAAAAAGTTAGAGACACTCCAGCAGAGATCAGGACTATTGCAAATATGCCCACACACTGGGAGACCTTGAAGAAGACATTTATTCTTGCTGTATTTTGTCTGTGAGGTGGAATAATACTTTGCCCTCCTCAAATGAATGTTGTGAAGATTAAATCATTTAATGTTCAGAATGCTCTATATAACATATGTAAATCTATTACTTTGGACTATAGAGCATTAGTGGTTGGATTTTATTCTAATAATCTTACAGAACCAGTTTACCTAATCATTATTTCCTCTAAAAACACAATTACTATGGCTTCTAGTAATTGAGGTTTGTGATCAGCTAGAAATTCTGCTGCTAATTGATAGGGATCAGGAAAATAACAATGTTAGCATTTGTTTTGGATACACAAATTCTCTGTCAGGGAGGGGAAAGCCTGCAGAAAAAATTCATGACTGGAAACCATAAATGTATATGAGAAATGAATCTCATCACAACAGACTATTCTAGCTGTCCTTGAGTGAGTGTAATTGGGATCTGCTCTCCGATATACAGCCTCTTCCCGACTTAAGAACTGGTTACGGACCAAGCAATTGGTCGTAACTCGGTTCGTTCGTAAGTTGGACCCCATAGAGTTACATGCGACCATGCTGTTTGTAAGCACAGATCGCGTTCGTAACTCAGGGTCCACCATTTACGACAGCTTTGGTCATAACTGCGAACGGTCGTAGGTCGACCGTTCGCAACTCGGGGACCAGCTATACTGATGTGGAGCTGACTTTTTTTTCCACTGATGTGGAATGTATTAACATATAACTTTTTAAAATGAAGTTTCTAAAGTGGATACCACATTGTATGTCCGTGCTTCTTGAAGAGGACATTGTCCATTTTGTTGTTATTATTAAGCAATTTGATGTTGTCTTGATTGCTTAGATCTGGAGACTCAACTGCACGGATATGGAACCTCAGTGAAAACAGCACCAGTGGCTCTACACAGCTGGTACTCCGACACTGTATACGAGAAGGAGGGCAAGATGTACCAAGCAACAAAGATGTGACATCCCTGGATTGGAATGTAAGTAGAAATTACAATGTAATTTTGCCCAGTCAAATGCTTGGATGGATGTACACATGCTGGTTTTGCTCAAGATAACATGCTACTAAAAATGGCAGCTTAGCTGCAGTGCAGACAAGCTAAGAGTCTGAGGGCTTGTCTATACACACAGCACATCGGCATAGCTGCAGTCATTACTGAAGATACTATCTACGCCAGCGGGAGAGCTTCTTCTGTAAACAGGAACACTCCAGCTCCCCAAGAAGCAGTAGCTAGGTTAACAGGAGATTACCACTGACATAGTGTTGTCTTCACCAGTTCAGTTATACCAACTGTGTCACTCAGGGATGTGGATTTTCTGCACCCCTGAGATACTACATACTGACGTTAGCCTGTGCTGTTGACCAACTTTCAGATAGCATTGGCAGCTAGCTCACCCAGGCCACCATAGCTACACTGCTGTTGTTAGCACACTAGCTTAATCTGGCATGCGTACATTTATCCAAGTTGGAAATTATACCTCTGGCTGCCATGTGGACATACACGATATGACAAGAGCTTTGTATCTTTTTTTACCTCTACTGAATTGCTTTGACTTTAGTGTCATACCAGAAATAGGTTTTCATTTTATTGTATGCATCTCTTTTTTTTTAATACACTGCAGATTCTGGACTAAATAGCATGACCTTTATGCAAAATAGAAAATATTTGAAGTTTGCTTTGTGTCCCTTAGTTTGAATTGTATAATAAATTTAATAATTTTTTTGCTGACAGAGTGAAGGTACGCTTCTAGCAACCGGGTCGTATGATGGATTTGCAAGGATATGGACTAAAGACGGTAATTGAAATGTTTCACATTTCCATTATATTTTTCTGCATAGTGTCTTACAACATGGGGTTTTTTTTTTTTTTCTTCATTTCTTGAATGTAATAATTTCAATGTAAATTTTCAGGTAATCTTGCCAGCACCTTAGGGCAACATAAAGGACCTATATTTGCATTAAAATGGAACAAGAAAGGAAACTTCATTTTAAGTGCAGGAGTGGACAAGGTGAGATAATGTATGGCTAATTAAAATAATTTCATGATTAAATTGTACCATAATAAACACTAAAACAAAAATTTGGTATGTACTAAGAAGATAATAGTAATAGGAAGTATGGATAAGGAACCAGTTATATTAGATAAACTTGATCATGTGACAGAGTTGAAAAACTAATTGATTATTTGAATCCAGTGGATAAAATGGGCCTGGTTCTCTTAATTACATAAATATAAGTCAAAAGTAACTCCCCTGAAGTCAGTGGCATTACACTGAGTAAAACCAATGTATCTAGAATTTAGTAAAGGACTTGATACTGTACTTCAGAAACTATCTTTAAAAATAGATTCAAAGTAGTTTGGACATGGCACCTATCAGAGAGTGGACTTAAAAGGTCACAGTTAAAAAACCAAAAAGGACAATGTATCTAAATGGGGCAAGTGGCCAGTGCAGTACAGCAGGGGTCATTGTTAAACCATGTTTTAAATTACACCTTTAAGAAAAATGAGAGGTAAGCAATATGGTAAATTCAAAGCTCTTTCTGATTTGAGAGGTTTTTCAGACAGTAGTAAGACCAGGAGGCATGGAGGATAGAAGCTAGGGATGTGAAGGACTAGTTGACGAGTCACTTCCCCCCCTTGCTGCCTCTATCAATAGAGGAAGCAAAGGGGGGCAAGAAGAGGGGGTACTTCAAAGCAGCAGTGCCACTTGAAGCCAAGTGCAGCCTGGAGCCATGTGGGGTATCCCCAGGCTGCATGCAGCATATCAAAGCGGCAGCGCTGCGTGGAGCCCGGGATCAGATGGGGACTCCCCAACTAACCCCAGGCTCCATGCGACGCTGCCACTTTGAAACACCACAGGGAGCCCCGCATCAGGGTCCTCACGGCATTTCAAAGTGGCAGTACCATGTGGAGCCCGGGATCAACTGGGGACTCCCCAGCTGACTCCGGGCTCCGTGCGGCGCTGCTGCTTTGAAACGCCGCCGCCCGAAATGGAACCCACAACATCCCGAGCTGACCCCTGGCTTCATGTGGAGCTCTCGCCTTTGAAATGTAGCAACAGCCCTAAAGCTCTTGCTACGCTTCAAAGGCGGAGGCATCCTATCACCTAATCGAATAGCTGTTACAAAAATGCATTGAATATTTGATTAGTCAATTATCCGATACTTAACATCCTTAGTAGAAGCATAAAGGACTGAGAGGGATTCTTCAGGATTTTCTGGGCTTCAAACTCAGAGTGAGGGTATGAAATTGTGCAAAGCTAAATGACGCTTTACTGTCAGGGAAAAATTAGAGTAGATTCAGTTAGATTGTGAATGATCTCCCAAAAGAGGAGGTAGAAGCCTAGGTGCTTCAGCAATTTAAAATTTAACTGTAGAATGCAACTGAGAATATAATATAAGAAAATATTTTGCATTGTCTGTGAGATGGAATACATGACCCTTACGTCTTTTCAGGAACTAATGTCAGTAAGAAAATGTCTGGTCTGTTCATGATTCAGAATTGTCACTAACTTTTATCAAAGTTGAATCAGGTCCATAGGACATAACAGAGATAGAAGTTATGTGGCGTTGCTCGGGTCCATAACTCAATTAATATTTGGTTTTTTGGAAAATAAAATGAAAATGGACATGCTTTGTTTATCATTACCCTGGGGATGAGGGGTTCAGTTTGCAAGCTGATCAGGGAAAGAGGTCTAACCCAGCCCTTTCTCGCCGCAAAAGGTTGGGGCCAGGTGAGAGGCACCTCTTGATGGCTGCTACAGCTCTAACAGGCATAGCTAGGAAAGGGGTGCATGTCCCCTGGCTGTGGGACAGACCGACACATGAACCGACAAACTCTCTCACATATATAGTAGATAGCTGTTCTTTTTTCCACCTTTGTCCCCTGTTGCTCCAATGGAGTTATAGTAGTCCAGGTCCCCATCTCTGGCACCTTTTTGCCCCCCCGTGGTCATAACTGTCCCTGCTTTCCATACCGTATCCACTGCTGTCTCCATGTGGTGATTATGTAGCATAGTCCTTCCTTTCAGTTTTATGAGAATCAATCCCATTCCAGGCACAACCCATTTTCATGGCACAAACAAATGCTTGCCTTGCTTTAAGTTATGAGAGGAAGCTGCATACCAAATTTGGTGGTTCTAGCTCTTACTCTTTAGGAGGAGTTCTTGAACAAATGGACAGACACACAGGCAGACAAACTCTCAAATATATAGATATATAAATGTTTGTATAGCAGAAAGACATTAGAGAATTGGCATATTGTTAAAAAAGAAGTTTAGAAAAGGTAACAAATAATTTAGGCACTGAAGAGTTTGATTTATGAGAATAGATTTAAAAGCTATAAATATAGATAGCTCTTCTAAGTGTCAGTAACAGGGAGCACATAATAGCTTACAAATATTTGAAGTTAAAGGAATTAATTAGGATACGACAAAAGGATGTAAATATAGCTAATATGATGAAGTTAAAAAGGAAAAAAATTAAGATGCAGTCAGGGACTGCTTGCTTTCTGGCAATTAGAATATATTAGGATAATATTTAAAAGGAAGTGGTAGAAGACCCATTTCTTAGGACATGTAAAACTGGACTTGATAAAACACTAGAAAATTTATAAGCGCAACCAATCCTGGCCAAAGGAAGATGGTGGCAGAGGACCTAATAGAAGTTAGATAGGAAAAAAACATGATTTGTAGCAATTTTACAAATTTTTTTTAAATTTTGTTCAACTCAGACCACAATTATTTGGGATGCCCATACTGGAGAAGCCAAGCAGCAGTTTCCCTTTCATTCTGGTAAGTACTTCTCTGCAGGTAACAGCTCAGATCGGTCAAAAACAGAACAAAAAGTTTTAAAACTTGATATGCTGGGCTTTTAAAAAATTGATATCATATTTATAGTTTTAAAATTTTGATCTGACAGCACACAAGCAGTCCAAGTAATATACCCTTGAAAAAACAAATTTTATGAGTGTGTCTGCTCCCGTCATTGATTATATGTATGTGTCGGTTGTATTTGGGTTACTATAATAGACGTGTTACTGTAAACTAACATGGCCTTTTTGCTAGATGAATCATGAATGAAAACTAACCTTTATACCATTTGTGTGAGGTTTAAGATCTGTTTGTTTTATATCTTTATTGATAGTGATCCAGAATTAAAATAGATTTATCTAAAAATCAAAACAGACAAGTCCATTTCATTATTTCTTGTATCCTTGGTGGCTTGGGAGATGGAGCAGAGGAAACAAAGAATATGTCATCTGCTACCCCTTCAGAATTCCCTTATATTCTACCTTTTGACTACCCTAATTTCTTGGACTTAGTAGCATGGTAACCACCAAAGGGTTCACTGTTGAATAATCTAAAACCTCACACCTACTTGGACGAAGCTGGGAGTGCTATTTGCATGAGCTTCTAGCTCCTACCAGCTGGGATACAAGAACCCCGCTTAGGTATCAAATTTGGATCAATTCATTGTGGCTTATTTACTATTAGATGTCGATGTCTGCCTTGCCTCCTGTAGAATTGTTTCATTTCAGATGTGTCCTCTGTTTTGATTCTTAGTTTAATGTGTCTACATTAAACTGAATTTGCTGGTTACGTTTCCCACTTCTCTGAAGTGTTAAGTCTTTCAACTTGATGTAGTCACACCTTGTTGCATTTGTTCCAATTTATAAAGCTGATGCACTGAAGATTCACAAATCAAAGCATTCCAAAGAATAAAGCATAACTTAATGTCTTTTTATTTTTCTAGCACCAGCACTAGATGTTGACTGGCAGAGTAACAACACATTTGCTTCTTGCAGCACAGATATGTGTATTCATGTCTGTAAATTAGGACAAGATAGACCCATCAAAACCTTCCAGGGTCACACAGTAAGTAGTGACTTGGTTTCTATATACTGAAAGAAGTTGCAAAATCTCTTTATTACGTAATTTGTTAGAAAATGTATGTTTGCTATTTGATAGTATCAATATATTATTAATCTTGGGCCTTGTGCTAGGCACTGAACGCATATATAAATATTCAGTCAATCCTTGGCAAGAGGCAATATGTGGATACCACAAGCAGATAGAACAGGATATACAAGGCAACAGTGATTCATTCATGCTTAGTGCAGTAAGCAGCAATCTCAGCACAACAGATGCCATACCACTGTTAGGTGATTGGTGGCATCACGACATAGGCAAAGTTCAGAGATTGATTTGAGACAGAGTAATGTGGTAGCTTTGAGATGCACCCATACAGAAGGCACAAAGGTGCTTTGGGAAACTTTTGACTATTAGCAATAAAGGTTGGTATCTTTTGGTGGAGTGAGAATGGGAGTTGATAAGATTTTGTAATGTAACTGTATAAGTACTCATATTTACTTGACTTTTGTAAGCTGTCACTTATAATGGAAACCAAGACTTCAACTTTACTTTCATTATTGAATTTCAGAATGAAGTAAATGCAATCAAATGGGATCCAACTGGTAATCTTCTGGCATCATGTTCTGATGATATGACTTTAAAGGTAACTGCAGTTTTGGACAACAGTACGTTTTCATAGTTATACATTGCAACCTGTGTGTGTTTGTAGCATTCTATCATGTGCAGTACTACTTGGCAAGTCAATAATTTTAATGTCATTATTTCATTCTTTAACATTTTTCCTTTTTTAAAACCCGACTCAGACATTCTTAATATATATCTCTGTTAGTTGAAGACAGACTTCTGTCCAGAGGGCTCAACTTATGCATTGACTTAAAGGAAATTTGAGTGTGATATACTATACACAAGTAGCAATTTACATGATTGGACCCATTAATAATTGTGCTGTCACTTACGCTTGTAGTTACAGAGAAATTGCTCAGTCTTGCTCTAAAAGAAATGTTAAAATGAGTGTAGTGTATGGTTTATGTAGGATCAGACTGCAGTTACATTCCATACACTTAGTTAGCTCCTGTGCTGGCTTTCTTCATAGCTGTGTTAGCAGTAGCAATAGTAGTAGTATCTTAGCGCCTAGTGTTCCAGGTGTGGACCAGGCCCCCATTGTGCCTACGTGTTGCACAAACACAACAGAAAGATGGTCCCTACTCAATAGCATTTAAGTGTTAGGCAAGAGATAACTGATGCAAACAGAGTGATGGGGAATGTACAGGGAAACAATGAGGTAGTATTGATCATCACGACAAGCAGTGGTCTCAGCACATCAGAAGCCCATCCATTGTCAGGTTTTTTTCTGTAGGCATCATGGCAGACAGCTTTAAGGAGGGATTTGAAGGAGAATAATGAGTTAGTTTTGCAGATATTTAGAGGGGACATCCTCCTAGGCACAAGGGGCACCTTAGGATAAATCATAAAAATGCTTGATTGAAAATTTAATAAGCGAGCAGTAGACTCTGTCATCATGAACCCTGTCTATTCCAGGGTTTGCCTCTCAAGCAAGTACCAGCAAATGGGTCTAAAAAGATATTCTCACAATGACCATGTTTCTTTGCTGACCAGTTTCCCTGAAAATTGTAATCTGCTGTCCTTGCTGACTCAACCAGACTCCTTGTTATGTACATTAATAATCCACAGCCACATGACACCTTACAGTACAGCTTGCATAACAGGGGAAGATACGGAACTAAAATCAGTATAAAGGGTCTATTATTTTATTAGGAGTCAGGCCTTACATACCCACAGTGATAGATGAAGATGGACTTGAATTGACTTGAGTGCCCCTACCATTCTCATTTTAGAGTTGATGATTTCCTGTATCATTTTATTTACTCACCTCTTATGTTCAGGTACCCATCTGCTATTACATTCCATACACTTGACAATATTTAGGTACAAATAACTTGATGCGGCAAAGTGTTAGAGAGTGGGTACCACCGATGTTCCCTTTATTCTTTTCCATCCATGTACAGAATAAATGTTTCTATGTGCACCAAGGCATGTGGGAATGTGCAGCATGAGTAGAAACAAAAAACCTAGCTGTGGTGCTCTGCTAATCAGCTGGGCAGCATTTGAATCTCTCTTGAGCAGCTGCACAAGCACACAGCTTACAAGGAACACTCCAGCATTCTTCAGTCTTCTGGAAGGACAGATGAAGATACCTTTCCTTATGTTGAATAGTACCTTACTTTATGATGACCCCTCAGGGACAGGGGCTGCCTAACAGGCAGCAGCAAGGGTTGGGGGATGGGCGGCACTGTGGCGATGGTGCTGAGGGGAACTGGCTATTAAGCTGGCTCTCTTCAGCACCAGCTCCTGCTTCTCCCACCCTTGCTGCTTCTGATACGGAAGCAGCAAGGGGGAGGGGAGATGAGAGTAGCTTACTTGACTAGTCGACTACTCCCTTACATCCGTATTTCAAACCAGAAGAACTCTGTTTATATTTTATTTATTTATTGAAAGAGCGCAGTGTACTCTGCAGCTCATTCTAGGTGTAGAGCTTCTTACCTCTAGGTTGCTGCTTGATATCTAAACTGGGTTCTCAGCAATCTCTTCATTACCATTTCACAAGCTGGTTAATGATCTTCCAGTGTAGTTACTATTGGACATATATTCTCATCATTAATCGCCCACCCCCACAGTTCAGCTGGCACCCTTACTGGCCTTTCTCAACAGAGTCCAAGAAGCAAATGAGAAAGATTAAGCTACTCAACCTTAGAGGTGTTGTTTCCAGGTTATGTTGAAGCACCTGGATATGGTGGTGAGGGGAGCCTTTGACTGATGATGCAAATGTGTTTTCAAACCAGTGGACAAAATGAAGACTTTAGTCTCTAAGAGTCTTTGCACAGAAACTTTTATTGGTGTTAACAGTTGAGGTAGGAAATATTGTATGTCACAACTTTGTTTATTTTTAACCCCATGTGTCTGTTTTCTGTAAGTTATCAATACAACCTGTCTCCTGAAAAATAATCAGCGAAAGTTTATGATTTTGGTTGCCTAAAAAGCTGTCAGATGGGCCTTGTTAGCTGTGAGCGAAGAAGAGGATGGGAGAATCAGTATGTTCTAGTGTAGTGTTTAATACCCCCTAAACATAAGCTGTTTTTTCCTACCATTTTCGTCCTAGATCTGGAGTATGAAACAAGATAGTTGTGTCCATGATCTACAAGCACACAATAAAGAAATTTATACTATCAAATGGAGTCCTACAGGACCAGGAACAAACAATCCAAATGCCAATCTTATGTTAGCAAGGTAATATTAATCTTTTCATCGTACCAGTCATGAAGTTGACTTTTTTTTTAACTATTTTATCCTTTTTGCCTTCTGTAAATATGTGTTTTGCAATACCTTTTAGCAGCACAGGAAGGATCATAAATTGGATCTCTACTTTAAGAGATACTCTGGCACTAAAGAAAATGATATAACAATACCATCAAAGAAAAAAAAATCAATAACATTGAAATTTAATCCTTTTTTTTCTGTTGGCAGTGCATCCTTTGATTCTACTGTTAGGTTATGGGATGTAGACAGAGGAATTTGCATCCACACTTTGACAAAACATCAAGAACCTGTGTACAGTGTAGCTTTCAGCCCTGATGGCAGGTACCTGGCCAGTGGCTCTTTTGACAAATGTGTTCACATCTGGAATACACAGGTATACTTTGCTGTTTTTATATGAACCAATTTGTTTGTGTTTCAGACTTACTCAATGAATCACATATTGTTGCTAGCTGTTTCTGTTGCTTTGTCCAGTTCAGCTTTGTATATTCAGTATAAATCAATATTAAATATAATAGGTGAAAGTAGCTTTCTTCCATTCAAATGGGTCTTTTTGCAAATTTTCGACAAGGTAATACTTAGTTTAAAAAGTGACACACTGATTCTCACAGATATGTTTATTCAGTATCACAACTTCAGTGTAAGGATTCAGTACACACACACAAACATTGTGGTCTGAAAAGTATAAATAGCTGCCTTGTTCATACATGATTATAGCTTTTACCCAAAACAGCTACAGTCAATGTTAGATGATGTATGTGTTGGATCCAGTTCCAGAAAAGAATAACTGTGTGTCCAGAACTGTGAAATGTAATTGCTGTTTTACAAGGACACCTCTGTACTAGGATTGTTAATATTTTGATATACGATCCCAGGGTTTGTGTCACTGAATTAGTTTTTGGTTACAATCACCCCCACAAAAATGCTGAATTTAATTGTATTGTGGTTACTTAGAGGTTCTCCCATTGTAACTACTTGAACCAACTCCTGTGTGTTGTATGTATAGGAATAAATTGAAAATAGCTTTTCTGGTTTACTCTACAACTACCTATTCCAAGAAGCTGCTTAAGGAGTTCAGAATTGTTTCTCTAAACTTTGTCTCAATGTGAGATTTGGCCAGTTTATATGCGTCCTCAATATTGTGCACACAGTCTGAATTTCCTGATCAGGAGGCCAGTAAAATATGAATGAGTGTATTTTAGTTCTTATGACTTGGGAATCTTATCCATACATATTCTACTGAATGATCTTCTTCACTGAGAAATGCTATCTCAAGTAGATTTTTATAGTGCCCGATTCTCATGAAGAATCATTTGATGACTACCTCTTCTGTTCATTCCCTCTGAAGCACCTGGCATTGGCCACTGTCAGAAGACAGGATTCTTGGTTAGCGGACCTTTGATCTGGCCCAGTATGGCCGTTCTTATGTTTATGTTGTTTTTTGCAGTCTTGCCCATATAGCGAGTAATTCGCATGTATGGCCTTCACTGCAGCATCTAGGTCAGCAGGGGTTGCTATGTCCATACCAGCTACTCTTCCCACTCCAGCGTTGATGGGAGTGCACTTGACGATTGATTTATTGCGTCTGCAGCAGATGCAGTAATTTGATAGGTGATGGATCGATTGTTGCAGAATGCGTAGTGTAGACCAGTGTTTCTTAAACTATGTTCCGCGGAACACTGGTGTTCCGTGAACAACTCGCAAGTGTGCTGCAACGTCTTCTTTGTTTTTGTCTTTTTTTGTCTGACAACAATTTTTTTTTTTTTCAAGAAAATTTTCATAGGTGTTCTGCATAAAAAATATTATTGTTTGGTGTTCCGGGGTCTCAAAAAATTTAAGAAACACTGGTGTAGACAAGGCCTATGATTACATCGTGCCTCTTTCCATCTTTGATCTATATCTTTCGTACCCTTTTTGGGACTCAGAAATATCATACAATATTTTTTACCATTGACATCTCTAGTAGGTGGTAAAGCTACCCAGAAAACGAATTTTTCACAAGTTTCACTATAAAATAAAAAAAGTTTTTGTGAACTTATACTCATAACTGAACTCCATTTCCTTAAAAATATTCAAGCAAAACAAATCTGTTTCAAATGAAAGATAGCTGTGATATTTGAATGAGATGCAAAAAGCTATTTCAGTAAATTTTGGAAAAAAAGAAACTGTTTGCGCAAAAATACTTTCACCTGTTTTGCATAGCTGAAAAAAAGATATATGCAAATGAAAATACATTTTGCCTACCAAAAGTTTCCCTTGTAACTCCAGATGAAAATAAGGTAGGACATTAGGAATAAGACCCTTAGTTTACAAAAGGTACCACTAAGTCTTTCATAACCAAAAGTGACCATGACAGTCAGATATGCCTCTCGTATAAAAGGTAACAAACCTGATTATCATGGGGATACAGAGTTTCATAAATGCTTTAAAATAATGTTGAAGTAGTACGTGAGCTCTTACATGGTTCATTTCCCTTGGGGAGAATTTCACCCTGTAAAAGTGATAGGGAAATTCTGTGTGTTATACAAACTCCACTTACTTGTGTACCTTTTATTATACTAATTGCATATCATTTTTTCCCTTGTAGACGGGTGCTTTAGTTCACAGTTATCGGGGAACAGGAGGGATTTTTGAGGTTTGCTGGAATGCAGCAGGAGACAAAGTTGGAGCAAGTGCTTCAGATGGCTCAGTAAGTATAGCAGAACAATCTCCAACATTTCTTACATGTGTGTTTGTATCTTTTTTTAAGACAGTCAGGTAGAGTAGAGGACTGTTGACTAAAATGAGAGAAATTTTGCTTATTCTGAGGAAGAATGAGTACAAATAGCTAGTTATGTAAAATGTTACCTATAATATGAAGCATAAAGCTGCACTTGTTTTTCACTGAAATTAACATCCAAAATTAAGGCAAGGTTGGAAGTTGTCTGTCTTGTTCACAAGGGTTTTGGGAAGTGTAATCCATGTCTGTTTGTCAAGTCCTTCAAAATCATCAGAGGAAAGATGCAAGTGTGAAATGTTACAGTTTTGAGCCTGGAGAGGCTGTAGAACAACATATTGGTCTGTTCATTTCAGTATGGAAACAAGTTGTTGCTTGCCATCTGTTTCATTTCAAGAGAACAGGTCAATATAAAATGGCATTACTTCATTCATATCAGAAATTAAAAAATATCATTGAATTGCTATTGCAAATTAAACAAAAAACAGCAACAAGACAAAATATGAATTTCTGAGCACTCATCAGTTACAAATCCTGAATCTTAGAGAACCTTTATACAAGTAACCTTTTGCTTACATTGTTTGGACTTGCCCAGGAGCAGGGCTCCTAAGTTCTAATAAAGTATGAATCTGTCCCTTTCCCCCTGTGCAGTCTGACAAAGTATGGCCTTCCAATTCTTTCGTTGTCACCCTGCAACAATACTGAATTAAAAACGTTCATGTGTGACTCTGCACAGCTGTCAGACAAACAGTCTCCCCTTAATGTCATGGGTTAATAAGAAAGGAGACAGACAGGGATCAAGTCTAACACAAAACTGAAATAAG
Organism: Rafetus swinhoei; assembly: GCA_019425775.1. Classification (NCBI taxonomy): domain Eukaryota; kingdom Metazoa; phylum Chordata; order Testudines; family Trionychidae; genus Rafetus; species Rafetus swinhoei. The sequence goes on from CM033432.1 coordinate 12,879,220, forward strand.
AGTGTTGGATAAGAATTGTTATGGACATGTACTCTGAGAGTTGGTAGATTGAAGTAGTGCCAGAAGTAAGTAAGTGAGAGAAATTACCCTGGTACCATCACAGTCCAGAGATTCAAATGATCTGATGACCCTTATGCCAAAGAGTCTGCATGTTCCTCTTCCCTCTCCCCTCCCCCCACCTTCTGGCACACATACATAGTTATAGAAGAAATAAACACAGTTGGGAAAAGGCAGGATATCTCTCCGATACCTAGAAGTATTCCTTCAAGCAATGAAGTCAAGTGACTTCTGGCTAAATCTTTCTGGGTAATAATAATAAAAAAAAAGATCCTTTCAGATCCTTTAAGTCGGTTGTAGGCAACCTACAGCCTGTGGACTGCATATGGATCACTGGGGCGCCACTCGTGACCCATGGACCCCCTGACTGCCCCCCATGCACCTCTTGCATACTGGAGCACCAGAGCCCTGCACTTTCTACATTTCCCCCTTCCCTCCCAGCACTTTTGGACATTCCTGCTTCTCCCCCTCCCTCCCAGAGCTGGAATGCCATGAATCAGCTGTTTGTGGCATTCCAGCTCTGGGAGGGAGGTTGATGAGCAGAGATGGAGCGTGAATCAGGCGATTCGCACACTCTGAAAGTGCTGGGGGGGGGAGAGAATAGTAAGTGCAGAGCTCCAGTGCCCCAGTGTGCAAAAGGTGCATGGGGGAGGAATGCCAGACTGGGCAGCGGGACTGCAGGTGGATCCTCAGTGAGCCCCGGACTACTGTGGCCCACTGAGGTGAAGCAGGGCCACATGCTATTCATGATTGTCCGTTCCTGCTTTAAGTGGACATCTGATAAAGAAGCTGAGGACAACTTTTGGGAAGGCCAAAATAATTGGTGTGTTGTGCTTCAGAACAGAAAGTGGGCAGCTCTCTGAGTACAAAAAGAAATGGAAACTCCATTGTATAGACTTGGTCTCAGTTAAAGCAAGTTTTCATATAATCTGTATCATGTTAAAATGGGTGGCCAGCATTTTGATATCCCTAGGAAGGTCTCAGAGGCTCCAAATTACGTACTGGGGAGAGTAAAGAGATTTGGCTTCTACCTATTCTAAAGGGAGACAATTTGAATTTATTCAGACAAAATACACCGATATTTCCCCTTTAAGTTCATTTGTCATGTGACACTAGCTTTAACTGCACATTTTAAAAAGTTATTTCTACTGTCTCTGGTAAGGTTGTTTAATGAGATGATATATTTAAATCCACCCACAGCTTCCCTGCTAATCCAGAGCTAGCTTTTATACAATAAACTGAGTACTGATTAAACAAATGGATGGCCTCTTTGAACCAACTGATGAACACAGTGTAGGTTACATGTGATTTTCTTATTCTGGTTAGGAATTTGTAGACATGAAGCAACTCCAGGCTCTAGCAACTGATCCATCTTCTGATTAGATTAAAAGAGGAAACTGTGTACTATTAGATGTTCTTTTCATGGTTGATCCAATCTGTTCTAGTATTTTCTCCCCTCCCACAATGCAGATTTAATGAGATATTATAGTACTTCACAAATTGGTTCCTGATTGATTCCTTGGCTTTTAACTACCACATATTAGACAAAACAATTCACAATATCTTTTTTGTTTTTGTTAGTTCCCTATAACAAAAACCGAACAGTTGAAGTTCCAGTTATGTCTTCTTTTGAATGACTGGGATATAACAATGTAAATCCCTTAGTTTATTTTTTAATATGGAGAAGCAAAATCCATATACAACCTCTCATTAACTGTGTGTGTCTTTACTTGCTCATTAATTCTCTATGTGCAAAAGAAATACAGTAGTTCAATGTTATTGTCATTTATGGGCAGCTTTTGTAGGAATTACCAGAGGCTGTTTTTGTCACAATGTTTCTGCGGATCCCATGGTAGTGTCCATTATATGTATTAGACAGAGCATTCAGAGACCCTTAATCTTATGTGCTCAGGGTTGTACAAACATGTAAGAAAAAAAGATTGACCTTGCTACAAAGATCTTGCAATTTTTAGGACAAGACACGTAAGTGGATGTAAGACACCACAGTGGTTGGGGATTGCAGAACAGAAGACAAGGGTAGCAGTACCAGGAGCACCTGGTTACACATTATTACCAAAGCTCACTGCCCCCACCCCCCAAAAGCCACTCTTTAATCAAATGGACACCTAAACAGGGAATTACAGTGTAACGGGTAACTTTTCAATAGCATCAACATCACATTGTTTAAAAATTACTTGGATACTTAGGAGCCTCAGTCTCAGTAAAAGTCGACAGGTTTTTGGTTGCTAAATAACTTAGTTGCTTTTGAAAATTTTACTGAATTTTTTTGGCGTTGTGTATTGTATCCATAGTTTATAGATGATGATGCACAGTGTTCATCATGAGGTTTTTTTTCCTACCACTATAGATATGTGTTTAGTTTGCATAACCTGATTCATCGTTATGATCTTATATTGAATATAGAATTGCAGAGCTATAAAAATGCTGTACAGTGTGCATTTCTATATATGTATTTCTTTTTTCTTACAGGTTTGTGTATTAGACTTACGGAAATAGCGCTATTAGTTGGAAGCCATGGACCGACTATGAATGTGTACATAGCCAAAATGACTGTCCCTAACCCATGTACTGCTATAGTCCCAATTGAACCATGGCCAGTCCAGTACAGCCAAACTTAAAAGAAGTATATACATATACTGTATATAAAATAAAATAAAGATGACACCCTGAAGAGGATGACAGAGTTTTGTCACAGCTTGTGAATCCTGTTCACCAAGTGCTGGAATCTGCTGTGCCCCAAAATAACATTTAGAAGTTTCGCGTTTGAAAAACAGAAGAGAGAGAAATATACCATACCAGAGCAGACCATACATGTACCAAATTTGGAAGATACTAATGACAGCCTTTATTTCCCCATTTTTAATCCAGAGTCATGATGGTTTGTGGTTTTTCCCCCTGCTCTTTCTCAGTAATTGAGCAGTTTGTGTGTACAGAGAAAATGGACTTACATAAATCTGCAGCGGTATTTTGTTCTTAGCTTTTAAACATTGGGAGGGGGGTGTTGTTTTGTTTTGGTTAAGTTTATGGATGCATGAAGTAAGGGAGTGAATCAGTTCCTTGTTTATATTTTTTCACCTTTAAACAAAACTTCTTTTAAAATATATATATTTTAATGCATTATTTCAAGAGGTAGAGTGAATGAACTTAATGATATTTGGTACATTCTGTGGCTCCGAGAGCACAATTCTGAGGGGGGGAAGGAAGATGGGTGACTGGGGAAGAGAAAAAATAAACTCACCTCTGAGACATGAAGTTTCATGTCCTGTTAATCTATAAAGTACGTCAGCAATGGGTATGATACTGTTTTGTTTTTTTTTCTAATGACATGGCTGAAATGCAGTAATTTCTTATTTGGGACATAATTCTGCCAAACTTAAGAATAGAAGGGCACAAAAAACATAGAAAATACAGGGATGCAAATAAATAAATAAAAATATGCATCTTCTGTTGCTTTGAGACCATAACTAACTTATGGTTAAATTGTGCACTATTGTGAAAAGGAGCAAAACGTAGGGGTTTTTTTGGGGGTAAGGGGGAGGGATTGGTTGTTTTTTTATTTTGTTTTTTAAAAGATTTAAATCTTTTTGGACAAGGGTTCATGCCACAGCTTCTACAAGTTGCCCATCATTGTTTGTAGGAGCTCAGATGTCTAATGTAACCAAATTCCAGTATTAAAAGTGTCTAATGTAATTTTTCTTTATACAAAATAAAATCTTTGGCATATATTTGATAACACTGCCATTAACAGGCAAAATGTTTACTACCTTAGATTTAAAAAAAATCTTAAAAACAGAGGACTTGCTTCAAGTTTATTTTAATAGCAGTAATTCAGCTTATTTAAAAGATGAATACTTGCACTAATTCCCCTGCTGCTCCAGTCCTGTAATTTGTTGCGTCTTGTGACTACATTTCCCCCCAAATATAAGGTAGATGTAAGCTGCTATTTTTTTAATAATCACTACTATATTGTGTCTTTTACTCTGTTTACAATATCAAATATTTTTCTTACAGCGACATATGTAAGCGGCAAACCTTTTTCTGCTCATGTGATTAAAAGTATATTGATAGTGATTTTATTTGTAAATTTATAGCATGAGGTCTTGTTTATGCCTATATGGAGTTGAAAGAGTTTTGTCTCGCATACAATTCCACGTGTGTAAATCTCTATAAAAAGAGGTTGTCAAAACTATGTCACAAACATTTTACTTAAAAATGGTTTATATTATAGAGCTTTGCAAAGTTATCAGTTTTATAACACTATTTCAATCATAAACTAATTTTGTGGCTTATGACGGCTAAACTTTAACTTTTTGTAGTTAAGTATAAATTGGTTTAACCCAAATAATGCAGCTTTTACATTTTAACATAATTGTTCTTTAGGCATTGATTTCTGCTATTGCCACAGAATAACATGACTTGAAGCAAGTCTGAGTTTGGCTAAGGTAGGATGACAGTTTGCTGGTGGTAAAGAGACTACATACATACTTAATATGTATCCCAGTTATTATCAGTAAGGCAGATAATACTATAATACACCACATTTAACAACAACAACATTCAAACATTCATGTCCATAAAGGCAGTCATCCATGATGGTTCTGTGCCAGCTATTTTTAGGGTTTTGTAACATACTGCTGTTTAGAACTACCACCCTGTGAGTTACAATGTGTAGGAAACCTACTATGTTGAGTGTCTGGCACTTGAAATATTGCTTTTATTGCTAGAGGTCCACAACTGTGGCTGACCTCTGTCATTATTAAGAAAAATTAAAAAAAAATATCTGTGCAATAATTTTAAACTGTGCTCCCAGGAATAGACACAAATGTTTTGAGTATATTTAAGCTGAATTTTTTCCTTTAGCAATGCATTTGTCGATTGCACTGAATTTAAATTGAAAGTCAGAGGTGATTCTTGATAGTACTTTTGTATTTTAATATGGACAGTTTATTCATTTTCATACAAGTTATCAGATGGTTGTTTCAGCGAATTGAAAAAAAAATGTGGAATCCTGTGACATAACTGCAAAACCACAGCCATATTTGATGGTATTGCCACTTTTCTTTTTCTTACTCTTCAGCTGTTTTAGTTTTGAGAAGATCTGATTGCTTACGCATAATGTCAAGTATCCATAATTAGAAAATACAGAGCTTCATAACCACAGGACTGTGGGTTTTCAGATGTTTGTACATGCTTCAGGACTATCAGTTTCATAGGTCTGGGTATCTCTGGATACATGAGCCAGACATCAAGCTGGTGTGAATCAGCGATGCTCTGTTGCAGTGGAGCTATGAGGATCCGGCCAGAATATTTTTTTTACTGTTGTTCTTTATCAACATGCCACAGCGCTGCTCCTGTTCTGCACAAACTTCTTCCTCTTTCATGTAATAATCAGTATTAGCCATGTGCATGCATGATGCTTATTTCCATGTTTTATGTGAGGCAAGAAGGAGTACCATGGTCATTAGATTCTTTTCTAGCGCATTTATAGTGGAACAGAATAGATCTTTCACGCTCCTCCCGTTAAGGGGCACATGCCTGATACTAATAAGACCCACTTCTGTGAAGACTTAAGCACATGTTTAACTTTACATGCTAAATGTCCAACGGAAATCAGTGGGCCTGCTCCAGGCATGTGAAGTTTAATACATATAAATCCTTGTGCATCATTTTTTTCCAGGACAAGGAATTCTTGGGGAGAAATTTTAGTTAGGAAAAACTGGTTGCATTTATTGATGGGATGAGGTCTGGGCTGCTGTCAGATTTGCAATATTTTTTTATCATCAGCTTTGGAATTTCATGTTTCCCATTTCTGTATAAGGAGTTTCGGGTTTTCCTGGAGATTTCCTCATTTTCTATTTTTACTTTTGTTCCTGTGATTTAAAATTGATGTATAGATTCCCAAACCTTTAACTTTCTAGCATGGTTTACAAAGTATTTAAGTCCTCAAAAACTTTTTTTTAATTGTTTGTGGTGTTGATAATGCAGTTGTTTAGGAAATACTTCTTTACAGGGTTAAATGGTGTGTCTAGTGGAGGACTAGAACTCTTCTATGAAATACTAAAAGTGCCTCTTTTTCGGGGTTGGGGGAAGGAAGTGATAATTACTAGAGTTTGAATGACATGACAGTTGAAACACATATCTGGAAAGTTTTGGGACACTTTAGAGAATTTTAAAAGAAAGGCCAAAGATTTGTACCAACGTTCATTTTTATGTTTTTCAATGCACTCCTTTTTCTTTACACTTCTTACCTCATGTGATGGTATTTAATGAGACATTGCTGACTTTAAAGCATCCTCTGTATTTAGAAGGTAGTAGCTACAGTAGGGCTGTAGTACCAGTTTGCCTTGGATTTGCCTACAGAGCAATCTAATAGCTGATACATTTAATTCTGTCATATGAAGGAACTTCATTATAATTGCAAATGTGGCTTTTCAGCTTATAGATGAAAAGTTGTATGTTTCCTCTGTTTACTAAAGAGATGACACGAGGCCCAGTATTCCAATCCTTAGTCAAAAATCTCATTGACTTTTTCACTTAATGGGGAAGCTTTTGCCTAAGTAACCATGGGAGGATTGGACAATGGAATGCTTAAGTATAATGGGCCAGAAAAAACCACGTATTGACTTAGTGGGAATTTTGCTTGTGTAAGCTCTGGTGTATTTAGCTCTGTAGTCCTTTCCTTTGCGGGCAATACTCTCTTACAGATCTCTTCTTCCTACTGAAAATGCCTATAGAACTTGTATGAAGAGGGCTCTCCAGAAGTCTGCAAAAAACAGGAACAACTTTGTGGCATGTTGGAAGAAAGTATGGGTTTGGGAGGTGGTAGTAAATCTCCATGATGACACCTGGCCAAGCTCTGAAATATCACATTCAGTAAAGACTTTTTCAACATGAATATGATTGAAGGCAGACAAAACAATGGAAAAATGGCACCATTTCCTTTTTAAAACTGCAGATTTTGTGTAATAGTGCTTCAACTCCCATAGTTTTGAAGAGCTACAAAACTCTCTTCTTCAGCTTTTAAAGTTTCCAGGCTTTGAGGCCTGATGATAACTTAGGACATGAATTTTCCTTTTAAGTAACAAGCATTTTTACTTCATAAGGGTTTCCTTGCATTTGTGTATAAATTCAGGAAAACAGTCTGCATGTCGTTGGTTGTCCAGTGTACTTTGCAATCTTTGCAAGAGATTGCAGTGTGCATATCAGTAATCCTAGAATACAGAAATATTTTTTTCTCTCTCTCCTGACATTTACACCATAGTTGTAATGGTTTCATTTTGAAGTTACAAATCCTTTGGGTCTAATTCTGTGAGCCTACATATAGCACTGGATTAAAATGTCTGCATCATTTCTTCAGTTATCCAGTTAAACTACAATTGTTGTAAAAGTGTAAACCAGCCCATGACAGTTTTTTGTACTTGTTTAAAGGACTTTTAATGTTCAGTTTTCATGATTATTGTCTAAAGAAGACTGATATAGATGTTCTATACTGTCCTGGACCATGTTAATTACACTATGATGTTATTTTGGTTCTTCATCACAATGATTTATCCCCCAATATCCCCCCATATTCCTTCTAGGCACATTTTCTGTTGCAGTTTCCCTTTGCATTGTATTGCTCTGACAACTGTAATTTGAATCAGATCTGAAAGAGGTCCAGAATAAAATATATTTTGATACTATGTTGGCGGTATGTCTATAAAATATTTTGAATATAATGTATTTGGTATAGGATATTTGGAAATGGTTGGCATGGTAAAAAGAAGAGGAATGTTACATTAGGTTTACATGTATTATAGCATATTTTCATTGTTTCTACATGGATAGTAACTGTTTGTTAAATGCTCTATGGGTAGTACTCTTAACAGAGCCATAGCAGTAGTAGAGCTTTATCACCTTGATTCAGCAAGAAACATTGGCCCCTTTAGTGTCAATGATTCTGCTGCCTTCTTTTCATGTGCTAAACATGACATGCACATTTAACTATCTTGCTGAATTGTAACTTGTATATAGAATTACTCATTCGTTTTTAACAAGATGTTTGAAAAGTGCATAATAGGTGCTAATTCTTCCCATCATGCCTGTAGACTTTGAAAAGGTAAGTAGAAGATTATGAAATTCCTTTCACAACCCCATTCTTGAAATAAAAGGCTGTGTCTCAAGGTTTTCTTTCTCCTATTAAGCTGTAGAGTTTCACTTTACAAAGTTCCATTCTTTCCTTGGTTAAATTTGACTATACAGAATATTTTTATGCCTTTGGTTCTATTTTAGACATTTTGAACAAATTGAGATTACATATGGAATAATGTGCAACCATTCGTATATAATGAAGCTATAATTTCTTCAAAATGTAGGTGATATCATATACTAAAGGAGGGAATTTAGATTGTTTTGCTTTGTTTTTTTTACATCAGCAGATCTCAGAATTGGAAGTACTGCTTTGTTGTATAGCTGTGTTTATTTGCTGTAGCACATTCTTGAAAAAATAACAATAGTCTGTCTTATTTTTCTGATTGAAACTAATCTAATCCATGTTATCATTCTTTCTTTTAAAACGTTGAAACTTCTGTTGCAAAATTCTACTTAATGCCCTGAAAGTAAAAAGTGAGTTTGGTAGGGGACTGTTTATTTAAATGAAAAACAGTGTTGGCCTCAGTACACATTTGTCCATGAATTCTTCATCGGACTTTTCATTCATAGCATGAATATCGTGAAAGGAACAACAATGAAGAACAAATCACTGGTGCGATTTAACTTGTTTTCAGGTTAATTCAGAATAGTAACTACAAGCTGACTGTGATGTTCAAAATCTGTTCAAAGCATGCTTCCATTCTAAAATATGGCCATGCAGAGCTAAATATAATGGAGAAGTTGGGCAGTAGGATTTTCATAAATAGACATTGCCCCCTTGTGCATGCTCAGTAAAGCATCAGATATTGCATGTAACTGGCACATAGTATGAGATTTCTAATTAAGGATTTGAATATTTCACAGGTGCCTTAAGTTCAGATCACCTGTATATTTTAATTGAAGGTTTGTATATCCTTATTCGTTAGCATGGTGCTGTTTATATTTCCACCTTGGCCAGTCACCTGGAGAACTCGTGACAGAAATTTTGCCTTCCATGGAACAGCAGTTTTAAAAGCAGTCTAGATAACATCCTTGTTTCTCTTACAACACAGGTAAAATCCTGGCTTCACTGAGGTAAGTGAGAATTTAGAATGATTTCAGAGGCATTAGGCTTTCTCCCCATACGCTTAAGTGGTTGTTTAATTCTGATGAGTCTGAAGAGAGCAGATGCTGTGAACAGTGTTGTATCTTTTAATGGAACATTGATTAAAACTTTACTGCAGGTGGGGGAGGGGAATCTAGGATTTTATCAGTAGGGTATGTATTGTTTATATTGTAGTAGCCATCCAAATCTCTAAGACTGGTAAAACCATCTGGCTTAAGACAAGAACCCTTCAAGCAGGTATAACAAAAAGTAAGAGAAAAGGAAAGTTGTTGGAGGGGGAAGAAGAAGGTGATAGTGATATCTTTGTTTATGCACAATCTGCGTTAACTGAATAGTTTAAAATCAAGGGAGTAGCAGCAGGTCTCATATGATACCCATTTTCAAGGTCAGTGCCTAGAGTCTAAAGCATCAGGACTGATGATTTAGACTCTAGGCACAGACCTTCTGCACAACTGGAGGACTGTGTAGTGGGGCCTTTGAAACTCCTGGTAGAGTTGGCTTGTAGGAAGAAAATAATTGTCCACAGTGTAATTTTTTGTTGGTATTTTCTGACTAGTTCTAGTGGTTTGGAACCTTCAGACAGTGGTTCTCAGTTCTTGGAATCAGTGGCATCTTGGGCCTGTAATTTCATTATTTTTAAACCTTAGGAGAGCCCTTCATTGGATCCAGTCTCTCTTCAGCATCTCTTTCCCCCAATTAGAGCACTGAGGAATTTTGCATGGGCTCCTTTTTAGTTGATCCCTCACGTGGAGGTCATGGCTTCATGGAGCATAATCTGAGTTGTCCTGTTCTGTAATAAATGTTAAGACCTTGTTGTTTAAGAGGGGTTTAATCCATTTAGGGCCCATTAACCAGGAGACAGGATTGCTCAGGAGAATAGGGATTTCTTCGAGGAGTGTGCTTGTGGGTGCTCCACTATAGGTGCCTTAGCACCCCTGCACTTATAATTGGGACTTTTTAGCAGCAGTGCTCTGGGTGCATGGTGCTGCTTGCACTGTAGCGAGTGTGCTATCTACTGTTTCTCAGTTTCTTCTCAATCAACTCAGGCTTGGTCGGAACCAAGCAGCACTCTGATCTCCTTTATAGATAAGATTATTATTAGAGTACTTGTTATTACAGTTTTTCCCCCTAGTTTATTTGGGTGCCTTTTTCCTTCCCCCTTTCCTAGTTGTTAAAAATCCCTTTTCTTCTTATTCCTTTCCCATTTAGTAGGATTAGTAATGCTAGGCTCTCCTAGGTTCAAGAGATGCCTGACTTGAAGACTGTCCATCTGAATATATTAGATGCTTAGGACAAGAGCATTCCCTGCACAGCTGCCACCATTGCAAGAAGCTGTCCTCCAAGTCCTGGCGATGGATCTGCAGCTGAAGCTCCTGACAATGGAGAAGATGGTGAAGTCGGAATCAGAGCTGGTGTCACAAGCCTTTCCGCCCTGGACATCCCCCACAGTGGTTTTGGACCAAGGGATGCTGGCACTGCAGGAACCTCCAGCCAAGAAGACTTCAAAGAGAAAGCACTTCTCACCTACAACCGAGAGATCTGCTAAAAAGATATCCCCTCAACAAAAACCTTCCTCAGCACCGAAGGTACAGGCTTCAGGGGATGCGCAGTTTCCAAGCACATCTGGTGTGGACAAATACTGAGGCCTGGTACTAACCAAGGAAGCACGCACTATGGTTTCAGCACCTGAAGCCAAAAAAGACCGCACCTGCACTGCCAGTACCAACAGCATGGGTACCAGGGCAAGTGGCACTGAAACCAATACATCCCTCCAGAACTGAGAGTTGCTTGGAGCCATCAGCGCAGACCCCATCTAAGACAGTACCGGGGCCGCATACCGACACCTCTCCAGTACCAACAGCAACTAAGACTTGCCACTATGACTCTGCACTGAAATGTACCCAGGAGACTGCACCGTCCATACCAGTGTTTCCTCTACCACATCCTTTGACCACACATGAGGAGCCCATGGTTACTTCGGTACTAGGGATGTAATAGTGTAGTCAACTAAGTGATACGCAAAAGCTTATCACTTAATGCTATAGACTACATGCATTTCCCTCCCCCCACCAGCAGATTTTTTAGCAGGCTCAGTCCTGGCTTGTGACAGGTCCAGGACCTCCCCCTGCTGCAGCTCTGCATTTAAAGTATATTAGGAGCGAGGCAGGCAGGCAGCCCTGCTCAGTCCTTCCTCACGCTAGGTCCAGAAGCTACCCCTGCTGCGGCTCTGCATTTAAAGTGTACTGGGAGCCAGGAGGGCAGGCAGCCCAGTTCAGTTCCGGCTTGTGGCGGGTCCGGGAGCTCAGACACCCTCTTCCCCTCCCCCCCAGACAGGGGCTGCTGCCACCCCATGATTTTGCCTCTTAATCAGAGGCAGCAGCGCGGGGCGACAGGCAGCCGGTTCGTGAGGCGAGCTGGTTTTTAAATTGGCTCCCCTTGCGTACCAGCTCCCACCTGGCACCCCATGCTGCTGCCTCTGAAACAGAGGCAGCAGCGTGGAGTTCCAGGGGTCTCCTTGGGAGTGGGGCCTGAATGCACTGGCTGCTGGCCCTACCCCCGGGGACTATAGAATCATCGACTAACTGATAAGAATTCATGAGGTTACTTGACTAGTCAATTAATCGATATTTAACATCCCTAGTCAGTATTGGGCACTCCAGTCTTTGGCACCAATACCATGCCAATCCTAGCGGGCTTTCTACACCCTCAAGTTCAGCTCCACCCTTTTTGAGTGAAGACGAAGACAACAAGGAAATCTATTTCTCTCCTTGCCACTCCTCACCCAAACCCACCTCGCAGTTACAGCTGCAGTAACAACAGGGCCGAGCTCACATGTGGCAGCCTTTTCCATGGTTCCCACCCATTCCTTTCCCTCAGTCATGGCAAGGAGGGGATCATTGGGGCCCTTTTAGAGCCCAGATGGCAGCATCTTAGGCTGCCCCACAGAGCAAACCACTGTTCCAAAGCCTCTGGTATTATATATGCAGATTTTTCAGTTTCTATTTTTCCATGTCTATAAACTCCTGTATAATAGGCATGAAAGAACTACTTGCCATTGAAGGCTCTTTAGAACACTCAGCAGGTACAGTGATAGCAATGACAGATTCTGCATTTTTTATTAAACTGTTCAATAGTTCGTGTAATTGTACTGAAAAAACCCTGTGTTTTTACTTGGCTGTCCTTCCACAGAGCAAGATCCGACACCACCCAAGAGCATGTGGAGGACCTGGAAAAGACACAAGAGGAGGAGACACTCCTTCCTTCGGACCTCTCATCATCCTCGCCTGACAAGTCCATAATGCCCCCCACGACCGACAGCTGGGGATGACAAAGTCCTTCTGGGACTTACACAAAAGGGTAGCTGATTCACTTGACGTCTGTCTAGTCAAGGTACCTGAAATTCAGCACAAACTTACTGTTCAATACACCATCATGTGCCAGCAATGCCCCTCTGCTATATTTCATCGGCCAAACTGGACAGTCCCTACGTAAAAGAATAAACGGACACAAATCAGATATCAGGAATGGTAAAATACAAAAACCTGTAGAACACTTCAGTCTCCCATGACACACAGTAGCAGATTTAAAGGTAGCCATCCTTCAACAAAAAAACGTCAAGAACAGTCTTCAAAGAGAAACTGCTGCGCTACAGTTCATCTGCAAATTTGACACCATCATTTTAGGATTAAACAAAGACTGTGAATGGCTAGCCAACTACAAAAGCAGTTTCTCCTCCCTTGGTGTTCACACCTCCACATCAGCTGCTAGAAGTGGGCCTCATCCTCCCTGACTGAATTGACCTCATTATCTCTAGCCTTACTCTTGATTGGTACTCTTTTCTTATGCCTGTATATTTATATCTGCCTCTGGAATTTCCACTACATGCATCTGATGAAGTGGGTCTTTGCCCACGAAAGCTTATGCTCCAATAAATCTGTTAGTCTATAAGGTGTCACAGGACTCCTCGTCACTTTCACAAACTTACTGATATTCTGCAGGCATCTGCTTCTAAAATAGCCCTCCCTATACACGCGGCTATCCTGGATCCTGCAAAAATAATTTGGCAGACTCCCGCCTCCATATCATCAACATCTAAGAGGGCCAACAGAAAATACTATGTGCCATCCAAAGGTGCATAGTTTCTCTTCTCCCACCCAGCTCCCAACTCCCTCATAGTTGAAGCAGCTCACACTGGGGCAAGCAGACCCACTTCAAGTCCATGGCATATGACAAGGACTGGAAGAGGCTTGATATTTTGGGCCACAAGGCATGTTCTTCTTTGAGTACTTGCCTATGTCCATTCCGTCTAGGTGTGTGCGCGCCCCGTGCACAAGTTCTGGAAGCTTTTTACCCTTAGCAGCATCCGTTGGGCCAGCCAGGGAGCCCCCTGGGCTATGTCTACACTGGCGGGTTATTGCACAAGAATGGCCATTCTTCTGGAAAGCGTCCACACTGCCCACCAGCTCTTGCGCAAGAAGATTTACAGTATTGGCTGGTAAGAGAGGGCGTCTTGCGCAAGAGCTATGCTCTTTTTTAACAGGTGTAAGCCCTCTTGCGCAGGCGCTTTTGCGCAAGAGGGCAGTGTGGACGTTCGGCAGGGGTTTCTTGCGCAAGAAAGCCCTATGGCTAAAATGGCCATGAGCGCTTTCTTGCGCAAGAGAGCGTCCATACTACCATGGGCGCTCTTGCACAAAAGCACAGCTGGCACATGGCAGTGTGGACGTTTTCTTGTGCAAGACTTCTTTGTTTTCTTGTGCCGCCAGTGTAGACATAGCCCTGGAGTGCTGCTGGTATAGCCATACGTATAACCCCCTGCTGGCCCTCTCCCCCTTCAGTTCCTTCTTTCCGCCCATGACAGTTGCTGGAACGCTCAGACTTGCGATCTCAAGTGCTCCCTTAGCTTATCTTAGTGTTTTTTAGTGTGTAAATAGAGTAGTTCACTGTTAATTGTTAGGTGTTTGTTCTAAGTAGAGTTAGTTGTTTTTCTCCGGCTCCCCTGGGAGTGGGGCGGGGGCCATGCCAGGGCCCCACGGCTTCAAGCCCTGCCACCAGTGCTCCAAGCCGATGCCGTGCAGGGACCCGCATAAAGATTGTCTCAAGTGCCTGGGGAAAGGCCACCTGACAGATTCATGCAGAATCTGTAAGTCCTTTAAGCCTCAGAGTAAGCGAGAGACTGACTCCAGACTTAAGCTGATTTTAATGGAGTCGGCGCTTCAACCCGTGGCGCTGAAGTCGGAGCCATCGGTTAGGAGCTCACCAAGGTCGATGAGAGAGACTGAACATGGTTCCAGGCACTCAGTGTCACCAGGGCACCGGCCGGCACCGGTCCCAGTCCCCGGTGCCGGCAACTTCGAAGAAGTTACATAGAGGGAGATCGCCCGCCAGGTGTGACCAAATGGAGCGCCATGAGGCCTCCCCTTCGTCACGCAGCCGGCGAAGCCTGGCAAGGGCTTGCACCCCAGGACCTGCCTTTGGAGGAGGTCATGCAGCCATCCACCCTGGACACCTTTAACATGTCCCGGGAGTTTATTGAACTGACAGCCTCGCCAGCTCCGGCACCGTGGGGTACCGTAGAGCGCAAGAGCAGAGACACCCTCGGGGCCAGGCCGGTCCTGTCCTCATAACAGGCACCGACTTGACAGTCAGCACCAAGGCACCGATCCCCTAGCCCCCCGGCACTGGTTCAGCCAGCACCGGCACAACTGGTGCAGGAGGCGGTGCGGCTGTCGCACTCTGCACCAGAGCTGCAGACAGCACTCTGTTTCCCGGTGCTGGGAGCACCAGACATTTCACCACTGGCACCACCACCGCACAGGGGTAAGCCGTCAGCAATGGCACAGCATGGAAGAGGAGCTGAGCATGCATCTTCCACGGCACCGCCCTGGTCTGCATCTGAACTCTCTTCAGAGTCAGATGGAGAATTCCTGGTGTCCAGGGCATCCTCCTGCCGTACCGTGGACTCCAGAGGATCATGGTCCTCACGGGCTTCAGGGCAGCGGCACCGTTCCCGATCTGGGCATAGATCCCACTCCCGGCACCAACAGAGAGACCAAGATCAGGCCATGGTGCAAACTTGGCCCTCACAGTGGCAACCACCGCCTCAGTGGCCCTTCTGGACACCTTGAGCCTACCACCAAGCCCAAGGTCCAGATCCCTCCAGACCGGGTTCGGTTGTAACATCAACGTACTCAACCCACAGAACAGCCCCCTCGGCGACCTCACTTGGCCGTTTAAACACCAAGTCAACAGAATTTCTTCATTTCCAGAGAACTCAGTGGCACCAATTGCAGTAAGTTGGCAAAGAATTAAGATTTTTACCGTGGTAATGCTGGCAAAGATAATTCCATCTCTAGAGAAAGGAAATTAGATGTCATCCCCTCAACCTACAAGATGCCCACTTCCACATTACAATTCATCCATCACACAGGAAATTCCTTAGATTTACCTTAAAACGGGGTGGGGAACCTCCAGTCCCCAGCTTGCCTGGATCCAGCCTTGGGGAGCCTGTGTTGGTGCTCCAGCCCTTCTTCCTCTCCCCCCCCCCCCCCAATCCCACTACAAGGCTGGAGCACACAAAATCTACTAGCCTGTCCTCCCCCCTCCTCCCCCGACTGTGTTGTGCGAGGGAGAATGTGGGGTGTATCTTTCTCCTCAGTCAGGGGCCATGTCAGTGAAGGGGGTTTGTTTCGTTTTGCTTGTTCTCACTTGTATGCGGCCACCGATTGATTTTTCTGTGGGTCAGCAGCCCCAATCCAAAAAAAGGTTCCCCATCCTTGCCCTAAGAGATCATCACTACCAATATCACGTCCTCCCCTTCAGTCTCTCCTCAGCTCCAAGAGTGTTCTCAAAGATCCTTGTGGTGACCATAGCCCACTTGAAGAGGTGGGAGGTAATAATCTTTCCATACCTTGATGATTGTCTTGTAGTGGCTCCCATGGCCCAGATGGCACAAGAAACCACAGCAAAGACTATCCATTTATTCAACGCTCGTGGCTTACAGATAAACACACCGAAGTCCCATTTCATTCCCTCCCAAGAGCTGGAATTCATAGGCGCAATCCTAGACGGTGTCTGAGCACAGACCAGACTTCCACTGCAGTGTTTTCAATCCCTAGCCATACTGGCCTAAACAATCATTGATAGCCCCATGATCTCGGTCAGACAATGCCTGCAATTGTTCGGCCAAGTTAGCTACGACGTATGTGATCCTGTATGCCTGATGACACGTGATGCCTTCAGGCCTGGCTCTGCACCTGTTTTTGTCCACGCAAGTACCACCTGCACAAGATCCTGAGCCCTCCAAAGAGGGTAGAAGAATCTCTTCAGTGGTATTTGCAATCCAACAACCTTTGCAAAGGAGTACCATTCCAACAATCTCCTCCCTCTATCTCCATATCCGCAGATGCTTTGCTAGAAGGCTGGGGCACACACGTGAAGGAGCACAAAGTTCAGGGGAGATGGTCTCAACCAGAATCAGCATTTCATGTCAATATTCTAGAGCTCCAGGTGTTCAGACAAGCCTGCAAATATTTACTTCCCCTGATTGATGACAAGTCTCTGAGGGTACGTTTACACTACAGTGTTATTTTGAAATATGTAATTTTGAAAGTTATTTTGAAATAAGATATTTCGAAATAACGCGTCTATACACAAAATGCATTTTGAAATAGCATTTGTCTATTTCGAAATAGCACGTCCACACTGAGTGGACACTGAATCGTATTTAAGGCCAGCCAGAACCAGTTTCGGCAGGGCATCAGGTCAGGAGTTACTTTGTGTGGCTGCTGCCTGAGGCTATCTGAGGCCTCTGCTTAAAGGACACCCGGACAGCCAGTTCTCACGTTTCCCTGCTTGCTTGCCTACCTCGATGAGGGACAGCAAAGCACTTTTTTCTCTGCGTGCTCTGATTGCCCTCACTCAGGACACCACAGCACTCTGCAGCATGGAGCCAGAGCTGCCCCGGGTGCTTCTCTTGGATGCGTTGCTGTGAGCCTGACTGCATTTTCTGCAGGCTGCCATCAGGGAGGTCCATTGGGGGGCTGTCAGTATCCAGGAGGCCCTGCGGGAGAGCTTCCACCCTGAGGAGCACTAAGAGCCTCCCTGGTGTGCCCCACTGGGGGCTTGTGCCTCATTCCTCCCTCACGTCCTTCCACTTACCCCTTTCCTGATGTCAAATAAAATACATGTATTTTCATGAACACAAACTCTCTTTATTTAACAAAACTGTGTGTGGGGGGGAATGAAATTCTGGTGAGACTGGGGAAAGGAGGCGGGAGAAGGGAGGAGAGAGGGTGGGAGAGGGGAGGGGGAAACCTGGAAGGGGGAAACCTGGAAGGGGAAGCAAGGGGAACAAGGGGGAGGGGAAACTCAGGGTTGGGGGTCTCGCCGGACCAACTGTCTCCCAGCACTGCGGGTGCGGGGGCCTCGGTGTCCCCGGGGGAATGGGGGGGGGATGGAGGGTGTGGAGGGAGAAGCGGGAGGGGGAGCAGTAGCTAGGGAGGCAGCAGGCGCTGGAGCGGCAGGAGGCAGCACGCTCTGCACCAGGGTCTGCAGGTGCTGGCAGATGGCACGGCCCTGGGCAAGCTGCTCCTGCCGGAGCTGCAGTTCTTCTTGCACCCAGTGCTGGAGGGTGCGGTGCAGGGCTCGCAGTGCCCCCAGTGCTGCTGTTGGTACCCTTCCACTGCACGGATGGTCCTGCGGAGCCCTAGGGAGCGGGAGCATGTCCCGGGTGGGGTGGTGCGCCCTGCACGCGCAGCTGGTGCGACTGTGGAGAAACAAGAGAAGTGGTCAGTTATCCCTGGGGACACAGTGGATGAAGCCCAGCCCCCCTCTGCAAGGTGAGGATGACCATTCCCTGCACCATCAGAGCCGATGTGCTTGCACAGAGGCCATGTTTGGAATGTCCTGCTATCCCCGGGAGTGGGAGCTGCCCCGAGACCTCACCCATGCCCCTGTGTTGTATATAGTGTGTGTGTGGAGGGGGGGAGGGGAGATGTCCCATGCCTCTGTGTAGAGTGGCCTTGCGGAAGGAGGGTGTCCTGCTGTGTCCCACCCTAGAATTCGGAGAATGTCATGTCTCTTCACACACACGTGTGGCTAATAGGGTAAGGCCCCTGTGTGGCAGCCAGCTGGGGCCACATGCCCAGGGGTGACATGGCACATGCTCGCACATGCACAGGTTGCTGCATGATCCATGGACAGCAAGGCCAACATGCACAGTCCCTGGTTTCCGTCTCCCCTCCCCCTGCCGCATAAGGGGACAGTGATGGCACTCACCTGTTGTTGCCTCCCTGGCCTCAGATGACACCGGCGACAGGTCTGCTGGGGCGGCTCGGGGGTCCTGGCTGCTCAGCATGCTCCGTCTAGTCTGCTGCGGCTCCTGGCTCTCCTCCTCCTCCTCGATGCCCTGGTCAGGGCCCTCTGCCCCAGGGTTGACAACCATCTGGGGGGCACAGACCGTCCCGCCCCTCAGGATGCGGTCCAGGGCGTTGAAATAGGGGCAGCTTGGTGTGTGTGTGCCCCTGGTTGGGAGCTGCCCCCTGTGACCCTGGCATATGCCTGCCAAAGCTCTTTTATTTTCATCTGCACCTGCTCCTGGGTGCAGATGTGGCCTTTGCTGGCTATGCTGGCAGCTATCCCGCCATAGACAGCCGCATTCCTCCATCTAGTACGGAGATCATGGGCGTTGGAGGATTCCCCCCAAACCTCAATGAGGTCCATGATCTTCGCACTGGACCAGGAAGGCGTCCACCTTTTCCAGCCCCTGGCAGGCTCCTGGGAGCAGGCAGACTGCTCCTGGGGAGTGGTGGAGGGCTGGCTGCCGGTGGCTTGCTGGCTCATATTGGGGCCACTGGGTCAGGGGCAGGACAGACTGATGGTTGGGCTGGCAGGCTTGGAGCTGGCACAGGCACTGTGGCCAGACTCTACCCCTTTAAGGGCTCTGGGGAGGCAGTGAGGAAGAGTAGTTTTCTTGGTTGTGGCCTGAGTGGTCAGCAGGGCACCCTGAGAAGGGCTGGAGGCTCTGTATTTTGAAATAAGTGTCTACACAGCGCTTATTTCAAAATAGCAGTTTTGAAATGGGCGCTATTCCTCTTGGAATGAGGTTTACCAATTTCAAAATAGTGGTTGGCTTGTGTAGATGCTAGCAAAGTTATTTCGAAATAATGGCTGTGTAGACATACCCTGAGAATACTCATAGATAACACGGTGTGCATACTTTATATAAATCACCAAGGCAGAGCCAGGTCCTACCATCTTTGAAAAGAAGCTACAGTTCTGTGGCACCGGTGTGTCCACCATCACATGAGCATTTCGGTTGTCTGTCTCCCAGAGAAGCAAAATGTGACAGCAGACCATCTGAGCTGGAACTTTCATCAGAAATACAAGTGGAAGATCCACCCTCAAATCTTGCTTTCCGTGTTCCAGAAATGGGGTTTTCTGGACATAGACTTGTTTGCTATGTTTCACAATGTGAAATGCCCCAAGTACTGTTCCAGAGCAGGTTTGGGCGAGAACTTGCTAGGCGACACTCTATTATTCAATTGGGCAGACAAACTAGCCTATGATTTTCCGCCTCTACCACTACTCAACAAGGTCACGCAGAAAATAAAACAGGATAGGGCCAGAGTCATATTGGTAGCGTTGTCATGGCCCAGGCAGACCTGGTTTCCTTATGTCACAGATGTCTGTTGCTCCCCTGATTCGTCTCCCACAGTTCACAAATCTCCTGTCACAGGACAAGGGTCGAATTCTCCACCTAGACATTCAAAGGCTCTGCCTCAAAGCTTGGCTCCTTCAGGGCTGACAACACCTAACCTCACCTATTCGGAAGAGGTCTCTAACTTAATCATGAACAGTCACAAAGAGAGCACTAGGAAAACCTACACTAAAAAGTGGCAGTGTTTTGTGATTTGGACCACCCACAATTCACTATCACCTCATACAGCACCGCTACCAAGAGTGTTAGACTACCTTCTTTCCTTGAAGAAACAGAACCTTTCAAACTCATCAATCAAAGTTTACTTGGTGGCTATTTCAAGTGAGCATTGTCTCATAAACGTGCACGCTCCCTTTCCCACCCAACTACTCAACAATGTGTTCCCTCCTTTGAAGCAACTACTCAACAATGTGTTCCCTCCTTTGAGGCAAATCACAGCACCCTGGGATCTGAACCTTCGTCCTTACAGTCTTGACTGGTCACCCTTTCGAACCAATGGCAATGTGTTCCCTTACACATCACTCCATGGAAGTTGCTTTCCTTGTGGCCATCACCATGGCAAGAAGAGTTAGCGAGCTCACTGCACTCATGGCCAACCTTCCCCTTACATTATTCCATAAGGACAAAGTGGTGCTCAGAGCTCACCCAAAATTTCTTCCTAAAGTGGTTTTCCAGTGCCACATTAACAAGCCTCTATACTTAACTGTCATCTACCAAAAGCCTCCTCCTTAAATATCCGTCACACCACTGCTTTTACCTGGAAGAACAAAACTGTTTAGACACTCTCCAAGGCTTGCTTTCCTTCCATAGCAGACCACTCTAAAGGGCAAGCGATTTCCAAACAGAGACTTTCCAAGTGAATAATAAGTTGCATCACAACGTGTTAGTCCATCAACAAAGTATTGCCCCCAAATCAAGTATAGGCTCACTCCACCAGAGCAGTAGCTGCCTCCACAGCTTTCCTGCACAATATCCCCATTGTTAACACTTGTAGGCCTCAACACATACCTTCACAGAACATTATGTGATAGATAGGTATGTCTCTCAGTGCACAAAGTTTGGAGTGGCGATCCTGTCTCCTTCCCCTGCTTCCAAACACTCAGGGCACTGCTCTGTAGTCACCTACAGTGGACTGCCCACAGGGAGACTCCTCAAAGAAAAAAAGAGGTTACTTGTGCAGTAACTGGTGTTCTTCAAGATGGGTGTCCCTGTGGGTGCTCCACGACCCTTCCTCCTTCCCTCTGCTTTGGAGTTGTAACATCTCTCCCCACAGTAGAGAAGGAACTATTGAATGGGTTGGCGGAACACGTCATGCTCACTACGGCATGAGCGGCACTGTGCATGCGCGCCATCACAAGGGTACTTCTGCTAAAAAGTGCCGATTATAAGCACACAGGTGCCGAGAGCCCTACAGTGGAGCATCCACAGGGACACCCATCTTGAAGAATCCCAGTAATTGCACAAGGTGAGTAACCTCTTTTTTACAAAGCCAACTCCTAAGCAATCGGAGGAGCTAGTAAATAGGAGCAGCAAATAGGAGTTTCATGAGGGAGTTTAAGGGGGGAGTACGAAAGCCAGAAACACTTAATAGTCTCTAAATTTTGGCCAGTCAACAGACTTACTCTCCACCTTCCCCTTCCCCTCCCCAAAAAAATAAAACAAAAATGTTGCAGGAATAAAAATAATGGAGGCAAAAATCCAGCAACAGAGTGGAGGCTATCTAATGTACTGCACTGAACGCAGCATGTACGATGACCTGCTTTATGAGCAGGCAGCATATATGTGCAGTTAGTGCAAGTAGTTTGTATCCCTCAGAGGCTGGGTATGGGCTCTTGGGACCAGAGTGGGTGAACTGGAGAACCTAAGGGAGACAGAGAGGTACACAGAGATTTTCTGAGATACAGTAAAGTGGTTCCACCCCTTTGTCTGACAACGTGTGCGCTCTTGAGAATGACGAAGATCTCGGGAAAGGAAAACATCAATCTGGAGCAAAGTGAAATGATCCCATACTTGGGACTTTCCTGCCAGATATCATCATGGTATCCTCTTGCACTGAGAATACTCATTCAGTGAGGGAATAATAGTTATTAGGAAGAGATAGGTAGTAATAGTGATGGGCGATTCAGTCATTAGAAATATAGATAGCTGCGTTTTTGATGACTGGGACAACTGCATTATGAATTGACTATTGGCTACGAAGGCTTCAGATTTCAAGACCTATAGACTGACTCTTGTGCAATGTTGGGGAGAAGCTGGTGGCTGAGGGTCATTTAGATACCAGTGACACAGAGAGAGATCCTAGAGGACAAATTTAGCCTTCCAGGTAAGAGATTAAAGTCCAGAACCTCCATTGTAGCATTTTCTGAAATGCTTCCAGTTCCACGCTGAAGGCCATTTAGACAAGCAGGATTCTTGCTTCTTGGAGCAGCCAAAACTGAAACCTACAATGGGAGTGGTAATTCTTGATTTAGTTCTAAGTGTGGCACAGAATCTGATCCAAAAGGTGAAAGTAGCTGGACCACGTACTGACAGCAACCATAATATAATTAAATTTAACATACTAAAGAAGCCCACCATAGTAGCATTTAACATCAAAAAGGGGAATGGCAAAAATTGGGAAGTTAGTTACACCAAAATTAAAAGGAAAATCACAAGAGTGAAATGCCTGCAAGGTATATGGAAATTTTTAAAAAACACCATAATAGAGGACAAAAAAATGTCACCAGGCCTTAAAACAGAATAAAAGAGGGGGTTAGAAGCAAAAAGCTGTCTTTAAAAAAAAAAAATCAAATCAAATCATATTGAAGAAAATAGAAAGGGGCATGAACTCTGGCAGGTCAAGCGTAAAAGTATAATTAGGCTAAAAAAAAATCTGAAGAGTAAGTAGCAAAAATCATAAACAGGAAAAAAATGTAAAGCATATTAGAAATAGGCAGCTTACCAAACAGTAAGTGAAGGCCACTGAAATAGTACTGTGCTAAAGGAGCACTGAAGAAACACAAGGCATTGTGAAGAAACTAAATGAATTCTTTGTATCGGTCTTCACTGCAGAGGATGTGAGGGAGGTTCGCATACCTGAGCCGTTCCTTTTAGTATTTTTGGAGATGTTAAAACAGGAGGTTTTGGAAAAAATTGATAAACAGTAATAGTCACCCAAGAGTTCTGAAGAAATTCAAATATGAAACTGAAAACTAACTGTGAAAACTAAATGTGGTATGTAATCTATCACTTAAATTAGGGTATGTCTATATAGCAGGCAGTTTTTTCAAAATTGTCAAAATACTGTCAAGCTGGAGGACTTCTTACTCCGACTCCTGTAACCCTCATTGTACGAGGAGTAAGGGAAGTCAGAGGAAGAGTGCTCTATTTCAAAATAAGTGCTGGGTAGACGCTTCCAATTTCGAAATAAGCTATTTTGAAATAAGTTACCCAATTGCTGTAGCTCAATTTGCATAGCTTATTTCGAGTTAAGCCCTGCTGTGTAGATGCACCATTAGCTGCTGTACCAGAGTACGGGAGGGATCGCTATTGTGATGTGAACTTTTTAAAAAAGCGCCAGAGTTGATCTTCACAATTACTGGCCAGAAAGCCTACCTTCATCACCAGGCAAATTGGTTGAAACTATAGTAAAGAACAGAATGATCAGACACAAAGATAGTCTTTTAGGTGCCACAGGACTTTTTCAGGAAGCAAAAGGGACAGGATAAATAGTCAGTTTTCAGTATAGAGACAGATAAAGAACAGGGCCCTTCAGGGATCTGCACTGGGACCAATGCTGTCCAACTTTTCATTGAAAGCTATTTTGAAATAAACTATGCAATTGACGTAGCTCAATTTGCATAGTTTATTTCGAGTTAAGCCCTGCTGTGTAGACCCACCCTTAGCTGCTGTTCCAGAGGACGGGAAGGATCGCTATAAAGAGATATAAAGAGGTAAACAGTGAGGTGACAAAGTTTGCAGATAATTAAATCCAAAGCAGACTATGAAGACTAAGGCTATATCTAGACTACATCCCTCTTTTAAAAGAGGGATGTAAATTAGACAGATCTAAATTGCAAATGAAGCTGGGATTTGAATTTCCCTTGCTTCATTTGCATAATGGCGGCCGCGCATTCTTTCGAATATGAAACCACCGTCTAGACGCAGTTCTTTCAGGGAAAAAAGACCCCTTTTTCAAAAGATCCTGTAAACCTCATTTTTTTGAGGAGTACAGGATCTTTTGAAAAAGGGTTTTTTTCTGAAAGAACCGTGTCTAGACGACGGTTTCACTTTTGAAATACTCATTTTCGAAAATGTGCGGCCGCCATTATGCAAATGAAGCACATGAAATTAAAATCCTGGCTTCATTTGTAATTTCGATCTGTCTAATTTACATCCCTCTTTCGAAAGAGGGATGTAGTTTAAACATGCCCTTATAGAGGGATTTTACAAAAGTGGGTAAGTGGGCATCAAAGTGGCAGATGAAATTCAGTGTGGATAAATGCAAAGTAATGCACATTGGAAAATACAATCCCAACTATACATATAAAAAGATGGAGGTCTAAATTATCTGTTGCAATGGAGAAAGAGATCTTGGAGTCCTCTGAAAACATCTACTCAATTCCAGCAGCAGGCAAAAAACCCTAAAGTTAGGAGCTATTAGGAAAGGAATAGATATTGAGACAAAATATAATGACATTTTATAAATCCATGGTATATCCACACCTTCAATACCGTGTGCAGTTCTGGTGGCCCCATCTCAAAGTAGAGAGATTAGGAAAGGAAAAGGTTCAGAGAATGGCAGCAAAAATTATTAAGGGTATGGAACAGCTTCCTTATGAAAGGAATTAAAAAGATTGTTCAGTTTAGAAAGGAGATAACAAAGAAAGATAGGACAGAAGTCTATAACATGATGAATGGTGAGGAAAAAGTGAATAAGGAAATGGTATTTACCTCTTTGGGGGTAACACAAGATCCAGGGGTCACCCAATGAAATTAATAGTAAGTTTAAAACAAACACAAGGAAGTGGGTTATGTAACCCAGAAAAATCTCAAGCGGCTCATGACAGAGAAAAATTGACTAACGATTAGTCGTGATCTGTTACCCACCTTGCATTTCCTGCCCCTGGAATATGGGGCTGGTTTCCCATTTTGATTGTTTATCTGGAGAAGTTCACTGGGGATCAGTTGCAGGGGCTAAGCTCTTTAACACATACCTCGAGGAACTGCTCCTTGGTTCCTTGTTTCCTGCAGGTTGGTGAAACAATGTTTTCTGTGCAGGGAGGAATTTTCCAAAGCACACCATGTTGTCTGAACTCTGCTCCCATTAAAGTCAGTGGTAAAACTGCCAATGCCTTCAGTGTAGAGTTGGGCTGACACTCTTGAAATCCAGCCAGTGATGTCAATGAAAGGAGGCGGAATTTATGACAGACCCCCTCCCCTTACATTTAAAAAACCCCACAATTTAAAAATCAAGTTCCCTGCACTAGTGTAATAAAGCTTAAGATTTAACAACTTTAACTCCATTTGGTCTCTGCTCACTCTTTGAATTTGTCTCAGTAGTTTGGATGGTGAAAACAAATGAGATATTATGCATTGTCTTTATAGAGTCAGCTTGATACGTCTGAGTCTCACATGCCAGCACAGCACTGCAGTGTTGAAGTTGCACAAGATGCAAATAAGTGAATGTTTGTAGCTGTTTTGTAGTAATCTATTTCTGCTGGAATTTTAAAAATGTAAAAATTTCTGTGGGTTTTGTGGTTTTGCAAACTCGTGTATTTACAATATATACATTTTGGGGATATATCTGACTTGATATCTCCCTATAATTACTGGTAAGTGATTAATTCTTATCCACTAGGAAATTATAGCTTCATAGCACAAAGATGTCAGTGAAGAATTTCAATTATTTTTACTTAATTTCCTTTTTAAACTGCTATTTGGAAGTTTTGTAATTCTTTCATTTTCTATTGCAAGTCTCATCTCTCTTCAATTTGCTCAGATATTGTAGTAGTGGGGAAAAGTCAGATAAGTTTGATGCTGATAAAAATGAATACAGACAACCTGCTTTCCAGGAGTAAGTAATTTCAAGTCAGAAGCCAATTCCCCAGGCCAGGGAATAGGAATGTCAGTAGTTTTGTTACAAGTGCATTGTTTATAACTGCCTATTCAATTTAGAAGGCAACTTGAAATTTGTGAATTTGCTAAGTTAAATATTGTATCACTTATTTTATAAAAGACATTCCTGTTCTTGCAATTAGTTTAATAAAGCATCAGTCGTTAAAAGTTTATCAAATAAACCTCATTATATTTGTATTTGAAAACAAATCCCTTGAGAGACCAATTTTTTCCATTGTCAGCTTTTAAATTGCTGAAAAGTGCACTCTGAAACCCATTTAAAATATCATTCAACAAAGATAGTGCATTGCTTTGCAAACTGCAAGTGTGCCTCTGAATTTGAATTTCAGGTCTGTGATTTTTTGTGACGGCACTGAAGAATGAAATACCTGTTGACCCATTTTTTTGTGTCCTAGCTGATTACTGTTTGCTTGGCTGGATCGATTAATCAACCCAGTGGTTTGTCATATTTTTTTTATAGCAGGTAAGTTATGTACTCAAAAATCTGTCCTGGCATTGGACTGTTGATTCGACCATTAATGTACGACATAACTTTCAACGCCGTTGGTTACAGCACCATTTTTTGTTCAGATGCAAAGGGTCAATCAATTCTGTTAATCAGCACCCATATTTTTCAGGCTTCTCTGTTTAGAAAGACTTTTTAAAAATATATTAGATATTTTCCATTGTTGGGTTTCTGTAATAAATAAAATCAAGTAATCAGGAAGACTAAACTGAGTGCACATTTTACATAATCTACCAATGCTAGTGGCTCTTCTTTTTGACAAACATTCTAATGGGGATCAGATTCAAGATCAGACATTTATTGATAGAAATGAGGCCACTGCCATAAGTAAATGAGAGAGGAGAAAAAACCACTGACAATGAAATGGTGCAATAAACATGAACTGGGATTACTGTACAACTTTTATTCTTTCTTACAGAGGCCCCACTGAAGACCAGACACCATTCTGCGAGGTACTGAACACTTTCGTAGAGACAGTTTCTGCTCCAATACATAGAAAAATGTGTGAGGCAAAACAGAAGAGTGAGGTGACTTATCTGGGTTCTCATCTGCACATAAGCAGCAGAATCAGGAACAGAACCTAGATCTGTCTCTTGACTTCGTGTTGCTCTGCTCACTAAATCCTAGTGCCATTTTATATACTATATCTAGGATGATTTATTTTAAAACATGGTGAGGGATTGTTACCTCCTCCCCAGGTGTACGCATGGAGTGGATCCTTCCCCGCTAATAAACACCGCCCCAGTTTAGAAAGACAGGTCCAGAGTTTTCCTGGCTCTGAGTTTTAATGCAGAAGGACACAGTCTGGCCCATACGTTCTCAATTACATGACTGTTTTCTTCACCTCTTCCATAAGTCGTAATGATGTGGGAGAAGGCATAGAAATTGCAGATGTACATGATACCTATATAAAAAAATTGAATTCGATAATATGGTAATGAGTTGTAGTATAAGTACTGTGAGAGACAGAATCTCTGCCACTTTGTGTTAAGCATGCTGTCAGACACCTAACTGTTCTGTAACATGCTAAAAAATGCTTTTGATCAAATGTTCACCCTGGCTGATGGGTGAACAAGGGCAGTCTATATAGCAGAGTTGTTGACTCGAGTCCCACGACTTGAACTCGAGTCCGACTTAAGTCACCTAGGTGAGTCGACTTGAGACTTGACTCAGGTTCATTGTTTGTGACTTGACTCGACTTGAGACTTGCTAATTTTGTTAAATCGACTTGGCGAAAAAATTGTCCAAAAATGCCAATATTAATGGCTTGTACAAAAGTAACTTGACATTTTTTGAATTAAGACTTGAGACTCGACTCGAAAGTGACTTTAGGGAGTCGAGACTCAACTTGAGACTTGAACTGTAGTGACTTGAGACTTTACTTGGACTTGACAATGACACTTGAAGACAACACTGCTATATAGGCCCGATTTCTAAATGCATAGCCATATTATTTTCCAGCCAACTTCCTTTAGATATGCCAAAGGCACTTGACTTCAAAGACAGCCAAACACGTGCTATGTGTGAAGCTTTAAAAAACCCATTTTTGTGGCACCAGATAAATAAACACCCAAATGTGTGCACAGCAACTAAAACATTACTTCTGTACTGAAGATAAACACAAGAAACTTCATTCCAAATGGTGATGAGGGAGAGGGAGCAGGAGATGAAAGCTATAACTCCCTGGAAAGTAACCGCTGAATCCATTCCTTACAGTTGGCTCTTCAAGTCCCTTCCAAGGTCCAGAGCCCATAGGATTAGACACTGCACATATATGTTGTGGGAATCTGTCTCTGCCCTAAAGATCTTATAATCTTAATAGACATGATAGACAGAAGATGGGAGGGGAAACAGAAACGCAGAGGGTGAAAGTGACTTGCCAAGGTCACACAACCCTGATCTCCTGACTCGGATCAAAGTGCTGTATCCTAGATCACGCCTCCATGTGGGCCTCTTAGTTGGGTGCCTCCAATAGGAGACTGCTGCTCACTGCAGTGATCACTGCAGGCAGCTTGTACAATGGGAGGAAAATCTCATTGTTAAATAGCATTTTTTAATAAACATGGGATCCCCCTCCCCTGTGCTTTCCAGTAATGCACTATACTTTGAAAGGGGATTTTCAATAAGAGCGCTATGCAGGGTTGCAAGTCCAAGAATGAGGGAATTAGCCAGAAGAAGTGGCAGCTATTACATCAGCTCCAGCTGAAGAAGAAGGCTTTGCTGGTTGCTAAGGTTCACAGCCACGGTGATTTGTTAGACTCAGCTTCTGATGACAGGAGTGGTTATTATGAGTTCTTTGTTGTGTCCATTCCATTTTGTGTGTGTGTGTGTGCTTGTGCATGTGCGTGAACGCTCACCACATGCACAAGTGCCAGAACTTCCCATCCAATGACCAGTGGGAGCTACGGGGGCAGTGCCTACAGCCAGGGGCAGTGAGCAGTGATCCCCTAATCCCTCTGCCTAAGAAGCCACTGCCAGAGGGATGTGCCAGCCACCTCCGGGAGCTCCCTTGAAGTAAATGCTACCTGGCCAGTGCCTGCATGCCAACCTTCTGCCTCATTCCAGAGTCTTCATCCAACTCCTTCCCACAACCTGCACCCAAAGTCCCTCCCAGAGACCGCAACTCCTGCCCCAAACCTCTCCCCCTTACCCTAGCCTGGTGGGGGAGATAGGGAGGGAGGATGGAATGAGGAGCAGGTGCTTGGAGAAGGGGTGGGGCCTTGAGAAAGGGGGCAGAGCAAGAGCTTAGTGGGGTAGGGGTTGGGGGTCCCCAGAATTTTTAAATCAAGATGGGGGGGGGTGTCCTCTGTTTACATAGGTTTGAGAACCTTTGCTCTAGGGCTACCTTGCTCTCTGGCTCTTTACACACTGGCACCTGGGAGAAAGCAGTTCAAGCCACAACAGTCCGAGCCGTTTGGGAGCCAATCCGAATCTGAGCGCTGCTGGAAAAAGGTAAGGGCTGTATGTGCTGGCAAGGCCAACAGCCGGCCTCCAGGGCCCACTCAAGGTCTACCTGCAACCAATCAGGTAATAAGCAGGCCTTTAAGGTGCACATGATCTTATAACCTTTATCTTGAATCCAGCACCCCTGTTATTTTCCAACCATTTGTCCCCCTTCCTCCTTGCCTGGGCCTCTATAACATTGTAACAGTATGAGAAAGGTAACAGGGTTGTTGTTCACTTCTATTCCTCCCATCCATTCTCTTC
Source organism: Rafetus swinhoei (assembly GCA_019425775.1). Lineage (NCBI taxonomy): Eukaryota > Metazoa > Chordata > Testudines > Trionychidae > Rafetus > Rafetus swinhoei. Next base: position 12,909,079 of record CM033432.1, read on the forward strand.
TTGTTCCACTTCAAGGACTCTACTCACAAACAACTGCTTGCTCAGGAGATGCAAGGCCTCCTGTGAGTGGGAACTGGGAAGGAAATCCCTTTGCACCTGGAGGGGAAAGGGGTTTACTCCCACTTTCTTTTATCCTAAAGCCAAGTGGTGTTGGTGGGTCTATGCCCCATCCTTGACCTGTGAAACCTGAGCAGGTATCTCATGAAGCTGAAGTTCTGCACGGTTTCCCTAACATCGAAGAGTCCTTCCCTGGATCCTGTGGACTGGAACACCGCCCTCGATTTGAAAGGTGCTTATTTCAGGTATCGATATTCCACAGACACAGAAGGCCCCTCCGACTCCATTATCAATTCACAGTGTTCCCTTTTGCCCTAGCAGCAATGCTAAGGGTGTTCACAAAGTACATTGGTTCCAGTTCAAAGGATAAAGTTTATTAGAGGAGCCCTTGACTACCCAAGCCAGAGCATTCCTGCCAGAGGCCAGGTTGAGGGCAATGTTAGAACTTATCACCAGCATCACTGCCCAACCGCTCACCACTGCCCAGGTCTGTCCCATCTCAGCACACTGAGAAGTCAGGCGTTATGGTAAGGAGCTAGTACTACATATAAACCTCAGGGAGCTCAGAGCCATCCATCTGGCTTGCAGAGTGTTCCTTCCCCACCTGTCTGGTCAGGTGGTACAGGGATTGTCAAACAACACGGCCTCCATGTTCTGTGTCAATAGGCAAGGAGAGGCATCTCTGCCAGGAAGTCCTTTGTCTGTGGGACTTCCTCATTCTGCATGTCTGGAAGCCTTGTACTTCCCTGGGTTTCTGAAACACATTAGCGGATCACCTCAGCATGTCCACCTTCTTTCACTAGAAGTGGTCCTCCACTCGGAAGTCATCAGGATGCTCTTGCAGAAGTGGGTAGCTCACAGAATGGCCCTGTTGACCACCAGACAGAACAGAAAGTGTTATCAGCTCTGCTCTCTGCAAGGTCTCAGCAGAGGCTCAGTTTCTGATGCTTTTCTCCCTTCTTGGTCAGGGGACCTGATGTATGCCTTCCTGCCGATCCCACTCATCAGCAAAATCCTCTTCAAAATCAAGAGGGACAATGCATGGGTCATTGTGATCAGCTTGGCTTGGCCTTGCCATGGGTTTGGCGTGCTTGTGGACCAAGCCATAACAACTCGATAGGCACTTCCCAGCTGTCTGGACCTACTTTCACATTATCACAGTGGGTTCTGAACCCGAACCTTGCTTTGCTCCACCTCACAGCTTGGTTCTGTGGCTGAACCCAGAGGAACAAGCCAGTTTTAGTGTGGTGCCGCAGGTTCTAATAGAGTAGAAAGCCCTCTACTAGGGCAACTTACCTGCCAAAGTTGAAGCATTTCTCCTGATGGGCATCAAAACAGAATATCTCTCCAGCCCAGTCATCTCTACATTCCATCCTGGATTTGCTGCTTCATTTGAAGCTCCAGAGCCTTCCCTTCTCCTCAATCCAGGTATACTTTGTGGCCATATCGGCCTTCCATCACCATGCCTATGGTAGATTGGTATTCTCCCAGGTTCCTGAAAGGCCTTGAAAGAGTTTTTCTACTGGTCCAGGATCCGGTGTGCCAATGGGACCACAATCTGGTCCTCACCAGACTCACATGCCCACCTTTCAGCCTCTAGCTTCATGTTTTTCTTTCATGCTTGTAGAAGGTCACATTCCTTGTAAATATCACCTCGATGTGAGATTAAAGCGCTTACTTGGGAGTCCCCATACACAGTGTTCTACAAGGGCAACAAGATTCCTTTGTGGCCCCATCCAACCTTTCTGCCAAAGGTGTCAGACTTCCATCTCAACCAGGATGTGTTTCATGGTGTCTCTCCAAAGCCTCACACGGCCAACAAGTAGAGATGTCTGCACTCTCTAGATGTACCAGTCGTTCTGGTTTGAATGGGAAGGGATGCTTGCAAGCTAATTTCAGTGATGAGTCTTCTGCTTCGAAATCCTTCTGCTGTTCCCAACACTATTTTCCAAGGCTGTTTCCACAGGTCAGGGTGAGGGATTTAGAGGCTGGGGTTGTGGGTTTCAGGCTGCAGGTGTCTCTCTCTCTCTCTCTCTCAAGGAAGTTTATTTAATGTCCCTTTTGAGCCGGATTATTAGCAGGTTTTAATGAGTGTTGGTGCAGAGTAGAAGAGATGAAAAGAGAAAAGCAGACGACATGGCACGTGAATGATGTGTGCAATTGGAGAGAGGCCCTGAATAAGAAGCAAAAATGCTTCTTGGAATATGAGCGAACTGAGTAAGCGTCACAATATAAGTGGTGTTATTATGTCAGTTTCCTGTAAGCCAATTTGCTTTACTTCCCGCCTTCATTCTCCACTATACAAAACAACAGCCGGAGGAGTCATTAAAATGAAGATTGCATCCCAAAATTGCCTATAATTCAGATCCTTCAGTGATAGAAAAATGTATAGTTTCAAGAGAAGCCATATGCAAGAAAGATCCTTGGCCAAATTGCGGAGATTTTAGTTCGTTCAAACCAGCCCCTCTGTGCTTTAAAGGAAACAATTTACTGCTTTAGTAAATAAACACAGCTGTTAAAAAGTTCACATTAGGCAGTCAGATTCATAGTCTGCTGAGTAAATGATAGTGTACAGCCTTTGCTAGCTACAGGAGCAAAGACGCCAAAACATCCTGCAAATCCCACGCTTCACAGGAAGATTAAACATAGATGTAGCAAATTATACACTGGGACCACAATCCTTAGAGCCGGCGTTTGTGCAGATTGTTTCTCAGAATTGAAAACTTAGCAATATAGAGCAGCAGTGCGTGAGAGCGAGCAAGCGTCTGTGTGTGTGTGTTTGGTGCTTTATGAAGAGTGCCAGGGTGTCAGCCTTGTAGAAGCAGAGGCCAACTTTCAAAGGCACAATAGTGCCTTCAGCACTTTATCCCCACTGAAAATTAGGCCTTTGAAAAATCTCACCCTTGTGTGCGCTGCTTATCTTCTAAACCAGTACAGCATGGGCAGCAGGCCTGCAAGCTTTCTCAGATCAGACTTAGGCCAGTATTTAAGCACCAGACTTTAAGCAATGTCTCTGTAGAACAGATTACAGAAGCAACCAAGCAGGACAAGTTACAGCCATTTTGAAAACATCTAGTCCATATTCCAGAGAGTTTACAGTATAAAAATTGGGGGGCTTGCCTGCAACCCGGTAACAAAAAGTGTCTGAATGTCTTATCAACTCTATACCTAAGTTAGTTAAGTGGAGCATCCCGTGTGGGCAGAAGTAGCCTCCTCCTTTTGGACTACATGAAGTTCAGGGGTAAAATTTTGGCCCTATTGACTTCAACACCAAAACTCCCATTGACTTAAATGGGACCGGGATTTTACTTCAACTGTAGGCAGCACCAGGATAACTTGGACTGGCATTTATCTAATGCCGATAGCTTGATTCAGGTGGAGGATGCTGAATTGGCTGGATTCTAGGGCAGTGGTCCCCAACATTTCCTATCATTCCCTGTCTTACAGTAATGGAGTCTCTCCGGGCTGCGTCCCCTTCCCCCTCCACCATTACTGCCCAGCTGAGAACTGTGGGCAGAAGGAAGAGCTGATCTGAGGGCAGAGCTGGGAAAAACTGAGGTGTGGTGGGAAGGTGATGCCGAGAGGCGGCAGAGTGAATGAGAATAGAGATGTGAGAGATAGTGGGTAGAATACAGTAAAATGGCAGGTTTAAGAATGGAGGGTCAGAGGGAAGATGGTGTGGTAAGACAGAGGAAAATGGTGAGACAGGAGCAGGAAAAGAAATCAAATAACAAGGGGAGATAAGTAAAAAAGCAGATGCAAATTTTTGTAAATGGATATACAAATTTCCCTCAGGCTTCTGGCATAGGTTGTGCACCCATATGATGCATGTACACTTCGCTTTTGTCAGCTAATTATAATCTTTGCTTAAGGACATAACATTAAGGAGCGTGTGGCCTCTAGTGAAATGACAGGGTGGGTTGGAATTGTGGTGGAAGGGAAACTTGACTGAACCATTCCAGCAAACGACGATAGTGATTGTTTCCAGCGAGTTCTCTCAGTGACTATGTATGGACTGGATGGAGCCTCTCAGCCATAGCTGTAGTGAATATTGCTAGGTAACAGCAATAATTGTCTCTGTTCTCATTTTTGAAGAGTCTGGCTATGTACAGGGGGGAAGCACCATTTTGTGTGGCAGAACTGATGCAGCATGTTAGAAGGGCACACTCTGTGCTCGTTCATGGAGATTTTATTTCTGTTCTTTCTCCTTTGCCCTTTTTCCAAATGAAGTCATTCTGAAAGAACATGGTAGCATTGTGAGTGGTGAATCATGGCACAGAGCCACTGTTTGGGGACTGGTTTTCTCTCAGACATGTAGCAATGCAACTCACTAACTACTTTTTGGAGTGGAAAGCGGTATAGGCCACTTGCTGGCAGAGATCTGGGGAATTAAAGGCAGCTCCTGGTGGGCTGTGGAGCTCTGCAGGTTGAGGTCCCAAGGCAAGAGAAAGAGGGTGCTGGGGCTGCTGGGAAGTGGCCCTGGGAGATCTATAGAGAAGTTGGAGTGGATGCAGCAAGTACATCCTGGACCGGGACCCAGAGTAGTGGGTGGGCCTGGGTCCCCCCTCACCACTGAGGAAGTGGCTGGGCTAAGGGAGGGAGCACAGAGTGTGGCACAGCCAAAAGCTGTGTCATGAAGAGGATACCGTGGTTCTTGGAGTGACGTGGTTCCCTGGAACAAAAGCGATGCTCTACAAGAAGAGGGAGCGCTAGTGAGAAGAGCTAATCCCCATGACAGCCAGCAGGAGGCGCTGCAGTGGTGAGCTGCACCCTGTCACAGTGCTGCTACAGAAAATTAGTGGTTATATCTTCACTGTGCGGGGAAGATTGTAGATCAAGATTATTAGCCGTATATGAGTAGCTGTCCCATTGTAGAGTCCCAGGGGAGACAAGGCACTTTATTTTTTACCTCTAGATAGCTGGCTGAGGTAAACCACACATGTGGGGGATACAGTAGATTAAGTCAAGTTAATTACATGCTACATTTTAATTTTTAATCACTCCCTGTATATTTTTATTTAGATGAGGTTATTTTAAAAATTCTTGTTGGGGATGTGATGCCTAAATGTTCATTTTGCAATAATAAATTATCCTATTTTAAAAATTCAAAGGATAAACATCCCAGATGAATATTTTTTAAAAGTGGATCAAGTGATACATCGTTTGAGAGAAATCTGGTTTTTTTAATGACCCATGCTCTCTGGCTGGGAAGATGAACTTTTTCTGTCTCACTAGAAAATGTAATAATCACTTAGTGCACTTGATGGTTCTGTAGGCTAGTGCCGTGTTGGTCTCGCAGCTGTTGGAAGGGAAAAGATTCCTGGGGAGGATGCTAGAACATGGTTGCCGCATGTTAATGAAACCTCAAGATTTTGCTCTTCTAGCTCCAGCACTTTGTCTGCCACTTTAGCTGATTACGATTCTGGATAATTACAACAGTAAATCTCATAATTAGTGGAAACAAAATGTACTGATGACAAACATGTTCCCTGTCCAAAGTGGAGAGGACTGACGCATATGAGGAATGTGCAGTGAAGGTAAGCGCTGACACTTGTTAGGGAAATCAAAAGCCCCTTTATAAGCATTGTGACCAGCTCAGATTTGCAGTCACAGCATCACTTCAAATGTTTGCAGGAGGAGAGAAGATGAAGTTCCAGTTTCCTCCTATCCTGGAGCCTTACAAGTCCACATTCCTTTATGGAAACTCAAGACCAAGCTCAGCCCCACCCTATGTTCATTAGCTTTAATGAGCATGGGCTGACGTGTCTGAAAGCAGTGGACCTGAGACCTCATTTGAATAGTTCTAAGGTTTGACCACAGCAATTCATTCATCTCTCTCTCTCTTGCGAACTGTTGCACTTGCCCGGTGGTAGTAACAGCTGTATGTCTACACTGCAGCTGGTGTGAACTTCCCATTGTAGTATCATGGAACACTAGAACTGGAAGAGACCTCGAGAGGACCTCACGGCAGGACCAAGCACCATCTAGATCAGGGCTACTCAACTTTGGAAGCCCTGGGAACCACAATGATACTCGCAGCACATGCTGAGGGCTGCAGCTTAAGTGTGGTTGCTTATACATGCAAATATATATGCAAATCGGTTCTTTCATATTAGCGGGCATGAATACAAAGTTTAAGGCAAGACTACACAACACACAGACCCCATTTAAGTCAGTTCTGCTAATATTAATAACATGCAATATTTACCTGATTTCCACCCATATGACAGCACTTTTAATGAGCAATGACAGTCCAGGAATTTAACTATTAAAACACATATCAACAGAAGACCATTATATTGAAGACTTCTTTTTTTGTTTTAGCTTCCACCCCCGGGCCGCATGTTGAGCCCCGCGTAAACCTAAACTGTACCATGGGCCACAAACAAACGGGCCGCATGCAGCCCACGGGCCACGTGTTGAGTAGCCCTGATCTAGATCATCCAGATCAGGGCTTGAGCCAGCAGAATAAAAATGGCAGTGAGGATGTTGCACTCATTTGAGAGCCAGCGCCATAACATCCACAATGCTATTTTTAGCATGTCTGCTTGAGCTTTGCCAGCTCACTCTCCTCTGCAGAGTCGACATATCCTTAGCATCTAATATCTGCCCAATAAGGCTATGTCTACATTGCAACACTATTTCGAGATACCAGAGCTATCCCGTGACTTAACAGCAAGCCTGTTATTTCGGGTTCACTATTCTGACATTCCTGTAAACCAGGCATGTCAAACTCAAAGCCTACTGAGGGCCACACAAATGAAAACTGATAGCTTTCAGGGCCAACTAGGGTTTCCAGGTGGTTTGACCAAAAAAGAAAAAATGTGTCAAGGGGGGGAAAAAAAGGCATTTTAGGTGGTGGCACCTGACAATCCTAGGGCCACCAAAGAGAATGTACTTTGTCAGAAGTCGTAGTTATTTATTATTATAGATTATGTTTTAGGTATATTTTATAATGTTACAATGCATGTAAAGTTGTTACTTGCTCATATTAAATAATTTTTAAATTAATTTTACATTAAATTTATATTTAAATTAAAAATTAAGTACTTTTAAATTTTGTATATGATACATAACTTGTTTTGTTGAAATGAAAACAAGTATAGACCATTATTAATCAAATAGAACAGGCTTCTGTGAAAATTTCAGATACTTTGTAAGTTTGAGATTTTGTATAAAGATATAATTATTCATGCAATTGCAAAAAATGGACATATTTATTGATATCAAATTAATATACATTTTGTGATTTTATTTGGGAATAAATAAATAAAAAACAAAATATTAACAAAATAACCCTTCCTCCCCTCCAGAATCAGGCATTTCCATACCCTGGCTCTAACCCAATCCCCTCCGCTCCCCCACAGCCAGGCCCCCCCCACCTAATGCCTCCCCCTTCCACCAGAGCCAAGCACTCCCAGCCCCCCCCAACCTAATGCCTCTCCCCTGCCCCAGAGCAAGCCACCCCCAAACCTAATACCTGGATCCCGGCATTGACGTTGCCACCTGAGGCACTGGGGTGGCGTGAGCATAGTGGCCAGCTGTGAGCACCTGCTGGAGCGCAGAGTGCCCAGCCGGCCGTGAGCGCATGCGCACAGCAGCCCGGCCAGCTGCGAGCAGGCATTTGGCCACGTGCTCCGAGTGGCCAGTGGGCTGCACTTCATTCATTTATAAAAATGTTCTGGCGGGCTGCAAAAAATTTCAGTCAGGCCGCATGCGGCCCGCCAAACACCAGTTTGACATGCCTGCTGTAAACGTCATTCCATGAGGAGTAAGGGATGTTTTGGAACAGTGGGTTATTTCGAAATTTGGTGCTGTGTAGACAGCACCAAATTACAAAATAAGCTATTTTGAAATAAGATACACAATGTGCATAGCTCAAATTGCGTACCTTATTTCAAGCTACGTTGCAGTGTAGACACAGCCTAAGTGTTTCCCCCCTGATTTCTATGCTCTTGTAGCATTTAAAGGAGCATTGCCAACCTATTCATCCTCAGGAAATCCCTCTCACACAGGGCACTCAAGTCTGCTGCCATAAGGTTTTGAAACACACGCACGTAACCCCCCAACTCATGCTTGTAGGCTCTGTTTAGGGAGCTGCTATATGAAACAGTGCTATGATGGTTCCAAGTACTTGTCTGTCTTAGAGCTGGCAGGGCTCAAATTAGGGAGAGTGTATTAAGGATGTGATACTGTATCTCCAGCTCTTGCTGCTGCTGGTTTGAAAAAATGGATTTAAAATCTGACCTCTCCCATGACTCCTTCCCAAACCCCATTCGAATGCTACTCCTGTTTTGCATCTTGTCCAAGGTGTGTAGTTGCATAGTAAAGCCACTACAGGTTGAACCTCTCTAGTCTGGCACTCTCTGGTCTGGCAACATCCATAGTCCAGCAGGATTTGAATTACCTTGATGTCCACTAATCATGGGTGGTCAAGTTTCCTGTGGTCCCATAAAGTTTGTTTATAGCCCACAGACTTGGTTCCCAATGTTCTGTGCTGTTATTTAGCTCTAATTTACCCCTAAATGTCTTCTAAGAGCCCGGTAAGTAGTGGAAGTTTTGGTAATGCCGCTAGACAATATTGACCTCCCATGGTCCAGCAAATTCTCTGGTTCAGCCCCGGTCAAGTCCCGAAGGTGCCATACTAAAGAGGTTCAATCTGTAGCTGTCTGATGAGACAAAGCTACTAATTTTTTACCATCATTTTTTGAGGATTGAAATACTCTTGAAGAAGAGAGTGTTCCCATGCGTTATGTAGTTTGGGGTAGTTTGATATCCTATTTCTATTATAATTTAATTTCTAATAGTTACATGCAAACAAATGTCTACTGGCAATTAAAGGAAGTAGACATATGCTAATCGAAAGCGCTGATAATTACACAATCTTCAAATTAATTAACAAGCCAAAGGCAGCCAAACATTAGCATTTAGAAAGAGCTTTTTTGCATTAACCACTAATGAGTTCATTTAAATTTATCATGCAACCCATTTTGGAAAGCATAGGCCATATTTAATCATATTCAATCAGATTTAATAATGAAATCCTTAACACTAGGCATTGTTGATTGTGAAATTACCATAGAATTCTAATTGTTAAATAGAGGGGGGACATTTCTGGTGTGTGCTATTAATTGAATGGGACTACTATGTGAAAATTGGTCATATATCTATGAGCAGAGGTATAAATATACTAAATAATATCTGTATTTGAAGGCTTATGAACACCATGCATTTCTGTCATTAATTCCTGAGTAACATAAAAATTTATCTTAAAGAAGAAACTTAGAAATTCCATGATCAAGAGGAAAGAAAATTTGTTTGGAATAAGCACCATACTTCAGCTAGGCAATTGCATTTTAATTCAGCAGTTCATTGGCTCAAATGCTGTTCTTTGTGTAATTTGCATGTATCCAGGGTTTATCAACTCATCCAAAGTCAAAGGAGCTACTCCCAGTGTTTCAGGATGTCACTGATAAGGGATTTTATTCAATTGTCTTTTGCTCGGTCAAAGGGTCCTTGTCTGGTCCCATTGAAGTCCATGTGAGTTTTGCCATTGGACATAATTGGGAAAAGAATCCATCCTCTATGATTATGAGCTCACTTCCATCAAAGTTACCCCACTGTAAGCAGTGCAATGGAGATCAGAACCAGCCTTCTAGAGTCTAGTATCCTGATACCGTAACCACAGGAGGCAATAAACTACAAGAAGACATCTAACAAGGGTGTTATAAACTACTAGCAGACTTACCCAGCATTGTCTGGGTCCTTCAGGGCAGATGTTGGGGGGAGCAGGAAGATGGGGGCCAGGGTTGTGTCCTCTCCCCCCCAGCATCCCTGATGCCCACGCGGGGCCTGATCTCCCTCCCAGCCCACTCTCCTCAGCCCGCCTGGGGCCTGTTCTCTCCCCCACCACCTTCCAGACACTCCAGCTGCCAGAGGCCTGTCCTCTTCCCCCCCCTCGCCCCCGCCCCGCTAGCTCTGTAGCCAAAGGCCGTGGGGAGGAAGGGTTTGGGGCTGGAGGGCTACTCACCGGTATGCTGGCAGACAAAATGGCAGAACCCCCGCCCTGCTGGCCACGCCCTTGGTGGTGCAGCTGCCCTCAGTGGACATTCTGCAGGACAGCTCTCCCCTGCAGGCTTGCTGCCCCCAGTGGTCACTCCTAAAGCAGCCCCTTCCTTTGCATGTTCTGGGAAACTGTCCTTTTCCAGGGCTTCTGGTTCTCCTGGCACAACTGAACCCTGGCCTTGCTTTAAGTTAGGAGAAGAAGCAGCATGTCCAGCCAGGAGAATCCAAATAGAGCTCAAACTATTGAGTGCAGCTCCATGTCCTTTAGCTGTGGGGCTGCTTTTCTTTAATAAATAGCAGATGCAAAAAGGCTGAAAGTACCACACTGCTGAGACTTCACATGTCTGTTGTGTTTCTGTGGCGCACACACGTACTGCCAGGCAAGGTAACATCTTGTGAGGCTGTCTCATGTTAAACCAAAAGCCAGAAGAGCTCCTTGGACTCCAAAGTAATTAGACGTACGTGACCTTTTCTCTGTGTTTTCTCTGTAAAAGTCTCACGGTAGCTGAGTGAGTGAACCAATGAAGCTCAGCAGACTTTTAGGACAAGCAAATCAAGGCTTGATTGGATCCTAGAATGCTAGCGAAAGCCATCCCCATCTGAGATAAGTCACGCCCGTGGCAGGATCAGGCACAGCATAAACAGTTCCCCACGTAGGAGGTCTTGCTGTCAACTCCGGCCCTGAGAGTGGGGCCATTGAGTCCAGCACACAGGGATGTAGGAGTCTGATGCAGGTGCTGAACTTCCCATCGACGCCTGACACCTATGAGGCTGCCCAGTACCTCATAGAGATCTCAGAAACCGAGGTGTCTATGGTGCAGGACAAGCCACCAGGGCTGCCGAGACCACACCCCTTGAGGGGAAAGCCAGCAATGCTGCAGAGCCTCCAGTCCCTGGAGCAGCACTGAGGCAGATTGACATCCTCGTCCTCCAATGGGTCACCGCCACTGGCACAATGCGCCATATCAGCCGCTTTGGTGAACGCTCTTGCACTGGGCTCATGGGAGAAAGGCGGAGATCCACCATGCCTGCCACGACGCTCAGTGTCGAGGTCATGCTTCCGGTCCCAGACCACGTCAAAATTGAGAGGAAATCAGCACTGCTCCAGGACACTTGCCTCTCCCAGTACCAGTCCAGATCGCCAAGGGTGTCCACTCGTATGACTCCAATGCTGGCACCAATGCCATCGGTGCCACATTGGTCATTGTAGTCAGAGTCTGAAGTGATGTCGACACATTCCCACCAGAGCCATGCTGACCCTAGGGGATGTGACCCCCCCGGTACCATGGCAACTGCAGTGGCCACCCTCCACGCGATGGCCCTTCTGGACAACCTGGTGTGGCCAGATCAGTGGTCTCCACTAACCATCAGTCTTGATCCCCCAGGCACAGATGACATTCAAGGGCACTGTAGGCCACTGTGTCTCGTCCCAGCAACTGAGGCCCCAGACCAGTCCTCACGCTAATGGTGGCAGGGTTAGCCAGAAGGAGAAGCTTGAGCCCACCATCTCCTGGAGCCATCAGGGTTACCCACTGCCACTGCACATGCCTCATCGACTGCGTTTGTAGTGCAGGTTCCCATTCAGGAGGTCTGTAGGGCAGCCACGTGGTCTTCCATACACAAGTTCATGGCTCACTCCGCCATTGATAGGTGTTCTAGGGAGGATGCAGCTGTCGGTCGTGCAGTGCTCCAATCTGGGATTCCGAACTCTGAACCCACCTCCATGGGAGTCACCTGACTGGAATCAATGTGAGCAAGCACTCAAAGATGAAAAGACAGTTACCTGTTCATGTAACCGGTGTTTTTCAAGAAGTGTTGTTTATGTCCATTCTGATACCCACCCTCCTTCCCCACTGTCAGAGTAGCCGACGAGAAGGAACTGAGGGAGAGGTAGGGTCAGCAGTGGTATATATGCACTAATATTGCGGCGCCACTCTAGGGGTCTTCACAGCTGACCCTACGGGAACTGCTAGGGGGAAAAGCTTCTGACGCTTGTGCATGCAACGTGCACACCTGATTGAAATGGATGTGAACAACCCATCTCAACACAGTCTTTTATGGTTTATAGACTGCTGTACCAAAAAGCAGTTGATACTAGAGGGGCACCATTAGTGTGAATAAGGAAATGTCATATTAAGGCATTTAAAAACCCAGAAACACATTTTGACTGAACATTAGTTAATGTTATAATTGTTTTATCTTTGCTGACAGCTATAGATATCCTCTGGAGTTTTAAATCAAATGTTTTAATCGCTGTGTCTTCATGAGAACACATAATGTTGTGTCATTATCCTGATATTGTGTTTGTAGCACAACATGTCCTTGATCTCAGTTGAAGCCCCTATGTCCTCATGTATCATCAATCATAATAATAAATAATATGCCTAATGCAACAAGTATTAGCTGAATATGTGAGAAGACTTTAGAATAGGCTGTGAATTGCTGCTTAAAATCTTGAAGGGCTTTATGATTGGACTGTCTCATGGAATCGATGGAATTTCTCGGGCATCTACCATGATAGTGTTTAAGGATTTAATTTTTTAAACAGAAATATATGGATATTATAGCAACTCTTCTGAGGCAGCATTAAGTGATGCTTTGACAATTTACTAAACCATTAAAATGGAAGGGGGGAAAGAGACCTTATTGTTTCACATCATGGGGCTAAAATTCTCAGAGATCTACTTATAAGCAAACCGGATTATTACTTTTGGGATTCCCGGTATAGGGATACAGGCTAAAGAAGGGAAATGATGAGCTACAAATTGGATCTATAAATTGGGAATCTGTAGAAATATTAGGCCCTGTTACCCTGATGATGTTCGAATTGAATACAATGAACATTGTGCAAGAAATCATCTGTTTTAAGAGACTGCTCTAAAGTATCCATAGATATATAGTTCTGCTCTACCATTAGTAGTGATCGTCGCCATTATGAAACTGATTTGTTTGTCCATGGAGTGGCTAAGGCAGGCTTTGTTCTGTCAAGTCCTTCTCAGATCTTCAGTGATGAAAAAATTCAAGCTGCTCTCACAGACTGAGGTAAGCACATGCTCTGAGCTTTTGAGAAAATGGGCTGAGATGTATAATTCCATACAGTGTATATATAAACATACACACACACAGCAACCTACCTGATAAAAACATCCTACAACATTTGGCAGTATTGGGCAAAAACACTATACCAATAAAGTTGCAAGTGCAGTTAGAAAAAAAAAATACTACAGTGCTTCATAATCACTGTGGACGAGTTTTGACTATGATGTCAGAAATATGTATCACATTTAAAATAAGGGATTTGAAACCTTTATAAAATCCATATTGACTAAATGAGAAATAGGCTAAAATCAGAGCCCAGAGCTTTGGAAGTACTCAAAATTCAGATGTAGATTTTAAGGGTTCCAACCTTATCTCTAGTTAAAAATATGAGAGCGCTCCTATATTGTTTATTAGCATTGATGTCATAAATATCTCCATTAAGTAGCAATTAAGCTGCTGGGATTTGGGCTATGTGCCATTATAAGAGGTAATTATAAGAGAATTGGATTAATTAGCCACTGAATTATTTATGTAGACATAAATATTGCACATGAGATCTGTGTTAAATAGAATATTACCACACACACACAAAAAAAGAAAGGTAAAGATAAATTGAAATACATTGTCTCTTTAGTTCTTTCCCCCAAAACTGGTTTAAATAGGTAAAATTTGTCAACTACCCATTCCCTATGTCAATGCCCATGCATCATCTTATATATAAAAATACACATATGATAAAGTAATTGTGTGCTTTTGTAATCTTTCCAAACCATCACAAATAATAAGCATTGAGAGTTCTCTCTTGTCAATACAATGAAGTCAATCTCTGCCGGTTGTGGTATAATTTATAGCTGAAGGAAATGGCTGATTTCACAGATATTAACTTTATCGAATATACAAACAGATGTATTATAGGGGAAAGAATTTCTGTGTCAGCAGCACAAATAACTTTAGCAATCAGCAAATCCAATCTCCTTTTGGCACTACAGCTTATCTGCAGACTAAAGCTTCTTGTCAGCTGTAGAAATAATACAATACTGGGATCTAGAGGAATGGAAACAATGCAGACTACTTGATATTGCAAACACCTAAGTGACTTAACTAGGAGACATCCATCCATGGATGAGAATAAGAAAACAGGCATTGAAGTAAAATTATTAAACTCCAGCCCAGGTTTATCGGTCTTCAGTCTTCAGACCATAAACTTGATCACTAGTTGGCCTCAGTAAGAAACTTTGCCGTACAGTGTAATATCACACAGTTAGGACTGGAAGAGTTTGGGTTCTTCCTCCCAAAGAAGAAAAGCAACAAGAATATAATTGATCATGTGCCTGCTCTATGACCACCTGAGGTGAGTGGGAGAGTTGAAGTGGATGAGTTGTCTGGGATCACTGGCTTGTTTTAACTCAGTGTTTGGTAACAAGAGTATTAGCCCACAGACCTTATGAATGGCATGTCTTTCTCTACTGGTCTGCTGTCTTGTCAGTCTTTTCCTTCTGCTCTGTAAAGCAGATGGGGACAAGCATCTGGTACCTGGGTGGTGGTATGAAAGAGCCAAGGACTCAGGGTGAGAAATTACGTGAGGTCTGTGTGGATACAAATGTATATCTGTGGATGCAGATATCCGTGAATAGAAATCTCTCTCTGCTGAACCTCAGGGCACTACTTCCAGGAACCACAGTGTCCAAAGGAGAAAAACATGGTCCCACCGCTCACAGGAACCAGTGCGCCATGTTGGCAGCTTCATACAACCATGCGGGTGTCTCACCCACAGAAGCGCTGTATGACCACAGCCAGGAGACTCAGCTGGGTGTGGGACACGGGTAGTACCTCTGCATAGGTGGGAGGAGCTGCCAGCATGACGCGCTGGCTCCAGGGAGCATCGGTGTCACGTTCGTCTCATTGGGTTGCTGTGTTCCCTGGAGTAGAGCTCTGTCATTTCACGGATACTGATTTCTCTCTGCAGATAGCCGCCTCCAAGGGTAGACATTTGAATCCACTCACAGTTCTACTTATTACTTGTGAGGCCCGACGGAATGTCTGGTTTCAAAGCACAAAGTTTGTTTTTATCCGCTGAGACCAAGTGCTGTAGAACTTTATAGGAATGAAGCCAACAGAGCCCCGGATGCTTTTAAAACAGGGAGACTATGATAGTCGTCAAACATTAAAAGTCAGGCCCTTGCCCAATGAGCCGACAATCTAAGCAGGCAATAGATAGCTGAGGGAAGAGGTCTGCAGCACAAGAAATATTGTTAAACTTTATATTTTTCATGCTACTGTCCAGGCGACCCACGCTCTGGAGCCCAGTCCTCATGTTGCTGTCTTCTACCCAGTCTCTGGATTTTCTTAAATGCCGGTCTCGCTTTGCATTGAGGTTGATGGCAGTTTTCCCATTTACTTCAATGGGAGCCCAGCAGGAAGGGTTAATCCAACATTTGTCTGGAAGCTGCAATAGTTAAGGAATCTTGCTTTAGGAATCATGTGGTATGAAGCTTCTTCAGCAGTACAAAAGAAAGTGAAGGGAACTATTATCAGACAAGTACTAATAGGAGCAGTTTATTCCTAGTTTCCTCTTGATTTACAAGCCACTCAGTGAGCAATAAACCGCCTACTTTTAATTACCCATTTGCACAGCCAGGATGGTTTCGTACTATTTTAGAAGCAGGGATAGCATAAATGGAACTGACCAGACATTCTCAAATGCTGTATGTGCTTTGTAATTCTAATGAGAAGATAATAACTATTTTATGTTCTCCTTCTCTGATGGGTACAATTTTCTTTTTGAACCATTACCAAAAAGGGTTTGGGGCTTTTTGTGTAGCTATTGCTTTAACCCTTTTCTGTGCTATGCAAGCTCTTTATGTTTCTGCAGCAGTTTCCCTGGAAACTTCTGGACAGACTGCAGGGCAACTTTGAGGATGTGTCTGTTGATGAATTTAAATGCACCTGGCATTTAACCATAGGCCTACTCTTGCCCCCATTGACTTCAGTGTCAGAACAGGGGGATCTGAATCAAGCCCCAAATTATTAACAGATGAACTTTTAAAATGTGTCTGTGGAGATTTATTTTTGTGCAGTTTGCTTACACCTACCATTTACTTACATGTAGAACTTAGTGGCTCTGATTGTCTCTTGTGCCAAGATTCATTTAGTTAAGAAGGGGGAGGGAGGCAGTTAAGAAGCCATTTACGGCTGCCACATTCTTAATCTATCCTAGCCCTGCCATCTGCACAATTTAGAACAGCCTAGGGGCAGCTCTAATTTAAGCACCTGGCTAAGATTCCCCAGGTGACGATAAGCCAGTTGAGAATTGGAGGAGCACACATTCACCTTTCCCCAAGTCATTCCTTCCTACATCCTACAACAGACTACTGGGTGTAGTTGGTCTGGAAGCAGGCTATGTTATTGTACAAAGAGCCAGTAAAAAGGAAAAAGAGCTCAAACAGGCAAGTTGCTTCTCCTACTTGTACCATTTGCTAAGTGGGGGGTAACGTTTATTTAATGTACCTTATAAGGGCATGGAGATTAGATTAATATTGTTTGTATTGGAAATCCAAATAGTTGAAAAACACAGTTAGAAGGGCAATGCACTATTCTTAAAAACAATATCTGAAGTTAAAGTTTCAGAATCTGTGATTTGATTTGACCTGAGTTTACTCCCTTCCCCTTCCCGGAGCAATTGCAGCTCAAGCTGTTGGCATCAGGGGAACAGTCTGTGACAAGTATGGCATCTTGCTGTGTGGTCTGGGAACATCCTTTTCCCTTTGGCTAACAAGCTAAAACACACACACACGCACACCCAAATAGATTCTGCAGCGTAGTATAAATGTTTGTCTGAAACAGCTGCAGATGCTTCTCAATAGATTTACAAATGTGGGCCAGTCAGAGGTAATGTGGTTCAGTGCCTTGCTATGCACATTTCTGCATCTAGTCATCTTCCTCCCCAGCTGGCGGGTGCAAGGAGTGCTGCAAAGGTCAGGCCCATGGGGGAAGGGAAGGAAACGTCACCTTAATTCCTTCACAGCAGCCGCTCTGGTAGACTTATTAATAGAACTCATAGCTCCACACAAGGAGTCCCGGCCCATCTTTATGCTCATTTTAAAGATAGGAAACTGAGCCCCAGGATGGATCCCCCAAGGTCACAAAGATTGAAGCCAGGTCTCCTGAATACCAGGCCTATCCAGGTGTTGAGGGTGTGGAAGGAAGAATGATGCTTAATGCATCTAGAATCAAAGAGAAGGTGTGAGGGGTTAGGGAGACTAAACGGTTAATCAGTAAGTATTCTGGTAAGCATGAGGCTTACTGGTATGTTTGCTGGTTAACCGGTTAACCAATCTTTGCCAGTCAATTCTGGCAGCAGCAAGCCATGCCGAGCCGGAGCAGTCGTGACTGCAGAAAGACCAGCGGGCCAAGCAGTGGCACCCACTGGCCATAATGGGGTCGGGCAGTGGGCCAGGCAGCAGACTAAATTGAAACAGGTAAGCGATATAGTTTAACTGGTTAACTGTTTTAGCATCTTGATTGAGGGAGACTGGGAGGAGGAGAGGAAACACACACTACGTGATGTTTGCAGAACATCTTATTCCATAGAGGAGCTCTCCAGATGCCAACTAGCTTAGGGGAAGAGCATCCTGGGGAGAAGGAGTCTCATTTGCTGACAGTGTTCTGAAGTAAGAAACTGAAATGCACAGTGTATTCTGCAATTCCTTGCCAGTGAGAACTGAATCTCCTTTGAAACCCACAATAAATGGAAGGACAGTAAATACAAGGACACTGAATTGCACATGAATAGTTCAAACCATAGTCTTCTACAGAACTTTTACAGTAACGGTTCGAACTATTGCCATTTTCTTTTTGGAGAGTTTGGATATTGTATTTTTAAAATGAAACCTGCATGCATGTTTCTAACGGTTGCCATGATAACATACAGCTCGTTTTAGCTATTGTTATGCATGGAAGGCAGCATGGTCCACTGGCTAGAGCACTGAGGTCAGGAAAACTGGGTTATATTCTTGCCTCTGTTGCTGACCTGCTGTGTGGCCGTGGGCAAGGGAGTCTGCCATCTCTGTCTGTCTGTCTATTTTGATATGAAATTCTTCAGGGGAAGGCTTGTCTGGGTGCCTCTACACTGCACCGTAGGTTGAAATAACACACGCAATTTGAGCTATGTAAATTGTGTATCTTATTTTGAAATAGCTTATTTAGTAATTTGGCGCTGTCTACACAACGTCAAATTTCGAAATAACCAATTCCAAAACGTCCCTTACACCTCATGCAGTGAGGTTTATAGGGACGTCAGAATAGCGAGCCCATTACATTTCAAAATAATGGGCTTGCTGTTAAGATGCGGGATAGCTATTCCGGGATACTCTGGATACGTATTCCGGGATACGTAGCCTCTGTGTGTATGTCCAGTACCTAGCAAGCACCTTGGGTCCTCAGTTAGGCCAGGGCCTCTAGGCACTTCTTAAATAATAAACAACAGCTGTGCAATTGGTGACCGGGGCAGCTTCTCCATACACACTTTCCATTGCCCTTGTATCCACACCTCCAAGGAGGGACTACCAGTCACACCAGATAATGTGATGGCTGTATGACCTGGACCAACGTGCACTAGAAATCTTCATTTTCCATACAAAATATCCTTGACTTGAATCTAAGGGTGCCTCAACACTGCACCGTTATTTTGAGATAACTCGCGTTATTTCAAAATAACAATGCGAGCGTCTACAGAGCTACTCCGTTATTTCAAAATAATTTCAATATAACGGACGGTTTATTCCAAAATCTGTAAACCTCATTCTATGAGGAATAACACCTATTCCGAAGTAGCTATTTTGAAATAAGGTGTATGTAGACACTCCACTGCTGCTATTTTGAAATAGCCCCTCACCAGGGCCATTCTAAGTTATTCCTCCCCAGTGTCTCCTGGGCATCTAAATCGAGATAGCACGTCTACATTGGGGAAGCCTGCCTCGTACTAATTTTGAGGCTTCCCTGCAAGGTAGATGTGCTATTTCAAAATAAACCATTTCAGAATAACTATTCTGGAATAGCTTATTTCGAAATAAGTGTGCAGTGTAGACGTACCCTTAGTCTCCAGAGATGAGATGTATGTCTCTGTCCTCCAAGCTACATAGCTCATTTTGGTCATATATAATACATCAACCACTGAGCTATAGCTGGCTCTTCCAAAGGGAAGGACTTTAGAAACCAGAGTGAAACCCCGGCCCTGTAAAAATCCATCCTTCGACTGACTGGAGAGGGGTCAGAATTCCCTCCTGGGTGTTCTTTCCTCTCTGTGTGTATAGGCTGGCTCTCTGTGCCAGCAGTGTGACTGATGACACTTAGTCAGCTATTTTCCACCAGAACATCCGTCAGACCTGCGGCATGTAACAGAACAAAAAGAAAACTGCCAGTCAAGATCATGCTAATGACAGGTGAATGGCCTTTCAAAATGAAGTGAAGTATTGTTGTGAAAAGACAAAGGGAGAGCCTAGGAAATTAATGCTATTTATCCACCTCCTAACAATGTGATCCAAAGAAGCCCTCATTTCACCCAACTCTGGCCTGTAGTGGAAATGGCTGAGAAATAGGAGGGCTTCTGCTAAATAGCCTAACATGGAGCAAACTCCCTCACCTTTAATACTGACCTAAGGCACATGGCAACTCGAGGGCTAGGGAGAGTGCTCTAGTGGAGTGAGCACAACACCAGGCCTTGCCTAGCCTGACCACAGACTGTGTGTGTGACCTTGAGTGAGTCTGTGCTCTCATGGCCTCACCCGTGCAGTAGGAGTAGTGCTCTCCTACCTCCTGGGGGTGCTGACAGGATCAGGGGAGGCAACAGCCTTTGTGGGCCCCTGGGCAAGGTGTGGGGGGCAGCAACATGCTCCCTTCCCGGGAGGAGGCCTCGGGGGAAGGGGTGGGGCCAAGGCAGCTGGCCCTCAAGTGTCAGGAGTGCTGCCTTGGCCCCACCTTCCAGAACTTGGTGCTACCCGGAGCATGCGGCATGGTGCTCTGGAGGCAATTTAAAGGGCTTAGGTCTAACAATGGCGGCGGCGGGGAGCCTCATGACCCTTTCAAAGGCCGGGCCCCTACCCCTTTTCACCTCCCACCCCATTGGCAGGCCTGGGGAAGGTAAAAGCTACGCATGTCTGGGAGGTGTTCACGTGGTACAATGCTGAGAGCCATGTGAGCACCTAGATCCTCTCAAGGGGCACAGCTCTCCCGTGAGGGGAGCATGCTGGGATCTGCAGTGTGTAGAGGCCAGGGGGAGCATCTCCTGCCATGTGCTCCCCCAAAACCTTCCCTGCTGCTACCCCTCAGATTCACTTACTCGGGATGGTAACTGGCAGTGGGTGGTCCCAGTAAGCCGGGAGGGTGAGGTACACTGTACAATTCAGACATTTGTTGCCTGTGCACCGTACCGTACCAGAGAGACACGTTTCCAGAACCACGGGGCTCTCCCAAGAACCACAGCAGGAAAAGGAGCCAGTGCCCCATGCCAGCAGCCCCTCTGGCGTGACTGCACTGCTCTCAGCCCTTCCATGTGGTGCGTCTCCTGCCTGGGGTCTGTATAGCCCTGCTGCGGGACAGCACTGGGGCTTGGGGAGGTACGTCTGGGCTGGAGGAACTGCCAGCATGGGGTGCTGGCTCGTGGTGGCTCCACGTTCTGTCCCTTTTGTGGCTGTGAGGACCCCTGCAGTTCCACAGATACCAGATTCTACCCATCGATACCTGCATCTGTGGTGTAAATTTGTCATGGAACATTTCTGTGAGGGGGAGGGGAGGCAGGGGCAGAGGGTTGGTACCTTACCGGAAAGAGTTAAAATCTACTTGCCCCACTGCCGGCAGGGCAGGAGGCTGGTCACAGCTCTATGGGGGAGTCTAGGGGAGGACTGTGGGGACCCTCTGAGGTGCAAAGGGGAGCATTGCTACCGAGCTTATCCACATGCAACTCGGTGGCACGGATCAGACCGCGCCGGAGGAGTAAGCAGCTCTTGTGGCTATGGAAGAATGGCATGTACCAGGTGCTGCCGCCTTGCCAGCTACCTCTAAAGCCTCTCCTCTCCCGGCTCCCATATCTCCCAGGGGAAGCTGGGCTTTATGGTGGATAATGGTGTGAGCAGGAGGCTGGGAATCAGCAGCCACCTGGAGCTGTGCAAAGCTTCCCTAATCAGGCACGTTTTGCTGGCTGTGAAAATGAAGCTCAGCTAAACTTTGCCAAAAGACTGGTTCACAGACCTCAGCCATTCAGCCAGCGTGGGCTGAGTGAACCTGAAAGCGTCTCTCTTTCATGAACAGAAGCTGATCCAATAATGTGCGTTATCTCATCCACCGTCTCTCTCCCATCTCCTGGGAGCTACATGGCTACAACAACACAACAATCATGCTAACCAATAAAGGGAAAGCGTGAACGTGCTGTTGCAGGACAGGCATTTTGTGGCCCTGGATCAGGTAGCTTATGTTTCCCAAGTGATCCAGTTAATCTTCTCCTCCATTAAATAAAAACAAACCTGCATTTTGGCAGCTCAGTCGGCAGCCTCAGCTTGAACAGCTGCAGGCTGTAGCAAGCAAGTTCATTCATCTCATGAAAGCGCTTGCTAATTTGGGGACGGTTTGTTATCTTTGAATCCGGCTTGCTGGTTTCCTGGCAAAGAGGGTCTGGATGATACAGAAAAAGGACAGTCCCAATCCTGGTCAGCTGTCCATGCACTGGACTCATAGGCGAGAGCACAGCTGGGTTTCTGGTCAGCTATAGAGTCAAGAGTCATGAAAGGTCCTGGATCTTTAGGCCTTTGCTCCAGCCACTGATGGATCCTTCAAGAAGCCACAGGAAGCTAAGGGACCACAGCATCTTTCAGGAAGTGCTCTTCAATTGGAGCGTTGGCTGGTTTTGAAGGGTGCTCACCACCTACAACTTCCAGTGACTTCAACTGGGATTGTAAGTGCTTTGTCACTCTGAAAACCAGGCACTTAATGACCAAATTCTAAGCCAAATCAACAAGGTAGACTGTGGTGTAAATTCCACCCCAAGATCTCCAGTATGTTTTGGTTCAGTCAGCAGTCACTGCAATACAGAAAATCCAAACCAGTTTCATCCTTCTTAGGCTGCTCTGCAGTTTCCACAAGCTGCCACCAGGTGGCACTCCTGATTTATAAACATTCCAGGAGTGGTATCGATTGGCAGACCTGGCTTAGCATGGTGCTTAATATTTTCTGATTTTATAATACCAGGGCTTTAGAAGATACCTAATTATCTCTGTTAAAAGGGTTGGGTCTATGAAGGTTTAATCAGTACAATTTGAAAGATTGGTAATATGGCCGTATAATTTTCCAGCAACAATGTGTACAACTTTTATTTTAATGCGGGGCTAGAAGTGTATTATTTTGAGATGTGGGTTATGGCATTCATGATGAACAATCACCAGCCATATAAAATGTTTATAGAAGTACAATATAACACTAAATTATATGATCTGAGAACACACTCCTTTGATTTTAGATTCTCGGATATAATTTCCACTGGAGGGTGGAAAAGAGGCAGAAGGAATTGTTTGTCCCTGTTTCTAGAAACAGACGTGCATTTGCTTGTAAACCAGGAGTTAGGGCCTGATCCAAAGCCTCATGAAATCAAATGGAGCCTTTCAACGGAATTCAGTGAGCACTGGGATAGGCCCTTACAGAGTAACTTTCTTTTAAATAATTTGAATAGATTTCGCACTAGATTTTAAAGAGGGAAAAACACTAGGCTAGGTCTAAAATACAGGGGAAGATTGAATTAAGATACGCAACTCCAGCTATTTTAATTACGTAGCTGGAGCTGACGTACCTTACTTTAAGTTTCTGCACGGTCTCCACAGCGGGAGGTTGATGGGAGCAAAAGCTCCCATTGGTTTCCCTTACTCCTCACGAGGAGCTGGAGTACCAGCACTGATGGGAGCTGGGGTGACCTCTGATTTTGATTTAGGGGGTCTTTACTAGATTCGCTAAATCAAACTCCGGAAGATTGTTCACAACAGCGTTGATCTTCTGCGTAGGAATTGCCTAGGAATTGCCTAATGCTGCAGCTTTCCCCGCACCAACAGTGAAAAAAGTGAACAAATGTATTTGGGGGATCACTGTGCCCTGAAATTCTCCAAGAACATTATTCTTCCTCTTCACCTTGCCTTAGGTTATTATACTCTATGCAGCTAGCACCCAAGAACCACTTATCTTCGGAAATCATAATTCAAAGGTGAAATCAAACATGTAAATGGTTGCAGAAGGTACCCAATTTCATGTCATTTCAGACTGAATTGCTTTTTTGTGGTAACTCTGCAATGGGAACTTTAAGTTAGACAGAACTTTAGGTAGTAGGTGAACGGAATTTTAAAATGTGTTCCTGATGGATTCCTGTTGTCATTGCTAAGGTTGTTTGAAGGTGTACATGTCTGCCATACACGCAGCTAACACTTATTTCTCACTTGTTAATACATTACCACAATACATTTGCTGTGGAATTATATTTGCCTTCCTGCCAGTATTACTGTCGAATTGCAGAGTGGAATTTAAAAAAGCCTAGAAAACCTTTTTATTGTATAGTTAAGAAGCTCTTAGGAAATTAGCATTCACAAAGGGGATTTGGTTTGTGTCTGTTTGAATCCACTGAATGTCTGATTTACTTTAAAGCCTGGAAATGTGGATAGTTCAGTCATTTTTGTTAAGCTGCAGTTAATGTAGATGAAAAAATGTTGAATTTCACAATAGCAACAAGACTTTTATAAATTAGCAGTTTTACCTCAGAGGAGTTTCAATAGGGGAAAAATAATTTCTATTTTATTAGGTTAGTACTTCATTCAGAAATTCTGAATTGGTGGTAGTTACAATGAAGCTAAGGGAATTGACATGGATATAATAATTGAAAAAAAAAAAAACCCTCTCCAAATGTAGGCCCTGATTCTGCATGTGCGTAACTTGATTTATTGAGTGTAGTTTGACAGAAATCAACAGCAAAGTTAGACATACATGAAGTCTTTGGGAAACAATTACCATCTTTCCTGAGAGTGGTAGCAAATCCATTCTCTGATGGTTAGAAGGCTTGGGAAACATATAACACTCATTGGGTATGTTATCTTTTCAGGATCAGAACCTGGTCTGGGATTCAGAAAGGTTCTAATGGTTTATGCCATTATTTTTTATTATATGTGTAGTTCTGAGCTCTTAGGTTCCTGCTGATATGGAGAGGTGAATAATAATGTATTCACTTTAATACTTTGCCATTTTCTAATATTAATAATACATATTTCTTGCATAGTGTTTTTCAGCCATATGTCTCAAAGAGCTTTACAAAGAAGGTGTATTATCATCACCAACTGATAGATGGAAAATTGAGGCCCAGAGGTGAAATGACTTGCCCAAGGTTGCCCAGCAAAGCAGGAGCAGAGCCAGATCTCCCAAGTTCCAGTCCAGTGCTCTGTCTACTAGGAAATGTTACTTCCTGTAATGGAAGGGTAGGTCACCTCTTGGAGTGGTGTGTGAGATTGCATAGACATAGGCCAGGTCTACAGTTAGGGAGAAAGTTGACTTAAGATATATAACTCCGCGGGAGTTGATGTACCTTAAGCTGAATTTCTGCAGCATTCCCACAGTGGGAGGTCAATGGGAGAAACTATCCCATCAACTTTCACAGGGTCATGAGGAGTGAGGGAGTATTGGGGTCGACGGGTGTGCTGTCAGCAGTTGATTAAGTGGGTTCTTACTAGACCCGCTAAATTGAACCCCGGAAGGTTGAACTCTGGAGTGTTGATATCTGGGTAAGTATAGACAAGCCCATACTCACATTGCATTCAGCTATCATGCTAGACATAATAGTGTAGCTGCAGTAACATGGGCAGCAGCAGCTAGCTGCCCTGAGTACAAACTATCCGGACCCTGTGGATATATAACCAGAGCTGCTAGCATGCCGCCATTCACCTCTAGCTGTGCTGCCATGGTTGCTCTACTATGTTTAGCTCCACGGGACCTAGCGCAATTATCCACAAGAAGAGCTGGATAGGAAATGGTTTTCCTGTCCCATGAAAATTTGAGAGATTGAAAAATTTTCCCATCCTAAATTGGGACAAAAAGTAAATCTCCAAAATTTTTGTGATGGCAAAAAAACCAGTTTGAGTTAATTTCATTATTTTTAATTATTAAAATGTATTATAACTAGCTTTAATTTAGAAAGAAAATGTCATTTTCAATCTTAGAATTGGGATACGTTGTTTCAGAAATGCAAAAATGAAATGTTGCAACAATTTCAAAACTTTTTCTCTGCTATTTGGAGTTGAAAAATTAATCAAAGCCAACCCTTTCCTGCCCCGCACAAAGTTTTGGTTTTGATATACTGTCATTTTGCAACAGGGAAAAAATAACAAGTTTAATTTAAAAATTCCTGACTAGCTCTTTTCACGTTAACAATAATTTCCCACATTTACACAAGGATGAGTTTCTTTTTAAATTACAGTTTAAATTAAAACCAGCTCCTACTGAATTTCAGTGGGAGATGTGTATTTTAAGGTCTTTATGTACTTTTGAAAATTCCTTCTATAATATACAATTCTTACCCATTGTGATTTGAGACAAGAGCCAACTCCCAACGACTGGTGGGTGTTTGGAAGAAACTTCTCCTATGATGTATTATTCTGTAATTGCACATTTCTGGGGGTTCCTGGACCTTCCTCTGTAGTATCTGACCACTTTCAGGACCAGGACAATGGAATGGATAGCTTACCTATAGGATCTGCCATAACATTTCTCAGAGATACACCCAAGTTAAAAGATTTGTTGAATAAGTCATGGCAAGTCAATGGAAGAGCTGAAAGTAGAACTCATGAGTCAATCCCAGTCTGTAACACCTAGGAAATTCTCTCTCTCTTTGAAAGTTCCAAAATTCAGTGGCAGCGACTCTTCCTTGCTTGCCGGAAGAAGCAGAATGTACTAGAAATCTTGTAGGGGGAGGGGAACACACATCCACCCCTGCCCATAACAGCGCCTAGTTTTTGACATTTCTAGCCCACTTTTGGCAAAGTCAAGAGATTTGGATCATTTGGCAAAACAGATGCATCTCTGACCTGAATGTGAACCTCAAACCATGAGTCCATCTCACTCTACTCTATTCAGCCCACTTCAGAACTTTTGTGGAAGTGCATTGAAAATCACAGAACAGTTGTTTTAAATAGTTAGCTGGCTGGCTGGAAGTAGAAATGAATCAAAATAACCCACCTTCCCCCCTTTCTGGTCTAGTATCTGAAGCACAGTATCCTAAACAACAGCTAAGACAGCTTGGTGATGAGATGCCACACAAACTCATAATCAAAATATAATAACTGCCATCCTGGCTGTGACAGAGAATAATGTGCTAGGCCAGTAGCTCACAGCGAAATATGTTCACACGTTAGCCCGGTGTGCCCCAATGCAAGGAAGAACATTGTTTATTGCTTAAAATGGAAAAAAGAACCTCTTTTAATGGAGCATATAAAAATGAGAACCTGGCTTTGTTTTTCCAAAGCTTCAAAGAAAAGATAACATGCTTCACTGCTTCTAAATTAGATCACAAATTTTCTGGCTGATGGCAGCATCTTAGTGCTCACCCTGAAGGCAAAAATCTGAGCAAATTACATTTTAATATCTCAGGCTCATGTAACCCTCCTGAGATCACACAAGAAGCAGAGGAATGTGTGGCCATCCAGTGGTCTTGGGGGATCTGAAGGGAACACCAGCAAGAGGGAAAGGGCAACAGCTAAAATACAATTAAATATTTCCTGTGCACATGTGGTAGCTAATATATGGTCTGTAGCTCATGTCACCAATTCGGTGAAGTATAATACTCCAGGGAATAAAAGGCATGTGATTGGCCCACTCCTATAGTTCATTGCCTGGCTCTTTATTCAATCAAAGGCTTTATAACCATGGCAAGCACTGATGTTGACATATGCTATCAACTGCATGGATGGATGTGCTTCTGCATCTCCTCTCTTGTCAAGCGCATTGTTGTAGGGCTGCGAGGTAATGCTGAGTGGTTTTGCGATACCCTTCCGGGGTCTGATTCTCTCCTGGATGCATGTGTGCAGCTCCCATGAATGTGCATGCATCAGGAGAAGGAGCAGGCCCCTTAGGAAATAGGCGGCGGACACATTTGACAAGAGAGGAACGGATGCAGGCACATTTCCATTCATTGCTCAGGACTCGCTTTTGTTTCTCTAATTGATGGTTTGCTCTGAATGTTTATACTGTTGAAGTGAAAATGTTCTCTGCTCTCTAGGCAATGAAGGTGGAGAACATACTGTCACCTTGTGCCTCTCCAGGGATGTTCCCAAAGGAATAGGCTGCCCAGAACAACTGTGTGTGTGTGTCTGTAGGGCACTTTGGCTTTAAATACAAGCTCTGCAAAACACAGGTGTATTTTTAATTCTAGGGTCATTTAGAGCCCCTGATGGGAATGTGCAAATTGCTAGGGAGATGCGCTCAGACTGGAAAATTCCATGGCTACTCTGAACAGCAGCCCTGGTTGGAGAATTTTGAATGTAATTAGAAACTTTTTGTAGTCTTGCAGTTGTTTGAAAAGGCCTCCCACCTATTGGTGTCTGGCCCCCACACCTGCACAGTCCTAATCCTCAGATCTCTATCGTTTCCTCTCCCTCCCCAAACCCAGGATGCCTTCTTGCCCCTAGCCCTGGTCTTCCTTAGGGAGAAAGCAAACCTGAAGTGAGAACATACTTAACAAGAATGAACATCGGGGTGAGGACAAGACGGTTTGTCTCCTCACACAGGCTGGCAGGTCAAGGAAAAGCCTCCCCAGCTACTTTTTAATTGGAGCTGCTAAAACACATGAAAACTACAGACTGTCTCAGTAGGAGTTTCTCTCCTGTTAGCTAGCTCAAGCTAAGAACATACCTTTTCCCTAGTGAAGTTTCAACTGCTGTGTCTTTAGGGGAAGAGTCACAACTTCCTTTCTGGCTCCTTTCCGGTATCCATTAATAGGTCCATTTCACTTTTAATTGTTCAGGGTGAATCATGTGGATGCTTCCCCAGCTGCAAGCTACAGCAGCTGCCCTCTCTGATCATGAGGGATCGTCCAGGACTAGTGTGGGTTGGCAGGAGAGGACTGATGTTTCCTGACTCCTCCAGACTGAAGCAGCATGGAGCTGAAAAAGATCCTGCCCCGCTTCTCTATTTTATGCTCGCTGCCCAAAGCTGAGGTGTCCCAGACTCTGTGGGTGGCTTGCCATAGGAGCTACTGAAGTGGAGAGGTTGTCTTAGAAATAAGCCTGAGGCCTCTATCTGTAGCCAAGGAAACCGTAGGCACCGTGTGAAGAAAGCTGTGTCCAGACTTGTCCTCTTATTCTAGTGCTTCCATGAATAGATGCTTGCTGGCCCCATATGGAGATCAGGGGCGGCCCATCCATATAGGCGAACTAGGCGGTCGCCTAGGCGCCAAGTTAAATGGGGCACCAAATGGTGGCACAATATCATTGAGGAGTTTGGAGGTGGGGGTGCCGATCGCATGGTTCGCCTAGGGCGCCAGTTGCTGGCAGCTAGTCTAGGGCCGCCCCTGATGGAGATACAAACATCTGCTAGGAACTAGGGTCAGATGTTCAAATGCCTGTGACTGCCTGTTTCATTAGCCAGTGCTAGCTGAGGGGTATGACCGGCCTAGTGGTATTTGCAATTGTGGTCTTCTGCTTTGTGGCATCTTCTGTTTAATGGCAACCAGATCTAGTATAAATAACTTGTGGTTGAGAACACACCTGCCCACTTCCACAGCCTCTTGTCCACCCCTCCCCCCCCCCAGACACAAAGAGCCCGTTTCCTCAGAATCTACCACCCCTCTCACCAAAGCCTTGTGGAGCACATAATTTTGCCCAGCACAACACTGATAAATCTCCAGATCCTGCTTCCTCCAGATCCCCAAGGTTTTGAAATGTGACCCTTTCACAAATGTGGGCGAAAGGCATTACATCTTTTAGCGACTCTGTGTAATCTCAAACACTCTCATCTGAATTTTTCTGTGTTTTATGTGGAAAAGCAAGGGATTTTCACAACCAAGTTTCAAAGGTTAAGCCGAGTGAAGTCAGCAGTAAAATATGTGAATTTAACCTTTGGCTGTTACTGTGTAAATGACTTAGATTCATAATGTTTGTGCTGGAATGACAGAAGGTTTATATTTTGCAGAACACACACAATGAGGGGGAAAAAAGCAACAAGGCTTGCAAATGTAGCCTTTTATGTCTGTGCAGGGTCATTTGGTAAGAGATGTTTTCATGACAATCCAGTTACAAATAGCTTGAAACTTTTCCATGGTCTCCCTATGCCCCATGGGAACCTCCCAGACATGCAGCAGGAGTTGGGAGTAGAGTTGGAGGGTGTAGAGCTGGTGCAGAGACTAAGAGGTACTAAACACTGTAACTTTTATTGCCATGGCAGATAGGAGACCTACTCATGGTGCTAGGCATGGATGCTTTGGCCTTCTCTTGCTCCCACAGGATCAGTGCTGAGGGAAAAATCTCATCTTTGCTGAGTAAGAGGCAAAATGTTCATCCTTCCCACGAAGAGCGCAGTCGGGCCTGGTGTCAGCAGGAGGTGTTTGCAACAGTTCCAGGCAGGGATTACATGGGAGGGGCGTACAACTGGTCATGTGGGCAGCACCACTATTCTGGGCCTCACTCTATGGGGAGCCCAGCAGGGATCAGGGGACCTTGTGCTGGCAGTAAGGGTGGCCTTACCGCCATGCTCACCAATGGCATTGGGAAGCAACCTGCGCTACTCCTTTGGCTCCCAGACATGTTGTTCTGCTTCCCGCCACTGGTGAGTGCAGGGGACAGGTCTATCCATTCCCCCAGGCCCCTCCCGCTGTGATGTGGCACGGAGCTTGGTGTACCAGGGTTGCACCTACTGGGAAGTGGAGCATCCCCACATGACTGCAGAGAAAAGCTTGAAACACAAAGCTAGTGAAATTTAGAGGCTAAAAAACAGAAAGGAAGTTTAAAAAAAAACCCACCATTGTTTTGTAGGGCCAGACTCGTGATGTTTGCCCGTCCTGGGTTGGTGATGTTACGCAGCATGTGATTAAAAAATGGATATGGCTCAGATCCTCAAAACGTATTGAGGCACCTATTTCCTTTTGATTTCAATAAGAATTAATCTCCTAAATACCTTTGAGTGTCTGGGTCTAAATAACTTAGTACAATGTGCCAATGACTGTGGTAGAAAATTAAAAGAACTGCAGTTGGAAGCTTAGGACAACATGCCTTAAGAAAAGAGAACAAACTAAAGCTGCAAACTCAGTACATATGCCACCCCAGGATTTCCATTTATAGATAAAAAAGGAGCCTCAGCAAGGATTATTTAGTTTTTTTTCTTCTGTTCTATTTACATTCCCTGCTCTGCTTAATTATCCAAAGTATTCATCATCTTACAGTGCTTAGATGCATATTATACAGTTTCTTATGAAGTGTATTTGTTATGCAAATTATTGTAGTTCATTATGCTGGCTGTTTGTACTCATTATCTCAGGAATGAAAGGTCCTTGTGTGTCTTTCAAAAATGTAATTCCCTAAAAAGACTCTTTATCTGGGTGAGAAAAACGCAGTCCATATATCTGCCTGAGATGAGAATTCCCTCTTAATGATTAATTGTTGTTCCTCATTAACATAATATCCAAGGCCATAGTTGGAAGTGACTTATCATGTAAATCTGATTGTCGTCTTGATTGGACAGAAAATGGATGTAATGGGACATGACCAGTGCTAGCTCACCTGAATAGTTTGCCGATGCATGGAAAAAATGGTGTCTGGGTGACGAGCACACAATTATAAAAGGGAAAGGGGGGGCGGGAGGGAGGAGGAAAGAAGAGCAGTGCAGTGGCTTGTGAAAAGGACCAAGGGGGTTCTGTTTCTGGCTCTGACATTGGTCTGCTATGTGACCTTTGGCAAATCACTTAATCGCTATGGGCTTTGGTTCCCCTGTCTGTATAATGGCAATGCTAAGATATTCCCTATTTCACTGGGATGACGTGAGACTAAAATTGCCCCTATTTATAAAACACTGTGAGATGTCTGACTGGAAAGTGCTACTTGGATGCAAAGCTCTGTTATTGCTACTGTCAACTGTGCAAGTGTCACTGGGCTCCCCATGCTTTATGAAAATTGACTTATGAATATACGGAACTCAAAGATGCTCTATGCAAAATGGGTCATAGAACATTTTTAAAGTTACAGTCTGCTGCCTCTGTATATCCTGTTTGTATGCATATATCATTCTTGCATGTGAAGTTAGAAAAGTCAAGTGTGGCTCTTGTTTTTATGCTAATGAGGGCCATTAGTGGTTGTGGTTGGTCCTAGAAAGGTCAGACTATGCCATGTGATTGTACTGAGTGTGCTCCTGCATGGAGTAGACACTTGATGGGTGATGGTGACTAACAGGAAAAGATGGAGGCTGCCTACCACAGAGGGGCTGAGGACAACACTATAGCTTCCGTAGAAAGACAAACAACAAAAGCAAGAATGAGGGAAACTGATGGAGCAGGGCATGTTGGAAAATATCATCAAGGAAAGAAACCTCAATTGATGGGAACATGTACAGCCTATGGACAATGGGAAAATTGCTAAGCAAGCATTGGGTACTCGAGGGAGGAAAGAAAACGAGGAAGGCCAAGGAAGAACTAGCAGATGACAGTGAGAGAGGATATTGAATGCATTGGCATCACCTGGGAATACCACAAGTAGTGAGTGACCATAATCAGCAGGGTCTGCCAGACAGGGCAGCAGCACAAGAGAACAAAGCTCGAAGCTCAGCCTTCTGCTGGAAATAGCAACACTGCAGCGAAGGGGGCGGGAAGGATTTGCATTGCACGCAAAGCCGTGCATTCTAGTGGAGAATCTGAAGTCCTGAGTTAAGATTCTGTGCTGTGTGTATAAGAGGCGCAGCAAAGAACTCACAGGTTGGGAGGAGTGCAGTGCTGGTTCAAGCCACCTTTGTGTCTTCACAATTCTGGTCTGCTCCAGAGCCTGCAGAGGCCTTGGTACAACATAGACAAGGAGCCCATCTCAATTACCAGCAGGCTCCTGGAGTCTCCCCATAGGCCACAGAATTGCTTGGACTCCATAACACTCTGTGCTGTGATCCCACCCCTGACAAACCCCTCCTGCCTCCAGTTTTGTCCCTGGTATACTCCCTTGCCTTGGCTTGGGGGAAGGAGTCCAACATATGTGTGTGTTACTTTTCCTTTATGTTATTTATTCCTTATGAGCTGTCTGCTGCAGTTCTTATGAAGGGAGAAATTCTCCCTCGGTCAAGACCAATGTCCCCTCAATTTTTTTCCATACTTGTGCAGAATAAGTTTTGTTATGTGCACCAAGGCATGTGTAGATGTGCACCACTAGTAGAAACACATGCTGCCATAATCAGCCAGGTGGCACCTGAATCTCTCTTGGGTGGCCATCCAAGTGCACAGCTTACAGGGAACACTGGTCAGGACCTGGGCTTTTAGACACCCCTTTACACAACTTCTGCCCTTTTACCTGATGGTAAAGGGTCAGAGAGGGGCATGGATCTCACCTGGCTGTCCTAGAATATGTTCAGTCAGAGACCCACTAGGAAAACCTGCCTTAATTCGCCATTTATAAAATGCAGGGATATTGGGGGTCTTATGTAAATTATGGTCTTGACCCTTTATACACTCATGCACATGCATAACTTCAATCACACAAGTAAAGAGACTGTGAGCAGTTAGGGGAAGAAACAGTCTTTTTGTTCAGTGCATGTACAGTGACTATTAGAACATGTGCCCAATCCCTATCGCAAAATGAGTAGTAATGATAACTCTGTTGCTGTAATTGGAATCAACGGCTCTGCTATCATTTACAGTGGTGTAACTAATAGTGGGATTTGCCCCTGGCCTGTTTCTTCTCTGCATTTAGATGAGTTGCTCCGGGGCAGTTATGCTATTCAGAAAGGCTGGCTTGTACAAGGACAATAACGTCAGCAGTCAGATTTTACATGTCTTCCGCTAACACCGTCTGATGCTCAAAAGAAGGGGAGAGCGAGGTGCTGTTCCGTTAATGAATACTTTTTAAATGAGGAAATCTAATGAAAGGATGATGGAGGGTTTAATGGTGGCAAAGTTAGAGTTTATAATTAATGTTTGGTTTTGTGGTTTCAGTTTATGGTGTGTGTGACTGAGTGATAAGGGATGTGTACGAATGTTCATGTGATTAGTGGCAACAATAAGTCCATATGTGTGTGTTACTTTTCCTTCATGTTATTTAGTCACCAAATAATTTCTTTGGTATCATTTCATATACAGCCACTCTGAGTCACAGGTTTAAAGTAATCTTCCTCCCAGAGTTGTTTTCAATTATTCAATTATGTGATTTTTTTTTGTTTCTTTACATATTTTTCCTCAACATGAGAACAGGACTATTTCTTTCCAGGTATGTCTGCACGGCCCCGCAGTTTGGACTACACAGTGTGTGAATATCAGTGTGCTCCAAAGGGCTGCGTTTTAACTCTCACCTGTGAACTCTCACCATGCCAAATGTTTCCTAGTTCTCCTTAAGGTAGTCCTCTTCAAACAGGGTTATGGTAACGCACACTAGGAACCTTATAGTTCATGCCTGCAGTGTCCACATGAGGGAGTTACAGCGCAGCACTTAGGTGCACACTGCTATTCACAGCACTGTCATCTGAATTGCAAGGCAGTGTAGACTTGTTCTCGGACTGGGCAGTAGCCTGTCTTTCCATGAAGCACCTGAATCTGGCTTATCTGGCAGGTGTATAGTCATTAAAAATAACCAGTCTGGGTTGGAAAAAATATGTAAACTTCCACCTAGAACTGATCTTGAATTGAATGGGAAGTGAACTGAATTTTGAAGTGCTTCAGATTTCATATACCCACTTTGAGCCCTGATCCTACAAACACTTGCACATTTGAGTAATCACCTTGAGGAGAATGGAACAACTTAGGTGGATACAATTGTTTATGGGTGCAGGACTGGGACCTTTGTTTGCAGCTATGAGAAGAAAAGCAGTAAGTGTTGCAAGAAAATCTCTTCTTGTCGGGTGCAATTTTATGGGCTCATAAAATGGGTTTGGATAGCTGCATGGGCACCTGAACTTCGGGATGATTACCCATATAGAAGTACAGACTTTGAATCTTTTGAGGTTTGTATATAAGCAATTATCTAGAGGTTCACCTATAGTTATTCCATCAAGTGGAGTTAGAAAATTGACTTGGCAATCAGTTGAAAGTTTTGTTTGTACCACTGTTTTTTTTTTTTAATTTTATAAATACAAGAAAGTTGGGGAAAGAGCAAATGAAATTGGTCCTTTGAGATCAGCTGGTAATTGTGTTAGGTTTCTGCTCTGAGCCTCTTGGTATATTAGTGACCGTAATTCATTCTGCAGGAGGCACACACATAATGTTTCTAACTTCATTGTTTCAAAATGTTAAGGGAAGGAAAAGTCAATTTATGCCACATTTGTGGCTTGACCAGCTAATTTATAATTGACTTACAAGTGATTGGTTCCTGTTTATGTGAAGAGTAATGAAAGGAAATGCAGAGGCAGATTAGAGTTTCAATCAAATGCTGTTACATCTACGTAGTTACACTTAAGTATTGGCTTGTCTTAGTGTAGATTGAGCTTGGGTCTTGGATAACCACCAGTGTCAGGTCTGATACTGCAAGTGCAAAACAATGTACGATGGCCCTTTCCCAGAAGACGTCTGCATTCCATTAAAAGATGGAGTTCTAAAATGTTTAATGTTCAGTGAATCTGGTGAAAATAGGAGAATGTACTAATCTGGAATCTTGTCTTAGTCCCCCTTCCTGTCTGTACTCAGAAATCCCATTAAACCTTATGTGGGGTACCATTGCCATTGAAGAGAAGGCAGCATGGTCTAATGCAGTGGTCCCCAAACTGGGGGGCATGCCCACTAAGGCAGCATGGAGGAATGTTTGGAGGGTGCTCAGCGGGGCCCAGGCCAGATCCTCTGGTAATTCTTGAAGCCTTGCTTTGCCTCAGGACCATCTCCACCCTCAACCCCATTCAGCCTCCAGTACCTGCTCCAGTTTGCCTCCTGCCCTGCTTTGTTCCCTCCCTGCCCTCAGCCCAGCTCCACCTCTTGCCCCAGCTCCTCTCTCATCCCCAGTGCCACCTATAGTCTCTGTGCTTATTTCCCCTCCTACCTTTGTCCTGTCTGTTTTGATTTTATGCTCCTGAGGGGCAGAAACGTCTCTAACTATATATATCTACAGTGCCTGGTGCAGTTGGGTTTTGCCATACTATGAATAATAATGAGGAAGAGAAGAAAAGAGCAGGAAAGAAATGAAATAAACACAAGTTGGTATTTACTGTTTTCCTGTGTGATGGGCAGCTGCAGTACGACATTCCTGCCACGGTATGGGTGCAACTATAAATCAGCTGCTATCTCACAAGGCCACTCCCATCATTCAAAATCATGTCTTCCAAGGTAACATTGAGCAGGTTGGCCAGTGTTTTCTGTGTGCCCAGTTGCAGATGATGTTTTTCCTCTTCAGAGGGATGCGAACTCAAGGCAGGAATAGCTCTTTTTGGGGGTGTTTCTATAGTAGGGTGAGACAGGAGAGTGGAAGAAGATAGCATTGTTATGCACATCTTGTTTCCTCTGTCCCCCTTTATGTCCATACTCTAGAAGAGGTGTGGCCTGATAAAATGGAAGTTTCCCTACAGGACTAATGAATTCAGGAGCTCCATCCAGTGGCCATTTGTTTAGCGGCAGATTGCTTTATCATAGACAGAGTGCCCAGAGCCTGTAGAGTTGAAAACTATCTAAAACAGTGAGAAGCTCACTCAATGGGTAAAAATATGAAGATGGTGATGAACAAACTTTCATTTCAGGACGTAGTACTAATGAGTTCCTACAAACCCTTAAGTTCTGCGAAAATGGAAGATGGGGGAGAGCAGTTTGTGTCATTTCTTGCCCCCCAGGAAAGGTTATTCCACTCTCCAGGCATTATGAATACTAAGAGATGTTAATGGGAATAACAAAATGTGTGTGGAGGTGCGTAGCTTAAAAATCTTAGCTGGGGTAGCATAAAGCTATAGTCTTAGGTCTAAGAGTTGTAATTTGTAACATTGCCAGGAATTAAAAATTATGAGGCTGGCTTAAAAAGAATGAGGTTAGAAATAAATTTTGAATTCATTTTAATTCCTGTCACATTTTCAAGTGTTCATCTGAAACTGGAGGGTAGAGATGGTTAGAAATAAAAAAAAAAAAAGGTAATGAAAGTCAAGAATCACACTGAATCACATGACTTTTGAAGCCAGGGCTTTACAAAGAACACGAGACTCAAGATAATATTGTGAAAGCTGGCAGCACTTTAATTGAAATGAATAGTGATCATGCTGAGCATGGGTGAGTGGGGAGAAATTCTGGCCCCACTGAAGTTAATTGCAAGAGTCCCACTGGTCTCAATTAGGCAAGATTTTCACACCAGAGATAGAGACTGAGTGAGAGGCAGGAGAGTGTGTGGTACCTTCATCAGGTGTCTGAGCTGCTGTTACGATGCCAATTTATATCTTCACTGGAAACCAGGGCCGGCCCACAACATTTTGGCACCTGAGGCGGGAAGCTCAAATGACGCCCCCATGCTCCCTCGCTGCACCAGCAGCAGACACAATTTTCTACACTCTGGGTCCTAGTGGCACCCCCCCACAGTCTCGCACCTGAGACGGCCGCCTCAGTTCGCCTCATGGTAAGGCCAGCCCTGCTGGAAACAATGGATCAGCACCATTATAATGCTTCAGTGTAGATACTGCTGTAGATAATTCACCTCCCCAAGAGGTGGTGGCTAGGTCAATGGAAGAATTCTTCATATTGATCTAGTGCTGTCTGCACTAGGGGTTGGGTTGACTTACCCACATCACTCATCCCCAAGCGACAGAGCTGTGTCGATCTAACTCTTTAATGCAGACCTGTCCCAGTTGTGATGCTTGGAAAGTAAGGGAAATGTTTTCAGGAAAAACCTAATCAATTTTTTTTCCCCCCAAAAATCATTTCAGATGGGTTTTTTTCCAGATAGAAAAAAGTCACTGAGATTTTTGAATGAAAAAATATTTTGTAATTGTTAATTGTCCCTGCCTGTCGGACCAGGCTCAAACAAGGAAGAGTGAGTATGTGTTAGCTGAGGTTCAAAAGGAAAAAGCAACATCCTAAGGCAGGGGTTCCCAACCTTTTTGGTCCCCGTGCCCCCTTGGCTTTTAGTAAACCTTCCTGTACCACCTATTCAATATGAAAGGAAATGAATTCTAGACTCTAGAATCCACAACTTTTTTCACTAACACTACTTTTGGAATATTTCAATTAGGATAATCTAGTTATTTACCAAATAGTCTCTGTACCCCATTGACAAGCTTCTTGTACCCCCTTGGGGCAGGGGCTGATGATCATTTTGCGGGGCCCAGGGCAGCACAATTTTGCGGGGCCCCCCTTTGCCACGGCACATGCGTGGGGCTTTTTGAAGCGCGGGGCCCGGGGCCGCCGCCCCGCTCGCCCTGCCCTATATCCGCTCCTGCCTGGGGGTACACATACCCCAGGTTGGGAACCCCTGTAAGGGAACAGTTCTAGTGAAGCAGAGAGCACTGCTTCTTGAACCCAAGATCACATCCAGCTGTGTGATCGCTCTTGAGTTATTACTCCTGTTACCCTTCTACCTTTCCCTTTCCTTTCTCCATTTCCCATCTTGGTGCTACTGAAGAGCTGCAAACACTCTGCAAATGCACCATGTGTTTCACAAACCAAGATTTTGATTCTAAACTACTTCCCCTTGTTCAGCTCTACCAGTTACGCACTGGATTGTACAAACCTTCCGGCTGCCATCACTATGCCTGTCCCTTGTAAAGTACACTGCACTGTAAAAGTAATTTGGCAGGGCACCGAGGATACTTTTGCAAGAATGTCATGAGATCAAACCTTTTAATGTCCATAAAAGACAGGATGTCAGTTTAGAGACTTATCAGTCCCATGCATTTTAAGCCGAGAAATGATTTAGTAAGTACTGTAATTTGCAATTATTTCAGTCTGCAACGCTCTGGCAGCTATTTAAATAGCAAACCTTTCTTCCAAAAATATGATATATGGAAGAGACAGAAGTTTCAAAGAGGGAGTTGGGTTTAATAGGGAAAGACTATTAGCATTAATTTACTGACGAGAGAGCTAGCTTCCTTTAGAGAAAATACCCCTTTCATAGCCCTCCTATAGTCACTGGTAATCAAAGCATGGGTTTGCATTTTGCTGGTGGGATAGGGAGAAAACCCCAAAGATTTGAGTAGGATTCTGCAGCTGGGAGAACTATATCAAAAAGCTGGCAGCACCTGTGTTGCTAGAAAAATTTTGTAGTTGGGGTGCTAAGAGCCATTGAACCAAACTATAAATCTTGTAGATAATAAAAACCACATCAAGCCATGATGTGTGGCAGCCCTCCCCAAACCTCTACTTGCAGCACCTTGAGTTCTATTGATCAAGACAAGGGGTAAAAATCATCTGGCTCTGTTGAAATCAATAGCAAATCTTCCATTGACTTAATTTCACCTAAGAAGCACCACCACTTTAGTGATATCCAGGACACTGGGGAAACAAATCAAGGCTGAGTCTATCAGTGTCAGGCTGAAACAAGTGTGGCAAAAGGAGAAATGTGATTTTAAATATCTCCAAGTTTACCTAGGTTATTGTACTCTTTTGCATGGGAAAGAGATGCCAACATGCAGAAATGGCAGCG
Organism: Rafetus swinhoei; assembly: GCA_019425775.1. Lineage (NCBI taxonomy): Eukaryota > Metazoa > Chordata > Testudines > Trionychidae > Rafetus > Rafetus swinhoei. The sequence continues at coordinate 12,948,018 of CM033432.1, forward strand.
GAGGCCAGATGAATTAGATTGGCACTTTTAAAATGATAAAAGCCACCTGTGTCCCATGGGGTGGGGTTATAGGATTCAAGCCGCTTGCCTAGCTCATTGGTGTTGTCACAAAAAGCTTTAGTTGCAAGATAAAGTAGTAGAGTGGTCAAAACAGATTTATTATGCAGGACTCAACTGACCATGAAGCAGTTGTTTTATCTACTCTTTGAAATATGCCATGAAGTAATGGGAGCATGATGATCGCATTGGTAGCTAACGGCACCCTAGATTATGAAGGAAGATATCATAAAGGGCTCCATGTGAGATTCTTTCCCCTCACTAAAAACACATTTTGAAGTGAAGGTAAAAATCTTAATTCTTTGCCAACTTACTGCAATTGGTGCCACTGAGTTCTCTGGAAATGAAGAAATTCTGTTGAGTTGGTGTTTAAACAGCCCCCTCACCTTAGTACCTGGACCATTCACAGTCTGTTAATGTGGTGTGAGGATAAACACCTGTAAATGACTCACCCTGCTCTGTGGTAAAGCAGGGAATTGAGCCAGGTGGCCCAAAGCCTAGGCTGCTGTCCTAACCACTAGCTCATCCTTCCTCCTCTTGTGTTCGCTGTGCCACAGCCAAACTCTGCACAAATGGCAGCTTTACAAAAACTCCAAACCAAAATCCTATTTCTGTGTTGTTAATTATCAAGCAATTGCTGTGGATTTTGGCTCTATGAGGTAGTCTAGTTTTCACATGAGTAACACTCGAGGTTTTGCGGAAGTGGAGATGTGAGGAGAGACTTTTTTTTTGGCTTGGTCAGGTCAGCGTATTCTAGTGCACTAACAAACACTTAGTCATGGCTGGGGCCCGCTGGACAGCTGAGGGTTTGACATTCTTACATCCTCTGCTGGGATTAAATGTTATTGCTTACACGTCTCAGCCTCCGTGAATTGTGCCGTGCATTCCACTCTCCCTGCTAGGGAATAGCGGGCGAGGGAATTAAAATCCTGCTGTTAAAATGAGCCCCCTCACCATCGACCGTCCTAGTGAACACTTCACTGAAATGTGTCGCCCTAATTATAAATGAAGCAACTGGAGCCACTAATGTTATTGCTTGCTAACAATGCTCCCAGGCCCGGGCAGTTTATCAAAAACAAAAGCCTGTCTCTTTCACCCGTGTAAGATGAACATTTAATTTGTTTCCAGCCAAAATGCCTATTATTGCATTATCCATCAGGTGCAACAAGACAGGGCCGCTACGACAATGCTGGAACTCAGAAAGGGCACAGGCAGTGCTCCGTGAAGCACATTTTGGTTGGTATTTGCCATGACAAATAGGCTTCGGAACAAACGCAACCTGTTCCTGCTCTTTCTCTGTGGCTAAGTAGCAGCTTCATAAAGCCTTCTGGGTTACTTCCTTGCTTGTGCTGTGAAGGAGCGATTTGTCCTAACTACACACAGGGTTTATTGGGCATTGGCTTATCCAGGCCTTAATTAGTGAGACTGAGCTGGAAGAGAGAGGCAGCTCTTGCATTCCTAAAGTGCCAGTAAAAAGTTTGAGGAAAGCTACTGAGGGAATCTTCATTCCTAGAGTTTTTTAAGTCCCGGCTTGACAAAGCCCTGTCTGGGATGATTTAGTTGGGGTTGGTCCTGCTTTGGGCAGGAGGCTGGACTCAATGACCTCCTGAGGTCTCTTCCAGCCCTAGGATTCTCTGAGGGGGATTTGGCGGATTGGAACGGGGTCATCTCTAGGGGGAAAGAAACCTGAATCTGCCTCCATCAACAGTGACCAATCCCCATCCTCTGCCTCCTGTCCCCTGACAATTCAGGAGAAATGAGCCTCATGATCATGGTCCAGGCAGGAGCAGCTCTGACAGGTGTGCAACCTGTTTTGTCTTGGCATCCCATTACCCCAAGCCTGTCTGTGCTTTGGATCCCTTTTCTTCTAGGCCTCCTGTCATGAGTCTTCCTCTAGACCCCACGTGTTTCATTCTAACCCCAATTATTTCTGTGTCTGCTCCTTTTCCCCACTCATCCTTCCCTTTGCCAAGGCCTGCTTGCCCTAGAATCCCCTCACTTTGTAGTAAATTGGGAAAGTATAGAACTGATAATAAGGAAAGGCAGGGGAGAAACGAGTAATTTTATAAAAATTGGGGGACTCCAGGGAGCTCTCAAAGTGCTTGACTTTGTCCTGTGTCCTCATCCCATTAACCATCTCTCTGGCTAAACTGCTCAAAGAAGTGGCAAATGAAGTGGGCCAGGGAGCCTGAACTAACCTTTGCTTCCTATCAGGAGCAATGCACAATGGAAGAGGAAGCTTGCAAGTCTGTACTGGTTTTATGGATTATCAGAGCAGTCCAGTCTCCAGGGTGGTCAAGCCAGTTCATCTCACAAGCACTGTAGTCACGTGAAAATGTTTGAAATTATTCAGCTAGTTGAAAACTAGTGTCTTCTGACAGACAGTTAAAGGCTACCCTCAAATGCACATCCATGGCTAAAATGAACGTACGACTGGAAAAGACCTGCTCCGTCATTGAGTTCGCATGCTTGCTAACACCATTATTTCATGTAATCTTGTTGTTTGATGAACATAAGCTGCTGCAGGTCTCCCAGCAGAGATTTCTCAGAACTATCCATAACCTGGTGATATGATATGGCCCTGTCTGAAGGGCTAAAAGGAGTGGAATCTGAATCTGCCTCAGGTGGTTGGGTTTAGCAGCTGGAACACAGTGTCAAACCTTTGTGAATTCAGTATTAGTATTATGACTAGTTAATATACTAGTAGTGGTCAAAATGTTTCATTTAAAATGTTTTGTGGGGATTACTTTGGTTGAAATGTCTCAAAAAAAGAAATTGCTTTGGAAAATGTCCATTTTTGATTTTTTTGGAGGGGGGGGCGGAAGGCGGGGGGAGATGCAGGATATTTCAGCAACTAATAAAAATCAGTTGCCAAAACTGGAATTTTTGAGGAAAAATTCAGATGAAAACGATTTTTAATTTTTTTTCCCCACAGGGACAAAAATAATTTCCTAATCAATTCTTGCTGTAACTTGATGAGGGTTCTGGCATCCCATAGCTGCAGATGTGTTATGCTGCCCACCCAGACTCTGGACAGCTCTGCCTTCTGTAACCGCACACCGCAAAACGTGAGTAGACTAAAGTCTGCATCGGCGTTAAATGCGGGGTGGGAAGGAAGGTGGTTGTGCTGTGCACTCCTGTGTTCCACCTCCTGAATTTGGCCTAATTCATTTTAAAAAAAGAGGATTCTGAAGAAAACAAGGTTTTTCAAGCACCCATTGTAAAATCCTGGATCATAAGGTGCCATCTTCAGAGACTGGTAACTGAAATGCAGTGGGTCAGATTCTCCACTGGTGTACATCAGTGTAGTTCTATTGACCTTTGCAGGGCTATTCCAGTTTACATGAGCTGAAAATCTGACTTGCAGCATTTGAGCTGCATGTTCAATTAATTACTTTCACACTAGGACAAGCATCATGGGTCTGATTTTAAAACTCGAAAATATGGGCCAGTAGAAATGGATTCTACGGAAATCTTTTGTGTAACTGGTTTATGGAGCGCTTATGGATGTTTGTTATTTGACCTATACATCTCAGATTCATCAGAACAACATGCTGCTACGTTTCCAGCTGACCTTTGCATCCAGAACCAGATTTTGAATTGCTCAGCGCCCACAAGTTGGGCCAGATTTTCAAAAGTGCACCACATCCAAAAGATCCCATTCTGGCACAGATAGCTGGATTTTGAGAAGACCGTAGCATGCTTGCTAAAGGGGAGCTGAGCTTTTCTGAAAATTGATGCCAAGAAAACAACCCTATGGGTTGTCATCTCACTGTATCAACAGCAGCAGCTTCAGATCTTCATATAATAAAAGTTGGCAAATTACCAAAAAGCTCTTTTGACCTGCCACTTAGCACACTTTTGGGACCTGTCTTGAGTATTTTTGTTTGTTCCCAGCTGTATATCTTTGATTTCTGTTTCATACAAACAAATATGCCTGCACCAAGCTGATGTTGGTGATAATGTTGATAACATCCCCTTTACTATGAACATTAAACAAACCTTTTACAGTCTTCTGCCAAGAGACTGTGTTTTTTTGGCTATTTTATTTGTGTGATAAATTGTACCTTTAGAGTTCAATTTAACCCCATACTGAAGAAACAGATGGATCTCTGTAATACAATATAAATATTTCCATAAACTCCTGGGAAGGAAAATGTTTGGTGGGAAGGACACTTTCAAGCTATAGGAACTGTTTATATTGCTTATTGTTTTTTCCTTTCTTCCTTAGGATTCAAAGTCTTAAAAAGCATTCTTTGCCAATGAGAATAAAGATCTCCCTACCAATATGAATATAGACCAATAATGGAATAAATTCCAACACACCAGGGTCTATTTATTGCCTTTTGAGCTGGGTCTTCCAGTTGTGAACATAAGAGTGTTTCAGCTTTTCTGTCACCAGAAGTAACTTCTCTAGGGAAATACAATATTCTACTTAGAAACTATTTCATACACTTGAAATCATAGTCCCAAGATCTGATGAAATAATACCCTTAAAGCCAAATATAGATATTTAAAAATGTGTTCTGTTAATTACACTCATAGTATCTAGCAGTGTTCCCTCTATTTTCCCCATCCATGTGAAGAATAAATTTTGTTATATGCACTGAGGCATGTGCAGATGTATACTACCAGTAGAAATACATGCTGCCAGTTGTGGCTGCTCTGCTAATCAGCTGGGTGGCATTTAAATCTCTCATTGGTAGCTGCCCAAGCCCTCAGCTACCGTTGAACACACGTATCATAGGGGTAGCCATGTTAGTTTGCATCAGTGAAAACAAGGAGGAGTGTTGTGGCACCTTAAAGACTATCTGTTTTATTTGGGCATACGCTTTTGTGAGCGAAAATCCACTTTCAGATAAATGGTCCATGCATCTGATGAAGTGGATTTATGTCCAAATAAATCTGTTAGTCTTTAAAGTGCCACGAGAACCAAGCTGGGAGAGGTTGCAACTGCTTTGGAAGATAGGGTCATAATTCAAAATGATCTGGACAATCTGGAGAAATGGTCCGAGGTAAATAGGATGAAGTTTAATAAGGACAAATGCAAAGTACTCCGCTTAGGAAGGAACAATCAGTTTCATACATACAGAATGGGAAGCGACTGTCTAAGAAGGAGTACTGCAGAAAAGGATCTAAGGGTCATAGTGGACCACAAGCTAAATATGAGTCAACAGTGTGACACTGTTGAGGAAAAAAAAAGCAAATATGATTCTGGGATGCATTAACAGAAGTGTTGTGAGCAAGATATGATAAGTCTTTCTCCTACTGTACTCTGTGCTGATCAGGCCTCAGTTGGAGTATTGTGTCCAGTTCTGGGCACCACATTTCAAGAAAGTTGTGGAGAAATTGGAGAAGGTCCAGAGAAGAGCAACAAGAATGATTAAAGGAGACTATGACCTATGAAGGAAGACTGAAAGAATTGGGTTTGTTTAGTTTGCAAAGGAGAAGACTGAGAGGGGACATGATAGCGGTTTTCAGGTATCTAAAAGGGTGTCCCAAGGAGGAGGGAGAAAAATTGTTCTCCTTAGCCTCTGAGGATAGGACAAGAAGCAGTGGACTTAAACTGCAACAAGGGAGATTTAGGCTGGACATTAGGAAAAACTTCCTAACTGTCAGGGTGGTTAAACATTGGAATAAATTGCCTAGGGAGGTTGTGGAATCTCTCTCTCTGGAGATATTTAAGAGCAGGTTACATAGACATCTATCTGGGATAGTCTATATGATACTGGGTCCTGCTGTGAGGTCAGGGGACTGGACTCGATGACCTCTCGAGGTCCCTTCCCGTTTTAGTGTTGTATGATTCTATGATGTCTGTAACTACTGTATTTTGTAACAGATCCATAATGCTCAAATATCTTTGTGGTTGTCACTCCTTTACAACTTGGAACTTTGCTGTGACACCAGCAATGAAACGCCTATCCTCTCTGTGCTCTTCAACCACACTCCTTGAATGTGAAGTCAAGGAGACCTTCTATTAGCTATTAAGAATATAAGGCTTATGGCACACAATCAAGCATGGTAGTCTGATTGCACTGTGGAAAAGCGCCTGTGGAAAATGTAACAGTTCTGACTCTATGCAGAGTATTAGGCCATATAGTACACACAAGACAGTTCGCTAGAATATTGTTCATTCACTTCTGCAGCAATGACACAATATAGCTTTCTTGACATATCACGAATGAGAGATTCTTTTGTGTCTGATAGTGATAGAACTTCTGTGCCAGGAAAGGTGAGAGTCTAAGGATCCAGATGCAACTTGCCTTACACTTAAAGTGAGTGTCTAAATCCACTTGTTGAAAATCTCAGCAGAGTGTCATTCCCATCCAGTGTACATGCTATAAGAATTGTGCTCCAAAGGAGCCAAATTCTACCTTTGGATACACATGTAGCTCCCATGTTTTGGACCTGAAACTGAACAAGATGTTTGCCTGCTTTCCAGTTGATTGCAGAGTCATTCCTTGCCCATGATACAACTTATACGAGGCCCTGTAAAAGAAATGCCTGGGCTGAGATTCCCTGGCTTTATGAATGGTGAGATGCCAAATACATGGATTGGGAGGAACCTGGAGATTGTTGTTAGTAAAAGACAAACTGTTCAAGCTTCATAGGCCACTGCTCTTCAGGGCTACGTGCTCACTGATTGAAAGTTCTCCCATGGATTTGAATAATTTCTAGTTTTAGGGCAAGCCTGGATAAAACAAAAAGAGAAATCTGCTATTCTCTGTCATTTTACCAGCTCTCGTTTTGAAGGCAGACAATAATGACAGCTGAAATGGAAGAGCCGCAGGGATCAAATGGAAAATGCATGGATAATCTCTGTCACCTCCCTTCGAAAAGGAGTGCAGAAGATGATCTGCTTGGATTTTAAAATGCTATGGCAAGAAAATTTCCTGAATCTATCTTCCAGCTACTAATGGGGCTGATGAATGCCCGTGTATCAGCAAGCAGTTGTCAGAGCCTCATGCTGCATGACTCTAAGTTATCGCCCAAAACTTGGCTCCAGCAATGGAAAACTGTTGTGAAAATTCTTTAATGAAGCCAGGCAGACACATTTTGGCACATACTTCACAGGGTCAAGGGCATCTGTTTTTTACATCTACCATGTATCAGTTAGCTGCCTCTGATAAGGAACCCCCTAACCCCCGCATAATGATTGATGAGTCTGAGTATTCACTGCTTGAGCCTTTTCCAAATTATTTTAACATTCAGATAGACAGGTTGGGTGAGGGAGTATTTTTATTGGACCAACTTTTGTTGGTGAAAGAGACAAGCCTTCCAGCTACACAGAGTAAACAAATAAGAAACAGTGAAAGAAGCTGGTTTGCGTGTAAGCATATGGACTATGTGGATGTTGTGGGTATCACTGAATTTCTGATTGGTCATCTTCAGGGAGGTCAGACGTTCAGCGGAAGGCTAGTTACTATTAACCAATTTTGTCCGAATGAGCTTCTACCCATTACAGTTTATTCCACAATAGGACTCCTGCCTGTTGCGGAGCTGCTCGTGTTTGGTCAGCTACACAGATCTTTGTCTTTTTTGTTACCCTGTTTGTTGGTGTAAGCAGGTCTTCAGAAGATGTGCTTTGGAGACACGGTGCCTGGAGTTTGTTACACTTTGAGAGACCTGCCTCGTGGAGTGCCATAGGATATGAGCTTCCATGAATGCTAATTAGAAACTTCTTACTACAGGTGGACCTCGCTGGTTCGGCACTCTCGGGACCTGAATGGTCTTGAAGGAGGGAATTTGCTGGACCAGGGAAAGTCCCCTGCCACTGACCCCCCTCAGCCTGCTGCCCCTCCCCCGCCAGCTGGGCGGCATAGCTACCTCGACCCCGCTGCCATAACTGCTGCTCCAGCACCACTGCCGGTGTGGCAGCCTTGGCCCTGGACCCACTGCTGTGGCACCAGTCCCACTGCCAGCCGGTGGCCCTGACTGGGCTGCTGACCTGGTTCAGGCACAGACGGGCTTCCCCTGCCTGGCTGCCACAGCCTCGCCAGGCTGCCGTGGCTCTGTTCCCACTGCCGGGCTGGCACGTGCTGTGGCACAACCCCGCCCCCGGGATGGCATGCAAAGGCAGCCCCTACCCCGCTACCATGGCCCCGCTACTGACGCCAGTCTGCTGAGTGCCTGGCCCCGCTACCATCTGCCTCAACTTTTGTGGGGCTCTCAGCTTCTGGCCCTCCTGCCCTGGGGCTCTCTCATTCATCAACATCCATGGTCGGATGCCAGATCATGGTTGTTGTCGGATGAGAGTCCCAGGGAGGTGCAACCTGTATCTATTTTAGAAATGTCTGTCCGTCCATCTGTGAGTCCACTTGTTCAAGAACTCCTCCTAAATGGTAAGAGCTAGGACCACTGAATTTGGGGTGCAGCTTCCTCCTATCATACCTTAAAGCAATGCCAGGGTTTGGTTGTGCCAGGACAATGGGATGTTTGTGGAATTCAGTTTCTTATAGAATGGAAAGGAAGGGGCCTAGCAGGAGGAACAGTTATACTGTAGAATGACCACAGGGGAGCAACAGGGGTCCAGAGATATGAAGAGAGGTTAAAGCGACTGGGACTTTTCAGTTTAGAAAAGAGGAGACTGAGGGGGGATATGATAGAGGTATATAAAATCATGAGTGGTGTGGAGAGGGCGAATAAAGAAAAGTTATTTATTAGTTCCATAGTAGAAGAACTAGAGGACACCAAATGAAATTAATGGGTAGCAGGTTTAAAACTAATAAAAGAAAGTTCTTCTTCACACAGCGTGTAGTCAACCTGTGGAACTCCTTGCCAGAGGAGGCTGTGAAGGCTAGGACTATAATAGAGTTTAAAGAGAAGCTAGATAATTTCATGGAGGGTAGGTCCATAAAAGGCTATTAGCCAGGGGATAGAAATGGTGTCCCTGGCCTCTGTTTGTCAGAGGCTGGAGAAGGATGGCAGGAGACAAATCGCTTGATCATTGTCTTCGGTCCACCCTCTCTGGGGCACCTGGTGCTGGCCACTGTCGGCAGACAGGCTACTGGGCTAGATGGACCTTTGGTCTGACCCAGTATGGCCATTCTTATGTTCTTATGAGATGGGGACCGGAACAGCTATAACCCCATTGGGCCAGTAGGAGGCAGGGGCGGAGAAAGGGACAGCTCTCTGCTATCTATTTCAGAGAGTTTTGGTGTCTGTCTGTCTGTCTCCCAGCCAGGGGACTTGCACCCCTCCGACAGCTGTGCCTGCTGCAGCAGCCATGGACAAGCGTTCTCACCTGGCCCCAGGCTGCTGCCGTGAGAGAGGGCTGGAGCTGTCCTCTCTCCGCAGGGCAGCCTGCAAACCGAACTCCTCCTCCCCAGCCCCACTCCAGAATAACAATTTAGATGAAGAAAAACAAACCTTATTTGAGGTAAGGATCCTAGTAATGCTGGGTACATCTTCTACTAAGGACATAAGGTTAGTACGCACTGGACCAAATTTGGGTAGGACACACACGGTGCTGTGAGTTTCAACTTCTCCATAGGGTAAATGCAAACTGCCTGCTGAAGTAGCAGAACAGGTCTGTCTGCTCCATTGCAGTATTTACAGGCAGGCAGTGCTTGTCACCACAGTACTTCTGCATCCACATGCTGTTATGAGCTGGAGTTAAACCTTGCTATGGTTTATGAATTAAAACCTCATTGAAACTGTTGGAGAGGATCTAGTTAACTTAGAATGGAAAAAGCCTGCCAGATCTATTGGCAGAACATTGAATCTGTGAAAGAGCCATTCAAGTGGTAATGAAGTCTTTTAACAAGCATTTGCCAACCCCCGGTGTATACTGCCAGTTTCTGAATTTACTGTGTTAGTCTACAGGACCCTGGTTTAAAATTTGGTTTAAAAATATGTCATTAGTGTGTTGTTGAAGATTATAAAATCACATCTCTAAAAAATTGTCACCTTCCCCCCGATCTACTGCGGGGCATAGGGACACTGGGGGTTTAATAGTATTGCATAGGGCCCCATCAATCCTATGGATGTTCTTGACTGTGATAATGATATGGTACTTTTTATTGCCTAGAATACAAGTAAAATAGACTAAATCAATACCGAATGGGGTGGGGGAAGAAAAGCATACTGCAGTGGTGGAGCTGTTATTGTAGCTTAATCCGTATGAGAGGGCCTGCTCTCAAGCGAGTGGAAACTATTGTTTCCACAGAAGACAATAAAGTACATGGTGTCAATCCTCAATGTTTCACGATTATGCTGCAGCTTGGTACTCATTCCTGTGGTAAATCTAGTTTGTTGCTTTTGCTTTCAAGAGTTGGCTCAGATTCACATAGTAAAGGAAGATTAGTACATTTGTTAAATGCTTCAGTGATTTACACTAGAATCTAAATAATAGGCTTCAGTAATGAGCTGCTTAATTTCAAAAGTAGTTGGATCTGAATAATTTATTCACCCTGTTGTTCACATGTCAGAAACTTAGGTGACATCCAGAGTTTGCCCTTCTTCTAAAACCAAATTTTGTGTTAAAAAACATAGAACACTGCTGTGTTTTGTCAGTCCCAGAAATGTATTTGTTTCAAATAGCCCTTTTGTCTCTCTCTATTCAATAACTCCATTAAATTGCTGTCAGTCAACAGTAAATTAATTCACACCCACTTTCTGCTTTCGCAACATCAAATAACAAGCTCTTCTCTTGGAAAGTAAGTCAATCTGAGTGTGGGCTAAAGATCAGTTTAAATATACAACCTTGGAATTACTTCAGCAAGTAAATGAAGAATTTGGTGCTTAAATGAAGTGGGGGTCAGTAGAGGTTTGCTCCCACTCCCATGTTAAATTATGCCTTCCCCCATAAAAGCACCGTTAGAATCCAACTATTCCACAGGATGATCTTTAATTTTTCAAACAGCACTGGTGTAACATGGTCAATAATAACATAAGAACGACCAGACTGGGTCAAACCAAAAGTCCATCTAGCCCAGTATTTTGCCTTCTGACAGTGGCCAATGTCAGGAGTCCCAAAGGGAATGAACAAGGAATGAATTTGAAATGATACATTATATCTTTTGCCTCCTGACTCAGTCACTCCCTGTCCGCTGTTCTTGGCATGGGTCAAGGCAGTAAAGTAATGACAGCCCCTGGCCCGCTTCATACAGTCTTGGGAGAGATCTTAAATGTGGTTTTTATACTTTATATTTCAATAGTGCCTAGAGACCTCCAACCAAGGAGGGGCCTCGTTGTGGTAAACACTGCAAAATCAGTTCCTGCCCCAGAAGTTTACAACTTAACTGGATAAGACAGCCAAAAGGGTGGAGCAAGTGAAATAAAGGTGCAGCAAGGTGAAGGGACTTGCTCAAGGATATGCAATGAATGGCGGAGTCAGGCATAGACCCTAGGTTTTCTGAATCCCAGGCTAGTGCTCTGTCCATTGGCCTTTATTGCCTTTCAGTGTGACCCCTAAAACGCACATCTTTCAGTAACCAAGGCTATGTCTAGACAGTGGGGCTATTTCGGGATACCAGAAATATCCCAAAATAGCAATTCTGCATCTTTAAAAGTGCCTGTTTTTTTAAAATAATGGGCGCGCTATTCTGGCATCCCTGTAACCTTTGTTCCACGAGGGTTAAAGGATTTGTCGGACTAGCTCTTTATTTCAAAATTTCGGGCTTTGTAGACTGCGCCAAATTTCAAAATAAGCCATTTTGAAATAACCTTGAAATAAGCTACGCAATTTGCATAGCGCAAATTGCATAGCTTATTTCAAGGTCAGGGTGCTGTGTAGACGCACCCCTATGGAGCAGCTGTTTCTAGATGACATAATGGGCATTTGAGTGGGTAGGCAGTGGTATACTTTTCTCTCTCCATTTTCATTGCACTTCTTTAACTCCAGGCAGCAAGGCTGCTGGAACTCAGGGTGAGAATCCACTTCCACCAGGCTACTAGAGAGACATTTGGGGCCCTTGGAGAGAGGAATCCCACCCCTTCTCATTTCACTTTAATTCCAGAGATGTTACAGATATTTTGGGGGCCCTTCTGAGCTTAGGGCCCTAGTACAATTATCCATATTTTTCCTCCCTCTCATCAGCCCTGCTTCTTCCTTATGGAAACCATTTATCTTCTTTCTGCCTTCTAAACCACTAACAACTTAAAATACATCATCTGTTAAAAAGTCTTCTCCCTTCCACATTTCTTTATTTTCATCTTTTTTTCTCTAATGCCATCTAAGTGAACCTAGTGACGTCTCGGCTGGAGAATGGAGGTGTGGAGGGAATGGCAACTGGGATGAGCCTGATGTGGTAGGAACGTTTCCTGAAGCCTTTATTTTTGCTTAAGTGCCCCACCTTCTGATAAACCCCATGAGGATTTGAGCTGCCTACTCCAGGTAGGTGATGCATGACGAGTGGCAAATTATTCACAATGAAGAATTTATTGGGCAAATCTTGACACTTATCGTGTAACTTTTTATGGCAAATTCATACCTTCATAATATGGCAAGGAGTTTACTAGGTGACTTATTCACAGCAATCACTGAATGAATCAAGCTCATTTTTTTTCATCGTTTCACTAGCTCAAGTACAGTCATATGTCAGACAGAAGTTTCACTTGCCTTTGAGAAATTCAGTGTTCAGAGCTACCCAAAATGACCTATTGAATTCTTCAAGAAAACAGCTTCAGAAGGATTGATTCTGAAGAGAATCCCTCTTTATGGGGGGAGAAGGTCATGTTGATGGTTGCTCCAGGGTGCTTCTGAGAGATGAACGTGGGACCAGAGAGAAGGAAACTGTATGTGCTCTGGAGAAAATAAAGGGCAGGAAATAATTTCTAGTTCACTAAAAACAGCTCCCAAGGACTTTTAGTTCCTGACTTTATTATGCTCTCTAAAGTAGGGCATTAGCATTCCATGCTGTCCTAATTAGTTTGCCAGGCCATGTATTCCTGGTAAACTATGCTTACAATTGGAGAGTTGCTTGGTTGTAATTAACATGGCATTCAGATGAGAACATGAATGCACTGAGAGCAGTATTCCAAATCCACTAATATCAGGCACTGTAGGCATTTCATTTGGAAGCCACATCAAACATGAAGGATGAAGGAATAAGACATTCACTTGGGTTGCTCCATGGAAATTCTGTCCCCAAAAAAAAAAACCTAGCAAGGAACTATAACTTAAAATATTAATACTGACAAAGAACTGAAGAACAGCTCCACAGTTTCTTTATCTCAAGCTATTAGCTTTGATTTAGTGTAGCTATGGAACCCTTTCGCTGGCTTCCTTAGTATCTTCTCATTCTGGTTTAATAGCATTTGTTTAAATGAGGAGTGGATTCTCAAGCAATATTTCTCTTGAATGGGCAAGTCACAGCACAAAGTAATAAGTAAACTGGGAACAATATATTTTAAAGGAAGATATTGATTCTGCCAGCACAATTTAGGGAAATATTTATTACGTATAATTTCTCAACTGTTTTCCAAGTAAGCAATATAAAATGCTCCTTATGAACAGCAAAGAGGGAACGGAAAAAAGTCTTCACCATTATGAGGAGTTAAATCTATTGTGGATCTGTTCATTGTTGTAAGTAAAGACATTAGTTTCAGAAGCCCTCTCTCCTGTGAGTCTTAGGAACTTTTATCACGAGGCACTTTTTTTTTTAATTCTCACATGTTCCCATAACTGCCCACTGTCTTATATATGCTATGTGAGCATAATTAAAACCTCCAAGCCATTATGGGAAGGAAAAGGGTGCCCAGTGTCAGGGTGGGGAAAGACATAGCTCTTTCTGGATATAGATATTGTTTGTTTAAAAACCGTACCAGAAAATCACAGTATGTGTATTTGTATGTGTAGACATATGTAAAGAGCCCCCAAAGTAGCTTTAGGGATAATACTGTTTTCCTTACCCTGGTAAAGCTCCTTGTTCAGTGTCAGAAGGAAGTTCTGTGATGCTTTGGCATCCTGGCAATTTGAATTTTTTTTTTCTGGCAAGGTACTTAGATGCCATGGTGATGGCTGCAGTATAAATAGGACTTTGCAGTTTTCTCTGTGCATCATGCTGTGGTTCCTTTGCTTCTTCAAACCCAGCTTTGAGCTAAGGATGGCCCTCCAATAGCCACCATTCATGTAAGGCCCAGGATACATGGCCTGAAGTAAGCAATGGGGCATGTGGTTAAAGGAATCTTTACCCCTCTCTTTCCTCACCTGCCATTTTTTCACAATGCCCAAAAAAGCACCAGAATGCTTGAAGAGCAAGCTTGGGATGTTGCTGCATCCATCTTCAATGCATAGTATAACGTCCCCTCCGGCTTCTTCTCTGTATAGTTAAAGACTCTCTTGTATTTCCAGTCTTCTCTTCATTCATGCTTTCAGCGTTCTAGGCTGACAACACTTCCAGTGGGTACATATGACCTTTCCTGTACCTCAGCTTCCATGTGCACTCCAGTTGCTCCTCCGTACCTCCAGACTTTTTCTGCCTGCTATCTAGTCACTGCCCAGACATTTCCTTTCCCCACTGAATAGCAGCCTTTGAAGTGATGATGCTTGGAGGAATGGAAGGGGAGTTGCTTTGCTGCCCCCTTGCTCCCTTGTGAGTTGGTCTTTTCTGATCTTGCTCAGTAACGCTGATGCAAAAGTGTTCCTGTCTACTTATTAAACACCCCAGGCACCAGTTCCTTTCCGTTTGTATTCAAGTTTCCCTGTAGCTGAATTGGCCACTGGGGGGTCTGTTCCACAGAAATGTGTAGGCTTTCTGCAAAGTCAGAGTCTTAAAACACATAGCCTTCCTGTGTAGTAGCTAAGTAAATAACTTTCTACTGCATTAAAATAATTGAGTTCTTTTAATTACTAAAAACATATTGAGCTTGGGCTGAATTTCCAGGGACACAATTAATCTACAGAAACAAAACAAATATGCATGCCACATTGAAGTTGTTTTCTTTAAAAATAATGTGTTTCCAACTGCGTTTCACAAATAGACTTGAAGTAATTTAGTTTGGAATATAACATCCCATTTCACCAGTAGCTGTGCTGGGATAGAAGCCACCACCACCACCTTTCAACTTCTACTCTTGCTGCTCATTGCTTTGAGTCCAGAAATGTCTTTGCAGACATTAAAGCCGCTTCATTGAATTAGATTGATTTTTTTTTCAAGTAGAATTGTGCATACCATTAGAGATCCCTTCGATGTGTTACTTTTTGTTGTTTTTTGAAAGTCATTAGTACATAATTGAACGATAGATGCTCCAGTTCTTAGAAATTTGCTCACTGGCAAATGTTATCACAGGCTTATTTCCATATAGTTGCTCTTTAGCTTTTGTCTTGTGTTCTTTCCCTTTGCTAGTGTAATCCATTATCTTGTTCGCATTTTGTTTTCACAAGCACTGGTTCAGGACACTGCATTTGGGAGAAGGAAGGAGGAAATATTCTGCTTTTCAGTATGCTTTTTTTAAGTGCATGTTGCTGCGTGGGTTGGATAGAGAAAATCACTCTTGGGGGAGATGGAGGAGGCAGAAGATAGAAGAGGCAGCCAGAAGATGAAAAATAAATCTTCTTCTTCTTTCAAATGTCATGTTCAAACCTATATTTCTTCGTCAAAGTTGGACGTCCAAACTCTCCAGCCAGTGAACAGCGTCGCTGGTTAGACTGTGGATATCCTCCAATGAGCCAGTGAATGTTCGTGTTAGGCATTCCACAACAATGTGGTGCATAGTTTGCAGATGGCCACAATCACAAAGTGGAGATAGCAACAAATTCCACTTATGCAGTAGATAACCGCACCTGCCCTGACCGGTCCTAAGCTTGTTTAGAACACACCACAGTTTCCAGGGAAGGTCAAAGCCTCTCTGCTCAGTGGTGGGATCCGACTTCCGACACAAGATGTTTGTTTGGGACGTCTACTTGCTGCCATTCAGCTCACCATAGTTCCTTAACATTGGCCAGGACTTCCTTCTCTCGCTGCCAGGGGGGCTTGCGAGATTTTAGACTTGATGTTGGAGGCTGATTGAGATATTTCTGGATGGGAATGATAAATGATTGTCATATGATGGTGTCTCACATGAATACTGCCCCACATGGGGGGTGTGTGTTATCTATGTATGGCTTACAGAATCTTTCGATATATAATTTTCCATAGAGTGATTGGTTATTGAGGGCCTATCTCTGCCCTACCCCCACCTGTCAGAGGTGAATATACTGTGTCTGGCTGACCATATATGCTACTGAACAGAAGAGATTGTTTCCATTGCCCATCCTTCAGTGTTTTCCATGTTTCCATGATAACTATCATCTCACCAACATGAGAAATATTAAGGTAAATTCTTAATATCACAACATCTGTTCCATTCATTATCTGTATTTCTGTATCTCCCTGAAAGAAACTGAGCTCAGAAGGATGTGCTAATTAGAAGACTCCTACAGTAGTGAACATTGACAAAAGAGACCAGGGTAGGTGGAAGTTAATGGAAAATAAATATCCACGCCTAGAATCCAACATCAGAGAACCAAAAATATTAATGGACATTTTCAAATGAAATGAAAAAATCTTTCATTTATTTTAAATACTTAGCAAAATATATTGTGGTTGAGCAACTTTACATATTTTATAGAGTACTAGTGCCAAATTATAGGACTGTGCCAGGAAAACTTTGGTATCTCCCAGTGGCAGTCTTCTCTTGCTAAGCTGCCTGTTATTGCTCACTCATGTACCTCTAAAGCAGTGCTTCCCAATTTGATTTGGCCACGGAACCCTTTTAAACTCAAAAGAATTTTGAGGAACCTGTAATAACAGTCTTATATATGGAGCTGAAAAAGTAGACCACAAATAAGTAAGGATAATAATAAACAAATGCTAAACAAGGTCATGAGATCAACCTTTAGTTTAATTGCACATATTTAAAAACAAAAATCACAGTTAATGTGTACAAAAACAAAGCTCAAAAACAAATATGCATTATATTGGCAGTTTTCGGTGCAAAGAGTGGTTTTCTTCTTTTCTTGGCAAATTCTTTTTATATTTGGTTTAATACTGGAAAGTTGGATTCTCATACCTGGCGCGGCAGATAGTGCTGAAGTAAAGTGTTCACAAGAGCACTGCCTGCGCACTCCCATACAAGCAACTGGTTTGACAGCTGAAGCTTCGACTTTGTCCGATGTGGCGCTAGTATATTCATATTCAGTCACCCACATGATCCACACTCCCTGAGAGGGAGTATGGGGATTCATGGTGGTATATAATAGGCGATTGTACCACCAACTGACTGCGCGCGCAGTGCCTGACATCATCGTCCCCACTTTCTGGCTAAGCTGGCATTACACAGGGACACTTATTGACACTTAAC
Organism: Rafetus swinhoei; assembly: GCA_019425775.1. Taxonomy (NCBI): domain Eukaryota; kingdom Metazoa; phylum Chordata; order Testudines; family Trionychidae; genus Rafetus; species Rafetus swinhoei. The sequence continues at coordinate 12,965,361 of CM033432.1, forward strand.
ACAAATGAAAATTGTTTTCAATAAAATTCATAAATGTTTAAATATTCTTTTTTTTTTTTTTAAATCCTAAAATGTTACTGTAATGGAATTTTTTCGCTGAACCCTTATTTTCACTTCCGGAATCCTGGGGTTCCACGGCACACCATTTGGGAAACACTGCTCTAAAGGATGCTATGATGGGCCAGTCTGCAGCAGGGCACTGGCCATGAAAAGCATCGCTGGGAAGAAGCACATTTCTACCAGCTTTGTCTCTGCCACATCTGCCCACGTGACGGGAGCCAAGCCAGGCTGCCCATATGGCCTATATTATGTCATGACATGTATTGATAAAATTGTGGACACTTGCCCATAATTTGAGTCCATGTCTGTTCTGATGGGTACCTACCATTTGCAGCCTCAGACTGCCTGCCTGTTGGTAGCTGTTGGGAGTTGATGATTTAGGACTAGACAGTTGAGCAGGTACCAAAGGAAAGATTCTGGGAGGGACTGTTTGGGGAAGTGGCCCAGGGAAAAGCTGCCAGATTGAGCAGCTTTTTGTAATGGTGGTGAAGAGGGATTGTTGCCCACAGTACTATCAAGCAATCAAATGGTTGTCTGCTATTGTTTATCCTACATTTGGCCAAATAATGGGGATCAGCACTATGCACTGGTTCCCAGAATATTGTTGCATGATGTCTTGGTCTCCTTTTTGGCGGATTAGCACAAGGAGGCAGAGTCCCTGCAAGATCCTTCAGGCATGAGCTTGCAAAGCAATGGAATGTGTTGTGGCAAAACTCCAGCTATTCCCCCTGGGTCTTGCACTACTAGCGGATAGCGTTAGCCTCAGAGGCTTGCTGTGGCTCTCCACACGGCCTCTTTCTCTTTACTAGCAGCAGGAGCCCCAGCCTACTGAGCCATACTCATCACAGGCTAGTTCATAAGTTTAGGGTAGAATCCCCTCTGGAGTCCTGATCTGTCTTCTTGAGGCAGAGGTTGATGGGAAGGTTTTTTGGGGGGTGGGAATCTGGGCCTGCCCACTACTCTGGGTTCCGGCCCAGGGACCCTAAGGCAGCGGCAACAGGCAGGATTACTGCCACTTTCAATCTGGCAGCTTTTCCCTGGGCCACTTCCCCAAACAGTCCCTCCCAGAATCTTTCCTTTGGTACCTGCTCTTCAGCCCTCTGCTCACACCCACACACTCTGTCCTTCACTTTATTCCTTTCCCTTCTTTGCCTGGGGTGGGGGTTGGGAGAGATCCTTTAAAGTGGCACCATCGGCCTTAACTGGCTGCAGGTGGCTAATCAGCCTGTGTCTTCTGGCAAACTGTAACTAACCCCAGGTGCCTGCCTGATTATGCTGCAGTTTTGGGCTTTCCTTTGCTCAGGGAAAAGAAAGTGGTGACCAGTGGGGGTGCTAAGGCAGCTACCTAACTATCCCGGCACTGTAGCAATGTGTTATGTGGGTCACATCCACACACTACATATCAGCATTTCTTAAAGTGGCAGTCGGAGGTGTGCTGTGGAGAGAACAGAATTCAAAATGGCCATCCTTAAAGGGGCAAACCTCCTTTTTTGTGTGTGTGGGGTTTTTTGTGTGTGTGTGTGTGTCAACAACTTTTCCCTGGGGGCTTTTTTTTTTGGTCAACAACTTTTCCCTTGGGAATGGCTGCCCTTAAAGGGGGCAAGCCTCCTTTTTTTTTCTCAACAAACAAATCCTTGGTGTTCCCCATAAAAAAAAAAATATTGTTTGGTGTTCCTCGGTCTTAAACAGTTTAAGAAACACTGCTATATATGCTACCTGGATGGCCCTGAGGCTGCCATGTGGGTTGCAGCTGTGTGCTGATTGGGGCCATGTGTTGTGAACAACTGGTCCATGGCTATCCACACACACAGGGCTATCCAGCACAGTACCTCAGGTATGTGTGATGCTGTGACAAGCAATATGCCTTATGCCATCTTTTTTTTTTTTTTTTTAATAAAAAAAAGCTCTTTTGTACTGAAAAGCCAATTCCAACAGAGATCAATACCAAAGCACTCAAATCAGAGAATACAGAGAAGGAAATAGATGAGATGTATCTTCTGTTGTTTTGGGGTTTTTTTTTGGTAAGATAAGGAAATATATCAAACATTTATGTAATAGATGTATCAAGCAAGGCACTGAAAATGGGAAAAGACAGAACAAAAACCTACCTTTAGCGGTCTACATTTCTATGACTCTTTGATTATGATTCCATAACTCTGGATTATGAGACATACTATTGGGCATACAATAGAATTTGCAAACATGGGCCAACCACAAGGACAGTCTTAAGCAACAACTAGTGGATGAAGTAGTTTGCTGTTAGATGGTTACTGTGTGAATGGTTTCCTACACCAATGTCTTCTCAAAGAACCGGTGGAAGGGGTGACCACATGATAATGATAAATGGGGAATTAGAGAAGGCAACAACCACAGAAGACCAAATTATATATGAAGCGAGTGAGTTTCCAAATTAAACATTAGGAGCATCTGGGGCCAATGGGGGAGGGGTTGCCACTCAGAGGGGCAGAGAGGGAACATGTGGGGGCACCCCATTTAGCAATTAACATTTTGGTGGGGACAAAAGAGGGCCATGCATACCCCGAGTGCTACCACGAGTCATCCATGTTAAACATGAATATTCTAGTAGCACAGTGCCATCAGTGTTGGTACCTTTCTGTACACACAGTGATGTGCTTGAGAACGCTGTTTAAACTTGCTCACCATTGATGTTCTACAGCATACGATAATTGCAATATTATGAATATGGGAGATGTGGTACAGAGAATTTGAAACTGATGGCAAGGATATTTTTACATGAGCTAACAGAGTGAGGCAGGAATGTTCAGTTGCAGCAAATATTGCAGTACAATGTGCTTGTTTTTTGAAGCAGCAGAAATAACACTCTGCTACAGGTAAGACCATTAGAAAGAAAGAAAGTCTATCACCTTGACTGGGCTCCAGATGTTTGGAACTGATATCTTGTTCCAGTGTTATCTTTCTACCTTTACAAATCCCCAAAGTCAGAGGTCCATATTTATGCCACATATGAAGAAAAGAGGCTTCCCAATACATTTGAGAAGAAAATTTTGAATAACTGTTGGAGTAAATGTTGTCCACAAACTTTAGATCAAGAAAATGTTAGAGGAAGGGGTGTTTCTTGGCCCGTATTTAGATCGCACCATGTACTATGTAGAGGTGAGCAATTAGCTTTGTCTTTTCCTCATCATTGTCCAATTGGGGTAACTTAGGTGTAAGGCAAGGTTTTAAATCTTTGGGGGTAGACAATATTACCTATGTAGCAGCTCTTCAGAATTCAGTACAAGCCTGATCCTGAAATTGTCACTCATGCAAAATTCCCGTTGATTTACATGGAACTTTTCCTGGATTAGGGATTGTAGAAAATCTGTTTTTGTTTTGAATTCTTTTCTTTTTGTGTGTGTAGATTAAGGACTCTTATAGTAACCATCACTATTTGAATCTACTTTTTAAAGCAAAAGCTTTCACATTATAGTGACTATTACACTTTTGGTGGTAACAAGATGAATAATTTGAGAGAGATGTCAGTATTCATAGATATCAGATAATAATGTACGAATTTATGTTCAATTTTGTGATCCCAAAACTAGAAGAATTTTCTAATTGGGTAAGACAGTCTTGTTTTTACTTTTAAAGTGAAATAATGTGACAATGCAACAATATAGTGTAGTATGGGTTTGAATAAGTTTTTGGTCAACTTTTCAGTAATGACCAAATATCCTGAGAGAGGTTCCCTCTGCACTTTACAGTAGATTTAATATTTTCAGTTCCATGTTAACCCATTTTGGAAGAAGCCTAAAGGTGATAGCACAAATGTGCTATTTAAATTGGTAATTAGAGTGCCAATCCCGTGTGCGACTTCAACTTACTTGACTGCATGGAATGCACATCCTTTCACCTCACTCACTGAATAGCAATGCTGCTTGATTCTTGATAGGCCCAATGAAATATTGGAACTGAGATTCAAATTTGTAATCCAATGAGTTGCACAAGGCACTGTACTGTACAATTTTGTAATTTAAAACGTTAGCTCTCTCTGAGTGTCTTCTAATGTGACTCACATAGTTACCCAGTAATTTAAAAATGCACGACCTTGAGAGGTGCAATTCACATACAGTGCAGCTTTGTGGGAAAACCTTGTACTAGGTTTCTGTGAAGTAGCTTAGTTAACAGCTTTGGGAATTCTGCCTTTTGACCCTCTGAAATAGGCATTCTGGTGGGCAGCTGTGTATTCTGGAAACTAACTGGAATAGATTTTCATGGTCTAAATTAGATAATGACCAGGGATGTCAAATGCACTATACTGTTCTGGTAAGAAGACTGGCTGACACATATTACAGGTTCAGAAATAAATTGCTATAGGGAAAATAGCCAATTGATGGACTTATTGATTGACCAGTAGTGTGAAACTTTGAACCAGGAGAAATCAGATCAGGAGTGATAGAGACAGTGAAGTAAATTCTGTGTTAAATCTTGGGTGTACGGGTCGAATCTCTCTTTCTGGCACCCTTGGGACCGGAGTGGTCCCGAACCACAGAGTTTGCTGGGCAAGGGGAGGTCAAGGCTCCTTACCCAGGTGTAGGGCTCTGCTCCTGGCTGGGGCTGCGCTCCATGCTGGCTGTGTCGCTGCCTCCAGCCCCCACACCATAGTCTGCTGCCTCCAATCCTACCCACACCATGCCAGCCCCAACCGAGGCTGTTTCCCACTGCACCAGCCCCTGGCCACTGGCCCCGCTGCCTCCAGCCTGGCTGGGGCTACACAACTTGCCATCAGCCCTGGCCAGGGCTGTGTTCCCCACTGTGCCACCCCACCGGGTCTGTGCTCTTCACTGCCAGCTCAATCTGGGCTACGCTCCTGAATCTGGCCAGCCAAGGCTCTCTGGTCCAGCAATATCCGTGGTTCTGCTAAACCACGGATGGGGCCGGACCAGAGAATCCTGGATTTTAGAGGTTCAACCTGTACTGCATGTCACGCTGTCTTCAAGTAGTGCTCTGCAGTGGCGGTGGTTTATTTGGGATCATATTCTCTTTTGGAAAATCTCATGTTGGGCTTGCAGGACAGAACCAGAGATAGGCAAATAAGAAAGGAAGGAAGGAACATGCACGTACATCCGCACAATCTAGTGTCATGCTCTTCTTGGAGCAGTTTTGCTTATTAGAGTGATGGGATACAGTTTTCAACTGTTTCTGATTAGATGGCATGACTGTTCAGCAGCAGTGTGTAGTTGGAAAGGTGATTGAAGTCTCTGAGTTAAAAAAAAAAAAAAAAATCAGTGCAAGCCACGTCAACAAAAACAGACAGCTTAGGACATGAAACTGACACATCGGTCCCTTCCTGTAAGCTAAACAAATAAAACAATGCATATATCTGAACAATACCAAAATGTGCTGCTCGACTTTGATATCTTGGCTGCTTGGCTCTAAGGCAGTGGTTCTCAAACATTTTTTTGTAGACCACCTGAAAATTGCTGAGAGTTTCAGTAGACCACTTAATGATCTTTCCAAATGCTTCCACCATCAGCTAACTATTGAAAAAGGGCTTTGGAGAAAAGTGCTTTATAAGAAAAACCTCATAATAATTAATGGATTTTTTGTTGTACAAATAAAAGCACACAACTTATATTTTAATATCAGTAGTTTTACCTCTCTAATATGCTTGTTTTTGTGAGCAAAGTTCAGGGTAGTTAAGTATAATGATTGTCAGCATTAGCCTTAGGTCAGGTTCAGCATTCATACTGCTTCTGTATTTGGACACGAGGGCAGTAAGTGATGAAAATCCTGTCTCGCACAGGTATGCAGTAGCAAATGGCATCAGAAAATGCACCATTTTGTCAGCAAGTTCTGGGTACTCTGTAGTTCTTTGAATCCAAAACTCAATTTAGGAATGTCTTTTAAATTTTGACTGTAATATTTTGTTGCAAGAAAGCTGCAACGAGCACTCTTGGGCTTCACTGGACAAACTGGAGGGCAGCTCGCTGATTTTAATTTTGAAAGGATTACATATCCAGGTATTTGGTTCAGCTTCTACTAGAAAGTAACCTTCAAACTGTTGCTGAAGAGTGAAGAACCAGTTTGTTTTCAGATAAAAGATCTTCCATTGTTAGAACCATAGAGGGAACTATCTGTGGACAACCTGAATGCAGCTCGCAGATCACTGGTGGTCTGCAGACCACAGTTTGCTCTGCTCTAAGGTACAGGTTGAACCTCTCTAGTCGGCACACTCTGGTCGAGAAACATCTGTGGTCCAGCATGATTTTAATTAGCTGGATGTCTATTTATCATGGGCCTGGCCAAGTTTCCCACAGTCCCATAAAGTTTGTCTATAGCCACCAGTCCTGGCTCTCAGTGTTCTGTGCTGTTATTTAGCTCTAATTTACCCCTAAATGTCTTCTAAGAGCCCAGTACACAGTGGAAGTGTTGATAATGCTGCTAGACAATATTGACCTCCCATGGCCCAGCAAATTCTCTGGTTTGACACTGGTCATGTCCCAAAAATGATGGACTAGAGAGGTTCAACCTATAACTATATTTTTCACTGGAAGATGGATGCAATAAAGAACATTAGTAAGAAGCGCCATTAGGCTATTAAGCATAAAGAAAGAAGCTGAAGCAATATACCCTCAGAAATAGATTTAACGTGGTGGTAAAAGCAATTTTCCATCAAGGATTTCATACTGGGACCCTCTTCTCAAAACTGTGTAAAAATGGCAGGTGAAAATTTTGTGCTGGGTCTCCAGGAGATGCAATACAGCACTCTGAGTGCTGGGGTAGAGAGGGCAAAGGCAGCGTTATGTCAGCTCTGTACACTCCAATTCCAGCCTACACCATGATCAAAATAACTTGTGTAACTTAGATAAGTGGAAGTGCTATCCTGTTAAAGCAGCCATACGCATAGTGGTGATGCTTCTGAGAATGCACATAGAGCTATGCAGGACACACTCTTCTCATCACATGAAAATATTCAAGATTTAAAACAAGTCTCTGTTCCTCAGCAGGATGAAACTGAGATCTTTCAAAAATTATCATAAAAAAATCCAAAAACAGGAACAAGACCCTCCTCCCAGAATAGTCACTAACCTGGTGATTTGGGTGCTCCTTTGAGATGAGGGAGAACTGGGGTCAAGTCCTTGCTCTGCCTGATTTGGAGCATGAACATGAACCTGGGTTGCCCACATGCCAGGCAAGTATACTAATCAGTGTGCTATTAGCTATGCGAGGGTAAGGGGGCTTGGTCTCTCTGGGTGCGTCTACACTACATGGTTAGCTTCAAATAAGCTACGTAATTTGAGCTATTCATATTGCATAGCTTATTTTGAGTTAATTTCGAAATAGAGCATTATTCCGAAACATCCCTTAATCTTCATGAAACAAGATTTACAGGGACATCGGAATAGCGCACCTGATATTTTGGAAGATATTTCAGAATAATGGGCGAGCTCTCAAAATGCGGAAAACGCCATTTCGGGATACTGGACGTATCCCAAAATGGCACCGCTATCTAAACGCACCCTCTCTGACTAGAAATTCCATTTCATCCTGAACTTAAGAAACCTTCCTGATGAAAATTTTGTTGAAGCTAACTTTCTTCTGCAGAAAGTTTTTATTTTGACAAATCAGCATTTTCTACCAAAAACAACTGTCGCCAAAACAAAAGACCCGCCCCCCAACCTGTTTTGTTGAAAAATTCCTGATGCACACCCCTGTAGAAGGGATTCCTGGGGGCCTTGTATGGCTGCCCTATACCATGTTTGCCCTGGGGGATTTTTCCATGGCTGGCGGTGAAGCTTTTATGGACTCCTCTCTCTTACATTGGTGTTTAATCAGGAGTAACTCCACTGAAGTCTCCAATTAATAAAAAAAGTGCACAGTTAAGTGAACATCAGTCTAAATCATGAAATAATTAAGGGCCAACTTCTGCCACCTTTACTCATTTACTAGTATTGTATGTTATGAGCAGTACACCTGAAATCAGCAAGGCTATCTGTGCAGTAAGACGCTGCTCAGTGTGACTAAGAATGAATGGCAGAATCTGTTACTTAAAAGTACTAAAGAAAGACATGACAGTCAATTACATTTATACTGGCAAGAATACACTGTGTTTTCAGGATTGAATGATATGTGGGATGCTTTGTAGTGCTCTTCTGCTCTGGACAGTGGCTCTGTAAACAGGGAATCACGGGGTTTCATGTTTGTGTTTCATCTCTAGATCAAATGTACTCCATTTCCAAGTAAAATGATATTCAATTTTAATTGACATCCATGCATACTCAAACTGGACTCTGAGGGTGTGTCTACACAGCAATGTTATTTTGGAATAACGGCTGTTATTCCGAAATAACTATGTGAGCGTCTACACAGCCATTCTGTTATTTCGAAATAATTTCGAAATAATGGACGGCTTATTCCGACTTCTGTAAACCTCATTCTACGAAGAATAACACCTGTTCTGAAATAGCTATTTCGAAATAAGGCATGTGTAGACGCTCCACTTCTGCTATTTCAAAACAGCCCCTCCTCAGGGCCATTCTAAGTTATTCCTCCTGGGGCTCTAAATTGAGATAGCACATCTACATTAGGGAAGCCTGACTTGGACTAATTTTGAGGCTTCCCAGCAGTGTAGACGTGCTATTTCGAAATAAGGTATTTCAGAATAACCAGAGCTTGACAAATGGCGGCAAAAGCCGCTCGCCAGCCCCGCACTGCGCATGTGCAAGAGCCGCATTGCGCATGCGTGTGCTGCTGGTAAACAGGGTGCGCGGCTGAAATCTACTCGCCACGGGTGAGTAGATTCTATAGTTTGTTGAGCCCTGAGAATAACTATTCCAAAATAGCTTATTCCAAAATAACTGTGCAGAGTAGACATACCCTGAGAATCAAGCTGTGATCTTTGTACCACTCAGCTATACCTGGGCCACTCCACTGTCTTAAAATTCTTCCCCTAATTAACCACCTGCCACTGCATTCTTGATTCTGTAGATACGAGATAAAAACAGGGTGGCTGCAATTATGCAGAGCTCTGAAGATGTGGGGACAAGAAAATGTCATCCTGCAAATATCATCTGCCTGCAGCAGAAACAATACCATGCTCCCTGTACATTTTAGACTGTATTAATTGCAACCTTCATCATTCATGGGATAGAACGTATAACTCTATCATAGATGACCCCATAAAAAGAAAAATCTGTAAACAAAACAAATGCAGACTCGAGCAACAATAGGGTGGTAGTGGCAGTTGTGGGAAACAAGGTCTTTTGGGGGAAAAAAAAAAAAGAAATAGCTTGGGAGAAAAAGGTGCTGGGAGGAATTGTATCTGTTACAAAGCAGGTAAGAAGCAAAGATGTTCCGGGCACTTAGGACTATTGTGTAACTTATAGTATGTGATTTCTGAAAGACTGAATAAAGGTCAGAACTGCAATTGTTAGTCCACATTGAACTTGGATTTCAAGTAGCACTACTTGGGGTGGGGGGGGGGGGGGGAACTATATGTCACCTGATGCTGAATGTTCTCTAGAATGAAACACAGGACGTTGCAGGACCAGTTCAATGTTCCATTGCCACATTATGTTTTTATTGTGTGAATGTAGAACACCCTTAATTCTCAGTTAAAGAATTGTTGGCCCTGGCCTCAGCAAAGCATTCACTCTAAGGTTCATCGTGGTTTGAATGACTGCTATCAAATGTTGAAAGTACTGTGTGCTATCTGAGCCATCTGGAACTGAGCACCAGTTGATTGAGTGCTGAATGACACCAGCATTTTCCTTGATAGACATACTTTTATTGTTGGAGAAATCCTCTCCAGCATAATTTGTAATGGATACTAGTTGGACTTCGCCTAAGCGTGAAAATCTGGTAATTTATACTCTCTGGTTGTTTTGGTTCACTCAGTCTGATACACTGAGTGGCTAAATGCCGACATAAATGTTTAAAACGATTATATTTATATATCCACTAAAAGCTTTGCTAAATGACCTTTGATTGCAAACTGCTGCTCTCAAAAATTAGGAAAATTTAGGATTGCCTGTGTAATCTTAAATCAGGACCTTGGTTCATGTCTATTATGTAATCTTCAATCACATTCATAGAATCATAGATTTCCAGACCAGAAGGGAATATTGTGATTATTTAGTCTGAGCTCCTTCAGAACACAAGGATAGAGTTTACCCAAAATAACTCTTAGCAGAGATCTTTTAACAAAATTTCTAATCTTGTAAAAACTGTCAGGTATGGAGAATTTGCTCCAATGTGATCATTTATTATTTTTCCCATAGAGCCACTGTGTCATTCAGTGACTCTGTAATTATTTAATATTTGTTTTTATCTGCCTCGTTCAATGAGTGGCCACAGGCCTTATTTAAGACACAACATTCAAACCCTGTACTAAATTGATTTCTTTCCCCTCCACCCCACACACACATGGATGTTTCTATGGTGCGCTCAGTATAGTTCATGAATCTTCTGCAAACATTCATGAATTGATTCCCCCCCTTCCTCCCGATATCATTCCTACTTTACGGATGGGGAACAGAGATATAGAGAGAATAAGGTCAAAACTGTCAGAAGTGCCCCACTAACTTTGGTTGACAAGCTGAGACTTAAAGAGCTATGAAACTCCTCTCTGAAATTGTGCTTCCACATTATTTCTTCTTTGTATTTTGAGCACAGCTATAAATCCAGTGCTAAGTAAATAGCATCTAGCTTTCCCTGTACTCTAAATGCACTGCTAGAGAAAATGGAATTTTATTTTCTGCTTAATATCTTTTGTGGCTTCTGACTCATATTTCTAAAACTCCCTCGTTGCCTTGACATGGTGACAAAAGCATTTCTTTGAAAAAAAAGGTGGCATTAGTTTGCTTAGAAGAAATACAGCTGATATTTTGATGGATTCGATGACAAAAGATGGTCAGTTACATACAAACCAGAGTGCCTTCATAAACAGAAAGCAGTTTGTATAGCTAAAATGTTGTCAGTTTAGTGCTCTGATCAATATATAGGAAAATTGCTGAAGAGACTTGGGGGCTAAGAATGGGGGCTATGGATCATATGTAGGTGGGCTTTAATGAATATTTGTTTGTTATTATCTATTGTTGCATTAAGATAAATTCTCTCTTCATATGGGACCCGTTCCAAATCCCTAATCATTTTTCTTGCCCTTTTCTGAACCTTTCCCAATGCCAATATATCTTTTTTTGAGATGAGGCGACCACATCTGTATGCAGTATTCAAGATGTGGGTGTACTATGGTTTTATATAGAGGCAATAAGATATTTTCTGTCTTATTGTCTATCCTTTTTTGAATGATTCATAACATTCTATTTGCTTTTTTGACTGCCTCTGCACACTGAGTGGATGTTTTCAGAGAACTATCCACAATGACTCCAAGATCTTTCTCTTGAGTAGTTGTAGCTAAATTAGTCCCCATCATATTGTATATATAGTTGGGATTATTTTTTCCAATGTGCATTACTTTACATTTATCAACTGCCACTGGTATTACACTGCCGCTCACTGCCACTGGTATTACACTGGTGTAAATCCATTGAGTTATTCCTGATTTACTTCAGAAGAAACAAGAGGAGAATCAGGCCCGCTGTTTGTTTCAGCTGGATCCTGCAATATCGTTACAAATAGACTTGTACAGGAAAAGCATTTTCATGATTGATCAAAATGCTTACAAATGAATCATCAAACACCCAGCTCTCTGGACTCTGGAATTAGTCATTCATTTACTGTTACACAGTTGTTGTAGAAGTCATTGGAGTAGCACAGGAGTAGGCTGTCTTATCATATCAATATTCCTTGAGGTAAAAAATACAGTTTTCCACCTTCAGCACATCTTATATAATTAATTGGTGCCAAAACAAAGCGCTCTCTTAGAGCTAGGGATACAGCAATCTATGTGACAATAAAAATAAATGAAGCGCATTGAGCTCAAGCAAATCCTGCTTTGGCAGAGGTCCTAGAGGTTGTGAACTGACCAAAATCAATTCTGCTGAAGGACCAAATGGAATCAGGAATATTTAGCATGAATAATGCTGCCCACTGGCATTCCTATAGAAGTCATGGAGCTTTAAAACTCTACCCGCCATTTAGAGGGACATCTTCCTTGCAAGATGAGTTCCATTCAGAAACACTGAGTTCCTGTTCAAAACAATGCACAAAAGAGCCCGGTCCTGCAGGTTTAGATGGAAAGTTTAAGGATTCAGCTTCACATTGCAAGTAAGAGTGTGGAAAATAATAATCAGAGTAAAACACAGCAGCAAATTCCTGGAGTAGAGAATGCTTCTTTGCTGTTTGTGAAAAGGAGATAAGTCATAGTTAAAAGGCTATCGCCATGGTATTTTTAAGTAGTCCCTGGCTTAGCATTAAGGGTAAGTAGGTCTCTGTTAAAGTGGCAATCCTTAGCTCAAACTGTTTGGAATCCTAAGTAGCTCTGGCGTGGAACACTCATTCATGAAAGCAACAAAGGAAGAAACAATTGTGTAGCCATGTCTGTCTGTTGCTGCATGTGTTAATGAATGCTGCATAAGATGGGTCAAGGATGTCTCTTAACAATATACCAACTGCCAAGCCAATGTGCAACATGCAGGAGACAACATTTAGAATAAACTTTTAGGAAGTTTTCAGCACATGTGAAGAGCAGATGTTGATCAGTAAGGACCCCCCCCAAGCCTGTATATTGCTAGTGATTTTATTTTCAATCCCTTGGTGTCTGACTGCTGTTGGGAAGCATCTCTGGATTGTTAGTAGGAGTTAAAACATTCTGGAAGCTGCATTTGAATTGCTTGCCATGGACATCCGTATAAGAAATGGAAAACAGATAACTACTGACTGCACGAGAGGAGCTGGAAAAATGGAGGACATGATAGTCATGACAGAGAAATTGAGGATTTTCTCTTCATAGGTAGAGTCAAGTAGGAGCGTGAGCTGGGGGGAATAGTTGCTGGATTTGTGAGGAGGAACGTATTATTTGAGGTAATGGTTCTGGTGCAGAGCTAAATAATGAGAGCTCTGAAAATCCACAGGAATCGGCTGTATATCTGTGGATATCCACACTTGGAGATGCTGATATCTGCAGATCATTTTTATATATCACAGCTTGGATGCAGATACAAATTTTGACTCTATAGCACACGCTCCCCTGAACGGAGCAGCTGTCACAGAGCCAGCAGGCTCTGGCTCAGCTTTCTGAATCACACAGCAACAGGTTGGGCATTCTGGATGTTGTAGTTCTCAGCTTGCCCAGCGGGAGGAGATTAACTACAACTCCCAAAAGGGACTGAGTAAGTGCCATTTTGTGGTTGTACTTTAAACCAGCAGGCAGCAATGGCTGTGGGCATTAGAGCCCTCAGAGGGAGGGCAGCAAGTTAGGATATAGCTACTCTGGCCTGCCTGTATAGCATATGTTATGAATTTAGATGTATTCTTATCATTTAGCTAGTTACTAGCAATGGTGTAGCCAGAATGACCCACTTGGGTGGTCCCTGATATCAGGTGTGTGGGCAAGAGCTGGGGGTGGGGAAGCGGGACAGGTGGGATGGGGGATAAACTCCGGCCCTGCTCCCCAGCCAGAGTGCTGGGGTGGAATGGGGTAAGTTGGGGCGAAGGAAGGGTGGGCTTAGATGCAAAGTGGGTGGGCCATAGCCCACTCAGGCCCACCCATGGCTACGGCCCTCTTTACCAGGGTATAAAAACAAAGAATCTAAATCACAATCTGTCTGTGTATGGGCCTCCTTTCACTGTGACAGTCAGAGGCCTTCTTCTTTGGCTAAAACTTTATTCTTTGGCTAAACAGCGGGGACAGCCAAACACGTACTTTCCAAACCAGTCACATTGAAATAAGGAAATATCAGGCTGTTAAGGTGATCCAGTCTAACACGTTCAGAAAGATCTCAGAATGGTAAAGAAAATGTAGTCCGATAGCCTTCTGTCTGGCAAGAACTCACTTAGCCATGGTTGTGAAATCCTCATTTCTTTAGTGTGTTCTTTTTATGGCCCCCACTTTTCTATTGTTAATCCATATGGTCTGTTTGGTTCTTTAATGGTTTCTGTCTGCTGTATAGTTAAATTTGCTAGGTGTAAATTAATTAGGCAGTAGGATATAATTGGTCAGGGAATTGTTATGATACATTAGGATTGGTTAGTAAAATTTCAGTAAAATGATTGGTTAAGGGATAGCTGAGAATATTGCTACGTAAATTGGGGCAAACAGGAAGTAAGTTGGGGAAAAAAGGAAAATTGGAATCGTGCTTGCTGGAAGTTAATCCCAACATCAAATTGTCCACACTTTGCACTTCTGTTTTGTGGCTCTTTGCATGAGAAGAACCAGGGAAGTGGGAGGTGAAGGACCAAGCCCTCTAACACAGTGCTGCATGCAAGGGCCCAGAATTGTAGCTTCTCTTCTTGGAGTGGGGAAAAAGGTACAGCAGACGTGGAGCAGATGGCAGGGCAGGAGGTCTCTGGGGAGAAGTGGAGATGGTGGCGTGGTTGGGACCCTGGCACACCTCTGTGTCACTGTGTAGTAGTGACTTGTGGCGCTGTTTGGAGCCCTGCAAATCTGTAGATATCTGCGGCTGTGGATGTCCACAGACCATTTTTGCAGCCTGGAAGCATGTACACCTTTTACTGTCAGCACAGGGCTCTATAAATAACAGTGTACACTGGGGTGGGCGATAATTTTTTTAAGGGGGGGCCACTTTGTGAATTTTGGAAGTGGTTGCAGGCTACCCCGGAGGGGGCAGTGCCTTGGGTCTTCCTGTGCTCCCTATGCCCCCAGGCCAATCGGGAGGCACACCCCTTTCCCCCACCTCCATGAAGGAAGGAAGGAAGAAGGAAGGAAAAGCGCAGCAGCATCAGGAGGGGGGCCGAAGGGAGGCTTTTCCCTTAGTTGGAGAGATGCTTCCCCTTCCCTCCCTCACAGCGCCGCTCCGCCCAGGCGCTGAGAAAGGCCTGCAGGCGGGGGAGCAGACATAGTCTCTGGCTTCCCCTTCCCACCAGGGGCACAGTCTCTGGCTTCCCCTCCTCTCCCTCTGTGCCGTACACCCCAGGCTGTGGGAGGAAACTTTACACCCTCCCACTGCCCCCAGGCCAATCAGGGCCTCGGGGTTGGGGAACAGGCGAAGTTTCTTGCTTCCCACCCTTCCAGGGGCACGCAGTTCCCTCCAGGCAGGGCAGGGTAGGTAGCAGGAGACTTCACTCACTCCCCCATCCCCAGATCTCAATTGGCCTGGGGGCCGGGGAGTGGCAGGGTGGTTGCAGGCTGGATCAACCCACTTGGCAGGCTGGATCTGGCCTGTGGAGGCCCCTTTGCCCACCCCTGGTGTACACCAAGTATTTAAAAGAGTGTACAGTTAGCCTGCATTCAAAAAGACAAACCAATAAATATCATCAGTGATGTCAAAGCAGTTTCTCTGGCTGCACGGCTGTAAAGGAGATGCCAAGGTTCCCTTACTTGAATATGTGGACAAAAAGTGAAGTAAGAATTAGCAAACCAGCAGGAAATGATCTGGGATGCTGGCTGGCTTCTCTTTTATAGTATGAAGTTCCAGCGGTAAGTCATGCTGAGTAGCACTTCTCTTGTTTTCAACTGAGTTCTCAGTAGGCAGAAAGGTTTCAATGAAGAGGTGTTGACAGAGTAGGAGGATGGAGTTCATAATGGAAACACTTACAGAACCTTAATTTCAGCACTAGCTGGTGCTTCTATGAAATCTATTGCCTGTCTTGGCATGTTCGCAAAAGAGAATTAACCTTGTTTTTGCTGGGCGCATTGTGACTCTTCCAGTAGCTCTCTCCTTTCAATTAGTTCGATGAGGAATGCCTCATTCAGTACACAGAATGGGTGGTGTTCACTTAGGCTATGTCTGCACAGGTTGTTTTGAAATAAGTTATTTTGAAATAATAACTCCTGAAATAACTACTTTGAAATAAGCTTATTCTTTTTCATAAGCAGGAGTTATTTTTTCAAAATAACAAGCCCATTATTTTGAAATAACAGGCTTGGTAGTGTGGACGCTCACCTTATTTTGAAATAAAGGGAGTTATTTCAAAATAACATGCCCTCAGAGAGCTCAGCATCATTCTGTGGATGCAGCATTGAATGAACCAAAGGCCTTATTTTTAAAGCCAAGTGGCCATGGTAAAAAATGTTAAATCTGGGTGCCCATCGGTAGGACCCCAAATTCATATTTAGGTACCTGAGTTAAAAGTGATACTAAGCCTCTCTAGCTGGACTTCTGTGGGATTTGTGGGTGTTCTGGAAATCAAGATACTTCCATTCCCAAATATGGCTTTGAGAGCCTAACTTTATGGCACCTGGGGTTGATAGTTTTGGCCGTGTGCAAAAACATGAGCACTTTTGAATGCACGTTGTCAGTACTGTACTGTAACGGGAGTTGTTATACCTGTCTGTAGTTGGGGACCACCGTAGAGCCTGGCAAATGCTGCCCCCATAACGATGCATAGAAAGCGTTCCACCGTTTTCTGCAGGACTGCTTGCACCTTTCAGCATGAATAGCCATGTCCCTTTGAGGCTTGGAGCACTGCAGAGTTCACTGGTTGACCTACCTCCTTGTTCTTCTTAGAGTTCTGCAGTAGGATTATGTCTGCCTCCTGCATAGGTGTGCTGCCAGTGGAAGAGATCCCCATTTCCATTCCTTTGTAGGACACCTGGTAAGGCCATCCATAATCTAGCCCCAAGACAGCAGTTGTGGCAGGAGAGTTTCCACACAGTCACAGAAGAAGGGTGGAATTCAGGTTACACAGAATCATAGAATCATAGAGCTGAAAGAGACCTCAGGAGGTTATCAAGTCCAGCCCCCTGCCCAAGGCAGGACCAATCCCAACTAAATCAACCCAGCCAGGGCTTTGTCAACCCGAGACTTAAAAACCTCTAGGGACGGAGATTCCACCACCTCCATACGTAACCCATTCCAGTGCTTCACCACCCTTCTAGGGAAATAGTTTTTCCTAATGTCCAACCTAGACCTCTCCCACTGTAACTTGAGACCATTGCTCCTTATTCTGCCATCCGTCACTACTGAGAACAGCCTCTCTCCATCCTCTTTGGAACCTCTCTTCAGGAAATTGAAGGCTGCTATCAAATCCCCCCTTACTCTTCTCTTCTGCAGACTAAACAAACCCAAACAAACCCAACTAAACAAACCCAAACCCTCAGTCTCTCCTCATGGGTCATGCTCTCCAGCCCCCTAATCATTTTGGTCGCCTACTTGGTAATTCGTAGCTAAAATGATTAATAACCATCCTGTTTGCTGGGTTAATGCCCATTTACTACAACTACTACCTCATCATCTTATTTATTTGATTTATCTATTTGATTATTCATATTGTGGTAGCCCCTGCCATGGCAGCAGTATCTCATTGTGCTGGGCACTGCACAAACACAGAACAGAAAGGCAGTAGTCTCTGCCTCGAAGAGTTCACTATCTTAGTATAAACCAAAAGACAACAGATGGAGATAGATGAGGAAGCATAAGGAAACGGTAATGCAATAAATATAATTTGGTATGATACACATAGGTCTCAGCACAGCAGCCACTGATGTGGCTGTCATCACTGCAGTATGTGAATAAACAAATGTTCATTGCAATTAGAATTTGAAACGGAAACAGTTTATTAAGCCCCTACTCACCCATCGCTGTCAGCTAATGCAGGATTGTTTTGAATCATATTTTCTAACATGCTGTCCAATTTCATATTTAAATGTCTCAAGTTTGGGGGTTTCTATCAGTTCCTTTGGGAGACTATTTCACAGTCTAATACAGCTTCCTGTCAAAAAGCCTTTCCTCTTAGTACTCAGCAAAGTATTTCCTTTCTAAATTTCATCCTATTATTCCATGTTATATTTAGTTATAATTGTGCTTCATTCTGCCTGTTCACAAAAATGTCATCTTCTGGGGTGTTGGACTTATTTTGTGTGTGGGAGCTGATTGGAGGGGCTTTTGGTTAATTGCCACATATACTTCTGCTTCATTTGCATGAAGAAGCATGTAAGTGGTACTGAAAATAGCTACTTTTTTATTTTTGTAAAAAATTACCGAGAAAACCTGATGAATCACATAAGCTTTTCATAGCTAATTACTGGGTGGGTTTTTAACATCTGTATGGAAATAGACTCCTAATATGAAAACACCACAAGCAGCCTGAAAATGGCTAGGAACTAACATGTTTACATGTCTGTTATTACCATTATTTATACAATCAAATTCCAGAGGGTTGGGGCCAGCACTCTATAAATTTCAATTATAGTATTAGCAATAGCTCTTCACTGAAGTAATTGGTATACTCACTTTATCTAATGGAGTATTTTTCATCTAATTGACTCCAGATTTATCATATAAATGTCAAAGCCAAATTTTCCTATAATAACCTATTATCTCTTCTGTTCTAGCTCGCTGCACTCACAAGAAATGGAGTAATAATAATCTTTTGGGATAACGAAGGACAGCAACTTAATTCACAAAGTGCTGAGGAGACTGACAGCTACTTTTCCATTGTAAGAAGCAGAAACCTTTAATATATTCATCTAATGAGGCTGCAGGTCCCATTGACAAGAGATTTCCTTCCATACTCCTGGTTGTAACACAAAGATGAATCTATCTTTCACAGGAAAATGAGACCATCCAATGGTTCCTGGATGGGCCTTCGTGTGATTGTGTCTTTAGATAAGCATTTCCATTATACTGAGGGTTTTCAACTTTCTCTTCTTACTCTGTGTAGAGTAATCCATCGTAGCACAAGAAATAGGCAATTATATCATGACCCAGAAACAGCAAAGAGACAATGGAAGAGGCTTTTTAATGTGCAAATGAATCTTTGAGAATAAATAGTGAGGGAAAATATATCGTGCAAGCATAACCATCAATCCTAGACATTTTATATGGGCCTAGATGAGACAGAACTACTCTAGCAGGTTCCAGAGTGAAGATATATTGTCCATTTCTGTTGAAAGACTGGGCCATTGTACATTGCAATGTTTGTCTGTACTGAGATGGCGATAAAATTTGAAGCCCCATAATATTTGGCCTTGAATTCTGTCTCTCTCTTTTTTAGGCTCATAAAATGTTGGGATAACTTTAAAATACTTTTGTTCCATCAGTTTGTGTGTTTTTGTTTCTTTTCTGGCTCTAGCTAGAGTCAACAAGAGAAAAACACTAGGGATTGAATGAGGCAGGCAGGTCAAAGAGGGAAGGTGTTTTGGCCGCAGTGTCTGGAAGCACTGTGCTTGAGTAAAGCATTACTCTTCCAGGGATGCCTGGGTACCAAGGATCTTGCTATGGCTTTAATAAAGTGTGCTCCTCATGTGTCCCAGGATCCTTCCCTGGCTTGTCAGAGTCAATTAGTGTTGCTCGAAGCACCAACCTGCCAGCTGACTCACTGGGCAGCATGGCTATATTTTGTGTGGTTGACCTGGCAGAGAAATGTTTTTTTCTGGCCCATTTCCCATCCACCTTCTGGTGTATCTGAACAGGCCTAGTCCTCATCTGATTCCTTAAGAGAGGCTCTCCTCTGGAGATTTTCAGCCTGTTTTTTGCAGAGCCAAGTGGTGAGTAGCCAGAGGGTTCCATGCACTGGCTCCCACCAAGCACTGCTCCGCAGCTCCCATTGGCTGGGAATGATGGCCAGAGGGATCTATGGGATTACACCTGTGGCGAGGGCAGTGTTCAAAGCTGCCTGCCAGTGCCTCAGTGTAGGAGCCAGGGTGGATATGTCACTGATTTTGGGACTCACTTCAGGTAAGCACCACTTGGAGCCTGCATCCCTGAGCCCTTCTCCTGCCCTCCAAGCCCCTCCATGGAATCCCAGAGCATTCTCCTACATCCCTAACCCCTCATCCCCAGCTCCACCCCAAGAGCCACATCCCCAGATGGAGCCTTCACCCACTGCCCCTGCATCCCAACCCCAATTTTGTGAGCCTTCGTGGCCCTCCATAACATTTCTATAGCCTGGTGTAGCCCGCAGCCCAAAATGTTTGCCCAGCTCTGCTCTACTGCTTACATGGACAAGCTGCTAGAAAGAGACAAAGATCCAACACTTTGCTGCTGCAGGCTATTCCATTGTGTGGAGGCAGTGCACGAGCAGTGATGCACATACTCTAGAGATGGGGGCCTGTATCCTGGAAAGCAGTGACTGAAAAATGTCTGGGGTTGTGGTGGAAAATCAGCTGAACATGTACTTTCTGTGGGGTACCCAAAAGGGCGACTTGGGCTCCTTGAGTGTATAAAGAGGAGCATCTCAAGTAGGAACAGAGGTTATTTTTATCTGTGTATTGGCACTGGTGTGATGAGGGTTGCCAATGCGGGAGGGTGATTTAGAAGAGCCCAGGACTCTGGGATGGTCTGGGTAATGTTGTGAGGGCTGGCTGCCTCTAGCCCCACCCCTTCTGCCCAAGGCCCTGCCCCTTCCATGGGGCCTGGAGCTGAGGCCTCCCCCACACATTGCCCAGGGCCTGACGAAGTCTGTGGCCAGCCCTGGGAATGACCACTGATGGAATACTGTGTCTGTTTCTGGTGTTAACAATTCAAGAAGGGGGCAGCTGAAGAGAGTTCATAGAAGAGCCAGGAAAATGGTTAAAGTACTGGAAAATGATCTTTATGGATTAACAAAGAGAAGATTAATGGGTAACTTGATTACAGTCTATCAACACCTACATGGGAAACAAATATTTAATAATGGGCTTTTCAATCTAGCAATGAAAAGGTTCTATCCCAATCCAATGGCCAGAAGTTGAAGCAAGACAATGTCAGCCTGCAAATATGCAGTACCTTTTTAATAACGAGGGGACTTTCCAATAACTGGGAACGATTTACCAAAAATTTGTGGTGGCGTCTCCTTCACTGTGAATTTTTTAATCAAGATTGTCTGTTTTCCTAAAAGATCTGCTTTAGGAATTATTTTGGGGAAGTTTGGCTGGCCTGTGTTATACAGGAAGTCAGGCTAGATGGTCACAGTGGTCCCTTCTAGCCTTGGAATCGATTGAAAAAAGGATGAAGGAGAGAGGAAGTTGTTCATTGGAATCTAATCCCGTGTTAATGATCTGGAGCCAAGCTGCTATTGCTTAATAAGAGAAGAGGGGGAATATATAGCTAAACCCATTACTAGGATGAAGAGAGAGGCTTAGTGGGCAACCTGCAGCCTGAAGGTCCTTGTATGGCCCACATGCAGGGTTCCGCTGGTTTCCGTCCTCATAGGTTTTTTTTTCCTACCAGTAATACTAAAATGACATGCACCTAAAGCAAAGGCACATGAAGTGAAGTGCATGCTAATTGCACAGAATGTTGATGGCGAGAGTCATGCACTCCCTATGCATCGGATCAGTCAGCACACCCTGAAAATGCGAGGTACACAAGTGCAGTGAGCAAAACTATCGGGAGATCGTCTTAGTAACAACAGTCTTGTGGCCCACTAAGACGAAGGAGGGCCACTCATGCGGCCCACCCACTAGACTAGTTTGCCTATCACTGAGTGCAGGTGGAGAAATAGGCCTTCTATGTTTCCTTTCAAGCAAGGGGAGAAGTGCACAAGGCATATGGAACTACTGCTTATTCAGGAGCTGTGTGCCCATATGTAATCTCTGCTTGCTGTAGTTTTTGCATAGCATGCCCTGGAAGGATGTGCAGGAGCCATGGCCTTACAGCAGTGAGATCTATATTCGCTTGTTTGTTTTCAGGAAAAATCCTGGCTTCTCCCCCCAGTTCTGCTTCACATACTGATTATTACACACAGGCTGTGTCTACACTGGCAGCTTCTTGCGCAAGAACAGCCGTTCTTGCGCAAAAACTTGCCTGCTGTTTACACTGCGCGCGCGTTCTTGCGCAAGTAAATTTACAGTATAGCGTTGTAAAACAGGGCTTCTTCCAGAAGAGTTATTCCTCTCCCCACGAGGAATAAGCCCTCTTGCACAAGAGCTCTTCCACAAGAGGGCAGTGTAGACAGGCAACATGAATTTCTTGCGCAAGAAGCCCCTATGGATAAAATGGCCATCAGAGCTTTCTTGCGTAAGAGAGCATCCACACTGCCATGGATGCTCTTGTGCAAAAGCACATCTCTTGCACAAAAGCACATGCCAGTGTAGACATGCTCTTGTGGAAGACTTTTTGCGTAAGAACTCTTCCGCAAAACAGTTCTTGCGCAAGAAACTGCCAGTGTAGATGTAGCCTCAATGTTTAAGCAGCAGAGCTACTGTAGTTTGGCTGCACAAGGCTGTGTTCATGGGGAACAGACTATAGGTAAGCCATATATATAGAGCAGGGTGGGCAATAAGTGGCCCGTGGCCAGACACGGCTCATTGCTGGTGGGCCGCAGATGCTTTATTTACCTGAGCAGCCACAGGTATGGCCACTTGCAGCTCTCATTTTGGCGGTGGTTTGCCGTTGCCAGCCAATGGAAGCTGCAGGAAGTGGTGAGCTGCGGCCAGTGGGAGCTACGAGCTGCAGTGGGGAGCTGCAGATGATCAGGTAAATAAAGTCTCTGGTGACCTGCCCAGTGGTGAACCCCGGTCAACTGTGTCTGGTCCACGGGCTGCTTATTACCCACCCCAATGTAGAGGCTGCTCTCTGCTGTAGCATGGGGACAGTTGGGAATTTGCCACAGCTTGGTGGTCCCAAAGGCCAAACAGCAGCTACTCTTGTAGCTTGTATAGCTGCACCTGTATTTTACTGATTGGGCAGAGATCTAACCCTTTCAAAGATCTCTATCCATCTCATTTATCTGGGCTTTTTTCAGGAGACCAAGAATTTGTGATGGTCACAGAGTCTGTGCTCGATTTAGCCCTATGAATCTCATTAAAGTCAACAGAATCCATATTAATGAGAGTTGTACAGTTTGCCACTGAAGGAAGAATAAAATCACAGTTTAAAGTGCTGTGCATTTAAAAAAAATAATGTGCTGTCAAGTAAGAGGTCAAGCTAGCCAAGTCTTTGCTTCAGTGGAGCATATTGGAAGCAAATATTAGTCACAACATATCACTTTATTCAGTGGTTTCATTAAGAGCAGGCTGCACTACACAGCATGTACTGTTTCCTTTTATGCTTTATTACCAGTAAGTCTCTTCTGCCCTTTGTCCTTTACATTTCCAAAAGTGAATATTTATATTTCAAGGAGGCAGAGTTAGATTTAATGCTTTCTCTCCTTAAAGGACAGCTCCAAATAGGTGGCCAAAATGATAGAAATAGTTAGTTAAAAATAAAGGTCTGATGAACTTCAACAGACCTAAGATTTATTGGTCCTACTCCAAATATTTCAGAAGCTGTATTTTCTTATACCCCATTATTTTACTACACAGCACTGTCATTTTAATGACAGGTCATTATAATACATCGGCACAATACTGGTTGAAGAGACACAGTAACAAATTTTAGAGGAAGAGAGAGTCATACCAATTTCTTCCTTTTAAAATCAAAAGGAAGTGAACATTCATTTTAAAATGAGACACATTGCTAATATTTGCAACGTGCTTGCAGATAAGGACAGAATGGGGTCAATGCAATTGATGTGCTAACAGCTAAAGGTTCTGCCATTTGGTTCAGTTGGGACAAGTCCTAAAACGTTAAGTTGCTACCGGAAAGTTTGTCTGAAACTTTTGACATCCTCTCTATTGCCCATTTCTTGGTCTTGGCTTTCTCTGGGCACATCTATGCAGCAGGGCTAAAGCTGAAATAAACTACGCAATGTGAGCTACGTCAATGGTGTAGCTGAAGTCGAAATAGCTTATTTTGTCTTTTGGCGCTATGTAGACAGCAGGAAGTCTGAGGAAGAGAACTCTTCCTCCGACTTCCCTTACTCTTCAAAAAATGAGGGTTACAGGAGGGTTACAGGAGTCAGAGTAAGAGGTTCTCCAGCTCTACATTATTTTGACATTATGTTGAAATAATTGTTTGTAGTGTAGATGCGGACTGTTATTTCGGAATAACATCAGTCAAACATCAAAAACTGAATAATTCTGAAATAACACTTCTGTGTAGACGTACTCTCTCTGGCTTTCTCTTTTGCTCTTTATACAATGAAAAACCATATGAGAAACCACATGAGTACAGCTGGTCCCATATAACTGCTTTTACAAAACGTACATAAATGTGCAAGGCCTAATCACACCCATGTTGCTTCTCTGATGTAGAGAAGGTGGTTTCATAACATAAAAGAATACAGTGAATACCAGGAAGACTTAGAGGCTGATTTAAAAAATACTGCCCTATTTTTATATGCTACATCTGACCATCTTCTCGATCAGCTCCCTAACTCTACTGTGCTCCTCCCATAGTACAACTAACTTTCTGGAGGACGTAACATTTTCCTTTCCATAATGAACCTGTCTCTGGCCTTTGTGGGTTAGATCCCCGTTTGGATGGTATAAGTTATATACTTACTTGCATGAAGCTGCCAAAATGTACATTTGGTTTGTTATTCATGTTGATGTTTAAGACACTTGTGTCCAGAAATATTCAGTCATTCATAGTGGGCATATTTGCAAAACTCAGTTTCAGTACATTGCAACTATTTTCATGCTGAAATATTTATGGAATTCTTCTAAATCACCCATAAAACATAAAGGGCTGGATGCTACTCATATTTTTACTCATGAAACCACACTGCAGCCAATAGAGTTGCACAGTTCTAACTGAGGGCAGAGTATAGTCTAGGTATTTGTCATAACAGTGTTACAAAATGACTTAAAGTGAAATTCCAGGCAAAGTATGAGGGAAAGTCTGCAAAGAAGGATTTAAACAGGAAGTGCCTCCGGACAATGGGTGATGGGCATGATGCTAATTTGTGCATCTATGTAACTAGATGTGCAGAGACAAGAGGAGGTTGGCACGGGAGAGATATAGACACAGAGTATGGCATAGAGTGAGAAACTAACCCATTTTTCATGTAATAATTTAATAAAAGCAGTTTACTGAAATTGAAATCTCCCTAATTCTTCAAGAATACTGCAGAAGGGAAAAACACTCCAAACACATAGGGCAGCACAAGGGAAGGAATGATGCACCATATGCAAAGACACAGTGGAATCCTGGATTGGAATGTTCAAGTTTTCCCCTTTCCAGAGAAGTTGTAGAAAGCCCTTGTGTTGCTTAAATAGGTGAAACTGCATTTTGGACATAAACCGTGGGCTGCTGGCATCTGTAATGGGGATGCCTGATTGGGGAAGAAGTGGTTTGGGATCAGAGGGGTATCGTAGGGCAAGGCCAGAGCAAGTTTTGAACTCCAGACGGGTGACCCTTGATGGATAAGGAGTTGGTAAGGAAGTTGGGCCAACATGGTCCTGCTTCCTGGGAGATCACTCTTGATCTCCCTGGGGCTTAAAGGATAGAGATTGTTGAACAGACATGGAAAAGATAATTTCAAGAGTTGGAAAAGGGAAGTAGCTCAGGCATGAGTAAGTGAAGATTTAGGCGCGAAACACAATTAAGGGCCAAGACAAATTGTGGAAATATTGTAGGTTGGTGATGTATAGATTTATAGCCATGGGACTGGAGCAACAGTAAAAGAAAGGGAAAAAAGTGATGTCAGATTGTGAAGTAAAAAAAAAGGAGGGGAGGAATGAGACTATGGACAGAGTAGGACTCTAGACAGAAAATAGGAACACCAGTTTTCAATATAGTACATGCTTTGATACAAACTAAGATTAAATATTTAACTTAGTTTGAAATGGCCACAACATCACATTCAAAAGCAGCAATAGTAAAAACATAGTATAACGGACAAGACAAATGTCATGGTTTTACTGGTCTTCTCTCTGTCACTCATCAATGACATTTAGAAAAGATGTCAAATCTCTGAGCTGTTGAGTGACCATTTTCTATGACTAAAGATCATATATTCTTAGTGGTCATCATAGTGGAAAATACAACAATTGATCAATATAGAATATAATATAGCAATGATCATAGAATCATAGAGCTGGAAGAGACCTCAGGAGGTTATCAAGTCCAGCCCCCTGCCCAAGGCAGGACCAATGCCAACTAAATCAAGCCAGCAAGGGCTTTGTCAAGCCGAGCCTTAAAAACCTCTAGGGATGGAGATTCCACCACCTCCCTAGGGAACCCATTCCAGTGCTTCACCACCCTCCTAGTGAAATAGTTTTTCCTAATGTCCAACCTAGACCTCTCCCACTGTAACTTGAGACCATTGCTCCTTGTTCTGCCATCCGTCACTATTGAGAACAGCCTTTCTCCATCCTCTTTGGAACCTCCCTTCAGGAAGTTGAAGGCTGCTATCAAATCCCCCCTCACTCTTCTCTTCTGCAGACTAAACAAGCCCAAATCCCTCAATCTCTCCTCATAGATCATGCGCTCCAGCCCCTTAATCATTTTGGTTGCCCTCCGCTGGACCCTCTCCAATGCGTCCACATCTTTTCTATAGTGGGGGGCCCAGAACTGGATACAATACTCCAGGTGAGGCCTCACCAGAGCCGAATATAGGGGAATAATCACTTCTCTAGATCTGCTGGCAATGCTCTTCCTAATGCACCCTAATATGCCATTAGCCTTCTTGGCTACAAGGGCACACTGTTGACTCATATCCAGCTTCTCATCCACTGTAATCCCCAGGACCTTTTCTGCAGAAATGCTACTTAGCCAGTTAGTCCCCAGCCTGTAACAATGCTTGGGATTCTTCCGTCCCAAGTGCAGGACTCTACACTTGTCCTTGCTGAACCTCATCAGATTTCTTTTGGCCCAATCCTCTAATCTGTCTAGGTCACTCTGGACCCTATCCCTGCCCTCCAACGTATCTACCTCTCCCCCTAGCTTAGTGTCATCTGCAAACTTGCTGAGGGTGCAATCCATCCCCTCATCCAGGTCATTAATAAAAATGTTGAACAAAACCGGTCCTAGAACAGATCCTTGGGGTACTCCATTAGAATCTGACTGCCAACCTGACATCGAGCCATTGATCACTACCAGTTGGGCCTGACAGTGTAGCCAGCTTTCTATCCATCTTACAGTCCATTTATCCAATCCATACTCCCTTAATTTGCTGGCACGAATATTGTGGGAGACCGTATCAAAAGCTTTGCTAAAGTCAAGGTATATGAACATGGCATCCTATATTTTCTCAGGACTCTTCTGTTTGCTGACTTCTTTGATTTTTTCTTCTTTAGTTTCACTCAAGGTGGTGAGTTATAAGAAGTTCATGATTTACTATGAATAGCTGTAATGTTGCTTTTCCACATCAGTCTTGGGTACTTCAGTGACCCACATCATAAGCTTTGCTTTATGTATTTATCCCTCTTCATTGTGTTTATCCTCACATCCCACTTGTGAGGTGGGGAAGTGCTGTTGGTCCCATTTTAAAGATGGGAAAGTAAGCCACAGAGATTGAGTGTGTCTGCACTGCAGACATCAGAGACCTGCACTAGGTTTACTTTAGGAAGCACAGCTAAAAAGAACTTTGGAAATGCAGCAGCAGGGACTCCAGTGTGGGCTGTGTGACTCAGGGCAGAACTCTCAGTACATACTTGAGTTGCTAACCTGATCGTGTATCTGGACTGCTCTTTTCAGCTGCACTCAATAGATTACAGATGGGGCCTATATGTCTGCTCACCCTGTAATCCCACTTGAATTGCAGTGTAGATATTCCCTAAGGGTATGTCTACACTAGCCCCCTAGTTCGATCTAGGGAGGCTAATGAGGGTGACTGAAATTGCAAATGAAGCGCGGGATTTAAATATCCCGTGCTTCATTAGCATGTTCCTGGCCGGTCGCCATTTTAGAAAGTGACTAGCCCGAAGTAACTGCCCTTGTCTACACGCGGCAGTGAAATGGGATTCTGAATTAAAGCCCTAAATCGAATTAGCCGTTATTCCTCCTGCAATGAGGTTTACCATTGAGTTACTTTTCGGGCTAGTCAATTTCTAAAATGGCGACCGGCCGGGGGAACATGCTAATGAAGCGCAGGATATTTAAATCCCGTGCTTCATTTGCAATTTTAGTCGCCCTCATTAGCCTCCCTAGATCAAACTAGGGGGCTAGTGTAGACATACCCTAAGAGCCAGCTTTTAAAAGGTATTCTGACATCCAAAGATTCAGAGGGGAGTTTAGTGGGGTTTGAAAAGCACTTAACTCCCATTAAAATATCTTGAATATCTGCATCTTTAGGCACCTGAATACCTTTAAAAATGAGTGGGCCAGTGTCACCCAGGAAATCTGTAGTGAAGCAGGAACTGAAGTCCCAGGCTAGCATCTCAACTGCTGAACCATCCTATTTTCCCAGTATGGTTTTCAGGCCGTTACTTTTTTAACCTTTTGAATGTATCATTGTTGGTGAAATGGATTTGCCAAATAGGAAAGACTCTGGCTATAAAATGCAGTGGGAGAAATGTAGTCTGCTAAGAACTTCCAGGAACAGGACTACATAGAATATCCATGAAGTGTTGCAAGTCAATATGAAACACATATATGCTCCATTTCTCCTTTATGATTTGTGACAAGTATACCCAAGTTAGCCTGTAGTTTGTCTCCTAGGTATATAATCTTTTCAGTTCTAATATGTCTTTATATTACTAGTCAAATTGAAAGATACATAATGATGGCAACAGCTACCTTAATCTTTATTAAGCAGAATTGACATAGCAATTGTGAATATTGGCCACAAAGTCATGTATTTATGCAGGGTGTATCCTTTGTAGAAATATTTTATAGTAGCGTGAGCATAATTTACTGCAATGTGCGCAGGTGACAAAGCAATGTAGATCTCTCACAAGACAATGAAGCAAAGCTGGCTCAGGAGAATCTGGAATATATGGTATCAAGTGCCAGCAATGCCCCGCTGCCATGTATATTGGCCAAACTGGAGAGTTTCTATGACAAAGAATAAATGAACACAAATCAAGCATCAGAAATGGTAACACATATAAACCTGAAGATGAACATTTTAAGCTGCTTGGTCACTCAATCATGGATTTAAAAGTAGCCATTTTTCTACAAAGGAATTTCGCTAACCAATTACAGAGAGAGACTCCAGAACTGGAATTTGTCTACAAGTTTAACACTCTTACCCTGGCCTTGAATAAAGACATTAACTGGTTGGTGTTTCTCCTGCCTTTAACATCTGCATTTTCACATGAAAAGCTATGAATGGGACATGTCCAGACCAATGAAGTGGGTTTTACCTACAAAAGCTCATGATTCTACATATAATTTTGTTACCCAAAGGTGCCACAGAGCTACTTGTTTTTAAAGTTACAGATAAACATAGCTACCCCTCCCAGATTTGTTAGTACCATAATGGGAGCTGTATGTTTAAATCCTGTAGATAGTTTTCAAAAAATTCACCCATCTTTTATTCTCATTTTGCTGGAGTATCAAATGATTTCTTTCACTGCAAGGAAGATCATGTTCTGTGCACTTTGAACTGACTTTTGACTCTCTGCAGAGCACTCCCCATTTAAAATAATGACCTGTTCTTTTATGGGAAAGTCCTATAGTTCGTAGATGGAGAGATAAATACAAAAATCAAGTGCCAAATTTCAGCATGTAAGATCTGTTGGGACAAAGTGAAGACTATTTGGCGAAGTATCGATATGATTGAGAAACTTGCCATTTACCCTGCAGGGAGGGATGGTACAAATGATGATAAGCACAGCCAACCTTTTCAATAAGGCTCGAAGGACATGAAGCTGCTATTATTGTAGTTCTGGCAGAGGAGCATTGTATTGAGTGCAGAACAAATGGCAACCAGAGATGTACTATGCATTGATCTTACTTTTCATGGCATAGAGTTTCTCAAGAGTGAAGAAGCTCTTCCGTACTTTAATAAACCCAGTACACCTGTTGGGGGATATAAAGACTACACTTCAGTGGAGAAACTAGATTAAGTCTTGGTGAGAAAAAATCCCTTTCGTCCATATCCTTGCAGTCTACTTTTGTATAAATTAAATTTTGGACTGACTTTGATGGCCGCAGGCACTTCCCTCTTTGTAAACCTTTGTGAAGGCTGAAGTGGTTGGGGAAACACTTGACTGGGAACTTGTGTCATATATATGGCTCAGCTCAGTGTTACTCATAGTACTCAGGTGAAAGTGAAGCAGGAA